>CM053649.1:5331425-6705494 GCA_028654395.1 Scutellaria barbata | reverse complement strand
TAACTTCCTTATTCATTAATTATGTAATCATAATTTAAGTTTAATGATTTAATCAATAACTAAGGGTTAAAGAATGATTAAAAACTTAATTAATATAGATTAAAATTAACTAATAATAATTAATCAATAATTAAGCTATAATTATAAAGATTAAGCTTTAATTAGAAAAGATTAAGCATAATGAAGTTTATTAAAAGCTTCTGATTAATGATTAAGAGTTAATTAAAATATTTAAAGACCTAATTTAGATTCTAAAAGCATCGATAATCTAAAAATTTGAGAAGTCCTGATGATTAAACAAATTTATAATGTGACATGCTAGGTGCGGAGCGATCGGATTCGTAGTTGCAACAGCTTTATCAATGAAAAGATTTTGAGGTGGGTAACTACAAACTGTAAGTAAGTGTTAGGTTATACTATTGTTGATGCGTATAATGCTTATATGTTCGCCTTCGGGCATATGGACCGTAAGGTCACAATGATAAATATGGCCACAAGGACCAGGTCACAAGGACCATAATGAGGGCACAAGGCTCTAACCACAAGGGTTAATAGACCACAAGGGTCAAATGTTGATAAATTATACAGGGACGTATATGGCATGTACAAATCAATTGGTATAACTTCTTGCAGATGTTCCCACTGAGTTTTATGCTCATGCCTTACTTTAATATATTTTCAGACTAAGGAGGCGGAGCGTAGGGTCGCGGTGCAATCAAGAGTTCCCCATATCGTTTTACGCTAAAGTTAATTATTTTGCCTATGATATATGTATAAGTTACTTAAGATCTAAAACACGTTTGATGACTCTCTTTTGTGTAATCCAACGTTTCTTTTGTGGGTCCCTTTTATATTTAATTAACTAAGTTCTCTTCCACTTTTAGTAATTACCTATTTATTTATTTATATCTAAAAAAAATTAAGTATATTTTATATAAGTAGCATGAAGTAGTTTACTCGGCCTAGAATAGTGGGCTGGGGCCGCTACATATTATGTTTGATTTTAAATCTCAAAATTATGATTCCATGAAATTGATGATTATTTTGTTTCAATGATCTAGACATTGAAGAATCAATTATTTTCAAAATATGAAATAATTAGCAGTGGAATGCTAAAAAAATGATATTAGGGAAGAAGATGATGGAAATCACACATTTGAAATTTTAAGATTTAAATTTACACTCTAGTACACTTATACCTTAAGAGTATACAATTGATACCTTAAACTATCAACATTAATACCTTAAAGGAGATAAATATGTAATACCTCTATCAACATTAATACCTTAAAGGTAAATATATAATATCTTTAAGATGTATATGTAATATCTTATACTATAAACATTAATACATTAAAGGTAAAATATGTAATACCTTAAAAGTAAATATGTAATACTTTCAAAATGCATATGCAATACCTTAGACTATAAGCATTAATACTTTAAAAGTAAATATATAATAACTTAAAAGTATACAACTGATATTTTAAGAACATACAATTGATATCTTCACTGAATGAACAATTAATACCATGATACCTTAATAATATACAGTGGATATCTCTCACTAAATAAATTATATCGAATCAACTGGTGCGCGTGCACACCAACTATGATATGACCGCTCATGGATCGTTTGGGCACATGTGGAATCAGCCTAAGCACCGGATCGAGGGCATTGATCTAAAATCTATGCCTATAAATTTTTACCTATTACAGATATAGTAGCTCGCTTTTATTCCTTGTGGAATTTGCCCCTGATCACTATTTATATAACTTACACTAATTCCTATTACTTTATGAACATTTGATGATGATGATTATAAAAGTCTTTGTTTATGAAATGGTTTTTGTATAAAATAAAAACACAATATCCCTTACAATTAAAAAAGAAAAAAAAAGAAAATAAAACCATTCTCCTCTTCTTTGGATGTATGGGTGATTTAGCAAAATATTGCTAATTAAATAAATAATTGTGAAAATATGGTATTGTTTAAGGTAGTAGAAAAATATTATAAATCATAATTCAGAATCGCGATTGGAAAACTGCAACAATAGAGTCGTACCTAGGAACTTCGATTTCAAATTTATGGATTTTTTTTTTCAAATTTAATTAGAAGTCGCAGTTGGCAACTGCGACTTTAATTTTGATTTATTTTTTTAATAGAAGTCGTAGTTGGCAACTGCGGCTCTGTGGAAAAATCTCTGTAGCACACTAAAAACATTCTACCACCCAGGTAATTAACCTTCTTCCCAGCCATTGTAAAATGAATTCATCCCCAACCATTACCTTCTTCCCCAACTGGTAAACATCTTCCTCTATAAAAATTGTGAAGCACCATTTCAGCCGCCGTCGCCATCATTGCTGCCGCCATCACCTTTGCTGCTCCGATCTGCTGTTGGAATCCATGAAGTAACGTATTGCTAATTTATAATTAATTTTTTATTTATAATAGTTCAAGTGTTAGAGATGTTTGGTGATATTTATTTAATTTTTGTAGATGATTGATGTTAATTCAAGTTTTAGATAACAAAGTCCTGCTATTCATTTTTAGATAACAAAGTCCTTAAAAATAGGTGTAATGCAACAATTCTTACCTTAAAGTATCTTCACTATTGCAAAGCATAATTTTCTTCCATTTTTAATATCATTTATTTTATTTCATACATCATGCATTAATATAATCAATAAATTAAAAAAATGTAAAAGAAAAACAGATTGAGTTATAAGAGAAACCAAAGAAAGTGTATCTTGAAAAAATAATTAAATAATGTTTAGTTCCAAATTAGCTTTGAGATAAATAAGATAATGTTTTGATTTAAGAACATTAATTTCAATGATAATTGAACTATTTGCTTGAAATAATAATTATTATGATTGTGAGTTAGACTAGTTGTAAATCAAAGATTAATAAATAATTAAATTAGTGGGTAATAGAAGAATTGCATTTTATTAGATAATTATTCA
Source organism: Scutellaria barbata (assembly GCA_028654395.1). Taxonomy (NCBI): domain Eukaryota; kingdom Viridiplantae; phylum Streptophyta; class Magnoliopsida; order Lamiales; family Lamiaceae; genus Scutellaria; species Scutellaria barbata. Next base: position 6,702,526 of record CM053649.1, on the reverse strand, counting down.
AATATATGATTGTGAATTAATTAATTGTATTTTAAGTGAATTGTGTTTGTTCATAATTGTAATTGTTTTTATTAATGACTTTATTTTTTGTTCTTTGGAGATTTTCAATTGATTTTTTTAATAAATTAAATTCTAATATCTTATGTTTTAGGATGGACTTCCAATTTTATTACGGCCCACACAATGATAGATTGTTATATAATCATGAAAAACATAGATCGCAACATATACAGGATGGGAGTATAGATGACACATTATCTATCAGACAGGGAGATAATCCAATTTGAGAACTTTATATTAATGAGGGATTTCACCATACAGTTATATAAAAAATCACTACAAGAATTTTGAACACCACCACCATCATTACAACGGTTTTCAGCATTTTATGTTGTGGAAGATGTCTTTTACAACAGTTTTTCGAAAAATTGTTGTCGTTGTGCTAAAAAATGCACAGTGACAACAGTTGGCACAACAAAAATTTACTACCGTTGTCATTGTGTGTTTTTTTCGCACAACGGACAACGGTTGGGACAACGATTTTTATCACCGTTATCGTTGTGCAATTTTTTTTCGCACAACGACAACGGTTGGGACAACGGTTTTTTTTGTACCGTTGTCGTTGTGCGGATTTTTTCACACAACGACAACGATTGGGACAACGGTTTTTTGTACTGTTGTCGTTGTGAGAATTTTTCGCACAACGACAACAGTTTTTTTATACGTTGTACTTGTTTGGATTTTTCGCACAACGACAACGGTTTTTTTGTTGTCGTTGTGTGGATTTTTTCACACAACCACAACGGTTGGGACAACAGTTTTTTTGTACCGTTGTCGTTGTGTGAATTTTTTCGCACAACGACAACGATTGGGACAACGGTTTTTTTGTACCGTTGTCATTGTGAGAATTTTTTCGCACAACGACAATGGTTTTTTTGTACCGTTGTCCTTGTTCGAATTATTTCGCACAACGACAACGGTTTTTTGTACCGTTGTCGTTGTGCGGATTTTTTCACACAACCACAACGGTTGGGACAATGGTTTTTTTGTACCGTTGTCGTTGTGCGGATTTTATTTTGCACAACGACAACGGTTTTTAAGGGATGTGATCATTATAGTCATTGATAGGAAGAATTGCCAACTGTTGATATTTTATCATTTTCGATATTTGTTATTCTATATATATATGATACTTTATATATGCATTATAGTAATTCATTATGCATTTAGTGAGAGTGATGAGCAATGAAGAGGAGGAAGAGGAAGAGGTGCAAAGAGAGAAATTGTAACAGTTGTTTAAAAGTGACACATGTCAACTCTAGATTTCTCCAAAGTGATGAGGTGGTGGCTCCAAATTTGTCTTAAAAGCTTAGGTGGTGAGCTTTGAAAGGGCCAAACTCTACTAAAAGTTTAGGTGACGAGCTTTGAGAGAGTCAAACTCTACTTTTCTACTTTTATAAGTATAAATTTGTGGTATAGGTGCAAAAATCATATATCTTCAAATATAATTTGTAAATGAGTTTTATTTATTGTTTCAGACAATTGTTTCATGCTTTCTAAACATATTAACACCTTGTTGAAAATGAGACATAATGGATAATTTAGAAATAATATCACACTTCTCAAGCTGAACATAAGAAAAGAAAATCCTTAAACCAAAAAGTTAAACAATACGAAATTTGATATGTTAAAGAAATATGACATTAGGAATCTAAGAAAATTATTGCAACAAAATTATGAAATCAAAAATTTACTTACATATATAATCTCAAAAGGCTCCAAACCAATATCTTGAGAACACAGAAAGTAGTGTGAAGAATGCCTGAAAGTCAACCTTTGCCCACTTAGCAATCTTACCACCAATACCATTCTAATTCTATGCAACTGAATTTTAGTAAATTTAAATAAATAAAAGTGTAAACTTCTTCATGCAGTGAATCTGCATAAAAAAATATAAATTCCCTAACTAAAACCATGCCAACAAATTTGTACAGATAATAAAAGTCATGAATTGAAAGAGTTTTCAGAATGGATTACAAACATAGATGATGGGATAATTGGAGATGTAAATGATGGATCTACAATTATTAATATTCCAAATGACATCTTGCTTAAAGATTTTCATGATCCAATAGCAGTCATTGTGGAAAGCACATATCCATCAATTTCAAACTATTCAACATGATCAAGCATATTTGAAAAAAAGAGTTATATTGGCACCGACTCTTTGCATGGTTGACTGCATAAATGAATACACGATTTCTTTGAATGATCATGATGCAAAGACATGTACTAAGTTGTGATAGCGCATGAAAATCTGATGCAAATGTTGAAAAATTGACTGATGTACACACACTTGAATTTTTAAATGACCTCAAATGTTCAGAAATGCCTAATCATAAGTTGAAACTTAAAATTGGAACTCCTGTTATATAATTGAGAAACATAGATCATTCTCTTGATTTATGTAATGACACTAGATTGGTGATTACAAAACTTGGTGATCATGTCTTGGAGGCAACAATACTTTCAGAAAATAATGCAGGACATAAGGTGTTGATCTCAAAAATGACTTCGACACCATCCGATCATACATTGTCTTTCAAGTTTCAATGAAGACAATTTCCATTGATTGTCTCATATGCAATGACAATAAACAAAAGTTAAGACCAGTCACTCAATCAGGTTGGGCTTTTCTTAAAGAAACCTATATTCAGCCACATAGAACTCTATATAACTGTTTCAAGGATGACTCATCGTAAGGGGTTGAAAATCTTAATATGCAATGAAGAAAACAAAGAGTGTAACTCAACAACAAATGTTGTATACTCAGAAATATTTGAAACTTTGTAATTTAATTATTCCAAATTTATTTCAATAATTAGATAGTACAATTACTCATTCAACATTATATTTAATATTCCTAATATATGAATATACAATTACAAATATCAACCACGAGTGCTCAACCAATTTCTTTAAGTATGGTTTCTTGGTTATCAAGATTATCGAGATTACCAAGATTTTATTATAGCCTTTATACAATCGTGTTTTTAATAAAAAAATTGGGGATTTCAAGGTATTTGGGATTTTTTCCTATATTTTTGTTAATTAATTAAATTTGGAAACAGCCAATTTAAGTACAGTAAGTTTTTTTAAGTTTGGTTTCTTGGTTAGTTTAAAAATTAATGACCCATATTATCGAACATAATATAGCCGTTAGTTTTTAATAGTAAGTTGTGGATTTCATTTTTGGGATTTGGGATATTTTTTAATATTTTTCTGTGCAGTTAAATTTTTCTCAAACACTAAGAAAATCAGATATTTTTAAAAGTTAAGTTTTCTTAAATATATCTTTGTTTATTTAATAATATAAATGAAACATAACAGTTATATGAACTCTATTCTTTCAACGATATATATCCAAATGATTTTATTAATTATAGATATATACTTACATGATCTAAACTTTATTTTTATTATTATTATTATTATTATTATTATTATTATTATTAAATAACAAATATTTCAAAAAAAATTAATAAACATTAAAAAATTATATAATAAAACATGATGAATGGTGGAACTCAATTATTTCAAGAGTTTGATAAATGAACCGACCATCTTTTATTTGATATTCTTGTTATGTGAATAGCATGTCACCATACAACGGATCTTCATGTTCTTGTTGTGTGAATAGCATATCACCATACAATAGATATTGATGTTCTTGGTTTGATGTGGTGTTGTGTGAATAGCATGTCACCATACAACGAATATTGATGCTCTTGGTTTGATGTGGTGTTGTGTGAATAGCATGTCACCATACAACGAATCTTGATGTTCTTGTTGTGTGAATAGCATGTCACCATACGACGGATATTGATGTTCTTGGTTTGATGTGGTGTGTTCAAGAGTGCAGAAAATGATCGATCTTCTTGTGGATGTTCTTCATTTGATATTGTCAGAAAATGATCGATCTTCTTGTGGATGTTCTTCGTTTGATATTGTCTGTTTTATGTCTGCTGCAAATGAAAGATCTTCTTCTGTTAGTGCCATGGATGAGGATGGTGGTGTCGAATGATCTTCAACATACAGTTTAAGAAGAAAGTAAGAAATAGGCTTGTAAGTAAGAACTAGGCGGGTGAGTGTGTAATTGGTTCTATTTATAAAGTTAACATTAATTAAGGTGGTTTAAGGAGAAAGTAAGAAATAGGCGTGTAAGTAAGATATAGGCGGGTGAGTGTGGCTGTAAATGTAATTGGTTCTATTTCTAAAGTTAACATTAATTAAGGATTAAATAGATTTTGCTCTCTTCTAACTCTCAAATCCGACCAATCAAGTTTATACATAGATTTAGTATGATTTGGTTATCTAATTTCTTTGTTATGACTTAGTTTTCAATGTTAAAAATGTTTCTGTTAGAACAAGGAAGTGATCACAAACAATATTAACGAACACACGTTCAGAAAACCACTAGACCAACACAACCGGGAAAATCTCCCGTCCAAGCCAAAGGCCGATCAACAATAATCTCCAAAGTGCCTTCTACCCTAATCCATGCATTGTATTAATATAATTAATTGAAAGCCCATAGACAGGCCCGTAGGACAGGCCTGGACTACTTAAATAAAATAAGGCCTAAATCCAAACTAACTATAATTATAATTCTTGCCACGTCTATGATAAATGATAGGTGTATCAACTCCGTCCCTCTCAAAATCAGCCTTGTCCGCAAGGTGGAAATCTGGAAACTGAGCTCGGAATGGTCCTTCATCAACCCAAGTAGCATCTTCCTCCGGATGTCCGACCCACGCCACTAATACCTGGGAAACCCGGTCATCCCCTCTCCACATGGATCTGAAATGCAGTACAGCAGCTGGCTGAAAGTCTGTCGAGCCATCCATGAAATCTGGCGGAAGTGAAGCACTCACTGCATGATCGCCCACGCTAGCTTTAAGTTGAGAAACATGGAACACGGGGTGCAGACGGACACCATTGGGCAGCAGAAGCCGATATGCAGCAGGTCCAATTCGCTGAGCAACTTCATATGGCCCAAAATATCATGGAGCCAGTTTTGCATTAAGCCGCTTGAAAAGGGAAAGTTGACGGTAAGGCATGAATTTGAGAAAGACGCGATCTCCAACTTCAAAATGAACATCCCTACGATGTTTGTTAGCCCCCGCCGTCATGCGTTGCGAGCGTGCTCTAAATGAAATTTGAGATTCTTCAAAATAGCATCACGCTCCATCAATTCGTCCGCCACCTCCTTTACCCGAATTTCGCCCTGTAAAAACTGGGATAAGGTTGGTGGTGGTCTCCCATAAATAGCCTCAAATGGAGAACAACCAGCTGAAGAATGGAAGCTGGTGTTAAAACAATATTCTGCCCACGGAAGCCACTGGCCCATCGTTTTGGTTGATCCGTAACAAAGCATCGGAGATAAGCCTCGAGGCAGCGATTCATAACTTCTGACTGGCCATCCGTCTCAGGGTGATAAGAGGAGCTCATCCGAAGCTTATTCCCCGTAGCAGCGAACAACTCCTTCCAGAAAGTGCTTAGGAAAATAGCGTCCCGATCACAAACAATCGATCGCGGCAACCCATGCAAACGAACTACTTCCCTTGCAAAAGCTGCTGCCACACCGCGTGCTGTGAAAGGGTGTATGAGTCCCACAAAATGAGTGGCCTTCGAGAAGCAGTCAACTACCACAAAAATCACATCCAACTACTGCGAGCGAGGAAAACCCGTGATAAAATCCATACTGATATCCTCCCAAACACGGTCCGGAATGGGTAACGGTTGCAACAGACCTGCAGAGGAATGCGTATCAGCCTTGCTACGCTGACACACCAAACATGCAGCCACAAATCGAGTGACTATCTTCATCATTCCCAGCCAATACACATTAACGGCAAGCTGCCTATAAGTACGGTAGGCCCCAGTGTGACCTCCAGCTGGGGTCGAGTGGAATTCCATGAGCATACGTCTCGTCCAGTTGGAATCCGCAAGAATAGCAAGACGATTCTTATAGTACAAAACTCCATTAACCAATTGGAACGGTTGTGCAACTATCTCACCTTTGGCTAGCGTCTGGATGATGGGACCATAGTAACCATCGCGATGGACTGCCCAACGTAGGGCTTCCCACTCCACCCATCTAGGAATCGAGACAGCTCCCAAATGTGCTTCCGAGTCACGCCGAGAAAGGGAGTCAGCCGCCACATTCGAGATTCCAGACTTGAATTCAATGTCAAAATCATACCCAATTAATTTGGCCACCCAATACTGTTGTGTCGGAGAGGTAATGGGCTGCTGTAACAAGTGCTTCAAACTATGATGATCTGTGCGGACCACGAACTTGCGCCCAATAAGATAGGGTCGCCAATGTAAAATTGCCAATACCAATGCCATCAATTCTTTCTCATACGTGGATTTTGTAGCATTTCTCCCAGATAATGCCTTACTAAAGTATGCCACTGGACGGCGCTGCTGCATAAAGACCGCCCCAAGCCCACACCCGGATGCATCGCACTCAATGGTAAACGGAATTGAGAGATCCGGAACAGCCAACACAGGGGCTGAAGTGATAGCCCCTTGTAAAGATTCGAACGCCGCCTGAGCGGCCGGCCCCCAACAAAATTGAGCCTCAGCCTCCTTACGAAGCAAGGCGGTAAGAGGCAAAACAATCTTTTCGTAGTCTCGACTAAACCGTCGGTAGTAGCCTGTCAACCCTAAGAACCCCCGCACACCTTTGACAGACTTCGGAACCGGCCATTGCATAACAGCCTGGACCTTGGAGGGGTCCATTGTAACCCCTTCAGCTGAAACTACGTGACCCAAATAATCAATCGATTGTTGAGCCCAAGAACATTTTTTTGGGTTTACAACAAAAGAAGCAGCTGCCAGAATACCGAGAACCTCACGTAAATGCTGCAAGTGCGTCTGCCAATCACGACTATAAATTAATATATCATCAAAAAACACCAACACATACCGTCGAAGTAGGGGCCTGAAGAGGTCATTCATAACGGCTTGAAACGTGGAAGGTGCATTACGAAGACCGAAGGGCATGACCAAAAACTCATAATGGCCAGAATGTGTACGGAACCCCATCTTCGGAATGTCCTCCGGAGCTACTCAAATTTGATGGTAACCGGCTCTCAAGTCTAACCGAGAAAACTAAGAGGCCCCATGTAATTCATCCAAGAGCTCTTGGATCACCGGGATCGGATATTTTTCTGGAATGGTGCGCTTATTCAGCTCACGATAGTCCACGAAGAACCTCCAACTACCATCCTTCTTGAGGACCGGGCTAGAATATGGACCCGTGCTAAGTTGTATGAGACCTGCAAAAAGCATGTCATCCACCAAACGCTCTATCTCGGTTTTCTGTACTGCACTATAACGATATGGTCGGACGGAAATAGGTACAGCCCCGGGCTGAAGAGAAATGCGATGGTCATTCGGTCGAACTGGAGGTAGTCCTGGAAGAGGTGTCAAAACCTGAGAAAAATCATCCAAAAGCTGCTGTATTTCCAAATGTAGTGGGCTCGACTCCACCTTCAAACTAGCGCACTCCATCGGAACTAATAGCCAACAAAAGTTAATCTCTGCTAGCTTAAGATGTAGCAGCAGCCACCGGACGCCGGATAAGGCTCGGATCACCTTGTAAACACACCTGCTGCCCATTAAAGCTAAAGGACAATTTAAAAGTTGACCAGTTCGCCCGAACCTCGCCAAGGGCAGCAAGCCACACGACACCTAAAATAATGTCAACCTCCTTAATTGGGAATACATACGCGTGTATAAGGAAGCGAGATGTACCAGGGTGAGAGGGATATCCTTGCAAACACCCACAGTGTCGGTGACTGAATCGTCTCCCAAACGCACCGATAAAGATGCGGAAGCATCAACCGATAAGGTTAACGCTGCTGCCGAGCTTTCTGCAATAAAACAATGGGTAGCACCACTATCAATCATCACCACCACTGGGAACTGTTAATGCTCCCCGATAACTTCATGGTGTGAGGACCATCAATTCCGCAAGCTGATACGGCTGAAAGCTGTAAGGATTGTAGGGCGGTAACATCTTCAACCAACATAATTGGAGAAGAATTATCCTCGTCCTAAGCAGTGTCGTCTTCGGCCAGTAGCATGATATGAAGAGAGCAATTCGCACACACGTGCAATGGGGTGTAGGGCTCGCGACAGCGAAAACACAAGCCTTTCGCCCGAAGGTCCCTGTACTCCGAGTTGGATAGACTTTTGGCCTGATGAGGCGGCTGATGAGCCGAGGAAGATGAATCCCCCGATGATCGTGGCTGTAATGGGGAGCCGGATGATCTAGGGGGGCCAGAGTCCCTAGGTTATCCAGAAGCAGTAGGTTTCGGAGTATAACCCAGCTGTTCGTGAAGAATGTTGTTGGCCAAAGAAATGGCTGGTAGGCCTCCCCGATGGAGGTCGGCCGGGAGTAAAACCATGGAGGGAAACCAACTCCCGTTTAATCTCCCGTGCGAGATGCATAGTAGAACAAATATCCTCGACATCTTTCGAACGGATACGGACCCGAATATCCTCCCGCAGACCGGCAAAGAATAGCCCAAAGCATCGGCATCCGAGAGTGAGGGAACAGACGCCAACCGAGAAATGAACTGATCAACGTACTCATCCACTGAAGCGGTTTGACTAGTGGTAGCAAGGCTTCACATGGATTTGCCTTGGGATCATCCCCATAGCGCCGAAGTAATTCCATAGTGAAACGGCGCCAACTCATATTTGGATTACGTCCCATAAGCCACTGCATCCAGAACAGGGCTGTGCCCTCCATGGCAATAAGGGCCAATTCCAGTTTCATGTCCTCTACCGTATTATCAATTCTGAAAAACTGCTCAGCCCGCGATATCCATGACGAAGGATTGTCACCAAAAAATCCCGGAAGTTCTAACTTGGCGTAAGACCTCGCCGAAGATGCGCCTGGCTGGGTAACAACCGGGCGAGGGCCCCGATCGTCGGCGTCTGAGGCAAAAGAACCTTCTGGAACGGTGCCTTTCCCACGCAACAATTACTGCATCATCGCGTGCAATTCCTTTAAGGTGATATCAACCGTCGACTGATTAGCATTCAGCGCCTGGATGCTCTGCTTCAATTCATCCACTCCATTTTCTAACGTGCTCACTCGATCATCCATACGAGTCGTCATCAGGCCGGCAGGTTCGGACCAAATTGTTAGAACAAGGAAGTGATCACAAACAATATTAATGAACACACGTTCAGAAAACCATTAGACCAACACAACCGGGAAAATCTCCCGTCCAAGCCAAAGGCCGATCAACAATAATCTCCAAAGTGCCTTCTACCCTAATCCATGCATTGTATTAATATAATTAATTGAAAGCCCATAGACAGGCCCGTAGGACAGGCCTGGACTACTTAAATAAAATAAGGCCTAAATCCAAACTAATTATAATTATAATTCTTACCACGTCTTTGATAAATGATAGGTGTATCAGTTTCTATATACGAGTTTTAGATCACACAGTGGAGATCAATTCAAACTATTATTATTACTATTTTAACGTTTTTAAAATAATTCAAAATTAACAGGCACCTGTAAACAGAAAATTGCCATTCAATATTAATAGGCACCTGTAAACAGAAAATTGCCAACACTTAAATTTGGATATGAAGTAATAATTACTAGATCATCTTTCAAATGGATGGTGGAGATGTACTTGATCAATGGTGGAGAGAAACTCTTTAGAATTCACTCTTAAATTTTGCAATGGATAATAGTTTTAGAAAATCATACATACTTTTCATCATTCTAAAAGTCTCTAAAAACTCTATATACAATTCGTATAACTTTCTAGAGAATTTTATTTACAAGTGAGCAAGATATCATGTCTATGTTATGAGGACTACAACTTTCTAAAACGCACCTCTTGTGCAAGCTCACTCTTTCGATTCGGCTCTCAATTGGAATATCGAAGGACTTGGTGTTAGGATTCACTTTAATTCGTGTCGAGTGCTTTGTAAAGAAGTTAAAATGAAAAAGACAAATTCGAAGATAAATGCATAACTGCGATAGATGTTTTCAGATGTAATTGAAATAATGAGTCTGGATGTTTGGTCCTTTGGCCTCTATTAGAGTTACAAAGCCCAATCACCATTCATTTAACAATTTCTTTCTTTTTAATTCTAAAACAGAACAATTTCATTATTTTGTCACCTATTATATATATAAAAAAAATTAGTCTTTATTATTTTGTAGTTAGATTTTAACATTTTTACTTATCTTGTTCATATCAACTATATGAGTTCATATTATTAAAATGTACGGTTCACTATGTATTAATGAATTGATTCGTTCGTTTTACATTAACTATCGTACCATTCAAAACTAAGATTTTGTCAATTTATCCAGTTCAACATAAATATGTCATTCCATTTATATAAATTTATGTCATGAAAAATCAAATTAACTATGTTAACTTGTTCAAATTCCGATTAATGTACCTTCTCCATTATGGCAACTTTAATTTTGCACTTATTGTAAAATGTGAGCTAAATTGAGAAACTCACAGTTGTAAAAAATGAAGACAAGCAATTCATAATATTTCTTTATATAAATGAATGTTAAACCGGGGGAAAACTAAACGGAATACAGAGACATCCTAACTAGGTCAGCACCCCTCTGAATCCTATCCTAAACCCCAATCAAACATTAATAATAAAATTAAATTGTCTTCATGGATTTCTTCATCGTTGTAGATTTCTTCATCGTCGTTATTCAGCGTTCTTCTTTTGATGATAATAGATCACGGCTAATACCAACTCCGAGGAATGCTTCAATAAGAAAAAAGTAATACAAATATTAGTTAAAATACATGTACGGTTGGAAAGTGTCTAGAAAATTAACTAAGGTAGGGAAAAAAAAAAAGAGAAAATAATTTCATACCTCCGAATTGAATTCCAACCTGTATTCATTCATCAACCATGGAGTCTTCTTCTTATTATTATAATAGGTCAATGATAGCTTGTATCCGATCTTGGTCTCGTTCTCATCTCTAATCGGCTTGGGCGATTGAGTCGCTTTCCAAAACCCAGTTTTGGATTTGATAATACGTTCACAGTAATTGGATTTTCCGATTTTCTTGACTCTGGTGAAGAAATAATATTTGCCATCTCCATGATCAACTGCTAAAGCTGCAAAATACAAGATTTTCGTTACGACAAATTAAGATTCAAAACCGCTTTCATAAGACATATATACATAAGAGTTGAACGTACTGTTTTCATAACTCAAATTTGCATGAAACTTAACTCAAAATTGAAACCCTAAATTGAGATTAATCATTAACACAAATTTGCATGGAAGTTAATAGAAACCCTAAATTCAGATTAATTCAAGATACATGTAGAGAGATTGGGAATGGGTACCTGGGAGTTGATCGGGTTCATAGTCATAGACATCAAGACTTGATATGATCCCTCTTGGAACGTAGCCATTAACGTACTCCACTTTCAGATAGTTGTTGATCAGTTCTACGTCAGTGGGTCGGAACTTCATACCGAGAGGAACAGCCATCGTCCAATCATAATCGGGTGGCTGTGATGGATCGGCGACGATGGCAGTGGGTTTAATGGCCAATATTGAAGAAACCTGCTCTTGTTCTTGATCTTGGAATTGTATCTCATTTTCTTGATGTGCTCCATTTGATAACAAGCGTTCCAAGTACGATATTTCTTCTTGAGTAAATAGCATGTCACCATAATACTCGGGTGGCAGTGATGGATCAGCGATGATGGCAGTGGGTTGAATGGCCATTGAAGAAACCTGCTCTTGTTCTTGATCTTGGAATTGTATTTGTTCTTGATCTTGGAATTGTATCTCATTATCTTGATGTAGTGCCATGGATGGTGGTGGTGTCGAATGATCTTCAACATACGACATGGTTTAGTGAGAAAGTTAGAAATAGGCGGGTGAATGTGGCTGTAAATGCAATTGGTTCTGTTTATAAAGTTAACATTAATTAAGGATTAAATAGATTTTGGTCTCTTCTTACTCTCTAATCCGGCCAATCAGGTTTGATACATAGATTTGGTTATCTGATTTGTTTGTTATGGTTAGTTTTCGTACATATATTAGTTTTCAATATTAAAAATGTTTCGAGTTTTAGATCATGTGTATTTGAGATAAATTCAAATTAAGAAAATAAATAATATAAATATTATTATATTAGAGTTTTAATTATAAATAAATAATATAAATATTATTATATTAGAGTTCTAATTATAATAGGATTCTATAAAATTATGAATTTGGATTGTAATATAAATTATTTAGATATGATAATTTTAAATTACTATTATAACCTTAAATAATAATTTTTGATAAAGATATATTCGATAATTCATATTTTACATTTTCGTCAAAGGAATAATTTAAATAATTTCAAGAATTATCTGGCTATAATCAAGAATGTTTTTAAATAATTTCATATTATTTATATGTTTTTAACTAAAACAACTTTAATTGTAATCAGGGATGCGGTACAGATTTATCTCCATGACTCCATACTAGAGTGGTCCACACGGATTTTATATAAAAAATTAAATTAAATTATACAAACAAATTTATTATGATAATAATATATATCAGTGGTTGGCAAAAAAAAAAAGTGCTATCTCATGTAATATTTAAATATGACTTGATTAATATGTTAGCAAGGTTTGTGATCATGTATTACACAAGATTTACAATAAGGATAAATTTACAATATGAATAGAAATAAAATAAATATAGATAAGATAAGAAAAAGCAAAAGATTCATGATTAATTTTAATAATAAAAATAATAAGTACAAATAATAAAAATATTAAAATAAAGATTTTTTTATAGAGTTGATATACAAATTTCATCAATAAAGTATTGTAATGTGTAGATATGTATCTAGAGGTTATATATTTCATTTATTCATTATTAAAATATAATTAGAAATGAGGAGTATTATATTTAGGAAATAGAAATCTCATTTTAATTAAGAGATAAATTAGTGCAACTATAAAAATTCATAATTAATAATTAGAGACACATTACGGTTAGGATTAATTGATTTTAGAAGGAAAAAAATTGAACTACAAGTTGACATGTATCAACTTATGGTTTTTCTTTATATATATATAAAAGATGGATCCTTAACCTGTTATAGCAAGTTAACTAAACTAAAAATCAAAAGTTTTTAAATTTATAGGTCTAAAAAAAAAAATAGATAAAGAATTTTTAAAAATTAATTTTCTTAATATAATAGTATGTACATAGGAATGTATGTATACGTGTAAAAGCTAGAAGTTGAAAAAAAAAAAAAAAAAAGGAGTGAAGCGATTGGTCAGCGTTGGATTTTGTTGGCCCACATAACCCATAGCAAAATTTGCCACCCCAATTTCTTTCCATTGTGTTCTCGTCATGGCCACAAGTCTCTCTCTCCCTCTCTCTCTCTCTCTCTCTCTCTGCATCTCACACACTTTTCACAAACAACACACATTCAAGAGAGAGACACACACACACAAACATAAAGAAAAGAAAATGCTGGGGTTGAATTGTCTGAAGAAAGATTGAAAAAAAAGAAAAAGGGAAAGAAGTAACGCAAGAAAGAATATGAGTAATCAATGGCCACTCAAACTGCTGCATTATCACCTCCTTATTTTCTTCATTGCAAAATCAAAACTCCACCCCCTTCTGTTCTCTTGCCCCTCTCACTCAATGATAGAAGACCTTCTTACAACTCCCTTGTTTTCCAGGTTCTTTTTACTTTTATTTGCTTCTCTAATTTCAAGAAATGATTTTAATCTTGTTGCATTCGATTTATCTGCTTAATGTCTTGCTAGTTTTTTCTTGGTCTTTTTTCTTTGATTTGGCATATATTGGAAATTGTAGTTCAAGAATTTGAAGGGTTAATTGTGGTTTCCATTCTGTAGAGTACATTTTGTGGTCTGTAGATTGAGCATTGTGTAAATTGGGTAAATCAAAGAGATGTTGAAAAACTTAATTTTAGCCCAAGATCTTGTTTCTGGCAAAATGTTGGTTGAACTTGGAGAATATGTGGCTAAAAGTTGCTAGAACTATGATTTGGAGATAATGGATAACCTGCATTTACTTTATTTGAAGCTTAACTATTTGAATAGGATTGAGATAACCGTTGTAAAAATTAAAATTTTTAAAATTATTTAATTTAAGAAAAAAAATTATTATAAAAAAAAAACTTAAATTAACTAATTGAACATAAATTATTTTATAACAATATATATATATATGTACATATATTTATATATATAATAATTTAAAATTGTATTACATAATAATACAAAAATTAAATATTATTATTTTAGAAAATAAAGATAAAATGAGTTTGGTTTTAATTTGAACCATAAATTAGTTTACAACAATAAAAAAAATATACATTTATTTATTTGAGAAATACAAAAAATTATATTACATAATAATATAAAAATTATATATTATTACTTTAGAAAATAAAGATAAAATGAGTTCAGTTTTAATTTGAACCAAAAATTATTTTACAACAAAGAAAACAATGTATATATTAATTTGAAAAATATAAAAATTTGTATTACATAATAATATAAAAATTATATATTACTATTATTTTAGAAAATAAAGATAAATGAGTTTGATTTTAAAATTAATACCAAAAACATAAATTATTTGAAAAAATTATTTTATAAAATAAAAAAAGATATAAAAATAATTAATTAAAAGAATAATATGAAAAAAAAAACTTAAATATATTAATTGAACCATAAACTATTTTTCAAAATAAAAAAACATACATATATTAATTGGTCAATACAAAAAATTTTTATATAATAATACAAAAATTATTTATTATTTTAATTAAATTAAAGTTGAAAAGTTTAATTATTTTATGATGTTATTTTATATTATTTGCATTAATATTATCTTGTATATATGAACAAACTCATAATTTTAAAAAATAGTATGTTTATAAAATATATTAAAAATATGCACTAGTATATTTTAGAATTGTTTTAAAATGAAATTAGATTAAATATTATTAAACATATTAATTAGTCATTAATTATATATATATATAATTAGTTAATAAAAGAAATATATGTAGAATATAAACACATAAAACACTAGTAGCCTAGTGGTTGAAGCTCCAACAAAGCGCACGAGTTCGAAATAACCGTTGTGGTAAATAGGGTCTACAACAATGCCATCTTCCACAACGGTAAAAAAAAAGGTCTACGACAACGATTAATAACCCAATTAATAACCGTTGTCGTTTAGCATTTTTCTTGTAGTGATTACATCATATGGGCTTTTTGGGTGTTTTTGTAATGTGGTCAACTTAAGTATGCTTGTCATTTGATAACTAGTTTAATTGAGAGATGGTGACCTAAGACACACACATTTCACTTGCATATTAGAGAGACTACTATAACTCTACAAGATGTTGCTATTATTTGGGGTATATCTATCAAAGGCGAGCCAATCACAGGCATTGATATTCAAAAAGAAGTTAACACTTGGGTAGAAGAATGCAATGTGCTTTTAGGTTAACGATCCACATCTAAACAACTTAGGACATTTGGTAGGATAAAAGTTTCAGCAAGAAAGAATCATTTGTAAAGTTTTCCTGTAGATGATAATAGTTCAGAACAACATATTGAACAATACTCTTATATCGTGAGATGTGCAATTCATCAGAATACACAAAGAGATTTATTAGTGGTCCAATCACATTATTGCAGGTAGCTATTTAACACTATATTTTACTAATACTAGGTTTTTTTTTCTTTTACGATTTAACAAAAATTATGTCAGATTTGGGCATGATCGAGAATGAAGCACATTATACCTATATGCATTGGAGAGCAGAAAATGACCCTATATTTATTAATAATATGGAAATACATCCTCCATACGGTGCACGGTATGTATTTACATATACTTAATTTTAAAACTTGTAAATATTACAATTTTCTGCTTTAATCATGGAATTTTTTTTTTGTTACTAGGTGGAAGACATCGAAAAGTTATGTTGCTTTTAGAAGGAATTTGTTACGAATGTTCGGACAAATGCTTGATGTATTGTCTCAAGATGGGGTAGTAATCTAAATGTATGACTGTGACGTATTATTTTTAAATATAATTGCAAAGTTAAATTAATTATGTTAATCAATTTTTATTGTAGTTTGTTTGGCAACTGTATAACATGAACTCACCTGAGATTGTTGCATTGTCATCGGACGTTCATGATTCTGATTTATGGAGATCGAGGTGTCGATGCATATGTTATGCTTGTGTTGAGATGCATCACCCTAATAGAGTTTGTAGACAATTTGGATATATACAAAATATCCTGGATGATCCAAATGATAAAGAAGTGGATATTGTTTTACATAATTGTGATCGTACCGGCCACGTGAATCGAGATTGAAGGGATTTTCATGCTAGATATGTACAAGAATGGAACGATGCATGTGAATATTAGGCCAACGAAGTTTATTCACCAATTGGTAATGGATCTGACATAATAGAATACTACAATGAGTGGTATAATAGAATTACATGTCGTTTAATCTCTCATTTGCATAAAATAGAAGATACTGGATTCAAACCTGGAAGTGCTACTTTGATGGATATTGTGGTAAGTATATTTTGATGAATTTCTTTATCGTTGTTGTACTAGTTTGCATAACTAATTCATGAAATTTTATTTTCAATTATTGTAGGTTGATCAATTTAGATCTACAGGTCTCAACAATAGATCAAGGGATCGTGATGATAAATTCAAATTGAATGAGTTGTTGGATAATTATCTCACCCTAGGTGATGCAGTCGTTGAAGTCTATGATGATCAATATTTTTCTAGAGATGTGCCTGTGAGCCTCCTGAACAAAGTGAACCGTCAAGCTTGAGACAACCTCATGATGCAAACACAAGGCATACCATCAGAGATGGATCCAATTATATCCCCAACATTGATACAGGCATATCGTATCCATATGCATATCCTTATTCATCATCAGATACCTTATTGCTCAATCCATATGATCATGAGCTTACTTATTGTAGGACGTTAGAGGAGAAGATACATTTTTTAGTGTTCTACAAATCAAGAGTCCATGTATCATGCATATCCATATTATCATAGATACATGAGATCACATGCAACACCACATCAACAGTTTTGAAACACTCCTATTCTTTTTGACATGTCGGCTGTTGGAAATGATATTTGTGATAACTCTCCTATTGAGCCTTCACAAGATACTAATGAGGCTATTCAGGATTCTGATGATAATGAAGGTGTTAGGTTGGGAAGGGGGCATAGGAACATTAGACGACGTGGTATGTTGTGTATTGCATATATTTTTGATATTTAAGACTTCAAGTATTTGGTTGGTAAAATTGTGATATTTCATTCTAATGATTCTTTTTTATCGATTTTGTGTTTTGTGTTTTTTACATTCTCTACAATTTTCTCTAAAGTTTTGTGGATTTCAATTGGATTTTTTGCTAGATGAAATTTTGATTTCCAACACTTTGGTTTATTTTGATGGGGAGGGATTATAAGAAATGCAATCAGAAGATACCTAGATAATATAATCTATTGTTGGTTTCGTGTAGAGCAATATATTTTGAAAGAGAAAAAAAAAAGTGCTAGATATAAAACAAGTACTTGAGAACCTAGCTCACAATCCAGCCTTATTTTGACCTTTTTTTTATCCGAATTTTATTGTGGATTTTCATAAAAGTTGTAACTTGTGAAGTTAGTATTCAAATGCCACTAATTTAAGAATAATATAAATTTTCTACACCAAGTTATGCTCAAAATATTCAAACTCTGTCAATATAAAAATCAAATCGTCTTTACAAAAACTATAATCTTCATGTAATTTTCTATTTTTTTTTAGCCAGAATTAGAAAGAGTGTTGGCATAAAAGTTGTAAAACTCCCTTTTATCTTTCCAACAAGATAAGAATCATCAAATTTGAACATCTAGAGCATGAGATATTTATTTTCTTCCATAATTGCACCTTTTGAACTTCGTATCTCAACTCCAACTTGACTTTACATCCAATTGAACTTGATATTTGCAACACACAACACTTATTGCTCCTTTAAAAAATAAGTTAGCTTATGTATCTCTACAATATTAGAAAAACATATTATAAGTGAATGCAAAAAAAAAACTATTTTAAATCATAAAAAGCAAAATGAATGAAGGACTTATTGTTGTCTACGATGTTGTTATGCAAGGTAACATTATCTTGCACGTCTAGTTGCCAAATCCATTTCATTTGGAATATGAGATATTTGATTCCTCTCTCGATCTGGAATATTTCAAAGAGTCTGATAATGATATAACTCAAAATCTGCATCATCGCAATAACTTTCATCCATGTATGGCACAAGTACTCCAGGTATGTATACTTATAATACATGACATTATAATACTTCTGCACAAATACTTCAGCATCCAGATGATATTCACGACACATATATTGAGCGTCAGAACAAGGGATCCTAAATAATGTTCACTTACCGAAAGTGTAATCTCGTTGCCTGATATTCACAGTATGTCTGTTGTTTCCTCCATTATATCGTGATCATGTCATCACTTGTTGGGATTTTAGTGTATATATTTTGATGAGACAA
This sequence comes from Scutellaria barbata, assembly GCA_028654395.1. Lineage (NCBI taxonomy): Eukaryota > Viridiplantae > Streptophyta > Magnoliopsida > Lamiales > Lamiaceae > Scutellaria > Scutellaria barbata. Next base: position 6,683,811 of record CM053649.1, on the reverse strand, counting down.
GTCATATATGTAATAGGAAGTTTGAGTACCCCATTTTTTACGATATTTAAGTGAAAACATAGACTAGGATTGAGTTTAGATATAGGCGCTGAAAAATGGAGGAACTCTAAAGGTTAATGTTGCATCGAGAATGTAAAAGAATGAAGTTGCTGCAAGAAGTAAATACAACAATGCAACAAGTAAGAACGGCAAGCAGCGCCACTGTAAGAAATGGCTACAGGAGTATTGCAACAAAAGATACAGCAATATTGTATGAAGTTACTGCAAAAAGGTCAAGTTACAGCAGCACTGTAAAGAATGAACAGCTGCAAGAAGACCTAGGATACAACGCGTAACTTACTTGATAATCAACCAACCGCGTTAAAGATAAAAATAATAAGTATATATCCTGCAATTTGAGGAAGGATAAATGTAGTATGAGGAACAAAGAACCAAATAAGAATAAATAGAGTCGTTCCAAAGAAGATTAAAGTTTCAAACACGGAGCCAATGCCAAGACGACACGTGGACTGACCCGCTGCAGAAAGCTGCGAGCCGCAACCACCACATTAAATACTCTGAAAGGAGAAGTCAAGTCGTATTAAATGCGAGTCATACCTTTGATCAAATACGCTTAATTTCAAATGAGAGATATCTTCTTCAACGGATAACTTTCTACAAGTTTAAATAGACATTACAAGAAATTTGGGCTACAACAACCCCTAAAAGACAATCATTTTATGAATTTGTGTTATCTTTTGTAAATTTATAACCCTTTTTCCGAACAGCGTTGTCTTTTTTCAAAAAATTCGCTGATGGACAACGTAAATATTGGAAACGACAACGCTTTTTTCGTAGGGTTGTTAAATGACATATGTTGGTCCCAGTGGTATAAGGTTAAGAGGGGGGTGAATTAACCTTATCAAATTTTCAACTTTTGCTCCAAAGAATGTTAAGTCTCTGATGAACAGGTAGCTAGTAAGCTTACTGCTCGATAGGTTCCTGCTCAGGCAGTGACCTCAGGACTTAGACAGAGAATGTAATGCACAGCGGAAATACTTATGTTTTTCGAAACACGCTTTTAATGCAGTATGCTCAGATGCAGATAGATAGATAGAAAGCTATAAAAGACACAAGCAAGCTTATAGAGGTTCAAGGGCGGAGTAATCCCTCTACGTCCTCTCTACTCCTTTACAAGGAGGAACTTTGTTAAAGCAAGTTTGATTTACAATAGACTCCGCTAACACAAACTATACTCTAAACAGACTGTCAGCTCTATCCACACAGGTAGCTGCACAGTGACCAACTATCGACCCACACAGGATCTTCACACAGGATCCTTTCTCTTCTTCAGAGAGATTACAACTTAGCAGTATCAACTCCTGCCTAAGCGACTCCTATCAGACTTAGAATAAAGTGAAAGGTTTGATCACAATCAAAATGCAGCAAGCTCCTTGAACTTCTGAAGATCTCAAAGGTAGCTGGCTTGCTGCTGCTCAGTCTGATAAACTTTGAGTGTATGAGCTTTTGCTTGTAAGAGATTTGCTTGCGTCTGTTTTCCGCTTAGTTGTATGTGTTGTTCGTTGTATGTTCTATGTTGTGTCCTCTATTTCCCTTTGTAAATCAGACTTCTATATATAAGCATCAGATAGTTTTCTGCCCGTTGGGAAGACAGTCCTTTGCATGATGAGGTGTCTCTTCCTGATTGGTTTGCCGATCTTCTGACACCTATTCTGAAATGCCTTCATTCTGTTCTGCAACTGCTTTGTCCTTTGTCTGCGCAACTTCACTCTGCAGACTGCTTGTACTGTGTCCTTGCTCCTTTTTCACACATGACAGATTCTGATGCGTTAGAACTGGAGTGACTCTACTGGCTAGTCAGGTTGCATTGACCCTGATGTATCTGGCAGTATCCTCTTCAAGTAAGTCAGCTTCCTTGACTATCTCCAGGTTCCTTGTAGTATCCTATTCGAGCTTTGCTTACTGGTTGCTTGATGCAGTATGCAGGTAGCAGGGACTCGGCTTCCTGGCTGCTTGGCAGAATCTTCAAGTCTTCCCAGCATCCTTGCCTTAGCAAATTTACATGTAAACACATCCAGATAGCTAAAGATCTAGTCTGTTACACGTTTTGTCTCATCAAAATCTATTACATTTCATCCTATCAATTTCCCCCTTTTTGATGATGACAAAACTCCTTAACAGGATCAAAGAACCATATATTATTAACTTGGAACAAAAATGCAGAGAGATATGATCATTCATACGCATGCATCAAGTTCACAAGATGTGAGCTTTCATCAACCAGAAGACTTCGAATTCTCATTGATCAGAATTAAGTACAAGGCAAATACATACTCATGCAGATAGCAGAATCAAACAGAATAACAAAAAGAAACATAAGCAACAAGCAAAACATCAAGTCTTCAACTAACTGGCCTTCTTCTTTCTTTCGAACTTTGTGCATTTCCACCAGTTGGCTATCGAATCTTGATAGCTAGGTTCCATCCTTTTCACCATTTCTTCAGACTCCTCAAACCTGAGCCATAAGTCTTCACTGTATGGTATGGGCTCCTTTCCAAGTTTCTGCTTTAGCTTCACTTGAATTGGAAGTCCACCTTTCTTTGTCAGCTCCAGGAACCTCTGCAAAGCCTCCTTGTTCGTCTTGAATCCTCTGAAAAGAGCAGATTCCTTGCAGAGGGTGGTGAAGTACTTCATCAGCTCCTTTCTTTTGAATGCTTCAATCTGGAAAAATGATGGGTTGACCTCAGTAGGAAGAGTGACCTCCGGGACTTCTGGGGCTAGGAATCTGTCACTCCTGGGATCGGGGCTTGCTTTCAGAAAGCTTCTGAGAGTGGCACTTGCTACGACATCAGGGCTCTACAAATTTTTCTCCATTTCAACCATGTCAGGCAGCTTGTGCGGAGGAAAGATCTTGTCAAGGACAACCCTGGGATCTGATGAAAAAACAGCGTCCAGGTTGCTTTTCAGCTCTACTTCAGTCCTCCTCCTTTTCTCTTCTCTCATATCAGCACCCTTCCTGAAGCCTGGATGAACAGACCCAGAAACAGCATCTGATTTTCTTTTAGCGTTGCTGTTTGAAGGGCCCCTAGATCCAGCTCCCTTGTGTCCGCCATCTCCAGAATCATCTCTCCTCCTACTGCTTACTATCATCTGTCTGCAGGCAGCAGGGTCCTGTCCAGCCTTCTGTCTGCCTTCAATCCTTTATTCCCCCTTTTTGTCATCATCAGCACGCACAACCGCAAAACTGACCATGGAGTGAATATCAGACAAGGTGCCTGAGTGATCCCGCAGGGTCTGTGATTGGTTGAACTGCTCCCTGTCCATCCGGTCTACTGCAGTGACTAGAGCCTTCTGATTGGCCTCAAGAGAGATCATCTTCTCCTCTTGCCTGTTTAACTTCTCCATCACGCTCTTTACGACTTCCACTGCAGCATCCTCCTTGGGGGATCGGTAGGCAGCTATCATCTGAGTGAGCTTTGACAATGTCACGTTGAGGGAGTCCATGAAAGAATAGGTCTTCACAGAGTAGGAGCGGGTATCCTTGCGGATTTTCCTGCTCGCTTTCACCAAGGACTTCCCCATTTGTTCAATTGCTGCCAGCACCTCGTCATTTGATCTGGCAGGCTCCTGGCGTTCTCCTGCTGGTGCCTGTTCATCAGAGACAGATGTTAGTTCTTTGGATTTTTCGGCTCCAGTATCATCCTGTTCACTGGGTGACCCTTCATCGCTGCTGGTAGGGCTACTAGATCCTCCACCTCCTGATCCAGTGTTCTTAGAAGGAGTTTCCTCTTCAGCATCCTCCTCTTGTACTCCCAGCTTCTTGTCCTGTTCAGCTACCTTACCCTTGCTGAACACCATTTCGGCCTTCTTTTCCTGCTCTATCTCCTCTACTACCTCATGTACTGCCTCCTCTTGTACTTCAGCCTCCTTTTGTACTTCAGGCTACTTTTCTCCACTTTTGTCTCCTCCTGCCTCCTGCACTTCCACCACCTTTTCACCCGCAGCTACTTCCCCGTCAGCGACCGTCTCTCCCTGGTCCACCGATTTGGCAGGTGTTGTCTCCTCCATCTCCATTGGAATAGCTGCATCAGGTTGCTCCTTCTCCATGGGGGCAGGTTCCTCTACTGCTTCAGCTTGAACAGATGTCTCCTGCTGCACATGTTCCCCCTCAGCCTCTACCTCCATTGGTGTAGGATTGGTGGTCTCCGTGGTGTCATCGGCGGCTGCTACTGTGGTTGGAACTATCAACTCGAGAGATGCCACAGCAGCGAGGGTTTCCAACTCCTTGGCCTTGGGAAAGTCAGTTGGCGTCGAGCTTCTCTCCTTCATCGGTGTCTGTACAGGAACTTCAGGAAGAATGATCAGGTTAGTAAGGTATGAGAATTCCTCACCATTTTTCTCTGTTGGTGAAGGTGACCGCCTGCTGATAGGTTCCACCATCAAAGCTGAGCAGGAGGATCCTTCACCTATCTGGGGTTCCCTTACTGGCCTTCTCATTCTGGTATCTGCCAGGCTGATATCACCAGCCTGCTTCATCATCCTCTCCATAACTTCCTGCTCCCCGTACTTTGCTATCTGGGCCTCAGCAAATCCCACGTCATCACCTGCTCTGACCTGGTCAGCAGCAGCATCCAGTATCACCTCCTCCCTGTAGAAATCTGGTTGGATGACAGCTTCCTTTCCCTTCAGGCTCCTGGGGCCAGGTAGCTGTGCGGCAGCTTCCTGGCCTCCAACTCAGCTGCTATCTCCGCGTTTTCAAGAAATTCCAGCCATTTCTTCTTCCTGAGATCCTTCAGAAATTTCGTTTGAAGGATCTCCTCCAAATCATCCATGGCCACCCAATTCAGCGCCCATTCCTCCTCAGCCTTCCAGTCTGCCTACTGGATGAGTTCCTCCCTGGGCAGGTGCCTATACTGCCACCAGGTAGTGAACCTTTCCACCAATTTACCGAACTCTACCTCCAGCTTCGGTATGCTGATGACAAACTCAGCCACATCCTCCTCATCCACTTCCTCCTCATCATCATCATCAACAGCAGCATTCCCTGCCTGTTCCTCCCTTAGTGGAGAATCAATCTCCACTTCCACTGCAGGCTTCTTAACAGCCCGAGTGGTGACGATCTCAGGTTCATCATCAGAGATGACCAGTCTCCTCTGCACATCTTTCTTGTGCTTGATCTTCTTTGGCACAGCAGGAGCTGGTGAGGGCTCTGCAGGCTCCTCCATTCTCGAGCTGCTTTCAGACGAAGGAGAGGCATTTTCGCGGAATGTCTTCCTTGTCCTTGGAACGCCCTTGAGGTCCTCAGAGACCTCTCTGGTTACTGGGGATGACCGAGCAGTGGTCTTCTTGGCAAAGACCCTACCCGCACCGATGAATTTTCCTTTCTGGATGAGCTTTCCCTGGGACAAATCCACCTTCAAGTGACCCAGGAGGGTGTTGATAATAAGCCCATAGGTAGGCTTACCTACCTTCTTCTCCACCTCCTCCACCAGCCTGGAAAGCAGGTAGCTGGCCCAGTTCACCTTCTCCTTCTTCACTATGGCCATCATCATCCTGTACCGGAAGTTGGTACACTTATCAAAGGAACCAGAGCGGTTCTCTATGATATGGCAGCAGATATCATGCAGCAACTCAAACTACAGAAGGAAGACCTTCTTGCTGCAACTCCGGGACATCCCCGCCGTGTCCTCCTTCCCGGTGAACGTCGTCCAGAACTCCTCCAGCTGGTCTTCTTCGTAGGTGGAGAGGTCACTGGTGTTCATCCCTGCAGTAGGGAGAGCGAACACCTCTTCCAGAAGTCCGGTGTCCACCACCACTGTTACTCCACCAACTTTTGATGTGATCTCTGACCCATCTGCAGAGACCTTTGCCCTCCGGTAGAATTTCTCCACCTGCTCCTCTGCGTACGGGGCCTTGTGATAGGAGCAGAGTCTGAGAAGTCCGGTTTCATAGAGTCATTGAAGGATATTCTTCATGACCTCCTTCGAGTTCCCTTCTTCCTCCACCATCTTGAGAAGGATTTTGCGGTCCACTAGCCTTCCATCAACAACTTGGGATGTTTTTGGTGCCATTTCTGAGAGAGTGAGAAATCTGAAACTGGAAAGCTTAGAGAGAGAGAAAGCACGAGAGATTAGGGTTTGCAAGAGAATGGAAATGTTTAAGTGTGAGAGATGAGTGAGAAGAATGACTTCCTTATATTTGAATTTTGGTGAGAGATGATCTGACGGTTCTGATTGGTCTTGAATTTGAAAAGACCCTCAATCCAATGGTTGAGATTTTTGGCGCGGTGTACGTGTGCGTAAGGACTTGATGTGATATTTTGTGGATATCGAGGAGTTTCCTGCAAAAACGGCTGCTAACCACGGGGTAACTGTTCCTCTTTTCACGCGCTTCAATTACTGGATCCTGCAGGTAGCTCAGAGCAGTAACATTGTATCTAGTAACTGTCCAAGGACCTTGGGTAGTAACCTTTAGGTTACTGTTCTACCTCCGTCCTGCCTATGGTTCCCCCTGAACATTTTAGTCATTTCAACAGGAAAACATAGAGTTATATAGAAAATTATCACAAAATGATTATTCCCAGCTCGTTTCTTAGAAACGAAAATCTTGATTCACAGAGTGACTTTGTGAATATGTCAGCTAGCTGTAGATCAGTATGTACTTTTTCCAAAGTTATATCTTTCTTTTCAACGTGATCTCTGATGAAGTGGTGTCTGATATCAATGTGTTTGGTTCTTGAATGTAGAACTGGATTGTGGGTGATAGCTATTGCGCTTGAATTGTCACATAGGATAGGTGTTTCCTTCTCTTCAATTCCGTAATCCTTTAGTTGCTGTTGAATCCATAGAATTTGTGCACAACAGCTTCCTGCAGCAACATACTCGGCCTCGGCTGTTGAGGTTGCTATAGAGGTTTGCTTTCTGCAGAACCATGATACTAGTTTGTTTCCTAGTAGCTGGCAGGTACCACTGGTGCTTTTCCTGTCAATTTTGCAACCTGCAAAATCAAAATCAGTATAACCAATAAGTTTGAGTCCTCCTTCTCTCGGGTACCATAGACCAACTTCCTGGGTTCCTTTGAGGTATCTGATGATTCGTTTGGCTGCGATCATATGTGATTTTTTTGGAGCTGCTTGATATCTTGCACACATTCCCACTGAGAACATGATGTCTGGTCTGCTTGCTGTCAGGTAGAGCAGTGACCCAATTAGTCTTCTGTACTTTGTAACGTCTACTGCTTTGCCATCAGTATCTTTGTCTAGGCTTCCTGATGTTATCATCGGTATGCTTACTGTGCTTGCATTTTCTAATCCAAATCTCTTTATCAATTCCTTAGTGTATTTTGCTTGATTGATGAAGGTTCCATTGCTTAGTTGCTTGACTTGTAGACCGAGGAAGAAGCTTAGTTCTTCCATCATGCTCATTTCGAATTTGGATTGCATGAGACTTGAAAATTTTTGGCACAATTCTTTGTTTGTTGAACCGAAGATAATATCATCGACATAGATCTGAACGAGCAGTATGCTATCTCCATCTTGGATTCTGAAGAGTGTCTTATCCACCTTGCCTTTCTTGAATCCATTATCAAGTAGATACTTTGAGAGAGTATCATACCAGGCTCTAGGTGCCTGCTTTAGCCCATAGAGAGCTTTCTTCAACCTGAAGACCAAGGTCTCTGGATTTTTCTCAAATCCTGGAGGTTGCTCCACATAAACTTCTTCAGCGAGCAGTCCATTGAGAAAGACACTTTTGACATCCATCTGGTAGACTGTCAGATTGTTGTGAGCGGAATAGGCTAGGAAGATCCTGATTGCCTCTAGTCTCGCTACAGGTGCAAAAGTTTCTTCAAAATCTATTCCTTCCTCCTGGCAGTAACCTTTTGCCACTAGTCTTGCCTTGTTTCTGACTACTTGTCCTTCTTCATCGAGTTTGTTTTTAAATACCCATTTTGTGCCGATTACTCCTTGGTGAGTAGGTCTAGGAACTAGATGCCACACTTGGTTTCTTTCAAATCCATTAAGCTCTTCTTGCATTGTCTGTATCCAGTTGGTATCTTCTAGAGCATCCTCTATACAGCTTGGTTCTGTTTGTGAAATAAAGCAAGCAAACATTGCTTCATGGGGGTTGCTTCTTCTTGTTCTAACTCCAGAGGTGGAATCTCCTATGATCTGATTCCTTGGACGATTCCTTAGCCATTTCCTTCTAATTTCTTCAATTTGTTGTTCATTTTGAGTTTCAGCAGGTTGCTCGTGATCATCCTGTTCAGCTTGCTGATTTGGATCGTGCTGTATTTCTAGCTGTACTTCCAGTTGAATTCCTTCAGGGTGGTGTATTTCTTCTTGTATCTCTGGTGCCTGCTAGTTTGGAGTAGGTTCCTATTCTCCATGTTGCTGTGTAGGTGCAGGTTGCTGATTTTGAGTTGATTCAATATTTTGGAGATTTGGTAACTCAGCATCAATATATTCAACACGAGTGTTGGTGATGTGAGTTTTTCCAAGATCTTCATTAAGTTCATCTATATCAGCCTTAGAACAGCGTGGTTCATCAAAATCCACATGTACTGTTTCTTCTACAACAAGTGTTCTCTTGTTGAAGATTCTGAAGGCTTTGCTTACCGAGGAATATCCTAAGAATACTCCTTCATCTGACTTTGAGTCGAATGCTTTCAGGTAGTCTTTTCCATTGTTGAGTACATAGCACCTGCATCCAAAAATATAAAAATGTTCAATATTTGGAGTATAGCCAAACCATAGCTCATAAGGAGTTTTATTCAAATCCTTGTTGATGATGCATCTGTTCTGGGTATAGCATGCTGTGTTGATTGCTTCTGCCCAAAATCTCTTGGGTAGCTATGCTTCAGCTAGCATGGTCCTTGCAGCTTCCTTCAGGGTTCTGTTTTTCCTCTCTGCAACACCATTTTGTTGCGGCGTCCTAGCTGCTGAGTATTCATGCTTGATTCCATTGTTAGAGCAGTATTCTTCAATAAACTTGTTTGTAAACTCAGTGCCTCTGTCTGTTCGGATTTTGATAATGTTCAGACTCCTTTCGATCTGCAGCTTCTTCAGTAACTCCGGTAACCTTCGCTGAGTGTCTGACTTCTTTGTCAGGAATAGTGTCCATGAGAATCTTGAATAGTCGTCCACCACTACAAGTGTGTACTTTCTTCCACTCATGCTTACTGGTTTTACCGGTCCGAATAGATCCATGTGTAGTAGGTCTAGCACTCTTTCAGTTGACCTTTGTATCTTGTTTTTGAAAGACCTTTTAGTTTGCTTTCCCTTTTGACATGCTTTACATAGACTCTCTTTCTTGTACACCATATCAGGTAGCCCTCTGACTAGTCCTTTCCTGGCTAACTTGTTGATCGTTTTGAAGTTCAGGTGGCTCATCCGTTTATGCCATAGCCAGCTAGCTTCTGATGATCCTTTTGCTATGAAGCAGGTAGCTGTGGTTACTGAGCTCTAGTCAGCTACATAGATGTTTCCTTTTCTAGTTCCAGATAGCTTTACTTTCTTGGCTTGGCTGTCCCTTATCAGGCATTTGTTGTGACTGAACTCCACTGAGTAACATTTGTCACAAAATTGGCTTATGCTTAGCAAGTTGTATTTTAGGCCTTTGACATACGACACTTCCTTTATATGAGTGTTTCCTTTGATGAGAGTTCCAACTCCTCTAGTGCTTCCCTTGGAGTTGTCTCCGAAGATTACTTTGGGTCATTTGCACTGTTGAAAGTTCTTAAGAATTTCTTTGTCTCCAGTCATGTGTCTCGAACACCCGCTATCAATGTACCACACTTTCTTGCTGGTTCTTGTTGTAGGTACCTATAAAATAGAGATTACTGGTTCTTAAGTACCCATACATGTACGGGTCCTTCTTTGTTAGTACCTTTTGGAATCCAAACTTGTCTCACAACAATTGTTTTGTTGTAGACTTGGTGGTTTCGTCTATAAGAGGTATCCTTCGGATACTGAATTGTGTGTGCAACCTGTGTGTACCAGTCACTTTTGAAGTGAGGTCCTCCACCATACTTCCCTTGAGCATGAGCTCGTTTAGGTTTAGACATTCTGGTCTTAGTATTGGTGGGATAGAGGTTTCTGTTCAGCATCCTTGTAGGTTGCTGTTTTCTTTTGTTTCTACCTGCAGTTTGATTCTGTTGTAGCCAGCTTTTGAAAACAGGCTTATCCCCTAAGGATGTGTACATGGGTCTCTTGCCCTTGTCTATTCTGTTCTCCAAGCTTGCTGTTGAGTTATTGGATAACTCCTTTTCTTTTGGGGTTCCAGCTCGAATGAAAACAATAGTTTTAGATGATCTTGCTGTTCCTTAAGAGGTTTCTGCACAGTATCCTAGGCCTGTCCTATCAAATGGACTTTTGCCCGAATTCATGCATTCATTGGCTTCTTTAGCTGACTTGCTAAAGGATCCTATAACCGCTTGAAGATCACTCTTCTCATTCTCAAGGTTTGCGATTCTCAAAATGAGCTTAGATGTCTGCTCTTGGAGGTCACTGCACTTTGAGCTATCAAGCTCATATGCAGATAGCTTTTCAACTAGCTGTTTGTTTTCCCTCCTGAGCATCTCATTTTCGAGTTTTAGCTCCTCATGAATTGAGTTTATCTGTTCGAATTCGCTCATGATTTGTTTAAGGGAGGGGCTTTTGTTAGACTCTTCCTCTTCCACTAAAGGCTGGTTAGAATATATTACCTCATCATCCTCGCTGTCCTCAGCTTCCTGTGCCATCAGGCAGATAAGTGCTTCATCTTCCGAGGATGAGGAATCACTATCATCATCAGAGGAGTCCACATCTTGCTGAGCCTCCTTGGACGGTTCCTTGCCCTTTTCCATCTCACTTAGGAAGGCTTTAATTCTTCTTTGTTCCTCTCTTCGTTTTTCCCTTTTCTGGGACGACTCTCCATTGGGGTACCTGTTGACCTTAGGATGAGGACACTCTTTGGCATAGTGTCCTGGTTTTCGGCAGTTGTAGCAGAGATCGGACATATCCTGGTTCGATTGCTGAACAATGGGTTGTTGGGGAGGTACCTGATACTTCTTAAAGTCACCTCTTCTGTTGTATCTGATAAATTTCTTGAAATTTCTTAGAAGAAGGGCCATTTCTTCATCAGTACCCTCGACAGGTGGCTCTCCCTGCTTGCTGCAGATAGCTCCAGTGTCTTTTGTGTTTCTGGCTGTCAGGGCAGTTACCTTTGTGCTAGATTCTTCAGCTTCCTTCTTCCTCCTGTTGATATCATATTCGAAGGCTTTTAAGTCAGAGAAGAGGTCAAAGGTACTCATTGACTTTAGATCCATTGACACCCTCATTGCAGTAGTCTTGCTATCCCACTCTGCAGGTAGTGCTCTTAGCACTTTCATATTTTTCTCCTTCTGAGTGTAGAATTTGTCCAGGGATTCACGCTCATTTACGATGTTTGTAAACCTTAGATCCATCTGCTCCAAGGTCTCTTTAGGGAGCATCTCGAACAGCTCGAATTTCTGGGTTGCTGTAGACACCTTGTTTTCCTTAGTCAGCTCTGTTCCTTCGCAGATTTGTTCAAGTTTGTTCCATATATCCATTGTTGTCTTGCATGTCTTGACCTTACTAAAGGTTCATTTATCCAGAGTAACGAATAAGACGTTCTTGGCTACATTGTCCAGGTTAGCTCGTCTTCTATCATCAGCCGACCATTCTTCCCTCGGTTTGTCAATCACAGCTTGATGGAGAATGGCTCCTGCATCGCCAGCTTCGGCAGCTCTCGCAAATATTGGATTAGGTTTGGTGATCCTTAGAGGTCCATCCGTGATAACCATCCACATTTCGTCATGCATGGCTGAGAGATGTGCCTGCATTCTAATCTTCCAATCGTCATACTCTTCAATAGAAAACATAGGAAGCTTGTGCGTGTCCATGATATGATGAAAGCGATGTATGCAGATTTTCGAAAAACAGGGATTAGGGATTTGACCAGACAAGTTGGGTTTCTAATCCAACCTGCTCTGATACCACTTGTTGGTCCCAGTGGTATAAGGTTAAGAGGGGGGTGAATTAACCTTATCAAATTTTCAACTTTTGCTCCAAAGAATGTTAAGTCCCTGATGAACAGGTAGCTAGTAAGCTTACTGCTCGATAGGTTCCTGCTCAGGCAGTGACCTCAGGACTTAGACAGAGAATGTAATGCACAGCGGAAATACTTATGTTTTTCGAAACACGCTTTTAATGCAGTATGCTCAGATGCAGATAGATAGATAGAAAGCTATAAAAGACACAACCAAGCTTAGAGAGGTTCAAGGGTGGAGTAATCCCTCTACGTCCTCTCTACTCCTTTACAAGGAGGAACTTTGTTAAAGCAAGTTTGATTTACAATAGACTCCGCTAACACAAACTATACTCTAAACAGACTGTCAGCTCTATCCACACAGGTAGCTGCACAGTGACCAACTATCGACCCACACAGGATCTTCACACAGGATCCTTTCTCTTCTTCAGAGAGATTACAACTTAGCAGTATCAACTCCTGCCTAAGCGACTCCTATCAGACTTAGAATAAAGTGAAAGGTTTGATCACAATCAAAATGCAGCAAGCTCCTTGAACTTCTGAAGATCTCAAAGGTAGCTGGCTTGCTGCTGCTCAGTCTGATAAACTTTGAGTGTATGAGCTTTTGCTTGTAAGAGATTTGCTTGCGTCTGTTTTCCTCTTAGTTGTATGTGTTGTTCGTTGTATGTTCTATGTTGTGTCCTCTATTTCCCTTTGTAAATCAGACTTCTATATATAGGCATCAGATAGTTTTCTGCCCGTTGGAAAGGCAGTCCTTTGCATGATGAGGTGTCTCTTCCTGATTGGTTCTGCCGATCTTCTGACACCTGTTCTGAATTGCCTTTATTCTGTTCTGCAACTGTTTTGTCCTTTGTCTGTGCAACTTCACTCTGCAGACTGCTTGTACTGTGTCCTTGCTCCTTTTTCACACATGACAGATTCTGATTCGTTAGAATTGGAGTGACTCTACTGGCTAGTCAGGTTGCATTGACTCTGATGTATCTGGCAGTATCCTCTTCAAGTAAGTCAGCTTCCTTGACTATCTCCAGGTTCCTTGTAGTATCCTATTCGAGCTTTGCTTACTGGTTGCTTGATGCAGTATGCAGGTAGCAGGGACACGGCTTCCTAGCTGCTTGGCAGAATCTTCAAGTCTTCCCAGCATCCTTGCCTTAGCAAATTTACATGTAAACACATCCAGATAGCTAAAGATCTAGTGTATTACACGTTTTGTCTCATCAAAATCTATTACATTTCATCCTATCAACATATTTTTTTAAAAAGACAACGCTTTTGTGCAACACTTTTTCAAAGGGTTGTCGTATAGAGAATTTTTTTTTCATAAAGACAACTCTTTTATGCAACACTTTTATGCGTTGTCTTTTCTTAGTACTTTTTTGCCAATAAACAACCCATTATGCAACCCTTTTTTTTGTTGCATGTGTTAATTATAAAAAAATATTTTAATTAACTTAAATTTAATTAATTTATAATGTTATCTTATATTATATTATTTTCATTAATATTATCTTATATGAACAAACTCATAATTTTAAAAAATAGTATTTTTATAAAATACTATTTTGAATTAATTAAGAAACTACACCTAAAATATTACTCTCACCCTTTTATATAATAATACAAAATTGGTATATTATTTTAAAACATAATTCAAAAATTGTGTTTTATAATTCATAATTCATAAATTATGAATGTTTTTAAAAAAAAAATAAAGATGAAATTATTGTGTTTTAAAATTAATACAAAAAACATAAAAAAAAGATATATATAAATCATATCTATTAATTAAGAATATATAAAAAATTTAATTACTTTGCAGGCACTAAGGGTCGAACCGGCACTCAAGTGGAAGACTCACCAATTTCACCAAACATATCTTTGGTCAATATTTTCCAACATTAATATTAATACTCACAATTTTGGACTTGGGTTTTTCCAAATATACCCAAACTTCGTGGAGTCCTTTCCATCCCCACCCAAATTACTCTCTATTGCCGCCATCTCTTTCCACCACCACTACGCGCACTTCACCGCTGAAAAATCCTTTCTCTTGCCGCCATCCCTTTCCACCACCACTGCACTTCGTGGGCTCTGCCCTCTGCGTTGAACTTATCAGAAGAGGGGCTCATTAAGTCCGGGTCTTTGTTATCTGTTCTGCAAAGGGTGGCTATGGAGTACGAGTCATACAATAGTAGTGGTGAGTTATTCCTTTTCTCAGAACCCTAATCATGTGATTTTTACAAATAATTGAGGTTTTGGAAGTAATTTGTTTAGTTGATTTTGGTTAGGGTTTGTAAGTTACATGCATTGTCGTTTTAATGGTTTTTTTATGGTTGGGATTGCAGAGTCACGTGACCGCCACGTGCCCGCCGTTTATCCTACCATGTGTGTTTGGGTGTTGGATAAGAAGACACTATCAGAGGTGCGGTAGCGTGTCGAGCTGTCGAAAGCCACGGAAGATATATTTTATGTTGTGATTCGGGCCGATGCAGCTCGTCTAGTGAGGCTGAGGTACCCTGGGTGGTTCACGTGGTCCAGGCGCTGGATGAGAGTAAGAATGCCATGGCTATGGTCACGGAGCCACTGTTTACATCGGCCGCCAATATGCTGGAGAGTGTCGAGAATATTGTGAAGGTGCCTAAGGAGCTCAAGGGAATGGTACGGCCTTTCAATTTCAATTAGGTTTTTACTTGAAGCTAAAGGGAATGATATGGACTTCCAATTTCAATTTAGGTTTTTTCTTAAGTTAGGAGTATTATATTAAATATATATGTAGCTAGCTAATAGATGATAAAGATTGATGGAATCAAATTTAGCTTCTTGTTCTTTACTTAATGCCAGTAAGTTAATCATAGTGTAGACGAACATTACCTGGAGAGGTTATCTAATTTGCTCTGAGTGCAAAGAAAGATGTAAAATGTTCAAGCATAGTAGCCTTGGCAACATCAACTTTTTAGTATGTTTCCTGGATAAAATTGCTAATCTGAATTTAAAGGCTAATATACTACTAATCTCCTTGGTGTTATGTGTCAAGTTTCAATTTTGTTGCAGTTGGGAAATTGTGTTCTTATATTCCTGTCACATTCCTATTTCCCCTTTGAAGTTCTGATTTACTGACTATTTGCTACAGAAAATGGGATTGTTGGAGGTAAAGCATGGTCTGCTTCAGATTGCGGAGACATTGGATTTCCTTCACAATAACGCACGTCTTATCCACAGAGCTCTATCACCTGAGGTAATGATTTCTTTTCTTTTCTTTTTTTAAATAATTTAAATAAGATTTCATTTATTTTGTTTAAATTAGCATTTTGTGTTTGAGGATCGAAATGGATAATAAATTATTTTTGTTTGTACTTTGAATTTATTTTCTGCTATATGTAGGTAAAATTGAAGTAAGTGCCTACTATTAGGTGAAATATTGGTTTTGAGATATATTTTTTCTGAGCTGGTGTTCTGACTGCCCTGACCTAACAGCATGCATGTGCATTATTGTGACTTTGTGTTTTGTTAAGGTGATTGTATGTTTGCGGAGGGTAAACCGTATGTTTAACTGAACTGATTTCAGTTGTTTCTGTTGCTTCTAATGGAGCTTGGAAGCTTGGTGGTTTTGGTTTTGCCATTTCAACTGATCCGTCTTCCAATGATTCTGTGTAGGCGTTCCATTATGCTGTGAGTCGTATATTTGTTTAACTTGGTAAATATGCATGTTTCATCTTCACCCTTCCAGAATATTTTAACTGCAACATTTTATGCATTTTTTTTCTCTTTTGGTATATTGCCTATTTATTGCTTTAAGATAGTTTGTATGGCACCTATATTGTAATATCTCTTACTTCTTATGATAGAACAATCAGAAGAATGAAATTCTGTTAATTTTTGTTCTAGTTATATACCTATTTAATATCTCGTTCTTCTTATGAAAGAATAAACAGAAGAACTAAATTTGTTAAGGGTGACAAATGCATAAATGTGCCTGACTTAATGAGAAGAAAATATGTGATGGAGAGTGATCATTAACCTTACTTCACAAAAAGAGCCATATGTTGTTGGATATCCAATCTAGTTCTGGAGCCTATAAGCTAGATATTTTCCTTGTATTATGTCTTGAGGTTACTCTATTATTGTGCACTTGATCCAGAGTGTTCTATAGTGATTGTTACATGCAAGGCAATTTGGTAAAACAAAAGTTTGAATTGTATTAGATTCTAACCTGCTTTGTTGTATAGGAATACGATGTAGAAGATTCTATTATGCCCTTGCAGCCATCAATAAACTACACTACCCCTGAATTCAGATTGCTGATGGTTTAAGTGATATCACTTTGCACTCTCACTGTAAACACATCCTACTGTTCTACAATTGTACCGATCCAGTAAGCTGCATGTTAATTTGCCATTTGGACACCTCCATATTTCATCAATAATTCTAGGTCAACAACTTCAGAGTCTGGCATTACTATTATATATTTGGTTTCTTAGAGCTCTATTCTAAAGTGTTGATTCTCACATATTATGGATTTTATGTACCCTTAATATCTGATATTCCTTAAAGTTAGATAGCATCAGAGGATATATTATTAAACTTGAAGTTGTGACTGATTTGCTTATTAAACTTGAAGTTTTGTTTCAGTTTTGACTGATTGCGTTCAAGAACATATAAATGGGTAGAACAAGATGACTACTATATTTTAACTTGCAATGCTTTCTTTTGAATACTTAATATGATCACGTTATAATTTTTAGGTGTTCATGTAAACTTTGTTCTTACATTTGACAGATTGTAGGGACGTAGGGAGTACATGTCAAGTTCGTGATGCCGTGATTGTAAAGGTTGTGATGTTATTCAAACAAATTCGATCATTTTGTTATTAATTGTTGGAGTACTTTAAATTTATGGACTTAAGGTTGTGTGATTACAAGTGTTAGGATGAGATATATTGTTGGGATGATTTATGAATGTAACCGATGATATTGATGATGTTTAAATGTTCTTCTAATGCATTTGTTAATTTATATAAATAAATTATATTATTATATATATCCAGCAAAATATGAAATTATTGTAAAAAATGTGAATAAACAAAAAAGACAACACAAAAAAGGGTTGTCATTAGCGTTGTTATTTTATAAAACGACAACTAAAAAAACATAAGAAAAGACAACGCTTTTAAGCATTGCATAAATTTTTTTTGTTGGAACCAGAAAGATAACGCTTTTTAAGTGATGCATAAATAGTTGCACAAAATAAGAAAAAACAACTTTTTCTTGCAACGGTATAAAAACGTTGTCGTATCTAGAAAAGTGTTGTCGAATGACAAATTTTTTTTACAACCCTAGATACAACAACCCTAAAAAAATGGCTGCGACAACGGCTAAAACCCGTTGTAAAAGGTGAAATTTCTTATAGTAAGAGGACGAGCAATCCTGAAGCTAACTACTGAAACATTGATGTAAAAAGTTCAAGCATTTAAAGCTATATTCTCTCAAGTATTTCTACAGTTTCAGTCACTCGACCTCAGCGAAGTCAACCAAGTTCGAGTTGAAAGATCCATCAAAGGATTCGGAAGCTCACTTCACCGCACCAGTTGAAGAAATCATTTATTTACTTTAACCTTGTTGCTGTGTGATTAGGTTGTTTTAGGTGTCGAACAGTTGATAGGATTTATCCTTGCTGTTTGTATAAGTTGTCTAGTTGATAGGCATTTCCCTGTGTGTGAGTGTGAAAATCCTGTGCGAGTTAGTCTTTAGAACTTGTAGTTGTTGTGTGTACGCTAGGTTCTAGTACGTGTTAGCTTGTTGAGTTGATAGATTGTTAGGAATGTCCCGTAATTCAATCTTGCTTAACAAAGTTCCTGCTCGAGGTAGTAGTAGAGTGGACGTAGAAGGATTACACCACCTTCAAACCACTATAAACCATAAGTGTTTTATTATTTTTCATATCTGTGCTTTATTCTGTATATCTATCTGTCATAAGCATAAAACATCTTCAAAATAAGCATATTTGAGAAAACCAGCCTTATTTCAAAAACATATTTTCTGCTGCATATAAAAACTCTAAGTTATAGCGTACAGCACTGTATACTAGTGTTGTAAGCAGTAATTGACTGGCGCTGTAAGTTCAAGTAACTTGCATAATAGTAAGTTTGTAAAGAATTTTGAAAAATGACCAAGGTTCATTCACCCCCATAAACCTCGGACACCACTTAGGACCAACAAGTGGTATCAGAGCAAGTTGGGTTAAAAGCCAACTTATCTGGTTACCTACTCAGATCCATCCTAGACTCACTGTTTTCTCTGCATCCTTCAAAAACTCATTCTTACAGCATACCATGGATTTCTTTAATCATAAATTACCCATGTTTTCCATAGAGAAATATGATGATTGGAATATAAGAATGCAGGCACATCTTTCAGCAATGAGTGATGAGATGTGGACGGTCACTACAGAATGATCGATCATCCCCACGAAGGTGAATCCCATGCTTGGAAAAGACATGGAGGAAGGAGCACCACCACCACCTAATATCCTGGTCAAGCTGAGATAAGAATGGAATAACGAAGACAAGAAGAGAGCCAACTTAGACAACGTGACCGAAAATGCTCTGATCATCACCTTGGACAAAGGCACATTCAGTAAAGTCAAAACTTGCAGAACGTCCAAGAAAATTTGGGAAAAGTTGGAACAGATATGTAAGGGCACAGAACTCACTAAAGATAACAAGATCTCCAATGTCACCCAACTATTCAAGCTCTTCAAAATAAAGAATGAAAAGACTCTTGATCAATTAGATTTAAGATTCACGTCTATCATGAATGTACTAGAAGCTCTGGGCAAGCACTATATTCAGAAAGAGAAAAACATGAAAGTGTTTAGAGCCCTGCCAGCGGAATGGGATAACAAAACCACCGCCATGAGAGTATTCATGGATTTGAAATCCATGAGTACATTTGATCTATTCTCCGACCTCAAAGTATTCGAATATGACATCAACAGACGGAGAAATAAATCTGAAGAATCAAGCTCCAAAGTTACTGCGCTGACTGCTAGAAGCTTTTAGGATACAACAACTGTTAGTTGCAGTAAGCAGTCTGAGGTTACAGCCGAGGACGCTGAAGAGGATATGACTCTTTTTCTAAAGATATTTAGAAGGTTCATGAAGAGCAACAACAACAGCAGCAACAACAACCTTAACTAGAGGAATGACTTCAGAAGAAGTCATCCACCTCCTCAGGTATCTTCCTCTCCGCAATCAAATGCAAACATTTTTGACTTGTGCTATAATTGCAAGAAGCCTGGACACTACGTCATAAGTTGTCCACATCCAACGGTGTACAAGTACCCTAAGGGAGAGAGAGAGAATAGAAGAGAAAAAAGAAAAGAGACGATAGACACAAGCTTCGAACTCTTATTGAAGAGATGGAGAAAGCCAATGATACATCAGCCTCAAAAGAGATGCTAAAAGCTACTGAATCGTCTGACAGCGACACTAAAACCTCATCTTCTGATGAAGAAGCACTGATTTGCCTGATGGCAAAAGATTGTGAGGACGGCGATGAATATAAGATAACCTACCAACCGTTGTCCATACCTGAAAAAGAGGAGTTGAATATGATCCACTTTTTAAAAAGGATCATGAGTGACTTCGAGCAGATTAACTCAACCCATGAGGAGCTAAAGGTTGAGAATGAGAATCTGAGAATTGACAATGAGATCCTCAGAAGTAAGAACATCGACGTTGCTAAAATACTAGCTGTATGTGAGTCTGATAGCTCAAGATGCAGCAAGCTACAAGAAGAGGTCTCAAGGCTAAATCTGCTGGTCACTGAGCTAAAAGATGAGAAGGAATGCTTGCAGTCCACAATAAGAATATTTAGCAAATCGAATAAGTACGCAAGGGAGTGCCTAAATCAAAACAGAAGTCCATTTGAGAAAACGAGCTTAGGATACATCACTCACACCTCTTAGAATACAATAAGTTCATCGAAGACTATTGTATTTGTTCAAGCTGAAACTTCAATAAAGGATGAGTTACCCTGTAACTTAGAAAAGATCTTGAACAAACCAGCACCGATGGATAAGGGGAAGAAGCTCCAATGCTCAGCTGCAGGAAGTAAGCCTGCATTTAAGAGCTGACTGCAGCAGAAGCCATCTGCTGTAAGCAGCAAGAAGATGCGGCAACCCACAAAGTTGAAGTATAGAAGATATTTTTCCACCAATACTAAGACTTATATGTCTAAACCTAAAGAAGGATATACTCTAGGAAAGTATAGTGGAAGACCACACCACAAGAGTGTTGGTAACACATTTTTAGTTTCTACACACACAGTCAACAAGCAATTTAAAAACAAAACTGCATACAGAACTGGAACCAACAAATCTTACAGCAAAATATTGACTGTCAAGAAAGTTTGGGTTCCAAAAGAAACTAACCCAAGAGGACTCTTACAGAAATGGATACCTAAATGTGCTTGAATTTATTGCAGGTTTCAGTGCCAGGATGCAGCGGTGATGTATGGTACATAGATAATAGCTGCTCAAGGCACATAACAGGCAACAAAGATGCCTTAAAGGACTTCCAAGAATGCAAACGACTGAAGGTCATCTTTGGAGATGATTCCAAAGGATGCACAAAAGGAAGTGGAAGCTTAATCAAAAGAAATATAAAGATCAAAAATATATTCTATGTGAAGGCCCAAATACAACCTGATGAGCATCAGTCAGTTTTGTGACAAAGGATACACAGTGGAGTTCAACCTCAACAAATGTCTAATCAAGGACAGCACATCAAATGAATTCAAGCTTATAGGAACAAGAAGAGGAAATATATATCTTACAAACTGAAACTCTTCTATTCAACCAACATGCTTTATAGTAAAAAGTCCACCAGGGCTGAGCTGGCTATGACACAAGAGATTGAATCACTTGAACTTCAAGACAATAAACAAGCTAGCAAGAAAAAGGCCTTGTAAGAGGACTGCCAGATGTGGCATACAAGAAGGAAAATATTTGTGAAGCTTGTCAGAAAGAAAAGCAAGTGAAAAGCTCATTCAAGGACAAGTTACAGAAGTCATCTCACAGAATTCTAAATCTTCTACATATGGACCTCTTTGGACCAATAGAACCAGTAAGCATAATTGGAAAGAAGTACTCACTTATGGTAGTAGATGACTACTCTAGATATACTTGGACCATATTTCTTGCTAAGAAATCAGAAACTTAGAACAAGCTACCTGATCTTATGAAGAAGATTCAAAATGAAAAGAGTTTGAGCATTGTAACACTCAGATCAGACAGAGGAACTGAGTTCACAAACAAATTTATTGAGAAATTCTGTTCTGACAATAGTATTCGTCATAAATACTCTGCTGTAAGAACACCTCAACAGAATGGTTTAGCTGAAAGGAGGAATGGAACCCTTAAGGAAGTAGCAAGGACAATGATAGCAGAGGTAGAGATACTCAAGAGATTTTGGGCTGAAGCTACCAACACTGCATGCTACACTCAGAAGAGATTCTTGATCAATAAAGATCTAGATAAAACTCCATATGAAGTCTGGAATGGATATACACCAAACATTTCATATTTGCATATCTTTGGATACAGGTGTTATATTCTCAATAATGGAAAGGAGCACCTAAAGAACTTTGATGCAAAATCAGATGAAGGAGTATTCTTAGGATACTCTGCTGTAAGCAAAGCATTCAGAGTCTTCAACAAAAGAACCTTAGTGGTTGAAAAGTCAATACATGTGGTGTTTGATGAACCACATTGTGATACCAAAAGGCTAGGAGAACCTGCTGAAGGAGTAGCTCCAAGGAAAGAGAATGATGTTTCCCATGTTGAAGGAGTTCTGCCTACAGCAGAAGACAAAAAAAAAGAATCTACACCTCTGGATGCAGCAGATATTCTTACAGCAGCAGAACCTCCAATCTTACAGCACGTTGAGGAACAACCTAAACATGTACATGGTTTTGAGCCTGACAGAACATGGCTAAGGAATCATCCTAGAAATCTTATAATTGGAGATTTATTTATAGGAGTAAGGACAAGAAGGTCTATCCCTCATGAAGCAATGTTTGCATGCTTCATATCCAAAACAGAGCCCAAGAATGTTGAAGAAGTTCTGCAAGATAGCAACTAGGTTCAAGCCATGCAAAAAGAGCTAAATAGATTTGAAAGAAATCAAGTTTAGCAAACAGTTACGAGACCAACCCATCAAGGTGTTATAGAAACAAAATGGGTCTTCAAGAACAAGCTAGATGAATCAGGGCTTGTTGTTAGAAATAAAGCAAGATTGGTTGCTAAGGAATATTGCCAAGAAGAAGGAATTGATTTTGATGAGACTTTGCTCCAGTAGCAAGGTTGGAAGCTATAAGGATTTTTTTGGCATATACAGCTCACATGAATTTCAATGTATATCAGATGGATGTGAAGAGTACATTCCTCAATATATGGTCTTCTTACAGAGGAAGTATATGTAGAGGAACCTCCAGGTTTTGAAGATCAAGCAGAAGAGAAGGTGTTTAGATTACATAAGGCCCTATATGGACTCAAGCAAGCACCAAGAGCTCGGTATGACATTTTATCCCTCTATATGCTGGAAAAAGGTTTCAAGAAAGGAACAATCGACAAGACTCTGTTCAGAATACAGGATGGAGACAGTATTCTTTTAGTACAGATATATGTGGATGATATCATCTTCGGATCCACCAACAAATATCTATGTGAAAAGTTCTCCAACCTGATGCAATCAAAGTTTGAGATGAGTATGATGGGAGAATTAAGTTTCTTCCTAGGGCTGCAAGTAAAATAGCTAGTTGCAGGAACCTTCATCAGCCAAGTTAAGTACACAAATGAGCTTATCAAGAAGTTTGGCATGGAGAATGGTTCGGCAACATCTGTTCCTATATCCACATCCATAAGCCTTGACTAAGATAAAGATAGAAAAGATATGGATATCACGAAGTACAGATGACTCATAGGATCCTTGTTGTATCTTACAGCAAGCAGACCAGATATAATGTTTGCAGTTGGAGTCTGTGCAAGATTTCAAGCAACACCAAAAGAGTCACACCTTTTAGCAGTAAAAATGATTATCAAATATCTGAAAGGAACACAAGAAGTAGGTCTATGGTACCCCAAGAAAGGAGGATTCAAGCTTAAAGGCTACTCTGACTCAGATTATGCAGGCTGCAAGATTGATAGAGAAAACACCAGTGGAACTTGTCAGTTTCTGGGAAATAGACTTATTTTATGGTTAAGTAGAACGCAAACACCGATTGCAACATCTACAACAGAAGCAGAATATGTTGCAGCAGGAAGTTGTTGTGCTTAAATCCTCTGCTACAACCTTAAAAGGCTAACAAATTAGGCGGCAAATCATATGTCTTTCATCACATTTAATGCAAGTCTGCACTTGTCAGAAGTCGAGGAGGCGCGGTCAGAGCCCACGCTCAGTCATGATTAATTACGATTTGACCCCTCTGTCTTTTTCTAAGGATCGTAAGATCAATTCTCTTTATTTAATTTCAACTGTTGATCTTACTACACGTCCCTTGAAATTCTCCATGATACCATAATCATATCATTTGAATTTATTTCGCCAAGTATCATCCCAAAGAGAAGTTTTCATTTTTCTTTGCAAAAATTCTCTAAGTCTCAAAAATCCTTCTCTCTTAAACAACAATGGCGGTCAGACAAACCATCATTTTGGAAGGACGTTTAGTGAACTAGGAGCATGTCTATACTTCTGAGATGTACGATAACTATATAATCAGAAGGATTTTTGATGCACTGGAAAGGACCCGTGTTCTAGGGCTCCTAACCATCGTGTACGCCGGATACTCCATAAAATCGATTCAGCAATTCTACTCTTTTGCAAGAAGGTCCGAGGAGAGGAGAGACTGCATCCTGTTCAGGATAGATGCAGATAGAGAAGAAACGGTAGTATCCTCCAGTAACATCGCTACTGCCTTCAGTATCTCCTCTAAAGGTTTGACCCCAAGTCAGCTTGTGACTTATGGAGAAGACATCTCTCAGGAGAAGTGGGATCTCTTCAGGATAAGAGATGTCAGGGTCAATGTGAAGAAAAGCACCCCGAAGAAACTCTTCAAACCGGAGTTTAAGTTTCTTCACGATATTTGTGCATACTCCATTGAAGACCAAACCGGAAGTTATGATAAATGCACCGACCTCTACTTTCGGATCATGTCTGCCATTATGGTCGGAGAAAAGATGAACTAGGCCAGGTTCATCTTGAAGCGGATATGGGAGGAGACAAAGAAGAGCACAGTAAGGAGGAGCTATGACATCACCATCTGCTCTCTACTCTGTAAGCTAGGTCTTCAGTTTGCTGCTCCCATCCCTATCCCCGTTGGAAGTATCTCGAAGAGAAGAAAAAAGGTAAGAGCCTAAAAAAGACAGCTAGTGCTGGTGTTGCATGGAAGAAAACCAAAGACAAAACGATTGCAACACTGGCACTGCAAGATGAAGCTATAAGCAGCAAGGGTGAGAAGGAAGATAAGGATGTTGAGAGTCCTCTTCCCATCATCAAGAGGGCACCAAGAAGGAACGAGCAAGAACCATCATCCTCGTCCTCAGATGATGACGCACCCCTAGCAAGGAAGAAGACAAGCAAGATTGTCTTCCCGCACAGAAAGAAGAAGGCTGTTGCAGCAGCTGCAAGATCTGAAGAGCAGATCTTGCGAGACAATCCCCAACTCTCTGCTGTAAGCTGGATGGTAGTTGCAGTAGATGAGGAGGAAAGGGATGAGCCAGTTGAATAGGCTCATATACAAAAAGCTGACTCAGCCCCTTCGTACCATCATGGAGTGGTTGTTTAATATGTGCTTGATGCCACATTTCCAGCTGCTAGAAATATGAAGCAGCAGTATAGTCTCTGGATGAGAATGAGACTGGCCAAGGGGGAAACTCTGTTGCAATGGAAGGAGTTTCTCACCGTGGAGCAAGCTGTCCTGGAGTAGGCCAACTCAGAAGATATTCTGGAACACCTGCAACCTGAGTATGCAGCTTTAATGCAAGAAAGATCTAGAGGCATTGCTGCTTAGGGAGCACTGGACAAGGGAAAAGGTAAAGCTGTTGCAGAATCTGAATCTGTAGAGTTGTCGATGAAAGTAGCAATGGAGAATGTCCAAGTCTTCCTAGCCCTGGTTACAGAGGCTGTAAGAAGGGGCGATGACATTGTATTTGCTCAAGAGCAAATCAAAACTCTGGGAGTGGAACAGGCTGAGGAAGTCATGCTGCAACAAGCGCTGCAAGCTAGCCTGAAGGAGACAAGGATGTAACTGCAGCATACCCCTGAAAGAATGCAGGGAGAAGGAAGCTCAAGTCAGAACTCAAGCTCCCCTGCATACGAGCAAGTAGTTGAGGCCTCTCAACAATTGTCACTCTCGATCCTTTGGAGGAAGAGGAGGCCAACTACTTAACTATGGTGATTCCCCAGTTCGCAATGTTCATGAGGCTACTGAAGACACTCAAGGGAAACCGACCGCCATTATCAGAGATGTGCTCTCTCGATATTGCTGAGATTACCAATGACGCGACCATAGGGGAAGTTGCAGAGGCTGGACTCCCTGTACTGGCAAAAGCAGTAGTATAGCAAGTAGTTACCCTTTCAGAAGCTGTTGTGGAAACACGAAGGGTAGATGTTGAGATTCTTACAGTGGTCGAGCTTACAGTGCAGTAAATGGTGCTACAAGAAACCAATAAGAGCTGCAAGAACCCATTCTTACAGAAGAAGCTGTCAAAGTTGCAGGACTGGCCGAGGAGATAAGGTCCGTGCAGAAGACCTCAAGCTAGGCTATTGTTGAGACAACACTCCCTGAGGGTTTAAAGACCTCTAAAGGGGCGGCTGTTGAGACAGTACCCTTAGAGGATGTTCAAGAAGTGGTCGAGGTAACCCCAACGCAGCTAGAGACACCTCATAAGGAGGTTGATGTTGTTGCTGCTGCAAGCTTACCAGAACCTATCCAGGTTACAGCAGTAGAGGTTACTGAGGAAGACAATGTTGAAGCCTCCATATTTTTCGAGAAACTCACTGCCCACAGAAGATCCTAGTATGGGAGGATTGGTGGTGAGGTGGCAGTTGAGGTAGAAGATGATGAGAAGGACGAAGCTGATGGAGAAGATCCCACATCTGGCTTTTCATGTCCTCTATCAAGCCTGAACGAGGATGTGGATGCTGAAGAAGAGTCTGAGGCTCCAAAACGGGATGCAACATGACCTCCACAAGCTATGATTTCATATGCTGCATCAGCTGCTGCCTCCAGATAACTGAATGCAGCAGTCCTGACCCTTGATGAATCTTTAGACAGGGTTGTTACTGCTGTTAGACACATGTTTCATGCTCTTCAGGATCATGAGTCTAACATGCAGAACAGTATGAGGGTCAGCACCAAGTTCCATACCGAAACCATAACTGGCTTCAAGAAAGATATTGAAGCACTGCCTGGAATGATCAGACGCGATCTAAATAATTCTACCTACAGGTTGTTCAAGGACAGGGTTCGAATGGAAGAAGAGTTGAAGAGAGAGACTGCAATCAACCGCTCAGAGATAAAGCTATGCAAACACTCGGTTGATGTTGCAGCAGAAAAACTTCACTCTCACTCAATGCTACTAGAGACACTTCTGGACAATGTGATGGATCAATCCAGAAGAACCAGAAGTGTCGATGATAGGTTGGGGAACCTGGAGATAATCGTAGGAGAACTGAGGGATATGATAATCAATGTATTCCCTCAGCATGCCCAAGGATCCAAGCAAGCCCCAGCACCTGCAAGAAGACCACGCTCTACAGTGGTTCATTCTGCCCCCACTCTACCCCCGGCTTTTGATGATGCCAAAAAAGGGGAAGGATTTCAAGATAGATACAGGAGCTCAGGGGAAAAAGAAAAAGAAGAAGAAAACGAAAAACATGATGATCAGCCTCTAAGCAGGAGGAGGAAAAGATCAGGATCATCTGCTACTGCTGAAGCCCCTTCTCCAAAAAGATGGAGAAAAGATAATGAAAGAAGAGCTGGTGGTGCAGCTGCTGCAAGTAGATCAGCTGTAGGAACAGCATACAGTGCCACTGCAAGCAAAGATACAACACCTCCCTCTTATCATCATACCAAGAAAGGGAGAGAAGGCCAGGAGCAGGGCTCAAGAAAGAGGGTCAAAAGAGCTGATGTTGAAAGGCATTACAACGAAAAGATGGCTGCTCAGAGGGAGGAGAGAGCCAGAGCAGAATAAGAAGAAAATGTCTGGATGCAGAGGCTTGGTGTTATTGGAGAGAGTAGACCAAAGATAATAGAAGAAGTTGACAGAGTTCTCTACCAATACCCTCCTCAAGACATTCCACGTCTCGACACAAACAACATATCTACTGAAGTATCGATGCTGATGGATCAGAGGCCTGAAAGAGAGAACATGGCCTGGAGCTTAAACATCTTTAAGGTAATTGTTTGCCTACTGACAAAAATCCATCGTTTGAGGCGATCACTTTGTTCAAGAGATCAGAGTACCTCAGATACTTCAGATACCTCTGCAGGAATGGCTACATCAAAAGGTTTCAGACTTGGTAATCTGCATTGAGGAGATATGAGTAGTTTGCCAGAGATGGAGAGCTAGAGATTCAGACAAAATACATAAACCTGGTGAAGTAAGACATGATTGTGCCTTACTGTGAGGACTTTTGGCTGAGATGGATTCAGATTCCGAAGATCAAGGAAAAGCTGAAAGAATCCTATCAGGAGTCCATTCGAGACTGGTGGAAATGATCAAAAGAGAGGATGGAACAAGAAAGAAGGCCTATTGAAAGAAGACCTGAAGAATCGTCTACAAGGAGGTCCCTGTTTCAGCAGTAACCTATGTATGATTACGTGTATACCTGTAGATATCTCTCTGTTTTCCTTTGTAAAATTTATTTCTCTTAATGAAGAAATTTTATTTTCTGTTTTTGATCAAGTTCATTCCTAATGAACCTCTGCATGCTATTTGCTTATCTTGATGCTATGTGATAAAGGATTAGATAAGATACATCTCTGATGTCCAGAATTAGATTTTCTTTCTCAACATATCATGTATGTAATCCGGATCGAATATGATATAATGCAGAGTAAAAACTTTCTTCATGAACGAAATAATGTAAAAGATTTTGTCATCATCAAAAAAGGGAAAATTGTTGGGATTTCAGTGTATAGATTTTGATGAGACAAACCATATATGTAATAGGAAGTTTGAGTACCCCATTTTTCACAATGTTTAAGTGAAAACATATATTAGGATTAAGTCTAGATATAGGTGCTGAAAGATGGAGGAACTCTAAAGGTTAATGCTGCATCGAGAATGTAAAGGAATGAAGTTGCTGCAAGAAGTAAATACAACAATGTAGTAAGTAAGTAAGAACGGCAAGCAGCGCCACTATAAGAAATGGCTACAGGTGTATGCAAGAAAAGATACAACAGTACTGTATGAAGTTACTACAAAAAGGTCAAGTTACAACAGCACTGTAAAGAACGAACAGCTGTAAGAAGACCTAGGATATAGCGCGTAACTTACTGGATAATCAACCAATCACGTTAAAGACAAACAGAATAAGTATCCTGCAATTTGATAAAGGATAAATGCAGTACAAGGAACAAAGAACCAAGAAAAAATAAATAGAGTCATTCCAGAGAAGATCAAAGTTTCAAACACGGAGTCAATACCAAGACGACACGTGGACTGACGCGCTGCAGAAAGCTGCGACCCGTAACCACCACATTAAATGCTCTAAAAGGAGAAGTCAAGTCGTATTAAATGTGAATCATACCTTTGATCAAGTATGCTTAATTTCAAATGAGAGATATCTCCTTCAACGGATATCTTTCTACAAGTATAAATAGAGAACGAGCAACCCCGAAGCTGACTACTGAAACATTGACACAAAAAATTTAAGCATTCAAAGTTATATTCTCTCAAGCAATTCTACAGTTTCAGTTACTCGACTTAGTAAAGTGAACCAAGTTCAAGCTGAAAGATCCATCGAAGTATTAAGAAGCTCACTTCACCACACCAGTTGAAAAAATCATTTATATACTTTAACCTTATTGTTGTGTGCTAAGGTTGTTTTAAGTGTCGAATAGTTGATAGAATTTATCCTTGCTGTTTGTATAAGTTGTCTAGTTGATAGGCATTTCCCTGTGTGGGAGTGTGAAAATCCTGTGTGGGTTAGCCTTTAGAACTTGCAGTTGTTGTGTGTACGTTGGATTCTAGTAGGTGTTAGCTTGTTAAGTTGATAGATTGTTAGGAGTGTCCTGTAATTCAATCTTGCTTAACAAAGTTTCTGCTCGAGGTAGCATTAGAGTGAACGTAGAAGGATTACACCACCTTCGAACCCACTATAAACCATAAGTGTTTTATTGTTTTTCATATTTGTGCTTTATTCTTATATCTATCTGTCATAAGCATAAAACATCTTCAAAAGAAGCATATTTGAGAAAACTAGTCTTGTGTCAAAAACATATTTTCCGCTGCATATAAAAACTTTAAGTTACAGCATACAACACTGCATACTAGTGCTGTAAGCAGTAACTGACTGGCGCTGCAAGTTCAAGTAACTGCAGAACAGTAAGTTTGTAAAGAATTTCAAAAAACGACCTAAGTTTCATTCACCCTCCTCTGAACCTCGGACACCACTTGAGACCAACATCACTTCTGCAATCCCTGACTCATTACGAAACTTGATTACAAAATTACTTACCGATCATTCCTCCCACTTTTTGTATAGCATATCTACATCAGTTGTCCATCTATGATGATCTTGCAACATGATATTTGCACTTCCAAGTTTCTTACGGAAATTTTCTATAGATCTATGAAATGTCATATCCACTATAGTAGATAATGGAAGCCGACGAGCTCTTTTTATAACTCCATTAAAAATCTCTGATACATTGGTTGTTAGCATTCCACAACGTCATCCACCATTATATGTTAGTGCCCACTTCTCCTTCTCAATCTCCATCAAGTATTTGTATGCTTCAGGCTTGCCTGTAGAATACCCAAGTGTCTGTCAAAAATTAAACAAATTTCATCTGATATCCCTTAAAAAAGATGTGTATTTATCATTTCAAGAAACCACTTCCACGAGGCTAAAGTCTCATCATTCACAAGAGCATATGCAAGCGGCAAGATATGTTGGTTAACATCCAGCGTGACTCCAACTAACAACTTGTATTTGTACTTTGTATATAAATGAGTGTCGTCCACACTTATAAGCTTACGACACTACTGAAATCCATCTATGCGTGGCTTGAATGCCCAAAACATGTATTTTATGATCTTTTGGCCATCATTTTGAGTGTCGTGGTGCTCCCACTCAACAATCATCCTTGGATTTATCTTTTGAAGAGCTTTCATAAACTTGGGCAATTTTCGAATTGAGCTCTCCCATGTCCCATATACCATGTCTTGATACATGAAATATCAAAATCCACTGTATTTTTCACATCAATAATGACTTGAAATATTTTACATGATGGGTCTTTTCTCACTGTGGACACCAAAATAAAAACAATATAATTCTTATCAAGATTGTAGTGGTCACTAGACATTGCACTCATCAAACAAGTGTGGCTCCCACCATACCACGTGATGGTGAAGAAATTCATAACAGTTTTTTTCGATGCTCGAAGTTTCCACTGACACTGTCATATAACTTTCCATAGTATCGGTGTACTCTCAACTACTTTGTACTCACGCTTTGAAAATCTGATAGAGTGATCGTTTACTATCGTGATAAGTCGGTTCTTTGATTTAAAGATCATGTCAACCTTCAAATTACCTTTTTTGCTATTATATAAACTTCCCCAACTCCCGCAAGGAATATCAATTGAGTCTACCTCATAATTGAGAAGTATGGAATAGTTGGATGTATTATCAGTTGAGTTTGTGTAGAAGATATTGGTACATCCACTCCATGTTGTGGTGATGGCACATGATGTTGTCCTAATGTCTCCAAGATTTCATCAAGATTAGCTTCATCTTCATCATCTTCTTTGTGGACATTATGACCAATCTCATTTGGTTCAAAGTCGGATGGCAAGTGAGGTCCCAAATTATCCGGTTGTTCTATATGATCAGAGGTATCAAAGCACTCAGTGGATTCAGTAAGAATTTGTGAATTCAGTCCACATATTTCAGCAACACAATCTCTAGGCTCATTCTCAACTTCTCGTATACTACTTGACTCAACATTATGTCTCATGTTTGCCTAATTTGATATTGAGGCACCAATGTGGAAGTCTCTGAATCTCATAGATGTCATCCCTTGTGTAACCATATGAATGTCAAGCACACACTCAGGCGGTGGAATGTATGACTCGTTTAAATTGAATGTACGAATATCATCCAACCTTTGTTCTGTAGCTCAATGCTTGCGATATTATCCTGTGAAAGTAACATGTACACACCTCATTCTGTTTCCAACATCGTATGTGGGAGAATAATATTGTCATTATTTTGGTCTGCTACAACATAAATGTGCATTTCATCATTTCCTTCATCTGGATCCAAAAATAGCTAAATTTGTTCATTATTTGCTATTTGTACCACAAACTCCATTACCTGATTCAAGTACATTCGAGCCCATTTACATGAAATATTTAATTAGTACTGATTACTATCAATGTGGGTATACTCATATAGTTTTGAAACCAACTCATAAAATGATGTGTTACGCTTAATTTTGAAAAACATCATAGGATCACGATCGTACGTCACCGACCACTTGTGATATTATACATGATCTCCAAAAAGACACAAATACTGTAACATTCCTCTTAGATATCATACCTTCACATTCCAAAATATATAAATAAATTATGAGCTCATCAATATAAATTAATCATCACTTGTTATACATAATATAATACTCCTCTTTTTTAACAATTATTTTTTTTATTTTTATACCTTTAAACAATGTATGACTGTCATTTGTCATAAATTATTCTATCATATATAAGTTCAAATAGTGCAGCACAAATAAATTACTAAATTAAAGACATCAAAGTTTAATTTAAATAATGATAGTCAAATTTGAAGAACTATAAAAGAAGTGATTAAAACAAAATCAAAATTATATAAATATAAGGTAGTTAAATCATTGAGTTGTTTGTATGTATGTTTAATATTAACAAAAAAATTATATTCATAAAAATATTGTATTCAAACTCTACAAAAAAATATTCATAAAATGTGCATAAATTATGAAGACAATTAAAATAATGAAGGAGCAAAACTTACCAGTGCTACGCAATCATCAACAAAATTACAATAGTTGAAGGTGAATGTTGAAATGTAAAATTTACAAATAGAGGTTGAAGAAAGAAGGGGAAGTAAAATGGGATAGAAATGAAATGTTGTTGTAAATGATATGTGGTGGGGAGGGGAAGAAGAAGGAAAAGCCGGTGAATGAAAAAAATTGGAGTCGCAGTTGCCAACTGCAACTCCTATTAAAAAAATAAATCGAAATTAAGTCACGGTTGCCGACTGTGACTTCTAATTAAATTTTGAAAAAAAATCTGCAAATTTGAAATCGCAGTTCCCAAATACAACTCCGTTGTTGTAGTTTTTCAATCGCGGTTCTCAATCACAATTTATAATATTTTGCTAATACCCTAAAAAAACACCATATTTTTATAATTATTTATTTAATTAGCAATATTTTACTAAGTCACCCTCGGATGTACCTTACCCTAAAAGAAATAAATCAGGTAAATGTAATATTCATCATATATAGTACAAATGACTATTGTGGATTGTGGTACAATTAATAAACTGTTGACGACCATACAAATAGATATCATCTGCCTACCAAAAGCACTAATACAAAGAACCTCATCATATATTTTAATGATAAAACCAACTAATAATTATTGCACTTTTATGTGTTTACCTACTCACTATCATTTAAACACCATCACTTACAAATACATTCCATTTACTCTCATTTATTATTGCATCTCTATAATTGTCTCCACATACATAAAAATGTTACAATCTATAATTACGCTTCATCTACCAGTACCAGCCACCAACACAATGTAATAATAATTGACAGTAGGCACATTGACAATAGTTTTTTTTTTTTTTTAATAATACTAACAATAAATAGTTAAATATACTCATTAATTAAAAAAACTACCATTTTTATTACATGAGCAACAGAATACAAATCTGGCTAACAATTTAAACCCCATACAAAAGATGGGCCAAAAATTAAATACAAAAAGGGATCTTTTTTAGTTTTTTTTAACAAAAAATACCATTTTATTTCGACTTAAGAATATAAAATATTATTTTTATTACCCCTTTCTAGAAATATTTCGATCTTATAGATAAAAAAAATTGACACAAAAGATGACTTCCCAAGGGATCAGTAGCTGGAATTGGTACAAACCATTATCTCCACAACAAAGATACTACCCACTTATTTAATTTCTTGAAAATATTACAAACAAAAAATGCCCTCACTAAGCTTAGCTAGTTACCTTCAATTTCTATAATATTTCCTATTCTTCTTCCTATTACAAAATAACCCTGATGTAATCTGAAAAAAAGGGAAAAAGAACATCTTGGTATCCCTTCTTATTACCCTTGTCTAATAAAAACTTGATAAATATTGACTAGTAAAACCTTGACAAAAGCAGACACAAAATCTTCTTCACCATTTTATCAGAGCATCCAAAAAACATCATTCCCAGATGAACCTTGATCACCACCAAAGGACCAAAGTCAGTAAGTCCACTCCTGAGGAAGGTAGACCCCACGGTTCATTGGAGACGAACCTTGAATCAGTAAACTCCGTTGGTGTTGCAACATAAACACATTCCTTCGAGCCATCACCAAATCTGATCATTACATCAATTTCCAAATGTAAGTAACATAATATGTAAAGACGCATTACATATTTGAGTTGAAAATTAATCATCATACCATATTCCGAGACGAAGCCCTTGGGCTCAAAGTGTGGTTGAGATTGAGGTACACCATCCATATTATCAAAGTTGTTAAAAGAATGAACATTTCTGTTTGGAGTAGAAGCAGCTAAATAACCTGGAATGGAAAAATTATGTTAACAAACTGTGACAAACATGAATAAAATTAAAGGTGGGGATATACACGCCCCAAAACTTACTAAACAAAACCCATATTTTGAAAAATAAAAGTATAAAAATTCATTTTTTGGGGTGTATATAGTGTTGACCCGAAATCAAATTGCTGCACTTTAGGAATATGAATAAAATGACCAAATTCATTTTAAGGCATAATATCTTGTCACGAGATTTGTAAATCATGCCATGATTTGCTCCTGATTTGACACATAAGAAGATTTACTGGAGTCAAAAACAGTATAATACTGAGATCTTGTCACATGGAGATATTATATTTGTGAGAATCAATTTACTAATTATGTCAAAAAGTACATCAAATCAAATTTGGGTAATGGCTCAATTTTTTTACAAATCAATAATCAATGCCAACATTCAAATAAAATTGCAAAATACACAAGCCTGATTTTATAAATGTAAAGGGACTCAAATTTGTTTCGGTATATTATTATATCTCTAATTGTCAAGTCATCACACATATAATGAAATAATTAATGTAAACATGATATTTATTTATAAAAATAAAAGATGAAACAAGAAAGTGGAATATAAAATGCAAATAGAGGAAAAAGGGCTCCAAAACCAAAAAAATGAAAAGAAAAATGGTCAAAGAAGGGCCCATTCCACTGGGTACATACCTTGCAGAGATAAAAAGACACGACTGGGTCCAATTTCTTATCCCATTATTTTCTTGAATTAGATTTTCTTTGCAGTTTCAAATCATCCAAATGATGAAAATCTTAAATAGGGTACAAATTTTGAAAATAAAGTCAAAAATTCAAAAATAAAAAAATGAAAAAAAAGTAGGCAAAAAGACATGAAATTCAAATAATTCCAAAAATTAATTGCGTTAAAATGGCGGAAAAGATAAAACAACCTGGCCTCTTGCGAGAATCTGAGGAATAAGCGTTACACACATTGTTTCCATATTGCCGTGGCAAAAATACACCTGTTCCAGCACACTCTCTTTTAACCGCCGCACCGCCACCACCGCCGCCGCCGCCAAACAAAACTGCCCTCTGGCCACTCCCTATGATACGGGCCGAGTTTGGCTGAACGGGCCATGCATCTTTACCCATTTGGGCCGCCGCCGCCGCTCCACTTCTCATCTGATACAATGGCTGCTCTCTGAACCACACTCCACACCCCTGTTTCTGCTGTTGTAACTGTAATTAGAAACCCTAGTTAAAAACTTCATTCAAATTGAACTCGAGGACTTTGAAATGAATGCTTACATAAACGTTGTGGTTAACTGCGTTTTTGGGTGGGCCGTTGTACTTAGTGGGCCCAAACACACAGTCGCCGTTAAGCTTGAGCCTCGCAACTTGGCCGGCGGCGAGGTATATCAGGTCCCCAACGGAGTCGTTTCTAGGTCCGGACGGAGTTTTTGGGCTGCCGTTTCCCGACCCTCCGGCGCTTCCCATGGGGGTCAGTGTTGACTGAGGCGATGTCGACATCACCCTACGCTTCTGCAACCACACCAGGACAAACAAATTGAAGAAAAATTTCAAAAAATTGAAGAAAATGGTAAAAAATAAATAAGTGAGAGAGTTAAAACCTCGAGATGTTCATCTCTATTCGTTCCAAGGTCGTAGGGAAACTCGGTGGGGAAGCAAAACTCGGACTCCGACTCAGTACTCTGGTTCTTATCCAAGTTTTCTTTGTCCATGAGAAAATCATCAAAGAACTCGGAGGGCAACCAGAAGCCAACTCCTTCATCGCTATCCGCCATTTTCTAGAGAGAGAGAATGTGTGTGTTGTGAGTGAGTGACTATTACGTGTTGAGAGTAATGTGGTAGCGGGTTGAAGAAGATATAATAATGAGGCGGTAAATTGAGTGAGTATTTTTGTGGGGAGAGAGAGAGGGGTCCCAATTTCCAAAGTAGAAATTAGGAAAGAGAAAAATTAAGAGGTGGAGAGAGAAAGAGGGAGTGACGAGGAGTACAAGGGTCTAGCTTTTTATTAAGGCTAGAGGGGTATTTTTGGGACGACAAATTTTCAAAAAATGAAATAGGTTTTGAGTTTGCTTTTTGGTTTTGGTTGTATTCGCCTTTTTTAAAATGAAATTAGAATGAGAAATAATTTAAAATTTGGGTTGTGTGTGTGAGTGTGTGGCAACCCTCCTTGATTCATGCAACACATTTCTATAATTAATCACTAAATTAGAACCTTGTTTATTATTAATTTAATTTATATTTCTTTTTTTTCGTATCGGTACTCGGCGTCAAACATTTATTATGGGCATTCAACGTTATTTTATTTTTCATTTCAATGCCCCTTATATATACTTATATGTTTTTATGATTCGTTAGAAAATTTTAGATATATATCGATGATTGATTTGGCTTTGAAGTTGAGTCTATTGACATCATTAAAAAACTCTACCTTAGAAAAAGAGCAATTTTTCTCGAACTAGAATTCGAATCAACGTTATTAGTCTCTAACGTGAATAGCAGCCCCCTCTTATAAAATTAAGCTATGCTTGGGGACACCAAGTTTATATTTTTGTTATAATGGCATTTCATCTTAAATGTTACTACATTATATTGTGCCATTTAATAAAAATATTATTCTCTCCATTTCATAATAATTGTTCCCAAAGATTAAAAATATTTAATAAATATAATTACAAGTATAAACATAATTAATGTATTCCATTGAATAAAAATCTAATACAATTAATAAGAGCGGACAAAGTTGAAAAAACATTAACTCTTCTTGGCAATCAAAAAGCCACATACATTACAAAATCTTTTTTTAAGCCATTTTTATATTTTTAAGAATATCTCACATATCAAATTATGTTATATGGACACTTTCTTTTAAACCGTATCATGGATCTTGATTAATGAGATGAAACTTCATTTAAAAGATTTAAGTGTAAATAACTTGCTTTCATTTAACAATAAGATGCAAAATTTTATATAAAACTGTTTTATATAAGAACTTATATGAAACAAAATTTTATATAAATTTATGTGAGATCGATTTGACTGTATTGAATGGATTTATTTGTTATTATTGATCCATATAAAATTCATTTTACATAAGATTTTACATGAGATCTTTTATGTAAAACCTACTCATAATAAAATAGAATGAATTGATTAGAGTTTCGTTTGTAGAATTTTGTCTCACAGAATATGATATATGAGACAATATAATTCAATTTTTTTACCTATTTTAGCATTTATTAAATGGAAACTCAACCGATTGTCACATTGGAATATCAATAAACAATAATATAAGACATAATACAATTATATAAAAATATAAATCTAGTATATTTTTCAATAAAAAAAATCAAAATTTATTAGACAATCTCACAATAAAAATATTAATTTATCACCTATTTCAACAAAAATTTATGTTTGGCATTCAGTTCACAGAAAACTGGTAAGTAGGGTTAACAGTAATTAATGCAATTATTATTTCTTTATGGGATGGACATTCATTTAAACTACTACATCATGCGCTTGCTATAATAGCTTGAGAAATTTTAATGAACATTCACATACAATTGTCCAACACTATATATAAAAGAAGGAAAAAAAGGATTCTAATAAAGATAGTGAAAAAATCCTATTTGAGCAATCTCAATCTTATTTGAGCAAACTCTATTTCAGAAATCCTCTGAGAAAAAAAAAAAAAAATTGGGATAGTAACCCAAAATACCCAAAAATATATAGGTATACCCTTTTCTATCCAATTGATATAAGGGATATCCTTCTCTATCTAAAAATTTTAATATGGGTACTTTTTTATCATTTTTGTTTTACTAATCTTCATTTGTATAGTGTATGATGGAACACAAATTCTGATTAGTACTGTGTGACATAAATGAAAATCGATGATTTGAATAGTGTATGTTTTTTTTATCTATTTAATCACTACAACTTTCATTCTCATTTTTCACCTTCATACATTAGTCAAACGAGGATATTGAGGTGAAAATAAAAAAATTATCTGAAGTTGTGTGCAAGTAAAATAAAGTTATAGAAAGATTATACATCATAGCCTTGAAGAATTTTCGGGTAATATTTTATTTATTACTGATTATGTAGTAATTTTTATTTTTTTAAATCTTCGTTTGTCGGATAATAGTTGATTTATAGTTATGCATTTTTGTAGCAAATTCGTTCATTGTTTAAAAAGTGTATGTGCATTTGTTATTATTTATGGATTAGGAAAGAAATTTGTTTGAAAAAAGTAGTCGAATAATTGTAATTTAGGGTTAATCGAAGATTATTGGACAAGACAACATCAAACGAACTTTTATGGATATTATTGGTATGCCCTAATTTGTGGAATAAAAGCATGTAATTGTAAACTAAGATTAAAAGATGATTATGCTTCAAAACAATGTTAAATGATTTTTTTATGAAATCATCGTTTAGTCCACTTTTATGATCATCATTTAGCCCTATTTAATTCGGAAAAATAGGTTTATAATTCTAAATTAGGGTTAACGATGATTATTCTTCAAATCAACGTTAAACGAAAATTTTATGAAATCATCGTTTATCCCACTTTCATGGTAAATCATCGTTTAGCCCTAATTTGAGAAAAAATAGGTTTATAATTATAAATTAGGGTTAAACGATGATTATGATTCAAATCAGCATTAAATAAAATTTTTAATTAATCATCATTTAGCCCACTTTTATGATAAATCGTCGTTAACCCTAATTTACTGAAAAATGAGTTTATAATTCTAAATTAGGGTTAAACGATAATTATGCTTCAAATCATCATTAAACAATTTTTTTATGAAATCATTGTTTAGCCCACTTTTATAATAAATCATCGCTTAGCCCTAATTTATGGAAAAATAGGTTTATAATTCTAAATTAGGGTTAAATGATGATTATGCTTCAAATAAACTTTAAACGATTTTTTTATGAAAATCATCATTTAACTCACTTTTATGGTAAATCATCGTTTAGCCCTAATTTGTGGAAAATATATTTATTTTTTGATTATTGTTTGATTACTTGAAAATAACGTTAACTCTTTTTTTTTTTTTGAAAATCTTCGTTACTGTTAGACGTAATCATTTATTTTAATAATAGATGAATAAATCTTCATTTCAATAATTCAAAATTATTTATTTTATTTAATAATATGTTATAATATAGTGACTAAATCATGTAATAATTATTGAAATTAGATTTATTATTTTAATACTTGAAAATGATATTTATTTTAATAGTTGAAAATATATGATTAAGCAAACTCAAGAACTCGTATTTCATTGTTTTAAAATTATTTTTGTCCTGTGAACTAACAATTTTTTTTCTTGACTTGACAGTAAAAAAAAGAAGATAAAAGTTGTTAATGTTTGGTTTGAAGGTTATTGGCAAGGTTTAGAGTACATAAACGATTCTCAAGAGGTGATTTATCTTGAAAAAATCACATATTATGATCTACTCGACTCAAGTTGTATGAGCAAACATAAGTTATTGGGGATATGCAATCCACTCATTAGTTGAGACGAAGGAAAGAGTAAAGAGGATGAAAATAAAGAATGATTCTGATTTAGAACCATTAGTATCCATGTCTGCTGAGGTTCTTGTTGTTTTCGTCTCCATTAAATTGATGAATATTGGAGTATCCGATCACGTGTTGTCAACTAGAACTCATAATAACAATTCTAGAGGTTTTTCGTCAGATCGCGTTAATGTTGGATCCTCTTATCCGGAACAAAATAATACGGCCGATGAAGAATATGATTGGGGTGGTCAAAGTTTTTGTTGGGACACATATGATACAAATGTACCGAATTTCAAAAGTCAATATCGGAGTCAATTTTGAAAATTCAAATGTTCTCCTTGGACTACAAAATGACGAGGCATTTTTATACAAAATGGGGTATACCGAATTAGAATGAAAAGATCTATGTTGGGACTATTTTAGATGAGTAGTGGGCACATTGGCCATCAGAGAGTGGTCATGTAAACTATGGTGGTTTCAACATTTTTGACTTAAATATGCCTTCGATAGTGTATGGAGAAAACAAGAGAGCCGAACGTGAAGAAATTATAGAATCGGCAAAACATCATTGGGGTTAAGAATATGGAGAATATGATGATGAAAGGTGGTAATTCTAAATATAAATATTTTCATACAATATTAAACCTTTTTTGGATGATGCATCTTTAATTTCTTATACCTTGTTTTAGATCCAAACAACGAAGAAGAAGATGAAATGGCATAATTTGGGGAGATAAAAATGAATTTGAATTAGATGAAGAAGATGAGAATGTATTGGATGAGGAGCAACGAGAGGTCTATCAATAATTTTTGACATACATATTGAGATTTGGATGATTTATCCCCGAGATTCCATCATTCGAGCAGTCATGTTCATCAGAGCTAGACCATAACGACCCAGTGCAACTCGATCTGCTGAAAGGTTCCACTTTTGCAAGTAAAGCTGAACTGAAGAATGTAGTTTAGTTTTACCACATGGAGAATCAAGTAAAATATTATGTGAATCATTCGGATAAATACAGATGGTGTTTGAAATGCAAGTAGAAAGACTATCCATTCACACTCACTGCTCACGAAAAATATAAAATTTCAAAAATCTCAAAAATTATTCTGCTTCATAGTTGTTCATATGATCTGAATAGTAGTGCTCCTTGTCGACTTCCATCTACTTTGATCGGTGAGTACTTCACTGATAAGCTATAAAAAGAGAACTCAAATTTCAATCCTCGGGACATCATTTAGGAAATGAACCAACGATATGGTTTGAATCTTACTTAAAAGTTTTCATTAAAGGTAAAACGTCGTGCAATTCAGGTTACATACGGAGATCCCAAAAACTCATTTTCTATGCTTCCATCTTACTTAGAGGTCTTAAAAGAAATAAATCCAGGAACCTATATTGCTTTAAAAATACACATCAGTGGAAAATTCAAATACGTTTTTTTTTTTTTTGCATTAGCCGCATCCATTAATGATTTTTAAAGATATTCATGGCCGGTTATAATAGTTGATGGTTGTCACTTGAAAGGTCAGTATAAAAGTATTGAATTTGTGACTATAACAAAAGGTGAAAACGATTAAATATTTCCATTGGCAATTGGGATCGGAAATTTGGAGAATAATGAATCTTGGACGTAGTTTTTGGAACATGTTCGAAATGTCTTTGGATGCCCAGATCAACTGCTTATCGTATCTGATCAACACGTAAGCATTAGTATCACCATTACCTAAGTGTATCTAGAGGCAACTCATGGTTTATGTTAATTCCATCTTCAACAAAATCTAGTGAAACATGAATCACATTTCGTTGCACTTTTCCACAAGGCTGCATGTTGTTATGACAGTGCTGTTTTCGATAGGTATAATTAGGTCGAGCGTGTCTCCAAAATAAATACGTTTTGAACATATATCCCAATCTAACATATAAATGTTAACTTGGCGTTTTGTCTTGATAGGTACATGAAGTTACTTATTGCAACAGAGATTCAAGGTGCATTTGATACCTTAAGCAAAGAAAAATTAGAAATGTGGTCTCACGTTAAATGTCATGTTCGAAGATTTAATTTCATGACATCCAATGATGTTGAGACCTGGAATTCTCATCTCCTATGGGCAAGAAAGCTACATGTGTGTTCATTTTTAGAGTATGCTTGTCGAGTTACAGAAAAATAATTTTATGAGAGGAGGACTTCTGCTGATGAAAGAGAAAATGCTCTTACGAAATCAACAACTGATCGATTACTTGAGTTCGTGAAGCATAGACGACAAATGCATGGTGATAAGCTTGGACGACATAAATATAAAGTCACAAATAGGAGTAAAAATTTTATCGTTGAGCTCAATCAACAAGTATGCACGTGTTTGATTTTTTCAGAGTGAGTTGATACTGATGTGGTCGAACTAAATTAGATCGGGTTTTTACCCTGAAATCGAACTAGATACGATTATTATAGGAAAGCTACCTTGAGACGTGAACTAAGTATATCTTACGAACTACGTTAGTTCGAAACGTAGCGATGACCTAAATAGTAAGAGAAGAGCGAACTGATCTCAACTGACCGCTATTTTCACAGGTCAGTTATCCACATCTCTTATTTTTAGGGTAATCACGAGCTAATCCCTGATTTTTGGAGAACTCCTACTTCAACTACAACTGTGACTCCTATTCCAACTACAATTAATTCAGAGAGTATATATATCCTTGTTATGTTTACTTTTACACACACAATTCACAAAATATACACACATATTATTTGAGAAATTTCTCAACAATCCGACTGACTTGAGCGTCGGAGTCCCATCGTCGGGAACTCCTCCCGATGTTTGTTTTGCAGGTTTTGGATCTAAGGTTTCAAGTTTTCAGCTGAAGAAGATGAATTTCGAACCGTAGTAATATCAATTGGCGCCGTCTGTGGGAAATATTTCTGAGTTTTGACGTTGAGATAGCAAGTATGATGAATACTAGAGCACAGAGAACAGAAGTAGGCAGACCTTCAAGAAATCGTGAGGATGAAGTAGAGAGCCGGAACACTGTCCCGGTTGATCCTCCTCATCTTGTTCCCCATACCATTACCTTAACACCAGAGGACTCTCTGATTTAATATCAGCAGTGGTTCAGAGAGCCTTGGGTGCACAATGAGTGGAGGTACAACCAGATAATGTCAAAATCGATGTCAAGAAAAACCAGCCAGATAACAAGTCACAGACTAATGAGAGAGAAAGTCATTCTGATCACCCTAGGGGTCAGAAACGGGAACATGCCGAACTGTCAGAGAAGATGGTGGAATTGAGAAAAGAACTGAGGGAAGCCCAACGGAACATTCAACGGGTTCCGTAGAATTCAAGAGGAAACTCTTTTTCCGACATGGTCATGGAGGATGAGCTACTGGCTTCCTTTCGGCCAGTAAATTTTGAGTACGATGGCACTACTGACCCATGGGAGCATTTGTGCCGATTTGATACTGCCCTTTTGCATCAGTATTTGGGTGGTATTAAGTGTAGGGTGTTCGCTACTACCCTCACTAAAGCTGCTAAAACGTAGTTCAGTCAGTTAAGCGATGAAATGATTCATAATTTCAAACAACTATCAGATCTGTTCTTGCACCAGTTCGCCAGTGTTCGAAGATAAAAACGATCCGCTCAAACATTGTTCGGAGTTAAACAAAAGTGGATGAGACATTAAGAGAGTACGTCAAAAAATTCACAGCTGCAACACTCGAGGCTCCTGAAGCGTTGGATGATTTGGTAGTTAGCGCCTTCATACAAGGGTTAAGAGAAAGCGATCTTCATACCTCCTTGGTTAAGAAAACACTCATGGATTTTGACGATCTATTACAAAGAGCTACCAAATACATAAATCTGGAGGAAGCAGTTCGTATCAAGAAATGTGAGGGTTCTAATCGATTGAACAAGT
Source organism: Scutellaria barbata (assembly GCA_028654395.1). Classification (NCBI taxonomy): domain Eukaryota; kingdom Viridiplantae; phylum Streptophyta; class Magnoliopsida; order Lamiales; family Lamiaceae; genus Scutellaria; species Scutellaria barbata. The sequence goes on along the minus strand of CM053649.1, from coordinate 6,640,207 downwards.
CCCATGAGCAGGAACACATGAGGAAGAGAGATGTAAGGGAAACCCGAGCGAAGTTCACACCTCCATCATTGCGAGATAATAGGATGAGCCGAAGATATGATGGATACACGCCACTAATAATCCCTCCCGGGTAAGTATTGATGGAAATCTGAAATTGGCCACAACTGAAATGGCCAGCGACCTGGAGCCCGAATCCCAAAAAGCCATCTACCTATGGGAACGGGAAGTTATGTCGATTTTATAATAAATATGGGCATAACACTGATGAATGTTGGCATTTGAAAGATGAACTCGAAAGATTGATTAGAGAAAACAGGTTGAATCAATATGTTCGTCAACATCGGCAAGATAACAACGGACAGTGAAACAATCGACAACAACCAAGGAGGGAGAGAAAACAAGAGCGGCCTGAACTACCTCCACCTCCGCCTCTCCCGCCTCGCGATGAGCCTGAAAGAGAAGAGAGACCTACTATACATATGATCATAGGAGGGCCAACTGATGGAGATTCGAATAGAGCCCAAAAAGTAAAACTGAATTCAGTTCGACAGAAAGGTGCTGAGGTTCAAACTATTTTCGATGATGTAGTGGTGGAGTTCGGAGCCCATGATAGAGTGGCAATTCAAAGTCCACAGTTCAATGCTTTGGTAGTTTCTACCGAGATCGGAGGCTTCGAAGTCAAGAGGATATTTGTGGATACAGGAAGTTCAGTGGACATCATGTTCATGGACTGCTTCAAAAAGATGAGATCAACGGTGGTAGTAAAATCGGTAAAAACTTCCCTCTATGGTTTTTCAGGAGAAGTTGTGACTGTCTTTGGCCAAATACAATTGCATATGGTGTTAGGAGGAAGAAAATGGAGGCAAAATAAAACAGTAACTTTTCTGTTAGTAAATGCACCTTCACAGTACAATGTGATTCTGGGTCGCCCATCATTGAGTACTCACGCTGCAGTCATATCACCTGCACATTTGATGATAAAGTTCCCTATGAAAAATGATCAAGGACGAGTTATCGGAGTAGGGGTGGTGCATGGTGACTAACAGACAGCTCGGCGTTGTTATGTCACTGCTGTTCGGTAGTCAGAGTCCCGAAAACGCAGTTCGGAGCAAAGAGATGAGATTGATCGAGAAAGAGACCTTAGTCACAAAAAAGGACGAGAGGCGAACTCATCCGAATTTGAAGAAGGGGAGTTGGTGAGTATCGAACTGATTCCGGAGCAGCCTGGGCACGCAGTTCGTCTCGGTAATCACTTAGCCGAGCAAACCAAAAGGGAAATAATAGAGGTACTAAGGGAAAATGTGGACCTGTTCGCATGGAAGCCTGAAGACATGAGAGGAATAAATCCAGATGTAGTTGATCATAAATTGAATATTAGACCTGAAGCTCGGCCTATCAAACAGAAGTTGAGACATTTTGGAGACCAACAGAATGAGGTCATAGAAAAGAAAGTCAAAAAGTTATTGGAGATAGGGCACATTGAAAAAATTCAATACCCTCGATGGCTAGCCAACGTGGTCCTGGTACCTAAGCCTAGAAATAAGTGGCGTATGTGCATTGATTTTCGAGACCTTAACAAAGCTTGTCCAAAGGATTACTACCCACTTCCCCGAATTTATAAGCTGGTGGATTCAACCGCCGGATGCGAATTACTTAGCATGATGGATGCGGCACAAGGGTACCATCAAATTCTACTGCACCCAGAAGATAAGCCCAACGTTGCTTTTATCACCTCATCTAGAACGTACTGTTACACGGTGATACCGTTTGGGTTAAAGAATACAGGGGCTACTTATCAAAGAATGGTGGATAAAATGTTCAAGCATCAATTAGGTCAGAACATGGAGGTTTATGTAGATGATATGTTGGTAAAAAATATTCAGGCGAACACCCATGCATCCAATTTAAGGAAAACCATGACAACCATTCGAAGGAACGAGATGCGTCTAAATCCTTCCAAGTGTTCGTTCGGGGTAAGAGCCGGGAGGTTTTTGGGGTACATGGTTACAGAACGAGGAATCGAAGTTAATCCCAGCAAAATTCAAGCTATACGAGATATGTCCGTTCCTCGAACTATAAGAAAAGTACAAGTCCTAACAGGTCGGATAGTTGCTCTAAGCAGATTTATATCAAGATTGGCGGATAAGGGATTGCCCTTCTTCAAGGTTCTCAGAAAAAGTAGTCAGTTCGGCTGGGACAAACAATGTTAGAAGGCGTTTGAAGATTTGAAAGTTTTTCTTTCTTCACTTCCTCTATTGAAGTAACCAATTCAAGGAGATCCGTTGATAGTATACTTGGCGATAGGAGAAGAATCGGTCAGTTCGGTCCTTGTGAGGGAATAAGGCAAAGATCAGTTCCCAGTGTACTTTGTTAGTAAAGTCTTTCAAGGTGCAGAGACACGCTATACTGAGATCGAAAAAATAGCATATGCGCTGGTTACCACGGCCAGAAGATTACGGCCATATTTTTTGGGTTATACGATCATAGTACGAACTGACCACCCGTTGAATATTGTTTTGGGAAAGCTGGATGTATCAGGACGATTAGTCAAGTGGGCTGTTGAGTTAGGCCAATTTGACATCAGGTATGAACCGCGAACAGCGATTAAAGGTCAAGCTCTGGCAAACTTCATACAAGAAACAACCAGAGTACAGGAAAAGAAAGAATGAGAAGTCTTTGTAGACGGATCTTCATCTCGTCAAGGAGCCAGAGCTGGAATCTTATTAATCAACCCAGAGAAAGATGAGTTACAGTTCGCTATAAAATTTCTGTTTAAAGCCTCTAACAATGAAGCGGAGTACGAAGCCTTCCTACAAGGTTTAAAAATAGCTGAACAAGTTGGAGCTCGTCACATAACAATTAAATCAGATTCACAACTGGTAACCCAGCAGTTGCAAAACCGATGTGAGGTCAAAGAAGATCGGATGAACTCTTATGTGGAAAAAATCAGGGAGATGGAGAGCAAGTTCGAGAAACTTCAGATCGAACAGATTCCCAGAGGTGAAAACCAAAAGACGGACTTCCTTTCGAAAATAGGTAGTTCATTACAAGACTGTTCGCAAAGAACTATAACAGTAATGGGGGTGGAGAGAGAGAAGAAAGTGATGAGCATCGACAACATGACGGAATTCGATTGGAGAACTCCTTTTATACATTTTTTGGAGGGCAAAAGAGAAGGAACCAAAAAAGAATTAAAAAGGTTGGAAAGACAAGTTCGATTCTATTATCTGCTTAATAGGACTCTGTACAGAAAAACCTTCCTAACAATAGATGCCCGGTGCTTATTAAGAGAAGAATGGATCAAGGTCCTAAGAGAAGCCCATGAGGGAGGATGTGCCGAACACACAGGGGCTAGATCTTTAGCTCACAAGGTGGTACGAGTTGGATTCTACTGGCCCACAATGAAGAGTGATGCGTATGAAATAGTTAAAAAGTGCGAAGCTTGCCAAAAGCATGGATGGCGAATTCACACCCCAGCTGTTGATATGCTAACTATCTGTTCACGGTGTCCTTTTGTTAGATGGGGTATTGACATTGTTGACCCGTTTGTTAAAACCAGTGGAAGTAAACAGTTTGTAATTGTAGCGGTGGACTATTTTACTAAATGGGTCGAAGCCGAACCATTAGCCAAGATCACTAAAGCTAAAATGATCCATTTTATTTGGAAAAACATTTGTTGCAGGTTCGGTTTACCAAGGATCTTGGTATCAGATAATGGAGCTCAATTCCGAGGAAAGAAAATTATCAAATGGTGCAAATAGATAAAAATCTTACAAATATTCACAACCGTTGCTCACCCTCAAGCAAATGGACAGGTTGAAGTGGTGAACAGGATTATATTAGACGGACTTAAAAAGCGACTGGAATTTGAAAAATCTAATTGGGTGGAAGAATTGCCATCAGTATTATGGGCATACCGGATAATATCCAGGTCGACAACGGGGGAAAGCCCTTTCAACTTAGCATTCGGAATGGAAGTAGTGGTACCAGCAGAAATTCAAGGAGAAGCTTTGAGAATCACGAATTTTGAGCCTTTGGAAAACGAAGAATTGATAAAAACCGACCTGATGTTTTTGGATGAACTAAGGAATAAAGCCAGAGTTCGGCACGAACTCTACAAGAGGTGTATTCAGGCTGTATTTAATAAAAAGGTCCGAAAGAGAGAATTTCAAGTAGGAGATATGGTGTTAAGGCAGTCAGATGCCTTAGTTGATGTCGGAAAATTAGATGTTATTTGGGAAGGACCATATGTGGTATCAAAAATCCTTCAAGGAGGATCTTACGAACTACTGGATAAAACGGGCAGGTCATTGCTAAGGCCATGGCATGTGTCTCATCTGAAGAAATTCTATGCTTGACATAGTATCTTTGTATGATTACTTTCCCCAGTTTCTTTTATCTTAATAAAATACACTCCGTGGATGTAGGCTAAATTGGCCGAACCAGGTTAAATCGCTGTCTTTACTTTTTTGTTCGATTTCATACGATTATATTACGAACTGCAAACCCTTCCTTTGGGAGGTACTGAAACATTCCTTCAGAATGTCCTGCAAACCCTTTCTTCGGGAGGTACTGAAACATTCCTTCGGGATGTCCTGCAAACCCTTCATTCGGGAGGTCTTCAAACATTCCTTCGGAATGTCCTGCAAACCCTTCCTTCGGGAGGTACTAAAACATTCCTTCGGAATGTCATTCTTTCAGGTCCTGCAAACCATTCCTTCAGAATGTACCAATTGAGCGAACTGAAATATTCTTTCAGAATGTCCTGCAAACCATGCATTCGGAATATACTAATTGAGCGAACTGAAAAGAGATCATTTCAGGTATGTTACGATCATTAGTTATTCATCTTTTTTCGAAGTATGACGAACTATTTACTCAAACTAAATGATAATATTTCAAATGAAAAATAGTTACAAAGAAAAGACATATAAAATATTTCTGAAAAACTAAAAAACACATCTAAGTCAGAGAAGGGTCTTCCGGTGGAACTGGAGAAGGAAGAGGTTCGTCGGCTAAAGACGGGGATGGCAAGGAAGCAAACATGTCTTTGGGAAAATCAGCCATTAAGCTCGGAGTTGCCTCTCCAAACTGAGGAATAGCCGAACTGATACTTGGGCGATCGGGGAGGACTTCTGAAATCGACTGTTCCAGATACCCGGCCCACCACTCGGCATTCTCATCTTCGTTTGGGTCTCCTCACCAGCCTGGAGGAGTAGGAAAAGATTGAGCCAATTTCTTGCCCAGGGAGGAAAGATGGAACTGGAATAGGGATTTCGGCAACATTTGACCGGTCTCCTGTTGAAAACGTTGAGCAATTTCCGTCACTTTCTCCTGACGTAAGTGAACTCCTTCTCGAAAATACACCTCGGCCATCGGAGCTGCTTTGGAGAGGAAGAGAACAAAGTCCCAAAGATGATGAAAGATTTTGTCACGGTACTCCGTGACTATCAACTCCATCTCCGGACTCTAAGCGAACCGACGAAAACCTTCAGCTGTCCCAGCCTTGAACATTTCTGCCCCAAACTAAGTCCGCATAGCTTTCTCTCGCTCTAACTCCTCTTTCAACATCCTATTATCTACTTCCACTAGGAGGAGGGCTTCATTCTTCTCAACAGTAAATTTCTCTTTAGACAACAACAGCTCCTCCTTCCTAGCGGTCTCCGAACGGGCCACCGCCAGATAGACTTCGCACTGTTCTAGCCAAGCCGACAACTTCACGATCTTCCCGGAATGTAGAGACAAATCACTCTCCAGCATCTTTTTCTCGTCCATCATCTTCGTCAGCTTCTGATAACCCTTCCGAAGCTCAGCTCGGCGATGGAAAGCCCTTTTAGCATAATCCTCAAAAAATTTCTTAACATGAGCTAAGCGGGTTAAGTTTTTCCTCACCTCCTTCTCCTCGGCATCCTCCTCGTCCTTGTCGCTCTCAGCCACTTTCCCCTTCGGCGTCTTCGAACCACCAGCAGCCTTCTCGGTAATTCACAACTTTTTTGCGCGGGATCCTCGTGAGCTGGTGAAACCCCTTTTTTTAGCAAGAGGATCTTTGCCACCGGGTTGTCACTAATCTCCTCTGTCAGATCAACCTGTCCCAAAACTGTAACGGCACCAGAAAGTGGACTAGGAGAACTCCGCGGGGAGGAAACAACAGCCTCAACGGTGACAGAAAATAACTCGAAGGCGACGGGAAGGGTGCTCTCCTCTTGTCGAACTATGTTAGCAAACTCAGGGGTCTTACTGGTGAGCTCAGCCAGACGAGCCTCCTCAATTTGTTTATAGGTCGTTGTCAAATCAGTATTCACCCGTGTCGGGAGGGCCAATAAGGAGTTCGCTCTTCATCAGAAACATCATCCGCAGAGTTAAAAAACTTGTTCATAGCGCGATCTGCAAGAAAGAAACAATACATGGAAGAGTTAGCGAGGCACAGTTCGGAACAATAGACTCATGATTAAGAAAGAATAAAGCAAGAGACAAAAATAACCTAAATTGAATCTGGAGGGAATTTGGCTGTTCGGGTAAAATCCTCAAAAGGACAACAAAGGTACATCCGAACTCAGCTGCACTATATCGAACCACCCCTTGGCAAAAATCCCTTTCAATAAAGAAATAAGGGAATCAGTTGGTGGAGCAAGATCGAACTGGGTAGAGTTTTGAGCCCAAATGAGAGAAAGGAAAGGTTGGTCCGATGGTTCCCTAACAAAAAAATAATATCTCCCCCAGGAACTAATTTTGTCGTCCCCGATAGATAAAAATGTAGCTCGCCTTGCACCACTGCGAGGACTGAGATAGAAATGAAAGGGGTTGGAGTTTTTTAAAACAAAATAAGAACGGAAGCGATCTGGAGTGGGTTCAACTCTCATCCATTTGCAGACCATGTAAAAGGAAACTATGTAACTGATGGAGTTCGAGTGCAATTGGTTCGGGCATATGCTAAAAATTGACCCTATTTCTAAGAAAACGGACGAATATGAGGAACTAAACCTAGGGTAACATGTTTAAGAAACCAAGTCTGGTGGCCCGAAGGAGCCCGATGTGGCCGATCTTCAGGACTCGGAATCACCATGATATAACCCCCCGTCATAAATAAACTAAGAAGTACAAGGTGAGTTTGGGTGGTTTTTGTAGCAGAAAATACATTATCTACAAACTTTTTCCTAGATTTCTTTGAAAGATTGGTCTTTGAAGAAGGGGATGCCATTAAAAAGAAATAAGAGTTAAGAAGAAGAATGATACCTGGGATTAGAGGAAGAAATCTAGAAATTAAAGAAGAAGGCTCTGGGTTGATAAACGTATACAGTGATTTCGCGCAGGAAAGGTTACTTGTATCAATGAAGGGGGTATATATAGAGAAAGGATTCTCGATTTTGGGGGGAAAAACTAAAAGGACGTGAACTACCAGCCGTCAGATGCAAGGGAATCCAACGGTGGAAGACGAAAAGGTGCTGAGCGGGAAAGTTACCTCGCTATGTGTCGCATAAATGAAACTGCTACAGTTGAAAAGACGTCTTGCCTAAAAAAAGAGCGTCAAATTGTTCGACGACCGCCTTAAACTCCCCCAGTGTATGTCAACATACACTACGAAAGAGGGGAGTACTGATGTGGTCGAACTAAATTAGATCGGGTTTTTACCCTGAAATCGAACTAGCTACGATTATTATAGGAAAGCTACCTTGAGACGCGAACTAAGTATATCTTACAAACTACGTTAGTTCGAAACGTAGCGATGACCTAAATAGTAAGAGAAGAGCGAACTGATCTCAACTGACCGCTATTTTCACGGGTCAGTTATCCACATCTCTTATTTTTCACAAAAACTTTTGTACACCTTGTGCATGGATCTTAGATCCATGCACAACAATCCGACCCGATTCACACGCCCTCCACGCGCCCCCACGCGCTTGGGTGGGTGCGCTCAAACCCACCCAAATTCGCTCCAGGTGCTAGACCTTTATGTTATGTTAAGTGTACCTTTATGTTATGTTAAGTATACCTTTATGTTATGTTATGTGTACCTTTAAGACCTTTTATATTATATGAAGCATACTTTTATGCAAGCCTTTTACATTAGACCTTTATGTTATGTTAAATATACATTTATGTTATGTTAAGTATACCTTTATGTTATATTAGTCATACTTTTATAATTTTATGTTATGTTAAGCATACCTTTAGAGTTATAATGTTATGTTAAACATACCTTTATATTATGTTAAATATACCTTTATGCTATGTTAGTGATACCTTTTAATTATGTTAGTTATACCTTTATATATTATATAAAAGTATGACTAATATTAATTAAAGATATGCGTAATATTTAAATAAAGGTATATATGTACACATTAGGATTTTTTTGTGTTGAAATTATAATTTTTTTCGTCAAAATTAGGATTTTTTTGCCAAAATTAGGGTTTTTTTTAAAAACTAAACTGTTATATATAGGTATACTTAACATAATATAAAGATATACTTAACATAATATAAAGGTACCACTAACACAATATAAAGGTCAGGATAAAAAAAAATAAAAAAAATTAAAAAAATGCGCGGATCCGGGTCGGATTCAGCCCGACCCGACCCGTGTTGCATGGATCTAAGATCCATGTAACACATGCACACAAGCCTTACTCCTTATTTTTAGGGTAATCACGAGCTAATCCCTGATTTTCGGAGAACTCCTACTTCAACTACAACTGTGACTCCTATTCCAACTACAGTTAATTTAGGGAGTATATATATCCTTGTTATGTTTACTTTTACACACACAATTCATAAAATATACACACATATTATTTGAGAGGTAAATAACTATTTGCAACTTGACAATTTAAAACAGACTTTTCAAGTAATTAAATTTAAATATTATTTAATCGATGAAAATGAGAAAATTTATAACCCCGACCCATGCAGTAACATTATTTTCAATTTGAATTGGTATTTTCTCCATCCCAATTATTGTCAAGAAACATCTACAATAATGAGTTTTGGGCAGTTTATTTGTGAAAATATATGTATAGCCAAAAACGTACCACACCTAAAATTTTCTCAGCAATTCGACTGACTTGAGCGTCGGAGTCCCATCGTCGGGAACCCCTCCCGATGTTTGTTTTGTAGGTTTTGGATCTGAGGTTTTAAGTTTTCAGCCCGAACCGGAGCAATATCAATCATGTTCGCATGCATGTGCATCAATAAGGTCTAGTTCTCACTACTCTTATTGTATTTCTCGATTACAAAATTTAAAGTCTGTTAGTACTCATCTAATGTATGATTTTCCAACATGTGCAGTTTTGTAAATGAATTAGTGACTTTCATACGTGAACCCCTATTATAACATGACTCGTCGATTGGATGTGGGTAGGTGAGGTTACCCCTATACCCTACCTACAAGATTTGGTCGTGTCTGACGAGATTTGTAATTTTGTTTGTCTTGCCCCTGACAAACCAAAACAAGCCAGACGACCGAAAGAAAAATGGATTCCTATATATGGGGAGTCTTGTAGTCGACAACGGACCACATGAACATATAGTTGTTGTGGCCGAAATGATCACAACAGAACAACATGTATCAAATACGTACCCCCATCTTTAAGATCAAAATTTGATGATGAGCTTGATAACGAACAAGTTGGCCAGAGTGAGACTCAAGCTAATACACGAAAAAAGAAAAAAATACTCGCTTTGTGGTTCGGAAAGCCATATGAGAAGAAAGTGCCCTCTGTATGCAAATCTCCAAAATCAACTTTAAAATACTTTTTGTATAGAAATTAAAATGGACGACAAGGAATAATCGGTCAATTTATATCAGGATCTTACTTAAAACACGTCTCAAGAAAGCAAAAATTACGTGGTCTATAACCTCTCCTAGAAAAACGTATAAAATTTTGATATGTAGTACTCATGTTTCTTTTAACAATAGTAAGCGTTAGTAATAGATTGCTGATTGAAAGACATGAAATAAATCATTTAAAGACATGGATGAAAAATATCTCAAATCTCAAAATATGTCTTCCAATACATCTTAAGCATCTTATTTTGTATCCAACATCAAAGGAAAAAAGATAAATATACCAACTAGTTTCAATTTAGAGTATACAAATAAGAGATGAATATCAAAGACCAGTGTAGTCCTCTAATACATCAAAAGCGATAGTATCCGCATTAGTCAAGACCTATAGATCATCATACCATCTAACGCCTAATCTTAGCCATGTCTGTAGTAAGCCGAGATGTAGGCCAAATTCCACTAAAAAAAAACAAATATGCCACATGAGCTGCTATCCTGCTGGATGTAACATCTGGCCTCCTTCGTAGTACAGAATTCTATTTCATGTAGACAAACAAATTGTGCTACTCTCTCCTATGCTAGTCTATCGTAGTACGGCATATGCTCTAAGAGAGCCAATAGTACACGATGAATCAGAAGTGCCTGTCGTAAGTGTCACTCGTACTTGGTGGTGTTCCAAGTATGTCTCATGCTATCAAACATAATTAGGTGCATCTGGCATAGTTCAATTTCGCAGGCGACCCAGTGTTCAAATTCATAATTGTCAACAATTGCATAAAAATAATTAACAACAGACATATAATGCGAAATCACGCAAACATTTGAAGGCCAGTTAATCAATTAAGAGAACTTAGTAATAAGATAAATATTAACTTACAGAATCAATTCTTTTCCACCAAGTTTTCACATGTCAGAAGTTGGGCCTCAAACCAAAGACATAGGTGGTCAAATGATCTAAAAGATCGAATGGGAAAGTCTCCTTCAAAGGGGCTTAGTATTTGATTCAATCATGCTCATTTTGGTGCTTCAAATTCCATATTTCTTTACATGTTGTCTGTATGTGAGAATAATTAAAATTTAAAGTGGACGACTAAATGATTTCTTACGAAGAAGTGGGTGTCTAATATCAGGAACTTCTTATGTATCCTGATAACGACTTGAACACCCGTAAATAGGGGCTTGCTCTGCAGAATGCCTAGATAGGCGTCAAGCGCCTAAAAGAATTGATTGTGTTCATTAGAAAAATACTATTGGATGTAATAAAAACAAATAAAAATAATTATAAAGTGTCATATAAAAATGAATGAAATTAAGCCTCATAATGTGAATATACTGTAGTACTAATCTCTTACCTCATAATGGATGTCCTCCCAAGATCCATAAATGTGCTGAAAAAATTAGGTCCCACGTCATAACCTACACCAATGTTATGCCTGAAAAATAAAATAAATAATTGTCAATCATGTAATAATAATTGAAATGATAAATTATTTAATGAAGAAACTTACTGCCTTACTGCTTGTTTTCTGTCAATAGCTTCAAATCCCTGTTGAATGTACGCCTCAAAATACGTCATTGCAACTTTTTCCCTCCTAGCCTCACCTTGTATGAAAGGACTTCTAACATATCAAGATGGTGTTCTTTGTCATACAACTCGAATGCCCACACTCGTCTCGAGGATATCGAGATGCATGCCTCCAATTGATGATTAAGGTGAATCAGGAATGATGGAAAAGCTCAATCCTATCTGTATATCCGTGCCCAAATCAAAGGCACAGCTAAAGGCCCGACTCTGATTGGTGTGGTCTCCGGATGAACTGAGGAGTACACCACTCGGTCGGGCCCTGGTCTCCTAACCAATAATCGGTCTCCAACCGATAGTAGTACTCATAATAGGATGGTCGAGCGTTGTAGAATGAAGTCAGCTTATCACGAATCATTGACGGAATCTACAACTCCAATCATTGGGTCTCATCCCTCATCGTGTCATGTACTAAGTTGTCTCCAACGTAACATCAAAGGTCAGAAAACTGTTGTCCAACGTAAGTCCTCATCTCATCGAAACAAGTGTCAAGCATGGACGACAAGTGTTGGAATATATCATCATGTGTAAAAGTATAATTAAGAAATGTAGAAGTGGGAGGCGGGTCGGAGGAAGGTGGCAAGTATCTAATTATCGAGGCTTGTTCATATGACTCGTGCTGTAGGTAATCAGTGGGTGCGAGTATGTCTCATGATGATAAAAGCCACCTGTAGGGATTGCATCTTGCTCATACGCATCTTACTTGTCATGTTGCGAGTCCATATGTGTAGTGTCGCTTGTATGAGTGGCAGCCATCTTGATTGCCTAAAACTCGGACGTGTAGTCCTAGTGGTCCTTCCCGTCCGACTAGGTGTAGGTCTACACAGATGTGATGGAGCAGCCCAACCTGTCGGTGGATGACCACGACTCCTATCAGCAAGCTGAACACCTTCAGCCGGGTCTGTTGTCGATAAATTGCCAAAATGGTTAGCATTCCTCCTCAAAAGTAAGTATGAGAGACTCTAAATCGTGAACCTAAATAACATAGTTGAAAGATGGAATAATACAAAGTCAGAACATGAACAAATAATTTTAATTAATGTTATTATATGAAGCATCATCTTTAATTAAAAATACCTCACCAGACAGTGAATGTGTAATGTTGTATGTTGACCTCATGGTGGACCATTTCAAACATCTCGACAAGTGAATGATAGTATCCAATCGATGACCAGCCAATATGCCAGTGAAGGGGATCGCCTCGTAAGCTCATATCTACACGGAGTACAATTAATGTTCGCAGACGATTATTATAATATTATTCAAGAAACTTAAAATTTTAAACAAAATAATTATACTAACCAGTAGAGCTACTGAGAATCCATAAAAATGGTATGCTAGGACCCTATTACCGTTATTTTGGGGTGGAATAGATGTTGGAAGCTTGTCCATGTACTTCAACAATGTCAGAAAAGATATCATCCCCTACAGAAAGTTGTCTTATCGATCTTCCTACTCCACTAAGTTCCATAGCCACATATCCACAGATGTCTTTCTAGGATCGACTCCAAGCAAGATACGGTATAAAATGAGAATCTTCGAAATCTTCATCGAATCATCCCTACTTTGACAAAACTCCCCACTAATAAATTTAGTACGAAGTTTGATAATAATCACCTTCAAAGATTCGGCATGGACTCTATAATATACTCCATCTGCAGGTGGATGGTGAACCCCGGCCGACTAAAATAAGAGCCCCCAAATCTCAACTTAGTGATCACAGCGAACTCTCTTCTCGAGAATCGATAAAGATGATGGTCTTGGCCGATTAGAAATCATCTCTCATGCAGAAGGGTATCGTGACTACGCACCTCACGTGACATAAGGACATGCAGAAAGGACTTGCATGTCTCACTCAAAGTCTCCCACCTTAAAAAATGACCGAAACGTGTCCTAAGGAAATCAATGATATAGTCCCTACAATCCCTACCTATATGTCGCAATTGTTCCTTTATGTCCTTTAGTATACTCAAATGAGTACACCTATTAATATAGGTCAAACGACCCTAACACTGTTCACGAACCCAACCCAAATCACTTTATAATAAGTACATAAATATCTTATTAATTATTAATTAAAATAAATCTTATAAGTAAGTAAATATACAAACTAATATTTTATAAGTAAATTAAAATAACAATTTTTTTAGCACGACCTTTTTAACATCAAATTCATATCCTAACGAAAGTTTTAACCAAATAAGGGCAAACAAACATTTTCCCAAAAAAGGGCCAAACGAGCATTTTCCCAAACAAAAGAGCCAAACGAACATTTTCTAAATATTTTGTTTAGCTCTAAACTAACTGTAATTTTTTTAAAATTTCGTTTAGCCCTATATGGCTCCATAATTTTCTTAAAATTTAGTTTAGCACTATATGGCTCTATAATTTTCTTAAAACTTTGCTTAGCCCTTATCTAACCTTAATTGGTCTGAATTATTGGTATAACTCTAAAAATATCTGTTTAGCCCTTAAATGTTCGTTTAACCCTAAAATGTCTGTTTAGCCATATAATGTTCATTTAGCCTTAAAATGTCAATTTTGCCCTAAAATGATCGTGTAGCCCTAAAATGTTCGTTTAACCCTAAAATGTCAGTTTTGCCCTTAAATGATCGTTTAGCCCTAAAATGTCCGTTTACCCTTAAAATTTCATATACAATAAACTAATAAACTAATGAAATTTCATATACAATACAATAAAATGTTCGTTTAATGAATATACAAACTAATAAACTTGCATGAAATTATAGAAATTTCAAACACTAATTAATCAAATAATTCTAATTCAAAATGTAAACGAAGATTTGAAATACTAATAAATCAAATAATTCTAATTCAAGTTGTAAACAAAGATTTCAAATACCAATAAATCCAAGAAATTGCAGAAATCCAATAAAACTTACATATACAATTTTTGAATTTGAAATGCAAATGAAGATTTTTTAATTCCAAAATTAACCTAGTCGGCCATAATTTTACTTCGGTTGATAAATCCTTCCCCAAAAATTGAAGACTAAACAATTTTTTTTTAGTAGAAAAGTGTGTTGTCAATGGCTCTTGTTGAATTTTTTTTGAAAGAGGTGAAAATTTCCAAACGGCGAAAATTTGGGTAGTGGGGGCAGTAAATGGGCAATGAATTGGGGCAGTAAATGTGCAGAAAAAGAAGGAATCAATTCTAAATTTTGAAAAGTGGGTAGTGGAGCCATCAAATCTGCTCAGTTTAGTGGGCTACGTGATTGACTTAGTTTGTACTTTTCTGAAATTTGGTAGAAAAATGATAACTTATATCTTTTATGGTAAAAAAAAAGGATACTCTTATATGTTTTATGATATTATGAGTCATTTTCTCAAAAAAAAAAAAAAACTATATTTTTATATGTTAAAAATGATCGATTTATGTAAGAATAAAATGAGTATTTAGAGCTATAACGTTATTTCCATTCAAATAAAAAATGATTAAATTGCATTTCTCATTGAAATATAAATAACTTTATAATTGTAGAGCATGAAAAACCTATGAAGAACTTCAAATTTATCTCTCAAATCGTGCACATACACACTAATACAATCATGCGAAGAAACACAATTAATTATGTCAGTCATCCGTATTGGCTTACTCAACTTCGTTTATATACTCATTTGATGGTTTTGACCTCGTTTCTTGCCTTTAATTCCTCTTTCTATTATCCACGTCATGATATCACCGCTTAACAATTGTGAATCAAATTATCAAATACTGTCAAATTCCTTCGATTTAAGTGTTAAAAATTGGTTCAATATAAGTGGTGGCACCACTCTAACCAATATTTTAGTGGCTATAAAATAATCATTTTGAGGAATAAATGTCAAAAGATTAATCTACGTTTTAGATAATTGGGACATATTGAATAACTCAAAATCAATTTTTTATGAGTGCAAAATTAATAGTTAAAGATGATCACTTGAAATAAGAATGTAAAGGTGACTTAGTGTGCGAATGAGAACCTTAATTATCCCACATTGGAAGTAAGACATTTTAAATGCAAGTATTGAAGTCTTGTTGATGGACTTAGTAATTAATAAACTCTTGAAGTAATAATTTTATACAACATACACATACGCTTGGCTCGGCGCTAGAGACGGACCTACTCTAGGGCCAAGAAGAGCATTGGACCACACCTTTGAAATTTTGCCAAAAATGTAGGGGTACTATGGTAACCTAACCATTTTAATTTTAAAAAAAAAGTATCAACTAAAGTAGTCTTTGACAGTGTGAGCTTGTGTCTTCCTCTGTTTCTCAATCATAATTTTCCCATTCTTTCAAATGTTATAAACCTTAATTTTCTCATGTCACAATTGTTTTTCCATCTAATCAAAACAATTCTAATTTAAAGGTAAGACGTTATTTTTATATCATTTTCTTGCTTTTTCTTATCTTCATTATTGTTGATGTATTGTGACTTAAATTATATATGTAATATTATAATGTAATATTCATTTCGTTTCAAAATAATTATCACTCTGAAGTAGATTTTTTTTTTTTCAAATTAAGTGTTGTTATAGACTTTTATATAAATTTATTCCCAAATTATCATTCTTAATTATCTTTTTTAGGAATTGATTCGTAAAGGGTATATTTATTCAATTTTTATGTTCCTAACAAAAACTTCAAAACGACACTTATTTTGAAATGGAGGGAATATAATTTAATAAAATGACTTTGTTGAAATCATGATAAATGTAAGCTTTTAGTTTAAAATTACTATATTTATTTTTATTAGATGACTTGGACCTCCTTGAGTTGAAATCTTGGATCTATCACTACCAGACACGGTTTGACCAGATCCCAATCTCGATGGTGGGCGTAGGTCCTTGACAATTGAATTGTGGGTGGCATGAGTTTGGTATTGGGTTGTGCCCAAGCCCGTTTTGTCTTTTTAGAGTGGGCTAGGGAGGAACACGAAATGGAGCACGTAGAGAGCATGCAGCCAAGCAAGCTAACCATTGATTGGTCTTTCAAATTTGAATTAACAGTTACTTTACATTAAGAGACCCGTTATAGGGATCGTTAATTCACATCAATTACCAAGTGTAACCCTTATGATTGGAATGTTATATATAGGGGTCTGCGTGCATTGTTTTGACATACAAAAGTGTGCATAAAACTCTTTTCCATCTGCATTTCAATCTCAATTCTCAAAACACTTAAAATTTGTCAGAGCTCTTGAGGTTTGCGGTGTTGCTATCTTAAGATATGAAGTCGTTTTATCTTTAGATACACGACACACATTCCAGCAAATACTACCTGAACGTGTTTATCTTAAGGAGAGATGATCTTTCTTGACTCGACTTGCAGCACCTACTATTTTTGAATTCTTCTAATAGGATAAAACTTGTTTATAAGTCACTTTTTTCAGATTTGTTTTGTTGCTCCAGGTTCTTTAACCGTTGTAGCTAACATTAAGTGTATAGCATGATTCAATAAATCGAATACAAGAAGCAAACCAAATTCCCTCGTTCACCCGTGCAATAAGATTTAAAAGGTAATGAAATGATTTCTTGCTACATGCATAAAAATATAAGTTATCGTTGTTGCATAACTAATCGAGCACAAGTCGAATAAGTCGATTATTAAAAACAATAAACAATATATGTAAAACTTTAATTTCTAGATTTTAATTCAAGTTATGTCCTCGAAAGAATTGAAAGACAAACTTAAAAACTATAGGTTACTATCTATACATATTTACACTACTTATATTATAATATAAGTTGGGTATTATAAAATAATGTCTACCAAAATTAATTTATTTGCACAATATTAGAAAAAACAAAAACAATCGATGCAAAAGCTTTTTCCATAATTAGTCAAAAATGTTTTGCAGTTATAACAATAGTTTTTTTCATTTATGTGTGTATCAGTTCAATTCGAACTCATGTTTTTATGGCCTTTCGTATTTTTTCGATCCTAATCACATGATACCAAATACAAAATGTGCTCTAACATATGAAAAGTGCGACATGCACTTGCTCATATACTAATCACAGTTTTTTTATTTTTGCAATTTCAAATACAAAACAATAATTGAAAAGGATAGTGTCATCATTTTCAAATTCAAGAAAAAATAAAATAAAACATAAAATATTGTGTTGATCATAAATTTTATCATAAAATATAAAATATTATCTAATATATAAAATATTATTATCTAATATATAAAAAAATTTTACTTAATTTTTGAGGTGGAATCCAACCCAATACGTCTTCCACCCAAAATTTTGTCCAACTTTTTAGGTATTTAAGCCTTTTATAATACTAATACAATTAAAAGTTTAAGGTGGGACCATAGAAAAGAAAAGTGAAACATAATCATGAGAGCTTATCCAAGAATCATTGTATTAAACTGGTCAACTAATTAACTACGTACGGTAATACATCGCTTTCATTGAATCTAGTTACACTGTAATCAGCAGTCTACATCTCGATCTAAATTCTACATTATATATCTACAATTTCACCCGTTTTATTTTTTTTGTTTCTTTTTTTAATTGTCACAAATTATATCCTTTAATTGCGGCTGCTAAGGAATGTTTGGCAAAAGCTGGTGTTCAGCTGTTCTGATTATTAGGTAACTAATTAATCACATGCATGATTACCATAATGTGCACATCACATCATTTAATATTTTAATTTAGGCAAAGTCTTGGGTGAAACCGTCTCATCGATCTCATGTTATGAGATGGGTCGGGTCGGGTCAACATAAAAAATTATGTAATACTTTTCTATATATTAAGTAATAATTTGTATTATAAGATGTGTTTTGAGTTGAGTTGAACCATATGAAAAATATGTAATACTTTTATGTGTATCAGATAATACTTTTATATATATCAGGTAATACTTTTATTTTGAGTTGAGTCAAATTATAAAAAAATATGTAATACTTTTATGTGTATCGGGTAATACTTTTATGTGTATCAGGTAATACTTTTGTATTATAGGATATATGACCCGAATTGGGTCGGGTCGGGTCTTAAAAAACACGCGGATCCTAGGGTTTTCAGGTGTTATCTTGCTCTCATACAATATGTAATACTTTTCTATATATCATGTAATACTTTTATATTTTGCATATATACTAAATAATATAATATAAAGTATTATCTGAAATATATAAAAGTATTACCTAATACACATAAAAATATTATTTAATTATTATATTCGACCCAACCCATCTCACAGAATGAGATCCGTAAGACGGTCTCACACTAGACCTACTCTTTAATTTATTAGTATACATCACAAATATAAAAGTGGCATCATGCATAGTGATACAGTGAGTTGATCCCATTAATAATGTAATTGTAATTAACTTTACATGTAGAATTAGCAAGGTTCGATTTTGATTTAACACAACCCATGAGGCCCATTTGATATATTTATTGAAAGGTTAGTGTATTCACAATCATAATATTTCTCTATATAATAATTATATATTTAAATTCTTTATTTTGATTTTGAGTAATAATTTTTTTTACAACCCTCAACCATCATTTTTTTCATTCTGTCTTGGATCAAATTCATCATCAATTATGAGATTCGACGCTACTACTATCATCGTAAAATTATAGTAGCGTCGAATCTCATAATTGATGATGAATTTGATACAATTTTATCGAGATGTGCCCAAAGATGTGGAGGTGTCATAATTAGTTATCAAACAATTGAGGTCGATGTATAAAAAAATATTCACAATTCATGACCAACATATGTTACCAAAAGATAAATCATTCTGTAAATTCATGATTTCTTAAAATGTAATTAACTTTTTTAAATTCTCCCGAGGGTATGAATGAAATTTATTCGATTGCTGACTTTTTAATTAATAAACTGGTGGATTTGTTGTTGAGCTATTCTCCAGCAATACTATCCAAATAATATACAACGAAGACATAATATTATAGGACATAAGAAAGGGTATATAATTCGAACTGCCTTACGTGGCAAATTAATTTGCTTACCTATTGAGATAATCAATACTATAAAAAGTGTAACTATGGTTTTCTTCCACAAAAAGATTGTGTAAAATAAGTAAAAGTTTAAACAGTAATTTAAATATACAACCTTACATTTGAATTAACCAGTACATGTGAAGAAAATAATTTAACCTCAACACTTAAGTTTAATTATTTTCAATCACTTATGTCAACTATATTACTATAAAATTTAGATGATACGAGCTCATAAAAATGAAAAGACGAAATTCTATGAATATAAAATAAGGTGTAACAATTTGAATTTTAATCACATAGCTTATGAATACCATAAATTAGTGAAACACCATGAGAATTTACTAGGAAATAAATATTAATATTAATCATGCATGATTTTGGAGGAAGTGAGATAGATTGGAGCAATGCGGCGTGATGTGCGCAGTGCCTTTATCCAATTAGGATGCGTGATAGAGGGGCATTTTAGGAAACAAAAGATAAATTTGAATTCCCGAAAATGACCTTGGAGTTTCCCGCCACCAATGGAGAGATGAATCTCCTTCTCAAACGTTGTTTTGACCATGGTATGTTAATATTTTTCATCAAATATTTAAAGTATAGTAACTATATCTCAAATTCGTTTATAATATATAATATATCAAATTAATTACATAATGAAATGTATTTTTTATTTATTTTAAATATTTGTGTAACTTTAAGTTATTGTAAATTTATATTAAAGTCTAGAAAAAAAATAGAAATGTATTATAAAAATTTTACTTAATAAAAATATATATAATTAAATCAAATAAAGAATTTCAAATTAAACAACTTCATTTGAAATTTATTTTAATGCATATGTATCATATTTCTCCTTCTTATTTGAAATTTTGTTCATTGTCATTTTTATTTTATATTTATAATTTTCATGGATGTTGGTTGTAAGAGGTGAGGTGGGGTGGGGTGATGGTGCGGTGTGCATTTTTCAATCATAATTTCAAAATAAATAGCTTCTAATAAAATTCGTCTTAATGCATGATAAATCAATTTTATCATTCTTATTTATAGTTTTGTTTATTAACATACTTTTTATTTTGAATTTTTAATTTTGATTGTGTTAAGTAAGGAGATGTGAGTGTTTTTTTTAACAATAAGTTCAAATTTTATAACTTTTTCATTTTAAAATTCATTTTAAATGCATTATATATCAAATTTACCACTTAATATAATATTTAATTTGATATTTATATAACAATTTATCAAATCTAATATGTTAGAGAATTTGAATATTTTTTTAATTGATTTGTAGTAGTTACAGCTATAGACTAA
This sequence comes from Scutellaria barbata, assembly GCA_028654395.1. Taxonomy (NCBI): domain Eukaryota; kingdom Viridiplantae; phylum Streptophyta; class Magnoliopsida; order Lamiales; family Lamiaceae; genus Scutellaria; species Scutellaria barbata. Next base: position 6,619,541 of record CM053649.1, on the reverse strand, counting down.
AGTGTGGGAGTTAAAAATATGTTTAAATTTAAAATTATACCTAATAAAATTACAAATATGAAAGAAAATGCCTTTAATTAAAATTACAAATTAGAAAATGTTGATTATTTAAAAAAATTTAAAAAAAAAACAAATAATCTCTTGGTATAATGATTTGGTTTATTTATCTTAATTTGGGGTATTGAATATATTCTAGATTAAGTCCAGTTTTCAATAATATTATTTATACAAATGTCAATGGATTTTGGGTATTTGTTGAGTTGATATATATTTTATTGGATTTAGAATAATCAAGTTATTTGTATTGATGGAACCAAAAAATTCATTAAAATATCTCTATAGTTATGAACATTGATAAAATATAATATTTATTAATCTTAGTTTTTTATTTAAATTTATATCGTTTTCAATATACATAGTATATTTGTAGGATTCAATTTTTTATTTTATTTTAGCTACTAAATTTAATTTATATGATTTTTAAATACTTAATGGTTGCACAAATTTGATCAAATTGAACATTTTTATTTTGAATATAGAGTTTTCAATTTATTTGTTTAATTCATCTTCATATTTATATATTTATATATTTACATTATGTTATTATAAATATAAAATTATTAATTATATTTTATATGGCAAACCATGTCATATAAAACAATCTGGTAATTATAAGATACTTTGGATGAAGAGTTTTAAAAATAGATAGAGAGACATAATCGAGATTGCCATACAAAAAATTGTATGTTCATATGGTTAACCAAAATTAACTTTGGAGAAACATGCAAGAAGGGAGTATATTTTACTAAATATAATATTTTAATCATTTTATTATACTACTAAAGTGAGTTTCATTTGAATTAATTTGTTTTGCATTTAAATTCAGACATTTCCCATCCTGCCTCCTTGTAAGAAGAAATTTCTGTAAAACATTATTCTTAAGAAATTACTTTAATGGTTATAAACATTAGTTTCTATTTTTCACAATTGATTAATTTTAGGGTCTTCAACATAAACTTTTTCTCCTGTAGATCTCAAAAGTAAAAAAAAAATCAAATCGCTATTCATTGAGTTTTTAAGTCTTCCAATGACTGTTTTAGCCAGAAAATATGTTAAAAATTAAGATCGTGTAGCAAAAAAAATAAAATCATAAAGTACAAGTAGTGATCGAAATTTCTTTTTAAATTAGGCACCAACTAAAACAAATGCAATAATTCAGATAGATATTAACCCTTCAATCTTCATTTTATAAGCCAAGAATAAACACACCAACAACAATCAGTAATGACAAATATAATAAGAGAAAAGAACTAGATTACAAAAATGTATCTTTTCTATTGCATGCCACCAATCTCTTAGCCCAAACAGTGACTCTGATATCTCTCTCTTCTCTATTGTCAATCTTGTCTCCATTATGTCTGCAGAATCTATCCAAATCTCACTATTGCTAAGCACAAATAACTCACTCAATCTTTTTGTTTATAGCGATCGACATAACTGTCGCTCTACTTCCATTGCTTATCGATTGTTATTGTTTTTTTTTTTTTGGTCATTTATCTTTCACGTTTTATACTTTTGCTCTATATGTTAAAAAAGATTTATTTTTAGATCAACTTACCAACTACAATGGGTACATTTTCAATTTTAGGTCTATTTTTTTTTTTTATATCCATTTTCTTAAGACAAATATATTTTTCTACCCATATATAGTTATATAAAAATTAATTTTTCTCTCAATTTTAAAACAAAATCACCATTCACTTTCCAAAAGAGTTCTCATAAAGTAATTGTTTCACCAATTTTAGGGCATAATCACTGTTCATTATATGTTGTTTTAGACATTTAACCCTATCAAATGGGTATAAAAGTTGTTTATTATAACATTGGATAGAAAAGTAAACCTTCTTATAAAAATAGGTAGTTTGAGGTATGTTTGCTTTTTTTTTTTTTAATTATAATTGAGTCGTAAGTGAACACTATCACACCAAAAAATAAAGGGTCAATTACATCTGCTACCATCGAGATTCGATAAATTCCAAAACTACTCCAATGCTTGTTGAATTACGATTAGCCCCCCTCAAGCTTAAAGTAAAGGAATATCATATCATATCGATAATAATGAATAAACTTGAATCATATTACTCATGAGAACCTGTCAAAATGATACGTTGTTATTTATTTAAGCTTTTATCATTTGGGTTTTGGTTGTAATTTTCACAAACCTTTGAGTTTATTTGGTAATTATTTGACCAAATATCGAGGATGATAAATGTAATAAAAAAAAAAAAAAAGACATTTACATGTTGCAGTTGTAAACTTGTTGTAGGTATATAGATCAAAAATTGATATTTTAAACATACAAAACTAAAAAATCAAAACTTGAGAGTGAAATAATGAAAAATTCAAAAAAATACAATTAACATAACATAAATGTATTACTATCATAATTATAAAGTATCACTAATATAAATAAAATATATTATATATTTGTCAGAATACAAACACACGAGAAAAGAGTATAGGCGCGGACAACTAGTGTGTGGAAGTGTGTTACAAATAGTCTCGGATCGGGTATATAAAAGTGTGTAAAAAATTGAGAGAATATATATATTATTAATTCGATTGGATGGATTTAAAATTCATGCACCAGATATATATAAAAATTTTGGTGTTAAATAAAAAACTTATATCAGTATCAATTTATGTTAAATTAATAATATATATAATCTCTCAATCAAGTTATAAAATAATTAAAAAATAAAAAAATACTATACGTTTGGTTTGTTACGTATTCTCATGGACAAAGATACATATTTTCTTGATATGGATTAGTAGAATATAATTATTTATTATTAGATATCATTAATTAATAAAAAATTGTGAAATTTTAATGTTTATAATATTATATATTATTCACTTAATTAAATATGTAATTATTTCAATATTTATTTCAATATCAAGATAAATAAATATATATGTATGCTTAAATAATTCTTTAAAATCTATTTTTCGATTCAGTACAATTCGGTGGATTTGGTTTGGAAAAAGATAGTTCATAGTTATTTTCAATCCGAAATTTTTTCAGTATAGATTTTGGTAATCTCCAAAACCTGTGCACAACCCTAATTGTAAATTGTAATGCTTCTTGCTCACGGGATGAGCATCCAGTAACGAAACAATGGCATAACAAATTTAAGTAGCAACAATATACTTCAACACAACCTTGCATAAATGGTTAATCCAAGTTGCTAGAATGTAGATATCACATTCATTATTCTTTTAGAAATATGGTAAATCAAAGTTGTAAAGATTTCATTTCATTACATTTATACATGGAACTTGACAATTGTGGGGGAGTAACTCAACTCCATCATCAGAGATGAGAAAAATATTGATTTTTTAATTGGAAACCAAATACAACAAATTACAACCTGCAAGAATCAGATAAAAGGGTTTGGCAGAGCATTACTTATGTTGAAGTAAATGTTTCTGAACATCCCCATAAACATTGGATAATTAAGAAAGAATATATATATTTAAAAAAAGGTGATACTCAGCCCATTTGGAACTGTCTTAATCATGTGCTACATGATTATGTGTTTCCATGACAACTTGCAATTGATGCTCTACAATAGTATAATTTTTAGATGGTTGTCCATGTAGTCATGACTCATAATAGTCTGCATCATGATCACTCTTTCGTACATTGCACGACCATTTTAATGGAAAACAACAACTAATTTAAAACAAGATTTGATCTAATTACCATAAAATGGGGGAAATATATAATGGGATATATGCAGTGATGCTTTGTGGGCCGTGATATATAGTATTATATATATTAAATCCATCTCATTTATACTAGTTTGTTTTTCCTTTTTATATGGATATCCTAAATGTATAATCCACTTTCGATATAGCAAAAATATATTTATTTCTAAAATCTTTAAGGAACTACATTTTTAATCTCTTTCTTTGGGATTTTTTTTTAAAAATAAATTAGCTAGGGCTTATATAGTAACAAGCTTAAAGTATGATATTTTTTCAATTTGTAATTTAAATGTTATTTTTTTTTCGATTGCATCTCAAGGTGTACAATATTTTCACATTGTAATCTACAATCATTTTCCGATCACTTTTTTGGTAAAAATTATATTTGATTTCTTTATTTTTTGTAAACAAAAAATATGAAATATATAACAAAACACTGCACTTTCTTTTCCCGATTTTCATACAATTCAACCTTAATTTGAGAAAAAATGAACATAAATATTAATTTTGGCTGGATAAATTGTGTTGGTCACAAGTGGTAAGAGGTTTAGAAAGGGTGAATAAATCTCTTCAAATTTTTTATTTTTTTTGCCCCAAGAATATATGGACTTATTGCCTGCAGTATCCTAGCACTGTAGATAGGAATGTAGTATACAACACTACAATGCGTTGCAATATGTATAGAGAGTAAGTCTTTTAAAAGAGTATTGTGAGTGAAATAATAAGGATTCCTTTGGAAAACCTTATGAGATTTTAGCAAATGTTCAAGGCAATAACAGTAAGCAGATAACAAGCAATATATAGTGGTTTGAGAGTGTAGTAATCTTTTACGTCCATTCTACTCCACATAAGAGGAACTTTGTTAGATGAGTTTGATTTACACAACATAATTATTAAAAACTTTCAATCATAACACAAACAAAAACTAGCTTCCACATAGGATATTTACGTTACATAAATGAATATTACTTAGTAGGGAACCTCGTTCTCTTTCACTAAGTACTCCTAAAATAATATAAACACACAATATAAAAAATTTAAAATATATAAGGGTGTCTTCAACTACCGTTGGAGCAAGTCTTCAGATTACTGAAAATAAGGTTAAATTTTTGGCTTGCACTTTAAGGTTGAGTGACTAAAACTTTAAATTTTGAGTGCTTTATAAAAATTTGAGAGCTTTTCTTGTTTAGATTCAAATCTTTAAAGTTTCAGTAGTTGTTTCAATTCTACTATTCCTCTATTTATAGTATTAAAATTGTGCTTGTTGAAGAGAGGCAAATCTTAGTATTGAATGTATGGTTCTTCTTGCACAACTTTTCATTTAATCATTTAGGACTTTAGCTGCGGGATCACTCTTTCTTATCTGTGAAATCTACGGTGTATAAGACACGTGTCTTCACTTGATTGGTTCTTCTTCCTAGTATTGCAACTTATCTCTACTGGTATATTGTTAAGGTGATAGAACTTAAACTTAGATGTTAAGAGTATCCTCGGACTTCATATTAGGTAAGCCGTTTCTTTGTACTACAGTAGTCTACTATGCAGTGACCTTATCTCTTGCAATGACCTCTAGTGACTGTAGTAATTTACAGATTCTACGGTGACCGTTTACTTCTGTAGTAACCTTGTTGTGTTCTTCAAATCTTGTATTTTCTTTATTTTGCTTCAAGAGATTTTTCTTTTTCTTCATACTGCATTCAACAATATTTTTTAACTTGTAGACATTTTCTCCTTACACCCATTCCTGCAAAAACTACTTATCTCTCACTTAAAGTCTAGACAATGTTTTACAAGATCCACATCTCACCCCATCAATCTCCCAATCACTCAATACTATTTTGTTTTCATCCATCATACTTCTCAATAAAAAACTTAATAGTAATTATCAAGTTATTATTCAAACAACTTTTTCTAATAAGATAATACAATTATACAAACTTTTATTTAACTATTTTCTATATGATATGACATGATTTAACTATATATTATCATATTCTACAAGATTTGGAAATAAACACAAAAAATTGTCAAATTCGATACTTAAATAATCCTAAATGGAAACTTGTAAAATCATCTTAGAAGTATACCATTTATGTTTGGGGTGGATTTGAGTGGTTTATGGTCTATTAAAGAAGTTATTACAATATAAGTTAAAGAAATTGATATGTTAAGAATAGAAGTGCACATTATGGGGGTCTTGGGCATCAAGATCAAGGGACATACATTCATTGATTCGAGGGAAAACAGAAGCACGATGTCGGACTTCATACTAATAACAACTTTAATTTAGTATGTACCTGTCTTCCACTATCCACATTTACAACATAATAATATAAGAGACACGAATACTTATTAGAGCAACGCCGCCCAAGATTACCAAATAAACATATAATGTAAATCTTTTTGTGTATATAAATTTTAATTCATTTCTATCATTTTTGTATTTTAAAATCAAAAAAGTTATATATCATCAGATTTAAAGTCACGGTTGCCTGAATTTTGTCAGTTTCACAAGATTCAAAATTGATGACTGACTTATTGACATACAAATTTTTTGTGTAATCTTATGTTTTATAACGTTACATGAAAATTGATCACTTTTCATATAAAAAATAAAATAAAAATTAATTATTTTGAGGTTACACGAAAATTAATAATCCTAAAAAACTGTAATTTTTCACACGAAAATTAATTTAATTTTCATGTAACCTTAAAAAAATATAAAACATTTTTACATGAAAATTGATCAATTTTCATGTAACCTTATAAAACATAAGATTATACAAAAATTGTGTATGTCAGTGAGTGCACCGTTATTTTTGACTGGACGTGGGTAGGTGCTCTATAAATGTCTTATCAAATGGAATAAAGTAGTGGTATTTTTTGACTTTTACCACAATTTGTAGTATTATGAGCATTTTCTTATCTTGAATGATAGACAATGACCACTTTATATCAATTTTGGTAGTTTTGACACCAAGGCCCAAAAACTTATATATCTCAGAATACGAATTCTTACATTCGTACCTCCAAAGATAATAGTTGTATACTTATAAGGTAGTACATGTAATTTTACTTGTTTCAGATATATTAGTTGTTTAATCATAAGTTATACATGTATATGAAAATATTAGTTGTATATTCATAATATATATTTGTGCTTACTAATAACATATAACTTGTACAACTGAAATATATATTTTAATAAAAGATATTACTTAAGGTATTATTTGTTACATATAAATGTATCTATCGTACTCCCTCAATCCTAAAATAAATGTCGTTTTAGTAAAAAAAATGTTTATAATAAATGTCATTTTAGGATTTTAAAATTAATTTACCAATAATCTAAAACAAAAAACACCTCATTTACTTCTACCAAATTAAAGAGTGTTGTTAATAGGAAAGGGCAAACACTCCCACAATAACTATACTTAAATAGAGGTTGATAAATCTTTATATCAATTTTCTTAATCTATGTGTTTTAAAAAATCTAAAATAACATTTATTTTGGGACGAAGGGAGTATTACTTAAATGTATTAGGGTCTAGGTCGGGGTACCGTGACCCTAATAATACACATGCCCTTCTTTATAAGAGATAATAATTTTAGCACAACAAAATCAAATAGTGTATTACTTTTTTATCACCAAAAGATAGTTTTGTTCCTTTTCTAACAAGAATCATGAAAATTGACAAAATTGTCATTTTGATGAAAGTGAGAAATCACTTCGTGTAACCATATGATTTTATAGGGTTATACGAATTTTAATTTATTTTCGTGTAACCCTATGAAATTATATGGTTACACAAAAATTGCGTAGGTCATTAGTGTCCAGTGATTTTTAATTTTGTTAAATTTTTGATTTGTGATAGTAAGATAATAAAACTATCATTTATGGTAAAAATGTAATCTTATCAATATGGTATTATCTTCAATGAGATCTTGTAGCACCTAGGAAATTTTTTATTTTTTTTTTTAAAAACTATATGATATATGTATATAGTATTATGTTATATAGTATGAATATCTATAATACATAAGATAAGCTATTTGATATAGTTATATAATATATATCATGTTACCTTAATGCAAACATTAACTTAATTATGATTAAGCAAAGTCAAGTCCTTCTAGAAGGAGTCTTATTTTCAAAAAGGTGGATGTATAGGATAAGGTTTCATTTTTTTTTTTCATACTTCTTCTTCAACAATTTGAAACCTCTCTTCTCCTCTCTAACTCTCCAACCGCCGATCCTTGCTTCTCTTGCCGACGACCGACGATTTTCCGGCGAGGTAATTGGACCTAAGAGTGCAACTAGTTGAGCTCGTTTTAGGGGTGGTTTTGAAGAGTTAAATAGTTGGATTTTAACCTTCCTCTCTCCCTCTCTCTTCCACTCTGTTGCTGCCCTGTGTCCGCCGTTGTTCGTTGTTCGTCGGTCGCCGTCGGGTGGGTGTAGCTGACGCTGAGTTGCACCGACGAGTCGGTCGGGTGTTTGGAAGCCGCCGCTCGCAGCGGTGGCGTGTGTACTGCGGTTGTGTGTGAGTCTGTTGGGCTGTATTTGGTCTGTGGTTTGATGGTGGAGTCGGGTCTGTTGGTGGTCGTGTTGGCCGGCGCCGGAGTCGCACCGGCAGGAAGTGGGAGGCGCCGTCGGTACAGCGGCGTCGATTTCAGGGGAGAAGTGCGTGTGTTTGGGTTGTCGGGTGGGGGGGGGCTGTGCGTCGGTTGTGTTCGGTCGTGGCCGGTGGTAGTCGGGTGTGCGCGTGGCCGGTGACTGGGAGTCGCCGGCAGGGTCGAGGCGGCGACGGCGAGCTCCGAGCAGTAGCAAGGGAGGCGGGCGGCAGGGAAAATGGGGGGAATTTTGGGGAATGGCATGTCTTGTAAATTTAATTGAATTCTAGGGTAATTTGCCATATAATTGTTGCTGGAATTTTGAAATTAAAGTTTAGTAATTTCTGAAACTTTATAATTAAGCTTTAGATAATTAAAGCATGCTTTAAGGCTTAATTCATGTATAATGATCAAGGAAATATGGAAACTATTTAAATTACATAGCGTTCTTGAATAATTGATAATGATATGTATTATTTGCTTAATAAATTATGGAATTATAATGATATGTTTGTAGTTAATATTAACTTATATATTGAAATTATGAATGTTGTTATATACATAATAAGAATTTTTACCCATGAAACAAAAAAATCAAACTTTAATTAAATGATAAAGATAAGTTATAACTTTAATTTTTATAAATTATGCTTTAAGTATCATAATTAGATAGATAAATATTGGACTTTGAATTGAATAAAATGATATAGATTATTACTTAGGATATGATAAATGAGACAAGATTTAATTAAATAACAAAGAAACGTTATATAAATTAATGTATGTTAAATTGGATCTATTTATATAATTAATTAAGGAATAAAATCCTAGATTTTATCCAATTGATTAGGAAAATATAGTTTAAGCTCGATTTTGGAAGTAAGTGTTAATACATTATTTATTATAAATTTTAACCAAAGATTTATTTGGAATTATAAATTAAACCTAGGTTTCACAAGATTGCTTTTGAGATTAAAATATCGACCTAAAAATATTATGCTAATTAGTTTATTTTATTTTACGTTTTAATTATTAATTTTAAATCTAAGGTTTATTAACCTTAGATTCACATCTAATTAAACCCGAAATATTAAGTTCGATTTGGACTTTCTATTTTAAGAAATTAGGCATAATTCATTATGAAATAGGGTTATATTTTTTTAAGAAATTAGTTTCTAAATAAATGAGAGCTCGAGTACATTCTAAGTCAGATCTTTATGATTATAGGCGATACGTAGGAGTTTGCTCCGTAGATATCTTTGGGCTCTACAGTTTTTGATCGTCTACTCTAAGGTGGGGAAAAAGTGCTAAATCGGTATTTATATTTCTTTCGAAATATTTAAATTACGAATTTTATAATGCTATATGAAATGTGTTGGGTTTATGTCTTGAACGCATGCAATGTGATTATATGATGAAGATGAATCCCATTTTATGGGAAATGTGACATGTTTTATTATATAGATGATGAATGATAGATGATGAATGCGTGCTGAAAGATGATGAATGGCAACAATAAATGTTTTTGTGATGTTATAAGCATGAATATATGTGAAATTACTTGAACTATCTATGGTGGCTAAGAACCACATCTATGGCGGCTAAGAACCGTATCTATGGTAGCTAAAAACCACATCTATGACGGCTAAGAACCGTATCTATAGTGGCTAAGAACCACATCTATGGCGGCTAAGAACCGTAAATTTTTGAACATGCAATTGATATGAATAGTTATGGAATTGATATGTTTGCATTTGAAATGATATGATTGAAATTAATTATTATTTGTGGTTTATGATCTTAATTTTTTCCCTATTTTACAACGTGATCCCACTGAGTGTATTTTATACGCTCACCCCCTTTGCATGTTTTTCTATGTTTAGATTCGGATGAGGAGAGACGAAGCTGAATAAAGATGCATATAATTATTTTTGCTGTATATTAATATGCTATGCTATGTTCGCAAATGATTTCCGAATCTATTTATTTTGAAGGAATGTAAAGTTAAGCCGGTGACTTGTATACTGATATTTTTCGCTGCTGATTTCTGATAACCTATAGTTTTATGTAAATTATTTGGTGTATTTTAAAACCTTCGTGAATTTAGATCTTATGTTTTATTTAATTTGTTCGATTGTTGTGCTTTTGTTGGACGCCCATTTTTAGAAAAATTTATATTTTATTTTATTAAAAAAAATTGGGGCGTGACAGATCTGGGGCTAAAATAAACATAATTTTAATAACTCAATTAAAAAGAAAATGAAAATAAATCATAACATCAATGTATTGATTTAATAAATTTATCTTTATATATATATATAGACAATAAACATTGTAAAAAATAGAAATACAAGTATTTTCCGTTCAAAACCGCCCACACTAAATTAGGAAAATAATTAATATATTAAGTAATATATGTTGTATAAGATTTATGTTTATTAAATACTTAAATAGTTTGTTATATTCATGAGTAGACACGATAATTGAAATGAATTCATAGTAATATAATATTACAGTTGTTTACCTCAAACATTTTGTATGATATTAAAAGATAATTTATTTAACGATTCAATTTAATTTTGTATTGTATGTATTCGGTTGTATATTTTTAAAGTTTAGAATTATATATTTTCAATTATTTCATAAAGTTATATTTTACCCGTATGTATGAAATACATCATATGTACTATTAATTTAGAATATTTTAGTACCATTAAATATTGTAAAAATTTATCAAATTATTTTTTAAGATCATAGGAGGAATCCAATAAATATTATATGATAAATAAATTATAGAATGAAAAATATATAGTGAAAGTAAAAATTTGTACATGTTAATAAGATTGTAAATTATTTTTTAATCAATATATAATAATGTAAAATAGATCACTATTGTTCACAACAAAAACTCTTGTGAAACTGATGCCTTCCGGTCGGCCCGACCCAGAACGACCATTCACACGATGACACGACTATCCACGTGCTGGCACACGCCCCACAAGCCGAAGAAAGAACACTACACACTTAGTTTATTTTCTGCATTTTACGAAAAATATGTATATATCTTTTAGTTATGACTTTCATACATTTATGTTATAATTTTTATACCTTTACACTTTATGTGAAAATGTCATATCTTTTAGTTATATCAATATTACCTTTATGTTATATCTTAGTAAATAAGGTTATACTTTTATATGATACAATTAATACCTTTATGTAATATGATTGATATCTTTATACAATACAACTAATATATTTTAGTAAAAATGGAATAAAATAATATGCAATTATTTTTAATTAAAATAAGTTAATAATTTTAAGTAAATATAGTAATACTTTTATGTTATATGATTAATATCTTTATGTGATGTAAATAATACATTAACGTTATATTTCAATAAAATGAGGCAATACCTTTATATAAATGAAGTAATACCTTTATGTGAAATAACTCATACCTTTATTCAATAAAACTTGTACCTTTATGTGATACAATTAATATATTTCAATAAAAATAATAAATTTTTTTTTAAGTAAAATAAAGTAATATCTTTAAATAAACGCGCTAATACCTATACATAATGAGGTTAATACCTTTATTTGATACACGTAATACTCTTATTTTCTATTTCAGGTAATACCTTTATATAAATGATATAATATTTTTATGTCTTACAAATGTTACATTTATGTAGTACGACCAGTGCCTTTAAATTATATAATTCATAATTTTTCTCAATTTTTGGTTAATGGTTACTATGTTTAATCTTGTTGATATGATGTATTTTTAATTCTTAAAATATTTGTAACAAAAATTATCTATGAGCATTGCATCACCATCCTAAAAATCAAGTAGGTCGCTATCGGATTTGAAGAAGAATATGAAGAAGAGGAGCTATGAGAGAAAAAGAGAAAAGTCATGCTTTGAGAAAGAAAGAAAAACAACGGATAAGAAAAAAGAAGAAGAAAAAGAGAGATAATGGCCGCTATATTTTGTTGCTGTGAAATAGGAGATGAGAAGCAAATGAAAATCATGCAAAAAAGAGGTGCAATCGGAGAGAAAGAAGCCCTAACGTGAAAATCATGAAGAAAAAAAAGTATATATATTTTTCACATGGATCAAGAACCGGAGTGGGGCATCTAAGTTGCATGGAGTGCAACTCATTGATTCACATATCTACGTAACTAGTATAGAGCTCGTGTAATACACAGATTTTTAAGAAAATACAGTTAAAATTAATATCAACTATAATGTAATTTGATTAATATATTATTTAATTGTATATGTTGCATTCATAAGAGAATATAAATATTTTATATTTATAATATATGTTGTTATATTTATCATATTATTCAACTCTCCCAACAATTAATAATTCTAGTTTTTTTTATTTGTAAATTTTAAATATTTACTATTTATTATATATGTTGTTTTATTATTCTATCGAAAGAGATTCTCAACTTTTCATTTCAATTATATTATAAATAATTCAAATCAAAATTTCTTAATAGTTTCTATGATTTAATGCAAAAATATTTCAATTTCATTAATTAATAAATTTAGAAATTTCACTAATCTTTTAAATCAACATACTTTTATTTGAGTTATATTTTCTCTAATTTTATTGATTAAAATAAATTAAAAGTATATAAAGAATTTTGAGAAAGATAGTTTTTTTATGTCTCATGTGCCTTATATATATATATGTATAACATGCATACTTTAAATTTTGTACAGTTAATTACATACTGTATTATTAATAATACTAATGTTTTGTAATTATTATTATTATTATTATAAATAATATATTTTGGGTATAATTAATATTGTTTTTGTTATAATAATATAAAAAACATGTATTAATTAGATTGAGAATGTTTTGAGTATGAGATAAGTATAATTATTTAATTTAAATAAAAAAATTACTCACTTGCCTTAAATATTAGTTAATATATTTATTAATAATATATTTTGAGTAGGAAAACTTTTAAGAAGATGATTATACTTATCAAATAATTGTTCTTTTATATAAATAAAGATATTTAGTTTTACATATTTTGTTGATTTTTCATAAATTTAAGTTATTTTTCAGATTTAGGAATTTTGTATATATTTTAACTTTTTAAATTTTATTTGTTAATGTTAGTGGTTTTTATTTTCAAAAATCATAATACAATTATTTTATTCTGACTATTATAATTATCTTTTTAATAATATAATAAGAATAATAATAACATAGTAATAATATATATATATATATATATATATATTTTAAATAATAATCAAAAAAAATTTAAATACTAATTTTCATGAAGTTGATTTTTAAAAACAGTGTAACCTTATATATATATATATATATATTCTTTCCATATACATTCCTTCCATATTTTATTACTTTTACAATAAAATTAATTAATATAATTATTATTAATAATAATTTTGAGCTCTTGAGAAGTTGACACGTGTCATCCTAATTATTCTTTTGTATAACCAATTACGTATTGTATTAATATTAATAATAATAATTTAAGATTTATTATTATTATTATTAATTATTTTGATTATAATTAATACTGTTTGTTATAATAATATAAAAAATCTCATGTTAATTCGATTGAGAATGTTTTGAACATTACGTATAAATTATAATCACTCAAATGTAAATAAATAAAGTAAATCACTTGTTATAAACTTATAATTAGTTAATATAATTATTAGTAATATATTTTTAATAAAAAAAATTTAAAGAGAGGATTACACGTGGTGGTAGTAGTTGTTTTTTATATATAAAGATATCCTTTATGTTATATTTATAATATTTATTTATTGAGTTTTAATAGATTGTATATGGAAGTCAAGTACTGGTATTATATTTCAGTCGCTATATCTGGTGTGAAATTCCTTAAAATTAGGAATGACTGATATTTGGGGATTATGCATTGCGCTTTTTTTTATATAACTCGTGTAATATAACAGATGAAAAATAAATTGAATTAAATTTAGTAAAATTAGAAATATTGCACATAATGAGGCAAGTTACTCTGTTATCTTACAGTTATATAGTTACACTTGTGACAAACTTTGTGAGAAAGATTCTACCATATCTTGGATGAATGTTGTTGGTGCATCTTTTACCTTGGCATATAATGTTGCAGCTGTCATGTTTATTTTAGTTTATTTAATAATTACATAATATAACATATCTAATCCTGCTAGTGAAATGTGGAAGCAAGCATCCATGAGAGAGCAGGGTTAGAATTAGAGCTTAGAGATGAGTTGGAAAAATACACATCTGGGATATGGACAAAATTGGCTCCTAGAAATCTTTTAACTACAAAAGATTATTGAAATATTGAATTTTAGTCCATCTTTAGATTCCAAACTTTATCAATTCTCAAACCATAGCATGTTGGAGACTAGACAATCTGAACTCGGTATAAATTAATCCATTAGCTCAACATGCATATGAACCATCACTTCGGCCATTCGTTTTGGTAGCTTAACACAAGATTCCAACTCCTTCATTCATTCAATATGGAATTTTTAATATTCTGTGTTTTAGACTTTTTAGTGGATTGCCCAATGCCTTCTAAATATTTGAGTGGTAACTCTAGCTTTACATTTGAAGTACTTTATATTAAATTATAGAATAGCAAGCTTTAATCATATATAAACGTACATGCTTCAACGCGAAAATCTCAATCCTAAATTCTACAATGATAAATTAAAATAGAGAAGAGATGAAAATCATAGAGCGGAAGCGTACTTGAATCCATGAATCGATTATTGAATTGATTTATGCTTTAATTGATATGTTTTACCAAACTATAAGATCACCCATGTTTAACTATCCGTAGAGAGAGTACACAACGTGGGATTAGAATCTAAGGGGACCATAACCCATACTTATAAGAATAAAATTCTTTTATTTTCAATTTGAACCCTCAACAAATTGAAAATCACATAATGATATCTACACATAAAAGTTCATGAATATTATGATACTCATGTAAGTCCATAATTTAAATTTTAGTGGATCATTTCAATGAGCCTTCTTACGACAACTATACACATTTAATTGGATACGTGGAAGCCCAATATTCATTTTTTTCGAACAATCTCCCACTTGGGCAACACGTGACATCAAACAACTGTATATTACCTAAATGAGCTCAAACCTTGTTGTCACATGTATGAGTATCCCTTAAACAATCTCATTACCAACTGCACTGACATAGGCCTAAAGAGGCTTTCGTCACTTTACGTGCAACTAGACCCATCAGTAATCACATATATCATTACAATTAATCAACAAATCATTCATGATGTGCAACATGAAAATTACATGTAATGTGATCTAACATGTCTATTTCCAATTGCTTCTTTCTTTATTCCTTAATGAGATCAATCATAAAATATAAAACAACAGAGTGTAAATAAATGAATCAAAACTTTATTTTTGTGTAGTATTATCTTAAATACATAGTAATGTGTCTAAAACAAAACATAGAGTAATAAAATATACACAGACTCCAACTAAACTGAAGTATGCTGGAATAACATAATACCCATATGAGTCGTATGCTTATGAAAAAACTTGGGTGGTAGACCTTTAGTTAGCGAATCCGCAATCATCGAGTCTGTCCCAATGTGCTCTATAGAAATCTGACCACTCTACATCATTTTCTTTACAACCAGGAACTTAATGTCAATGTGTTTTGACTTAGTGGAGCCCCTGTTGTTATTAGAATATAGCACTGTCGAATTATTGTCACAATACAACTTAAGTGGTCTTTCAATATGTACCAAAACACGCAACCCAGTGACAAAGTTTTACAACCATATTCCATGATTTGATGCCTCATAACACACTACAAATTCTGTAGCCATGGTAGAAGACGCTACAAGTATTTGCTTAGCGCTTCTCCATAAAACAGTTTCCTCAGTTAATAAAAAAAATGTAGCTTGAAGTGGATCTTCTACTATCTTGGCATTCAGCGAAATCAAAATCAGAATACCCAATGATCTCCAACTGATCCGATCTCCTATATGTGAGCATGTAATATTTAGTTCTTTGTAGATATCTCATAACCCATTTAGCTGTCTTCTAATGATCCATACCAGGGTTACTTAAGTATCTGCCCTACATATCAACAATGAAACTCAATTAGGTCTAGTGCAGACTTGAGCATACATTAAACTCCCAACAATCGAAGCATATGGAACCTTTTGCATGTCTTGAACCTCAAGATCAGTTTTAAGGTACTGACTGAGACTAAACTTATCTCCCTTAGCCACGTATCACCTGACTTGCAGTTTTGCATGCTAAATCTTTGTAGCACTTTTTCTATATATCTCTTTTCTAATAATCCAAGAATACTTTAAGAGCAATCTCAATGTATCTGGATCCCCAATACAAAAGAGGTCTCTCCAAGATCTTTCATTTCAAATTTCTTTGATAGAAAAGTATTGGTTTTGTGCAACAAACCTGAATCATTGGTGGCAAGTAGTATATCATCGACATACAAAATCAAGAAAATAAACTTACTCCCACTAAACTTGTGATACACATAATCATCAACAACATTAGTTTCAAAATCAAACGAGATAATTACCTCATGAAATTTGTGGTACCACTGATGAGAAGTTTGTTTGAGTCCAGAGATGGATTTCTTTAATTTGCAAACCATATTTTTTGGGTTTCCAGACACAAAGTTTTCAAGTTGGACCATATATATCGTCTTAATAATGTCACCATTAAGAAACACTGTTTTTATAGCCATCTGATGTAACTCAAGATCATAATGTGCAATTAGTGCCATTATTATTTTAAAAGAGTCTTTCGTGGAAAATCGGAGAGAAAGTCTCTTTAAAATCAATGCCTTCATTTTGAGTGAAGCCTTTTGTCACAAGACGTGTCTTATATCTTTCCGCATTATCGTTAAAATCTCTTTTAATTTTAAAAATCCATTTGAAACCAATAGGTTTTGAATCTTCTAGTAATGAGACAAGATCTCAAACTTAATTGTCTTGCATAGACTTACACTTTTCGTTCATTACATCAATCCACTTATGAGCATTTTGAGTCTTCATGGTCTGATGAACATTAATAAGATCATCTTCCATTAATTTCATGATGTCCTCATTTTCTTGGAGAAATCAATATAATCATCTGAAATACCTTTTCTCTCTCTAGTGGACTTCTTAATTTTGTAGGTTTTTGAGGTTGTTCTTGAATTATTTCATCAATTTGATTGAGAAGATATTCGACATTATCCTAATGAGATTCCAAATCTGCTTCTTCTTCAATGACAGAGATGGGTACTTGAAAATTGTCATAAATAGTAATAGGTGTCAAAATCGACTCCTTCTCAAAGACAATATCTCTAACCTTATTTCTCCCCCCCAA
The DNA here is from genome assembly GCA_028654395.1 of Scutellaria barbata. Taxonomy (NCBI): domain Eukaryota; kingdom Viridiplantae; phylum Streptophyta; class Magnoliopsida; order Lamiales; family Lamiaceae; genus Scutellaria; species Scutellaria barbata. The sequence goes on along the minus strand of CM053649.1, from coordinate 6,601,746 downwards.
ACTCAACATCCTAAAAAGACACTGTATTTTTCATTTGAAAAACTGACCTTCTAGTAGGATCATTGAAATTAAAACCTCTGGATTTTTTTGAATAACCAATAAAATAGCTGCTAATTATTTTAGAGATCAATTTTCTTTCATTTGGCTTGTAATGCCTAGCCTCAGCTGGACATCCCCAAACATGAAAGTGATTTAGACTAAGTTTTCGTCCAGTCCAAAGTTTAAATGGAGTTTTAGTAGCTACTTTAGTTTAGGGATGTCAATTTCGACCCGACCCGCTGGTACCCGACCTGACCCGTTACATTTGGGGCGGGTTTTACCCGCCCCGTGCTAGACATGGGGCGGGTCCACCCCGACCCGTAAATGGGGCGGGACGGGTCCGGGTATCACATAAGCCCCGCCCCGTCCCGACCCGCCCTGTCCCACCCCGCCTAGGGTTTACTATTTATTATATTATTATTATATCCTTCAATTTCAATTTTCCAATGACACTGCACAGTAGGCTGAGGCTCCTCCCAGCTTTAGATTTCTGAATCTACAAAGTTTCTACCTTTCTCATTCCAAATAATCTATCATCGCTGCAGATTTCCACCGCCGTGATTCCGTCACCTCTACCGACTTTCACCACCGTCTTCCAGCGCCGTGATTCCATCACCTCTACAGACTTCTACCGTCGTGATTTCGTCACTTTTGCAGACTTCCATCTTAACCAGCTTCTTTGGTTCTTCCACCGTTTCTTCAGGTGCGATTTCATTTCATCTCACCTCTGCAGCTAGCTCTGATGTATACCCACTAAATACAAAGCTAATCTGTGTTAGTTTATTTTTCTTCCAATACAAAGCTAATCTGCGATTTCATTAAATTTGCTGTCAAGCTGGTTATGCAATTCCAATATTCTTTACAGGCTTATTCAATGTTATTTTGGGAGATTTTGCATATCAGAGAGGAAAAAAAAGGAATTAATGTAATTAAAGAAGTTTGGAATGAGAGAGATGCTTGTTAGGCAAATTAGAAAGGCTGGTAACTTGTATTGATGTGGGGTGAAATGATCTCTGTATTCTTTGTTCTTTTTTGGATTTTTTGTCGAATTTTCTTGTATACTAAAAAATGTGACTTTAATGAACATAGGACAGCCAAATTTCCTTTTAATATTTCTTTTTTACTCTTTATTATTTCATTATTATGGGATCCAATTATGTAAAGGATTTTTTTTGTTTTTTTTCTTTTGGGGAAAACTATTGTTTTTACTTTGATTGCTACTTTAACCAAATATGAGGTACTGGTTAGTAATAATAATAATAATAAAGTTACTTCAGGTACTTTGTGCAACTTGAATTATTGTGCGATTTTTGAGTTTCAAATGTTAACTGACAACGTGGATGCTGAACAGATTTCTGGACTCAATTATATATATTTGTGTAATTTATTTCTTACTTTTGAGAATGATTTTTACGTTCAAGCCTATTCATGAAGTTGTATAATCAAACGATTGATTTATTTATTAATTGATTGGCACAATTTTAGAATGTACAACAATCCACCACTGCCATTAATATATCAATTTGCTGTTTTTTTGTTTTGTTTTGAAGAGAATCAACCTCATGGATAGTGAAGGAGAATCACATTCAATGATCCCAAATATTGACATTTCACCGGATGTTTCACCGTTTGAATCACCATCGTCTACTCCCATAGGATCTCCCTCCACACCTACTTCTCAGTCTTCGGATTTGAATGAGAATAACGATAATAACACTATCAAGGATGCTTTGGTGCAAGGAGCAACAACTAGAAGAGTATTCTCTAAAGTTTGGGCACATTTTCATAAAGTGGACATAAATGGGAAACACAAAGCTAAGTGCAAGTATTGTGAGAAGTTGTTGTTGGGTGACCCGAAGCAAGGTACTAGTCACTTGATGAAACATTACGAAAGATGTCCTAGAAGAAAGATGACAGATATAAGACAACAAGTCTTGAAAGCCAACCTCAACAAGGAAAAATTTGAGCTTTCTCCCTTCAATTTCGATCAAGAAATTTCTCGTAAAGAATTAGCAAGGATGATTATCATGCATGAGTACCCCCTTAAGATAGTAGAGCATGATGGGTTTAAGAGTTTTGTGAAGAGTTTGAATCCTTGCTTCAAGATAGTGACGAGGAACACAATCAAGAATGATTGTTTAAAGATGTATGAGCAATTGAAGGACCTCACAATGTCTATTTTTGAGAAAAATGAAAGTCGAGTGGCAGTGACTACAGATATGTGGACATCTTCTTATCAAAAGAAAGGATTTATGGCTGTAACAGCACACTACATTGACAATAATTGGAAACTACAAAGTCGAATCATCAGGTAATACTATTAATTTTCAAGGTCTTTTTTGAAATTTTGAAATATTGTATTATTATACATGTTAGTCCCAAGTGGTGTCCGAGGTTCAGGGGGGGTGAATGAACCTTGGTCGATTTATAAAATCTTTTAAAACAACCGTTCTACACTGCAAGTTATTAGAGCTTGCAGCGATAGATGGTTACTGCTTGCAGCGCTACGATGCAGTGCTGCACGGTGTAACCTGGAGTTTTGTATGCAGTGGATTTAACTTTAAAACACAAGGCTGTTTTTCTCAAGAATGCTTCTTTCAAGATGTTTTATGATGAGAGACAGATAATAATGCAGAAGATAAACGCACAGATAAATAAAGCAATTAAACATTTATGGCTTATAGTGGTTCGAAGGTGGTGTAATCCTTCTACGTCCACTCTACTGCTCCTCGAGCAGGAACTTTGTTAAGCAAGACTGATTTACAGGACTCTCCTAACAATCTATCAACTTTACAAAGCAAACCACCTACTGAAGTCCAGCGTACACACAGTAACTGCAAACTTCAAAGGCTAACCTACACAGGGTTCTACACTCCCACACAGGGAAGCTGCCTAACTCTAGACAACTAAACAAAGAGCAAGGATCTCTCCTATCAACTGCTTGACACCACTAAAATGACCTAAGCACACAGCAACAAGGTTAAAAGGATAAAAGGTTTTTCTTCAACTTGTGCTTCGAAGAGAACTTCTGAATCCGTAAGGAATCCTTTAGCTTGAACTTGCTTCACTTCGATAGGTTGAGTGACTGATACTGATTGTTGGTTTGAATGCGTGAATTTGTAAGTTTGAAACTTTCACGAATGGATTTTAGTTCTCAGTAACAGTAACCAGCTTCAGTGCTCCTCAACCTCTATTTATACTTGTAGGAGAAGATGTCCGTTGAAGGAGACATCCCTCTTTTGAATTTGAAGTAGCCTGGTCAAAGTATGGTTCGCATTTAATGCGACTTAACTTTTCCTTTCGGAGCATTTAATGCGGCAGTTGCGGTTCGCAGCTTTCTGCAGCGCGTCAGTCCATGTGGCATCTTCTTATTGGCTCCGTGTCTGCTACTTTGACCTTTTCTTGAACGGCTCTTTTTATTCTTGCTTGAATCTCCATTCCTCGTACTACATTTATCCTTCCTAGGATTTGCAGGATACTTCGCCTTGTAGTTGGCGCTGTATTACTTAACTGACTTGTAAGTCTGCGCTGTATCCTGGGTCTTTGTGCAGCTGATACTTCTTTGCAGTGCTGCAGTAAGCTAGACCTGGTTGTAGTATCTTTTGGCAGTCTGCTGTAACTTCTTTCTAGCAGTACTCCTGTATCCTTTTCTTGCAGCGATGCTGCACGCCGTTCTTTCTTGCTTTGCTGTATAGAAGTTTAACCTTATATATACATTGTTGTTCCTTCCTTCTATCAGCTATGCTGTATCCTGCCTTCCTGCAGCAATACTGTATCCTGCCTTTTTGCAGCGATATCTTTCCTTAAAGCTTAGATGCAGCTTTATCCCGTTTAACCTCTATTTTCAATACTTGACTCAAGACTCAATTCTAGTCTATTTATTCACTTAAACATTGTGAAAATGGGGTACTCAAAATTTCTTATTACATATTTGGTTTGTCTCATCAAAATCTAAACATTGAAATCCCAACAATTTCCCCCTTTTTGATGATGACAAAACCTTTACAATATTCGTTCATGAAGAAGTTTCGTTTTACATTAACTCATATGGTTTATCCATATTACATGCTTGTACAGCTTTGAACAATTAAATCTAATCCTGGATTCATCAAAGATGCATCATGCTATTCCTTTTATCATAAGCAACAGGAAAACATAAACAGCATGCATGAGTTCATAAGAGTTGAACTTGGATAAAAACAGAAGAAAAAAAATTTCTTCATTAGCAGAGAGAAATTTTTACAACATAGCAAAAATACAACATGGATCACAAGAGGGTATTTGAATACAGCTTAGTAAAACAGAGACCTTTTGCTTGCCGGTTCGTCTGATTTTCTTCCTGCAAACCTTTCAAGGCCTTCCCTTCCTCTTGATCCTTTCCACCAGTCCCTGATGGACTCTTGGTAAGACTCTTCCAACTTATGTCTGATCACGGGAACTTGAATCCATCTCAGCCAGAAGTCCTTGCAGTATGGTACAATCAGCCCATTCTTCACGTGGTCGATGTAGAATTGTTGAATATCAAGGCTTCCTTCCAGAACGAGCTGCTCATATCTCCTCAGTGCAGTTTTGCAAGTATGATACCTACTGAATTTGCCTTTCCTGCATAGTTCTCTGAAGTGTCTGAGGTACTCTGATCGTTTGAAAATAGTGATCGCCTCAAATGTTGGATTCCGATCAAAAGGCAGTCTGACTTATTTGAAGATGTCAAATCTCCAAGCCATGTTCTCTCCTTCAGGCCTTTGATCTATCAACACAGACACTTCAGCAGAGATATTTTCAGTGTCAAGACGAGGAATTTCTTGAGGAGGAAATTGATAGAAGTTATTTGGAAAAATTTCTCTATCACCAATTACTCCGAGTCTTTGAATCCAGGCATTAGGATCTGTAGCTTCTTCGTTCTGGCGCCTTTGATTCTCAGACTCGTCCCCGCTCATCCTCTTCCTTGAGCCTTGCTGCTGACTATCATCCCTTCTCTTATGATGATAGCTGGGAGGTGCTGCATCCTTACTTGCAGCTCTGCTGTGTGTAGAACCTGCAGCCGATCTTCTTCCAGCAGCTGCACCAGCTCCACCAGCTCCATCATCATCTCTTCTCCATCTCTTCGGAGAAGGGATATCAGCAGCAGCAGATGATGCAGACCTTCTTCTCCTCCTGCTGAGAGGTTGCTGGTCATCATCTTCAGTTTCAGCAGCTCCTGTGCTCCTGTATCTATCATCAAATCCTTCCCCCTTTTTGGCATCATCAAAAGCCGGGGGCTGAGCAGGGGCAGTTGGGACCACCCTTGAACGAGGGCGTCGGGTCGGCTCGGGGGTGGGCTCTGGAGCATCTACATGCTGAGGGAAAGCTCAGACCATGATGTCCCTCAATTCTCCTACTATCAGCTCTAGATTCCTCAACCGATCGTCCACACTTCTGGTTCTCTGAGATTGATCATACACACGATCCAGAAGTGTTTCCAGGACTTTGGAGTGAGAGTTGAGTCTGATTGAAGCATTTTCAGCATGCTGCTTGCATTGTCTGATCTCCTGACGCGTCAGAGCAGCATCGGCCTTCAACTCCCTTTCCAACCTGACCCGATCGTAGTACAGCCTGTTTGAATGCTTAGCGAGATTTGACTTGATCATATCAGGCAGTACTTCGAGGTCCTTCTTGAAACCTGTCATGGTTTCAGCATGGAATTGGGCAGTGACCCTGAGACTGTTGAGCATGATAGACTCATGTTCCTGGAGAGCATGCAGCAGGTGTCTAACAGCGGTCTCGACTCTGTTGATAGACTCATCAGGAGTCAGCCCCGAATTCCTTCTCGTCGATGCAGCAACGGATGCAGCAAATGGAATAACATCTTGACATACAGTCGCTGCATCCTGCCTCGGAACTTCAGTAGCAACCTCATCCTCATAGTTGCTGGTTTGAGAGCTTGTCGAGCTTGAGGATGGGTGCTCTTCTCTTTCTTCTTCTCCTTCTTCCTCATCTGCCTCCTCTTAACCGGATGAGACTTGAACAGGATCTGCTTCGCCAGCTTTTGGCCCATGAACAGCTATGTTGCGTGCCTTCATCATCCTTGCGAAGTCGGCATGAGACATATTAGCGTCCACAGTAACCTCTACTGTTGTAACCTTGGAGGGTTCTTGAGAGCGTGCAGCAGCTGCAGCATCAACCTCCTCTTGAGGTGTCTCTAGCTGCATTGGGGTTACCTCAACTTCAGCTCCAGTATCCTCAGTGGGTACTGTCTGAACAGCCTCCCCACCTGAGGTCTTCTCACCCTCAGGGAGTGTTGTTAGAACAACATCCTCCACAGAGGTCTTCTTAACGGACCTCGTCTCCTCGGGCGGTCCTGTACCTTCGACAGCCTCTGCTGCAAGAATGGGTTCTTGCAGCTCTGCTTGGTTTCCTGCAGCGTCCACAGCTTTCAGCACTGTATGCTCCACTGCTGCAAGGATCTCAGCTTCCACCCTACTTATCTCTGCAGCTTCTTCTTCTTGTTGAAGGGTGGTTGTCGGCTGCACTGCTGTCGCGTCCAGTGCAGGGAGTACTGCCTCTGCAACTTCCTCCGTAGATGCTTCATCGGTAATTTTAGAGATGTCTGCGATGACATCCCTAATTATGGCAGCAGGTTCTCCTCAGAATCTGCATGGGCAGCATCTTCATCTTCATGAGCTGGGGAATCGCCATAATCCAATAGTTGGGCTTCCTCCTCCTCCAAGCGATCCAACGAGACAATGTTGGAGAGACCCTCAACTACTCGCTCGTATGCAGGAGAGTTCATCTGATGTGAGCTTGAACTTTCTTCTCCCCACATCCTCCTTGGAGTGTGCTGCATCCTAGTTTCCTTCAAGCTTTGTTGCAGCGCTAGATACAGCATAGCTTCTTCAGCTTGCTTCACTCCCAAGGTGTCGATTTGCTTTTGAGCAAATGTGACATCATCGTCCCTTCTTACAGCCTCCGCAGCCGGGGTAAGGAAGACCTGCACATCTTCTACTGCTGCTCTCATCGGCAGCTCTGCAGAGTCGGATTCTGCAAGAGCTTTACCCTTTCCCTTGTCATGTGCTCCCTGTGCAGCACTGCATCCATCGAGTTCTTGAACTCTTGCTGCATAGTCAGGTTGCAGGAGTGCCAGAATGTCTTCAGATTTGGCCCACTCCAGGACAGCTTGCTCAACTGTTAGGAAATCCTTCCACTTCAACAGGATTTCCCCCTTTGACAGCCTCATCTCTCTCCAAAGAGAGTACTGCTGCTCCATATTTCTAGCAGCCGGAAATGTGGGATCGAGCACTGAAGCTTCTGTTTGTAGACGAGCTTCTTCTTCAGTTGGCTCGACCCGATGCTGATGTGGCTCTTAAAGCTGATGTGACTCATCCCCAAGGTCAGCTACAACCATATTAGGTGTATAGAGTTGGGAATCAAGAGAGTCACCTTTATCCCTAGGCTGATGTGACACATCCCCAACAGCAGCTGCAGCCCTCTTGCTGCGTGGAGCCCTTCTCACCAAGGGTGCGTCATCATCTAGGGAAGAGGATTCAAGTTCAGGTACAGCCTTTCCTGAACTCCTCTTGATAACAGGAAGATGACTCGAGGTGTCCTCTTCTTTGGCTTCTTCCCCGCTGCCTGCAGCTTCATCTTGCAGAGCAAGAGTTGCATTCTTTTTGTCTTTGGTTTTCTTCCTCGCAACTCCTGCTCCTGCAGCCTTCGGCTGGGTCTTGCCCTTCTTCTTCTCCCCGAGATATTTTCCGATGTGGATGGGAGCGGGTGCTGCAAGTTGAAGGCCAAGCTTGCAAAGCAGAGAGCAGATGGTGATACCGTAGCTCCGACGCTCCGTTATCTTCTCTGCTTCCTCCCACAGCCTCTTCATGATGAATCTTGCCCAGTTCACCTTTTCTCTGACCATGATCGCAGACATGATCCAAAATCGGAGATCTGTGCATTTGTCATAACTCCCGATCCTTCATTCGATGGAGTATGCACAGATGTCGTGGAGAAGTTCAAACTCTGGTTTGAAGAGCTTCTTGGGGGCGCTTCTCTTGATTTCAGCCCCTGCATCCCTTGCTCGAAAGAGATCCCACATCTCTTGAGCCGATACCTCCCTATATGTTGTCAAATGGCTGGGGGTAAGACCTGCAGCAGAGATACTGAAGGTGGTGGAGATGTCCCTAACGGTCAGCGACCGTTCTTCTCCATCTGCATCCATCCGGAATAGGATGCAGTTTCTGTCCTCCGTCTGCCTGGCGTAGGCGTAGAATCTCTGTACTGACTCCGCAGAGAAGCCAGCGTACACGGTGGTCAACAACCCTAGGACTTGGGTCTGTTGTAGAGCATCAAAAATCCTTTTGATCAGAGCATTGTCATATAACCCTGACTCAAGGATGTGTTCCTGGTTGATCATCCTTCCATCAAGAACGATGGTTCTTCTGGCAGTCATTGATGATATTTTTGTGAGAGAGAAAGAGAAAGAACAAGGGTTTGCACTTAGAGAATTTTCTGCGAAGAAGACGTTTCTCTCTCTGAAGATGGTGAAAAAAATAAATTCAAATGACACGTTTTGGTCTTTATGGCGGTTCTCAAGAGTCGTGCGTAGATCGACGGTTGAGATAAATCAGGGAGTTGATCTAGTGGCTCAGAAAAAAGCAGAGATGTCTAATCGACACTAATAATTACCTGGCGCGTGAGTTCTGTCAGCGCCCTTTCCACTTCCTGACACCCGCAGTCATTCATTTAATGCTGAATGACATGCCCTTTGTCGTCTAAATAAATGCCTTTTTAAGGTTGCAGCGATCCAAGTACGAGGTTGCAGAGCAATCAGTACTCTTTTGAAATAAATGCTGTAACTTGGTGCTGCTTGAATTCTCGATCACTGCTGTACTGTAAGAATGAAAGATGCAGCGCTGTCTGAACCCAGTGCTGTATTAACGCGTAGCTTACAGTACCATTCTTACTGCTTTCTACAAGCATGCAGAGGTTCCCCCTACGATCTTGCATCTTCCTTTTCTCTTCACAACTTAAGAATTCCCAACTCGTTTCGAAGCATAGAAAACCTCGATTCGCTCAAGGGCTTTGTAAGGATATCTGCAAGCTGTAGATCCGTGTGAACTTTCTCTAGCACAATGTCTTTCTTTTCAACATGATCTCTTATAAAGTGATAACGAATGTCAATGTGCTTTGTTCTTGAGTGAAAGACAGGATTATGGGTAATTACAATAGCGCTCGTATTATCACAGAGAATTGGAGTCTCTTTTTCTTCTATCCCATAATCTCTAAATTGCTGCTGTATCCAGAGAATCTGCGCACAGCAACTTCCTGCTGCAACATACTCTGCTTCTGCTGTAGAGGTTGCAATTGAGGTCTGCTTCCTGCAGAACCACGAGACAAGTCTATTTCCCAGAAATTGACACGTCCCACTTGTACTCTTTCTATCAATCTTGCAGCCTGCATAATCTGAGTCGGAGTAGCCTTTAAGCTTGAATCCTCCGTCCTTAGGATACCATAGGCCGACTTCCTGAGTTCCTTTCAAATACTTAATCACCCTTTTTACTGCTAATAGGTGTGATTCCTTTGGTGCTGCTTGGAACCTAGCACAGACTCCTACTGCAAACATAATATCTGGCCTGCTTGCTGTGAGATACAACAATAATCCAATGAGGCGTCTGTACTTGGTAATGTCTACATCTTTACCATCTTCATCTTTATCAAGACTTATGGATATGGACATGGGAACGGACGTTGCTGCTTCATTCTTCATGCCAAATTTCTTGATAAGCTCCTTCGTATACTTGACTTGGTTGATGAAGGTTCCTGTATGTAGCTGTTTTACTTGCAGTCCGAGAAAGAAGCTTAATTCTCCCATCATACTCATGTCGAACTTTGACTGCATCAGGTTGGAGAATTTCTCACATAGCTCTTTGTTTATGGATCCGAAGATAATATCATCCACATATATTTGTACTAACGGTACACTTTCTCCATCCTGTATTCTAAACAGCGTTTTGTCGATTGTTCCTTTCTGAAAGCCATTTTCCAGAAGATAGAGAGATAAGGTGTCATACCAAGCTCTTGGTGCTTGCTTCAATCCATATAGGGCTTTTTGTAACCGAAACACCTTCTCTTCTGCTTGATCCTCGAAACCAGGAGGTTGTTCAACATATACTTCCTCTGTAAGGAGACCATTCAGGAATGCACTTTTAACATCCATTTGATAGACGTTGAAATTCATATGTGCTGCATAGGCTAGGAAAATTCTTATCGCTTCCAGCCTTGCTACGGGTGCAAAAGTCTCATCAAAATCAATTCCTTCTTCCTGACAGTATCCTTTAGCAACTAATCTTGCTTTGTTTCTTACAACGACTCCTGATTCATCTAGCTTGTTCTTGAACACCCACTTTGTTCCAATTACACCTTGATGGGTTGGTCTTGCAACTGTTTGCCATACTTGATTTCTTTCAAATCCGTTCAATTCTTCTTGCATGGCCTGCACCCAGTTGCTATCTTGCAGTGCCTCTTCAACATTCTTAGGCTCTGATTGTGATATGAAGCATGCAAACATTGTTTCATATGGTATGGATCTTCTTGTCCTTACACCAATGGATGGATCTCCTATAATGAGATCTCTTGGATGGTTTCTAAGCCATGTCCTATCTGGCTCAAGGACATGTGTTGGTGTATCTTGCTCATCATGTTGCTGTAATGCAGGAGGTTCTGCTGCTGTAAGAATGTCTGCTGCATCCAAGGTTGCAGCTTCTTCTTCTTTATCTTCTTCTGTAGGCAGAACTCCTTCTATGTATGGTACATCATTCTCTTTTCTAGGAGAGGTCTCTTCAGGTGGTTCTTCCAGTTTCTTTGTGTCACAATGTGGTTCATCAAACACCACATGTATAGATTCTTCTACCACCAGGGTTCTCTTATTAAATACTCTGAAAGCTCTACTTACAGCAGAGTATCCTAGAAATACTCCTTCGTCTGATTTAGCATCGAAAGTTTTCAGATGTTCCTTTCCATTGTTGAGAATGTAACACCTGCATCCAAAGATATGCAGATAAGAGATATTTGGTGTATGACCGTTCCATATTTCATAAGACGTCTTGTCAAGGTCCTTGATGATTAGACATTTGTTCTGCGTGTAGCATGCAGTGTTGGTTGCTTCAGCCCAAAATCTCTTAGGTATTTCTGCTTCTGCTATCATTGTCCTTGCTGCTTCCTTGAGGGTTTTATTCCTTCGTTCAGCGACACCGTTCTGTTGCGGTGTTCTTGCAGTAGAGTATTCATAACGAATACCATTATCAGAACATAATTTCTCAATAAATTTATTTGTGAACTCAGTTCCTCTGTTTGATCTTATCTTCACTATGCTCAAGCTCTTTTCATTCTGAATTTTCTTCATGAGACCAGGTAACTTTTCTTGAGTTTCTGACTTTTTTACAAGAAAGATCGTCCATGTGTATCTGGAGTAGTCATCTACTACCACAAGGGACTAGTTCTTCCCACTCAAGCTTACTGGTTCTACTGGTCCAAAAAGGTCTATGTGAAGAAGATCTAGAATCCTATGAGATGATTTCTGAATCTTATCCTTGAAAGAGCTCTTAACTTGCTTTTCTTTTTGACACGCTCCACATACATTCTCCTTCTTGTAAGCTACGTCTGGCAATCCTCTTACGAGGTTTTTTCTTACTAGCTTATTGATAGTCTTGAAGTTCAGGTGACTTAATCGTTTGTGCCATAGCCAGCTCAGCTCTGGTGGACTTTTCACAATGAAGCATGTTGATTGAGTGGAGTAATTCCAATCTGCTAGGTAGATATTTCCTCTTCTTGTTCCTGTAAGCTTTACTTCATTTGTGGTGCTGTCTTTGATTAAGCACTTGTTGAGGTTGAATTCCACTGTGTATCCTTTGTCACAAAATTGACTGATGCTTAGAAGATTGTATCTAAGCCCCTTTACATAGGATACATCCTTGATCTTTATATTCCCCTTGACTAGGCATTCGCTTCCTTTTGTGCTTCCTTTGGAATCATCTCCAAATATGACCTTAGGTCCTTTGCATTCTTGAAAGTCTTTCAACGTTTCTTTACTGCCTGTCATGTGCCTTGAGCAGCCGCTGTCGATATACCATACATCACTGCTGCATCCTGGCACTGTAACCTGTAACAATTTCAAACAGATTTAGGTACCCATATCTGTACGGATCCTTTGGGGTTAGTTACTTTGGGAACCCAAACTTTCTTAACAGTAACTGATTTACTGTAAGATTTGTTGGTTCTCATGCTGTATGCAATTGTCTTGAAAAACTGCTTATAAGAAGTGTGTGCATAACCAACATGTGTGTTACCAACACCCTTGTAGTGTGGTCTTCCACCATACTTCCCTAGAGTATATCCTCCTTAAAGTTTAGACATGTAGGTCTTAGTATAGGTGGGAGAGTTTTTTCTATGCTGCAACTTTGTTGGTTGCTGCATCCTTTTGCTGCATGCAGCAGATGGCTTCTGCCGCAGCCAATTCTTAGATGCAAGCTTACTCCCTGTAGTTGAGCATTGGGGTTTCTTCCCCTTATCCGTCATTGCTATTTTGTTCACGATCTTTTCAGAGTCACAGAGTAACTCCTTCTCCATTGGAGTTTTAGCTTGAACAAAATTTACAGCTTTGGATGTACTTGCTGTATTCTGAGAGCCTTGATTGTTGTAACCTATGCCTGATATTTCAAAAGGATCTCTGACACGGTCTATGCAATCTCTTGCGTCCTTTGAAGATTTGGTGAACGTGCTCATCTTGGACTGCAAGGTTTCCTTCTCAGATTTTAGCTCAGTGATCAGCAGATTCAATCTAGAGACCTCTTGTTGCAGCTTACTACACTTTGAGTTATCAGATTCTCGTGCAGTGAGCATTTTGGCAATGTCGATATTTTTGCTCTTGAGGATCTCATTATCGATTCTAAGGTTCTCATTTTCAACCTTAAGTTCCTCATGAATTGAGTTGATCTGCTCGAAATCACTCATGATCCTTTTCAAAGAGTGGATCATGTTCAGCTCCTCATCAACTTGTATGAACAACGGTTGGTAGATTACCTCATCTTCTTCGCTGTCCTCGCCATCTCTAGCCATCAGGCATATGAGTGCTTCTTTGTCAGAGGATGAGGTTTCAGCATCGCTGTCAGAGGATTCTGCAGCTTTTGGTACTTTTTTCGGAACTACTGCATCCTTGGCTTTCTCCATCTCTCCTATGAGAGCTCGAAGCTTGTGTCTTTCCTCTCTTCTTTTATCTCTCCTCTGTTCTCTTTCTCCTTCAGGATACTTGTGCACGGTTGGATAAGGACAGTTCCTTGCGTAGTGTCCAGGTTTCCTGCAATTATAGCACAAGTCAATATTCTCTGTATTTGACTGTGGAGAAGATGATACCTGAGGGGTTGGATGACTTCTTCTGAAGTCATTCTTCTTGTTGAGGTTGATGTTGCTGCTATTGATGTTGCTCTTAATGAATCTCTTGAATTTCTTTAGGAGGAGCGTCATATCCTCTTCAACAACTTCTGCTGTATCCTCACTTTGTTTACTGCAATTGGCGGTTGCTGTACCTTTGGTTCCTCTGGCGGTTAGCGCTGTAACTTTGGAGATTGACTCCTCTGACTCCTTTCTCCTTCTATTGATGTCATACTCGAATGCTTTCAAGTCGGAGAATAAGTCAAATGTGCTCATGGATTTCAGGTCCATAGACACTCTCATGGCAGTGGTCTTGCTATCCCACTCCGCAGGTATGGCTCTTAACACCTTCATGTTCTTTTCTTTCTGTGTGTAGTGTTTGCCCAGAGCTTCTAGTTCATTCACTATGGATGTGAATCTCAAATCTAGTTGCTCAAGAGTCTCTTCATTCTTCATTTCGAAGAGCTCGAATAGTTGGGTAGCGTTGGAGATTTTATTATCCTTGGTGAGCTTAGTTCCTTCACAGATTTGCTCCAACTTTTCCCATATTTCTTTGGATGTTGAGCAAGTTTTAACTTTGCTAAATGTGCATTTATCCAAAGTAATAAATAGAGCGTTCTTTGCCACATTATCCAGGTTGGCTCTCTTTCTGTCTTCGTTTCCCCACTTTTGACGTGGTTTGGTCAGGAAGTTTGGTGGTGGCTGCTCTCCTTCTGCATGGTCTCTTCCATACATTGGATTCACCTTCATGGGGATTATCGGTCCTTCAGTTATAACCATCCACATCTCATCATTCATGGCAGAAAGATGTGCCTGCATTCTTATCTTCCAGTCGTCATATTCCTCTATGGAAAACATAGGTAGCTTGTGATTGGAGGAATCCATGATATGCTTTAAAAATGATTTTAATGCAAAGAAAACAGCGAGACAAAGGTGGATTTGGGTAGGTGACCAGATAAGTTGGCTTTTAACCCAACTTGTTCTGATACCACTTGTTGGTCCCAAGTGGTGTCCGAGGTTCAGAGGGGGGTGAATGAACCTTGGTCAATTTACAAAATCTTTTAAAACAATCGTTCTGCACTGCAAGTTACTAGAGCTTGCAGCGATAGATGGTTACTGCTTGCAGCGCTACGATGCAGTGCTGCACGGTGTAACCTGGAGTTTTGTACGCAACAGAATTTAACTTTAAAACACAAGGCTGTTTTTCTCAAGAATGCTTCTTTCAAGACGTTTTATGATGAGAGACAGATAATAATGCAGAAGATAAACGCACAGATAAATAAAGCAATTAAACACTTATGGCTTATAGTGGTTCGAAGGTGATGTAATCCTTCTACTTCCACTCTACTGCTCCTCGAGCAGGAACTTTGTTAAACAAGACTGATTTACAAGACTCTCCTAACAATCTATCAACTTTACAAAGCAAACCACCTACTGAAGTCCAGCGTACACACAACAACTGTAAACTTCAAAGGCTAACCCACACAGGGTTCTACACTCCCACACAGGGAAGCTGCCTAACTCTAGACAACTAAACAAACAACAAGGATCTCTCCTATCAACTGCTTGACACCACTAAAACGACCTAATCACACAGCAACAAGGTTAAAAGGATAAAAGGTTTTTCTTCAACTTGTGCTTCGAAGAGAACTTCTGAATCCGTAAGGAATCCTTTAGCTTGAACTTGCTTCACTTCGATAGGTTGAGTGACTGATACTGATTGTTGGTTTGAATGCGTGAATTTGTAAGTTTGAAACTTTCACGAATGGATTTTAGTTCTCAGTAACAGTAACCAGCTTCAGTGCTCCTCAACCTCTATTTATACTTGTAGGAGAAGATGTCCGTTGAAGGAGACATCCTTCTTTTGAATTTGAAGTAGCCTGGCCAAAGTATGGTTCGCATTTAATGCGACTTAACTTTTCCTTTCGGAGCATTTAATGCGGCAGTTGCGGCTCGCAGCTTTCTGCAGCACGTCAGTCCATGTGGCATCTTCTTATTGGCTCCGTGTCTGCTACTTTGACTTTTTCTTGAACGGTTCTTTTTATTCTTGCTTGAATCTCCATTCCTCGTACTGCATTTATCCTTCCTAGGATTTGCAGGATACTTCGTCTTATAGTTGGCGCTGTATTACTTAACTGACTTGTAAGTTTGCGATGTATCCTGGATCCTTGTGTAGCTGATACTTCTTTGCAGTGCTGCAGTAAGCTAGACCTGGTTGCAGTATCTTTTGGCAGTGCTGCTGTAACTTCTTTCTGGCAGTACTCCTGTATCCTTTTCTTGCAGCGATGCTGCATGCCGTTCTTTCTTGCTTTGCTGTATAGAAGTTTAGCCTTATATATACATTGATGTTCCTTCCTTCTATCAGCTATGCTGTATCCTGCCTTCCTGCAGCGATACTGTATCCTGCCTTCTTGCAGCGATATCTTTCCTTAAAGCTTAGATGCAGCTTTATCCTCGTTTAACCTCTATTTTCAATACTTGACTCAAGACTCAATTCTAGTCTATTTATTCACTTAAACATTGTGAAAATGGGGTACTCAAAACTTCCTATTACATATTTGGTTTGTCTCATCAAAATCTAAACATTGAAATCCCAACAATACACATAACTGATTAAGATTTTAATTTTATTATAAAACTATTTTGTAGATTTATTTATGTGCCAAGTCCGCATACTAGTGAAGGTCTTTGTGAAACATTGGTTGAATGCCTTTTGGATTGGAATATAGATCGAAAATTATCCACTATAACAGTGGATAATTGTTCGACAAATGATGCAATGATAGAATTGCTTTTAGAGAAGCTTTCATTGGATTCTCTTTTGCTTGGTGGTAAGCTAGTTCATATGCGGTGTTGTGCCCATATATTGAATCTCATTGTGAAAGATGGTTTGGAGGTCATTGGAGATGTTATTGAGAAAGTAAGAGATAGTGTTTCATATTGATCCGGGACACCTAAAAGATAGGAGAAGTTTGAAGAGACGACTCGTCAGCTTCGCATTCCTCTTTGTAAGAAACTCACACTTGATTGTAAAACTCGTTGGAACTTGACTTATTTGATGCTACAAGTAGCTTTAGATTATAAAGATGTTTTCATTCGCTTGAAACATCGTGATCCAAAATATAAGAACTTGCCAAGTGAATTTGAGTGGGGTTTGACCAAAGAAATTTACAGTAAGTTAAAATTGTTTTACACTGCAACTGAACTTTTCTCTAGTACTAAATATCCTACTGCAAATTTATATTTTCCAAAAATTTGTGAGATCAAGGTTGCTTTGTATAATTGGCTTTCTTGTGGTGTTGAAGTTGTTGAAAAGATGTCCTCAAATATGATTGTAAAGTTCGACAAGTATTGGTCTGTTGCACATGGAATTATGGGGGTGGCTGTAGTTCTGGATCCTAGGTATAAATTGGTGTTGCTTGAGTATTACTTTCCAAAAATTTATTCTCATGAATCTGAGTATGAGGTGGAGAAGATTCTTGTTTTGTGTCGTGAATTGCTTAAGCAATATGAAGATATTGAGAAAATGAAAGTTGATGGTGATGTTAGTGGTTTTATGGTGGAGAGTGGTGATACTATTGATGTTTCACTTAGTGAATTTGATTTGTATGCATCTACAAAGAAAAGAAAGTCTTTGAGATCGGAGTTGGATCTATACTTAGATGAGGATGTTCTACCACGAACTGTTGATTTTGATGTCTTATCTTGGTGGAAGGCAAACAAGGGTAAGTATCCTATTTTAAGTCAAATTGCCAAAGACATCTTAGCAATTCCAGTTTTGACAGTTGCTTCAGAATCTGCCTTTAGTACAAGTGGACGATTGGTTAGTCCTCATCGTAGTAGGCTTCACCACAAGACAATTGAAGGTTTGATGTGTGCACAAAATTGGATATTAGCCGAAAAAGGTAAAATTCTTCTATAATATTAAGTTAATTTTGATATCAAATTGTTCACTATAATTTGTACTTAAATCTATAATTTTATATAGATAACTCGGATGGAGCATACATGTCGGTTTTTTATGATTCGGATGATGAGAAGTGTGTGGTTGAGGATTGAGGTATAATAGTTTAACTTGTTTAGTTATTTTTCTTTTATTATGTTCTTACAAAATATATTACTTATATTTGAAATTGTATTTTCTTTAATTTTGTAGGTTTAATTATCTTATGGAGGTTGTGGCATGGTGTGAAGAAGATGCATTTTTTACTTCAAGACACTGTTATGTTTTATATATCTATCTCTTACTCAAATTGTGTATTTTGAATGAATGAATATTTCTTAGTTATTGTGGTCGACGGATTGTAGCTTGCTTTGAGTTGATTGTTATTTGTATGTTTTGTAGTTTTCGTTGAATATATTGTATTTTATATGCTTTGAATGATATTAATTATGTTTGCTTAAAATTATATTTAGAAAAAAAAAATAGGAACAATGCGGGATGGAGCGGGGCGGGGCGGGGGGCGGGGCGCGGGTCTTAAAGTAAGACCCGCGGCGGGGCACGGGGCGGGGACGGGTCCACGGGGCTGTGCACGGGGCGGGCCTGGGTAGTCAACTACCCGCCCCACCCCGGCCCCGTTGTCATCCCTACTTTAATTGGTATATATATCCTATTGAGAATATAAGCTATAGTCTTTAATACTTCTCCCAAAATGATTCTGGTAAGGATGAATGACTAATTATATTCCTCACCATGTCTTACTATTTCGTCTTTCAGCTACACCATTCATGCTAGGCGTCCTTGGTATGGTGTAATGTAGGACTATTCCACATTTCTTTCGGAAGATAGCAAAAGGTCATGAACGTTGTTCTCCTGAACTGTCATATCTATCGTAGTATATACCACCAAGATCAAATCTAACACACTTAATCTTTTTGCTGAGTTGATTTTCAACCTTAGCCTTAAAAATTTTGAACATATCCAGTGCCTCTAATTTTTCATGAAAAAGATATAGATACTCATACCGAGAATAATTGTCTATGAATGACATAAAATATTATTGATCATTTCAACAAACCGTAGGGAATGACCCACAAATATCTGTATATATCAATTTCAAGACATATTTAGTTCTTTGAGCACCTAATTTATTTCCTTGGTCTGCCTTCCTTTAATACACTCAACACATATAATAAGATCTAAAAAATCAAGTATATCCAAAATATCATCTGACATAAACCTCTTGATTTTGGTTCTAGATATATGACCTAAGCGTTTGTGCCATAAGTTAGTAAAATTTTCTTTATTTAATTTTTGCTTAGTATCCCTAAAGTCAACATGCATGGATTCATTATATGAATAATATCAAACAAATATAGATTGTCGAATGCACTTAATCAACCAATGCCCACAATATGGAATTATTTGAAAGTTTAAACTGATCATCTCCAAATGAATAAGTAAAACCAAATTTGTCCAACATAGAAATAATTACTAAATTCCATAAAAAAGATGGTACAATAAATGTATCTTTCAAATCCAAAAACTATCCAGACTTTAATAACAATCTAAAATGCTCTATTATCTCTACTTCTGCCGATTTGTCATCTCCCACATAAATGTATCTTTCATCATCACTTGGTTTTCGACAGCTCAGACAACCTTGCATTGAAACACTTATATGAGTGGTAGCACCAAAATCTAACCACCAAGTATCTCTAGGTACCGAAACTAAATTAATCTCAAAACAGATCAAAGTCAGATTAATACATTTCTTTGCACGTCAAGCGTGAAATTTGATACATTCCTTCTTTTTGTGTCCAGGTTGATCATAGAAGTAATAATTCTTATCTTAAGTGTTGTTTTGTTGTTTATTTTATGCTGGACCTTGATCCGTAGCAGCTTTCTCAACAGGCTTCATTTTTACGCTCTTTTCCTTTTATTTGGAATTAATGGCCAATTGAGCAATCTCAATTCTTTCTTACTTCAACCTTTATTCCTCTTGCACACAATATGAAATGAGCTCATTAAGAGTCCACTTCTTCTCCTGATAGTTGTAACTGACCTTAAAATGACTAAATTGTATAAGAAGCAATATAAGCATCAAATGCACGAGTAAGTCTTCGAGTACCTCGAGAATTAGTGCATTTAATTTTGAAATATAATGAGACATCTACATTAGTGACGAAGTTAGAAATTTTGTTGAGGAGGGTCTGATTGAAAGTGCTAAAAAAGTGAGGAAATATATGTAACACCCTATACCCCTATGACGTATATCTCTCAATTTAATATTTATCATGTAGGTAAATTATACTGACGTTTCATTTATCCATATACGCATAAAAATATTATTTAACGACTAATATCGTATAAGATTATATCACATCACCAGAATCCCATTGTAATACATATTAAATACAAACATGATACATGCGTTCCAAAATGCACAATGAAGGAGAGGAGAAGGTTGCTCTAGGCATCAGCCGGCCGACCTGATATAGCGTGATGTCTATATTTACAATCCCACGTCAAAAGGATTTATCGAACCTAAAAAAATAAATATGCGATTTTTATGAGTCGCAACTCAGTAAATATAAACCATTACTTTAATTAAATAACAAGCAAATAGCAATTATTAACATTGATCCATAACATAATCAAACATGTGCAAATGCCACTATGTCCAATTTATTATTCTGTGAACTGTTCAAGCTTGGATCTGTCCCGGGATTTCCAATATGCCATTATGTATATAGACCCGTAGGTCTCCAATATGATCATGACCCGTAGGTCTCCAATATGATTATGACCCGAAGGTCTCCACTGTGTATATAGACCCGTAGGTCTCCAATATGAATTTGACCCGAAGGTCTCCACTGTGTATACAGATCCATCGCAAGACAGTCACAGGCCTTTTAATTTCATGTCATATGTAATGCAACATATCAATCATTCTGAACATATAATCTGATATACATTTACCAATATATCAATTGGTCCAATGACAGAATCATATAAATACATATTTCTTATAAAACTCGTATAACCAACATTACATATAAATCACATATACAGTTTATACTCACATTTCATATAAATCACATAGCATATACGTCGCATATATGGTTTATACTTACCCGACTAGGATAACGAATCCGTTCACCGCTCTAATTCCTTCTCCCTTTCTACAGCTCGTGCCCCTATACGATTCAATGCAATTTAGCCTAATCGTCCCCTTAATATATTTATTTCCATTATGCAATGAAATGCAATGCATGTATGTTTAATTTCCTTTATTGCATATATACATATAATATAAGATTCTAGCAATCTTAATTCTTTCGACATACTCGACCATGTTCCGTATTTACCCTATAACTTGAGCTATAAAATTCCAATTTGAACAAGGTAAATTTCTGTGGAACCTTCACACATAGCTCTACAACTTTTATGTTTAACACTTTTCCTAATTCAGCCTTCAACGTACTTAAAATCAAGCTACAATTACAGCATACATAACAGTTTTTTGAAACAGAGTCGTATGAAACCCATCTCTGTAATTTGCCAAGATCTCCCTCAATACTTAACCAAATAATTCACGGTTTTTTTCTGGATTTAGCTAAGGAATAGAGCTATAACTTTCATGTTTTAAGTTTTCCCCAAATCCGTCTCTAAAATTACCAGAAAATTCGACAATCCGCTGTACAGATTATTTTCGACAGAACCAACTTCCAGATTCACACTTTGTTTGAAAAATCATAACAAATCAAGTTTAACTCCAAATATTTTGAAATTTTACAACCAACTAAAAGACATAATTATCTACAAGTTTCGTGTTTAACAACTCAACAGAATCGAACTCGAAATATATGAAAATTTCGAAGCAAAACAGAACAAAATCTTTCTTACTCTGTTTCTTCTTCTTCTTCTTCTTCTTCTTCTTCTTCTTGTCACACCCTTGTTGATACCCTTTTCTTCCTTTCTTTTTCTTCGTTTTTTTCCCTTCTTCTTCTATTACTTCTTTCTATCTACTTGTTCTTATCTTAGAGACTAAGATTAGAGAGATATTTATATAGAGATAATACCTCCAAATATCCTTTTTTCTTATCTTTATAACCCAAATACCCCATCAACTATAATATTATCCCAATATACCCCAAAAATGGTCAAAGACTAATTTACCCCTAAAAAATCACTATTCAAAATGCTATTTCCACTCTTGATTTATGAATGCCAAACCATCTTGTTATACCATGATTTCACAACCCGGATATAATTATCTTGGTATTTTGGTTGGAAACCTTTCTCGTGCCCCAAAAAACACTCGTATTTATACTTGTGATCTGGTCTGAAAGGTATAACAAAGCCATATACTGAAAGATTATTATTCGGAAGAAGAATTAATTGAATTTTTCCATGATTTATATTTATTGAATTTTAATTGGGTCAGGTGTCATAACTTTGGCGAATTCTTTGAAAATTCTAGGAATTTCTATATACTCCTTCCTAAGAAACATATCCGAATGATGTGTATTAGAAAGAGCATATGCAATTCTATACGTGATAGAATATGGTCTATTTCCTTTTTTCATAAGATCAACCTATTCTAAACAGTAGATCATTAAGGTTTGATTCTGAAATTAGTAACAGGTTGTCCTTTTCCGAGGGTAGGATTTTAAGCCTAAAAGGAAAAGAACCAAGTGAGGATTTGTATCCACAAAAGATTAGGGTAAGAAATGTAAAAATCAAATGCCCTAATAATGAATGGAAAGAAATCCATATTGTTTTTGATATATCTAAAACTGAGAATTTGTTTCCTTGTGAGGAGATATATCATTTACAACAACCAAGTATTAACAGATATGAAGGCATGTTAGAAATAACAGGATATCATGTATCTGTTACAGGAAGTGCAGGCATAACTAAAGGAGTTATGACCCTAGGGTTAAGTTTCCTTGAGGAACATAAGCCCTGGAGAAGAGATGAGAAATGGATGGAGTTCGACCTTGATGGACATACAATCAGGGTAGAATAAAACTATTATGCCAGGAATCAAGTTAGATCAAGAGATCATTGATCTCACGATACAAAGAGACCAGGCGATAGCTTTGTTAAGATCTTTGCGAGAGCAAAATCTACCAGAACAAAGAAGTATCCAAGACATCATAAGGATACAAGAGGCTGCGTTAAAAATAAGTCAAATTAACGCACGGATAGACATGCTAGAACGCTGGAGGAGAAGGATTTATCCAAACAATCCAGATATGTTCTAAATTATGCCAGGAAGGTGTATTGATGAAGAGATCCAGGATCTCAGAAAAGAGAAAGATGAGTTGACGGAACGCATTAGAGAAATGCGGGATAATGGACAGACTCATCAAGTAAGGTTTCAAGAATTGATCCGTGAGCATAATGTTAGAAGCTCAAGGATAAACTTGTTAGAATCTTGGAAAAGAGGAATCTATCCAAACGATTCTGAATGACAAGTATTTTCTCTATATATATATCTGTAGGGATATTATATGAACAATATAAGACGGAATATTTTGCAGCTTATATTGACTCAGGTTCAGGCATTTGCACAGCAAAGCCAGGAGTTTTTCCCAGCGAAGCAGTGGAAAAATTACCTCTTATTGCAGGAAGAGACTTCTCACAGAAGATCCTTATACTCAATAAAGGTATTCGAGAAACACGAATAATGATCGGAGGTGCATTCGATACCCCTTGGTATAAAGTAAGAATGCCACCAATCTATATTCATGATACAGGTGCTGATATTTTGCTTGGTAACAATTTTATCCAAACTTTTGCAAAATATGAGCAAGATAATCACAAGAACCTGTTAACCTTTACTACTAATTGTGGTAGTATGATACAGGTTTTGCGGCGAGAAAAGGCTTTTAATAGGATCATGCCTATTAATTTTCGCAGCAAACGTGGTGATAATGAAGCCAAGTTAACTCATCCAAAAATGCAGGATAAGAGAAAATTTGGTGAAGCTCTTTTGTCATACAGACAAGAGGGAATGGATGAGGCATATGAAGAAGCTATTCAGTTTCTAAAGAATGCCTTACAAGAAGGACCACCCCAGATTGACATTAATGAGGAAAGTCTACTTTCTCTCGAAAATGTTAAAAGGCTAATTCAGAGGAACTACAATGAAAATCCTTTAGCCTGGTGGGACAAAAACCAGATCGAAGCAACGTTGAAGGTAAAAGAACAACACAGATACGAGTTGGTTCGATACAAGCCGATACAGATGAATCTTGAAGATCGAAAAGATATGCAAAAGATTATCAAAGAGCATATCGATCTCAAGCTGATCGAAGCAGGTATTTCTCCTTATAGTAGCCCAGGGTTTTTGGTAAGAAACCATGGCGAAATAAAGAGAGGAAAAACAAGGTTAGTAATTAACTATCAAGGTATTAATAAGATTACCGAATTTGATGGTTATTACATTCCAAGTAGAGAACACTTAATTGATTGTATTAAAGGGTCAAAAGTGTTTTCAAAGTTTGATTGCAAGTCTGGATTTTACCAGATTAAGTTAGAAAAAGAGTCTAAGAAATTAACTGCTTTTTCTACACCACAAGGTCAGTATATCTGGAACGTAATGCCTATGGGTCTTGCGAATGCACCTCAGATATACCAACGAAAGATGGATAATCTATTTAAAGATTATTTTGAGTTTATGTTTGTTTACATAGACGATATCTTAATTGCCTCTAAGAATATGAAAGATCATTTAAAGCATCTTGAAATATTTTCAGAAGCATGTCATAAAGAAGGATTAGTGCTCTCTGAAAAGAAGGCAATAATCGCGGTTAATAGAATCGAGTTTCTCGGTGTTATTATTGACCATGCAGGAATGGAACTACAGGAACATATTGTGGAGAAAATCTGCAATTTTCCAGATGTTCTTAGAGATAAGAAGCACCTTCAAAGTTTCTTAGGAGTGATTAATTTTGCAGGTTCATTCATTAAGGACTTGGCAAAATATCGAAAGGATTTTCGTCCTTTATTACAAAAGGATGAGAAGACCAAATGGAAATGGGAAGATATTCATTCCCAAAGAGTTCGTGAGTTAAAACAGGTCTGTAGTAACTTGCCAAAACTCGCGATTCCTCAAGATGAGGATCAGTTAGTCGTCTACACAGACGCTAATGATTTTAGATGGGCTGCAGTGCTCATGCGAAAGACATCTACGGGTGAAGAACCATGTAGATACACTGGAGGGTTGTTTACAGAACAACAGGCCAGAGTTTGGCATATTAACGAAAAAGAATTCTTTGCTGTCTGGAAGGCCTTTAAAAAATGGCCTTTATTTTTATTAGCTAAAGAATTTATATTAAAAGTGGATAATACTAACGTTAAAGCTTTTTTAAAAAACAAACTTGAATCCAAGATCGAAAAAGCACGTATTATCAGGTGGCAAGCAGAATGCCAATATTATATTTTTGATATTGTCATTGTGAAATCTAATGAGAATGTTCTTGCAGATTTCTTAACAAGAGATGGATATCCTTGAAGCAGATTCCATCACAATACGAGCAAGACACCTTAGGGAAAATCTTGAGATGCATTACAAGGCCTTTGAGGAACTAAGGGTAAGAGCCGAAGCGGCATCTTATGTCCAGAAAGCTGATTTGGACAAAGTCCAAATAACTCTACGTGCAGCCATAACTTCAAATAATGATTTGTGGAATGCATTAGTAGATCCTGTTAACAAGGCCTGTTCACCATCGGTGATGCAGAAAGAAATATACGAGAGAAGTTCATCATCGATGAACAAACAGGGTACTTTTATACCCGAAGCAGGACATCCTGCTGATAAAAGTTTTTCATCGGATATCGGTGAAAAGGCTGAGAAGGCCGAACCAAGTGTTTTATCGGATTCCGATAAAAATTTTAATTCGGAAGGTCAGGAAGTAATTCCAGACAACCCGAGTCAACCCAGCACCTCTGGGGTAAAAGAGGGAGAGGTTAACCTAAGGCCCCAAACTGGCCCTAGACAGGTTAACACTAATCAAGCTATTTCTCCTCTGCAGGTTTACCAAAAAATATGGGAGAAATTGATGACAAGAATTGGGATCAATCCAAACAGAATTACTGCTGATTGGTCTGGCAAGTATCCAAGACTTTGGATGCTCCCAGGGGTAAACCCTCATGATGTGCGGGAATGGTTCGATTTTGGAGCAATTGCTTCAGTCTTTACTACCGCACCCAGCTTTCCGGAGATTTCCAAATTACCGGACTGGATATCCACTGCTGTGCACGATTCATGGCAGAACAACCCATACTTGGGTCGAGGAGATATACTAGAGCTAAAAATTATCTCTGCCGCTCCAGAAATTACAGGAAAATGGTCTCATCTAGTTTTTCAATTCATAAAACTACAAAGACCTGAGATGGGGGCGATAAACCGAGCCAAAACACCCCCAGAAAACAGCCCTTTGGTTGTCGCCTTGACTGAAAATGATATATCTACAAGGCGAGCTTGGGGTCTTTGGGTCTGTCTCACCGAGATGGACAAAGTGAAGTATCCATTCAAAATATTTCATAATTCTGTGAATGGATCATTCCTGTTAAATTCCATGACAGGAACAACTACCGGATTTGCTGAAAACCTCTTTGAAAATAAGAGGAAATTAATCTGGGAAAACAAGGTTCCAGCCACGGAACAAACAAGGAAGAAGATATGTAATATGATACATATCGAGAGATGGGGAGAGCGGATATGCTCTTACTGTCAAACACAAGAGAAACCGCTGTTTGGACAGGGTTTCAAAATAAAAAAAAGACAAACCCGACTACCCAAAAAAAAAGGGAAAAGGGAAGGGTTTTTAGAAAATAAAAACCAAAAATGTAATAAGAGGAAACGGGTTTAATTAGACTCGATTGTAAACAAGCTGTATTGTATTCTAAACAATGTAATAGGATACGGTATAATCAGCATAAGATGCTTATTAAGACATAAGATAGTGGTTGGTCCCGCCATCTTTGAAGAATCAGCATCTGGACTAAAGAGGACAAACGTGGAGGACCCCTCCACTCATCAAGAAATTCGTTGCCGACGCAAGAAGACAACGAAGGCGATAGATGCACTTACCAAACGGTAGGTAAGAAATAAAGGAAGCTGGCCCATTACCCACTCATCTAATGGATTGCAAGCTGGCAAAGGCAATAATGCAACCTCAACAGGAGTACATTAAGGCCTATAAAAGGAGGCATTCAGCCTCAAATGAAGATCATCGAAAATCAACACCTTCTCTTTCATTCTAAGTTTTTCGAGAAATCTTCTCTCTAGTCTGTAATAGTTTAGCTTTCAAGCTTTCCTGTTCATGGGGGTTTCCCCTTCACGAGTCTTAGCCATGATAGGCTAATTCAAGTTTCTCTTCCAATGGCGGAGAAAATTTATATTGTAAAATAGTTTAGTTTATTTTCTTCAATAAACAAGGCTTTTGCTTTCCGACATTCTGTCCAAAAATTTTATAATTCTGAGTGAAAAATTATCCAGTAGTGCGTCTCCCCGTGACCTCCTTAAAAGGCAGGTGGCCGTTGAAAAGGAGTGTGATCAGGGTTTCCAAGAAAATCGGTTTCAGAACCATAGACTGCGGGCGAGTGGTTAGATCTTTGATTCATAAAACCTGAACCGAGGTCCAAGGGAACTTAAGAGACAAAGACGA
The DNA here is from genome assembly GCA_028654395.1 of Scutellaria barbata. Lineage (NCBI taxonomy): Eukaryota > Viridiplantae > Streptophyta > Magnoliopsida > Lamiales > Lamiaceae > Scutellaria > Scutellaria barbata. The sequence goes on along the minus strand of CM053649.1, from coordinate 6,574,686 downwards.
GGTATGATTTAAACTCAGTTTTATTTTATTTACGGAAGCATGTTGGGCCTGATATTGATCAGAGGGCTAATCCGGATCTAATAAGTATAAGGATTGGAAAAAGGAAAAATTGGCTAATGGCAAGCATGGTTTTTTGGAAGTTTTGAAATATTAGTAAGGGTAAAATGGTATTTTATCATAAAAAAGGGGTAGATAGGGATATTTTGTTATGAAAGTGGGTATATGGGGACTTTTGTTATATGGTAGGGTAGTTGGGGAAAAAATATAAGAAAAAGGATTATGTTTGGATTTGATCTCTATTTATATATATATATATATAGCTAATAAGACTTCAAGTGGACTTTTCTTTTCTTTATGCATTTCTTTTTAATTTTAATTCTAATAATTTCTTTAGCAACTAAATAAACAAAATACACTATGATCCATTATATTTCTTGTATTTTTTTTTTTATATTCCTAATTGATTTCTACTATTTATTTTCAAACCAAGTATTAATTTAAATCTTTACGAATGCCAATATGCTATGTTTTAAATGTATTATGGAATGAATGTATGAAGTGAATGTCAAATGACATGTATGTTTTAGGTCAAGGATGTTACAATATATATAAATTATATATGTATTTAGGTACTTTATCATTTACAGTAAACACATGTTGAACTTTAAATTTTTAATATGCTTTTAACAAGTTTGTTTTAACGGTTCGATTGTTAAAATGATAAAACTTAAATATTTAATACTTAAAAAGTATAAAGATAAGTCACAAATATAGTTTACCCATTTCAGTTGTCTAGAAAACTCACATCAACATTCTATTATTATTATTATTATTATGAATTTGATATCTAAAGTGATTTTTTTTTAATCAAATGTTGAATATAATAACTTATTGTAAATTTAAAGTTACGTGAATCATGTATATTTAAGAAAAATAATATATATTGACTCAATAAAAAATAAAATTGACAATTATAACTCAATTATATCTTAACATTAAAAATTTCTTGTATTTTTTCTGTAAATAGTTTCAAAATTAGTATAATATAGAAATAATTTTCAAAATTTGAGGGGGCCCACTGCCTCCCTTGGCCCTAACGTGGCTTCGTCTCTAATCTACATGATGTACTTCCTCATGTTTCCATTATCCGTATACTTCATTGAGATCAAGTTCGCCAAAAGCGTGCTTATCTCAACCTTATCATTTTTTTACAAAACACTGCTCAATATGGGTAAGGTACTCGCTGGCCAAAGTGATTTCCTCAATGCAGTGCCTCGAAAGGATTCCTGAATACTACGCTTAATGATCATTAGACTAACGTGATTCGAGAGCTCCCACTTCTCAAAATTCTTCTTTTTCATCACGAGAACTTTCAGCCGTAAGAGAAGTAGGTTACTCTACCCCTAGTGCGTAATCAAGATCCGTGCAATCCAAAGTGATTAGAATGTTATCCTTCCAAACCTTACCGTTTAGCATGGATATGTTGTTAATGCTGGCAGATACAAGAGTAGTAGACATAACTGAATAGAGAATAACAAATCAAAATAACAGTCATGCACACATAAAACCAAATAAACAAGCAATAAATTCAAATATGATAGAAACCTCTCGAAGCACTGAGCACAACATTAATATCAAGTCTTTGGACATAATATTAACTCGTTAGTGGTCATCTCTGTGTAATGGTCAAATACTGACAATAAATTCATGTCAAACAATAATCTTTCTTTGGGCCGACTTATTACTCACATGAAAAACTTTATAATTGTCACATGTTTAACACTACAAGTGTTTGTGTACTTCGGGCAAAACAATAATCTTCTTTTGAATCGATTAATACCCGCATGAATATACACATACACAACCATCTCAATATTCTTAATGGAAAAATATGCACAAGAGAGGTCACCTTAATGACTTCAAACTTCAATTAACTCATCGCAAATATTAGTAAAATTAAATAGAAAAATGTCCAACAAATTCCAATCATGTTTTCTATACATAAGACATGCAATTACCTTTAACCAAAATTAATCACGAATAAATTCATAACATTGGGAAGCAGGTCATATCAACAAAGTATGACAAAATTATTATTTAAATGCTGTCACGTCCAAGCAACAGTAAATTTATGCCAAATTGATTTAATAATTGTCAATAAATCAGAGCATAATTGAACAAAATGCATTCAAACATAGACACATGACTTTAGAAAGGATTAATTAATAATTTTAGACTCTTTTCTTTATTTCCCAAAGTCCGATTTCGATCGCAAGTAATACTTAATAGAAAAATTAAATTAAACAATCTCAATATATAGAATACGATCGATATTGTTGTCCTAATTTCTGAATAAAAGTCTTCCCAAAATTTCAGAGAATCATATGTAGAGTGGTTCTGATATCACTTATTAAAATTAAATCACGGAATAACATGTTTTAATCACATATAAACATGCTTCAGCACAAAAGTCTCAATCTTAAATTCTACGATGATAAACTGAAATAGAAAAGTGACGATATATCTGAATCCATAAATCGATTATTAAATTGATTCGTGCTTTAATTGGTATAATTTATTAAACAATCAGATCACCCTTATTTAACTATCCATAGAGAGAGTACAGAATATGGGATTAAAATCTGATATTTGGAAACCACAATCCTTACTCATAAGAATAAGATTCCTTTATTTTCAATTTGGTTACTCAACAAATTAAAAATCACTTAATCATGTCTACACATAAAAACCCATGGATATTATTAATTTAAATTTTAGTGGATCACTTCAATTGGATTTTCTTAAAATAGCTATACACATTTAATTTGATACGCAACAGTCCAATATTTGATTTTTTCCAACACTTTATCCCTATAGGGTGTACATACCTTATTTCTTTGTTCTACATATTAAAACTCACTGTTATGCTTCCTGCTGGCATCCACTTTGGAACAATTTAACATGTCGATCGGGAGGATTGCATCTAAAATCCAATTGGTCTAATAAAATAAGTAACCTTGAATTTTGATATAACACTCGCTCTGATCCTTGAGCTTGTTTTGTCATTAGCAGGTTGATGTTCTCTTATCACTATAATGTTGTTAGGCATTGGGGGGGGGGGGTGTGGTATATATGTTAAACAACCATTGAATTACACTTAGGTATCATACGTACTGAAATTGAATGTTTCTGCCCAGCATTTGCTTGAAAAGATGGCAGAAACGGTGTCGATTGAGTTTGAGAATTAGTTTTGTCTTGTTTGGCCTCATAAATATGTATCAATTGGCTGGTCTTGGGTCTAGTGTAGATTTCACTTACTTGGTGTGCTTCTGAAAAATAGGTCACTTTTTTAAGACAATGAAATGTAGATGACCACCAGCATGTTCTGTACCCTTGCAAACATATATACAATCAAATCTCTTGTGGTATTCAATCTTTTAACTATGGTTAATTGGCTGCTGGCAAAAAGTATGAATGTAATATTTCTTATTACCATTTGTAGAGTTGCCAACAATAATGTTTCCTGTCATGTGGGTGGATATAAATGTAATCTTTAATTTTCTAAGCACACACAAATATTAACAAACCTCTTCACTTTTTTTTTTTTTTTTTTATCGAAAACTGGCAGATCTGTCTCCTTCTATATACCAAAACATACCCTTTCTTAATCAACTGGGAATCTTAAAATAAGGCTGATATGGAGAAGAAGAAGAGGTAAAATTGTTTATAAAATTATAGATACATTACAATGAAGTAATCGAGATTCGGGAATATGAACAAAGGGGGAAGGAGAAGCACTGCATCACTTGGGATTATATACAATCATGTACAGGTAACAAGATACAGCAATTATAATATGTGCAGGAGACGAAGAAAACTGCAAAAACCACTTTAAGAACGATTCAGGTAATAATAACATACGTACGAGGATGCATCCTCAAAGTGCAATCTTGAGCCCGTCCCATCTCAAGCGATAACAATGTCAAAAGGATAGGAATCCTAAAGGGTTGTTTTCATCTCCTCTCTTCTCAAGAGAAATCTGTACGGCAAGTTAATGCTGTGATAATATGTGCTGAAAACTAACAAGCTAGAGCTCACATTAATTTAATACTTCTATCCCAACATTCTTTCAACATATATATAATTACGATTATATTTAGATTGTTTTTCATGCTTAAGGAATTCATTCTGATCTTCAAGGCTATCTCAGTCATTTTTCTATATTCATCTGTTATTTTAAACACCTAGAAATTGCTACAATTTTACATGCTGCCATGCCACTCGATCATCTTAGGAGTGTTAGGTTAATGAGAAATTTACCAGCAGAAGATCCTCATCGGTACCAAAGGATTTGTGAGCCTGTTCTAAACACCATGAAGGAACTCTCTCATGTTTCCTGCAAAGGAAACCTTCACAAGTTAGTGGCTTTATCATAAGCAGAAGGGCAATATCAATTATGTATAACAATTATACGTGGGGTTCAATCGCAAGCTCTGTAATATATATTTTTGCAGAGATATAGGAAGAAATATAAACCTTGAGCTGGCAGGATCTCGAATCTCAAACTCATTTGTAACAGCATCATACCCACAAATAACGACATAGTGACCTGCAGAGGCCATAGTCCAAGTCAATCCTCGAGAAAAACCCTAACAGTCATGATCATGGAGAATAGCTGCACATCCGGATTGCTATCATTGAGATTATAATATTAAGTATGAGATGTTTATCATAAAAATGAGATTGGAAGTTCACATTTAAGCAAATGTCTTGAGATTCCCTAATTCGTAATCTCATGATTTTAGCTGAAAGACACTTTTAGTGAGCAAAAGCAAGCTAAGTATAGCTTCAATTTGGAGTGGATACAGAGTACAAACATACAAGAGTACGTCATTCTTACCAGTGTAGCCGGGGCTGCCACTATAGAAGTCTGAGACACAAACATCCTCTAGCTGAGTTTGACTGCAAAAATTTAAATAAATAAATAAAATATAAACTTGCAAATCTATAGAAAATTATAGGTCAAGAATAAAAAAGGCGCATGCATAAATGATCAAATATGAGAAGAAACAAAGAAATTTAGTATTGTTGACTTTAAAAATATTTACATGTGAACTTGTAGACATGGAACACTTGATGAGGGTTGCAATGGTGAACCAGGACTTGAAAACTGAAATTAAGAAAAGAGTACAGCTATGTTTGGATATGTCTTGGGTGAATTTGAATGTGTTTAGAGAAAATATAATAGAATTTAGAAGTGATGTATTATTAGAAAATTATAGTTAGGAAGATAAATATATATTTGGTTTTGTGTGGAGAAAAAAAATTGCAAGGGAAAATTGAAATGAGGCTGGAAAATGGAAGCGATAGCATACATATTATGCTAGGTATTAGGCTGCAACATACCTTAATTTATGCTGATCAACCAAAGCAATAGCAACATATTTTTCAGACAAGATAAATTCAGCGATTTCGTTGATGCTAATCGATCTGCTCTGTAAAGAAGAGCATTTGTGTCATTAGTACAAAATCAAACAACCATTGAAAAATCTATAAATGACAAGGTTTAACCACCCAAATCATTTATCAAACCAGGAGAAATTGTGTATATAATCTGAAAACTTAACCAAAAGAGTCTAGAAAAAAAGGTTACACAATCAGAAGTGGTTAGGAAAAAAAAAGATAATTAATCTGTTCAACAAGAAAAAAAAGAAGTTTTTTAGCATCAATTGCAAACAGCATGAAGGGCTATGAAGCCCTAGTCCTATGTTTCATAGAATGGGAGTGTTGATCGATTTTTTCCCATCAACTGATAAATTATCCCTGTAGTTTTACAATTATGACAACATCGATACCAATTATAGAAAATTTAGATGGTGAAGTAAGATCAAACGGTCAAAACTTCTCTGAGTTGCATTGCTAATATTTCTCAGTGAGTGATTACATATAATACGCCTAGTGAATTACATGAGTATGAATGAAGATCTGAAAATTGTGGGGGAAAGGGGACAATACTTCAGTTTATTAACAGGGTATTAAAGAAAGATCAATGTATTGAACATGAATTTGATATGATTTTTTAGGGGAGAAAGATTTTTTAAGTCTCATAACTTAGGTCTTGTGCTGAAAATTACCCGTAAGTTTGATATGTCCAATTTTTGGTCCTCTATGTATAATAAAATGTCCAATTTAAGGACTCCAACCATCGTCGACCACTTAAGTCGCCGGATTTTCGCACGTGAGAGGCACGCGACCAATTTAATTGGGGATTTTCAATTCTTATTTTTTTGGGAATTTACCCACTCGAATTTACCTACATTAATAATATTTATCATGTTTCTAGTGAGTAAATTCTCCCAAAAAAAAGACACGATGCATAATATTAAGATTTGGAAAAAAAAAAAAAAAACCTCTGTTATTATAGGTGGGCATTCAAGTGTGATAAAAAAATGCCACATCAGTTACTTGTCGGAAATCCCCAATTAAATTGGTCGTGTGCCTCTCACGTGCTAAACTCTGGCGACTTAAGTGGTCGACGATGGCTAGAGTCCTTAAATTGGACATTTTATTATACATACATGACCAAAATTGGACATGTCAAACTTACGGGTAATTTTCTGAACAAGGCCTAAATTACAAAACTTAAAAAATCTTTTTCCCATTTTTTAGCGACAAGCTTTACCATTCTGCATTAAAGGATCCAAGAATCCAATTCAAAGTATGATTAAGGTGTGCGACTATGGGAGCTATTTGGCCAGTGCTTAACCTTAAATGCAAGAAAAATCACTTCAGTAATTACAAAATTAAACGCCAGACTTACAAGACACAAGACAAGCATTCAGCACATGTCTATCCATCTTTGAATCATTTACAATAAACTATAGTGTACTTAACATGGTCAATGCGCAGGGTATGAACTAGAGAAGACCATTTCTAGGACCTATCTCATGCATATACATAAGGAAGAGGCCCACTGAGTTTTGAGAAGTTATCGACTTGGGTGAGTAGATTGTACCTCTATGTGGATTCCAGCTTCACGAGCTTCTTGGAAGAGCATATTTACTCGTACAAGATCAGTAGGCAATTGATCCTGCAAAGTGATAACTTTGATATTGGAAATGACTCTAGAAACAAGTCAATTGTTAATTAGTCATGCAAATTACTTCCAGATGAGTCCACTTTCTGGTTAAAGGAACTCATGTGAAGGTTACCTTGTAAAATGTCTCAACAGAAAAATCTGGATTCGCTCCTATTGTTACGGTGCAGTATGTAAAGCTTACAGAAAACTTCTGCAGCAGATAGGCCAAATCAACAGTCCAGATACTGAAACATGAGTACAATAGTCTTATCAGAATGATATCATATTAAATCAGATTTATAACAAGACTTTTTGTCATTATCATCATCGCTACTTTTGTTACAAACGAAACACAGGAGACAAAAATTGAACACATTTCAGGAAATCAAACTAGTTTACACAAGAGAGCTCTAGCTTATAGCCACCTTGCATTTGCCTCCTATAGCTTTATTACGGCTACAATACATTTGACAGATTTTGCTATGGGCACATTACTTTTCCTAATTTATTTGACTATACTTGTGTGTTAAAAGATGGAGGAGTTCCAACTTCAAGAAAATTAGGTAGGGAAAAATAGTTCCTGTTTTATTTTTCGGAGATCTCCTTGTAATATTGACGAGCACTATTTGATGATGTGCCTAAGGCAGCACAAGATCCACCATGTTAATAAGCTTGTCAGCACATAACGGATGGTGCTTACTCATCTTTAAAGTCAATTCAAAACCAATAAAATTCAGTTCTCTGTTTCTTTAAGTACAGGATAACAGTACATGAATTCAAGTTTTTCCCAAATCATTAGTAATGCTCATTAACAATCTCTCAGTAATCACTGCTTAGCTTCTCTTGTGACCATAGAGGAACTGATCATGTTAAGCCATTCGACTGGTGAGCGATCAGAAAGACTAGAATTTATATGACTCTCCAAAATGGAACCCATAAGTGACCGTGTCTAAGGCACTTTTTTATGAAAAAATATTAAAAAATCATAAGCTACTGAATATGTGTGTTCATCTAGCAAGTTCACAAACAGAAAAGTGAAAAAGAAAATCCAAATCTACTGGGCTGTGAATTGAATGCAGCTCACATAATAGATTATATTTCCACTTAGGTTTAGAAATTAGTTTCTAATTGTACCAATACAATTAAGAATAGAAGAATATCTAGTTATTTTGAGAGATGAAAAGCTATTATATGCAAAATGTTCAATGTTACAATGGGTATGCATGTTCAGCATATCAAGAAACTACCTTGTAGTACAACAGAGCTCCACTAGTTCTTGAATATCACAGTCAAAGACACCAAGGGATCTCAGAACCATTACAACACAAGCAAGACCACAATCCCATGTGTGTTGTTGGTTTATGTGAGGTATCTGGAATCAAGAAAAATAACTCACTTAGTATAAAAAATATTTCTTGTAGAAACAATGCAACTTATTGAAAAGGAATCTGACTCAGAACCACCGTAACAAAGATAACACATCAATGGCAGAGATAATGGACCAAATACAAGACTTACTTCAACAAAGTGGGACAAGACTGAACTTGAGCAGCGGTCTTTGTTTGATGACTGTTGGATAGTATAGGCCTCAGAAAGGTTAAAGTGATTTTCAGCAGACCCCTCAAAATTTTCTTCGATTGCTTTCAAAAGCTTGTTCACGAGAAGATGTATAGGCCACATCTTTCAGCACTCTATGTAATTGATCTTGGCAATATTTGTGAAGCCTCCTTTTTAAATCTCAAAAAGAGTAGATCTTCCTCAAATTATGGTTGCCAGAAATATTTCATCGATCCTTGAATAAACTCTCACGTTTTTTCGAGCAGCGGTCACAAGAAAATCAACAATCTTTTGCATTTAAAGCATGCCCTTGAGAAAAAAACACACCAAATTTCAGTTTCATTTCACAGTATAAATCAAACATGCGTAAAAGTACTCTAAATAGCACCAAAAGAACAATAAATAGGCCAAAAAAAATAGTAGTTTGTCACAAGTCATCCATGTTGTTTTAGAAGTGGACAAATCTATCGATTGATTATCTGAAAACAATTACTCTTCACAGAAAATCAAATTGCTCAACTGCTTCATAGACATACATGAAAACACCTTAAATGTCTCTCAACTTACACTCACACACCAATATTTGCTCACATTTTATAGTGAACATGCTTCGTATAATCTTCGGAAACTTTTGTATTTTGCTTAATTTTTGGTTGACAATATAGTCAACGCCTAACACATCAATATTAATTCGATGAATTCCACACAAGACAACTCAAAACAATAAAATCCAAAGGTGATCATTCAACAACCCAACTCAATCAAATAAATCAGCCCCTCAGCCTCCATGGATGATCATAATGTTTTCAAGAATTTATTTTATTGAACAATAAACGTAAAACCCAAGTCAATGCTGCAACAGAAATCAACCGACAAATAGAAAATCAAACCGGGGAAAAATCGAAGCTAAAAACACTTCAATCTCACGATTACAAACCAAACACGGAATCATTTCATGCCACCGCAAAACAATCAACAAGAAAATACAACACAAAAATTCTCACTCAGAAATAAAATCAAACACCTGCAATACAAAAATCATAAAGTCTTGATTTTTCCTTGTTGAGCGAGGGAAAAAGGGTTCTTTATGAGTTAATGAGTTATGAGCATTAAAGAGATGCAAAAGAAAAGGGGCAGCGTTTAATTCTGTTGCAGCGTCCCTAAAAATGTACCTTCTTTTCTCACAGAAAAATATAAACCAATGAGAGAAGAACAGGTGCTTGATTCAGATTCCGTTCCTCCTTTTACTGTAAAAACAAATTTCATTTTAGGTGTTGGACGGGGGTGGGGTCCTAAAGGCGTATTCGGGAAGTTTGAAAATTGTGTTGCCCCAATTGTCACGAGAAAAAGATGTTTCTTCCTACATTTAACACTTATCTAAATCAGGTTTTGTGGAATCTGGAATTTGTTTGACAGTTGGTTCAAGGTTCAAGGTTCAACTTATCCGGTTGATTCAATTAAAAAAATTTAACGTTTTAAATTTTTTCCTTTCATATTATGTGATTTTTCTATATAATTGTAGTGGATAATAATAATAAGGGTTGTTTTTTCATCCTACCACAATTTATATAACCAATCATCTTTTATACCACAATTTATATAATATAATTGTTTTAGAGAAAATGGCCCGAGATAACCCATTTGTCTATATAAAATGCCCAAATACCCCCTTTTAAATTTATGCCCTAAATACCCTATTTCTTATGTTAATATCCCAATCTACCCTTTTTTTTTTGAAAAAATGGACAGGATGGGACCGAGTACTGACGAGTACTGACACATCTCAGTATACTTGTATTTGGTGTATTTTTTTTAATTAAATGACTTGTATTACTAATTAAATGAATACTCACATGAAATAATAAATTATTTATTAGTAATAATTTTAAATTTGCATCTAATTATTTATAATTTTAAATAATTAGTAACATTATATAAATTGTCGTTTATCATTATATAAATTTTATTTCATGTATTTTGTTTAATTTGGCTTGTAATTAGTAATAATTTTGCACTAATTAAATATTTAATTATTATATTATAGTTAGTTATTTTAAATTGCCGTGTAGTTTTTTTTTTTTGATTTTACCTATTTTGCTAATTACATCATTTTAAATTGCCGTCTACACTTATATAATATAATATATTATATTCAAATCAAAAATAATAATAAGACTTATAAAATATTGGCCCTAATATATATCTAGCGAACAACAATTTTTAACAATATTTAAGGGGTGCACGACATTTTTTCAATAATTGTCGTGCCCCCCTTTATTTTTTCAAAGAATTTGGTCAAATTTTCTTTAGTGTTATAATTAGTGAAAAAAATTATTGAAAAGTTAATTTTGAAATTTGCATTCTAATTATTAATAATTTTAAATGATTAGTAATAATTTGCCAATTTTTTCAAAATTGCCGTTTTAGCTCACATTATATATTTTATACAAATGAAATAATTTTTTATGTCTTATTATGTTATATATAATTACAAGTGGGAACGACAATTTTGAAAAAATTGTTATCTTATTTAATTATTATATTATAGTTACTTATTTATAATTGCCGTGTAGTTTTTTTTTTTTACTTATTTTGCTAATTACATCTTATATTATATAATACATTATATTCAAATCAAAAATAATAATAAGACTTATAAAATATTGGCACTAATATATATTGAAGGAACGGCAATTTTGTAACATATTTAGGGGGTGCACGACATTTTTTTCAATAATTGTCGTGCCCCCCTTTATTTTTTCAAAAAAAATTGTAAAATCTAATTAGTATTATAATTAGTGAAAAAAATTATTCAAAAGCTAATTTTGAAATTTGCATTCTAATTATTAATAATTTTAAATGATTAGTAATAATTTTTCAATTTTTTCAAAATTGCCGTTTTAGCTCACATTATATATTTTATACAAATTAAATAATTTTTTATGTCTTATTATGTTATATATAATTACAAGTGGGAACGGTAATTTTATGCAAATTGTTGTCTTATTTAATTATTATATTATAGTTACTTATTTATAATTGTCGTGTAGTTTTTCTTTTTGTTTTTGATTTTACTTATTTTGCTAATTACATCTTATATTATATAATACATTATATTCAAATCAAAAATAATAATAAGACTTATAAAATATTGGCAATAATATATATTGAAGGAACGACAATTTTGTAACATATTTAGGGGGTACACGGTATTTTTTCAATAATTGCCGTGCCCCCCTTTATTTTTTAAAAAAAAATTTGTCAAATTTTCTTTAGTGTTATAAGTAGTGAAAAAATTATTGAAAAGCTAATTTTGAAATTTTCCTTCCAATTATTAATAATTTTAATGATTAGTATTAATTTTCCAATTTTTTCAAAATTGCCATTTTAGCTCACATTATATATTTTATACAAATTAAATAATTTTTTATGTCTTATTATGTTATATATAATTACAAGTGGGAACAGTAATTTTATGCAAATTGTTGTCTTATTTAATTATTATATTATAGTTACTTATTTATAATTGCCATGTAGTTTTTTTTTTTTTACTTATTTTGCTAATTACATCTTATATTATATAATACATTATATTCAAATCAAAAATAATAATAAGACTTATAAAATATTGGCACTAATATATATTGAAGGAACGGCAATTTTGTAACATATTTAGGGGGTGCACGACATTTTTTTCAATAATTTCCGTGCCTCCCTTTATTTTTTCAAAAAAATTTGTAAAATCTAATTAGTGTTATAATTAGTGAAAAAATTATTCAAAAGCTAATTTTGAAATTTGCATTCTAATTATTAATAATTTTAAATGATTAGTAATAATTTTCCAATTTTTCAAAATTGTCGTTTTAGCTCTCATTATATATTTTATACAAATTAAATAATTATTTATGTCTTATTATATTATATATAATTACAAGTGGGAACGACAATTTTATGCAAATTGTTATCTTATTTAATTATTATATTATAATTGCCGTGTAGTTATTTTTTGTTTTATTTGATTTTACTTATTTTGCTAATTACATCTTATATTATATAATACATTATATTCAAATCAAAAATAATAATAAGACTTATAAAATATTGGCACTAGCATATATTGAAGGAACGGCAATTTTTTATAATATTTAGGGGGTGCACGGCATTTTTTTCAATAATTTTGTAAAATTTTCTTTAGTGTTATAATTAGTGAAAAAATTATGGAAAAGCTAATTTTGAGAATTTGCATTGTAATTATTAATAATTTTAAATGATTAGTATTAATTTTCCAATTTTTTCAAAATTGCCGTTTTAGCTCTTATTATATATTTTATACGAATTAAATAATTATTTATGTCTTATTATATTATATATAATTACAAGAACGGCAATTTTATGTAAATTGTTATCTTATTTAATTATTATAATATAATTGCCGTGTAGTTTTTTTTTTTTTACTTATTTTGCTAATTACATGATTTCAAATTCTACACTTATATAATATAATACATTATATTAAAATCAAAAATCATAAGACTTATAAAATATTTTTGAGATGTGTTAATATAATAAATACACTTTTGTACCCTATAATAAATACACTTTTGTAATACCCTAATAGATATAAATTGTAAGGTAAATGCACTAAATTACAATTTCACTAAATTACAATTTGGTCAATTGAATGGACATTGAAAGTACAAAAGTAAGAAGCACATGCATGATATATGACATATATGACACAATGGCATGCATGACACAATGACACAAAGTTAAGTTGTTTGGCATTTTATCATGTGATATGGAAATTATTTTGAAACTTTGTTGAAACTTTCTTTCCCTTTTCTACCTATTTGGACACGGCACTTTCATTTTCTTCCTCTCACCTTTTCTTCCTCCCTCACCATAAACGGCCATTGAAGAATGTAACACCCCAAAATAATAAAATTCAACTATATAAAATATAATGATAATTTTCTACAATTAAAATGAGATTTATGTAATAAAATTATTATTATTATTATTATTATTATTATTATTATAATTAAAAAAAAGATTTAATTATGTATATATAAGTACATAAGCACGCACACAACATATATACGACATAATTGACCTTATTAATATATATATTGTATATATATGGATAAATTAAAAGATATTTGTATTAATAATTATAATAATATAAAATGATAAAAGTAGAGCATAGTCAACAATAGTGGGCAAGGTTTGAAAAATGAGATAAAGCTCTTTCTCTCTCCACTTTCCTTCCACACGTTTTTTCATTCTCTCTTCCTCCCAAGTCTTTCTTTTTCCCCATCTTCTTCACAGCTGCAAAAGGGTTGGCTGCCTCTGTGGGTTGGTGTTTACTATGTTGTGGAGTGGAAAAAACCATGGCCTTCGGACTAGGATGTGAGTGGTGACCGGAGCTCGTTTCTGCCGGCAGCTGGAGATGGTCGAGCAGCCATGGAAGCAGCGGCGCTGCTGCTGTATATATATATATATGTATCTGTGTGTTGTGTGTGTGGGAGAAGGTGGTCGCCGGCGACGGGAGGTCGCCGGCAGAGTCGGGCAGCGACGGTAGGGCGGCAGGACAGTGATGAACGGTGGCAGCAGCAGGGGGTGACGGCAAGGGCTGTTTTGGGGGGGTAAGGGTCTTCTTTTGGTGAATTTGATATAATTAAGGGGCTATATTGCAAAAATAAACTTTGATGAAATTGGAATTTAACCCTTAGCATTTATGAAATTGTAGTTTACTCCCTAGCATTTATGTATATTACAAATTAATCTCATAAATTTATGATATATATTTTAAGACCTAAAATTTATGAATCATAATAATTATAATCTCCAATAGTTATAAATATGAAATGTTATAGCCTTAAGATTATGAAAATATGTTTTAAAACCCCAAATTAATAAATAATTATAATGAACTCAATTAGGTTGAGATTACATTATGTAAACTATAAAATTGATAATATTATATATTGCTATTAGAATTGCTTTGTATTGCTAAAATAATCTCTTGAATATGCTGAAATTACCGATTTATCTCATAATTAATTAGGTTTGCGAAATGGACTGTATAAGTCATTAATATTACTTCTAGATCCAAACTAATGAATTATGTTACAGATTAACCTTAGAAATAATATAATAATTAAGGTATGTACGATTTAATAGTTATCTTAAATTTAGGTTTTAAAATCCTAGATTCACATCTAGTTAACCCCATAACCTTTACGAAGTTATAAATACAGACGTAAATATAATTATAGACATTATGTTTGATCTTCATAATTTAATAAATAAACCAAATGCCTAATTTTAAATATTAAACATTTAAATAATTTTCCCTATATTGTTAAAAAATGATTTAATGATCTTAAATAAATTATGAACTTTATAATTTAAATCTCAAGGTTAAGAATCAAATTAAATATTAATTTTAATCCTCTTAAATAATAATTAACTAAACATGTTATGTAATTAAATATATTTCCTAAATTAACCTATAATTTCAGTTAATTGAACTCATGTTTATAATTTAAATTATATAGTTAATCTATTCATGTTTATAATTTAAATTACATAGGCAATCTAAATACGTCATAATCATAAATATATTCAAAATTCTTAATATTTAAGTTAAACCGTAAATTAAATAATTAGATTTTCTAAGATTAGTTTAAAGGTCTTCAAGAAATATTTTAAGTTAAATGCTTTATAATTTAATTATCTAGAATTATTAACAAGTCTTCAAAATCTAAGCTAAATCATAACTTTATAATTAATTTTTCCTGAAGCTAAGATAAGTCTTTCAAGATCTAATTAGAGTCTAATTAAGCTTTCTAATAATTTAATAAACACATTTTATTACAAATTAACTTAAATATTATATTCACCTTAAAATCATCTATTTTATTCTTTAAACCACAACATCGTCAGGAACCTGTTCCAACTTATTAAAGAAAAACATTAAAGGACATATTTTAATTAATAATGACCTTAACTAAAGAAATTATAGTTAGACAAAGTACTAAGATATTTTAGTGTTCGATGTAGGAAACAAGGAAAGAGGAATACGCTCGACGAGTTATGAATAGAAGCTTCAGTTTTCTAAGGTGGGGGTAATTTCTTATTACGGTATTTATAATTCTTTCAAAGCATTTAAAATACGAAATATTATACTATATGAAATGAGTTGGGTTTATGTGCTGAATGCATGAAATGTTATGATATGATGAAAGTGAATCTTATACTATGAGAATGTGACTGACGAATGATTTATAGCACGTGATGGATTGTGATTGTTTTCGATATGTGAACATTTTACTGTGAATGCAAAGGTAAAGGATGATGTGAAGTTGATATTTGCATATGTGCAAGCAAGATGTGTCTTTATGGCAGTTGAAAACTGCAACTAAGTGCTTTGTTAAAATAATGTGCTTTTATGCGTATATTGATGTGTGCATGTGCATGCGCATGAATAACGGCTGATCACCGAAAAAGGCGGTTAAGTACGCCATAAAAGACGGTTAAGTACGTCATAAAAAGGCGGTTAAGTACGCCATAAAAGACGGTTACGTACGTCATACAAAGGCGGTTAAGTACGCCATAAAAGACGGTTAAGTACGTCATAAAAAGGCGGTTAAGACCCGCATATATTTTTATTATTATGCAAGACGGCTAAGACCCGCAAAATGCTTTCACGGCGGCTAAGAACCGTAAAATGCTTTCATAGCGGCTAAGCACCGTAAATTATGTGAAAAGTGATGTTTGAATGTGAATGATGGATTATATATTTTCAGGACGGCTAAGACCCGCATATGTTTGCAAGACGGCTAAAAACCGTAACTCTGATAATGAAAGTGATATGTTTGAATGTGAAGGAGCATTGATTTGAGATGGATGGTTACATTTCTAAAATGATTTAAGTCACGTGATTTGAAATGATCTGTTTTCTACGATTTTTATTAAAAGACAAATGTTTTAAGAAAATCTGTTTTATGTGATAAAATGGTATTTTGGCATGTGTGTGTAAAATCTTTTAAAATTATTTTATGTCATTTCGAGTTTCCCACCCCACTGAGTGTACTTTTGTCACTCACCCCTATTTCTAAAAATGGTTTCAGTTTAAGGATTTTAGGGCGTGGCGCGCGAGCGGTGGATGCTGGTAGCAGATGAACAAAGGTTATAGAAGATTTTTTTTATTTAAAGTGATTAATTTTTATGAATTTTAAGAAATGTATATTTCATAAGATTTTATTTTAATTTATTCTTGGAAAGAGGAAATTTTTTTATAAGAGAGTAACGTCTCGGTTAAAATTTATTTACAAAAGAAATCGGGGCGTTACAAAGAAGCTTGGAGAGGTTGTCACCATAAACGGCCATTGAAGAAGTTTGGAGAGGTTTTCAAAAATCATAGGAAAATTGCATACATTTATCGGGTTAGTAAACGGCAATTTTTTGTATGTATTTTTTTGTCGAAAGTTTTCCCATTAATTCATGAAATTAGGGATGCAATTATGTTTTATTTTTCTATAATTTTTGTTGCAAGTGTATGAATGAAAGTGTGTTGACAAAATCGTTTTGAGAATTTAGGGTTTTTAGGGTTTTTGACAATTTATGTTTTTTATGTTGGAAAATGAAATTCATATGTTGAATAATATGTTGAATGTTGAATAAATTGTTTCACATTTTTTTCCACTAGGGAACGGCAATTTTGGAAAAACAAATCACCAAAAAAACATTGGGGTACATATGTTGCCTTTTAGGGTTTATATATTAAATTATGTTAGAGATGAAATTGATATGTTGAATAATATGTTGAATGTAGAATAAAATGTTGGAAAAATCATAATATGTAGTTGAACGGCAATTTTTGAAAAAAAAAAATAGGGAGCACGGAAATTTCACAATAATTGCCGTTTCCCCCCTTTTTTAAAAAAAAAAAATTGCCTTTTAGGGTTTAGGGGAATAATTTAAAAGGATGTATATGAATAATTTGTTGAATGTGGACTAAATTATTGTAAAATGATGTTTAAATAGTACACGACACTTTTGGAAACAAAATAGGGGCTATTTTTTTTATTTTTTTGCAAATAATTGCCGTTTAGGGTTTATATGTTAAATTATGTTGGAGATGAAATTGATATGTTGAATAATATGTTGAATGTGGAATAAAATGTTGCAAAAATCATAATATGTAGTTGAACGGCAATTTTTTTTTAAAAAAAGGGGGGCACGACAATTTCACAATAATTGCCGTTTCCCCCTATTTTTTAAAAAAAATGCCTTTTAGGGTGTATATGAATAATTTGTTGAATGTGGACTAAATTGTTGCAAAATGATGTTTAAATAGTACACGACACTTTTGAAAACAAAATAGGGGCTATTTTTTTATTTTTTTTGCAAATAATTGCCGTTTAGGGTTTAAATGTTAAATTATGTTGGAGATGAAATTAATATGTTGAATAATATGTTGAATGTGGAATAAAATGTTGCAAAAATCATAATATGTAGTTGAACGGCAATTTAAAAAAAAAATAGGGGGCACAGCAATTTCACAATAATTGCCGTTTCCCCCCTATTTTTAAAAAAAATGCCTTTTAGGGTGTACATGAATAATTTGTTGAATGTGGACTAAATTGTTGCAAAATGATGTTTAAATAGTACACGACACTTTTGGAAACAAAATAGGGGCTATTTTTTTATTTTTTTGCAAATAATTGCCGTTTAAGGTTTATATGTTAAATTATGTTGGAGATGAAATTGATATGTTGAATAATATGTTGATTAACTTGTGATTTTGTAGACATTAACTTGTAATTTTGTCCATATGCTCTAATTTTGTAGACATTTTATGACTAAATTTCTTGTCATGTGTTGTAAAACATGCATTTGTAATATTTGCATTGATTTTATTTTCTTATGAATATTTCACATGTTTGCATGATCTAAAAGTGATTATGTTATAACTATTATTATTTTTAGGGTATACGACTTAGGGTTTGGACGCAATTTTTAAGTTTTTTTGTTTTACTATTTATCAATCTAAATGTTTGTACATTTGCTGCCTAAGACATTTTTTGAGTACTAACTAATAAGATTTTGTGTGTTAATAATGTAGATGGATTTGCGTTGGGTTCGTCCGGATTGTCAGGGCCGTTTAGCTAAAATTAACGGGTATACTCGTTTGAGTATACTACAGGACATTAAGGTAGCTTTAGGTGAGCATGGGAGAGACTGCCTTATCGATTTCTGTCGGACGTGTTTCGGCCACTTTCTGTTATGGGAGACCTCGACTGAGACATGCAAGTCATTTCTTCATGTTCTTATGTCGCGTGAGTTGACAGGAAGGGACAGGCCGGTGCACGAGAGATGGTTTGGTATTGGTGATTCCCGTCATGTTACGCGATTTTCGAAGAGAGAGTTCGCTCTTATCACTGGTCTGAGATTCGGTGACTCCGACTTCAGACCGACTGGGGACCATCACCCTCCGGATGGTAGAGTGTACTACAGAGTCCATCATGATAGTACTCACGTGACTCTTCAGATCCTTCTTAAGCGATTTCAACAAGGGGACTATCGAAGGAACATAGATGACGTGATCAAGATTTTGAAGATCCTCATTGTATATTATATCCTGCTCGGAGTTGATTCTAGAAGGGCAACGGTGGATAACTGGGTGTGGGCCTTAGTCCAGCAGGAAGAGCGATGGGAAAGTTTTCCCTGGGGTAAGCTATCGTTTCTGACCTTACTGAAGTACATGGACTTAGTGCCAACTACTATCGCGAACCAGGATGAGTGTGCGCGAGGAAAATCCTACCACTTCTACGGGTTCTCAGCAGCGCTACTGGTAAGTATAATTAGTTTATCTACCAAAACTAATCTATTTCGTATTTGTGTTGTTCTGATTTAAGAGTTACTTTCTTAAACATTTTTTTGATCTGATGACTGTCAAGATATGGGCGTATGAGGCCATCCCCATAGCTGCCCAGTTGGCTGGGCGGCAATTGGATACGGGTCATCACATGCCCAGATGTTTGAAGTGGTCGACAAAGAAGTCCGATTCCGAATTCGATGTCATACATGCGTTGGACGGCGAGGTTGTTTTATTTTTTTCCTTCTTTCGACATTATAATTACGAGTTCATTTTTTGGTAATTTGATGACATTCGAGCCTTGTGATGTAGGTTGAGTGCGTGGAGTCTCTAGATCCGACTCTTGAGGAGACTTGTCAGCCATTCTGGCAGTACATTGACGCTGACTTGGATGCCGGTGTGCAAAATGCTCCAAAGAGACGAGGTTGTCCACCTTCGACAGTTGCAGCTACTCGACGTGCCCGGGGATCGGTACTTGATGTTGTGGATCTATCCACGTCAGTCCATCCAGGGAGATGGAGTAGTAGGACCTCACGTCAGACACGACAGGACACTACTATGATAGAGCCTCCTGTTGATGACCCGCTCATCCAGTCAGATCCCGTGTACAGTGGGCCGGGATAGTAGTACACTGATCCATTTTCTCAAATGCTTGCACAGTTTGAGACCAGCCTATCCTGATCACAGTGGTGCGCACGATGACCTGATGCAGCGGATGAATGGAATGTTCGACACTCGCTTCGGTGAGATCCGAGGATACTTTGACCAGCAGTATACTGACCTGCGAGGTCACATCAATCAGCAGGATACTGACATGCGAGGATATATTGATCAGCAGTATACTCAGATGCGAGGTTATATTGATCAGCATTATACTGACCTGCGAGGTCACGCCGATCAGCAGGATACTGACATGCGAGGATATATTGATCAGTAGTATACTCAGATGTGAGATTATATTGATCAGCACTATACTGACCTTCGAGGTCACGTACAGGACTTCGTGCAGCAGATTCCGTCCATCGTTGGCCAAGAGCTCCGCGCATTTTACAAGTCCCGACCATTCTACCACACGAATTACGAGACACCTGCTACGTATATGCCAGGAGCCTAGGCCGCATTTGAGGCTTCTGCGGTGCCGTTTGATTTGGGAGAGGCAGGAGCCAATGGCGCACAGGACCCCCTATCACCTGCGTCGGTGAGTTATAGTGATGCAGCCTCTATGCCCGACATTCCCGAGACGAGCGTCGGTATTCGACATGTACGAGAGAGAGCGCCTTCTCGATACGTACGTAGTCCTTTCATACGTGGTTCTGTCAGGAGGCCAGGTGTGCGAATGCCTGACCTAGAAAAGTTTATTGCGGACGGGCTTGCTGCTGTAGCCCGAGAAGTGGAGCCGGACCGGTAAGTATGTCATGCTTTCAATTGTATGTTACAATTAGCCACAATAAATGTATTGTATTGTCCTCAAGTTCCTTTTCTTTTGCAGCCGCAACGTTGGAGTAGGTTTTGCAGTGGGCCCTGAGTTTTTTAGCACGTTTCTGGATCCTGAGGAAGACATGACAGATGAGGTTTAGATTCTAACTTTTACAATCCTGCTCCTCATTTCTCTATTAAAGCTTATTTGTTATCACTTGTGCTTATTATTATAAGAGACACTATTTTGTACTGTGTATCTACATCAGGCATTGGACGCCTACCTAGGAATTCTCCAAAGCAAGCCACTGTTCGTGGGGGTTCGGCTCCATGCTGCAGTTGTACACACCACTCAGATATTGGATTCTCATTTCTTTGTAAGTATCCTCTACTGCAACACTATACCGTTTGTAGTTACATATATTCGTGTGTGCTTATTATTTGAGTTGTTTTCAGACTATATGTGAATAAATCTGGAATGAAACCCACATGGGTGAGTCGGATCAGGTGAAGTACCGACCATTGTGAAGGGAGACTTTCACACCTGAGCAGCTCAACAAACTGGTCCCCTACGTGACCGGGGTGAAGCCCAAGTGGCGAGGCATGAGGCCGTGGTGGAAAAAGTGTGAAACTGTAAGTGGAAATTCTTAGTTCTGTTAAATTGCACGACCACAATATATGTGCTGACAATCATTAAATCTCCTGTCTTTTTTTCTCTATACAGTTGCTAACCATTATGAACCTAAATGGCCATTGGGTGGCATGTGCGATCTGGTTGCCGACGACGAAGATTGTGCTGTTCGATAGCATGAGATGGACTTGGGATGACTACAAGGCTATGCACCGTTACAAGCAAACGTTGCCCATTCGATGCGTATTACCTGTCCTTCTTAAGTACACTAGATTCTACGATCACCTAGCAAATGAAGGTACACATTTGCAGCCTTGTGAGAATGAGTTTGCGATGGTCTCGGGTCAGGAGTCATTTTGTTACGAACTGCATGAGGATCAACATGCGGTGTATTTGCATTGTTGGCCATCGAGAGTGCTCTTAGTTGGCGCTGGCCTAGCCCTTTGTGGAGGAGAGGGATCGTGGAAGCGAGGAAGATGATGGCCTTGACTGTTTTCAGGTTCTCGATTGATCTAGACACCATCACGGAGCAGGATGTAGTCGATTAGATTACCTTATCTTTTAGTACATCGTTTGTTTGTTTTGCTTGTACTTAGGACTGACATCCTTGATTTCATACTGCACCAGATTTCACTGTATTGCTAGATCAGTCACTCAGATATTTAGTGTTTTTTATCCCGTTTTAGCCGTTTGGGCCGAGACAGATATTTTTTGATGAGTGTGGGTTCTTTTTAGTGATATTTGTGGGGGTCATTTTATATTAGGTTGCCGATCATAGTGTAAATTTCAAGTGCAGTTCAATTATTTCAAAAAATCTACAATGTGTGGATACAAACCATAGTGATTGTAACGTTTATTATCGTAGATGTGATGAAATCACTCATTGCACCACGAAGTGGATGCTACAAATATTGGACACTTTCTCTTGGTATGATCTTCTTTCTTACAGATTGAGCATTTTTTCTTCCGTCGAAGGACGGGATTTGCATGCAGGTTAGCCCCGTCGATGTCATCCTCATTGGGGGCCAATGGGTACGCGTCGACATGCACCTATTCAGAACAACGTGCTCTATTGTGGTCCTTGCACCCACAACGACTACAGCTTCCCGTAGTACAAGTCGCAGCAGATAGGTTTCCTGTCGAGGGAATCCTGTAAGACCTAGGTCGGCCAGCCTGTCTAGGCTTGTCTGGAGCGACGCACACCATATTTTTTATTTCTTCATTCACAGCCCATTCTTACGGTCCAGGCACCGGCACTACCTCACCACCCCACATTCTCTGCAACCAGTCGGTGGTGTAATATGGGGCGACATAGGAACTCACAGCCTCTTTTGCAAAACTGTGTGAATCAGGTAACAACAGCGTAATTAATAACGATTTTCATTGTAGTGTCAATCATGTTATTTGACATACGAAATGGGCAAGATAGATTACTATTTTTCGTACCAGATTACCGCACATGCATGCGAACATGGTATGAACTCAAGTTGGAAGAAATGACATGCACAGCTTCTGGTAGACAAATCAATGATGTATATTTTACCTCTATCTGAAACCTTGAATTTATATCGAGCAAGTTTATCAACGGTCATTTGTCAACCACGTTTCACTGATTCAATCAACATTTCATGCGCAGCCTTTGTTAGAAAATTTTCCCTTTCATTAGCAGCAGTCCTCCTCTCGTAAAACCATTTTTCCATTACTCGTCTGGCACACTCCAAAAAAGAACAAACTGGTAGTTTTCTTGCCCATAGAAAATGATTATTCCACACCTCAGCTGCATTGGACGTCATGAAGGAAAATCTTCGAACAGGACACCTAACACGAGACCATCTTTTCTTCTTTTGCATTTCGTAAGGTCTCGAGTGCACCTTGTCGATCACTATTCGCCAGGACTTTCATGTACCTGTCAATTATGAGAAATGTCAGAAAAGTAGTTTAATTTAGCATGTTGCGAAATGAACAGGGTTTTTTAAGTGAGTCACCTGTCGAAATTGGCATTATCGTAACAGTGTGCAGCCTTTTGGAAGAGACCCACAAAATGAGATCCGTGTTTGCCAAATTTTGTTGCAAATGAAAACAACATAGACCATGCGTCGCATCAGGGTAGACTGCCATGATGGCATTGTTGATGCTCTTGTGTTGATCAGACACAATTAGTAGATGATCTGGGCAGCCGTACGCATTACGGACATGCCGTAAAAACCATGTCCAGGATTCATCATTTTCCACGCTTCCGATCCCAATGGCAAGAGGAAAAACCTGCTCATTTCCATCTTTTGTAACAGCGACGAACCCAATCCCTTTATATTGGCCTTTCAAATGGCAACCATCCATCACTATAACTGGCCGAGCGTAATGTTGAAATCCATGAATGGACGCGACCAAAGCATAAAACACGTATCTGAATTTACCACATTGTAGTGTTTCCAAAGCCATATACGAACCAGGATTAGCAATTTTCAAGACTTCTAAATACGATGGCAACATGGAAAATGACTTAGACGGATCTCCATATGCAAGCTTCATTGCATGTCGTTTGGCCCGAAGTGCAACCTTGTAAGTGAGATTTAGACCATGTCGTTGATTCATTTCTCGCATTATGCTTGTAGCGACCAATTGCGAGTCTTCTCTATGAAGAACATCTGTGTAGTACTCTCCAATCAAGGCAGATGAAACTCGACGAGGAACTTCAGGTCCGTTCAAATCATACGTACATTGATGTGGAATCTTAACACTCGAGATTTTCCAAATACCGTACTTCTCAGATGCATGCAGTTTGAATGGAAATTTTTTTTGTTTGCATTTCACCCACCATCTCTCTTTGTCTGATTTTTCCACGAGGTATTCTACACGGTTCTCCAAATGGTAAAACCCAACGGCCTTCTGTAGTTCCATCACTGACCCAAAAATCGATCCTTTTTGTAAATTATGGAGACTCGGTTCTTGTGCGATGAATTCATCCCCAAACTGGTGCTCTGGAGATGGACAATCTGGGATAACCCATTCGGATCAATGAATGTAATTCAAAAACTCCTCATAGGCCTGTCGCTGCTCCTCATCCAAGATAGTTTGATCATCCTCGTCTAACTCGAAGTCATCGATCATATCATTATTCGAATCATCTTCATCTTCGCCACGATGTGAACCTAAAACAATGTAAACAAGTATATCAAAAAGTAGCACGAAATGGGTTGAAAATATATTTTATGAAATTATCCATCGATAGTGTACCTTCGCAAGTTGTATATCCCTCTTCCCTATCTAGGTCTTCACAAGTTGTATATCCTTCTTCCATACCCCTGAAGTCGTGTGTAAAATGAAAAATGTCTGAGCCTTATAGGAAATTTTCATCTCCACATGCAGTTGGGGACGTATTCAAGTCAATATAGCCAAGACCCCAATCCGATCCGAAGTCCACTGTTTGTCTTGATGATGATGATGATCTCGTTGCCCACTGATCGATTGAGGATGTACCAAACTGCGACAATCCCTCGTCAAATGAGACACCCCATTTTGTATAAAATGTTTCGTCGTCTTGTAATCCAAAAGGAACGTTGTTTCGACTCCAATTTTGATTGTATATGTCGTCAAAGTGTGTCATATCGCCATCGTATGTCGATTGATGAAACGTGCTTCCTTCTGCTTCATTGAAGGATCCAACATTATAGTTGAAACCCCCGATATTGCTATTCTGACCTTCTGTTGACAGACCGGTATGAGATACTTCATCATCCAGCAATTTCAGTGAGACAAACACAACTAGAGTATCGTCAATCATGGACAATAATCTCGTCACATGAAAATCATTCTTTATTTTTTTCCTTTTAACTCTTCCCTTCTTCTCAACGATTGAGTGAATCACGTATCCCCATTTATTCAGGTCAGCACACACAAGTTCATGGATGCTCATGAATAAAGTATAGTACGTGATTCTTTCAAGTTGAACCTCTTGTTTATATCCGTTCTTATACTCCAAACCTTCCCAGTGGCCTCCGTACCAAACGACCACCGACATAAAACTCAGTATACAAGCTGTCAAAAATCATAAACGTAATAAAACTCAGCTAACGAAAGAAAATCTAATTACAAATGAGTAATGAACATATTCATTTATGGACTACATAAGACGGTGTGTATGCTGGGATAATAAGAACGACACCAGTTCATATTATACAAAATACGTTAATTTATGTTAATATTCCCAAGAACAACGTGATTGTGATGAAACACTAATGGAACCACAATTGTTCAGCAAAAAAAGTCTCTTCCTACAGTAAATAATGAAACACAAATATTATAACATTCAAAAAAATTGTATTACAAAATTCACAAAAAAATTGTCTAACATACCTTGTTTAATCTTCAAAATTTCTCCTTTCCGATATTGATTATTGATTGGCTACTAACTCTTCACTCCACTCCAATTTTAGTAATGAGCATAATGAGCATACTTGCATATACATCTTATATAGAGTAATTGCTTGGATACACTGTAAACTGTATGCATGTGACTACAAGTGTCATGCCTTGTGAAATTCACTTTTTCACCCTACCCTTATTGGATGCATATGACTACAATCTTGTTTATTATTATTCATGTTGAGCCAAAATCTTGTTTATTTCATTCATGTTGGAAAATGAAATTTCAGGGTAGACGACAATTTTAAAAGATTGTGCGGGTAGACAACAATTTTACAATAATTGTCGAGTACCCCAATTATTATATAACAATTACAATAGAAGATTATTATATAACAATTATAATACAAGAGTTCTAGTTTACCCCATGAATTGCCGCGTACCCCTGGAAAAAAAAAATATATATATTAAAAATTGTATTACATAATAATATAAATATTATATATTATTATTTTAGAAAATAAAAGATAAAGTGAGTTTGGTTTTAATTTGAACCAAAAATTATTACTAATCATTTAAAATTATGAATAATTAGAATGCAAATTTCAAAATTAGTTTTTCAATAATTTTTTCACTAATTATAACACTAAAGAAAATTTGACAAATTTTTTTGAAAAAATGAAGGGGGGCACGACAATTATTGAAAAAATGCCGTGCACCCCCTAAATATTGTTAAAAATTGCCGTTCACTAGATATATAATATTGCATAGTGCTATGTGCATATTAATATATTAATTAGTATAATATAATATATTGTCGTTCCCACTTGCATATAAGCATATTAATATATTAATATATTAATTAGTATAATATAATATATAATATATTGTCGTTCCCACTTGCATTATATGCACTATGCACTAATATATTAATTATATTATATGCACTATTCACTAATTAATATATTAATATATTATATATAATTTATATATAACATAGGGGTGCACGGCAATTTTAAAAAAAATTGCCGTGCACCCCTATTTTTTTTCGAAAATTGCCGTTCAACTATAGAATGTAAAAATTAGAATGCAAATTTCAAAATTAGCTTTTCAATAATTTTTTCACTAATTATAACACTAAAGAAAATTTTACAAAATTTTTGGAAAAAATAAAGGGGGGCACAACAATTATTGATAAAAATGCTGTAACATCCCGTTTCTTTTGTAAATAAATCTTTAACCGAGACGTTACTCTCTTATAAAAAAATTTCTCTGTCAAAAGAATAAATATAAATAAAATCTTGTGAAATATACCTTTTTTAAAATTTCTTAAAATTAATCACTTTAAATAAAAATTTTCTGGAACCTTTGATCATCGGCTACTAGCAGCCCCCGCTCGCGCTCCACGCCATAAAATTCTTAAACTAAAAATATTTTAGAAATAGGGGTGAGTGACAAAAGTACACTCAGTGGGGTGGGAAAACTCGGGATGACATAAATAATTTTTAAAAGGTTTTACACACACATGCCAAAACACCATTTTATCACATAAAACAGATTTTAGTAAAACGTTTGTCTTTTAAATAAAAACCATAGAAAAATAGATCATTTCAATCACGTGACGTAAATCATTTTAAATGTAAGCATCCATCTCAAATCAATCATCCTTCATACTCAAACATATCACTTTCATTATCACATTTACGGTTTTTAACCGTCTTGCACATATATGTGGGTCTCAGCCGCCCTGGAAACATATAATCCATCATTCACATTCAAACATCACTTTTCACATAATTTACGGTGCTTAGCCGCCATGAAAGCATTTTACGGTTCTTAAGCGCCATGAAAATATTTTTACGGGTCTTAGCCGTCTTGCAAACATATGCGGGTCTTAGCTGCCTTGATACGGTGATTAGCCGTCGTATACGGGTCTTAGCCGTTTTGCATACATATGCGGGTCTTAGCCGCCCTGAAACATTTTTATGGGTCTTAGCCGTCCTGAAAACATTTTTACGGGTCTTAGCCGTCCTGAAAACATATGTGGGTCTTAGCCGCCCTGGTGCGGTGATCAGCCGTCATATACGGGTCTTAGCCGTCTTGCATACGCATGCACATGCACACATAATTACTTCACACATAAACATATCAAACATACCCATCAAAGCACATTAATTGAACAAACACTTAGTTGCAGTTCTCAATTGCCATAATAACACATCTTATTTGTACATATGCAAATATTAACTTCACATCATTCTTCACTTTTGCATTCATAGTAAAACATTCACATCCCATAAAGATCACAATCCATAATTACGTAATTCAACTATATAAGTATTCATCAGTCATCATAATTTCCATCAATCAACTAAAACAATTAATAATCAAAATCCATCACTTAACCCTAAATCATTCAGCAATCACATTCACATTCATCATATCATAACATTATCAAATATAACATCTCATGCATTCAGCACGTATACCCAACTCATTTTTATATAGTATAATAGTTCGTAATTTAAATACTTTGAAAGAAGTATAAATATCGTAATAAGAAATTACCCCCACCTTGTTCGGTGGTTACCACGTGAGCAGCATCTCTTAAAAATCACGTATCCCAAGGCTTCACTTCAACAGGTAGCCTACATAAATTACGATGTTTTCTTAGATCATTATTAAATAAAATTAAAAGATTTAAACGACATCGAAAATCGAGATGAGACGGATCGGAACGGAAGGCCTAACGATTGAGGTTAAAGAAATAAAAGGAAAATATCAGTTTATAAGGTTGAGATGAAAGAGAATGAATTTTGGATCACAACAAAACAAGAATGAGCTCGATCGGAGTTGAAACGAGCTCGAATGGAGCGTTTTAAGATTTAGGGGTATTTTGGTAATTTGGTCAAAGGGTTGACTTTGACCGGGACCCACGACCCCCGGTCAATGATATTTTGTTGACAATGTCTCGATGATAAAATACAATGAAAATAAAACGAGATTCAGATCGAAAACGAATCAAAAAATACGACATCGCGCGTGTTCCCGTCGACGGGAAAATTTCCCGACGGCGTCTCCCGTCGGCTGCCTAGTTTTCTAGGCAGCGGTGCCCAGACGTCCCGTCGTCGGCCTGCTCGAGCAGCCACCTTCCCAGCGCCACCGGCTGCGGCGGCGCTACCCTATGCCATCAACCCTTAGTCCTCCGGCTAGCCTGCACCGCTGGCTACCAGATCCGGCCATCCCTTGCCGGATTCCGGCATGAATAGTGCCTGAAAAACAGTCTCAAAAACCCTTCGTCACACACATCTCACAAACTTCTTGCAACAGCCCCCCTTTCTAGGCCATTTTCCGGCACCGGCGCCGCCACCCCTCCATTGGCTAGCCCACAACTCCGGCAGCCTCTCCAGTGCCTGCAACGGCGAGAAAAAGAGCGAGAGAGAGAAAAATGGGAGAGAGAAAAGGTGGTAAGAAACAAGGGTTGGGGTTTTGGAGATGGTTTTTCGCCGTCTTCCAGCAAACGGAGAATCAGAATTGAATTTCGAAAGTTGCTCTAAACTCGTATCGTCGAGGGCTACGTTATATACGAAAATCAGCCGAAACGGATGGGTTTGACTTTTTCCGGCGACGGCAGCGGCGGTTTTTCGCCATTTTCCGGCGAGCGGAGAATCGGAATTGAATTCCGGAAGTTGTCCTAGACTCGTATTGTCGAGGGCTACGTTATATATAAAAATGAGACGAAACGGACGGGTTAGACTTTTTCCGACGACGGCAGCGGTGGTTTTTCGCCATTTTCCGGCGAACGGAGAATCGGAATTGAATTCCGGAAGTTGTCTTAAATTCATCTCGTCGAGGGCTACGTTGTGTACAAAAATCAGCCAAAACGGACGAGTTTGACTTTTTCCGGCTAACTCCGGTAGTGGCGGCTCCGGCTCTGGCTCCGGTGGCGACGACGGAATATAAAATTAAAAGGAAAGAGAGAGGAGAGAAAGACTTACGTGTATTCGACGCTTTTCGACTCGTTCAAAGAAATGGTGAAAATGAAATCGAATTAGGGTCTATTTATAGAAAATTTTGAAAGTTACTATTCATGATAAGATTTCGTTTCTCGTTTTTCCGAAACTTGGTATTTTGTCCTTTTTTTCGCCGTTTGAGCTACAGGTGTCCGATTGACCTCTAGTTCATTTCTATCTTCTCATTTTTCCGTTACACATCTAATGGTTTAAAAATATTTTATGTTCCATGTTTATAAATTTTATCCCTCTAAAACCGATCGTTAAACAATATCTGAAACGCACGTAATTAAATTAAACACTCAAGAATCAAAACACATAAGATATTTTAATTAAGATTTTACTTATTTACTTAATCAATTATGCTTCATTTTTATCTTGGGCGTTACAAATGCCGTACACCCCCTAAATATTATTAAAAATTGTCGTTCGGTAAATATATATAAGTGCCAATATTTTATAAGTCTTATTATTTTTTTTGATTTGAATATAATGTATTATATAATATAAGATGTAATTAGCAAAATAAGTAAAATAAAAAAAAAACTACACGGCAATTATAAATAAGTAACTATAATATAATAATTAAATAAGATAACAATTTTTTCAAAATTGTTGTTCCCACTTGTAATTATATATAACATAATAAGACATAAAAAATTATTTCATTTGTATAAAATATATAATGTGAGCTAAAACGGCAATTTTGAAAAAATTGGCAAATTATTACTAATCATTTAAAATTATTAATAATTAGAATGCAAATTTCAAAATTAGCTTTTCAATAATTTTTTCATTAATTATAACACTAAAGAAAATTTGACCAAATTTTTTGAAAAAATAAAGGGGGGCACGGCAATTATTGAAAAAATGCCGTGCACCCCCTAGATATTGTTAAAAATTACCGTTCGCTAGATATATATTAGGGCCAATATTTTATAAGTCTTATTATTATTTTTGATTTGAATATAATGTATTATATTATATAAGTGTAGACGGCAATTTGAAATGATGTAATTAGCAAAATAGGTAAAATAAAAAATAAAAACTACACGGCAATTTAAAATAACTAATTATAATATAATAATTAAATATTTAATTAGTGCAAAATTATTACTAATTACAAGCCAAATTAAAAAAAATACATAAAATAAAATTTATATAATGATAAACGGCAATTTATATAATGTTACTAATTATTATAAATTATTATATAATTTATATAATGTTACTAATTATTTAAAATTATAAATAATTAGATACAAATTTAAAATTATTACTAATAAATAATTTATTATTTCATGTGAGTATTCATTTAATTAGTAATACAAGTCATTTAATTAAAAAAAATACACCAAATACAAGTATACTGAGATGTGTCAGTACTCGGTCCCATCTTGTCCATTTTTTCAAAAAAAAAAAGGGGTAGATTGGGATATTAAGATAAGGAATAGGGTATTCAGGGCATAAATTTAAAATGGGGGGTATTTGGGCATTTTATATAGGGAAATAGGTTATGTCGGGCCATTTTCTCATTATTTTATACCACAATCATTATAATCTATCTCTTTTCTACAATATTTTCAAAGCAAAATATATTTTATCAGGCCTAATATGCTTCCGTGAATTAAATAAAATTGAGTTTAAATCATACATCGCATTTGTCTCTTAATTTTCCTGGATCTCGGTTCAGGTTTTACGGTTCAACCACTCGCCCGCAGTTTATGGTTCTAAACCGATCTTTTTGAGAACCCAGATCGCAACCATTCTCAACGGCCACCTGGATCATAGGGAGACTCACTGCTGGATGAATTTTTACTCAGAAATATAAGTTTGTTGAAAGTATGTCGGAAAGCAAAAGCTTTGTTTATTGAAGAATATAAACTAAATTATTTTACAATAATAATTTTCTCCGTCATTGGAGGAGAAAACTTGTTTAGCCTATCATGGCTAATACTCGAAAAGAGAAATCCCCCATGAACAGGAAAACTTGAAAACTAAACTATTTCACTCTAGAGAGAAGATTTTTCGAAACTTATGATAAAAAGAGAAGTTGTGGATTTTCGATAATCTTTTTTTGAGGTCGAATGCCTCCTTTTATAGGCCCCAATGTACTCTTTTGTGGATCCATTATTGTCTTGCCAGCTTGCTCTCCACTTGGTTAATGGGTATGGGGCCGACCTTTTTTAATTTTCCACCCACCTTTAGGTAAGTGCACATTCCACCATTTATTGTCGAGTTTGGTGGTCTCGTTGTCCTTTTGCATCTGGAATGAATCCTTTGCTGAGTGGAGGGGTCTTCCACTTTCGTCTTTTAACCAGAGATGCTGATTCTTCAAAGGTGGCGGACCGACCACTGTCTCCTGTCTGGAATTAGCATCCTATGCTTAATACAATGTATTCTTATACTATTACATTTGTAGAATACATATATACTTGTGAATTATCGAGTCTTAGTCTAGACTTGTTTTCTCTTATTATATTTTTGGGTTTTATTGTCTAAAAATCCTTTATTTTTTCCTTCTTTTTCGGATAATCGGGTTTATCTTGTTTAACCTTGAAATCCTGTCCGAACAAAAGTTTCTTCTGTGTTTGGCAGTAAGAACATATTCTTTCTTCCCATCTTCCGATATGTATCATGTTACATATTTTTTTCCTTATTTGTTCCGTTGCCGGAACTTTGTTTTCCCAAATTAATTTCCTCTTATTTTCAAAAAGGCTTTCAGAAAACTTGGTTGTGTTTCCTGTCATTAAATTTATCAGGAAAGACTCATTCACAGAATTTTGGAAAATCTTGAACGGGTACTTTACTTTGTCCATCTCAGTAAGACAGACCCATAATCTTCAAGCTCGCCTTGTAGATATTTCTTTCTCGGTGAGGGCGACTACTAAAGGATTATTTGATGATAGTGCTTTGGCTCTGTTGTACGTCACCATGTTTGGTCTTTGTAGTTTTATAAATTGGAAAACTGGATGAGACCATTTACCTGTAATCTCTGGAGCGGCTGAGATAATCTTTAGCTCCAGTGTATCTCCTCTACCCAGAAGCGGATTGTTCTGCCATGAATCGTGCACAGCAGTCGATATCCATTTCGGTAATTTTGAAATTTTTGAAAAACTAGGTGCGGTCATGAATACCGAAGTAATTGCTCCAAAGTCAAACAATTCTCTAACGTCTTATGGGTTTACACCCGGGAACATTCAATGTTTTAGATACTTCCCAGACCAATCGACAATAGTTTTTCCTAGATTGATCTCATTTCTTGTAACCAATTTCTCCCATATTCTTTGGTAAACCTAAAATGGAGAAATAGATTGGTTAGTATTAACCTGTCTTGGGCCCATGGCCTCAGGCTAATCTCTCATTCTGTTATCCCAGAGGTGCTGGGTTGACTCAGATTGCCTGAAATTTCTTCCTAACTTTCTAAATTAATATTTTTATCGGTGTCTGATAAAGTACTTGATTTGACGTTATCAGTCTTTTCACCGGTATCCGATGAAAAATACTTGTCTGCAGGATGTCTTGCTTCGGTATAAAAATACCCTACTTGTTCATCGATGATGAACCATTCTCTTATATTTCTCTTTGGATCACCGATGGTGAACTTGCCTTGTGTAGAGGTCCCTCTAATGCATTCCACAAATGACAATTAGAGACCCTTGCAGTTTGTATAGTTTTTTGGACTTTGTCCAAATCTGTCTTCTGAACATATGCAGTTACTTCGACTCGTGTCCTTAGCAACTCAAATGCTTTGTAAAGTTCCTCAAGATTTTTCCTGAGGTGTCTTGCTCGAATCGTGATGGAATCCGCTTCCATCTCTAATTAAGAAATCTGCAAGAATATTCTCATTAGATTGCACAATGGCAATATCAAATAAATAATATTGGCATTTTGCTTGCCACCTGATAATACGAGTTTTTTTTTATTTTTGATTCGAGTTTATTTTTCAAAAAAGCTTTTACATTTGTATTATCAACCTTTAACGTAAATTCTTTTGCTAATACTAAAGACCATTTTTTAAATGTCTTCCAAACCACAAAAAAAATTTTCTCGTTAATATGCCAAACCCTGGTTTGTTGTTCTGTAAACAACCCTCATGTATATCTATATGGTTCTTCACCAGTAGCTCTCTTTCTCATAAGCACTGCTGTCCATCGGAAGTCGTTAGCATCTGTGTAGACAACTAACTGATCCTCATCTTAAGGAATCACGAGTTTCGGCAGGTTATTGCAAACCTGTTTTAACTCTCGAAAACGTTGGGAATGAATGTCTTCCCATTTTCATTTGGTTTTTTCCTCCTTTTGATATTTTGCTAAGTCCTTGATAAACGAACCTACAAAATTAATCACTCCTAAGAAGTTTTGAAGGTGCTTCTTATCTCTAAGAACATCTGAAAATTGTGGATTTTTTCCACAATATGTTCCTGGAGTTCTATACCTGCATGTTCAATAATAATACCGAGAAACTCGATTCTATTAACCGCAATTATTGCCTTCTTTTCAGAGAGTACTAATCTTTTTTTATGACATGCTTCAGAAAATATCTCAAGATACTTCAAATGTTATTTCATATTTATAGAGGCAATCAAAATGTCGTCTACGTAAACAAACATAAACTCAAAATAATCTTTGAAAAGATTATCCATTTTTCTTTGGTATATCTGGGGTGCATTCGCAAGACCCATGGAAAGTACATTCCAAATATACTGACCTTGTGGTGTAGAAAAAACAGTTAATTTCTTTGACTCTTTTTCTAACTTGATCTGGTAGAATCCAGACTTACAATCAAATTTTGAAAACACTTTTGATCCCTCAATGTAATCAATTAAGTGTTTTTTACTCGGTATGTAATAACCATCAAATTCAGTAATCTTATTAATACCTTGATAGTTAATTACTAACCTTATCTTTCCTCTCTTTATTTCACCATGGTTTCTTACCAAACACTAAGGGCTACTATAAGGAGAAATACCTACTTCGATCAGATTGAGATCGATATGCTTTTTAATAATTTTTTGCATATCATTTCGATCTTCAATGTTCATCTAAATCAGTTCATATCAAAACAACTCGTATTGGTATTGTTCTTTTACCTTTATGATTGCTTCGATCTGGTTTTTATCCCACCAGACTAAAGGATTTTCATTGAAATTTCTCTGGATTAGCCTTTTAACATTTTCGAGGGAAAGTAAACTTTCCTCATCAATATCAATCGGAGGTGGTCCTTTTCGTAGGACATTTTTCAGAAACTGAATAGCTTCTTCATTTGCCTCTTTCATCCTCTCTTGCCTATAAGACAAAAGAGTTTCTCCAAATTTTCTTTTATCCTACATTTTAGAATGAGTTAACTTGGAATCATTATCACTACGTTTGCTGCGAAAATTAATAGACATAATCCTATTAAAAGCTTCTCTCACCGCAAAACCTGTACCAAACTACCACAGTTAGTAGTAAAGGTTAACAGGTTCTTGTGATTATCCTGCTCATATTTTGCAAATGTTTGGATAAAATTATTACCCAACAAAATATCAGCACCTGTATCATGAATAAATATCGGTGGCATTCTTATTTTGTACCAAGGGGTACCAAAAGCTCATCCGAGCATTATTCTTGATTCTCGGATATCTTTATTGAGTATTAGGATTTTTTGGGAGAAATCTCTTCTTGTAATAAGAGGTAAAGTTTCCACCGTTCCACTGGGAAAAACTCCTGGTTTTGCTGTGCAAATGCCTGAACCTGAGTCAATATAAACTGCAAAATATTCTGTCTTATATTGATCATATAATATCCCCACGTATATATATATGAAGAAAATACTTGTCATTCAGAATTGTCTGGATATTTTTTCATATTTTTCCACGATTTTAACATGGTTATCCTTAAGTTTGTTTGATTAAACTTAATCATAACTTCTTACAATCTTATCACATCTTGCATATGATACCTTGATTTTGCATATTTCTCATAATGTCTAACAACTCATTTTTTTCTTTTAAGAGATCTTTAATCTCTTCCTCTATACGCAACCTTGGCATGTTAAATAGAAAATGGTTTCTTCATTCTACCCTGATTGTGTGTCCATCAAGATCAAACTCCATCCATTTTCCCTTTCTTCCTCATGGTTTGTGTTCTTCAAGGAAACTTAGATCGAGGGTCATAGAACCTTTAGTTCTACCTGCACTTCTTGTAACAGATACTTGATAGCCTGCTATTTCTAACATGCCTTCATATCTATTAACACTCGATTGTTGTAAATGATATATCTCATCGCAAGGAAATAAATTATCCGCTTCAGATATATCAAAAACAATATGGATTTCTTTCCATCCATCAGGACAATTCATCTTAACATTACATACTCTAATCTTTTGTGGATTAAAATCCTCACTTGGTTCTTTTCTTTTTAGGCTTAGAATCCTATCTTCGGAAAAGGACAATATGTTACTAATCTCAGAATCAAACCTTAATGATCTATTATTTAAAATTGGATGATCTTTGATTAGCAAATTAACACCACCTAACCTTGGTATCTAGATTGGTTCTGGTGTCATTACTTTAGCAAATTCCTTGAAAATTTTAGGAATTTCTATATACTCTTTCCTAAGAAACATATCTAGTGATGTGTGTTAGAAAACACATATGTAATTCTATACGTGATAGAATATGGTTTAGTTCTTTTTTTCATTAAATCAGTTCTTTTAAAGTCCTGATGAAGGATTAAGACTTTACTGAAATCTTGGTCAGCTAGGTTGTATACAATCCTAGGATGAATGTCAAACATAAGTTTGCCAGCATACAAATTGCCTACCATTATACCAAGACAACTATCTCGCAAATTATTGATTCTTTTATCCATCACAGATAAATATAATTCAGAATCAATTTCTTCTTTAAAGGTAGCCTTAATCACTACTTCAATGGCTCCAATATGAATCCATTTTATAGTAACCGCTACTTCTTCTTTTATATGGCTCAGTTCCTTAGGAATTTTTTCTTTTCGAATAAGCTGCATATCAACTCTATTACTGGTTAATTCCATGGGAATCGAAAACTCACATGAGTTCACCTGGTAGATGATATGGTGTTTGCGTTGTCTTAGCCCAATCTGGTTACAGATTCAATTAAGACTTCCAATCTTAAAGTCGTTTTATGGACTTAAAGTTGAATCCTGTCGCATGATTCTTTCCATCGTCTTGTTTGAAATGGTCATTCTTGAAAAGAATCCTGATAGACTTTTCGAGGTTTGGAGTCTATCTTTCTGTTCACTGTGGCTACCCGTCTGATTCTGTAGATGATCCATAGGAACCTTCTGAATCAGATTCGAACTCTTCTTCATAGATGTTTTCATCTGAAGAGATATCCTAAAACTTGTAAACGGACACCAAATCACCATAGAAGACCACATCAATGATGTCGTCTGTTGGCTCGAACTGGTACACTTCCTTTTGCTTCTGTGGGCAATAGGGCAAAATATGATCTCTCACCACGTACGTCCAGCAGTTGCAATCTTTGAAACTTTCATTTGTATGACTATGAGCTCGTTTGAAAGTTCTCCTTCTAGATGTTCCTTCTGTTGACTTCTCTACGGATCTAGATCCTTGTGAAGAGAACCTGAAAGGATCAGACTTTTGACCAAATTTGTAAGATTTAGCCTTTGATTTGGATGACCATGATCTTCCTTGATTGAAAGGCCTTCTGTATGATCCTCTCGACTTAGATCGAAACACACTTCAGAAGTGTTTCTTTCTTTTGCCCTGTCTTTCTCGACTTGGCTCTCCAATAATGCTTTGAAAATCATTATTATCACAGCAAAGAGGAGTTTTTTACCAATCCTCTTAGTTTTTTCTTATTTTTATATAGCGTCGCTTGTTGACACCACTCTCTTATGCTGTCCTTTAAAAAGGACATCCTTCTAGCCACTAAATCAACCCTTTTTGGAGATACCTTATAGGTTTGTATAAGTATCTCTCTCCATGGGCTGCATATCTTTGCAAAGAACATTTTTGTTGCAACATTCAATGGTATCTGAGCTTTGAAGTAATATTTGTGGAACCAATATATATATTCATCTGCATAACATATACTTTTTAACTCGAGAGTATACAAAGCTTGTGTATATTCTCGATTCTTTTCTTTTCTTTCATCAAAGTATCTATCGCTGATGAAGTATAGTTTGAGCAAGTAATCAATCTTTTCGATAATTGTAAATATATTATCTCCAGATCCGATCTCTTCTTTGATATGGGCCTCCGTACTATCCCATGCTTTCTTGATTGAACCTTGCAAACTATTTTCAATAAGTTTGCTGAATTGATCTTTATCAATGTCCAAGGCTGACGAAGCAACCTTTAAGAATGTCATCCACTAATCGATCAAGGTTTTCATGTTCCTGAAATCGATGATGTCTGTTATAAGCATCAACCCGAACAGATGTGTTGGTTTTAGCATCGTTTTTGTCCAAGGGTTATTAGATGTTGTCCTATCCTATCCTGGTCGTCGCTTTTGTCATGTCTTGAATGCACTATAGTCCACTCGATCCTGTTTCCATGGTTGTTGGGGGACGGGTGTTTCAGCACTCGTACTTCCTTCTTCTTGTTTGGGGATAAGATCATTTATCTTGAGATTAACCAGATCCATAATTTCTAAATTGGAAAGTGATTTGGTTAATTCCGAGATATCAACTCTTAAGACTTCTATCAACTTGTCAGATGATGTCGAGCAAGAGTTACTCGTAGCTTTTAGACTTCGGAACTTCCGTAGTCTTTTCTTTGGGAATGTTTGGTTTATCTCTGAATGCATCTTTGAAACATTCGTTCATTGATCTACCTGTTCCCCTTGATAACCTTCCTTTCAAATCTGTAATTTCCTTTTTCAGATCTGAAACTTCTTGTTGGATCTCGAATAGAGATTGGCACATCTTCTCCATCTGTCCACCATAGTATATGATGGTCTTCTGGACTTCGCTAAGGTCTTGTGTGACCTTAGATGTGTCTGGAACAATTATGTTCCAATCTGTGCTGGATGTCATTTAATGAAATCCTACACTTGTCATATCTCGAAAGTTTTTCGGGTACATTTTTTTTGATTTTCTCCTCCCATTAGGCATAAGAAAATAATATTGTACTAATAATTTAATTTATATCTTCAATAAAACTTGGCTTTGATACCATTTCGTGCATCGGATCTCAATAAATACAAATCATGGAAAACTCTATAAATTCTTTTTTCCCCAAATAATAATTTCCCAGTACGTGGCATTGTTATACCGCATCGATCTCCTATATAAGTGAGAACACAAGTATAACATGTGATACGCAGGGTTTCCAACCGATATACTAAGATAATTATATGACTTAGTAAAATTGGTTTGAAAATAATAAAATTGGAGTGGAAATATCATTTGCACATGCGATGTCAAAGGGTATTTTGATCTTTTTACCTATTTGTGGTAGAAAAGGGTATTGTTATATGTTTTGTGATATAAAAGAGTAAATGTTATCTTAAATATGGTAGCTGAGGATATTCACCCATAATAATAATAATAATAATAATAATAATAATAATAATAAATAATACAAAATCATTTAATATTGGTATATGAGTTTGTCATTGGAATCATAAATAGCATTGAGATTGTGCTCTAAAAGTGTAGTTATTCCACATTCTTAAATTTATATTTTTTTTAAATCAAATTAAAAAAATAAATGGCGGTTTGATTGTTTTCACCGATCAAACCAAAATTCCAGAATTTTGGGACTTAAGGGACCGGTTGATCATCAATTCGATCGGAATAAGTAAAATGTTGATTGATTTTCACCAATATATTTATGTACGTAATTTTTTTTATCTATTAATGATTTTGTAGAATATATTGGGTTAACAAGTTTATCTGTATTTAATGTAGGGGACTTAAGCAAGCACCAAGAGCTTTATATGACACCTTATCTCTCTATCTGCTGGAGAATGACTTTAAGAAAGGTACAGTCGACAAGACTCTGTTCAGGATTTATGATGGAAAAAGTGTACTGTTTGTACAGATATATGTGGATGATATCATCTTTGGATCCATCAACAAAGAGTTGTGTGAAAAATTCTCCAACCTGATGCTGTCGAAATTCTAAATGAATATGATGGGAGAATTAAATTTCTTTCTCGGGCTGCAAGTAAAGCAGCTGATTGCAGGAACCTTCATCAGCCAAGTCAAATATACAAAAGAGCTTATCAAGAAATTTGGCATGGAGAATGGTGCAGCAACATCCATTCCTATGTCTACATCAATAAGTCTTGACAAAGATGAAGATGGTAAAGATGTAGATATCACAAAGTACTGACGGTTAATTGGATCTTTGCTGTATCTTACAGCAAGTAGGTCAGACATCATGTTTGCAGTAGGAGTCTGTGCAAGATTCCAAGCAGCACCAAAAGAGTCACATCTTTCAGCTATTGAAAGGATTATCAAATATCTGAAAGGAACTCAGAAAGTAGGTCTATGGTATCCTAAGGAATGAGGATTTAAGCTTAAAGGCTACTCTGACTCAAATTATGCAGGTTGCAAGATTGATAGAAAAAGCACTAGCGGGACTTGTCAATTTCTTGGAAATAGACGTGTTTCATGGTTCTGCAGGAAGCAAACATCAATTGCAACTTCTACAACAGAAGCAAAATATGTTGCAGCAGGAAGTTGCTGTGCTCAAATCCTCTGGATACAACAACTTAGAGATTATGGGATTGAAGAAAAAGAGACTACGATTCTCTGTGATAATACAAGTGCAATAGCAATTACTCATAACCTATTTTTCACTCAAGAACAAAGCACATCGACATACGACATCACTTTATAAGAGATCATGTAGAGAAGAAAGATGTTGTGCTTGAGAAAGTTCACACGGATCTCCAGCTTACAGATATGTTCACTAAACCATTGAGTGAATCGAGGTTTTCTATGCTCACAGTCTCTAGTTATTCAAATAGTTCTCGATGTGAAGTTCATTGAAAGGAGAAGTTAATAAAAACAAAATGTGGGTAACAACAATGAATAGAACTAAAATACGGAGAACAAACATTGAATATCTTTATATATATATATATATATGTGAAAGACCAAAAATGCCACATGACATTTATACAATGCTTGCACATTAAATTTTCTCATTAAATGTTTTTTTTCCTTTTTTTGTTTAGATAAATTGTCTTATAAATATAGATGTTATAATATAGATAAGTAAAAATTGAAAATATTGAAAGAGATAATTGATAAATTTCCGATACATACCATAAAATATTTTTCGTGCTTTAAACGAATCAATTTTTTTAAACATTTAATACATCTATGATATAACATGTACAACATGTAAACCATAAAACATTTTCCAAAGTATAAATATTTTTAAGATTATTAAATGAACCTATAATTAAATGAACCTATAATTTATGTGTGTTAAATTAGCCAATTCATTTACATAATAATATATTACATCTATAATATAACAAGTAGTAGATTATCATATAACTATATATAGAGATGTTAAATAGGGTCGAGCTATACGGGTCGACCCGTTTAACCCTAAAAATATAGGGTTAGACATCTATATGAGAGGTTCGTTTAAATCCGAACCTTTTTGACCCGGTCTATTAGCCTGCGACCTAAATAAACCAGCCTGTCTGTTAATCGGACCAGCCCAATTAACCCAGTTAACAATTTTAGGATTTCTTTCCTAATTTCCTTTCCTTTTATCATTTCCTTTCCAAGTTTCAGCAGCCGCAACCCCCCTCCAACCCTCTACTCAAATTCCTTGGCTGCCGCCCAAGCACAGCACCCCCGGAATCTGCACACAGCGCCGCCCAAGCACCCCCACTCCCCGAAGTTGCGCACCACCACTTGAAGTGAATACAGTGCCCCCGCTTCCCTCTCGGCCTTGTCTCTCACTTCCCATCGGTCATGCCTCTCTTGAGTCTTGACTACAGATGCCAGAAGCCATAGATATTCCTTTTAAAATAATTAATTTTGATTATTAAACTTGCAAATTTTTATCATCATCAGTTTACTTGCAAATTTTGATTATTAAACTTGCAGCATGGATTTTGAAAGCCACACACTTGAAGTTGAAGATGATGATGTGGAGATCGTGAATTTTGGAGCTCCTAGTGAGACCGTTAGCGATGGCGATGAAGCTGAAAATATTTAAAAAAGGAATAGAGCAGCCACGTTTGACGTATGGAGCATTTTTTCTAAGCCCATTAATGATAAGGTGAAATACGGTCAGTGTGAGAGAGAATATAGTTACAGTGGTTCTAGTTATGGTACTTCTACAGTTAAACATCATTTGAATGCTTGCAAGAATCATCCAAAATATAAAGATGTGGGTCAAATGTTAGATGGTGAAGGAAAATTGAGACCTAGGAAAATTGATCAAAATCATGTGCAATAATTGATTAGTATGGCAATTATTTCACATGATCTCCCGCTTTCCTTTGTTGAGTACCACTAGATTAGAGAATTGCTTAAGTATTTGAATGCTGAAGTCAAAAGTTTTGGTAGATTAACAATTACTACTGATATCTTGAAGTTGTATAAGGTTGAAAAGGAAAATTTGAAACGTGTGATGATTGGTTGTCCTGGTAGAATTTATTTAACATCTGATTGTTGGACTCTTGTACTGGTCATGATTATATTTCTTTAACAACACACTTTGTTGGTTGTGATTGCAAGTTCAATAGCAAGCTACTAAATCTTTGTAGAATGGAAACCCCACATACTGGGTTTGAATTGTCAAATAAGTTGTTTGGCTTTTTGAAAGAATTGGGAATAGAGAAAAAAAGTGTTCTCTCTTACTTTGGATAATGCTTCTGCTAATGATAACATGCAAGATAATTTGAAAGAAAGACTTTCTTTGCAAAATAGTCTTGTATGCAATGGTGAGTTTTTTCATGTAAGATGTTGTGCTCATATTTTAAATATTATAGTTTAAGAGGGCTTAAAAATGGCTGATGAAGCTTTAAAAAAGATTAGGCAAAGTATCAAATATGTCAAGAGTTCAGAGGGAAGAATGAAAATTTTTCTAGAATGTGTGACTCAAGTTGGTGGTATTGATACTAAAAGTGGTTTCCGCATGAATATGTATGCACTAGATGAAATTCTACTTACAATATGCTTGAAAGTGCAATTATACATAGGCGTGCTTTTATTTTGTTTCAATTGAATGATCAAGGGTTTAAGTTCGCTCCAACAAATGAAGAGTAGGTAAGGGGGGATAAAATGTGTGATTTCTTGCGTTCATTTTTCGTGATCACAAATTTGATTTTTGGTTCATCTTATCCCACTTCCAACTTATATTTTTTGCAAGTATGGAAGATAAAGTGTTTTTTAAAATCAAATCTGGTGAGTGAAGATGAAGTCATTAAGAGTATGACTATGAGAATGCAAGTCAAGTTTGATAAGTATAGGAGTGAATATACTACTGTGCTTTCCTTTGGGATTGTGCTTAACCCTCGATCAAAATTAGGAATGATCAAGTATTATTACTCTCAACTTGATTTTGATACCGCTCAAGGGAAGGTTGACCGCACAAAAAGTAAATTACAAGCACTTTTTGATGAATATGAGAAATGGAAGTTTGTGAATAAACCAAGTGCATGTTCTCATCAAAGCTCTTCAAGTTCATTATCTTTCACATCAACACTTGGGGAAAAGGGAAAAGAGCAAGTAAATGCTTATCATGTAAGTCTTTATTTTAGTGTTATAAGCATTCATCATTTATTTATATATTAATTGTTTAATACACTTGTTAATTCATCTAATTATATTTAGGTTATGAAAGATTGACAAAGTAAATCAATGGATATTCAAATTTAAAAGTTTGAATTGGATCGGCATTTAGATGAACCCCCCATTAAATTGAAATACAATGAAAATTTGAATGTATTGACATTTTGGAAAGAAAATAAAAGCAAGTATCCAACATTATCTGTCATGACTTGTGATATTCTTAGTATCCAAATCACCACTGTAGCTTCTGAATCTACTTTTAGCATTGGGTCTCGTGTTGTCAACAAGTACAGGAGTCGACTTCTTAGAAAAAATGTGGAAGCTCTCATGTGTACTTGCAGTTGCCTACAAGGCTTTACTATTGGTAATATTTTTATGTTTTCATATATAATTTGTTTACATATCATTAAATATCTTTTATCAATAACTAACTTATAATTTTGTAAATTTTTTAGATAATGAGGAGGAAGAGGAACTGGAAGATGATGCTCTGTTATTGTCTAAGGATCGAATGGTGAAGAGTAAAAATATTTATCAATTTATGAATTATGCTTGAACTTTTAGAACTTTTTGAATTATGTTTGAATTATGTTTGAAATTTTAGAATTATGTTTAAATTATGTTTGAACTTTTATAATTTTATGATCTCTATTTTAGATTTTATATTGATTTTCTTACGTAATCTGATTAGTGGCCCGTTTAACTCGAACCCCGCTAGAGTTAGGTTAGGTTCTCACTATCATTAAAAGTGAATCAAATAAGGTTCTAGCTTATTAGCCCGTAGCCCTATAGGACTAGAATCAGCCCGTTTAACATCTCTACTTATCTATCATGTATACAACTTTAAATATATGATTATTTTTTTACAATAATAAATATATTTAAAATGAACCAATTTTTTAAAATGTGATAATCTATCATTATACATAATACATGTAAACTTTTTTCTTTATTAGAAATATATCATATTGAAAGAATATATTTTTAACAATGATAATCATGATTTTTAATTACCACAATATTTTCTGAAAAATATCATGTATAAAACTTTAAAAATTATCAATATATGAATGAAATTTTATCGAATATCTTTATATGTATATGAACAAAGATTTTCAAATATCAAATACATTTAGAGATATGCGCAAAAACGTATATGGGACCTTATACAGTTTTATATGAGACCAAAATTGATTATGTTGAATGAATTGACCTGTTTTTATTAATCCATACGAA
This sequence comes from Scutellaria barbata, assembly GCA_028654395.1. NCBI lineage: Eukaryota > Viridiplantae > Streptophyta > Magnoliopsida > Lamiales > Lamiaceae > Scutellaria > Scutellaria barbata. The sequence continues at coordinate 6,529,744 of CM053649.1, read as the reverse complement.
CTCTGCTTTATATGATATTTCACGTGAGATATTCCTACGTAAGACATGTATATTTAGAGATAGAAATAAAGAGTTGGACTTGTGTGTAACTGGTATATGGATCTTAAATCCATACACGTGGGTCGGGTAGGGTCGAATCCGTATTTTTTTTACCCTGACCTTTATGTTGTTTTTGTCATACCCATATGTTATATTAATCATACTTTTATGTAATACTTTAACTTTTAAAAAAATTCAAATTTTGATTAAAAAAAACCCTAATTTGTACATATATACCTTTATGTGGTATTACTCATAATTTTAAGTAATATTAATCATACGTTTATATAATACATAAAGGTACAATTAATATAATTAAAAGGTATGACTACCATAACTAAAATGTATGACTAATATAACGAAAATGTATGAAATTTATTAATAGATGTCTAAAAATATGTTAATGTACAGCTAAAAACTCTAAAGGTATGACTAACATAATATAAATGTATATTTAACATAACATAAATGTACGAGTAATTTGGATGTGTTTATGCGCACTCACCAAGGTGCGTGAGGGCACGTGCAAGCATATGAACGATGCGTGGGGCAGGTCAAATTTATTGCACGGATCTAGGATCCGTGCACCAATTACACCAAAATTTTTCTCATAAATAAATGTTACAATTTATATTTTAAATCTAATATAAGTTCATAATACAATGCCAAAACATACAACTAACTTAATATCTAATGGTCTAAAGAAGAATTTCAATAATTATTTTAACTAAATTAAATCTCTAAAATAGTTTTAGGACACCTTGGAGGATAAATGAGAACTTCTTAAAAAATTTGAAAAAAAAAACGTCATGAATCCTAAGTTGGAAGATTTTTGGAAAACTCTAGTTAAGCATTTAAATATTTATTTCTTAAAATATATAAGATCAAACGATCCTAAATTTTAAACATGGAATGTAGGTTGTTAAATAATAACATTTATAAATTTCACAATGATCAAAGAAGTATAGCCATAGATTTCTAATATTTGAAACCTAAATTTCACAAACGGTAAATTTTGCAGAGCTGCAAAATAAATTTAATATACTACGAAATATAAACTCATTTTATTTTGAATTTTTTTCCAGAAGATAAAAAAGATGTTACCATACAACATATCCAAAATTCAAAGTATTTGAAAATCTTTAACTATGAGTATTAATCTCGTACAGGAGAAAAGTGTATATAGTGAATCTTTCAAAACAAAAAAAGAAAATTAATTTTTAAATGGAATACCTATCACATTAAATTGAAATTTTTACTGTATATCGAAACCCTAATAATACATAATCTGATGAAATATTATAAAATTCGAAAATATATAAATAATATTTTTTTATTTTTTAAATCTGTGATACTAAAGCTGATGAATTCTGAAAGTGAGAAATATAAAATTCATATAAAAGATAATATGACTCAGATTGATATAATTTTTGTTACAGAAGATCAATGTTACAGTAAACCATAACATATTAAAATTTCATAAAATTATAAGGTCTATAAATATTTATTTTAAAATGTTTAAATTAGAAACGTGAACATATCGATTCTTGCACTGAAGGAATCGAAAATTCATTTTAAATCGGTTATAACTCCGATTGACCTGAAATTTTTACTGAGTATTCTATATATATCAAAGATAAACATATTAAATTTTCATGTGTCTAACTGCGAATTTAATAATTGACTAACTATTCTAGAATTTGAAATTAAAGAAGAAAATGTGTTTCCTTAAATTAATTGTATTCTAACTAAAGATATCACTTAGATTTATCATATAAATAAGAATTAAACAAATTACTCTTGGTTTGACATGAAAAGAAAATTATGAGAAAAAGGAAAAAAACACATACCTTCTCTAAAAGAGTTTGAAAATCCTAATCCTAGTGTATCATCTTTTTTCTTATTTATATGATGAGGTTTAACATTTCTAAATCTAATAATGATGTAATGGGCCTCTTAACCTCTTGGGCTCATACTAAAGAAATCTTCTTGGGCTCACACTAAAGAAATCTAATAAGATTTGACTTATAATCCAAATTAGATCCATCATTTAAATCAAATCCTACATTATATAGGATTGATACAATTTTTTTTAATATAACAACCTTTTAATTATTATTATTATTATTATTATTATTATTATTATTATTAGTATTATTATTATTATTTTTACGGTTGTTACAAATAGTATAACTTTTATGTTGCAATAATATAATCTCATGTTATTTTTTAAGTACATAAACATTATGATATTTGTACATAAAAATTATACTAATATAAAGGTATTATAACATAAAAGTTTCAACTATACTACATGAATTTTTATAGTACAAAAAAAAATAAAAATTATTCACTAAAAATATTATAAAATCTCTATAAATATTACAATATAAAAATTATATTATTATAATAAAAAAATTATAATATAAATAAAAAAATAAAAAAACCTAAATCCAATTACATAAATCATAACTCATGCATTTGGTGGACATAAACACTAAGCATAAATCCAAACATTTGCCGATCACATTGGAAATAAACACTACCATAAATCCAAACATTTGCCGATCACATTAAATACAGATGAAGAGCCTTCAATTCCAAGGGTTATCCTTATCATTCAGTCTCAGTTTTGCTTTATTAATTATTATTATTATAATGGAAACAAACACGTTTTGCCACTTGTAATTGTATACATGTTTAGTGTGGGTAAACTTTAGTGTAGGGTTCGTTAAATACACAGGAGTAAAAAAAATTAAATTTAATTTAATAAAAAAAAATGTAAATATATTTATATAAGAAAAGATATAAATAAAACACATATTTACAAAAACTATTTAATTTCATTAATAATAAGTGAATAATCATTCTTAATCAGCTCACTTTTATTTGAATTTTTCGTTTTTAAAATTTTTTTTCTAAAAAATTAAATTAAATAAATTAAATTTATAAATAATTTCTATATTTGAAATCTACCATGTATTATTTAAAAAAATTTAATTAAAATTCATATATTATTTACAAAAATTTAATTAAAATTCATATATTATTTACTAATGTCTATGATCTATATAATTATATCATTAAATAGTCACATTAATTAACTTTAAAATTCAGTTATTCTTGTTCATTGTTCTTCTTTGTGAATTGACACTTATTGAAATTGCCTCAACAATGACATATAATTCTCATTAATCAATTATTTATAATTTAAAATGAATTTTAAATAACATAAATTGCAAAAAAAAAATAAAAGAGAGATTCGTACCTACTAAACGGGTTCTAAATCAATAAATTCAAAGTCATATATAAAGATTGAGATTTAGGACAAAATTTTATTGTAGTATATATACTCATGTTTTGTAACCCAAACAATTCCCTAATTTTGTCATATTTAAAAGTTTGACGAATAAATCGCTCTCTCTTTTAGCATGTTTTTGCATCTACTAATTTGACTATATGCAACCGTAGCTTGGATCCTTATAAACTGAAAATGATTTATGAAGGAAAAAAACTTTGAATATAATAAATTTGAATTGTAAATATTTTAAGATTTGAAGAAATATAAAAAACACATCATGAATAAATATCAATTTTGTGTAATAACATTAGGCCATTAGATATTAAGTTAGTTGTATGTTTTCATTATAGATGATTAGGTGAGGAAGAGGGTGTGACTCGCAAGGGATATAATTGCATTCATTTTCTTTCTGCTCAAGACTTTTTAATTTTTAAGGTGGTGATTCTTTTCATGTGTTTGTCTTTATTAAATGTTTTGTGTGGAAGTGATTGATGAATTTATGCATGAGATGAAATGCTTGTTGTAATTTATAATCTATGCATGAGAATTAGCCAGGGACTTCAGAGGTACAAGGATCAAAAGTTAGATTTTCGGGTATGCCCGCTGTGCTCAAAATTGATTGGCTAATCCCAAGATGAGGAAATATTTATTTGCTTGGCTGTTGTGTTATTTATCTTGCTATTATATGATGCCTTTAATCTTGACAAACATGTCCCAACCGAGCTAGTTTTGCTCATCCCATATATCAAATCTAACTTTACAAAATAAAATGCTTGATGTGGAGTGGGGTGGATGTGCGATAGCTGGTGACAAGAAGTTTATTTAATTTAATCATCATGATTTTATGAAAACATCTTCTGTATTTGTTATTTATAGTTTATCTTTTAACGTTAAGTCATTTTGATAAATTTTAACTAATAAATCAAACTCGTCGTTAAGTCTTCCGCTACAAATTCGTGTAATTTCTATTTATTTAATGTATATAATATTTTCGTTGCAAATTCATGAAATTCTATTTATTTAAATTTTCATTTATACTCCGGTGGCTAGAGTTGCATTAATTATTTTATTTTAAACTATATAGTTTATGAAAGATTAAATGTTTACATCTTCAATCCATTTTAGTATGACTTATTTCATTTTGTTGAGATTTTCTGATGAAACCGTTGGGAATTTCGGGCTATTTTTAAAATACTCTTACGGTCTTGATTTCATTGTTTAAACTTCTATTTTAAAAAAAATTAATTAAGAAAAAATCGGGATGTTACACTATTACAATATAAAAGTTATGTTATTACAATATAAAGATTTTTAAAGGTAATATAAATCTATCATGCATTGCAAAAGGTTATCTGCATATAACTAAAATGTTATATGGAAAAATTAAAAGGTTAAGTTTGTTTAACTAAAATGTTATGTCAATATAACTGTAAAACTAGGATTTGGGCACATGTGGGCGCATGAGATGCGCATGGGTTGCATGAAATACATCATTGGATCAGGTTGAATCATGTGTACGGATCCTAGATCCGTACACCTGATGCATAGAAATAATTGTGATATATATATATGTGTGTTTTTTTTTATTGTAGATAGCATTGTAAGGAAGATTTTTCTTCTCTTTTTTAATGTTTTAAAGAAAAATGGTAAAATTGTAGATAAATTCAACTATATATTTTGCTTTTATATATGTGCTAATAGTGTATGTGGTGCATTACACGGTTTGTTATATAAAATTTAATAATTTTAAAATTTAATAATATAATATTAACTTAACATAAATATATAATGTTTTTAAAATTTATATTATTTACAATAATATCTAAACATATAGATAAGTAAAACATCAAATTAGAAAGTTCAAATTTCAATTATGAGGAATACAAATAATAAACAATTTAAAAATAATTTCAAAAATAGAATTGGGATTACAAACAATAAACAATTTAAAAATAAAAAATGATAAATTTTTGGTACATCATATTATTTATAATTTTGATTCATAATTAAGTGAGAATTTTAAATAAATGAATTTAAAGGGGCTATACACAACGCACCTAATACGTACCTTAATTACTAAACACACTCACTTTAAAATATTTAACATTAACAAATTTCTAAACACACTCCACAACATTATCATTTTACCCTTGCAATTATATAATATAGAATTAAAAATAATACATAGTAAAGGTATTTATGTCTTTTAATATATATTTATTTTTAATGAGATATGTGTAGTAGTGGGTGAGGTGTGTATGGTCCTATTCATTATTTAAGTTAAATATGACTTTTATTTAAAAAAAAACATCAAAATTACAATGTCATAATTTTTATTATGTCTAAACATGTTTTATTTATAATTTAAAAGACCCTAAAAGATTGATATATTATAATGAACATATACTATATTCTAAAAAAAAAACCTTTTTTTTTCCTCAAATAATCTAATTATTTTATTAATTTTTTATTGTTGGTATGAATAAATTTTTTTCATACGAATAATTTGATTTGTTTCCTACAAATAATCATATTTGTACTAATTAGCTTGATATAATTTTTATCTAGAAAATCATAAAATAATGATTAATTTAATTTGTATATTAAAAAAATATTTTCAGTATTGTAATTTATTAAAATAAAGTAAAATAAATGTCTATATTCTCATTGTCCACACATTTTCTCCTCATTTTAGACACCCTTCCGTCCTTCGCCCTTCCCCATCCCCACCACCCTCAGGGCCCCACCCTGCACACAACAGAACTTTTGAGACTATTTTTATCAGTGACACCCATCCAACCCAACCCAACATTAAAATATTAATTTCTCTCTCTTCCACCTACACAACCCACAACCCAATCTAATTCCAACGTTTTCATAGTTTATTAGTGACACCAACCCAACCAAACTCAATATTTTTTTTTTCAATATTTAATATTTATATATTATTTTGTGAGCATATTTTTTATTATATTTCACAATAAACTAAATCGAAATTACAATAATTGAAATACGAAATAGAAATTACAATAATTGAAATACGAAATAGAAATTACAATAATTGAAATACAAAATCGAAATTACAATAATTGAAATACGAAATCGAAATTACAATAATCAAACTACAAATTATATATTTAATTATCAATACCAAATTTGTTCCAAATATGCTCAACCAAGTCATTTTTAAGAGCATTATGAGCTTCTCTATTGCGAATTTTGGAATAAATTTCGAGAGATATTTTGTGGTGTTTGGCTAGGAACTTGATTGAGATTTGGAGAAAATTGAGAGTTTTCAAAATATTGAGAGTTTGGAAAATCTTCAGAATTCAAAAAAGATTGAAAGTTTTGGTAATTTTGGGAATTTGAAAAATAATTTGGATTATTAGGATCCATAATTTCCCAAAAAAAGAACTTGAGATTGTGAGACAAATAAGAATGAATTTTGGATTGGTGAATAAATATGTCAATATTGAACTCTATTTATAGAGAATTTTTTTTTATAAATTTTGATATTTTTTAATTTTTTTTAAAATAAAAATTATTTTCAATATTAATATTTTAAATTATATCCGTAAAAAATTAATCGAGATCAATAGAAAAATGACACGTGTATAAATTGTACACAAAATGAGTGTCATGACATTGGTCACCATGTGACCAATGTCATGACATTCTCATTCTCTCTCATGTTATTTAATTAATATAAGTGGTGACATTTGGTGGTGACATCCACCAAATGTCACCAATAAAAGTAGTCTGACAAGAGTTGTTAGGGTGAAAGCATAACTTACCTAGTATAGCTTCATTTTTTTCATTTTTAAAGTTTTGATTAAAATATCTATTTTTGGTTAGTGGATATGGGTGGGAAAACCACATATTTTCATTGTTATTCCTATTTTGCTTTTATATAGATATAGATTATGGGTGTGTACATATATATATTGGATATGGTTATCATGAGAAGGATAATAATCTTAAAAAAAAAAGATAAACATACATGAATCTTGATATGAAGAAGAAGAGAGAGTAAGATGAGAAGAAGGAAAGAAATAGGAAAAGAAAGAAAGAAGAAGTCGACAAAAGAAACAGAAGAGCAGGAGGAGGAGAAGAAGAAGAACAAGAAGAAATGTGTTTCCTATCTTTCGTCGATATCTAGATTTGGAAGAAGAAGAAGGGTTGTTCTACCTTCTCGTTGTCGGATTTTGATCTACAATATATATATATATATAGAGATCGTGCATCGAATCGAATGGAATTGAATTGCAGGAACACTAGAATTTGTACAAATAATGTATGAAAGTCCTACTCTAGCAATTATTATGAATTAGGATTGCGTGTGAAATAAAGTTTTAGATTGTTAGTTAATGAGGAAATAGTAGATTTCTATCAAAATGATTTTTTCTTTAATTAGAAAAATGTAAAATTGTCAAGCGCGAAGGGTTTGCCAAAGACACAAAAAAGGAAAATGGGAATTCTTGAATTGTTGACTCAAATTGTCTTATCAACCACCACCAGGCACTGCAGAAAATTAGATAAATGTATTTTCCCAACTATATATGCCAAAACTGGACTGTTAAAAGTACATGTGCTTAAATAGATAATTATATTTAAATATATTACCTATAGGTTATAAGGAGTATTTGTGTGCATTAAGTGCATGAGTCATGATTTGTGTAATTGGACGTGTAGGTTGGGTTGGATCCGATTCAGTCCGAATCCATGCCTAGGTTTATTTTTTTAATTTATGTCATTACTTTTATGTTATAATAATATAACTTTTTATATTGTAATGGTATAACATTTATATACTGTTGGTCCCAAGTTGTCTCGGAGGTTCAGAGGGGGGTGAATGAATCTTCATCGATTTTGAAATTTTTTTCGAATTTACTATACTGTAAGTTATTTGAACTTACAGCACAAGTCAGTACTGTTTACAGCACTAGGATATAGTGTTGTATGTTGTAACTTAGAGTTCTTGGCAACATAAAATATGTTTTGACAGAAGGCTTGTTTTCTCAAAAATGTTATTTTAGAAGATTCTTTTTATGATTATAACAAGATAAGCACAAGATGTAGCACAGATAAAATAAAGCAAATAAACACTTATGGTTTATAATGGTTTAAAGTGGTGTAATCCTTCTACGTCCACCATACTGCTTCCCCGAGGAGAAACTTCGTTAAGCAAGATTGAATTACAGGGTATCACCTAACAATTTATCAACCTAACAAGTTAACACCTACTAGAACCTAGCGTACACATGGCAACTGCAAGTTCTAAAGGCAAACCCACTAAGGATTTCTAAAACTCCCACACAGGGAAGTTGTCTATCTCCTAAACAACTAAATACAATCAGTAAGGATAAATCCTATCAACTGACGATACCTAAAACAACCTAGCACACAAAAAATAGGTTAAAGTATATATGTTGTTTCTTCAATTGGTGTGGTGAAGTGAACTTCTGAATCCTTTTTCGGATCTTTCAGATTGAAACTTGTTCACTTCACTTAAGTCGAATGACTGAAACTTGTAAGGATGCTTGAGAGTTTAGCTTGAGAATGCTTAGACTTGTTGAGCACAAATGTTTCTGTCACACCCCATTTTCTTATAGAGAAAAATATCAGAGTTTTTCACACGGGCGTGCAGGAAGAAGAAAAGAAATAGGACACGAACATAAAATATTACATAATAACCATCGGCTTCAACCGAATTAACATAATATTCACAGCGGAAAAACATCAGGATCTCCCATCCCAAACACACCTCACCATCAGGATCTCACATCCCGAATACACATCATCATCAGGATCTCACATCCCGAATACACATCATTTAACCACCAAACTTGGATTCCTTACAACATTGTTTTATAAAGATAAAAGTTTGAGAAACATCATATTAACAATAATTTACAGATCCAGAAAAAATATATATATAGCACCTTCTCTCTCCTTCTAGGGTTCATCATGCTCATCACCTCCTGTAACGTGAATTACAGAATAAGGGGTGAGTGCGTTGAATACACTCGTGGGGATAAAATCCGCGTCTAAATCTTAACACATATAATTGAATCAGAATTACGTATAATCATCACTAATCACAGCACGAAATATGCACAACAGACATTAGAAATGGTAAGGGACGAATAGGTGTGGGCATCGCTCGTCTTATCCCATAAAACGGTCTCAAATACCGCTGGTGCATTTCAAGGACCACCAAACCTTTCATAGAAGAATGGAGATAAGGGACGAATGCATGAAGGGGCGCCTCAGCGGGCCCACCCCTCACAGTTTATGTATGTCACAGCAAGTATATAATCACAGCATTTAATATTCCTCAACCATGCTTGGAATAGGGAAAACTGTAAACAGATAAAGAGTTAGAAATTACCTCCACCTTGTTCGGTAGTTACCACGTGAGTTGCAAGTATCCAAGATCACATATCCCAAGGCTTCAATCCAACAGGTAGCCTACATAATTTATGATGTTTTCTTAGTTCATTATAATCTATAATTAAAGATTTAACCGATATCGAATCGAATATTATCTATCAAGATGAGACGGATCGGAACGGTAGGCCTAACGATTGAGGTTGAAGAAAACAAGAGAGAAATATCAGTTTATAAGGCTGAGATGAAAGAGAATGAATTTTGGATCACAACAAAAAAAGAATGAGCTCAATCGGAGTTGAAACGAGCTCGAACGGAGCATTTTAAAATTGAAGGGTAATTTGGTAATTTGGTCAAAGGGTTGACTTTGACCGGGACCCACGATCCCCGGTCAACGATATTTTGTTGGCAACGTCTCGATAATAAAGTACAATGAAAAGAAAACGAGATTTGGATCGAAAACGAATCAAAAATACGGCGTCGCGCGCGTTCCCGACGACGGGAAAATTTCCCGACAGCGTCTCCCGTTGGCTGCCTAGTTTTCTAGGCAGCGGGAGCAACAGACTCGGCAGCTGCCCAATTTTCTAGGCAGCCTCGGCCCCGGTCTCTCGGCGACGGGAGAAAAACAGGGCAGCGTCTCCCGTCGCGAACCTGCTCAACCAGCCACCTTTCCGGAGCCACCGGCTGCGGTGTCGTGGCCCTATGCCACCGAAACTTAGTCCGATGGCTAGCCTGAATCACCGGCTACCAGATCCGGCCATCCCTTGCCGGATTCCGACGAGAATAGTACCAGAAAAACAGTCACGAAAACCCTTCATCAAACACAAATTTACACAAACACAATGCAATAGCTACTTTTCCAATCCATTTTCCGGCACCGGCGCCATCACCCATGGCGGTGCCACCCCTCCAGTGGCTAGCGCACCACTCCGGCAGCCCTTCCGGTGCCTGCAACCTCGAGAAAAAGAGCAAGAGAGAGAAAAACGGGAGAGAGAAAAGGTGGCTGAAAATAAGGGTTAAAGGTTTTGGATATGGTTTTTCTCCGTTTTCCGGCGAACGGAGAATCGGAATTGAATTCCGGAAATTGTCCTAAACTCGTATCGTCGAGGGCTACGTTGTATACAAAAATCAGCCCAAACGGATGGGTTTGACATTTTCCGGCGATGGCAGCGGCGGTTATTCGCCATTTTCCGGCGAACGGAGAATCGGAATTGAATTCCGGAAGTTGCCCTAAACTCGTATCGTCGAGGGCTACGTTTCATATAAAAATCAGCCAAAACGGACGGGTTTGACATTTTCCGGCGATGGCAGCGGTGGTTTTTCGCCATTTTCCGGCGAACGGAGAATCGGAATTGAATTCCGGAAGTTGTCCTAAACTCGTATCGTCGAGGGCTACGTTGTGTACGAAAATCAGCCGAAACCGACAACTTTGAAATTTTCCGACGAGCTCCGGCAGCGGCGCGCCGGAGACAGAATGAAGATGGGAAAGAAAAAGAGAGAGGAGAGAGACTTACGTGTATTCGGCACTTTTCGGCTCGTTCGAAGAAACGGTAAAAATGAAATCGAACTAGGGCCTATTTATAGAAATTGGAAATCACTATTCATCTAGGCTAGGTTTACTGTTCACGTAGCTAGGTTACTGTTCACGATAAGATTCCGGTTACTATTCATGATAAGATTTCATTTCTCGTTTTTCCGAAACTCCGTATTTTGCCCTTTTCTTCACCGTTTGAGCTACAGATGTCCGATTGACCTCTAGTTCGTTTCTATCTTCACATTTTTCTGTTACGCATCTAATGGTATAAAAATATTCTATGTTCACTACAAGAAAAAAGGTCTACGACAACGGTTTTTCCACGTCGTTAAATCCAATTTTTAAGCGTTGTTGTATCTACCGTTGCAAAAAAAAATTCGCTCTACGACAACGCACCGAAAAGCGTTGTCGTATACGACAACGCTTTTCGGTGCGTTGCAAGAAAAGCGTTGTGCTTTTCTTATTTTCTGGAATTATTTTACAACGCTTTTTGCAACGCTTAAAAAGCGTTGTCTTTTCCTATTTTACAACGCTTTTTGGTGCGTTGTAAAAAGCGTTGTCGTATCTAAAAAAAATCAAAAAAATGACACGTCATCAAATTCTAACACATCATCGCCGCGTCATGAGAAATAAATGTGCTTTGTTTGGGATTTGAACTCGTGACCTTCGTTAGACCTTGAACCACTAGGCTACTAGTGCTTTATGTGTTTATATTAGATATGTACTTCTTTTATTAACTAATTTTATATATACACATATATAATTAATGACTAATTAATATATAATTGGAAGATTAATGACTAATTAATATGTTTAAATATATTTAATCTAATTTCATATTAAGACAATTATAAAGTATACTAGTGCATATTTTTAATATATGTTATAAACATACTAATTTTTTAAAATTATGAGTTTGTTCATATATATAAGATAATATTAATGCAAATAATATAAAATAACATCATAAAATAATTAAACTTTTCAACTTTAATTTAATTAAAATAATATATAATTTTTGTATTATTATATAAAAAAAATTGTATTGACCAATTAATATATGTATGTTTTTTTATTTTGAAAAATAGTTTATGGTTCAATTAACATATTTAAGTTTTTTTTTCCATATTATTCTTTTAATTAATCATTTTTATATCTTTTTTTATTTTATAAAATAATTTTTTCAAATAATTTATGTTTTTGGTATTAATTTTAAAACCAAACTAATTTATATTTATTCTAAAATAATAATATATAATTTTTATATTATTATGTAATACAAATTTTTATATTTTTCAAATTAATATATGTATTGTTTTTTTTTTTTTTGTAAAATAATTTTTGGTTCAAATTAAAACCAAACTTATTTTATATTTACTTTCTAAAATAATAATATATAATTTTTATATTATTATGTAATACAAATTTTTATATTTTTCAAATTAATATATGTATTGTTTTTTTTTTGTTGTAAAATAATTTTTGGTTCAAATTAAAACCAAACTCATTTTATATTTACTTTCTAAAATAATAATATATAATTTTTATATTATTATGTAATACAAATTTTTATATTTTTCAAATTAATGTATGTTTTGTTTTTTTTTTGTTGTTGTAAAATAATTTTTGGTTCAAATTAAAACCAAACTCATTTTATATTTACTTTCTAAAATAATAATATATAATTTTTATATTATTATGTAATACAAATTTTTATATTTTTCAAATTAATGTATGTATTGTTTTTTTTTTTTTTTGTAAAATAATTTTTGGTTCAAATTAAAACCAAACTCATTTTATATTTACTTTCTAAAATAATAATATATAATTTTTATATTATTATGTAATACAAATTTTTATATTTTTCAAATTAATGTATGTATTTTTTTTTTTTTTTTTGTAAAATAATTTTTGGTTCAAATTAAAACCAAACTCATTTTATATTTACTTTCTAAAATAATAATATATAATTTTTATATTATTATGTAATACAAATTTTTACATTTTTCAAATTAATATATGTATTGTTTTTTTTTTTGTAAAATAATTTTTGGTTCAAATTAAAACCAAACTCATTTTATATTTACTTTCTAAAATAATAATATATAATTTTTATATTATTATGTAATACAAATTTTTACATTTTTCAAATTAATATATGTATTGTTTTTTTTTTTGTAAAATAATTTTTGGTTCAAATTAAAACCAAACTCATTTTATATTTACTTTCTAAAATAATAATATATAATTTTTTTATTATTATGTAATACAAATTTTTATATTTTTCAAATTAATGTATGTATTGTTTTTTTGTTTTTTTTGTTGTAAAATAATTTTTGGTTCAAATTAAAACCAAACTCATTTTATCTTTACTTTCTAAAATAATAATATATAATTTTTATATTATTATGTAATACAAATTTTTTTATTTTTCAAATTAATGTATGTATTGTTTTTTTTTTTTTTGTAAAATAATTTTTGGTTCAAATTAAAACCAAACTCATTTTATCTTTATTTTCTAAAATAATAATATATAATTTTTATATTATTATGTAATACAAATTTTTATATTTTTCAAATAAATAAATCTATATTTTTTTTATTGTTGTATAATTAAATTTTTTATATATTCTTAATTAATTGATATGATATATATATATATATATATCTTTTTTTTATTTTTTTGTATTACTTTTAAAACACAATAATTTTATCTTTATCTTTTTTTAAGAAAAACATTCGTAATTTATGAATTATGAATTATAAAACACAATTTTCGAATTATGTTTTAAAATAATATACCAATTTTGTATTATTATTTCAAAGGGTGAGAGTAATATTTAATTAGGTGTAGTTAATTTCTTAATTAATTCAAAATAGTATTTTATAAAAATACTATTTTCTAAAATTATGAGTTTGTTCATATAAGATAATATTAATGCAAATAATGTAATACAAGATAACATTACAAATCAATTAAATTTAAGTTAATTAAAAAATAATTATTTTATAATTAATGGTTGCAACACAAAAAAAAAGGGTTGCATAATGAGTTGCAAAATTGTAAAAAAAAGTGCTAAGAAACAACAACGCCAAAAAAGCGTTGCAGAAAGGGTTGTCGTTAAGAGAAAAAAATTCGCCATACGACAACGCATCAAAAGCGTTGCAAAAAAGCGTTGTCTTTTGTAAAAAAAAAGGCCTTTCTACAACACTACTAAAAAACCGTTGTCGTTTCCATTTAAAGCGTTGTCGTATGGCGTTTTTTTTTAAAAAAGACAACGCTTTTCTGAAAAAGCGTTGTCAATTCCCAAAAGACAACACAAATTCATTAAAAGTGTCGTTAAATGGGCGTTGTTGTATCCCAAAATTCTTGTAGTGGTTCCGTGTGTATAATTTTTATCCATCTAAAACTGGTCGTTAAACACATATCTGAAACGCACGTAATTAAATTAACATTCAAGAATTAAAACATATAAGATATTTTAATTAAGGTTTACTTATTTAATTAACGAATTATGCTTTGTTTTTATCCTGGGCGTTACAGTTTCAGTAAACAGCTTTAGTGTAGCTCGACCTCTATTTATACTTGTAGAAAGATATCCGTTCAAGGAGATATCTCTCATTTGAAATAAGAGTTATGATCAAAGACATGACTCGCGTTTCATGCATCTTGACTTATTTTCTCAGTGCATTCAATGCGGTGATTGCGGCTCGCAGCTTTCTGCAGCCTGTCAGGCCACGTGTCATCTCTGTATTGGCTCTACACCTGCAACTTTGATCTTGTCTCAACCAGCTCTAATTATACTTCCTTCAGTCTTCGTTCCTCATACTGTATTTATACTTTCTCGGATTGCAGAGCATTGTTTCTGTTCGTTGTGGTCGAGATTTGTTAAAGTATGCAGCAAGTCTTGGCTTCTGCTCTGTATTCTCTATCTTCTTCAAGCAACTACTTACTTACAGTAATGTTGTATTTTATTCTTACAGTGGTGCTGTAACTTCTATTTGCAGCGTTACTGTAACTACTTCTTGTAGTGTAGTATCTTTTCTTCTTACAGCTGCATTGCAGTAACTTCTTCCTGCATCCAATATTTTCTGCTTCCAGCGTTGCTTGTCTTTCTTTCTTACTTGTTGTATTACTGCAATCTGTACTTACAATTTCATCATACTTTATCTTCTTGATGCAGTACGGCTTTGTCGAAATCCTCCATCTTACAGAACCTAAATTTACAGACTCAATTCTAGTTTATGATTTCACTTAAACACTGTAAAAAATTGGGTACTCAAACTTCTTATTACATAGATGATTTGTCTCATCAAAATCTAAACATTGAAATCCCAACATATACATATTTCATAACATTTTAAGTAATAATTTATATTTTTTTAATTATAAAAATTCATGTAATATAGGCGAAACTTTTATATTGTAATAATATAACCTTTATGTTGTAATAGTATAACTTTTATGTACAGATTTCATAACATTTTCAGTGAATAACTTATATTTTTTTTACTATAAAAATTCATGTAATATAGTCGAAACCTTTATGTTATAATTATTTAACATTTATGTTATATTAGTATAACTTTTATGTACTTAAAAAATAACATAATATTATATTATTACAACATAAATGTTATACTATTATAGTATAAAAGTTATGTTATTACAATATAAAAGTTTTAAAAGGTATTATAAATTTGTTATGCATTGCAAAAAGTTATGTTCATATAACTAAAAAGTTACGTGAACAGAACTAAAAGGTTAAGTTTGCTAAATTCAAAGGTTATGCCAATATAATTATAGAATTAGGATTCAAGCACGTGTGGACACGTGTGAGCGCGTGAGTCATACATGAAATAGGTGAAATATACCCTCTGATTAGGTCAATCCCATTATATGAATTTAGGGTATATACATTTGATGTATAAAAATAATTCTGTTGGATGCATCCTACAATATTGTACAGTTGGACCATTTTATAATTATTTTCTTAAGGCTCAAACATGTTCACAAATCATTAATGATAACAATGATTGAATGGGACATCCTATCTGATCATAGAATATGATAATATTCAATATATATATATATATATGAATTATAGTAACATGCCAAAAACATGTTAAACTTTATTAAATGAGGATAGATATGCATTTCCCTATTCCATTCTAATTTCTCAAAATCTTCCCCATCCATATTTCTTTGTACGTGTGAAATATTTAAATTTTTAATTGTAGATATAGCCAACTTCTTGATATTTTTAATAGTCAAAAGAAAAAAAATCTTGATATTTTTGTGAATGTAGTCCTTTATTTTGCGATCAATTAATCTATAATTGATTGTAACTAGGGATTAATTGGTAATAAAAAACAAGTTTTGGTTAAGTAGGATTAGGATTATGTAAGCTTAATCTTCTTTAATTATATACATACATACACACATTTCTCCTTCAACAGAATTCATTAAGTTGTTATTTTAATTGATATAGAAAAACCAATGTTATTAATCGTGGAGTAGGACTATAGTGAGATCGTTTCACGAATTTAATTTCATGAAATTGATCAACTCAAAATCCATAATACATATGATTTTTTGTATTGATTGTAGGAACTAAAAATGTAAATGAGCCATACCATTAATGAACTATTCAGTTCCCAATTCGATAAATATTCATTCGATAAATATTCATTCAAAATCGATCGAGCTTAATGTTATTTGACTTGAAAGCACACAAACATGTGTGTTTAGTATGTTCACAAACATATTCGCAAGCTGGATGCTCGAGCTCTAGTGCATTTTTAACAAGCTTAAGCTCGATTACATGATTAAAGAGTTCAGGTTGAAATTGCTAACAAACATTTGTAAGCAGAATACGAGCTAAACTTGTTTAACTTGTTAACAAACCTTTTAGGAGTCAAACTCTAGCTAATATATCAAACTTGAGATTTCTTGGTCGAATTAAGCTAGAACTTCACTAGAACTTAAGCTTATGAAAAGACAAATGAGTTGAACTCGAGTTTCTGATATTCGGCTAGAATCGTTGGTTAATGTGTAATAGTAAATATATTTTAAAATCATATAATTATTTTCATAAGTAAGATTTACCATGTTATTATATTTAGTATTAAAGTTTTCTCAAAATAAAAATATTTGGCATTATATATACAAGTATATAAAAACGTATTCAAATTTTAGAAAACAGGTTGATTTTGGTGCAATCTTAAATAAACAAGAGTATGAAATATAACTTATAATACAAAAGGACCTAGGCCCATTCAACTGATGGTACAATCTCATCTAATAATATGATATCAATAGCCCATTTATAAAATATCCAAATTTCAGTCCAGCCCTCCAAATCAAGATTTCTAACATCTCTCTTCAAATTAACCATATTGACAATTAGAATAAAAAAGCCACTCATACAAAATATGTCACAATGCTTTTCCACTTCTTCATTTTTTCCCACTAAATTCTAGATCCAACAGTAAAACCATCAGAATCCGATCTTTAACCATGAAATTATGAGATATTGATAATATTTCCGTATGTTGCACGACTTAATATACAATATCTAATAATTATAAAGTTTTTGATAATATACTGTGATAATATATTATCTTAATTTAAAATATATAATATGTTTAGTATTTATAATAGCAGAAATTTATATATTTTAAAATTCAAGATATGTTTTATTTTAAATAATTGCATATTATAGCTTTATTTGGTTTGGATGTTTATATATTGAGTATTACTTTAGTAAATAAAATGTTATAATGTTTGGTTTTGAAAAAAAAATGCAGTTAATTAATAATATTAAAATTTTGAAATACAAACAATAATATAAAATTTTAATATTATTTATAATGGAATGATTAATAATAACAATAAAGAAGAATTTATTATTGTGAAAATTATGTTTAGAATTTTGAAATATTATTTAAATAGATATAATAAAAATATTTACTTAAGAACTAAAATTTATTTTTGAATATCCATCCATCAACAAATAAAATAAACTACAAATTACCAATAAAGTAATGATTATAATGATAATTACTTTTGCCAATGTTATTGCACTTAGTATTTGTGTCATCAAATGCCTTGGTAAAGAGAAGTTTTAAGGAAAAAAAAATTTAAATATTTTTCCATCAACACATAAAATTAAAAACTTACCAATAAAATTAATAATTATAATTACTTTTGTCAATGTTATTTACACTTAAATGCCTAAATATAATTATAATTCTTAGTATTTGGGTCATCAAATGCCTAAGTAAAAAATAATTTTTAATAGTATACAAATAGTCTGTTAAGAAAGTTTTGTTTTTCATATTTTTAATACATTTTTTTATGATATGATATTTTTTAGAATGAAAGTGGCATTTTTGTAAATCTTGCCAATTTTCTTACTATTACATCAATATAGATTTAGATGATGAATTGTTCACAACTTTTCCATTAATTAACCATTTTGAAGTAAATGAATATTTTATCAAATGAAACAAAATTGTAAAAAAAACTATAAATTGAGCGATCAAATAAATTTTGAACTTTTTAAATGAATTTGGTGAGCTCGAAGGAATTGGTGGCTTTTGGTGGCGTTTTCATACCTCGAGTCACCGAGATTCGAAATTAGTATAGAAATGAAATTGGGGATTTTAGATAATGATAATTAAATTTGCCTTCCAAATATTAGGGTTGGATACATTTTCGTTAATTTTGGATGAAAAGTTGATGAAGATACCAAGTGTGAAGTGTCTATTATTTAAGTTACTGTATATTAATTTTAAGAGGCATAAAACATGAAATAATAAAATTGAAAATAGTACAATTTGGATATTAAAATTGTAGTTAACTCATCAAATCAGTTATTTAGTTTGTTTGGCACTATTGGACCCCGACTTGAGCTAGTCTGCACACCCAATGTGGACGGTTTGAAGAGAAGGCCTTCAGGAGAATATGTGAGTCGGTCAGGATGTGCTACCTGGATGGCTTCTCAGCCGGCCAGCCAGGATCATATTTGTGGCTGGTACGAAGGGACTTGGCCGACCCGGGCTAAACTTATCGAGCAGGGAGCTATCAATCGCTAAGAGATCGTGGATGATCAAATCGCCCACTCCCGTAAAAATATACAAAAATCAAGGGGTAGTGGGTACGATCCCCACTACTCGAGCTCTTCTCCTACTATAAATAGAAATATTTTCAACTTGTAAAGGGTTTGAACATTTTTGTACTAAGCACTAGAGAGCTCATTTCTCTAAGCAATTACATACGATCCTGTCTGGTCACCAAAAATCGTCCAGGATCAGCCGAGCTAATTTGCCCAAGTAGGCCCCGGGTCAGTGTTTTCTGCACTTTCATTCGCATTTTAGCTTCATTTCTTCATCCGATTTCATTACTTTCATCCATATTTGACTAATTTGAGTGTTAAACTAGAAATTAATCAATTACAAATTCTGACGTCAACATTTTGGCACTAGAAGGAATGAGATATTCATACAAGCGAACAAAACTCCAAATTTCATCATGAGCAACGAAGAACACACAACTCCAGATTCACAGGCTCATCTCTCTCAGCTTGGCGGATCCAACAGTCCACGACCGACTGCAGTGGAAGGGATCGTCCAAGCGGCTCCCATTACTCTGGAGACTCCGCGGACACCCATGTCCGCAAGCAAAATTCGGGTCATCATAGTCCAGCTGAAAGAGGCCGAGCAGAGGGAAAAGACCCAGGTGGAAAATGAGCTACTGGAGGATTCGGAGTCCTCATGCGAGCCCAAACGAAGACGGAACCTGGGAAAAGAATTGTAAATGACCAAGGGCTTAGAAGGAGCACGTCCCCTGTAAGAGCTCGGACAGAATACATGGTACACCCAGACCGAGCAGAAGAACGGGCAGAAAGAAGATATACCCAGAATAATATTGGGTCGGCCTCGGCGTTGGAGGCCAGGAGGCCAGAAAGGGCTTAAGAGGAGAGGGGTGAGGCCCAACTGCCTCATGAGGAGAGCACCGACCACAATCTCCGATACTCAGAGTGGGGTGAGGAGAAAGAGTTGAAGAAGAGGTTGGCAGATATTCAGGTCAGAAGAAATAGGACGGTTCGAGGGGGGTGTAAAATGGCCACCCCCTTTGCAGATCATATCTCCACTTTGTCCACATCGGTCAAGTTTAAAATGTCATCCATCGGTCAGTATAATGACGAGACCGACCCGAGCACACACCTGGACAAATACTCATCCTGGATGGAGCTTTAGGGTATTGGTGAGGAGTTGATGTGCAAGACCTTCTTACTTGCACTGGGAGACCGAGTACAGAGATGGTTCTGCTCACTCCCAAACTCCTCAATCGGAGGATGGGATGAACTGACAGAACTGTTTCTGACACAGTTCATGGGGTCTAGGATCAGGTTAACCCCGAAAGAGAGGCTGGTCAATGTGAGGCAGGAGAAGGCCGAGCCTCTAAAGTCATATTTGGACCGATTCAATAAACTGGTCCTGATTCGGAGGAATGAGGACCAGGGTGCTTAAGACGTGCGAGCTTAAGGTCCTGTTCGGGACCGATGAGCGGGAGGTCTTCACAACCACGGAGTTCAAGGTGGTGGACCTTAACTCCCAATACAATGCCATTTGGGGCCGGCCACTCCTAGCCAAACTAAAAGTTGTGGTCTCCATCTACCACCTTGCCCTCAAGTTCCCAATTGACGATGAAGTCTATGTTGTGAGGGGGAACCAGCTGGCAACTCGGTAGACTAACATGGGGCTGCATCCAAGAGAGCTCAACCAGATTGAGCCCGTCACAGTCGGCTCGGATGATGAACAGATGGAGGATGCCTTTGAGAACACCATTCTCGAGGTTGCCAAACTCGGCCAGGACAGTATGGAGGTAGATGATGAGCCTCTACAACCGGCAGTTCTACCTGAATTATCGATCAGATCAATCTTCGAGATTGGATCCTCCTTAGGCACAGCCGACTAGAGTGGCGGCAGAGAAGCAACTGAGGAAGAGCAATGGTCTGAGGAGGAGTGGGGATCCCTAGATTTGAGGAGGATGGCCCAAAGAAAATGGCAGCACCCGTTGAGGAGTTGGATCTCATCAAGTTGGATCCGAGCAGGCCAGATGTGGAGCTGCATATTGGTAGAGAGCTGAAGGAGCCCTTCCGAGCCGAGCTCATATCTTTTTTTGTAGGCTAATACCGATGTCTTCGCATGGGCTCACGAAAACATGGAAGGCATCCGGCCAGAAGATACTTGTCACTACCTCAACATAGACCCTGCAGCTCAGCCAGTGACTCAGAAGAGGTGGAGGCTCAGTCCGGAGAGGTACGAGAGGTTGGAGTTTGAGGTATAGAGGTTACTGGGATACCGTTTCATCAAGGAGATCAAGTACGCAACTTGGGTGTCCAACCCCATCCTGGTCAAAAAAACAAATGGATCTTGGAGGCTATGTATGAACTTCACCTATCTAAAAAAGGTTTTCCCAAAGGATTGCTTTCCCCTACCCAACATTGACCAGCTTGTCGATACAATTACTGACCATGAGCTCATGAGCTTCATAGACGCCTACTTCGGATATCACCAGATGTAAATGGTCGAGCAGGACCAGGTCCACACAACATTCATCACCGATCAGGCACAGTACTGCTATACTATGATGTCGTTCGGATTGAAGAATGCGGGGGCAACTTACCAGAGGTTGGTGAACAAAATGTTCGCCGTCCAGATCGGGAAGACAATGGAGGTTTACTTGGTCAACATACTCGTCAAGTCCAGAAAAATAGTTGACCACGTGGGCTACCTTGTAGAAATGTTTGACATCCTAAGGAGGTACATGATGAAGTTGAACCCAAAGAAGTGCTTTTTTGGGATCGGCTTGGAAAAGTTCCTCGAATATATGGTGAGCCAAAGAGAAATTGAGGTCAATCCTAAAAAGATCCAGACTATTATGAACTTGACTCCACCGAGGTGGATCAAAGACGTTCAGAGCCTGAAATGAAGGTCGCGACCCTTAATCGGTTCATCTCCAGATCCACCGACAAGTATCGACCATTCTTTAATTTGATTAGAAAGAATTCTCAATTCTAGTGGAACGGTGAATGCCAGTCGACACTGGACGAGCTGAAGAAGGCTTTGATGGAGGCCCCGATCCTAGCTAAGCCTTAGCCCGGTGAGAAGTTACAGCTTTACTTGGCGGTGTCCGAGTATGTTGTGTGTTCTGTGCTAGACCGAGCGGAACAGAAAGCTCAGTAGCCAGTCTACTATGTGAGCCAATCACTGCATGATGTGGAGCTCCGCTACCCGACCATGGAGAAGTTGGCCTATACTTTGATCATCTCGGCCCGGAAGCTGCACCCATACTTCTTGGCATATTTGGTAGAAGTACTTACTAATTTTCCTTTGAAGAAGGTACTTGGCCGCTCAGATGCTTCCGGGAGGTTACTGAAGTGGGCGGTAGAGCTCGGGCAGTACGACGTCCATTATGCCCCCAGGACGGCCATCAAGGGGTAGGCCCTAGCTGACTTCATTGCAGAGTTTACACCAACTCTCTTGATCCGAGAATAATGGATAGAAAAGCTTTGAAGGATGTAGATGGACGGGTCATCCACCGCTCAGTGCACCGAGGCTAGAATTATACTGATCAGCCATACGAACAAGTACTTCTACTCGACTTTATACTTCAAGTTCCCAACTACAAATAATGAAGTCGAGTACGAAGTGCTCCTGGCCGGCCTTGACATGGCAAAATAGTTTAGGGGTGAAGACTTCGAGGTTTTCATTGATTCTCTTTGGGTGGTGAACCAAATCTCCGGTGAGTACATGGCCAAAGAGGAGTAGATGGCCAGGTATTTGAGGTCAGTCGAGCTGGCCTCTGCGGGATTTTACAGAATTCGAGCCGAGCAGATACCATACAATAAGAATACACAAGCCGATGCATTAGCTCGATTGACCACAAGTGAGAAAGCCAAAGACATCAGCTCGGTTAACATTGGCACCATGGACAGCTCGGCCCTCGAGCAGAAAGAAGTCTATACCACTGAGCAGAAGGTTACTTGGATGACCCAAATCATCCAATATTTGGAAGGGGGGAAGATGCCCGCCGACCAGGACGAGGCGAGAAAGTTGAGGATTCGAGCTGCCAGGTATACTGTCTAGGATGACGTGCTGTACAAAAGAAGATTTTCCCAACCTCTTCTAAGGTGTCTGGACGAGGGGGAGATCAAATACATATTGGGAGAAGTCCATGAAGATGTGTGCGATAATCACTCTGGAGGATAGTCCTTGGCCTTCAAGATTATCAGACAAGGTTATTTCTGGACAAGTCTGGAGAAAGATCCAATTGACTTTGCCAGGAAGTGTGACCTGTTGGAAACGTCGGATCGCTAACCCTATGTAATTATTTGATTCGGGATCCATACAAAATATGATTAACATACAGTGAAAAATAAATCATACATTTCACCGTAATATGTGAAGATGAACTAGTTCTAAGGTCAGAACTACCGAACAATCGATAGAGCCTGGACCTCTCAATCTTCTGTCGTACTCCTCACCTTTTCTCGAACATTGTGTGGGTAACGATCCTTCGAGAATACCAGCCGCCTTCTACTAAAATCATTTTATGATTGTTTTATATGTTTAGAAGCGGCTGACTAAAGGTTTATTTATAGGCTACAACAGGAATCTAGAGGAGGATTAGGATTCGATCTCCTGATGGGATTAGGAGTCCTAGTTCGGCCTGAATACAATTTTTAATCTCATCAATAATAACTCGATCCACTAAAGAGTTATTATTAAACTACCGCCCCAAATCCATATTAAATATTGGCTCATTTATTATGTGGGCGTTTATCTTCCCATGTTTAAGATATTGAATGTCCGTTAATTAAATGAATTACTGACAATTCAATTAATTAACATCTAATTCCAAGAGTAGTACTACTCAATTTTATTATCATGCAGGAATAAATCCACCTGCAGGCTTTACATGATAATCCTTATGAGCTTCTCAAGGAGGCATCATCATCCTAAATAATTAGGACACCGTTTCATTCTATAATCAACATCACACCATATAAACAACATTGTATCATAATTTATCGAGCTTATTGATTTAATGAATAAATCTCACTCATTGGTAAATTAAAGAAACATATATCGAGTATATGTGCCCGTTATTATATAATGATTAAGAGAACACACATCCATAATAACAGAGGTCTTGTTCTATTACATAGTCAGTATAAATCGAACAACCTCAATTGGTCCTGCTCAATACATATAAAATGTACTGGTGTAATTTTATAATCAAGATAGACTAATACCAAATTACACTACAACAATTCCGATAATTTGTCCAAAATTATCTTGGTTGTGAGCTACCATTTATAATCTATAAGAAACTGATAACATGATCTTCTGGTGGCACCACACACCATGTTATCTATAATATAAATTAATTGGATAATTGTAATAACATATATAATAAATATAAAATGCAAACATTTGACCATAAAAGATTCTCATATCAAAATAGATGTTCATACAAAAGCTAGGCTTATAGTATACATCCTAACACGCCCCTCATCCAAGCACCCTCCGAAGACCTGAATTCGATTATGGCTCCGTGGCCATTCACAAAATTGGGAATTGACATGATCGGTCTGATGCCAATGAGCTGAGGAGGTGTGAGGTTTGCAATAGTGGTTGTCAACTATCTCACCAAGTGGGTAGAGGCCGAGCCCCTAGCGTGGATAACTGAGCTGAAAATCACAAACTTTATTTGAAAGTCCATCATTTGCTGGTTTGGGGTTTCACACTCTATCATTACAGGTAATGGACGATAGTTTGATGCAGAGGACCTCAAGACGTTCTATGAGAACTTGGGGATGAAGAAGTTGTTCTCGACTCCATATCATCCTTAGGGGAACGGCCAGGTCGAGACCGTTAACAAGATCATTAAACACACTTTGAAGGCCAGACTCCAGGAGTTAAAAGAGGTTTGGGCAGATGAACTTCCCAAATTGTTTTGGGCTTACAGAACGACGGTCAGAACTGCAATAAGAGAAACGTCATTCTCTTTGGCCTTTGGCTCCGAGGCCATCATCCCAATAGAGTCCGATGTCCCGACCTGGAGGGTGAACAGTTATCAGGAAAAGCAGAATAATGAGGCTTTGATGGCCAGCCTTAACTTGGTCGAGGAAAGGAGAATCGACACTGATGTAAAGAACTCCATCTATAAATAAAGAAGCGCAAGGTACTATAACTCTAAGGTCCGAGCATGAAGATTCGAAGTCGGAGACCTGGTCCTTAAGAAAGTTCTACAACACACCGGGTCCTTAGGCCATAAGTGGAAAAGACCATACAAGATTAGCCAAATCCTGACCGGCAGTGCTTATGAGCTAGCTGATCTCAACGACGAAGTGATGTCCAAGCCATTGAACGTCGAGCACCTAAAAAAATATTACCACTAGCCGGCTAGGTCTTTTATTGTAATTGTCTTGTAATTTTTTACATTCATTTTGTTAATAAAGTTACGTTCTAGCTTGTTAATTATTAAAGACTATGGCCTTATTCGAGCAGCCTAGATAGGATGGAACAGTAAGGCTTCTGTCCGAATAAGGCTACGACCTAATCTGAGCCATCCAAACCGGATAGAACAGCAAGTCCTCAGTCCAAATAAGACTACGGCCTACGGCCTCATCCGAGCCGTCTAGACCAGATGGGACAGTAAGGCTCTGGCCCATCAAGGCTTTGGCCCAAATAAGGCTACGGCCTCATCCGAGCCACCCAGGCAAGATGGAACAGTAAGGCTTTGGCCCACCAAAACTACGGCATCATCCCAGCCGCCCAGGCAGGATGGGATAGTAGGACTTCGGCCCACCAAGGCTTCGACCCAAATAAGGATACTACCTCATTCGAGCCGACTAGAAAGAATTGGGGCTAAGGCTAGGATTAGGTCTCGATTTCATTCGAGTTAAATCAGGGCTAAGTCTTAGCCGGCTAACATATTAAATCAAGCCGATCATTTGTACGGATAAATATTAAGTTTGAAAATGATTACATAATAAAAGTCGAGCCGGCCAAGTAACATGCTAAACTGAGCGAGAGATAAAAATGTGTATGAAAGGGCCAGTCAGAGTCGAACAGGTTAAGTGAGCCAGTCAAGAAATATGTCGAGCTGAATAACTGTACATTTTAATTTTGATATGAGTTGAGCCGTTCAGGTAATATTACCGAGTTAAATGAGTTATAAGAATGATATATTAAAAAATATATAAGTATGAAATAAGAAAAGCCGAGCTGAGCAAGATAAAATGTCAATTGCATTGAAGTGAAAGCCGGTTTGGAGGTCAGCACCTCGTACAAAATGGCCAACTGGCCCGAATAGAAAAATAAAGAACAAAATGAGAAAAATATACAAGTATCTACTAATAGTCGATCTCGACCACCTCATCATCAGCCGTCTCGCCTGCTGCCTCATCTGCCACCGCCATGACCTCCTGCCCGATCTTGGGAGTGTTCGCCATCTGGTAGTCCGGGTCGGATATGAGCTTGATCGACGGAATCGACATGAGGAGCTTTTCCGACCCAGGTGAAAGGTATCCGGGCAGGTCGCTTATCATTCCCAAGAAGTAGACCGATAGGGGATTCTTCTCCAAATAGCCGGTTAGGACCGTCATGAGTGGGCGATCATCCAACTTTTCCTTACGGCCATGTCAATGGCTTCGATAAAGATGAAGAGGTAGTCGAGGATGCCCTCATACTTGCACTCCTCAGAGTCCTTATATTTAGCAACCACAATGACCTCATTAGATGGGGTGACCCAGAAAGTTTCTAGGTCGGCCTTCGCATCCCCCAACTCGACCCGCAGCCGGGCGATCTCCCAGGCAAAGTCGGCCATCTTCTACCGGTCCAGTTCGACGGCTTTGGTGGTCTCTGCTAAGGCCTCTTGGGAGGAGACCAGCTGAGTTTGGAGAGTCTCATTCTCTTCGGTGGCGGTGCTCAGTTGGCCGGCTTTCTCCCTCAGCTCCGCCTTCAAGGCCCTTAGCCATTCCAGCCTCTTCTGGTACTGAAAATGGGCCAGCCAAGCGAACATAGATGTCTGCGCTATGAGGACATTGGCGCAGACGTCCATGTCCATGTCGGTCATCCTACTAGCGTACCTCTCCAACTCTTACATCCAGGACTTAATGGGGGCTTCGACGGCCACTGCTACTCCGACCGGAAGGTGGTTCATCACCTTTTTAGATGGTGATTGGGCCCGTGAGTAGTTGATCTGAAATGGAGGGCGGCAGCCAAGATAGTCCTTGGTCATCTTGACGGCGGTGGGGTCCCACCTACAGATACTGATCGAGCTGGCTAGTGGACTTTCGGTGGTCCAGACATCGGGCAGGACAGCAACTGTGACACCCGCAGTTCCTGAGTTACCTCTTGAAGTTCCTGCATTGCCGCTTGTAGTTCCTGAGTGGCCCCTGGCCTCAGGTCTGGACCCTCTTGGTTGATGGGGATCGTGGAGCCATCTCCTTCGGGATGGAGGTTAGGACAGATATGGTAGACACAGGATGTTCGAGGCCCCTACCTTTACCCTGGCCAGGAGCTGGAGGCCTGGAACTGAAGGCCTTGGCCTGCTCGGCCCACTGGCAGATGCATTTTCAAGGATTCATCCTAAGCAGCAGGCTTTCTTGAGGGAGGATGGCTGAAAAAAAAAAAGGTTAAGTACAAAGGTATTGGGCCGAGCAGAATACAAAAAAAAATCTTATCGATGAAGTTGTTTGGGGCTGGTCGAAACGGAAGGATAAGGTCGGCCTGAACAAGACGCTCCTCGGTAATAAGCATCTTGAAAGTTCTTTGGGATGGCTCGGTGTTGTCTCGGATAAATACGATCTTCTCGGAGAGGCGAGAAAATATAATTTCTCTCTTTGTCTTTACAAAAAAAAAGGAGTAAGCTGTGATACGTTCACTAAAAAAAAATCCCCGATCAGAAGACTCTGGATAGGAACCTCTACCAAATGAAAGATAATTAAAATCAAATAACCGTACAGAAATAATAAAATATAAATGTACCATTCACCATCCCGAAGTAGGTAGGGCAGGCCACTCGTTGGGATCTCTCTTCTCTGACCTATCCCGAACTCATCCAGTCACCCCCGATCCAAAACCATTTGGTCTTTCAATCCTTGACGGAGGATGGAAGACCACGGACCAACTATGGTCGGAAGGGTCGGGGGGAGAAGTAGTAGATGTGGTTTTGGGTGCTGGGTAGCAGTTTGATGTTCAGTAGCTAGGACAGCTCCTGTGGGGTAGGGACTCTCAGGTTGAACGTCCAGAAAAAGACGAGCAGCCCGATGATTGAGGACCAGCTGTTCGGGTGAAGCTGGCCTGGCACGACGTCCCAATGTCGGAGATAGCTGTAAGATAGGGCGCCATCGGGAAGCGGAGACCACCCTCCAAGGCTCGGATGCTGATCACCACACAGTCCTGGGATGGTTTGTCCATCCTCTCATTTTACCTCGGGATGTTGAAAATAACCCTCGAGGGATGTTGAGTAGCGCGTGCCACCTATCCAGCTCGGCCCTAGTATTGCTCAGCCCTAGTATCCAGAAAATAGCCTCAGAGTCCGCTGATGGCTGCTTGGTCATATAGTATTGCCTGGGGGGCCTTGGTACCCCCATAAGAATATAACAGGCTGGCCGACCCAAGGTCCCCCACCTTTTCGACCACAGGTGGAGCCGAGCTCCTGATCTCTATAAATTAAGAGGAGTTGGACTCTAGATCCAGCTCCTCAGAGCTATACCCCTAATTCCCAAATTCCTCCTGGTCGTAGTCCTGGGCTGACCCACATGAGAATCAGAAGACATTGTCAATAAATTAAAATTACCTAAAAGGATTCTGAACGGTGGATTCTGGATGGTTGATTTTAGACAGTCGATCGTAGATGGGTTATTCTGCTCGGTTAAACTTGCTCGGTTAGCTAAAGAATTTCTCTAAGGATATCAAGTTTGTGAAGGTCAAAATGAAGGGAAGACACCCCTATTTATAAGGAGAGCATGACCTTTCAACTTCCACCCTGTTAGATTTAGACGCGTGGCCAATCCGATGGCTAGGATTTGGCGACGCCTCATCTTCCTTTGCACTAGATGATGACATGTGTCCGACCAGAGGAACAGATTATGCTTTACCTTATCTGACTAATATTAAGCTTGACTCGACTGGTGGAATTTAGTTAAGTCCCGATAAAATATTTTCTCCCACGACCTAAGGGGCTATTGTTGGACCCCCTGACTCAAGCTAGTCTGCACACTCAGTTTGGACGGTTTGAAGAGGAGGCATTCAGGAGAACATGTGAGCCGACCAAGATGTGCTGCCTGGACAGCTCCTCGGCCGGCCGGTCAGGATCATTTTTGTGGCTGGTATGAAGGGGCTTGGCCGATCCAGGCAGAACTTACCGAGCAGTGAGCTATCAACCGCTAAAAGATCGTGGGTGATCAAACCGCTCACTCCCATGAAAATAGGCAAAAATCAAAGGGTAGTGGGCACGATCCCCACTACTTGAGCTCTTCTCCTACTATAAATAGAAGTATTTTCAACCCGTAAAGTGTTCGAACATTTTTATACTAAGCACTAGAGAGCTCATTTCTCTAAACAATTACATACGATCCTGTTCGGTCACCAAAAATTATCTAGGATCAGCCGAGCTAATTTGTCCGAGGGTACTGTTATGGGAGGATTTATCCATTATCTTTTATCAAACGAAGCTTTCCATCTATGGATCCTTGGTGACAAGGATAATTTGAACCTGAGGGTACTGTTATGGGAACTTCAATAAACACGATGGTGACGGTGGAAGAAGGATTGAAGATGGTAGCTATGGAGAAAATTTGGAAAGAAGAGAAAAGAGCGTCGGCAGAGAGTAGTGGATTTGAGAGTGAAGAACTTAATCTAACTATGGAAAGTACTTATGTCCGAAAGAAAAATGGGAGTTAGCTGTCAACCATCCAATGAAAGAAATGAATTGAGGAAGAAGATCCTGGACGTACACTTATCAGAGTTGAAACACCAAATTATGCAGTTTTTGTTATTTACTTAATTCCCTAAACAAAGTTGTTATTTCTTTTTAGTCGTTAAACTTTTGGGATATGGCTTTGTGTGGTGGTCTCCCCACAGTTTGTTACAAGAAGTCGTTCTGGTAATTGAGAAAGCAGCAGAAAATTAGTACTATTCTGTCATTTTGTTCTTGCTTTCTCTCTCCTCTCTACAATCAAATTCTATATTCTTTTCAGCTTAATTTACAGAAAAAATTACAGAAAATGCTACAAAAAATATTACAGATTGTTTGATCATAACATTTGGTACATCAGAGCCAGTGATTCTTGGAATGGCTGAAGCTACGAGTTTCAAGGACCTGCAGGAAGCACAGAAACGTTTAGAGCATTTACTACAAGCTGAATCACTCAAATGGGAAGCAACAGATACTAAAATACAAGAGTCTATTCAAGAAGTTACATCAAAGGTGGATGACCAGCTTTCTGGGGTAATGGGGGAACTGGATTATGTCACAAATGCCTTGGCCAACCTACAAATGCAGATCATGAATATGGATCGTGGTAAAAGCAAAATGGATGAAGGATCAATACTCGGAGATCCAAATTATGGATCAAACAGTATGGGGGTATATGCTCAACCATAAGAAACACCAAGAATGAGGCAGATTCAAGATTACAATGGCCCAATGGTGCATAGCCCTCTACCCAGGGTGGATTTTCCAAGGTTTGATGGCTCAAACCTAAGGGTATGGATTCTAAAATGCTTCCTATTTCAAACTCATTTCAAATGTGTCTGATGCACATAAAGTCACACTTGCTTCAATGCATTTTGATGGAAGAGCAGCTTTATGGTATCAAAATTATTCCCAAAAGCGTATCGAACCCTCTTGGGCGTAATTTTTGAAAGTTCTTACTGCTAGATTTGAGGATTTGAGAGAATCTAGAGTTATTGCTGAATTCAATAAGCTTAAACAAACAGGTTCTTATACTGATTATGTTGACAAGTTTGAAGAACTTAGAGCTTGCATGTTGTTAATTAATGGTGAGGAATTTTCAGAGAATTACTTTATTGCAAGTTTCATTAGTGGGCTCAATGATGAATTACAGTCAGCTATATCAATGTTTGAACCTAAATCCCTGCAACATGCCATCATTCTGGGTAAAAAACAGGTTCTTACCATTGATGCACTCACCAGAAAATTGAAGTCTGTTCCTAGGAATTTCAGTAATTCTAATCAGCCTTTTAAGAGGCCAGAAACCATGGGGGCTTCTCAAGGAAAACAACAGTTCAGTAGTGCTAAACCTCCTAACAAAATCCTAACAGCTGTAGAAATGGCTGCAAGAAGAGATAAAGGGCTATGTTATAATTGTGATGAGCCTTATACTTATGGACATAAGTGTAAACAGAAAATTTCATATATGATAATGACTGAGGAAGAGGAAGGAACACCTGATGATATGCAAATAGTGGGTCCTAATCAAGATGAGGATTGTGATTATGAATATATGGATGAAATACAACTAACTCTGGATGCGATCAAGGGAGAAGGTAACATCACTACTATGAGGCTGTTTGGTGAGTATAACCAGCAGAGGTTATATATTTTAATTGATACGGAAAGCACTCTCAGTTTTATACAGGCAGCTACAACAAAAAGATTAAGATGCCCTCTTACTCCAACTAATCCTCTTTTAGTTAGAGTGGCAAATGGGCAGAGGCTGGTATGTGCTAAACGGGTGGATTCTTTTTATTGGAAAATGCAAGGCCATGAGCTCAGTTATACATTTAGGGTTTTGAAGAATGAATGGTGCGATCTAATTTTGGGTGGTGATTGGCTCAAGTCATGCACTTCTATCGAATTGGATTATAACAGTATGACATTCACTGTTACTGTTTTGGGAAAGAAAATAAAATTACAGGCTATTACATCTAATGAGGAGTGTCGGTTAATATCTGAAATCAACTTATTTGAGTTGTGCCATCAAGATTTCCTAAAGAAGGTGGAGGAAATATTTTTAGTGACTCCAAGTTGCATTGGTGAAGTAGTGGGTCCTGGTGTGCAGGAATTTTTGGACAGCTTTAAGGACCTTTTTGAAGAACCTGTGGGCTTACCTCCAGAAAAAGAGGTGGAGCATCAAATATTACTTAAGACTGAGAGTGTCCCAAAGCAACAATATCCCTATAGGACCTCACATGCACACAAAGAATAGATTGAGAAAATAGTGAAAGAGCTATTGAATTCTGGAGTGGTTCAAGATAGCAAAAGTCATTTTACTTCACCAGAAATCTTAGTGAAGAAAAAAGATAACACATGGAGAATGTGTGTGGACTATAGGTATTTGAATGAGTTGACAATGAAACATAATTATCCTATACCTATAATAGATGAATTGTTGGATGAATTACATGGAGCACAATTCTTTTCTAAGGTGGATTTGAGGTCAGGATACTTTCAAATCCTAATGACCCCTGAGCACAGGTATCTCACTGCATTTCGGACTCACAATGGCCATTATGAGTTTCTAGTTATGCTTTGGGTTGTGCAATGCACCTGCTACCTTTCAATCTTTGATAAATAAGGTGTTTAGGGAGTATTTGAGGAAGTTTGTTGTCTTTTTTGATGATATTCTGGTTTACAGCTCTAGTTGGGAGGAGCATATCAAGCATTTGGAGTTGGTGTTGCAAATTATGAGGGATAACAAATTGTTTGCTAAGAGAAACAAGTGTTAGTTTGGCCAGAAGTAGGTTGAATATCTTGGTCACATAATATCACAACAGGGTGTTGCTACTGATCCTAACAAGATCTTTAGTATAACACAGTGGCCAAAACCTAGGAATATCAAGCAATTAAGGGGGTTCTTGGGATTGACAGGATATTACAAGAAGTTTATCAAGAACTAATTAGTAGGCCTCTTACTAATCTATTGAAGAAGGGTAATTTCCTATGGAACTCAGAAGCTGATCACTCTTTCCTTGTACTAAAGGAAGCCATGGTGTCAGCTCCTGTGTTAGCCTTGCCTGATTTTACAAAGAAATTTGTGTTGGAGACAGATGCTAGTAGAAGGGGAATTGGAGCTGTGCTTATGCAAGAGGGACGGCCTATATCTTATTTGAGCAAGGTTCTATGACCAAAGAACCAAGCTCTATCAGTTTATGAGAGGGAGTTTTTGGCTGTATTGATGGTTGTACAGAAATGGAAACATTACTTACAGGGCCATAAGTTTATCATTAAAACAGATCAGCAAGCTCTTAAACATCTGCTAGATCAAAAGATTGTCACTCATGTCCAACAGAAGTGGATCACCAAGTTATTGGGGTTTGAGTTTGAAATTCAATACAAAAAAGGTAAGGAAAATGGGGTAGCTGATGCACTATCTAGAAGGAAAGAAGATAAGTTACTGGTTGCAACTATAACTACAGTTACACTAAGTTAGGTTAGTCAAATTTTGCAAAGTTACAAGGGTGATGAATTCATTCAGAAAATTATTAATTCAAAGGCTATTACTCCAGATAGTTATGTTGATTTTCAGAAGTTGGATGATATTTTAAGGTATAGAAGAATGGTGGTAGTTGGTTCTTTTGGGGGTATAAGAGAGTTATTGCTAGCAGAATTCCACCAAACTGCATATGGTGGTCATTCTGGGGCCAATGGGACTTATAACAGAATTAAGAAAACCTTTTATTGGCCTAATTTGAAGAAGGATGTTTTTGAATGAGTAAGAAGATGTGAAGTGTGTGCTAAGAATAAGGCTGATCATGGGTTATATCCAGGGCTACTCCAACATTACCTATTCCAAAACAAGCATGGACACATATCTCTATGGATTTCATAGAAGGATTGCCAAAATCATGGGGAAAAAGTGTTATCTGGGTGATTGTTGACAGGTTCACCAAATATTCTCATTTTATTGCCCTATCCCATCCCTATACAGCTCAAACCATTGCAAAGACCTTTCTAGATGTCATCTATAAGCTCCATAGTTTATCAGTGAGCATTGTCACTGATAGAGACAAGGTTTTCACAAGCTCTTTTTGGAAGGAGTTGTTCAAATTGTTGGGAACCAAGCTCAATATAAGCTCAGCTTACCATCCACAGAGCGATGGGCAAACAGAAAGGGTCAACCAGTGCTTAGAGCAATATTTGAGGTGTATGGTGCAAGATCACCCTAAACATTGGCTGAAGTGGCTCCCTTTAGCAGAATACTGGTATAATACGAATTACCATATCAGTCTCAAGATGACACCCTTTCAAGTTCTCTACGGGTACCAGCCTCCTACCCTAAACCTAGACCCTTACTGGGACACATCTAATATTGATGTCAAGAAGATTATTCAACAAAGGCAGAGAATCACAGAACAGGTGCGCAGAAACCTATCTCTAGCACAAGAGCGCATGAAACACTATGCTGATAAAAACAGAGAGGAGAGAGTTTTTGAAGTGGGGGATATGGTATTTCTCAAGCTGCAGCCTTTCAGACAGAATTCATTCCATCTTCGAAAGAACCTCAAGCTCTCATCGAAATACTTTGGTCCATATCAGATTTTAGAAAAGATTGGTCAGGTAGCCTATCGACTAGATCTACTTGTGGGATCAAAGATCCATCCGGTGTTTCACGTATCTTTGCTCAAGAAACACATAGGGAGGAAGTACATACCTTCAACTATTCTTCCTGATGTAGCGGATGATGGCATTTTTGTGATTCAGCCGTTGCAAATGCTGGAACATCGACAAACCCTGTTCAAACAGAATGAAAAAACACAGGTCAAAGTCCGATGGGGAAAATACGACTGGAATATCAAAACATGGGAGGATTTATCCTTTATCAAACGAAGCTTTCCATCTATAGATCCTTGGGGACAAGGATCAATTGAACCCGAGGGTATTGTTATGGGAACTCCGATAAACACGATGGTGACGGTGGAGGAAGGCTTGAAGACGGTAGCTATGGAGAAAATTGAGAAGGAAGAGAAAAGAGCGTCGGCAGAGAAGAGTGGATTTGAGAGTGAAGAACTTAATCTGACTATGGAAAGTACTTGTGTCCGAAAGAAAAAGAGGAGTTAGCTGTCAACCATCCAATGGAAGAAAGGAATTGAGGAAGAAAATCCTGGACGTACACGTATCAGAATTGAAACACCAAATCATGCAGTTTTTGTTATTTACTTAATTCCCTAAACAAAGTTGTTATTTCTTTTTAGTCCTTAAACTTTTGGGATATGGCTTTGTGTGGTGGTCCCCCACAGTTTGTTAAGGAGCCGTTCTGGCAATTGAGAAGGCAGCAGAAAATTAGTACTATTCTCTCATTCTATCCTTGCTTTCTCTTTCATGTCTACAATCAAATTCTATCTTCTTCTTCAACTTAATTTACAGAAAAAATTACAGAAAATGCTACAAAAAATATTACAGATTGTTTGATCATAACAAAAACAAAGTTCTAATATCATTCGTATCATGTAATTAAATTTATGAAGCATTTTCTAAAAGTTATAACCATACATTTTCAAATATTAAAATGAACAACCTTTTTACATCACAATTAATATAATAATTTATTTTTCTACCTAGATAAATACTATATTTTTCTATTTCAATCAAATAAAATGACAAATTTATCCTGTTAATGATAAGACAAATTTAACATCACATTAATTCTTTTTGCACAATTCTACATATGAATGCAAACTATGTTTTGACAGTTCACCAATTATAATAGAAAATTGTATGTTAATTCTTTTTTTCATTTAATTTAATGATATTTTAAGACATTTTACCACATTAAAAACCGCCCTATATGGTGGCAATATTAATCCAACAAATTAAAAATAAATCAAAGGGATATAACACCTATTTCAAATTACATTTGACTAAATCCCAAAAAGGGTAGAATTGTAAATTCAGTTGTCACACACCTACGGCTATTCAACCCATTTGATTATAATACCAATATATTTTGAATGGGACTCAAAAACTAAAATAGACGTTGGCCTTTAGCACTTGTCGCTTATCTTTAAACCTCCGACAAATCAAATTCTTGCAATAAATCAAACTGAGAGCAGCAAGAGAATATAATCACTCTAATCACTCTTCATATTCGTGTTTCTTCCCTTAAAACACTGTTCATTCCAAACCCTTCTTAAATTCGTCTTCTTCTTATTCTATTTATTTTTCTTAATTTTCACCGTTAAATGCTTTGAAGTTGAATTAATGGGTTTTGATGCGCCCATTAATTCAAACATGAAATGTCTGGCAGAGCCTTCCTTACACTGACTAGGTTTTTATTTTCTTTTTTGGTTTTTGTTTTGGTTGTTTAAATGGAAAGTGCAGTTGAGAAGAGCGAGAAGAAAGATGGGCCCGAGTCGGTTACCGATGACTCAGTTACTGAGTCGAGTTGTGATAATTCTTCTTCTGCTCAATTTGGATGGCCTTTTAAAAATGCTTCAAATTGTTTGAAAATTGATGATGTTTCTGATGCAAAAATGAAACCCCATTTGAATGTTGATGATGAGTCTAAGATTAAGAAGCAGGATTCAAAAATTTCAGGTTAGTTATATGGTTTTTAATTATGTCAATCCTTTTCTTTTCTTATTTTCAAATTAAAGTTCACTTTATTTCTAAATTTTCTTAAAAAACAGAAAAGGCAAGAAAATAGAGGCCTGCCTTTCCCTTTCTGCTTTTCTTCTTATAGGTATCAACTTTGTTTTATTTGTGGTATTTGAACGATTTAATTTGAAATTCTCAAATTATTTGAATTGTGTAGAATTAGAGATGATGAAAGAGCGTTTCGCAAAGATGTTGCTTGGTGAAGACATGTCTGGGAGTGGTAAAGGAGTCTCCCCTGCTTTGACTATTTCAAATTCCATCACCAATCTATGTGGTAATAATTTGTGATGATGTAATAGTATTTGAGAATTAGCTTTTTCTCTGATGAGAGATGTAGATTTTGTTCTATGCAATGTTGTTGAGCTTTTGCAACCTTAATATGTAGCCACTGTGTTTGGCCAATTGTGGAGATTGGAACCATTGCGATGTGAAAAGAAATCGATGTGGCGAAGAGAGATGGAATGGCTTCTCTCTGTGAGTGATCACATTGTCGAAATGATTCCATCTTGGCAAACATTTCCCGACGGGAAGAGAGTCGAGGTAGTTCTTCTTCAATTAGCACAATTGATACACTTCTTGTTTAAGTATTCTATACGCTCAAGCTTCATTATTTTCTTGAAGTTTTTGGAGTTAGATTGTTTATATCGCATGGGAATTACATATAATGGGGATGAAGCATGAATTCATAGGCAATTGAATAGAAGAGTCCTTAGGTTGTGTGTGGATTGAGAGATTTGATGAATGATTTGAAATTCATAGTAGTAAATTCATTTGTGTTGTTCAATTTCATTTTAAAACTAGTTTTTGAGCAGTATGAGTGAATTTTGAATTCATTTGGATTGAAGGATTTGAGAAGAGATTTGAAATCCATGGTAGCAAATTCATCGATAGGGTTTGGATAGATGTGGATTTTAAATCCATCACTTTCATTTTCAACTATTTTTTGAGTCATTTGGGTGGATTTCAAACCACTCTATCCAAACACCACCTTAGTTTTTTTTGGTTGGTTATTGTTTCATTCTTTTCAGGTTATGACTTGTCGTCCAAGATCGGATCTGTTTATTAATCTTCCAGCTCTTCGCAAACTCGACAACATGCTACTCGTAAGCATTGAACATCTTCAACTTTACGTTAGGTTTAATCCTACTATGGTGTGAAATCTTACATCCGATTTTTGTGTATCCCAGGGAATACTAGATGGATTTACCAATACGGAATTTTGGTATGTGGATCAAGGTATAGTGGCACCAGAATCCGATGGATCAATGAAGGCTATCCAACGGCAAGAGGATAAATGGTGGCTGCCAGTGCCGCGTGTCCCTCACGGAGGTCTTCCTGAGGCAACGAGAAAGCAATTAAGTCACAAACTCGAATGTGCAAATCAGATTCTTAAAGCTGCTATGGCCATTAACAGCATTGCTTTAGCTGAGATGGAAGTCCCCGAATCGTATCTTGAAACACTTCCAAAGGTATGTTTTCATTCAATAACAAACTACCAAAGATAATTCGTGTTTTGAGTCTTTTCTTGGACATAAATGCAGAACGGACGAGCATGTCTTGGGGATGTGGTCTACCGTTATATTACATCAGATCATTTCTCATCAGAGTGCTTACTTGATTGTCTCGATCTGTCATCCGAACACGCGGCCTTGGAGATGGCAAACCGGGTTGAGGCGGCAATCTATGTGTGGCGTAGAAGACAACATGATCTTAACCATTCAACCACTAAATCATCTTGGGAGATTGTTAAGGATCTTGTGGTTCATGGAGACAAGAGTGAATTGCTTGCTCAAAGAGCTCAAACCCTCCTTCTATCCTTGAAACAACGTTTTCCAGGGCTCAGTCAGACTACCTTAGATGCCAGCAAAATTCAATACAACAAGGTCGGTTGATATCTCTCACTATCGTTTTACTTCTACAACTTAATGTTATTCTGAAAGGGTTTTTATATCGTAAATCAACCTGAGGTACCTAAACCTTTTCATTTTCCGATTGTATCCCAAAGTTCACGATTTTTTTTCTTGCACCATTTTCTGGCCAAAATCAAAACTGTCCTTCGATTTGCTCAATTTGAGTTTCAATTGAATCTAAATCAGAAAAGTGATTTTGGGCTTTAGTTTGGTTTGAAATGTGGAGTGTTGTGTATAGGTTTCATGTTTTTGGATTAAAAAAATCGGGACATCAAAATTCAACTTTGGCTAGAATAGTGATCGGAAAATGATTTTAGGTTGCAAATTTAAGAAAATTGTTAACTTCGGTGTGTAATTGGAAAAAGAAAAAAAAGTTTAGGTTGCAAATTGAAAATATGTTTTTGATATTAACTCTTCCAAACATAATGATATCATTCTTGCATTGGGGGTGTCTTCAGGATATCGGCAAGTCCATTCTAGAGAGCTACTCGAGGGTATTGGAAAGTTTGGCATACAACATCGTGGCACGTATCGAGGATCTACTATATGTGGACAACATAAGCAAGCAATCTGATAAACTCTCATCCGTTTCTACATTCAGTTTAATCTCTCACAAAAAAGTCCCGATTCCATACTCGGTGCCCGTCTCAGGCACTCCGTACAAGACGGCATACGCGACGCCTAACTTTTCACCGGCTTCTTTGGTGAGCCCGTTGAGAGGGGAGAGGAGTCCGTTTCTGAACGGGACTAGCAACAAGCCTGTGCGACGTGGTTTAGGAGTCAAAAGAGTCCTCACGAACTATCTCGTTGGTGATGCAAAGGCGAAGAACTGTGGCCTAGGTTCTGCATCGAGCATGGATTTTAAAGAATCATCCTCCATTGGTAATGAGTCGAGTTCATAGCTGATGGATAGTTAGATAGCTTGGTGTGTTGTACTTAGCTGGGAAAGAGTTGTAGAACATAGAAACTGCTCCTTGGTTTTTTCTTATATAAAGATGATTACAGAATGTGAGAATGAAATATATCTTTATTGATTATATATTGCTATTGCCAGATTTTGATGTCATAAAGTATACATTTTCTCCATTTTTTGAAGTTAAATCCCAATCAAGTTCACTGTAACATATCTACTTAGCTGCTAAGAGAGTAGTACTCTCAGGCAACTTATAGTGTACGGAAAATCTCTTAAAGTAAAGTTATAGATATGATGTGGTAACATATCAATACATTTTGCAGTAAATTAACATCCAATTGATCCAAGATTCAAAAACTAAACTACTTAAATTCAAATTCAAATGTGGACAGCGACTTGTTAAGAAAATGCAAATTTAAAGATAGAAGATTGCATATACTACACACATTTCAATTTCTAAAAAGGCCCATACATAGATATTCTGTGATTCGATGTTGAAACTTATAGTTGCAGACAAAAAAATCAAGCTCATTTACATGCTTATATCTCAATATTAAATAAAAGTATCTTACTACATTATTATATTTTTCTTTTATACATATTTTTGTAAGCATATTTAAATTACTATTCACCTTCATAAACACCAATGTATAAGAGCACTGATGTGGATTATTAGCACACAATTTTAGTGTGGGACTCATATGCTAACATACTAATTATAAACATTTACTTTTTAAAAAAACGTATCTACATCAATTTAACACAAATATAATCATTGCATGTGTGTCCCATTATCCACTAATTTTTATTCTATTATTTTTATTTACATCAATTTAAAGTAATTATTTATTGCTTGTAATTTTTTAATCGTGTCAAAATTGTATGTTGGATTAATTAATTATGACATTAATAATTTTCAATTCACATTAAAATATAATTAATAATAAATTAATATTTGCTCCAAATCATTGTATTTTTTTGGATTAATAATATAAAAAAGACATATATATAGCTAGCAATTAATTGAAAATAAACAATTGTCATTACAATACATTTGACATACAATTAATATAGTATTATTTTGATCCAATTGATGGAGATAATTAGTTTTAAAATAATGAAGCTTGAAATATTCATTTCATTATATTTATCAAGAACTTACATTTTAGTGGTCTAAATTGAAAACATTTAACTAAAACACTTGTCCAAATTATTGATTAAAAAGTTATATATAATTAGTTAGTTTAAATAAAAGAACCATATTGATAGTAAAATTCAAAGGAATGGTGGTTACATCTACCATTCTTATTCTATTATTTATATCAATTCAAATTAATTCTTTATTGGTTGTATTAATTTTTAGTGCAAATTGTATAGAGAATTTATTAATTATTACATTAAAAATTTCAACTCACATTAAAATGTATAAATAATACAAAAATGATAAATTGTTTGTATAGGAAAGAAAAAAAAATTTGTTTGTATAAAAAAAGTAAAGAAAACAAATATATTGAGATGAGGGAAAAAAAAAAAAAGCAAAATCAATTAATTAAAGAGGAGAGAGAATGTCAATCATTAGCTAATAATTATAAAGGGGACAAGAATATCATTTTTACATCTTAATACACCCATAATTACATAAAAATATACATTTTATAATACACCTACATTAATTAACACTTCTTTTATTTTAATCAAAAATGTTCTGAAATGGATCAATGTAGATGCTCTAAGTTCATCGCTGATTTCACTTCAAAATACAATATCTTCTATTTCAGATAATATTTTATTTTCTATAATGCCAACATACTCCTATAGTGTATATGGATGGTGTTATCCGTCAATTGGATTTTATTTTAGGGCATGTGAATTTTATAAAATTAATTTCAGATATAATTTTGTAAAAACTTTTGTATAGAAGAATAAACGTAGATGGATATATAAACATATTTATTTTGGAGGAAATTTTTTATTGTGGAGAATATTTAATGCACCCCATTATTCAAAAAGATACAAAAATATAAAACAAAGGGGTGTGTTAAGTATTGGGTGTCGCCACACCCAGAATTATATTCATAACGTGAAGAAAAAATATGAAGTAAATTTCTTACCCCATTTAATATAATTAAATTATTTTGAATCGATGTAATATAATATATATATATATATATATATTGTAATTCGATTAATTAGGTATTCAAACAATCCTTTGGATAATAGAGTTTTGAGAGTTATAGGGAAAGAAAAACAAAACTAAGCCCATGGTTCATATTTATAGTTAGAAACCTTGTGACATCACTTTATAAACGTAATTTTGTCAGATGGATCAATCATAATTTAAAATATTAATTAAATTTATGAATTTGAATTGTATCTAGTTGTTTTATCACATGAAATATTTTTTTGAAATGATCTCATAAAAAGGTTATTGTGTATGGTTGATAGTTAAATAATGTCGTTTGGGCATACAAGACATGAGGGTGGGTTGGGCTGGGCTGGCTTCCAAGAAAGAATACTAACAAATTTATTATTTGGGCCAATTTGGGCCGTGTGCTGGATGGTCATTGGCCAATATGGATGGGATTCAATGGGTCAATAAACCGTCTTCAATTATGTAATACAAATGTGCATTCTATATATGACTTGAAGGACCTTTTTTTTTTGTTTTTTTGTGAGATTCTATGTAATTTTACTTGGCTTATAACATAGCTTTGAAATAGAACAAAGAGAGCCATTCTTTTCTCTATGTGTTAATGTTACCTCTAATTGGGTAAAGAAATTGTTTAATATATTAGTTTTTTGGTAAAAGATGGAGAGTCATTAAGGTTGTGTTTGGATGGAGGAACTTAAGGAGAGATTTGAAATTTATATTAGTAAATTATTGAATTAATTTTTGAGTAAATTGAGTGGATTTTAAATCCGCTCTCATTTAAACGGATTTAAAATGTAGTCATTTTATATCACTAAATTCAAACACTATCTTAGATGTCATTTCCTTTTCGCTTTTACCCTTTTTCATTTTTATTAATGAGTTAGAGGGAGTGGAAGAAAGGGAATAAAGACTGGATCCTAAATTCAAACACAATCTTAAATACCATTTCCTTTTCGCTTTTATCTTTTTATTTTTTATTTTTAAAAGAGTTAAAGGGAGTGGAAGAAAGGAAATAAAGATTAAAAAACTTGTGTAATATAAAATTTGTGAGCTAGAGGGAGTGGAGGGACGGAATAAAGATTAAAAAACTTATGTGATCCAAAATTCATGTACTAGAGGAAGTTGAAGATAGAGAATAAAGATTAAAATACGTACATGATCTCAATTCAAACTTAATCATCACAATTTGCATATTTATCAATGTGGAATACCAGTTAAAACTATATAGTGAGTCTCTTGTACATGAGGCATGGATTCTAGTATTCATGCCCCCAACCCGACGTGCCCCACCCATCCACATGCTTTATTTTTTTAATTTTTGTTTTCTTTTTTTCTCATATATTCCTAATGTTCTCTCCTACATTCTTCATGCACGTACTCTTCCTTTTTTTTTTTTTTTTTAATTCTTCTTCTCACTCTTTTTTCTCTCATTCCTTTTCACGCATACTGCAACTCTCCTTTTTTTTTTTTTGTTTTTTTTTGTTTTCCTCTTCTTCTTCTCAATTCTCATATATGATGTCTTCTTCTTTTTGATTCTTATATATTATCCATTCTTTTCTTCAATGATTGTGTTCTTCTCAATTCTTCTCATCTTTTCTCCTTCTCTTTTTCTTTTTCTTTTTTATAGTATTTTGATGATTTCATATAGTAAATTGCGATTTCATGTTCTCAATTTGATCGATTATGGTTTTCTACACAAACAATTATTTTAATTAATATGAAATCATGATATGCAGAAAATTGGATGAAGATGAATCAACGATTTGTAGAAAATTTGACGAAGAAGATGATGAAATCGCTAACATAATATACATTTACTTATATAATACATTTTTCTTATACGAGTAATATCATAGATTTTAATAAAACAACTAATATTTTTACATATAATAAGTAATATCTTTCAATAACACTTTTATTTAAAACAAGCAATACATTTAAAATAAACTT
Source organism: Scutellaria barbata (assembly GCA_028654395.1). Taxonomy (NCBI): domain Eukaryota; kingdom Viridiplantae; phylum Streptophyta; class Magnoliopsida; order Lamiales; family Lamiaceae; genus Scutellaria; species Scutellaria barbata. The sequence continues at coordinate 6,485,907 of CM053649.1, read as the reverse complement.
ACAATACATTTACATATAACAAGGAATACATTTGGATAAACAAGCAAAACACTTTTCATCTACACAAGTACTACCATTTGATAAAATAAAGAATACCTTTAAGTAAACAAGTAAAATGTAAACGTATATTTGATTTATAAACTGATGTAAATCAAAGCAATTAAACACCATTTGTATAGTAAATTAATTTACTATAGCAACATAATCATGAACAATAAACCAAATATTTATAACTGTAAAACACATAATTATAGTTGTAAAACATATAGTTATATATGAAACGTTTACTTATATAGTGCAGACATATATAACTATTAAGAATAAAACACATACTTATATCTGTAATTCTTAATCATGTTGACCAACATTTGACCAACATTGATCTTCTTTAATTTGGTTTTGATTGATCTACATGAAATTTAATCTCACATAAAAACTTATATAAGACGACCTCATATAAGTTTTTTATGTAAAAATATATATCATGCATATATTTGCATGATATATATATATATATATATATATATATATATATATATATAATGTAAGTAGTAGGTGAATCGACGACCTTGTTGATCATAAATCACCAACCCCACTTCAGATTTTGAAAAAATAAAAAAGAAATACCACCCCCATCAACACTACAGTTCCACAAGAAGTCGCCACGTAACCAACAATCCAAATCTTAATAATTTAAATGATGCACTTCAAATGAAGTTGGAGCTTCCATCTATGGCCATCAACCCACTAGCTACAATGGTGGATTTCGAGTCATCCCATTGCCCACAAATGCGATCACTATATAAACACCATCCCAGTTTCATCTCATCAAAGCGTAATCACAACAACAACAACAACAAGAATCAAGAAAATGGAAGCAATATCAGTTAAGTCATGTTTCATCATTCTGGGATTCCTCACAGTTTTCGGGATGGCCTCCGTGTACGGCGCCGGAGAGTGCCCGAAATCGACTCCGGATGCGGAGGCAATGAAGCTGTATCCATGTGCGTCGGCGGCACAAGACGCCAACGTGGCGGTTCCGGCGAGCTGCTGCGCTCAGGTGAAGAAACTGGGGCAGAACCCTAAATGCCTCTGCGCTGTGATGCTGTCTGATACAGCTAAGAGCTCTGGAGTCAACCCTCAAATTGCGTTGACCATTCCCAAGAGGTGCAACTTTGCTGACAGGCCTGTGGGTTACAAGTGTGGAGGTCAGCCATCATCTTACTTCTTCATCATGCTCTTTTTATTTGCAAGACATTCTCTATTTTTCTATTTATTATTATTTTGCTTTGTTTGGATTTTGTATATTATTTTGTTTCTTCACACTATGTGTAGGTATCGTGCTACACGTATACTGTGCATTTTTTAAATAGAACTCAAGTAGGGCGGAACCAAAAACAATAGTTGAGGGAGTTATCAATTATAATAAAAAATCTTTTGAAGAGGTAAAAACAATATTGACAAGGGTAAAAATATACATATTACTAGCGGTAAAAAAAATTCAAATTTTCAAAATGGCGGGCACCCTATTTTTGGGCACAGTTCCATTAAAAACGAGGTTTTATCACCACATAAAATGGACTGCATATAAAATAAAAAGCTATAGCAGTGTAAATATGAAAATTTCTATCGATAAATTAATTACCAATGGAAATCTGACGGAACAATAATTTGGTTGGTAATTGATGATGAAATATTCCATTACAATTTGACTAATGAGTTGGTAGAAATATTTCATGATTTCAATTGGTAAGTTTTACTTATAATACATGGAGTTGTCGATCAAAATATATTGTGTACATAAGTAATAAGTTAACTAATTGTACCACTAATTTAATTTAATTTTTTTTTTTTGCAGCCTACACTTTGCCTTGAGATCACATAATTTGAAGGCATGTATGGTTGATGGAGATTGTGGGTACTTTTCTTCAGAGCTATATATTGTTAGTAGTGTCTGCGGGATATATTTGTGTATCCCGGGCTAGCTGGTTCATCTAGCAAGCTACTTAATAATGTAATTATGAATAACATGAATAAACAACATATTACTGCATTTTCCTATTTGTCTGGATCATTTATTACAATGTTAGTGTCTCATTTTGTATTTCATTATATCTAATATATACTATTATATTGTTAGTTAGTATTGTCATTTGATATACGTGATATATGATGATTATTTTACATTAAATATTAAATAAAATAAATAATGAAATAGATGCTCTCAAATAATTTTCTATTCATTCTCATCTCATTTCTTTTGTCTCTTTGTTTGACATGTCCAATGATTCTAAAGTTAGATCAAAAAAATTTGACAAGCAAATAGATGAAATTAAATCAAGCAAAATTGATCTAGTGTCAATGGTTTTATTTAACGTTTTAATAAAATGTTTGGATGTGGAGTGGAGTAGATATTTGGTGACTAGTGTCTTTCCTTTAACCATTTAATTTGTGAAAAGATGTTTAATTAATTCCCTAATTTCATACTAGTATAACTTATTTTCTTTCTATATATTGATCAGTTTCTCCTTTTTTGAGAATGTTAGTTAGAATATTAGTCTAGTCTTTTACAAAGTACAAATATTTTTCTAGTACTGTACACTCATGTGTTTCTATTTATTTAAGTTTGGTTACTTTTATGAAAAATTGTATTAATTATATCCACTGCATATTTAAAAATATTGTTTGAGCTGTCGATTTTTTTTCTCTTATTTAAACTCTGCAAATCTTGGGATGTTGCAATTATTATTAGTAAAATAGATAGAAATTAATTTATATAATAAAGTTCCCTTACAATATTGGGAGTGAAAGGTTACAATGATTATCTATATTCTGCTCTAATACTCTGATCCATCATTCTGCATAATGCATAAGGTTACATATATTCTGCCATGGTCCTGGGAAAATAATAAAATTACAAAAATTATTAATATGCAAATCAAAATTTAATTAAATAAATTTCCTGCATAAAAGAATATAGTAATATTTTTACTTGAATCACCTTCTCTTTTTGCACGTAGCTAGTAATTGCTAATTAAGTCCTCAGTAATAGAGTGACCCTGCAACGGGTTAAAACTTCAACTTTTAGCTGGTTATTATTATTTATTTTTTGGAATAATTTTTTTTGAAATATTGCGTCACAAATAATAATAATAATAATAATAATACTAATAATAATAATAATAATAATAATAATAATAATAATAATAATAATAATAATAATAATAATAATAATAATTTCGCTTTAAGTACAAAAGAAAAATGAAATTCATACCTTGCCACCAATTTCCTCTTGAGGCACAGCTAGAATTGCTTTCATTTTGATCAGCATTTCCTCCATCTCTTTTGATCTGATCAAAAGAATTAAATAGAAGGAATTAAAACAAGAATGAAAATTATTTAAACTTTAGGATAAATCTAATTTAAAAATCATCCAGAGGGAAAATTTTAACATAAAAAATGTTTATATTTTTATCTTTCAATGTTATTGAGTTGCATATCCATAAAATCAAATTTTTTTGATATTTAGTATGGTTAAAAACATGTATGAATTCGAATTAATTAGTTTTTTTTTTTTTAAATCCGACATTCTATTTACCAAATGCACAACACATACATGAGAATTCAGCTCGAGTTCAACTCGATCTTGAATTTATCAATGCATCTAATGACTCAAATTGAAAGTATCTCCAAAATTAAGTAAGGATTATATTCAAGATTTCTTTATTTAAATGTTTATAAATAAATTTTAGCTAGAAAAAAACTTACATTATGTGGTGGACTATTGAGAGTAGTGGGAGAATAAACTTCTTGGCCACCATAGTAGATGGATGAGTTGTAGTAGCAGGGCTCAACTGATCTCCCATTTTCATAACTTGAATTCTTCTCTTTCTTCATTGCATTTCTTTTCTCACTTTTATAATCTGATTTATTTTTTTATAAAAAGAAGAAGAAGAAGAAAAAAAAAAAAGAAAGCAGACTTCTGTCAGGATATTAATTAAACCGGACAATATTTTTCTACGAAATTGAAACCAGTTTGAATTCTCTATTATATTGTAACATTGTGTTTTATTACACATGATATCTAGGATGATAATTAGGTTATTAATTATAATATATTTATGTAATAAAATAAGATGAAAAATGTTACTATATATAAACATAACAAAATGAAATTAGACTAAGACGGTTATTAGAGAAAAATAAATTTATTTTTTCTTAACCTATAGATTAGTGAAATCAGATAAATAAATGTGTCGAGTCTGTGCATGCAAGTATTGAAACAAACCTGTATTAGTTTCATTTTTGAGATTGCCATAATAATTTGCAAAATCTTTGGGAGGTGGGTCTCTTTCAGGCCCCTGAAAAAAAATAAAAAAAAATAATTGCAATATTCTCAGTGCTCTTATATTAATGTATTAATGTTAATTAATCATCTTCATTTCATCATGATAATGATGTGCAATAATGCATGTTGTAACAAGAATATTCCCCAGTCTAGCTCGCACTAAGTTTGTAAAATATCTCAATGGCAGATTCACAAGTTTTGCATGTAAATTAATTCCAAGGAATCAAGATTCCTAGAATAAAGTTTCCTCAAAAAGATTGGAATGTAGATAATCTATGTACTACTTTGGTATAATAATGAATTTGGTGAAGACTCTCTGAAATATTATAATGGATTTTCAACCAATATATCATCTTTGATAAATATTTTTGTAAAAGAATGTACATGTCACAATTTTATGATCACTTATTTCCAATATTATGTACTTATCAAACCTTATGACCCATATCAATACATAATATCAGAATAAAAGTATATATTATAACACAACCACGTTAGTAACTTCATCATAAACATACTAAATCAAAGTCTAATTAAATTCACCTACATTATCCAGAAAATAAAAAACGGTATATTGATTAGACAGTGACTAGATTAACTCCAAAATTAACAAGAACACAAACAATGTTTAGGGAAAAAAACATTAATTAAAACCTTAAATTAGCTAAGCTAATTAGGAAAAAAAAAGATGATGGAGATGAAGAATACCATTGATGATGGCGGACCAAAGATTGAGCCAAAGTAACCTGTTGTCGACGAGGTCGAAGATTTTGAGGAGTCTTCAGGACCAAACAGATTGACAGCAAAGGAAGAAGATGATCCCACTTGCTTATTTGCTTTCTCCATGTCGAACCAAGTTTTAATCGAAAATAATTTAGCTGTAATTAATGATTCTTGTATATATATATATATATATATATATTGGATAAGATTCAGAATTCAGAAAGAAGCACGTGAAGTTGTGAGTGCGATGAAACGTAGTGCTCTATCACTCATATTTATAGGCACACATTTGAGAAGATAATGGTATTGACCAATCTCAATCGTCTATTGCAAAATCTTGTTTGATCTCATATTTTATATTAAATATTTAAGATGATAGGAAATACATTTGGCATAATATATTATTTTACGTGAGAGATTCGGATTGGATGGTGGACCATTTGAATGTTGAAATGTCATTTAAGGGCAGGTAAATCTTGGAACCTTTTAACAATTCATTATTCTTTTTAATGCTTTGGTGTTGAGGGTCAAATGACATTTATCCTTTTGGGATTGGGGCATATTCTATTGTAGTTGAATTATAATACATGTGAATTAAATTTGGTTGAATCTATCTATATATATATATGTTAAAAGTAATTAAGGTAAAAGGAATAATTATCTTAAACAAAATATCTATGAGATTAAAGAGGTGTGTGTGAATATGTGTAAACTTAAGTTTTGCTCATGGAAATGGCTTGGGAGCTCATCATCCTTTTGCATTCTCTTACCCCTTGCATAATTGGATCTCACATCCCTTAATTCTTTTTCCTTTAAGTTGTAATTTTTAGGGATATGGGCCCAAAATACCCTAATTTATATAGGGATGATTATTTTCTACCCTAATTCATATAGTGTATAACTTTTCTACCCTAATTGATATAGTTTGGTTGTTTTTTACCCCTTTTTTTGACTTTTACTTGGATGAATAGTGGATGTGGACCACACATGATTGATCACTTGAATTTACTAATCATTGATGCATTATTATTTGATGAATAGTGTATGTTTTTATTCTTTATATTGCATTTTTACTTGATTTGCATTCATTTTTCATCTCAACATACTACAATTGAAAATTTTTTGGCGTTTGTAAAAATAAATTACTGTGAAGAAACCCAGATATTAGGTAATTTTTTTGCCCTCACACTTATGCTGAAATTGCCTTTTACCCGTAGAATGTTGATAAATATGTTTGAAATCTTAAATTTGGTTGTAAAGACAATTTTGAAAAATGTTTAAGGGGTAAACGGCAATTTCACAATAATTACCGTTTACCCCTAAATTTTTTTTAAAATTGCCGTTTATCCCTATATAGGTGCAAAATAGGTTGTAAATGAAAATTCAAGGATTAAAGGCAATTTTTGAAATTTTTTAAGGGATAAACGGCAATTTACAATAATAGCCGTTTACCCCTTTATTTTTTGAAAAATAGCCGTGTAACCCTAATCTTGGGGGTCAAACGGCAATTAATGATGCTTTAGGGGTTAAACGGCAATTAGTGAAATTTTTTAGGGTTAAACGGCAATTAGGGTAAATTGCCGTTTAACCCTAATTTTTTTTTGCAAAAATTGCCGTGTAATACCCTAATTATTGTGAAAGGCTAAAAACGACAATTTTTTACGAAAATGTAGATTTAAACAATAGAAATGTCAGTGTTTAGAATAATGAAGCAATAGACAACAGTGAAACAACCACACTTTCAGTGAAACAACCACACTTTCACTGAATGAACCACACTTTCACTGAATATGTTGCTCTAGAATATAATTAAGCACTTTATATCTTCGGCTGCATTTCGTTGTTTGAAATTAATTTTGCACTGCATACTGAAGAATTTATTTGCTTAGACTCGAATTGTGAAGAAGAAAATGAGTTTGAGAGTTGTTAATATTTGGTTTGGAGGTCATTTGCAAGGCTTAGAGTACGTAAATGGTTATCGAGAGGTGATTTATCTTCAAAGAATCACATTTTCTGATTTAGTAGACGGTGTTCATGGAGTTGTACATGCAGACATGAATTGTTGGGGATATGTGATCCACTCGTTAGTGGAGATGAAGGAAAGAGTTAGAAAGATCAAAATAAAGAATGACTCTGATTTGGAAAGAATGTTATGCATAGCTGGAGACGATCTTGTTGTTTATGTCTCCCTTCGAAGGATGGATGTTGGAGTATTCGATCCTGTTGTGTTAAGTACAAGTGATAATTACAGCGCTGGTGGTTTTTCGACCGAGCCCCGTAACGTAGGATCCTCTTATTCAGCGCAAAATAATACCGTTGATGAAGTATTTGATCCGGGCCGTCAAAGTGTTTGTTGGGACACAGGTCTCGGGTTAAATGTGTAGAAATCTGACCCTCATACGACCTTCAACTTGGAGAATTCAAATGTTCCCTTTGGGTTGAAAAATGACGAAGCTTTTTATGCAAGATGGGGTATACCTAATCAGAACGATGAGACCTACGGTAGATCAACAGGTGATGAGAATTGGATGGGAGGCCCGTCAAAAGGAAAAACTGCAGCTGAAACATGGTCACCTTAGCCATCCGAAAGCGGTCGGGTAAACTATGGAGGATTCAACTTTCTAGACTTAAACGTGCCTCCGACATCCTATACTGAAAACGTAGAATGTCCTGCCGAAGAAGATCCATACACGTATGATTATGAACGAGGACAAGAATGGCGTGAGGATCGACACACTGGGCTGGTACTTTTAAATAGTTGTCACATATGAATTTATTATACGTATGAAATAATTGAATAATTGTTTAATTATACCTTCTTGTAGGTTCGAATACCGGAGACGATCATGTCGAGACGGCAGAACCGGACGAGATAATCAGTGACTTCGAGATGGATGAAGAAGATGAGGCCATTTTGGATCAGGAGCAGCGAGAGGCATATCAGGATTTTCTAACGTACATATTGAGATCTGAATGGAGCATCCCCGATATTCCACCATTCGAGCCGCCCTCTTCTTCAGATTTGGACAATAACAACCCAGAGCCGAGCGGTCTTCAAAAAGATGCCACTTTTTCCACCAAGGCTGAACTGCAGAACAAAGTCGGGTTTTACCACTTGGAGAATCGAGTTGGATATAGAGTGGAAAAGTCGGACACTAAGAAATGGTATGTTCGATGCAAACAAACAGATTGTCCATTCAAGCTCCATGCACACCAGAAATATGGTATTTGGAAGATCTCCATAATAAAGTTGCCTCACAGTTGTAGCTATGATCTGGAAACATCTGCTCCAAGGCGACTTCCATCTGTGTTGATCGCAGAGTACTACGCTGATAGGCTACAAAATGATAATTCGGTGCTAAATCCTCGGGCCATCATTGAGGAAATGAACCATCGGCATGGTTTGCAGCTCACTTACAGGTTCGCATTAATAGCAAAACGTCGTGCCATGCAGCTCGCGTATGGTGACCCGAAGAGCTCATTTTCTATGCTTCCATCCTATTTAGAGGTCTTGAAAGAAACCAATCCAGGATCTTACACTGCTCTGGAAACTTACAGTAATGGAAAATTTAAGTATGTGTGTTTTGCTCTGGCCACCTCCATTAATGGATTTCGTCGATATTCACGACCTGTTGTAGTAGTTGATGGGTGTCATTTAAAAGGTCAGTATAAGGGAATTGGATTTGTGGCGGTGACGAAGGATGGAAACGATCAGATTTTCCCGTTGGCAGTCGGGATTGGAGATATAGAGAATGATGAATCGTGGACATGGTTTTTGGGTCATGTGCAAAATGCCTTCGGATGCCCAAATGAGCTGCTTATCGTATCCGATCAACATAAAAGCATCGCAAGTGCCATCAGTAGAGTCTATCCAGATGCGTCTCATGGTTTATGTTGTTTCCACCTCCAACAAAATCTCGCGAAGCATGGTTCACATCTTGTGGGGATTTTCAAAAAAGCGGCATACTGTTACGACGATCAGCTTTTCGAGAAGTATGTTTTATAAAAGAATGTACTTATTTATTTTCTGCACCTTTTTTGTTATCTAACATATCGAACATCTCAGGTACATGACGTTGCTTGTAGAAGCAAATATCCAAGGAGCACTGGATACATTGAGCAATGCAAAAGCTGAGAGATGGTCTCGGGTGAAATGTCCCGTGCGAAGATTTAACTTCATGACCTCTAATGCCGCCGAGACATGGAATGCTCGTCTTCTTTGGGCACGGAAGCTACCAGTGTGTTCCTTCTTGGAGTGTGCAAGACGAATTCAAGAAAAGTGGTTTGTCGAGAGAAGGACGGTCGCTGAGGAAAGGGAAAATGAGCTGACAAAGGCCGCACATGATAGATTAGTTGATGCCGTGCGGCGGGGACGAGAAATGCATGTAGATAAGCTGGGTAAATACAAGTTCAAGGTGGTGGAAGGAAGAAAAAATTGGGTTGTCGAGCTCAACCATCACACATGTACATGTTCAGTGTTCCAAAATGACTTGATCCCGTGCGCCCACGCATGTGCAGCAATCAGGTAATTATTATGATTGGCAGAATAAATATTTCTGTATTAATTTAACTCTGTTAATTAATTTTTCCTCATCATACAGTTTTTCGAAAGAAGCAGTGACGTCTTACGTTGGCTCGTACTACACCACTGAGTCACTCAGAGGAATGTGGGCTGGTGAGGTTTGCCCTGTACCCGATCCACAAGATTGGGTCATAACTGATGAGGTTCGAAGCATTTTTTGTCTTGCACCTGATCGACCAAGACAAGCCGGCCGGCCGAGAAGAAGTCGGATATCTAGTTTTGGAAGTCAACGAGCACCAGGAACATGTGGCCGGTGTGGCGGCACTGGACACAACAGAGCTACGTGCACAAATCCCGTGCCGCCCGTTCAGCGAAGCGAGATTGATGATCTAGCTGGTGATACAGATGAGATTCCAACAGACGGACGTACGAAGCAAAGAAAAAAGAAACAGTGCTCATTGTGTGGATCAGACAGTCATACGAGAAGAAAGTGCCACTTGTACGGCAGTTCTTTTACTTTGTAGTAGATTATGGAATATTTTGTGAACCTACTTTGTTGTGAGGACGGTCGAACATGAGGAGCTCAAATATGAAGGCCAATATTGAAACAGTGCTCATAGAATGCCACACAATAAAATTCTTACATCTACATGTCATAAAATGAATAAAGACAATACATCATCCGAAAATACATAAAACAGTGAAATGAAAAATAGAAACAGGCTAATCGGCCATATCTTCAGCCGTGATGGTGCTCTCATCAGAGGAGTACCTGAAAACTGTCAACGCCATCTGCTGCTGTGCTCTCGTGAGACCCAACTGAAACAAATGGCTAGGCCACTCAAGTGTCAGTGCACTCTCGACGGCCATGAGGGCAAAGACACCGCATGTGTGGTCCTCGCGCTGCTCGTAACATGTAATATCTGGGCACGTCGAAAGCTCCAACTCGTCATCCAAAGGTGGGATCGGAGTACCCTCATTGGCCATCATGTCGTAGAAGTCTGTGTGCTTCAGCAAGGCAGGTATAACACGTCTAATGGGTATCGTCTGCCGATAACGCCTCAGCTCCTTGTTCTTGTCCCATGTCCAATGCAGGCTGTCGAAGAGTACTAATTTACGAGCACCCAGAAAAATGCAGCAAGCCACCCAGTGCCCATCCAGATTCATGATAGTGACGAGCTGTAAAATAATGCCGATCGAACATTTAGCATTTCAAAATGGTTGCTCCAACAAATCAAAAGTATACGAAAATTATTATTTGACCAGTAATAAGGACTTACATTTTTTGGCTTCTTCCACCAGGGCTTCACATGTCGCCATTTGGGCTTTTGTCCCAACACGTACGGGGCAAGTTGATCCAGGAGCTTCGGTGCAAAAGTCTCGTTGGTCAGACCTTTATACTTCTTGTAATCCGACTCTCCTCGATGAGTGACGTTCCACACCTCCTGACAAACACTCTGCATTACAAAGTTCAAATATTAATCACTAGGCAGGTATATGGATACATATATCGAACGAGCAATAAATGGTGATGTGGGTACTTACAAAGAAGTGGACGTCCAACACCTGGTACTTGTGAGCCTGCTCCTCGTGGACCCGAATCCCTGCAAATAGTGGATTGCTCTGCATAATCCCCAAGTAGGAGTCGAGATGCTGACATAAAACAAACGGTCAAATGTAAAAATATAGTAATAAGCAAGCAAAAAAATACATTCAAGTGATGAAAAAATACCTCATGGGTCATGTCCGCCAACGGATCCAAAAACGAGCTGAAGAAATCATGCCCAACACCATATCCAACTCCGACATTGCGCCTGCAAAAACATGTGCCATGTCAATCACTGGACATAATCACCCTGACTAACGTAAATTAGAATATCATACGATTAATTAAGTATGACTTACATCTCATAGGCTTGCTTCTTCTCTGCCGCCAGGAGTCCTGCCTCAATGTATTTCTCCAGGTCAGCTTGCTTCAGACTCGGTCTACGTGCAGATCCATGGACGAATGGACTTCGAACATGTCGAGACGGAGCTCTCTGTCGTACAAGACGAATGCCGGCAGTCGTCTCGGGAATCCCAGCAATGAAGGATCCAGCATAATCACTAGTAGAATCTGGTGACTCTACGTCAAAACCGGTGCTGGGTCCTGCCTGAACCGGTGCCGCCCAAGTGCCCATATCAAATGGCACTGGAGTAGGATCCCAACCTCGATGACTGCCGGGCGACTGAGCGTACGGAGTCTGTGAATAATGAGAACCAGCAGCATGGGGATAGTAGGAGGCATGATATGATGGCCGGTGGCTGAAGAATGCTCTGAGCTCATCACCAACGATCTCCGGTATGCGCAACTCCAGCCTCTGCGTCTCCTCCCTCACTGCGGTCTGCACCAAGTCCTGAACCTGGCCCTGTACATCTGTATACTGCCGATCATAATGGCATCGCAAGTCCGTGAACTGCTCATCGACGTAGCCTCGCAGGTCGGCATACTGCTCATCTACATGGCCTGACAAATCTGTGAAACGACGATCAACGTAAGACCGTAACTGGTCGAACTGAGTACCAAAAAATCCAGTGAGGCGCTGAAACAGGCCATCCTGATCGGAGCTCTGATGTGGGTACGAAGGCTCTGGCGGTACAAAGTCGGAAGGAGGAATGTAGCTGATCGGCGAGGCATCCCGATACGGCTCATATCCATGCTGCTCGGCGTATGGCTCCTCGAAAACTGGGTCGGGCTGGCCGGTGGGGTGCTCCTCAGGCTGCTCATGCCCATGCTGCTCGGCCTCCTGCTGGTCGAAACTATGACCGAAGTCTCGAACCGGGTGCTTCTCAGGAGGTTCGCTCGGAGGCATCGGTGGTCGTTTGGACCGTATGGTCCTCGATCCCCGAGCAGCTCGACGCTGCCTCGTGGATGGACCGGGTGCATCCAGCTCAGGTGCAGGAGCTACAACCGTCGTCGGAGGACGACCACGCCTTCGTGGTGCAGCTTGCACGCCCTCGTTCAACGAGCGATCAATATTCTACCAATACGGTTGACAAATCTCCTCGACAGTCGAAATGAGGGACTCGACGCCGTCAACCTACATAAAAAGTCTGAAACATCAGTTTCGGAGCAAAAATTAACCGTATGCAGTTTCGGCAGCAAGACTGAAAAAAGTAATAGAATTACCTCGCCGGATAAAACATCAGTGACGTCCACTACAGACTTCGCCGTGGACCACTTCAAGCACCTCGGAATGTGCAGTCCAGTATCCAATCGCCGGCTAGCCACAGTCGACGATACAGGGATGGCCTCGTACGCCCATATCTTCACAGTGAACAAATTTACGGTATGTGTGAGCAAAACACTGTAATAACATAATTTAAAACGACCGAAAAGAGTAACAGAATGTTCAAATTAATTATACTTACCAGTAGAGCAACCGAGAATCCATAGAAGTGATACGCGGGGGTTCTATTGATGTTGGCCGGGACCAGAATAACCTTTGGCACTAGGTCCATATACTTAAGCAACGTCTGGAAAGAAAGCTTGCCCCATGGAAATGACTCCCAACGCTCTTCCTGCTCGACCAAAGCCCACACCCACATATCCACCGAGCATTTTCTGCAGTCGACCCCAAGTAAGATGTAGTAAACGAGTAGGATCTTCGAGATCTTCACCGTATCATCCATGCTCCCACGGAACTCCCCTCCCTGAAATCTATATAGGAGTTGTTGCAGCATCACGTGTGCGATCTCGGCATGCACTCTGTAGTACACGCCATTTCTTGGCGGACGGTGATCCCCAGTCGGGCTGAAATCGGAGTCGCCAAACCTCAAACCGGTGACGAGAGCAAACTCTCTCCTCGAAAACTTACAAAGGTGATACTCCTCTCCAATTGCAAACCATCTCTCATCATCGGGGGTGGTCGGTCCACTTATTTCCCTCGACATGAGAACATGAAGAAACGACTTGCATGTCTCAGCCGAGGTCTCCCACCGTAGAAAATGGCCAAAACATGTCCGTTCGAAATCCGCAACACACTCTCCCCCGTGCTCTCCCAAAGCACGTCTGATATCAGCTAGTATACTCAAACGAGTATACCCGTTAATGTAGGCTAGCGTACCCTGACAACGTTCACGAACCCACTCAAAAGCCATCTACAACAAACGTACACAAATACAACATTACTTATTAATCACAAATGGTGTTACAATACCAAAAAAAAATGGATCCCCTTTTTTGGCCGTTTAACCCTAAAACAGGGTTTTATCGCCAAAAAACCCTGTTTTAGGGTTAAACGGCTATTTAGCCAAAAAAATAGGGCTAAACGGCTATTAACCATAATAGCCGTTTAGCCTTATTTTTTTTGGCTAAATTGTCGTTTAGCCCTAATTTCTCATTTTCAACCATATAATTCCACATTCTAGGACTAATTACGATTTATTCAGCCCTAAACCCTAAACCCTAATTATCAAACTACTTGGCAATTAACCCTAAATTATAAACAAAACCCTAATTCATTACAAAAAATGCACAACAATATAACACAATTGCAGCCCTAATTCATCACCATAATTGCACAAAAATATAACACAATTGCAGCCCTAATTCATCACAAAAATTGCACAAAATTATAACACAATTGCAGCCCTAATTCATCACAAAACCCTAAACTATAAACTACATTTTCATTCATAAATTGCAGCCTTAATTCAGGACAAAAATCGCACAAAATTACAACACAAATGCAGCCCTCATTTAATTCATAAATTGCAAAACTTGGGGACAAAATATCATTCACAAAAATGGCCGTGTACTAACCTGTAAATTGGTCAAATTGCCGTGTGCAAATCTTCACCAAAATGAGCTGAATTTTGAACTCCAAATTCTCCAAGCTTCTTCTTCAAAAATGCCGTTTATGCTTGAGGTTGGGGGAGGAAGAAACAATGCTTTTTTTTCAAAAAAGGTGAGTCAACGGCTATTGTAATTTTTTGGTAGTTGGAGAGTAAATATCACAACATGCCAAAAATACTTTACCCTCATGTGATTAATTTTTGGGTTGGTGTGACTTGTAATGTCATTTCATGTCATACAAGTGGGACCAATTCAATCACAAAGTACAAAAGGGGTAGAAAAGATACATGGTTATATTTTTTAGGGTACAAAACATACATTGTTATATCAATTGTGGCAATTTGATCTATTTCCCCTAATTTTTATCCTAATTTTTTCTTCTTTTTATTTGTATTGTTGGATTGTTTGAGTACCCTTGTACTCAAGCTAATAAGCTCACCTTTTAGCTATTTTTCAACGTTCATAAATTGCACAACCTGAAGAATTAATAATTAGATCTAATCTTTTGATGAAAATATATGATTGAATTAATGTTTATGATTGATCTAACTAAACAATGAAAATTTATTATGAATGGACACCTAGATGTATTTATAAATTGATGATTCATATTTCACAATATTGTACTCCTAATTCGAGCCAAACAAAATTGGACACATGAAAGATCAGAAGCGGCCTACCAGAAATCAAAGAGCCTACCAGAAATCGAATCGGCCACAACTTTTGAGTAAGAAGCTGACCAAAAGAGCTCGACTCAACTGAACTTTTAGTCAGCTAAGGAGGCCGATCAGAAGTGGTCGAGCCGACCTGAAGAGCTTGACTCGACCGAACTCTTAACCAATTAAGGAGGTCAATCAGAAGTGGTCGAGCCCACCAAAAATGAATCTTCAGATGACCAATTTAGGACTCGATTGATCAGAGATGACCGAGCCGATCAGAGATAATTGGCCCAACCAAAGATATAAAAACTTGGAAGACCTGAAAACACTTAGTTGATCAAAGAATCGACAATCCATGTAACCCATCTAAGGAAGGGCTAAAACCATGGAGAACTTAGATGACTGTAGAACACAAAATCAATCTCATCTGAGAAGAGCTAGATGGACCCCCTATCCGAGCTTAGCTAGAACATAACTGGCAGGTAATCGAGAAGAGCTGCCAGGATCGACTTAGTGCTGGTCCCGAAATGATAATTACCGACCCGAGCAGGACTTGGCGAGAAAGACTAGGAAAACGGATAAGCAAGGTTCCGAGAAGATCATTCTAACAACTATCCTACAAAATAAGAAGTAGGGGGAGCAAGCAAACTCCCCACTTCCTTGAAGATAGGAGGTGGTTAAAGAAGAGATCGTGGAGAGGTGGATGTAACCTCCCACGATTTGTATTTTTTGTTTATAAATAGTAGAAATTGATAAGAGATTAGGGTTCAAACATTTTTATTGTATGAAAGCACTAGAGAGCTCATTTATCTACATATATTAAATATGATTCTGGCCGGCCACATACAACCTATCAGAATTAGCCGATCAAATTCATCCGATTAGGCTTCGAGCATAGTATTTTCTACATATTTTATTCAGTTTTCTTAATCTGATTCGGTTCATTTAAACCGGATCGCTTTAATTTGGGTGTTAAAGTAATAATTCATATATAAACAAATTCCAACGTCAATATTTTGGTGCTAGAAGGAGGAGCTTATTATTTAAAGGACAAAACTCTAAATTGTGCAATGAACGACAAATAATGAAACATGACACCGGATTCCCAGGCTTCGACCAGAATCATCTTCGACCGAATGGGTCCAACCTTGACATTAGAGGCTAGAAAGTCTGCCAGGAAACTCTACACGAGAGAGGGGGCTCAACAGGTCAAAAACCAAAGTACCGACCAGATTGCAAGATACGAGCCTATAGCCGAGAAAGAGCAGAAAGAATAAAAGGTTACGACCTAGTTCGGGTCGACCAGTCTCAGATAAAAAGGCTATGGTCTAGTCCGAGCCGACCAGGCTCGAATAAAAGAGATGAGGCTACAACATAGTCCGGGCCAATCAGGTGCGGACAAAAGAGTTGGGACTAAAGCCTAGTTCGGGTCAACCAGGCGTGGATGAAAGAGAAAGGACTACGACCTAGTCTGGCCCGACCAGGCTCGGATGAAAGAGATGAGGCTACGGCTTAATCTGAGCCAATCAGATTCGGATGAAAGAGATGAGATTACGACCTCGTTCGAGCTGACTAGGCTCGGACGAAAGAGATAAGACTACAACCCAAAAATATAAGACTACGGTCTTGTTCGAGCCGATCAGACAAGACGGAACAGTAAGACTACGACCCAAAAATAAGGCTACGATCAAGTTCGGACCCACCAGGCTCGAATGGAAAAATAAGACTATGGCCCAAAAATAGGCTACGACCTCATTCGAGCATATCAAGTTCGGACGGAACAGTAAGGCTACAGTCCAAAAAGTAACAGACTATGGCCTCGCCTACACCGACCAGATTAAGACGAAATGTTAAGGCATAGATCAGATAAACCGAGCTGATCTGAAAAAGGGTAAAAGTTAATATTATATTTTTATAAATCGAGCTGACCAAATACTTTGATTATTATTATTATTTTTAAGTTAAATGTTTCAGTTGAAAATTATACAAGGCAGGCAATTCAAGAGCAGGATATACAAAGCCGAGCTGAACAGATATGTGCAAAAACTTACATTGAACAGATCTAGTTTGGAGGCCAAAACCTTATATAAAAGGCCTAGTCCAGGTTGATCATGTTGGAACCACCGGATCGCTAACCCTATACAATTATCTAATTTGGGATCCATACAAGATATGATTAACACGCAGCGGAAAATGAATTATGCCTTTTATTGTAATAGGTGAAGACGAACCGATTCTAAGGTCAGAACTGTCGAACTATCGATAGAGTCTGGACCTCTCGATCTTCTGCCGTATTCATCGTATTTTCTCGAATGTTGTGTGGGCAATGATCCTTCAAGAATACCAGCCGCCTTCTACTAAAATCATTTTATAAGATTTTTATATGTTTAGAAGCGGCTGACTTAAGGCTTATTTATAGGCTACAACAGGGACCTTAAGGAGGATTAAGATTAGGTGTCCTGATGGGCTTAGGAGTCCTAGTTCGGCTTGAACACACTTCTTAAGCCCATCAATAATAACTCAATCCACTAAAGAGTTATTATTGAACTACCATCTCTTATCCATATTAAATATGGGCTTCTGTTTATTATGTGCGCATTTATCTCCCCGTGTTTAAGATATCGAATGTCCGTTAATTAAATGAATTACTGACAATTCAATTAATTAACATCTAATTCCAATAGTAATACCACTCAACTTTATTATCATGCTGGAATAAATCCACCTGCAGAGTTTACATGATAATCCTTATGAGCTCTTCAATGAGACATCGTCATCCTAAATAATTAGGACACAGTTCATTCTATAATCAACGGTACACCATATAAATAAAATTGTATCCCAATTTACCGAACTTATTGATTTAATGAATAAATCTCACCCATTGGTAAATTAAAGAAATATATGTCGAGTATACGTGCCCGTTATTATATAATGATTAAGAGGACGCACATCCATAATAACACAAGTCTTGTTTTATTATATAGTCAGTATAAATCGAACAACCTCATTTGGTCCTACTCAATACACACAAAATGTAGTAGTGTAATTTTATAACCAAGATAGACTAATACCAAATTACACTACAACCATTCCATTAATTTGTCCAAAATCATCTTGATTGTGAGCTACCATTTATAATCTATATAAGGAATTGATAACATGATCTTTTGTGTGGCACCACACACCATGTTATCTACAATATAAATTAATTAGACAATTGCAATAACATATATAACAAATATAAAATGCAAACATTTGACCATAAAAAATTCTCATATTAAAATAAATGTTCATACAAAGCTATACTTATAGTATATATCCTTACAGACCAGGCTCAAACGAAAGAAATGAGACTATGGGCTAGTTCGGGCCGACTAGGCTCAAACGAAACATAAAGTGCTATAACCTTGTTTGGACCGATCAAGCTCGGACGAAAGAGATGGGATTATGGTCTAGTCCGGACTGACCAGATTCAGATAAAAAGGTTCTAATATCGGAGAAGTTTCAGCCTACAACACTTCAACCAACCGAGCCGACTAGGTTTAGAAAGGCCATATGTCGGTCAACATGGCATACCACCTAGGCCAACCAGAAGAAAACCCGATCGAAACCATCAAGACCTAGGAATTAGCATAGACAAACAATTATAAAGGTCAAAGCCGAGCACATAGCTCAAAGTTATAAGGCAACCAATAACCGACCTGACTAAGCAACTCAAGGATGACCAAGCTTATTTAGCGTAAATCCTAAATGGTACAAGCATTCTTTCAAAGAAGCCGAACCTAGCTCGGAAAAATCTAAACCAAAATGAGAGAAATTAGGTGCATTGATTCAATAAAGTTTTGAGCCAAATTTCATTTAAAAAAATATACAAGTTATGGTTGGTGGGGTAATTGAGTCAAGTACAAAGTATGAAAGTTCATAGCATAAATGTCTTAAAAAAAGGGTGGACACCAAGTTTGAAATTCCTTCACGAAGAATAAAAATACTGGGGTTAGGTTTTCTATTATTTCCAAATCCCGGCACATCCTATGTTTGTACCATGACCTGGAGGGCTATTGTTGTACCTCTAACCCGAGCCGAACAAAATCGAACACATGAAGGACCAGAAGCGGTCGACCAGAAATCCAATCGACCATAACTCTAAGTAAGAAGCCGACCAAAAGAGCTCGACTTGACTGGACTCTTGCTAAGAAGACCAATTATAAGTGATCGAGCTGACCAGAAATGAATCTTCAGAGGACCAATTTAGGACTCAGTCGATCAGAGATGACCGAGCCGATCAGTGATAATTGGCTCGACCAAAGATACAAAAACTTAGAAGGCCTGAAAATACTTAACCGATCAGAGAATCGACAGTCCATGTAAGTCATCTAAGGAAGAGTTAAAGCCATAGAGAACTTAGATGACCAGAGAGCACAAAATCAATCTCAAATGAGAAGAGCTCATTGAACCCCCGATCCGAGTTCAGCTAGGACATAAGACTTGGCAGGTAATCGGGAAGAGGCGACCATGAATTGACTTAGTGTCGATCCCGAAATGATAATTATCAACCCGACCAGGATTTGGTGAGAAAGATCGGGAAAACAGATAGGTAGGGCTCCATGAAGACCATTCTAACAACTATCCTACAAAACAGGAAGTAGGGGGAGCAAGCCAACTCCCCATTTCCTTGAAGATAGAGGCAGATGAAAAAGAGATCGTGAAGAGGTGGATGTAACCTCCCACTACTTGTATTTTTTGTCTATAAATAGTAGAAATTGATAAGAGATTAGGATTCAAGCATTTTTATTGTATGAAGCACTAGAGAGTTCATTTTTCTACATATATTAAATACGATTCTGGCTGACCACATACAACCGATCAGAATTAGCAGATCAAATTTGTCCGAGTAAGTTACGGACACATTATTTTCTATACATGTTATTCAGTTTTCTTAATCTGATTCGATTCATTTAAATCGAAACGCTTTAATTTGAGTGGTAAATTAGAAATTTGCATATAAATAAATTCTGACGTCAAAAACACAATTTATTGAATAGATATTGAATATACTTCAAATTTCAATAGAATTAATACGTTTGGAAAATGTACTGATATTTTTATGAAATTTATTCTATTAATTGTTTCCTTCTTTTATTTGTCCAAGGAGGGTTCAAAGCACATTTTGATTTGTCATTTCTTGTGTCTTATAGTGCTATAACCACAAGATGTGTCAGTTGTATTTTGAGCAATTGACCAAAAACTGTAAGGGCTAAGCACTCAACTCAATTTATGTCCCATTTTTCCACTCATTTTATTTTGTGTCATATATTACACTTACAACTATTTTATCCAACACTATAATATGCTAGTTTAATGTATGTGTATATAAAGTTTTATGATAAACATGATGAATATAGATAAAAATAGTCATAGAAAAAATTAGTCAGTTCACAACAAACACAATTTTTAACTACAAATAAAAATGGGAAAAGTGGATGTTTGATAAAATTAATTTTACTAAGATGCATGG
This sequence comes from Scutellaria barbata, assembly GCA_028654395.1. Taxonomy (NCBI): domain Eukaryota; kingdom Viridiplantae; phylum Streptophyta; class Magnoliopsida; order Lamiales; family Lamiaceae; genus Scutellaria; species Scutellaria barbata. The sequence continues at coordinate 6,465,300 of CM053649.1, read as the reverse complement.
AGACTTCATATATATATATGTGATGTATGTATATTTTGTGAAGATTGTAAACCATTTTATTAAGGATACTTCAATCAATTTAATTAAAAAAAAAGAATTTTGTCATCTAATTTTAACTACTATATATTTTTTCCCATCTCAAACGGACTATTTTATCAATAAATTAAAGTTTGTTTATGCACGTGGATTATAAAATGAATGTAAGATCCACAAAATCACATAGTGTGGCTTAATAAAGTCAAAGAAGAATATTTTTGGAATCAAATTAAGTTCATCATATGCATATGTATATAATATGGATGTTTCCCACAAAGGGAGAGATCCCCATCCAGTTATATATATATATATATATTGGATTATCTTCAACTGTGGGCCCCTATCACGTGATACCCCGCCCTCACCGCACCCCCACACCTTTGACAGAGATGAGAGAACCCAATATATTCGGATATGTATGTCATATGACATATATCTATATGTGTATATGTATTGTTCAATCACAGTCGGGGTGGAAATAAACTTAGCTTAGGCTGGCTTTCTAGCCTTGACTTTAAATATTTGGTCTAAACCTAACCTATATATATGATGAGATTTTTTTTTTTGCCTAAATATGGTCTATTTTTGCAAATAAATTCAACCTAAAACATATATAAAGATTATTAAAAAGTCTAAAAACATAATAATACTATACACTTAAAATTCATTCGTTGTCGGTGTTTAAACTGTCAACATACAAAAATGATACAATTATAATATATATATATATATATATTATATTTCTATAATAATTAATGCATTATAAATAGGTCGACATGTTAGGTTCTAAAAACTTTTTTAAAATCTGGATTTAGCCTATTTTCGTAAAAAGGCGAAATAAAAAATCTTGATCTAACTCATTTATAGATGGAACCATAAGCTATATCGAGCAGCCTCATCTATTCCCACTCCTAATCACAGGTGACTATAAAAATATAAGCTTTGTTCTTTGGGTATATCTCCATTAGCGAATCCTAAGAGAGTATATTTGATTTCAGTAAAGAAGGGCATTATTATTTCTACATGTGATCATGTCTTTAAATTTCGATTCTACTTTTTTTTTTTATGGAAATATTCGAGGAGTATACTATCATCTTTCGTCTTTTTATTTTTTCTATAAAATAATTTCTCCTCCTTTTCGACATGATCACATGCTACTTTCGAGTCCAAATTTTGGTAAAATTTTCAATTTTCAATTTTCAATTAAATTTGAATCTAAATCATTCAATTTTAATTATAAAATTATGAGACGAAATTGAGAAACTTTATAATTAATCATGAAAACGTTAATAAAAATGTGAAAATTTATAGAAGTGAAAATAATTTTAACCCAAAAATTGGAAAAAAAAAATGAAAATTGTATAATGAATTAACAAAAGATGATATTAGATTATGAACTTATTACAATAACTTAATTATAAATAGTTTATCAGTTCTTAAACATCGTTATATATAGGGTTAAAGTCATTTTTCATTTCGTAAATATGACGTTATCTGAATTTAGTCCCATAAATATCACAATATTCAATTTAGTTTCACAATTTAAGAATTTATTCGATTTCAATCCAATTTTGACTGAAAAATTCAAATTCATTAGGGAATGACTTTACATTGACCTTAAAGTACATGGGGACACATGAAATCAATAAGAATTTGACACGTGTCACAACATCATTTTTAGGGTTTCAGGAAGTCTCAAATTAAAGAAATTGAACTAAAATCTAATTGTAAGACTAAATTTTAAATCATGACAATTATAAAATCAAAATTAAAAGAAATCACAAAATCAGATGAAAAATAATTTTAATCCTCATATATAAAATTAATGTTTTGAGAAAGCTTATAAAGCCATTCAAACACTTTCTACTTTTGCTATATTAAATATTAAACTTTGAAGTGTACAACCTAAGTTCTACATCGGTTAAAATATGAAAAATATAATCTATATTAGTATGGTATGTTTTAGGAAAATACTATAGTAATTCGCAATACGAGCTTGGCCCAAAAGAGTTCATGAGTAAAACCAACCGTTGTGGAGTCCATCAATTCCAAGTTGTATCTCATGGAAAAATTGTTTTAAACATTTGAAAATTAAAGTTTAGAAATTTAAAGTAAATCGTAATAATATAAATACATAATTGGCATGACATGAACTACATAAATAAATTTAAGTATTTTAGTTATAACCTCAGGATTAGTTATTTACATAAATCTAAAACTACTAAATATTGTCTGCAAACTAAATCTAAAAGTTTTACCATATGAATCTGAACATTTTCAAATAAATACATCAAATCTTTAAGTAACATAACAATAAAAATAAAATTGTAAAATGTTTCTACAAACCAAAAACTCACCAAAAAAAATAAAATCTGTAGACTAATTAATAAATCTAAACTTGAAAAATAAAATCTTAATATTTCCATGGAAATATATAACAAGAAATAAATTAATCTAAAATTTTAAATAAAATATGAAATTATTAAATGAATTAATCTAAATGTTACCAAATTGAATTTTAAGAATTAATTACTAAACTAATATAAAAGTTGCATAATAAAATTTTATTATTTTCACATAAGTATAATTAAAATATTATTTAATATATGAAAATTCTCCAAATGAATTTTGAAGAGTATTTAAAAAGATTGGAAAAAAATTACTAATAAATTTTATAATTATACGAAATGAAATTTTAATAATTTCAAATTAACATCTAAAAATGAATAGTTTTCAACAGATCTACAGTCATAATTCAAATCTCAATATGCTATTTACTAAATCTAAAATCACGAAATAACACTAAAAAATAAAAAAATTAATATATTGTTAATAATATATTTTTCGACGACAAAAATTGTTGTGAAATGTTTATTTTTTGCGACAACTTATTGCTGCAAATACATTAAAAACACTATTTTTAAGAAGACTTTTGCGATGATTAATTAAAAACAAAATGTTGTCAAAAAAATGTTTTTGCAACAATCAACAATATTTTGACAATATTTCATTGTTTTTAATAAATTTTTTTATTGTAGTGATAAGTCGATCCATTTCAAGGAAATCTGGAAACTAACAAATAAATTCTGAATATTTGAGTATTAATATGTAAAAACTATTTAAATAAATCTTGAAATTTTAATTAAAATCTTCATGGGAATGTTTTGGTTTAAACATCACACGACGAATTTCGAATGCTAAAACGCCCGAATTGTAATGAAATGTAAAATCGAATTTTTCTCAATCTACTAAAATTTTACCCCAATTATATACTAATATAACTATGTACACATATTAATATATAAATTAAGATTAATTTGCTACCTGAACTATTATATTTGTCTTTAGTGGATGTCTAAACTCAAAAAAAATTCGATGACTGATCATTATCTTCAAAATTTTCCGATTGCTACCTCGTGAACTCAATTTTTAACGAATTTTCTAGCCAAAAACAACCACCTATAATAACTCGAAAACGCAATCCACCTCCAAGCATCAATCAAAATGCATGAGTTGTACACCAAAATGAGATCATTTCGAAGTCAAATTATTATAACTTTAACTCAATTTAACAATTCTCATTCTATTCGAACTTAAATCAAACAAAAAACATTCAAAACCTTATAATTATTTTTGTTTAATTCGTGCTTGAATCAAATGCGAATCATAAAATCGATTTGGGAATTATACTTCCAATAATAGTCATTTTGGCATGTCTTATTTTTTTACTGATATTTGGCGGTCAATTTTATTTTCTAATTTGCCGACCTATTTTTAGATAAAATATGTTAAAGTTTGAGTTCGGATAGCAATCGAAAAATTTCAAAGATAATGGATAGTGATCGATATTTTTTTTCAATTTAGACACCAATTGAAAAAAAAATGTAATTACTCAGTTAATAAATTGATATTAACCCTAATACAAATTATGCAACATATTAATTTTTTTACCATAATTTTTTACCCTACTAACACTGCAAATAACAATGATGGAAAAAGCTGTCATTGAAATAAAAAAAAAATCATTAACATATGTTACTGAATGATCTGTGACGGAAAAGTTATGGCAATACTAAAATTTAGTGACGTAACTAAGAGGTAAAGTCTTGGGTGAGGATTCGTGAGAGGATTGAGTTGGATCAAATATAGAAAATTATGTAATACTTTTATATGTATTAAATAATATTTTTATTTATATCAGATAATATTTTATATTATAAGATGATTTTAAGTTGAGTTTGATTATAAGAAAATATGTAATACTTTTGTATATATTAGATAATACTTTTTTGTATATTAGGTAATGCATTTGTTTTGAGTTGAGTTGGATTATAAAAAAATATATAATACATTTATGTGTATCGGTAATATTTTTCTGTAAATTAAATAATATTTTTGTATTGTAGGAAACATGCCTGAATTGGGTAGGGTCGGGTCACCAAAAAAAATGCGATCCTATCTGTTTAGGTGCTGTTTTCTTTAGTGTAATATGTAATATTTTTATTTATAGTAGGTATTACTTTTCTATGTATTACTTTTCTATATATTATGTAATACTTTTATATTATGTACATATTCTACATAACATAATACAAAAATATTACCTGGAAAGTAGAAAAATATTACCTAATTTATTATATCCGATTCAATTTATGAAACAATTTCACACAAAACCTACTCTAATAAAATTGCATCAATATCTTTTATAACAAAATTTCCGTAGGCAAAATGAAATGATCATCACTATCTAATTTGGTTGTCAAGGTTTTATGATATAAAAAATCACAAAAACTTTTATGCTGACCCGACTCGATCCACGCGCCCTCCACGCGCACTCCACGCGCCCCCACGCGCCTGGGTGGGTGCGCTCAAACCCACCCAAATTCGCTCCAGGTGCTAGACCTTTATGTTATGTTAAGCATACATTTATATTATGTTAGTGATACCTTTATGTTATGTTAGTCATGTTAGGATATATACTATAAGCCTAGCTTTTATGTAAAAATCTATTTATGATATGAGAATCTTTTATGGTCATATGTTTTGCATTTTATATTTGTTATATATGTTATTGCAATTGTCCAATTAATTTATATTGTAGATAACATGGTGTGTGGTGCCACACAGAAGATCATGTTATCAGTTCCTTATAGATTATAAATGGTAGCTCACAACCGAGATAATTTTGGATAAATTATCGGAATGGTTGTAGTGTAATTTGGTATTAATTTATCTTAATTATAAAATTACACTAGTACATTTTGTATGTATTGAGCAGGACCAATTGAGTTTGTTTTATTTATACTGACTACGTAAATAAAACAAGACCTCTGTTATTATGGATGTGCTTCCTCTTAATCATTGTATGATAATGAGCATGTATACTCGATATATGTTTCTTTAATTTACCAATGAGTGAGATTTATTTATTAAATCAATAAGCTCGGTAAATTGGGATACAATGTTGTTTATATGGTGTGCTGTTGATTATATAATAAAATCGTGTCCTAATTATTTAGGATGATGATGTCCCCTTGAGGAGCTCATAAGGATTATCATGTAAACCCTGCAGGTGAATTTATTCCGGCATGATAATAAAGTTGAGTGGTACTACTCTTGGAATTAAATATTAATTAATTGAATTGTCAGTAATTCATTTAATTAATGGACATTCGATATCTTAAACATGGGGAGATAAACGCGCACATAATAAATAGGAGCCATATCTAATATGGATAAGGGACGGTAGTTCAATAATATCTTTTTAGTGCATTGAGATATTATTGATAGGCTTAAAAAGTATATTAAGATTGAATTTAGGACTTCTAAGCCTATCAGGAGACCGATTCCTAATCCTCCTCAAGGTTCTTGTTGTAGCCTATAAATAAGCCTCAAGTCAGCCGTTTCTACATACAAAAAATCTGAGATACGATTTAAGTAGAAGGACGGCTGAAAGTCTCGATAGTTCGTTACCCACACAACGTTCGAGATAAAGGCGAGGAATACAGCAGAAGATCGTGAGGTCCAAGGTGAGGAATACAGCAGAAGATCGTGAGGTCCAGGCTTCATCGATTCCTCCATCTACAGTTCTGATCTTAAAACTAATTTCGGTGCAAAAGGTATGATTCGTTTTCCGCTGCGCGTTAATCATATTTGCATGGATCCCGAATCAGATAATCGTACATTCCGCCAGCAACAAGCTAAAACTTGCCTGGTTGGTACAATCAAAAGGGTCAAAGTTCGTTAGCTGAACCAGTTGTTCCTGCTTCTACCACTCACTCGCATGCCTAAGCTCCTTTCGTTGCTTATCAGTGGAAGGCAGAAGTCCGGTCTCTCTTCTTTTGTCTGACGCTTTTTAAATGAAAGAGCGAACAACATTTTTCACTTGTCCCACATGGGACTGTTGATGGTTCCCTAGGGGGGTTCAAAAGCAAGCCTATCTTTCTGGGAGATAATTTGATCCGGCGGTTCCTACAAGTCATACTTTTAGAACCTTTATATTATATTAAGCATACCTTTATGCAACGTTAATCATACCTTTATTTAACGTTAATCATACCTTTATGTTATGTTAAACATACCTTTATGATTTTATGTTATATTAAACATACCTTTAGAATTTTTATATTATGTTAAGCATACCTTTATATTATGTTAAACATACCTTTTAATTATGTTAGTCATACCTTTTGATTATGTTAGTTATACCTTATGTATTATATAAAAGTATGACTAATATTAATTAAAGGTATGTATAATATTTACATAAAGGTATATATGTACAAATTAGAGTTTTTTTTGCTGAAATTATAGTTTTTTCGTCAAAATTAGGGTTTTTTTTCGCTAAAATTAGGGTTTTTTTAAAAAGTTAAAGTATTACACAAAGGTATGCTTAACATAATATAAATGTATGCTTAACATAATATAAAGGTACGACTAACACAACATAAATGTCAAGATAAAAAAAAAAAAAGTGCGCGGATTCGGGTCGACTTCGACCCGACCCGACCCGACCCGCGTTGTATGGATTTAAGATTCATACAACACATACACACAAGCCTCACTCATAAAAAATTGATATACTGTTGTGACCAAAGAAATGACGGGAATGTTGTAACAATTGTTTTCAATGGAATTATTCGTCATTAATTTTTGAAAATTTTATTTTTTATCTTATTCGTGGTTATTGATACATATGATAGTCCACATGCAAAGTTAACAGCCGATACATGCATGCAAGTCAGGAGCCATTTCTGTTAGGGTTGTTAGGTGTTTGTTACAATCTCTTCTAGATAGTTCTCTTATCCATATATATACACGCATATCCATGGTGTAACATTCAATCCTCTTCAATAATATTTTCACATCTTATCTTATTCATAAGTAGCTACCTTTAGAAGTGGTGTCTAAATTTTTTATTATCAATTTTAGTTCTATAATTAAAAATTTTGTCTAATTTCAATTTTTTTTATTGGGATTTATATTTTACGATTAATTTTTGGCAAGTGACACACACTCAACCCCAATTCTATGATTTCCACTCACGGGTCATTTTTTTTCACATGTCAATTTTTTTTACTTTTTTTTGTTATCTAAAATGTCATGTCATTTAAGAGTAGGTCTTGTGTCAGATTATCTCACAAATCTCATTCTCTGAAATGGGTCGGGTTAGGTAATACTTTTGTGTGTATTAAATAATATTTTTCTATATTTCAGGTAATATTTTGTATTATATTATGTAGATATGTGCAAAATACAAATGTATTAAATGATATAGAAAAATATTACATAATATACACAAAAATATTATATGTTGGACGAGGAGAAGAGCACCTAGAAACTTTAGGATTCGCGTGTTTTTTAAGATCCAACCCGATCCAATTCGGGTCATATATCCTATAATATGAAAGTATTATCTGATACACATAAAAGTATTACCTGATACATATAAAAGTATTACATATTTTCTTATAATCTGACTTAACTCAAAACAAAAGTATTACATGATATAAATAAAAGTATTACTTGATACACATAAAAGTATTATATGTTTATTGTATGGTCCAACTCAACTCAAAACACATTTTATAATACAAAATATTACCTAATATACAACAAAATGTTACGTAATTCATACAAAAATATTACATAGTTTTTAATGTTCGACTCAACATGACCTGTCTCATAATTGGGATTTATAAGACAGTCTCACCCAAAACTTTATCGTCATTTTAATGCATTGAAAATACAAAAATTGATGAAGATTTATTAAAAAAAGGGCCCAAATCCCCAAATCAACAAAGAACCCCTAATTTGCTAAATCAAGCCCCAATCAATCCAAGCCCTAGAATCAAAATTCTATGAAATTCATTAAATCCAATTTATGAACCTAGATTGTGGTTTTCCAAGTTTCAAATAGGTTCATTAAATCCATGGCGGAAGAGATGTATGTACCTTCAAGAATTCAAAGAGGAGCATACCAAAACCCCAACAGCACCACCACATTTACTCCTACCAAAAGATTTGAATTCAATGCCCTTGAAACAACAACGGCCATCACGATGATGTTAATCCCGTATCAATTAATGTTGCCCAGTGTTTCTCTTAGATTTTCTGTTAATCATGTTTTATTTTGTATTTGCTATTTATCATTTTCCGATTTCCTTTTAATTTTGTTTCCTATTGAGTTAATAATTTTTTTAAGTCATTAAATGACGTGTCATTTTAAATAACAAAACACAATTGTTTCTATATACCAAGAATACGGATCCTAAATCTGTGCAATTGGGTCAACTCGACCAAAAAGTACCTTTCACGCGCCACCACGTGTGCCTCATGCACCCCCACGCACCCAAACCCTAACTCAAACCCTAGTTTATTGAGATAACCTTTTAATTTAGCGAACTTAACCTTTTAGTTCTATCCTTATAACTTTTTAGTTATATGCACATAACCTTTTGCAGTGCTGAGTAGTAAAAAAAGTGTAAGTTATTCACTGAAAAAGTAAGGTTATATCATTACAACATAAAAATTTCGGTTATATTCAATTTTTATAGTGAAAAAACTATAAGTTATTTATTGAAAATGTTATGAAATCTGTACATAAAGGTTATACTATTACAACATAAAGGTTATAAGTTATGCACTGAAAAAGTTATGAAATCTGTACATAATTGTTACACTATTACAACATAAAGGTTACATTATTACAATATAAAGGTTATGACATAAATTATATATAAAAAAAAAAAATGAGCGCGGATCCGGGTTAAACCGGACCCGACCCGATCCGCGTGTCCAATTGCATGTATCATGACCCATGCACTTGGTGCACACAAACACTACTCATAACAAAATAATGCAATAAAACTGCCACATAAGCAGAAATTATGGAATTTGGGGCTAGTGTGTTACCAAAAATTGATCATAAAGTATATATTCTGATGAAAGAAGAATTGAAATTGGACAAAATTTTCAATTGTTGAATTGAAATTGATGATTGATAATTAACATGATTAAAATCGAACACTGTTTTTAAGGCAGGACCAAAAATAAAATTTTCCCCATTAATTTATGATAGAAACATCTGTCACTAATTTTCTATCTTTTAATGGAAATTACTGTTATTATTATTGACCAATCAAATAAATATATATTTTATCTTGTAATATTTCATAAAATGATACGAAAAATGTTATCCAAAATTCATAAATCAATAATTCCTAAAATCTTAACTAAGTCAAAATAATTTAGTCGTCTTTAAACTTCAAATTATAGTTATCTCTAATTTAAAATACAAAAATCTAATCATCCACTATATATACATCACTGTTTTTATGGTTGGATAATCTAATGTTGGTGAGGATGCTGAACCAATGGCGAAATCACTCACAAACTAATTAGCAATTGAATTTTCTGTCAGAAACATAACATCGGCAGAAGTATTGACTGAAATATTTCAGTCCTTAATCTCTATCACAAGTCTGTCTATATTCGATTATCCATTTTTTATATCTATTTTTTGTCATTATAAAGTCAGTGTTCCGTCTCTAACATTCCATAAATACTATTTGACGGAATATTTGTGTCATTAGAATCCATCAATATCAGTGAATTTTCTTATACTGTTAAACATAAATAATTATGTTTTATACCAACTAGTAGTATATCCGCGCGTTGTGCGTATTGTTATATAACGAAATAATTTTAATATAATTAAATTAAATTTATAAATACACAACACATCAATATTGAATACAACTATTAAATATTAATATATATACACTATTAAATAACAACATAAACAACTAAAATAATTTATTGTTTCTAAATCATACATCAGATCCATACATTTATAGTAGTATTATAAACAACATACCATCCACCATCATCTCTAATCATTCTCGCATCGCCCACAAGCTTCCATCTTCATCATCTCCCTTGAAATACATATATTCGAGATGTATTCATGCTAATTAAGTTAGGCGTCGGCATCGAAAATGATGGAGATGGAGAGCTCTCCAGTTTGAACATCGAGGTCGACCGGATTCCGTCGATAGTGGCCTAGATTGACTATGATGGATGTGGTAGCCTATACCAAGACCTTTGTTCTCTAAAATTTTTTTTTCTGATTTTTTGTTTTTCCTTACCAATCTTATATAATGTACACATAACTTACTCAGGAAGATTTATAATATAACTTACTCAGGAAAATTTATAATATAACTTACTTTGCAAGATTTAGAATATTGAACAACATACAAATAGCTTATCAAGAAAGATTCTATTTTTTAAATATTTTTAATGACTTGACATTTTTGGGCGGGAAAATGACATTATTGTAAATATTTCCAACTGTCTTGCTATTACTATAGTATAGATATCTATTTTTGGGGACTAAAATATACTTTAATTAGGGAAACATACCATTTTTAATCACGTTTTAGGAATATTTTGATATCTTTAGATATAATGCATAGAAAAACATATATTTTTTTTTTTACTTTAATGGATAAAAATGTATATCTTCTTATACGAAAGTGACATTAATTTACTAATATTTTCCACCACCCAAAAGGAATATGAAATGCTCTTTCTCTAGGCGCCCATCAATTTAAGCCTTGAAGAAGAGATTATGACAGCATTTTAGGCACCCACTATTTTTGGCACCCACTATTTTAGGCACCCACTTGTAAGGTCAAGATCCTGTTTATATACTTTTTCTTTCTCCTTTGCAATAATTATATTTTGCAATTCAATGTTTTTTTTTTTTTTTTTGTTAGCTTAGTAATGAATGATTAAGATTTGCTTGAGTGCAATACTTGCATTATTTAGATGATAAAAGTACAACCAAAAAGAAAAAAACCTTAAAAGTTAAAATACACTGGATACTTAGTTGGTACATATATCTATGTCGATAGATTGAAGATTTTTGTCTTCATCTCTAATCTTCATCGGATTCTTTTAAACCAAGAAAAAAAAAAGGCATCATTGTTTCACTTTTATACATGGATAAATTTCCTCAAATGATATGTTAATTAATTAGTACTATTACATTTCCTTTCTTCATTGTAGCAAATATAGTGGTGTCTATTCTTCAATTAATTTGCAAGATCAAAACAAAAATATCATAAGATAGTGACATTGGTAGGTCCATATTTAAGTGATGTAGCCAAATCTTGATTATTCTTCAATAGTATGCAATGCAATTTGCATTTATGGTCCCGTCTACACCACACACACATATTATATGGTTAGTGACATATCCTATAGATTTGTGACAAGGGCATATAGTTATTTAGAATAAATAAAATCAATCTGTAGTTATATGTGTTGGATATTGATGGAGGAAGATATTTCGCAGCCGTGTATATACGGGATGAAGATGGCTTGTAGTTATTATGTACACAAAATTTATACTGAGACTGTTTTATGGATTTAATCAAATTTTCAAGATAAAGTTGTGCTATTCACATTCTAAATTCATTTTCACAAGTATTATATTATAAATCCGCAAAGTGGTTCCACAAGAGTTATACTAGTCTTCTTAAATATCAATTTGATATTATCATGAAAAGTATGCAATTTATGCATTATTTCTAAATTTTGATGACTTGGTCATCATTAAAATAAAATTCAGAAAGTTAGATAATATATGGAACAAAAATTATTGCATAAGATATGAAATATTGTAGCGGAAAGAATTCGAGATTCCAAGAGATATACTTGCTTTATGATTAAAGAAGGAAGATAAAGAAAGATAAACGTGATCAAGCTTATCTACATCTATCTTTGTCATCTATCTTTGTAATGACAGGAAATTGTGGGGCTACTTTGCCTGGCGGCTGGCGTAGTATTTTTTAATTGTTATTGGAACTATACTATGATGTTCTCTCTTAGAAACGATTAAAGATTAAGATTAAAGATAATGTACCATCAATATGCTAAATTATTCATAAAGACAAGGATTTGGTTTCTTTTGTAAAATCTGTGATGAAAGATAAACTAATAAGATCTATTTTGCATCATATTTAAGGGATTTATCAATTCGGGTTTAAATAAAATATATCAACTCTCATTCAAAGTAAGTGTTGTTAAAGAGATTTTTGTTAAAATTCAAAACACAAATTATGAAGAAAAAGAAAAAATTTGCTGACTTTCATTGATTAAAGAAAGAGTACAACTACATATTTATAAAGATATAATAGCGTGAAGACTAAGCTAGCTAGCACCTTCTAAAAGCTGATGTGGCATAATAAAATGCATGTATATATGCATGTAAGTGAAATACACTAATATGCTTCTAACCAGGATCAATGATAAGAGAAAGCTGAGAACTCGGAGTAGAAAATCGACCAGCAGAAAGCCCCTTGGTAAGGATGTCAGCAACTTGATGCTCAACTTTCTCCCACAAGAAATGAACGTCAACTTCAATATGCTTGGTGCGGGAATGAAACGCCGGACTAAAGGCGAGCTTAATTGTCCTTTCATTGTCACACTAAAGAATAGACGACTGAGTAGGGGGAGGCTCGATTTCACAAACAAACCTTTGAGCCATAAGATATTAGTCGTAGCTAAAGCTAAAGCATGATACTCCGCTTCTATACTGCTTCTAGCAACCATATGTTGCTTCTTACTGCACCAAATGAGAGGATTTGAGCCAAGAAATATGCAATATCCACTCATACTCCGTCTATCATCCGCATTACTAGTGAAACCCGCATCCGTGAAGTCTTGAAGAACCATCCTTGAAACTGGTCTAAATATCAAACCTGTGTGTTGAGTACCTTGGAGAAACCGAAGAACCCTTTTATAAGCTAGCCAATGCTTAATTGTAGGTTGATGAAGATACTGACTAAGCCGTTTAACCATAAACGAAATATGAGGCCGAGTTAGGATCACATATTGCAAACTCCCAACAATACTCCTATAGAGTGAAGGCTGATCAAACATAGGTCCTTTATGAAGAGTGAGCTTTTGACCAGAGAGATATGGTGTAGGGTTGGGCTTACATTGAGAGATGTCTGCCAATGTGAGAATGTCTCTAATGTACTTGGCTTATGACAAGTGAATACCTTTAGAAGTCCTACGTGCCTCTGTCTTAAGAAAGTATCCAACTTTTCCTAGATGCTTAAGGTAAAAATTGAGGTGAAGATGTTGAATTAAGCTGGATATGAAACTGGGATCATCCTCAGTGATGAGGATATCATCAACATAAACGAGAATGAGAGTGAGCTTCCCATTAGACTGAGAATAGAACAAGGAATGATTATAAGCAGACTTCTGAAAACCAAGAGTGATGAGATAGGACTTTAGCTTGTCATACCAAGCCTTAGAGGCTTGTTTTAGCCCATATAAAGCTTTAACCAGCTTACACACATGAGTGGGATAAAGAGGATCAAGAAAACCTTCTGGTTGATACATATAAACAACCTCTTTAAGATCACCTTTCAAGAAAGTATTGTTGATATCTACTTGCTGAATTTTGCAGCTCCTTGTAACGGCCAAAGAGAAAACCAACCGAATGGTAAGTGGCTTAATAATCGGGCTATAAGTTTCAAAATAATTGACCCCAACATGTTGCTCAAATCCTCTTGCCACCAATCGAGCTTTGTACTTACTAACATTACCATCAGGAGGTCTTTTAATCCTAAACACCCACTTGTTTGTGATTGGAGTGATATCTAGACTGTTGGGAACTAAAAACCAGGTTTGATTGACTTGTAAAGCTTTGAACTCCTTTTCCATTGCCATCTTACCATGAGAGCAAGCTAAGGCTTGAGTAACAGAAGAAGATTCAGTAGTGGTAAGATCAATAGAATAAACCTTGGGTTTAAGAACACCACTCCTGGATCTGGTTATCATGGGGTGTGTGGAAAGGGTTGGAAGAGTAGGGGAAGCAGATAAAGGTTGAGGGAAATTGTTATGTGGAGGTGAAGGGGGATGATTATGAGATGTGAGAGTGTGTAAGGGATCTGGAATCACATGATGATGGAGCACCTATAGATGGACTGAGAGAAGAGTTTGGAATAGGGATTATGGGTAAGAAATTAGAATAATAGGGAGAGTGGATGAAATATGAGTAGAAGAATGAGAAGAAACAGATGAGGATAAAGAAAAGAGGTCAGAGTAAGGAAAATCAACCTCATTGAAAACCACAGATCTAGCAATGTAAATTCTACCACTTGGATGAAGACATTTATAACCTTTATGATTAGTACTATAGCCAATGAAGACACATTTATGGCTCCTAAACTGCAGCTTATGAGAATTGTATGGCCTAAGGTAAGGGAAACAAACACATCCAAATGACTTAAGAAAAGAATAGTCGGTAGCTTATGATAAAGAATGGAATAAGGTGACTGATTTTGCAGAATAAGCGAGGGAAGTCTATTGTGAAAAAAAAAGTAGTATGAAAATGACAAGTAGGAATTTGTTGCATTTTATCGAGGGTATATTTATGATTTTATAATCTTTTAGATGATTAAATATACTGTTTCTGTACCTATATGTGTTTTGTGTCTCCAAATACTTCACGATTTATTTTCTTGATTATTTTAGGATGTTTTGGAGTATTTTGGAGTCGAGAAAGATGATCATGGAACAAAGAGAAGTCAATTGGACCAATTTAATTTCTAAGGTCCAAGAGAATTAAAGAAGACAAAAGAGAGAATAGGAGGAAGCCCAATTTAGCCATTTGGACTTACAAAAAAAATGAAGCAAATAGAAGGAAATGGGCCTGGCCCAAAGTGCTCCAATTCCATGAAAAGAAGCATCAGCCGCAATTGTGACTTAATTTCCAAGAAAGAGAGAATTTTTCCATATTGGAGAGGATACAAAATCAACACTATTCACGCAGCCACAATGGAGTCAGAGGGAGAGAAATTTATGCTTTGTTAGGGATAGCTTTAGAGAGAGATTAGATTAGAGAGATAAACATATTTTTAATTTTCTAGATTAATTGGATGATGGATTGCTTAACAACTATTGTGGATTTGATCTCAAAGATGATCGGCTAATCCTTCAATTCTGATTAGCAGGAAAGTTTAAACCCATATTTCTTTTATGTTTTAATTAATTCGTACCCCTTTGATTGGAATTGATTGTACTATCTGTGAATATTGTTTTCAATTGTTGATGTTTAATTTGGATTGACAACCTAGGTTGAGTAATTAATAATTGATTGCTAGAATTTTAAATCATGAATCCTAATTGTTGTGATTTAATTTTCATAAGTGGTAAACTAGAGGTCGTGCATATTTAGAGTAGCATAATCCTAAATTATCGAATCGAGCTTGTGTATTCGAAGTCTAGTTCATCCTATCGTCTTGGTAATTAATGCATTTAATGAATTAAATCTGAAGATCTTGTGCTGGGTTATTCAATTAAATAGGGTTAATTAGTGATCTCATCCTAATTTAACTAATCCTAAGAGACGATTCGGTTTAACAGAGCTTGTTGTTACACTAGGGGTTATAATTCCATGATAATTTGAGAGAGGGGTGTTATATTGATTAAGACATAATTGAGATTGAGGGATAACCGAACTGTTAACCGAGATGCTTTTTAGATTGATTTCTTGCTTAATTCATTTTCTCGCTTCATAATTAGTAGTGATTCTCAATCAAAAACCCCCAAAACCTTTTTCGTTTCTGATTAAAGCATAGGTGACACGATTTATTCTGCATTCTCCGTGGGATCGACATCCTACTTGCCCTAACTACTAGTTGGTTAGGTTAGGAAAAAGATTAAATAATTTTATCACGTTGCGGTGCGCGGTCAAATTTTGGCGCCGTTGCCGGGGAATGATTTAAATTTATTGTGTTATCTTGTTTCTTTTCTTATTTTCTTTATCTTAAAAAAAAGTGATATATTTTACTGTTCAGTCTGTGCCTCTGTTCTGCCTTGTTTTACTCTGTTTCTGCCTGCTTTGGTTTCATTCCCAAGTCTCTTTCGTTCTGTCATACTTTTTACATTGGCAATCCCAGTGTGCATCGAATTTTTCAGTGTCAGAAACTGCAGATTTCTTGAACTGAGTTTCCTCACTTAAATTTCACAATTTCAGGTGGTGAATGCGTACTCTGTTGGTCCCAAGTGGTGTCCGAGGTTCAGAGGGGGGGGTGAATGAACCTTGGTCGATTTTTCAGAATCTTTAAAACAACCGTTCTGCACTGCAAGTTACTTGAGCTTGCAGCGATAGATGGTTACTGCTTGCAGCACTAGAATGCAGTGCTGCACGCTGTAACCTGGAGTTTTGTACACAGCGGAAATATACTTTTAAACACAAGGCTGTTTTACACAAGAATGCTTCTTTTAAACGTTTTATGATGAGAAAGACAGATATATGCAGAAAATAAGCACAGATAAATAAAGTGATAAAAACACTTATGGCTTATAGTGGTTCGAAGGTGGTGTAATCCTTCTACGTCCACTCTACTGCTCCTCGAGCAGGAACTTTGATTTACAGGACTCTCCTAACAATCTATCAACTTACAAAGTTAACCACCTACTGAAGTCCAGCGTACACACAGCAACTGCAAACTTCAAAGGCTAACCCACACAGGGTTTTATACTCCCACACAGGGAAGCTGCCTAACTCTAGACAACTAAAACAAACAGCAAAGATCTCTCCTATCAATTGCTTGAAACCACTAAAACAACCTAAGCACACAGCAACAAGGTTAAAAGGATAAAAGGTTTTCTTCAACTTGTGCTTCGAAGTGAGCTTCTGAATCCGTAAGGAATCTTTCAGCTTGAACTCTGCTTCACTTCGATAGGTTGAGTGACTGAAACTGTTGGCTTGAATGCTTTAAATTTGTAAGCTTGAAACTTTCGCGTATGGAAATTAGTTGACAGTATCAGTAACCAGCTTCAGTACTCCTCGACCTCTATTTATACTTGTAGGAGAAGATGTCCGTTGAAGGAGACATCCCTCTTTTGAATTTGAATTAGCCTGTCCAAAGTATGGTTCGCATTTAATAAGACTTGACTTTTCCTTTCGGAGCATTTAATGCGGCAGTTGCGGCTCGCAGCTTTTTGCGGCGCGTCAGTTCATGTGGCATCTTCTTATTGGCTCCGTGTCTGTTACTTTGACTTTTTCTTGAACGGCTCTTTTGTTCCTGCTTGGATCTCCGTTCCTCATACTGCATTTATCCTTCCTGGGATCTGCAGGATACTTCGTCTTGTAGTTGGCGCTGTATTTACTTAACTGTCCTGTAAGTCTGCGCTGTATCCTTGGTCTTTGTGCAGCTGATGCATTCTTTCAGTGCTGCTGTATTTTAGACCTGCTTGCAGTATCATCTGGCAGTGCTGCTGTAATCATCGTTCTAGCAGTACTCCTGTATCTTTTTCATGCAGCGATGTTGCACGCCGTTCTTCCTTGTCTTGCTGTATTGAAGTACAGCCTCATTTATGCTTTGCTGTTCCTTTCTTCTTCCAGCAATGCTGTATCCTGCCTTTATACAACGATACTGTATCCTGCCTTCTTGCAGCGATATCTTCCTTTAAAGCTTAGATGCAACTTTATCCTCTTTTAACCTCCATTTTAATCCTTGACTCAAGACTCAATTCTAGTCTATTTATTCACTTAAACAACGTGAAAATGGGGTACTCAAAACTTCCTATTACATGATTGGTTTGTCTCATCAAAATCTAAACAATGAAATCCCAACATACTCGATCCTAGGGAAATAAAGATTTGGAATTTTATCCTAAGATAACCCGAAGAGATCGAGTCTTGAGGAGACAAGCCAAGTGAGTTTTGGAGTTTACACTACCTTTTTTTCAAACCGGTTCTAGTGAATCTGAACACGAGGAGGAATCAATGGCACAGGAACGAACATTGAGGGAGCTAGTGAATCCTGCACTTACTTAGCAGCCTCTTTGCATCACTTTCTCTGATCTTGATGAAGATACTAACTTTGAACTTAAATCTGGGTTAATCCATTTACTTCCTTCGTTTTATGGACATGCAGGTTAAGATCCTCACAAGCACCTGAAGATGTTCTATGGTGTATGCTCAAGTATGAAGCCAAAAGCTGTAACGGAAGAACAAATCAGACTTCGAGCATTTTCTTTCTCTCTAAAGGACTCAGCGCAAGATTGTTTGTATTACCTTCCCTCAAGTTCCATTAGGACATAGAGTGAAATGGAGTGACTTTTCCTGGAGAAGTACTTCCCTGCATCTCGAGCAGCAAACATTCGGAAAGAAATAACTGGAGCTCGACAAATGCATGGAGAGACATTGTATCAATATTGGGAACGTTTTAAGAAGTTGGAAGCAAGCCGCCCTCATCATCAGATTTCTAAACAACTTATGATCCAATACTTCTATGAGGGGTTGTCCACCATAGATCGAAACATCATTGATGCAGCAAGTGGGCGGACTCTAATGAATAAGACACCTTCAGCAGCAAGAGCTCTTATCGTAAACATGGCTGCCACTTCCCAATAATTTAGCACTCGAGATTCTTCACTGCGGCCTATGAAAGAGGTAAGTGAATCTACTGTTGAGAATAAATTAAATGAATTAACTTCTTTTGTTCGTCAAGTTGCTGCAGGTATGTTCCCAGGTGAAACCTTGTCGTCTTTGCAATACCACTGACCACACCACAGATTCATGCCAAATTTTGCTCGATAAAATCGAGGCTCATGCTAATGCTGTGGGAAGTGGAAACTACCAAGGAGGGAACTCAAACTACCAAGGAAGAAAGTATGACCCTTATTCTAACACGTACAATCCGGGTTGGAGGGTTCATCCAAATCTGAGGTGGGGAAATCAGCAAGGGGAGAATAATAAACCTCCACAACTCTTAAGAAATCCTAATCACCAAGGATGACATTCAAACCATCATGGAGGGAATTCTAATTACCATGGGCAATCATCTGGACAAAACTCCAACACGTCTTTAGAGGATATGATGAAGACATTGGCCTCCAACACAATGCAATTCAAAAGGACACTGCTTAATTTCAGAGGGATGCCCAGTCAAGTATAAAAAATCTTGAGATGTAAATAAGCCAATTAGCGACGACGGTGAGTCGTCTTGAGGCCCAAAATGGAGGTAAATTATCATCTCAACCTAAGATAAACCCAAGGAATATCAGTGCAGTAACCCTGAGAAGTGGAAAGCAGCTGGAAGAACCCAAAAAGCCTGAGAAAAATCGGGAAAATGAAGAGGAAGAAAAACCTGCTGAACAGATCAACATTGGATCTCCCAGTGTTCGTCCATCGTCCAGTGTGAAGACTTCGAAATCTGCACAG
Source organism: Scutellaria barbata (assembly GCA_028654395.1). Lineage (NCBI taxonomy): Eukaryota > Viridiplantae > Streptophyta > Magnoliopsida > Lamiales > Lamiaceae > Scutellaria > Scutellaria barbata. The sequence continues at coordinate 6,445,502 of CM053649.1, read as the reverse complement.
GTAAACTCTGATTTTTCTCCTCAAATTCATGCTAATATGGTTCATTTTCCTTCCAGGTTGGCAAAAACAGCAAATGAGCATCATGAGAAACTGCTACTAGATGTTTTTCGTAAGGTGGAGATCAACATTCCTTTGATTGATGGGATCAAACATGTTCCACGATATGCAAAATTCCTTAAAGACTTATGCATAAACAAACGAAAACTCAAAGGTGATGAGAAAGTCATGATGGGAGAGAGTGTGTGTCTGCAATATTCCAAAGGAAATTTTCCCAAAAGCGAAAGGATCCAAGTATGTTTGTTATTCCATACTGCATTGGGAATGTTAGAATCGAGCGTGCTATGCTAGACCTAGGAGCTTCAATTAATGTTATGTCACGCTCTATCTATGCATCTTTAGATCTAGGGTCATTGAAAGATACACGTGTCATCATTCAATTAGCTGATCGTAGTACTGCATACCCCGATGGGGTCATTGAAGATGTTCTTGTTGAAGTCAATGAGCTTATTTTCCCTGCAGACTTTTATGTGTTGGATATGAATGGTGATCCATCAATTTGACCACCTATTTTGTTAGGGAGGCCATTTTTGAATACCTCCCAAACAAAAATAAATGTTCGTGAGGGAACCCTTACGATGGAATTTGATGGGAAAATAATTAAATTTAATATTTTTGATGCCATGAAATATCCTGAAAATGAGAGTGATGTTTTTGCTTTGAGTATTATTGACCCTCTTGTCGAGGAAGTTTTTGAGATGAATTGCAGGGATAATTTGGAACTCGTGGTGACTAAGGACTTGAGAGGAGACAAAGGGCAGATTGTTGTACATGGGAACCTGGACATACTTGAAATTGTGGCTGCATTTCAATCACAACCCTCTTTGCCACCAAAGTATGATTTACACTATTAATTTATCTGAGTCTCACAAAAAAATTCTTTCATCAGTGTTGCAGGCACCAGAACTTGAATTGAAATCATTCCAAATCATTTAAAGTATGCTTATCTGGGAGAGCAAGACTCATTGCCTGTAATAATTTCAGCAAAATTGGGTTTCATTCAAGAAGAGGCTTTACTTCAAGTTCTTAAAAAATACAAGGAGGCTATTGGATGGATAATTAAAGATATTAGGGGTATTAGTCCAGCTTTGTGCATGCATCGCATCCTTCTTGAAGATGATGCCAAACCATCTCGAGAGGTGCAAAAAAGATTAAATCCACCCATGATGGAGGTTGTCAAAAAGGAAGTGTTGAAACTCTTGGATGTAGGAATCATCTACCCAATTTCTAATAGTCGATGGGTAAGTCCTACGCAGGTTGTGCCTAAGAAATCTGGGGTCACAGTGGTCGAAAATAAGGAAGGTGAGTTGGTCCCTACTCGAGTACAAACTGGATGGAGGGTTTGTATTGACTATCGTAAATTGAACTCCATGACTCGAAAGGACCACTTTTCCCTGCCCTTCATTGACCAAATGCTTGAACGCTTAGCTGGATACTCTCATTACTGTTTTTTAGATGGTTTTTCGGGATATTTTCAGATTGTCATAGCACCCAAGGATCAGGAAAAGACTACTTTTACTTGCCCATTCGGTACGTTTGCTTACCGACGAATGCCATTTGGTCTCGGCAATGCCCCAGCCACTTTTCAATGGTGTATGGTAAGCATATTTTCTGAATATGTGGGTAGTATAATTGAGGTTTTCATGGATGATTTTAGTGTTTATGGTGATTCATTTGAAAATTGTTTAAATGGCCTAAAATTGATTTTAAAGCCATGTGTAGAAACTAACCTTGTTTTGAATTGGGAAAAATGTCATTTTATGGTAAAACAATGTATAGTTTTGGGTCACATTGTTTCTTTAAAAGGCATAGAAGTTGATAAATCTAAGATAGATCTTATTTCGGCATTATCTTACCCCACGAATGTTCGGGAAGTGCGTTCTTTTCTTGGCCATACAGGATTTTATCGAAGATTTATCAAGAAATTCTCCAAGATATCAGCTCCAATGTGCAAGTTGCTGTAATATGATGTGGATTTTCGGTTCGATGATGAGTGCAAGGCCGCTTTTGACAAATTGAAGGAGCGATTGACAACACCACCAATCATCCAACCTCCGGACTGGGAATTGCCATTTGAAGTGATGTGTGATGCCTCAGACTACGCTGTTGAGGCTGTTCTCGGACAAAGAGAGGGGAAAGCAGCTCATGTGATCTATTATGCATCGAAAACTTTAAATTCGGCACAAGCAAACTACACCACCACTGAAAAAGAACTTTTAGCTGTAGTTTTTGCTTTGAAAAAGTTTCGATCTTATTTGTTAGGCACTAAAGTGGTCTTATTTTCTGATCATGCAGCTTTAAAGTTCTTTCTCACCAAAAAGAAAGCAAAGCCAAGACTAATCCGATGGATCTTACTTCTCCATGAATTCGATCTCGAGATTAGGGACAAAAAGGGGTTTGAAAATTTAGTTGCAGACTATCTCAGTCGGTTGGTACATCCAGATAGTGGGCCCCCGCTCGCTGAAAGTTTTCCAGATGAACATCTGTTCGCTGTGTCGTCACACTGGCAAATACAGACGACACTAGAACATCCAGTGTCACATTCCAATTCTGAACCCTAGTATGCTGATATTGTAAATTTTCTTGTTGCTAAGGTTTTTCTTGCAGGCATGATGAAAGCTCGACGAGATAAACTAAGGAGTGATGCCAAATACTACGTATGGGATAATCCATATGTGTGGAAGCATTGTTCGGATCAAATCATATGACAGTGTGTGCCAAACTTCGAGTTTCACTCCATACTTGAATTTTGCCATACTCATGCATGTGGGGGACATTTCGAAGCCAAACGTACCGCTCACAAGGTCTTGGAGTGTAGATTTTTCTCGCCAACCCTTTTTCGCGATGTATTCAAATTTTGTAAGTCATGTGATAATTGCCAATGAACAGGTAACATTTCTCGATGAAACCAAATGCCCCAAAATCCTATAATGGTTTGCAAAATATTTTGATGTGTGGGGAATGGATTTCTTAGGTCCCTTTTCCTCTTTTTTTGGCAATTCATATATTTTGCTTGCAGTCGATTATGTCTCCAAATGGGTTGAATCCAGAGCTTCACGTACTAACGATTCCAAAGTTGTGGCTTCTTTTGTAAAATCTAATATCTTTTGTAGGTTTGGGATTCCAAGAGCAATTATCAGTGATCAGGGCACGTATTTTTACAATCGTACGATCGAGGCTCTGTTGAAGAAATATGTTGTCACCCATAAGATTTCCACAGCTTACCACCCCAGACGAATGGCCTAGCAGAGACCTCTAACCGAGAGATCAAATTGATTTTGGAGAAGACGGTCAAGCTGAATTGCAAGGATTTGAGTCTCAGACTCGATGTTGCTCTTTGGGCATATAGAACGGCGTACAAGACTCCAATTGGAATGTCTCCATACCGGCTTATTTTTGGCAAAACATGCCATCTTCCTGTGGAAATCGAGCATCGAGCTTTTTGGGCAATAAAGAAATGTAATATGGATTTTGATGAAGTAGGGATACATAGAAAACTTTAGTTGAGAGAACTTGAGGAAATACGGAACGACGCATTCGAAAATACGCTAATCTACAAGGAGAAAACGAAAGTCCTACATGACACACTTGTCACAAGAAAACAGTTTGTAGTGGGGGATAAAGTTTTGCTTTATCATTCTCAGCTCAAGCTATTTCTCGATAAGCTTCGTTCTCGTTGGTTAGGACCTTTTATTATAACTGCTATATTTCCTCATGGTGCAGTAGTGATTAAAAGCTCTCGAACGGGAAAAATATTCAAAGTTAATGGATACCAGCTCAAGCCGTATTTTGAAGGTTTTCGTGACATTGAGGTTGATAGGACTACACTTGAGGACCCGCCATCACATTAATAAGGGAGTTTCGTCGAGCCAACGACGTTAAACAAAAGCGTTTTATGGGAGGTAACCCATTTTGTTTATTTCTTTCATTTCACTTTTGTTTCGTGTTTTTTTTAAATGGTGAGGTTTGCATTTTATTGATGGTATCAGCCGGGCCTATGGCATGTCTTGTTTTCATTATATCCAGTGGCCTGTAATTTGGGAATTGAATACCTTGAGGGTCAGCTTCGATAAGAATTGTGAGTTGGGGGGTTTGAATTGCACAATTTCAATGCTATGGGGTCTAATTGTTTTTTCTTTAGAAAATTGGAGGATTGAATTGCACTATCTATTTCCCCAATACACTGCCCTAATTTGTTTTATGTTCAAGTGCAGCTTCTAGCCTCTCTTCTTCAAAAATTCCAGCAGCAACCACCGTCCGACCACCGCCGTGCCAACCGCCATCATTTCATTGTCGCGACTCCACCGACCAACTGTCGCCCACATCTAGCCATCTGCAGACCTGCCACCGTTTGCTGTCCACTACCGCCATTTAGCTGCCGACCGCCGTGCGCAACCGTTGTTCTACCACAGCTGCTGGAAGTCCGCCGCTAACGTAAAAACATTACCCAGTCGTGCCCCGCAGCAGCCACCATGAACATTGGGCCCACATCTCACCGCCGGACCCACCGTTCAACCGCCTCTAGCTCGCAGCCACTAGTGGATGCACCTCCTTCACCGGACCAGTCCATTCCAAGGTGAACTCAAGGGCATGCTTACGTTCAAATTCCTAACCCGCACACATCCTATTTACCAGTCCTGGGCATTATCGGTAATATTTAGCTCTTCGGGACAGAAAGGTACACCCCTCTATTTATCTTGATGATTTTGTCTTGCGGGAGTTGGGAGTGTATGATGAAGTTATGGAATTTGTTGAGTCTATGCATTGGGGGACGATTCTGACAAGAGGATGGCCAATTTATGAGGATTTAGTATATGAGTTTTATAGCTCACTTGCCACAAACTGGTGGGGAATAGAGTGTCTTTTAGATTGGGTGGATGCACTTATGAGTGGCGTTTGGAGGATTTTGTTGTGGTTTTTGGGATGACTATTGAGGACAATCGAGCGATGCTTTTAGATGCGACGGTGTGATGGGAATTAATCACCCAACATGCCAGACTATTTAAAGCGGGGACAAGCAAGGCCAATGCAATTCGTAAAATTTGCTTCGCTATCTCCAACGCATAATGGCATACACTGTCACACTGTCATCCCGACTCTTTCTCCCGTTTAACGTAGCGTGTAGACCAGTTGGAGCACGACAATGAGGAGTTACGTGCATGAGTTGCTGAGCTTGGAGGACAATTGCAGCATCGGCGACGTGCTCTTTCATCCCGCCAATGATCTGGTGCTTTTTATTCCTTACTACCTGTTTGCTCACTTTTCGCCATTACATTTTGTCTGGTTTTGTCTATGCTTCTGCTGTGTTTTTGATGATTTTCTTGAGGACAAGCACGATTTCAAGTGTGGTGGTGAAGAGTTGTTGCATATCTTGCATATAGTCTGCATTTAGGTTCATATAGTTGTATGTAGTTTGTTTTTAATTTTCTTTGCATTAGGATGCATGTTTACTTGCTTTAGCACGTGTAATTCTGCTTGCAAATGGAAAAAAAAGGAGAATAAGAGAGCTTGCAATGATGATTCGAGTGCTGTTTATTTTCGTATTTGGGGATTCGATGTGTGTTGGAAATTTGTTGGTGGGCATTGTTTTTTGTTGGTTAAACTTGCTGGACGTGGTCTCGAGAAATTGTTATTGGGAATGATAGTATTGGTTTGAGAATTAATCCATGACTTTGAGTTGATTTGTTTTGCTTATTTGTGTCTTGAGATATGCTTTTTAATTCCTTGATGAAAGTAGTCAAGATTGGAAATTTTGAAAGATTGATCATTCTGATAAAACCCCCTCGGTTGGAAAAAAAATTGATGTGATGGAGAAAAAGGTGTTGAGTTGAAAAAAATTGAGAAGTGAAAAGATGATGGGGTGTGGAATTAGCTGCTTACTTTTAGGGGTCCCGTGTAAAATAAGAAAAAAACACAAATAAATCAAATAAAATACACGGTAGGACTAGCCTAAGAGTGGTGTGGAGCTGTTAAGTTCATCCAAAGAAAAAGAAAAAAAATCTTGGGAAAAAAGAAAAAGAGAGAAAGAAATATCTTTGGAGAAAAGAAAGGGGGTTAATCATGATATGTGAAGTCTTAACCAATTTTAATTTAGATGAAGGATATCGAAAAAGGAATTAGAGTGTATTGATTGATGTAGGTGGTGGAATGAATTGATGATTTGCCTGTGATTATTTGATTTTCGATATCCTGCCTAACTTTATGATTTCTCAAGATAGTACATTTAGTCCAACGTGTTTTATGCCTTATTTCTAACATGATTCGAATTCCTATGAATGTTGGTGAGGATCTGAGCAAACGATTATGATCTTTTATCTTGATTCCCTATGTGCTTCAATTCTTTTGTTGCTTGAGGATAAGCAATGGTTTAAGTGTGGGGAGATTTGACAAGTAGGAATTTGGTGCATTTTATCGAGAGCATATTTATGATTTTATAATCTTTTAGATGATTAAATGCACCGTTTCTGTACCTATATGTGATTTGTGTCTCCAAATACTTCACGATTTATTTTCTTGATTATTTTAGAATATTTTGGAGTATTTTGTAGTTGAGAAAGATGATCATGGAACGAAGATATGTCAATTGGGCCGATTTAATTTCTAAGGCCTAAGAGAATTAAAGAAGACAAAAGAGAGAAGAGGAGAAAACCCAATTTAGCCATTTGGACTTACAAAAAAATGAAGCAAAGAGAAGGAAATGGGCCTGGTCCAAAGTGCTCCAATTCCATAAAAAGAAGCATCAGCAGCAATTGTGACTTAATTTCCAAGAAAGAGAGAATTTTTCCATATTGGAGAGGATACAAAATCAACACTATTCACGCAGCCACAGTGGAGTCAGAGGGAGAGAAATTTATGCTTTGTTAGGGATAGCTTTAGAGAGAGATTAGATTGGAGAAATAAACATATTTTTAATTTTCTAGATTAATTGGATGATGGATTGCTTAACAACTATTGTGGATTTGATTTCAAGGATGATCGACTAATCCTTCAATTCCGGTTAGCAGGAAGGTTTAAACCCATATTTCTTTTGTATTTTAATTAATTTCGTACCCCCTTCTCGATATTTGATTGGAATTGATTGTGCTATCTGTGAATATTGTTTTCAATTGTTGATGCTTAATTTGGATTGGCCACCTAGGTTAAGTAATTAATAATTGATTGCTAGAATTTTAAATCATGAATCCTAATTGTTGTGATTTGATTTTCATAAGTGGTAAACTAGAGGTCACGCATCTCTAGGGTAGCATAATACTAGATTATCGAATCGAGTTTGTGTATTCGGAGTCTAGTTCATCCTATCGTCTTGGTAATTATTGCATTTAATGAATTAAATCTGGAGAGCTTGTTCTAGGTTATTCAATTAAATAGGGTTAATTAGTTATCTCATCCTCATTTAACTAATCCTAAGAGACGATTCAGTTTAATAGAGCTTGTTGTTAGACTAGGAGTGATAATTCCATGATAATTTGAGAGAGGGGTGTTACATTGATTAAGACATAATTGAGATTGGGGGATAACCGAACTGTTAACCGAGATGCTTTTTAGATTGATTTCTTGCTTAATTCATTTTCTCGCTTCATAATTAGTAGTGATTCTCAATCAAAACCCCCTCAAACCTTTCCCTCAAACCTTTTCCGTTTCTTATTAGAGCATAGGTGACACAATTTATTCTGCATTCTCTGTGGCATCGACATCCGACTTTCCTTAACTACTAATTGGTTAGGTTAGGAAAGAAATAAAATAATTTTATCACGTTGCGACGCGCGGTCAAAAAGTATCCCACAAATGAGATAGAGGCATATTAGCTTTACTAAGAAGAGAAAAACCAATTTCAACCACATGTTGGTGTTTCCTTGCAACAAGCCCATTTTGTTGATGAGTATAGGGGCAAGAAAACCTAAGAGCAACATCTAGACCCCGAAAAAAAGAAGATAAAGTCCTAAACTCACCCCTCATATCACATTGAAGTGCTTTAAATTTGGTGCCAAACAATCTCTCAACCAAAGGTAAAAATTTATTGAACAAAAGAGCAACATCTGACTTTAAGTACATAGGATAAATCCAAGAGTACCTAATGTAATCATCAACAAATAACACATAATATCTATATCCTTAGTTGGAGAAGAGACAACCCCCCAAACATCACTATGGACAAATTCAAGAGGTTGAGAAGTAGTATGAACAATAGAAGGAAAATGTAATTGATGAAGTTTGCCTAACTTGCAAGGTTCACAAAAAGTAGAAGTAGTAGGACATGAAAGTTTTATTGATTGCATAACTCGAGTAAGAGTCTTATTACACCTATGTCCTAAACAATGATTCCACGAAGATTGAAGTTCAGAACTAGTACAAGAAACAGAAAGAGAAACAAGTAAAGATGCCAAAACAGGCTTAAAAGTAGAAAAATGTGAGAGATTCAGTTGATATAGTCCATCTCTAAGTGATCCGGTCAACAGGATTCGATGTGTTTGGAGATCCTTCACATAGCAAGAGGAAGATTGAAATTCAATGAAGACTGAGTTATCTTTTAGGAACTGAGATATACTGAGCAAATTGTTAGTAACATTAGGAACATAAAGAACATTTCTAAGAGAAAGAGAAGATGAAGGAATAAGAGAATAAATATGAGCAGAACCAACATGAGAAATGGGAATAGAAGAACCGTTACCAACGACAAGCCGTTGCTTACCCTAATAAGGAGAAGACAAGTGATGATTCTCCAAAGCTTGAGTGGCATGATGTGTAGCTCCACTGTCAATAATCTAGATGAAATAGAAATATGAAGGTGCTGGATCAGAAATAAGTGAAGAGCCAGGAGTAAAAGCCTGAGAAGTAGTGTTAGCAGCAATAAGCAGATTTGCTTGAACATGTTGAGTTGAATTTTTCAGACTAGTAAAAGAGACATCAAAGCGCTTAAAGCACTTTATAACCACATGATTCGACTTCCCACAAATTTGACATACAACTTGATTACCACGAGTGTGAAAACCACATTATCCACGATCAAAAGAACCCCGCATAGCTCCATAATTTGCAGAAGGAGCAACACCAACCAAATACAAAGTAGTAGAATGATGCTGAGTTATACACATTTCATGTATCTAAAAAACAAATTGCACCTCTACTATTGTGAGCTCATCACTTCGAGTGGTGATATTAACGACCACATTCTCAAATCAGATAAAAGACCACCAAATATATATAAGATAAGATTATCATCAGAAATTAACTAACCTGCAACTCACAATTAATCCACAAGAGATTGCATATGCATTATGTAATCAATAACTAGCATATCACCCTTTTTGAAAGTCTGCAACTGAAAACGTATGTTCATAGCTTGTGTCTTTGATTAAGATCGGAATTACTGATCCAGCGCATGCCAAATCTCAAATGAGTGAGTAAACCGACTCACAAAACCTAACATTGATTCAAAAATGGAGCTAAGAAGCCAGCTCTTAAGCAGTTGATCTTTCGTGATCTAGATGGCAAATTCACCACTGCGACTTTGAACACCATCACCAGCATTAGAAAATTCAGGAGGTATACATGATTTATCCCCATGAAAAAACAAATCAAAGGCATACGCAGTAACCGTAGTAACAAGTAGGAAATTGGTGCATTTTATCGAGGGTATATCTGTGATTTTATAATATGTTAGATGATTAAATGCACCGTTTCCATACTTATATGTGTTTTATGTCTCCAAATACTTCACGAATTATTTTATTGATTATTTTAGGATGTTTTGGAGTATTTTGGAGTCGAGAAAGATGACCATGAGACGAGGAGAAGTCAATTGGGCCTAACTTAATTTCCAAAGCCCAACAGAATTTAAAGAACTAATTTTGGCCTTTAAAGAGATCCAAAGAAGGCCAATAATCCTTGGTGTTTAAAAGAAGCTCACGGCCGCCGAATTTGGGGAGGATCTTGAATTAATTAGCTTTTTCTCCAAGAAAGAGGTTTCCATAATATATATATATATATATATATATATATATATTCTGACTTACTGTTCACGGAGAGCATAACCTTTGGATTGACTGTGGAGTATTAGAGAGAGATTGGTTTAGAGAGAGAAACATATTTTTATTTTCCTAGTTTAATTTGATAATAGAGTTTTCAATTATTCTTGTGGATTCAATTATAAGGATAATCACCTAATCTTTCAACTCAGGTTAGTAGGGATGTTCGAAACCATATTTCTTTTATATTTTAATTAATTTCGTTTCCCTTTCTCGATATTTGATTGGAATTGATTATGTTATCTATGAATATCATTTTCGATTATTTAATGCTTGATTTAGACTAATCACCTAGGTTAAGTTTGAGAATTGATTGCTAGAATTTTAAATCATGAATCCTAATTGTTGTGATTTAATTTTCATAAGTGGTAAACTAGAGGTCGTGCATCTCTAGGGTAACATAATCCTAGATTATCGAATCAAGCTTGTGTATTCAGAGTCTAGTTCACCCTATCGTCTTGGTAATTAATTCATTTAATGAATTAAATCTAAAGAGCTTGTTCTAGGTTATTCAATTAAATCAGGTTAATTAGTGATCTTATCCTAATTTAACTAATCTTAAGAGACGATTCGATTTAACAGAGCTTGTTGTTAGATTAGGGGTGATAATTCCATGATAATCTGAGAGAGGGGTGTTACATTGATTAAGGCATAATTGAAATTGGGGGATAACTGAACTGTTAATCGGGATGCTTTTTATATATTGATTTCTTATTTAGTTCGTTTTCTAGCTTCGTAATTAGTTAGTGATTCTCAATCATGAAACCCACCCAACCTTTTCAGTTTCTTGAATTGAATATAGGTGACATAGTTTATTCTTCACTCTCCGTGTGATCGACTCCGACTTACCCTAACTACTCGTTAGCAAGGTTAGGAAGAATATTAATTAATTTTATCGCATCACGACAGCACGGTTACGTAGCAAAAATCTGAGATCTCCAGTATGAGCAATTGAGCCTATCTAATCGAAGAGAAAGAGTGGGGAACTAAGGAAGAGAAAACTCAGCTATGAGAAAACCTCGGCAATGGCTCTCTAATAACATGCTAAAATTCAAAACCCAAATTATGAAGAGAAAACAAAATATGCTGATTTTCATTGATTAAAGAAAGAGTACAATTATATATTTATAGAGATATAATACCATGAAAATTAAGCTAGCTAGCACCTTCTAGAAGCTGATGTGGCATAATAGAATGCATGTATATATGTATGCAAGTTAAATACGCTAATAATTTTGTCATAGATTAAGAAATATGAGAATTGGACAAAAGTGTCCATACACAATATCAATCTCTCCCCATATATTTCTAAATTAACATGAGATGTGATTATATAAAATGAAATAAATAGGGGGGAGATTGAGATTTAATTTTTTATTTTGGAATCTTGTGTAAATAAATTTTAAATGTGATTACATAAAATGAAAGAAATAAAGGTAAATTGATATTTAATTTTTTTTTTGAACATTCTTGTGTGAATAAATTTTAAACCGCAAAAACTCATGTCCAACAGTCGCACTGCATTTATAGTCGAAAAATACATACTTATAGCTAACTATAAAAGACATACTTTAACCACATAATTATACCTGTAAAAAAATATATTTATAAATCACATACTTATACCTGAAAAATATATACTTATTCTTGTAAATGATATACTTGAAAATATTGTATGTGAGACGGTCTCATAAGAGACCAACTCATTTTAAAGAAATTAAATAGGAAAATTTAAAATTAAAATATAGGGATGGATTGGGATAAACTTGAGAAACAAAAGTGCCAAATAATTAAAAAATATTTAATTTAAAGGACAAATTAACCTACAAAAAGTGAATTTATTCAAAATGAGAGGGAATATAGTTTTTGATACTTAATTCGCATCTTTATTTATTATTTAGTTTTCAAATTTGCTTCTAAATAAAGAAGAAATGTTCTCTTTCCAAACACATAGGACATTGATGCTTATTATCTCATAGAAACAATGAAAGCTCTATTTCTTTTATCCATTGAATTTATATTTTTCTTGTTTTAAACTTTCTTACTGGGAAGTAAAATACATGATGTAATAAGTCATTTGCAAAAAAATAAAGAATAGAAAATAAAGTGCAAAGACGAAAATAACAAAAACTGTAAATCGAAGGGCTAATTTAATATAAAGTGAGGTAGTTAATCAAAGGACACGGCTATCCACATCCCAACTTGTTCTAAACACACCTCACAAAAAAAAATGTGTAAAGACAATTATGCTCTTACTCTAAAATTACAAAAATAAAAAATAAAATAAAATCAAACTTCCAAACACACCCACCTAATTTTCATATACTAAACACACCTCATTTGTCACTCTCATAACACACACCTTCTTCATCTTCTTCCTCATTACATATATACATAATACTCCATAGCTAACTTCAAACTCCATCTAAAAAACTCTCTCTTAAAGTTAAAAAAACATCATGGAGAAAAAAAAACACATGATACAAACAATGTAAGTCATTTAGTTTCGTTTTACCAATTTATTTATTATTAAAGTGTGCAAAATAGAAAATTTGTGAAGTTCCCGATCGACCAATACAGGCCGAATAATAGGACTCGGTTCGACCTGTAATAGGACTCGGTTCGACATGTATTGGCCGAACACATTGATATGTGTTCGACTAAGAATGACTGAACGAGACTCAAAGTGTTCAACCTATAGTCAAATGGTTTGGGTATTTTTGGCCAGTTATGATCAAACAAAGTTCAATATGTTCGGCCTTTTTAGGTCGAACATATCCTTATATGTTCGATCTATTAAGGTCAAACAGAATCGAACAAATATATATTTTTTGTGGTGAATGCATTTACTTGTACATGCTGATATTTTTATAGGAAAATGATTCAAATGAAACTCAATTGAGTATTATGAACATATCGGATGAATTGAACGTTATCAATCCGATGTATGAGCAAATTGATTTTTCGGAGGAGTTTTAAACAAATGAACTATTTGATAATCGTGAAGATTTGGTGCATTGGGCAACTAGGGTTGGAATTTGTCTTAACATAGTTATGTTGGTTAGACAATTGGATAATTGAGATAGTGGTAGACGAGCTTAGATATTTTTATGTTGTGACCGTGGTGGTAACGTAGAAAACAAAAGTTGTGGGAGATACTTTTACTGACATGAAAAAGAAGTCTCTAAAAGAACAACTTACTGGCAGTAAAAAGTGTGATTGTCCTTTCATGTTGAAAGGAGTCGAAATTAAAAAGACTCGACAATGGATTTTAATGGTTGTATGTGGGTCACATAATCACCCAATGAGACTACATTTGGTCGAACACTCATTCATAGGTCGACTAATGTCTGCTGAAGATCAACTTGTGCGTGACCTGTCCATAAATAATATCAAATCGAAAGATATATTGAGCACGGTTAAATTTTTTTTTTCCAGAGAATAATTCGACACTGAAGATAATTTTTTACAATGCTCGGTAAAAGTATAGAGTTGTCGAACATGGAGGCTGAACTCAAATGCAATTTTTGTTGGGAAAGTTGAAGACGAAGAACTATTACTACGTGGTTAGGAGATGTGAGCAAATAGATAGAGTTACAAATCTCTTTTATGCTCATCCAACATCTGTAGAGTTGTTAGGTGCATTTCCTAACGTGCTATTAATGGATTGTGTCTACAAGACCAATAGGTATAGAATGCCACTTTTAAAAGTGGTTGGTGTCACTTCGACGAATATAATTTTCTCTGTGGCGTGTGTGTATATGTCCTAAGAGCGCGAAGATAACTATAGACGAGCTCTTACTACCTTGAAATGATTAATGTCTGACACTTGCTTACCCAAGGTCATTGTAACTGACCGTGAGCTCGCACTTATGAATGTTTTGTGTTATTTCCCCAACTCCACACACTTGCTATGTCGGTAGTATATCAATAAGAACATTTTGGGCAATTGCAAATATTTATTCGGTAGAACGGAAAAGTGGAAACAATTCAATCACACTTGGAATGTGTTGATTTTTGTTGAGGATGAACCCAGATTCAATGAATTACTCAGGAAACTTGAGGTTGACTACTGAGATCATCCTATGGTTGTGGCTTATGTCATAAAAAATTGGATCGAGCCGTATAGGAAGATGTTTGTCTCATGTTGGACTAACAATATTATGTATTTTGATAACACGATGAGTAGCAAGTAACATTTTGATTAATCTATGAACTATTTGCATATGACATATTAAAATTTTATTTACTTATGGAGTTTTGTATTTATATAGGACCGATAGTGCACATACAAAATTCAAAAAATAATTGGCCTCGAGTTAATCAAATTTTAAGATATCATTAGAAAGAATACATCATCTACTCATCACGTCACATACGTTTTGACTTTTTTTGAATAAAGTCTGAATGTAGCATCACATCGATATTCTTCTTCTCTGTTCAAGAATATTCGAAGATTAGTGTCTCATCATGCCCTTGGTAAGATTTTTTAGGAGATGAGTGGTATGGATAGTTACGGTGTAGATTCTCTAATTTGTAGATGTGTTTTGAGGAAGATGTGTAGGTTACCTTGTGCACACAAAAATGCTATGTTGACACGGGATGATCAAATTATCCAACTTGAGATGGTCCATCATTTTTGGAGAAAATTAAATTGCAAACCATCTAACATGGAAGATAGTATGAATGTTGTTGTAAGTAATCGTTGGGTCAAAACCGTTTGTGATATTAATTACATGTTTGGAGAGACTTCTAAGGTTCAAAAGTTTTTGTTGCTGAAAAGACTGCGCGAAATATCAATATTTTCGACCTCTTCATTGTAAGAACCCGTCATGATCACACATTCTCGTGGTAGGCCTAACAAAAATAAAAAACTAAAAAGGAAATCTCAACGAAACATAACCCAAGCAAGTTTGAATACATTCGATCATTTTCTGATAGTTGCTCGTTTGAGGAGGAGCAAACTATCCCTATAGAAATGGCTGCCAAGTCTAATCCCATTTTTACTACATTGAAGAGGAAGATGCAACCAATAAGGCGACGTTCAATCCACAAAGCCGAAAATGAAGTTTTTGTAGGTCAACTTTCATCTCTTTTGCAACCACATGTGTTGAGTATCAAAAATCCTTTGGGTGATAGTCACTATGGTTTCCGAAGCATAGCTCATGCAATTGGGTTGGGAGAGAATTTATGGTCACAATTTCGTAATGATCTTATTTAGGAGCTCAAAAACTTTCAAGGGTTGTATTCGAAATGACATATTTGATCGTGAATGCTTACAACATGACCATCGTTTATCTTTTTCCCTAATTGTACATTATGGTACTACCTTTGAGGGCTCAAGCATCAAGACTTGTTCACATGACCCTTATTCAAGGAAACCATTATATTTTGGTAAACTTCATCAATAGTTGCTTCGCAAAACAAATTTATCATAAAACAAATCATTGATTTAAAAAAGTTGTTTTTTTGTAGGTCAAATTGGATGACGATGCACTGTTACCATCCATAATAGATTGTTGGTTTAAACATAGTCTACCATGTACTGTTGGATGGATCGAGATCTATAAAAGGCGAATCATGAAGTACGCTGCTGAAAGCCGAAGTGAAAGTTCATCTGTGGGTCAAGATACAATTCAGATTGATGATGATTAGATTTTTTCTGTAATAAACATCCGAAAAATAATTGTGTTGTACCACATGTTCTTTAGACAATTTTCCTGATATTCCGACTTATGTATTTTTATGGATTGTTGCTTTTTAATTGGATTATTTCCATATTAGGTTTGTATTCTTATTAGTTTGGTTGTCCTATTTATATCATGTTCATGTTGTGTGTCATATGGTATGCACTGAATACAGGCCAAATAGCCTTTGTTCGACCGATATTAGTTAAACAGATCACAAGATGTTCAAATATGGGTCGAACAATATGCTTTTGTTTGATCAGTGACTGAACATTGAGCATTCTATTCGACCAACATTAGTTAAATAGAGTCGAGTTAGAAGCAATAATGTATATGCAATGTTATGTTTATTTTATATTTGATGGTGATAATCTGACTATCAGAAATTCAATAAATGAAATTTTTTTCTCAAATCAATAATTATAGCTAAATTACTTATTGAAAAAAAGGATTACGGTATTCAACAATAAGTTTCAAAGATAAATATTCAAATTAAACATAGCGATAAATTCGGAAAAAAATAAATAGTATGTCTAAGCTCTATGAGGTCTACCACTTCTACTAGTAGAAGCTCGTCTAGACGACTTGAATGGATCATTGTTCTCAATCTTCAACACACAATTTGTTCCAACTAAAACAGGAACCACGAGCGAAGCATCTAATCCATCATTGTTCTCAACCTATTGTTGGTATATAAGCTCTAAGTGCCCTAATGTATTGGAGATCATTTTCCATGGTTGCGGGCCTCTAGGTTTAGTAGTATGGACATGATCAGTGGCAACGTTCTCCGAATTCTGGATAAACGGATATAAAACTGTGGTAAACCAATTCATATAATCCTCTAAGTACTTCCAAGCCAAATTGACACCTCTTCCACGTGCTTCAGCAGACAGTATGTGGTTCCTCCATACTCGAAGATAAGCTCCCAATACGTCCCACGTGACCTTATACTGAGCACTCGTATTATCCCTTCGGAAGATGAGTGGAACCAATGGTTCATCCGGGATCCTTTAAATAAAGCCAAATTGACGAAGAACACAATTCCGATTATACGACTCTATTATATCAAATGCTCTAATGCACCCCTGATAGAAAGTCATTTCATCTAGAGATTAGTGAGTTCGAATCTCACTATATGGTGTCCAATTCACCTACACATATAATTGAAGAATAGGTATAAAGTTGAGACTAAATAAATCATAGGTACAAGTATGATAACTATGAACATGAACTCACGTTGTATGGCCACATGGTATCCAAAACTTCTCTAGTAGCCAATAATCGATCGATAGTTCCATCGTCATGAGGTCATTGCATCTATTTTCTTATAAGTGGTTCTCCCATTAGAAAATTCACACTGTGTGTTGATCTGAAAACTGGAAAATATTCGTACATCCAAGCTTGACACAATTAAAAAACATAAAAGTTAAGTAAATAAAAGAAAATATACTTTGAGATGACGTATTTATATCAATTTTAGGGTGATACCTCGAATAATGTCAAGTATTCACTCATCTGTTTAACCCCACTTCAAGAAGCCAATCCCAACTGTCAATAAAGGAATGCTAAAACAGTTGTTCCCCAAGCATATTCATGGATGAGGTTTACGTGCTCTAACAGCTTCAGAATCTTTGTTGAGGCTCTAGTGCCCATCTTATCTGAAAACAGGAAACAACCCAACAGAAACCACTGGTATGCATGAGCAGCACGAGTCAACTTTCTCAAATTCTCAAATGCTTGGTCTACTTCAAATCGAGTTCGAAGTTATTCCAATTTGATAAAACATCCTCAAAAACCATAAAGGACCTTCTTTGCGACGACTTTGGTAACCCCCAACAACCTACTAATGGTTTGAATAATTTGCTCCGATCTACTTTTACCCTCTTCTACCAATACTGAGCATGCACTAACAGAAGTCCGGTGAGATAAAATACGTTATCCAACGTAATAGTCATCTCATCCCATGGCATATGGAATAAGTTGGTCTTCGGTTGCCAACGCTCAACAAATTAACAAATGAGATTTTTATTCTGCGTCTTATCGGACATCCACCTCAAGTTTAGGATGGGACTTCGATCAAGCATTTCTACCCACTCTAGATTGCGAACCTTAAACGTCTACATCTCCATCTTTGTGGTATAGCACCAACACTTCAGTATGCCCCTTTCCACACCATTCCAGATAGTATATGTCACATGCGTACTGAAGCTGGAAATCAGTTGGGGATCAAATGGCCCACCAGGATAAAGGCCAATAAGAATATCATCTTCATCATCATCGCCCTCTTCTTGTGCTCTTCTTGTTCGTCAAATGTTTTTTCTTCCTCTACTTGTGGTGATAATCAATCATAGAAAGGGCAAAAGTAGAAGCAATCAATTATTGGATCGTTGAGGCCTCCTCAGTCGACATTTTCAATTTGAAGTAGTTGGTCATGTCCTCCTACTAGTATAAATAATATCCTCACCTACAATATTCATGAACAATTTTATCAATTCACCTATATATTTTTACAAATCAATCTAAAATAAGAAAGAACCGACAAAACTAACAACGAATGGTTCTGTTTGACCACACTTTACACTCATTCGATCATTAGTCGATTAAATAACATATAGGTTGAACAATCGTCGAACCTAACCTAAGTTAAACTGTTCCACCAGTAGTCGAGAACATAACAAATTATTCGGCTAGTGGTCGAACACAACACAAAGTGTTCGGCCACTGGTCGAACACATCACGAAGTATTCGGTAGTTAGTCAAACATATCACACTTTGTTCGGCCAGTGGCCGAACATCTCTCATTCCGTTCGACCAACCAGGGCCTGTTAGGATTTCAATATTTAGATTTTGATGAGACAAACCAAATATGTAATAGGAAGTTTTGAGTACCCTATTTTTCACAATATTTAAGTGAATAAATAAGACTAGGATTGAGTCTTGTGTTAGGTGTTGAAAATGGAGGTTAAACAAGGATAAAGCTGCATCTAAGTCTTTAAAGAAAGACATTGCTGTAAGAAGGCAGGATACAACATCGATGCAAGAAGGATGGATAGAGCATAGCTGGTAGAAAGAAGATACAGCAACGCTTTAATAAGACAGATCTTCTATACAGCAAAGTAAGAAGGAACGGCGTGCAGCATCGCTGCAAGAAAAAGATACAGGAGTTCTGCTAGAAAGAAGTTACAGTAGCACTGTCAGAAGATACTGCAACCAGGTCTAAGTTACCGCAGCACTGCAAGAAAGTATCAGCTGCACGAAAACCGAGAATACAGCGCAAAGCTTACAATACAGATAAAGTCATACAGCGCCAACTACAAAATAAAGTATCCTGCAAATCCTAGGAAGGATAAATGCAGTACGAGGAACAGAGTTCAAGCAAGAATAAATAGAGTCGTTCAAGAAAAGGTCAAAGGCATAGACACGGAGTCAATGAAAAGATGCCACATGGACTGACGCGCTGCAGAAAGCTGTGAGCCACAACTACCGCATTAAATGCTCCGAAAGAAAAAGTCAAGTCGCATTAAATGCGAACCATATCTTTGGTCAGACTACTTCAAATTCAAAAGAGGGATGTCTCCTTCAACGGACATCTTCTCCTACAAGTATAAATAGAGGTTGAGGAGCACTGAAGCTGATTACTGTTACTGAGACCTGAAAATTATTTGCGAAAAATTAAAAGCTTACAAGATCCAACTATTCAAGCCTACAATCAGTATCAGTCACTCAACCACCCGAAGTGAAGCAAAGTTCAAGCTAAATGTTTCCTCAAGGATTCAGAAGCTCACTTCAAAGTAACAGTTGAAGAAAACTTTTTATCCTTTTAACCTTGTTGCTGTGTGCTTAGGTTGTTTTAGTGGTGTCAAACAGTTGATAGGAGAGATCCTTGCTATTTGTTTAGTTGTCTAGAGTTAGGCAGCTTCCCTGTGTGGGAGTGTGGAACCCTGTGTGGGTTAGACTTTGAAGTTTGCAGTTGTTGTGTGTACGCTGGACTTCAGTAGGTGGTTATCTTTGTAAAGTTGATAGATTGTTAAGAGTGTCCTGTATATCAATCTTCCTTAACAAAGTTCCTGTTCGAGGAGCAGTAGAATGGACGTAGAAGCATTACACCACCTTCAAACCACTATAAGCCATAAGTGTTTATCGTTTTATTTATCTGTGTGTTTATCTTCTGCATCTTGATTGTCTCATAGCATAAAAACGTTTTGAAAGAAGCATTTTGAGAAAAACAGCCTTGTGTTTTAAAGTTTATATTTTCGCTGCGTATAACACTCCAGGTTACAGTGTGCAGGACTGTATCTTAGTACTGCAAGCAGTAACTATCTGTCGTTGCAAGCTCAAGTAACTTGCAGTGCAGAACAGTTTGTTTAAAGATTTACAAAATCGACCAAGGTTCATTCACCCCCTCCCTCTGAACCTTGGACACCACTTGGGACCAACAGGGCCGAACGGGACTTTTCCAGAAATGAGAAATACAAGCGTGAATCGGTGAAAAAAAACAATTTCTCATCAACCAACCATTGTTTTCCATCAAAAAAGGTTATAAACATCAATCCTAAACACTTACATTGTATTTCAAACAACATTAAACAAATTCAACACATCAAATTGATAATTTCATCTTCAAAATGTTTAGAACTTCACTTGGAATTTCATCTTCTGGGTGTGGATCCATTGTAGACTTTTTCGTATGCAATCGAACTTGTCAAAATTTCTTCGATTGAAGGTCGAACACTTCTCGATTCTAGGGCTCAAATTTTTTTCTTCTACTTCTTCCTCTTGGTGTGTTAGGATTTGTGTTTGGGATGTGAAGGTGTTTGGGGTGTGTTTAGTAATTCAATTTGTGTTTTATATTTTATTTAAATTTAAATATTTTATAATAAAGGGTATTTTTGTAATATTGTGGAGTATGTTTAGAAAGTTGTTAGTTATTTTTTAATTTTACGAAGTGTGCTTAAAATTTTTGATGTGTTTAGAAAAAATTGGAGTGTGAATAGATGAATCCTTGATCAAAATATTAGAGGTATAATGTTCAGGTCAATTATGGGGGATAAATGAGTAATTTTGTATGTCCATATGAAGGATGAGAGAGTTTATTATAAACCCATCAATTTTGGTGGGTTGAGCAAACCCAAGCCAAATTCTCTTAATTCATAATTTTAATACAATTTGAAACCCAAAACCATGACTAACCTAAATACCCAATCCATAATAAAAAATAAAAAAATAGATTAAGTGGGTTTTATTTACCCAACCCACACTCCAAACACCTCCTAAGAATTTGCCTTTCTTAAAAAATAAAAAATAAATAAAGAAAAAAAGAGGCTGTGTTAAGGGATTTTTTTTTTAATCAAAACTAAATTAGAATCTCACAAAGGAATTAAATATTTTTCCATAAAAGAATGTCAATGATTGTAGCAGTTTATTATACTAAATTCAAATAAATAAAATACGTTGTCGTTTGATAATGTAAGTTTGAGTTTATTAGCTATTTTATTAATAATATAAAATGTACTTTCATATTAAGGGAAAATTTGTAATTTAATTAAATATAATAAGTAAATATTCAAACCAAATATATTATTTAAAAATAAACCCACCAATTCAAATATAAAATTAAAACTAACCCAACTTCTCCAACATTCAATTCAAATAAAAAAACATCAAACAACATTTTTTTATACAACTTATCTAACTACCCTTAACTAACTCAACTCATCATCAAATAATGCACATTCATCTTTATATGCAAATAAAACAATGAATCAATTTATCTATGTATAGCGGAGAATAATTGTTTCTTCAGGATCTATTAATACTCAAATATTGCCTAATCTCCAATTATTTATTCTCAATTTCTACAATCCACTATCTCACTTGATGGGATAAAGTGAGATATGACTAATTATCTCACTTATCACATATTTACTTTGTTGTGTGAAAAAAAGGAGCCCATTAAATGGCGCGGGATAATAAAGAAAAATTGATAAATGAAGGGATACTATCCCACTCTACCAACCAAGATAAATCTTATCCTTCAATTTTTTTTAAATATTTAGATAATTATAAAATGTATGATATTTGATTATATTAATATTAAATAATAGGCAATAAAATTTAGAGAAATATTCTAAATGAATAAAAATAAATAATTATTATTTTTGTTAAATAAAGTGAAAACTGGATTTTTTTTTATTAATATGTAAATATTTAGCATATTTTTTTATTTATTGTATATTTTTTAAATTTTATTAGTTAATTTGTATATTTCAAAAATACTTTCCAGTTCATTTAATTATAATTCTAGTTTTGTTTAAATAATTATTTTCAATTTCAACTACAATTCTTTATTTTTTTTTCTTGAATTTCAATAATATATTTGGGGATTCCAAATAATTTTTAAATAAATCAGTAATTGAATCCTTCATATAGTTTAATAACTTGAAGTAAACAATTTATTATGATAGATGCTATCCATTTCTCACCGTAAATAATTGATAACTTTTTCAAAATTTATCTATATCTTATCTTCATCCTAATAATTATCCAATGCTAGTTAATATCAAGTATCTCAGGTGAACGCAGCCTTTATGGGAGAATTGATGACATTAATTGAAAATGAGAGAACATTTGATTGTCAACACTTAGTATTTGGTAGTGGTTTAGTTGCCATTAATAGTAAGATGACACAATTTAATTTGCCACGTTCAAAAGATAGTTTTAATGTTCTTTTGTCAAGCTAGCTACATTTAATTTTTTCAACACTCAACTCAATTGGTGTATGTTAGTTGACATTAGCGACAAAATAACTACTCTTACAATGATCAACTCTCAACAATGAATCTTATAAGGTAATTTTTTTAATACCATTATCAGTTCAAAAGACGAATTTAGGATAGCCTCAACTTAGGCAACTTTGTCGAACCATTGATATCCACTATTTGAACTTTAAAAAGGTGAACTTTTGATTGCTAAAACTCCAAAAATTAGAGATCTAGCCTTAAATTAACTAAGCCCTCGTGTTTGTTGCTCAAAAAAAAAAAAAATTCACAAACAAATTATTAATCCATTTGAATTTCCTAACATCATAGCAACAAAATAGTGCAACTAAAATCTATATTTACAACTCAAAACAAATTCAATTTCTAAATAAACATTGTTGTCAAATAGCGATAATATTTAGTAATTTGTCATCTTGCTCAATTTGTGCAATCTGAGTTTGACTCTTGTAAAAAATAAAAAAAAAATGGAATTCAACTTAGATAGTTTGACTTCCTTTAACTTAAAGATCGTGTGCGTTGCACAATTATTGTGCAATAACTCGAACTATGGTCTAGGAGATGTTGCATTGATAGTTCTTCTCTAGTTTCTTTTCAAACTATGTTGCCTCGTCTACTTGCTTATTAATATGAAGTTATCGTGCTATCAATGTTTAAGCATAGCTTAACTGTTGGACAAATCCAATATTGGGCTTCCACGTGTCAAATTAAATGTGTGTAGCTGTCTTAAGAAAGCCCAATTGAAGTGATCCATTAAAGTTTAAAATATGGGCTTATATGAGTATCATAATATTCATAGACTTTATGTGTAGATACCATTAAGTGATTTTCAATTTGTTGAGGGACCAAATTGAAAATAAAGATAGCTTACAATTTAAGCTAAGAGTTAGCTTAAACATTAAGCTAAGAGTTAGCTTAATTTGTAAGCTAAATCTTTTCTATAAATAAGGGGTTATGGTCCCCCAAACGTTAGATTCTATCCTACGTTCTGTATTTTCTCTAAAGAAAGTGAAATAAGGGTGATCTGATAGTTTGCTAAACCATACCAGTGAAAATATGAATCGATTCACTAATCGACACATGGATTCAGGTACGCTTTCGTTTTATGGTTATCGTTCCTTTTCTATTTCAGTTTATCATCGTAGAATTTAGGATCGGGACTTTCGTGTTGAAGCATGTTTATATGTGTTTAAAGCATGCTACTTCGGGATTTACTTTCTAACAAGTGGTATCAGAGCCACTCTACGTATGATTCTCTGAATTTTGGAAGAATATGATATTGAGTTTTGGATTTATTTTTAAATTCGATGAATTAAGATTTGTGCTCATCATCTTCTGAACCTGGGCATGATTGATATATATGTTTGGGCTTCATGAATTATTCACCAATTTTGAAGTCTGGTGATGATTTCGAATCATCTATGAATTAATATATTAATGAGGTATGCTCCCAAAATTTTCGATGGATTTCGGGTTAAGTATGATTTGAATTTGTTGGACATCTCATGTTCCTATTTAATTTTACCAATATTTGAGATGGGTTGATTGAAACTTGAAGTCGCCAAAGTGGCCTCTCTTGTGTAGATTTTTCCATTGAAAATGTTGGGATGGTTGTGTATGTGTATTTTCATACGGGTATTAATCGGCCCAAAGGAAGATTAATGCTTGGCCCGAAGTACACAAACACTTGTAGTGATAAATACGTGACAATTGTAAAGTTTTTTTTGTGTGAGTAATAAGTCGGCCCAAAGGAAGACTGTTGCTTGACATAAATTTATTATCAGTATTTGATCATTACATGGAGGTGACCACTAATGAATTAATGTTACTGTCCAAAGACTTGACATTAATGTTGTGTTTGGTACCTCGAGATGTTTCCATCATATTTGAATTATTGATTGTTTATTTGGTTTTATGTGAGCTTAACTGTTACTTTGGTTTATTATTCTTTGGATTCAGCTTTGTCTGCTATTTCTGCATCTGCCAACATTAACAGCATACCCATGCTAAATGGGTCTAATTTTAAGGATTTGAAGGATAACATTCTGATCACTTTGGGTTGCATGGATCTTGACTACGCACTGAGGGTAGAGCAACCTACTTCTATTACAGCTGAAAGTTCTCCTGATGAAAGGAAGAATTTTAAGAAGTGGGAGCGCTCGAACCGTGTTAGTCTAATGATCATTAAGCGCAGCATTCCAGAAGCCTTTCAAGGCACTGCATCTGAGGAAATCACTTTGGCCAGTGAGTATCTTACCCATGTTGAGCAACATTTTGTTAAAAACGATAAGGCTGAGACAAGTACGCTTTTGGCAAACTTGATCTCAATGAAGTATAAGGGTAAGGGAAACATAAGGGAGTACATTATGCAGATGTCTCATTATGCTTCAAAATTAAGTACACTAAAGCTCGAAGTGTCAGAAGACTTACTCGTGCATTTGGTGCTCATATCGCTTCCTGCACAATTCAGTCATTTTAAGGTCAGTTATAACTGTCAGAAGGAGAAGTGGACTCTAAATGAGCTCATTTCATACTGTGTGCAAGAGGAAGAAAGGTTGAAGTAAGAAAGAATTGAGATTGCTCAGCTGGCCATTAATTCCAAAGAAAAGGGAAAGGGCATGAAAAGAAAGCCTGTTGAGAAAACTGCTACGGATCAAGGTCCAGCACAGAAGAAACAACAAAACAACACTCAAGATAAGAATTGTTTCTTCTGTGACAAACCTGGAAACAAAAAGAAGGAATGTACCAAATTTCACGTTTGGCGTGCAAAGAAAGGTATTAATCTTACTTTGGTCTGTTCTGAAGTTAATTTAGCTTCGGTACTTAGAGACACTTGGTGGTTAGATTCTGGTGCTACCACTCATATAAGTGTTTCAATGCAGGGTTGCCTGAGCTGCCGAAAACCAATTGATGGTGAAAGATACATCTATGTGGGAGATGGCAAATCGGTAGAAGTTGAGGCAATAGGGCATTTTAGATTGTTATTACAGACTGGATATTTTTTGGATTTGAAAGATACATTTATTGTACCGTCTTTTCGATGGAATTTAGTTTCTATTTTCATGTTGGACAAATTTGGTTTCTCTTGTTCATTTGGAGATTGTCAATTTAAGCTTTCAAATAATTCCAGTATTGTGGGCACTGGTTCATTAAGTGCATATGACAATCTATATTTGCTTGATATTATTCATTCGTATAATGAATCTCTGCATGTTAACTCTAGGGGTACTAAGCGAAGATTAAATCAAGAAAATTCGGCTAACTTATGGCATAAGCGCTTAGGTCATATATCGAGAACCAGAATTGAGAGGCTTGTGTCAGATGGTATTTTGGATACACTTGATTTTTTAGATCTTACTGTATGTGTTGAGTGTATTAAAGGAAAACAGACCAAACAAAAGAAATTAGGTGCCCAAAGAACTAAAGATGTCTTGGAATTGATATATACGGATATTTGTGGACCATTCCCTACGGCTTCTTGGAATGGTCAACAATATTTCGTGTCATTCATAGACGATTATTCTCGGTATGGGTATCTATATCTTATTCATGAAAAATCAGAGGCACTGGATATGTTCAAAATTTTTAAGGCTGAGGTTGAAGATTAACTCAGCAAAAGAATTAAGTGTGTCAGATCTGATCGTGGTGGTGAATACTACGGTAGATATGACGGTTCAGGAGAACAACGTCCAGGACCTTTTGCTATCTTCCTAAAGGAATGTGGAATAGTCCCACAGTACACCATGCCGGGAACTCCTAGCATGAATGGTGTAGCTGAGAGACGAAACAGAACTTTAAAGAGTATGGTGAGGAGTATGATTAGTCATTCATCCTTACCAGAATCACTTTGGGGAGAAGCACTAAAGACTGCAGCTTATATTCTCAATAGGGTACCAACTAAAGCAGCTGCTAAAACTTCATTTGAACTTTGGACTGGGCGAAAACCTAGTCTGAATCACTTTCATATTTGGGGATGTCCAGCTGAGGCTAGGCCTTACAAGCCAAATGAAAAGAAACTGGACTCCAAAACAGTCAGCAGCTACTTTATTGGATATTCAGAAAAATCCAGGGGTTTTAAGTTTTATGATCCCACTAAAAGATCAATTTTTGAGACGAGAAATGCAGTGTTTTTTGAGGATATTGAGTTTGGGGGGAGAAATAAGATTAGAGATATTACCTTTGAGGAGGAGTCGATTTCGACACCTACTACTGCTTATGACAATGTTCAGGTACCCATCCCTGTCATTGACGAAGAAGCAGATTTGGAACCTCAACAAGATAATGTCGAAAATCTTCCCAATCAGGTTGATGTAATAATTCAAGAACAACCTCAACGACCTCAAGAACATATAGAATTGAGGAGATCCACTAGAGAGAAGAGGAAAGCTATTTCGGATGATTACATTGTTTTTCTCCAAGAAAATGAGGACATTAAGGAATTAATGGAAGATGATCCAATTAATGTTCATCAAGCCATGAAAGGTTCAAATTCTCAAAAGTGGATTGATGTTATGAATGAAGAGTATAAGTCAATGCAAGACAATCAAGTTTGGGAACTTGTCCCATTACTAGAAGGTTCGAAGCCCATTAGTTGCAAATGGATTTTTAAAACCAAAAGGGATTCAAATGGTAATGTGGAAAGATATAAGACACGTCTTGTGGCAAAAGGCTTTACTCAAAGGGAAGATATTGATTTTAAAGACACTTTCTCTCCAGTTTCCACGAAAGACTCTTTTAGAATAATAATGGCACTAGTTGCACATTAAGATCTTGAGTTACATCAGATGGATGTAAAGACAGCGTTTCTTAATGGTGACATTATTGAGACGATATATATGATGCAACCTGAAAACTTTATGTCTGGAAACCCAAAAAAGATGGTTTGCAAATTAAAGAAATTCATCTATGGACTCAAGCAAGCTTCTCATCAGTGGTACCACAAATTTCATGAAGTAATTGTCTCATTTGGTTTTGAGACTAATGTTGTTGATGATTGTGTATACCACAAGTTTAGTGGGAGTAGATTTATTTTCTTGGTATTATATGTCGATGATATACTATTTGCCACCAATGATTTAAATTTGTTGCACGCTACCAAGACCTTTCTATCAAAGAAATTTGAAATGAAAGATCTTGGGGAGGCCTCTTTTGTATTAGGAATCCAGATACATCGAGATCGCTCTCAAGGCATTCTTGGATTATCACAAAAGGGATATATAGAAAAAGTGTTGCAAAGATTTGGCATGCAAAATTGCAAGCCAGGTGACACCCCTGTGGCTAAGGGAGACAAGTTTAGTCTCAGTCAGTGCCCTAGGACTGATCTTGAGGTTAAAGAGATGCAAAAGGTTCCATATGCTTCAGCTATTGGGAGTTTGATATATGCTCAGGTCTGCACAAGACCTGATTTAAGTTTTATTGTTGGTATGTTGGGCAGATACTTAAGTAACCCTGGTATGGATCACTGGAAAACAGCCAAACGGGTTATGAGATATCTACAGAAAACCAAAGATTATATGCTCACATATAGGAGATCAGATCAATTGGAGATCATTGGGTATTCTGATTCTGATTTCGCTGGATGCCAAGATAGTAGAAGATCCACTTCAGGCTACATTTTTCTGTTAGCTGGGGGAGCTATTTCATGGAGAAACGCTAAGCAGACACTCGTAGCGTCTTCTACCATGGCAGTAGAATTTGTAATATGTTATGAGGCATCAAATCATGGAATATGGTTGCGAAACTTTGTCATTGGGCTGCGTGCTTTGGTACACATTGAAAGACCACTTAAGTTGTATTGTGACAATAATTCGGCAGTACTATATTCCAATAACAACAGGAGCTCCACTAAGTCAAAACATATTGACATTAAGTTCCCGGTTGTGAAAGAAGGGTGCAGAGTGGTCAGATTTCTATAGAGCACATTGTGACAAACTCAATGATTGCGGATCCGCTAACTAAAGGTTTACCACCTAAGGTTTTTCATGAGCACATGACTCATATGGGTGTTATGTTATTTCAGCATACTTCAGTTTAGTGGGAGTCTGTATATTTATTGCTCTATGTTTTGTTTGGACACATTACTGTGTATTTAAGATAATACTGCATAAAAATAAAGTTTTGATTCGTTTATTTACACTCTGCTGCTTTATGTTTTATGGTTGATCTCATTAAGGAATAAAGAAAGGACCAGTTGGAAATAGGCATGTTAGATCACATTACATGTAATTTCCATGCTACACACCATGAATGATCTATTGATTAATTGTAGTGATATACATGATTACTGATGGGTCTAGTTACACTTAAAGTGACGAAAGCCTCTTTAGTCCTATGTTAGTGCAGTTGATAATAAGATTGTTAAAAGGGATACTCATACATATGACATCAAAGTTTTGAGCTCATTTAGGTAATACACATTTGTTCGGTGTCACGTGTTGCCCAAGTGGGAGATTGATGGAAAAATCCATTATTGGGCTTCCACGTGTCAAATTAAATGTGTATAGCTGTCTTAAGAAAGCCCAATTGAAGTGATCCACTAAAGTTTAAAATATGGGCTTACATGAGTATCATAATATTCATGGACTTTATGTGTAGATACCATTAAGTGATTTTCAATTTGTTGAGAAACCAAATTGAAAATAAAGGTAGCTTACAATTTAAGCTAAGAGGTAGCTTAGCTTAAAGATTAAGCTAAAGGTAGCTTAAAAATTAAGCTAAGAGTTAGCTTAATTTGTAAGCTAAATCTTTTCTATAAATAAGGGGTTATGGTCCCCAAACGTTAGATTCAATCCTACGTTCTGTATTCTCTTTAAAGAAAGTGAAATAAGGGTGATCTGATAGTTTGGTAAACCATACCAGTGAAAGTATGAATCGATTCAATAATCGACACATGGATTCAGGTACGCTTCCATTTTATGGTTATCATTCCTTCTCTATTTCAGTTTATCATCGTAGAATTTAGGATCGGGGCTTTCGTGTTGAAGCATGTTTATATGTGTTTAAAGCATGCTACTTCGGGATTTACTTTCTAACATTAACATCAAGTTTATGGATGGTTTGTTATCTTGGTATGCACCTTGTTAGCTCATAAATGTGTTCTTTTGGTATGCACGTTGTGTATGGTCTATTATATATTTTGTACTCCCTAATTTGATGTATGTTTTCATTGGTGCAAACATTCTAATAGTCATATTTAATCTACATGTAAACTTTTTTTTTTCCTAACGGCTCCAAAAAAAGTGCAAAAATGAAGAATTGCTATTATGGATCCATCTATAAGTCGATTTAAAATCAAAATAATAAGCATTCACAAATTCTATGAATGAATTGAGATGATGTTGAAGCAATTCTAATGCCTACCAACAAAAGAAAGAACACTAACACAACATACATCTTCTTCTTCAAATTGGTTTCATGTTTCCGAGACAAAACAAGCTCAAGTTCAGTCTTTTCTAGTTCTTGCGCGTTAATTCGGACAACAGAGGCTTTGACAAAAAAAAACTCACATTTCCCCCTGAAACATAGAAATTTGACATCCAAATTAATAAACTGAAGATTCACAACAAAAGAGAAATAGTTATTTGAATTTTACCCATCATGTTGGACATGACATGAAATGACGTCCTGAGTTCGCCTTCATAGATTGTACATTGAAAAGAAACTATAACATACAACTCGATCGTTCATCGATCTCATATTCTACGAGGTTATATTATTTTTCAAACTCAAACTAACATTAAATTCACGACTCATCGTACTACATAAAAACAATCCAACATAATCGCGTATCCTATCAAAATCAATCTTTGTAACTACATTAAATTTAACACAACCCTCAAATCCCAAAATAAACATTTTACTTGATGTACAAAATCAATCCTAAGGCTACTCTTATTGGTGACATTTGGTGGATGTTACCACCAAATGTCACCACTTATATTAATTGTTCAATAGGAGAGATAAGGAAAATGTCATGACATTGGTCACATGGTGACCAATGTCATGACACTCATTTTGTGTACAATTTATACACGTGTCATTTTTCTATTGGTCTCGATTAATTTTTTTCGGATATAATTTAAAGTATTAATATTGAAAATAATTTTTATTTAAAAAAAATTAAAAAATATCAAAATTCATAAAAAAAAATTCTCTATAAATAGAGTCCAATATTGACATATTTACTCACAAATCCAAAATTCATTCTCATTTGTCTCACAATCTCAAGTTCTCTTTTTTCTTATTATGGATCCTAATTATTTTTCAGATTCCCAAAATTACCCAAACTTTCAATCTATTTTGAATTCTGAAGATTTTTCAAACTCTCAATATTTTGAAAACTCTCAATTTTCTCCAAATTTCAATCAAGTTCCTAGCCAAAATATTCGAGAGACAAACACAAATCAAAAGGGGGGAAAAATATTAGTTGGTGTGTGAAAGAAGATGTAGCATTAATGTCATCTTAGTGTTTTGTTAGTGAAGATAATGTACGTGACAGAAATCAAAAGGGTTCCACGTTATGGACACGAATCCATAAGATGTTTGAGGAAGCTCGAGCAGAAAATCCTGAAAATATCAATTATCGTATTTTATGATAGGTTTCACACTTTATGATAGCTTCCAAAAGACGATAGTTGGCTTACATTATTGCATATGTATCTGACTACCATTCACATGCTCTTGCCTCTCGATATGCTAGCTCCCAAAATGTGTAGTCTCTATCACACTTTAATAGCCTAGCCTTTCACATGCCTTTGTCTCTTATTTTTCTATATATCCTTGTTGTTGGATGCATTTTAATTTCACACTAACATCTTTCATTATAGATCTAATTCATTCCCAATATTTTACCCATTCCACTTCGCAAATGTCTTTCAATGAAAATCCATCTGTAGATTCAGATTCACGTTCGGATTCGTTTGATTTCAAGGAATTTGATGAATGGGAAAATCGAGTTGTTCAAAGCAATCATCAAATTGATCGGATCATCGAGGATGTGATCATAAATAATTCTACTATGATGGTCGAGCACACTCGAGCCAGAAGATGATATTGTGATAGAGAATGCGAGATTGGGGAGAATCGTTTGATGAATGATTATTTCATCGAACGCCCCACATATACTCCGGAGATCTTCCGATGTAGGTTTCGCATGCAAAAATCATTGTTCCTTCATATAGTGGAGGCCGTTACTTCCAATGATGAATATTTCCAACAAAGACCTGATGCCACTGGTAGACAAGGCATGTACTACGGCTATAAGGGTGTTGGCATATGGTACATCAACTGATGTCGTTGATGAATACTTGCGGATGAGTGGATCTGTGATAAGGGAAGCTCTTCATAAATTCGTAGAAGGTGTCATTTCTTGTTTTGGAGACAAGTACCTCAGAAGGCCTAATGCCCAAGATTTGACTAGATTACTCTATGTGGGGGAACAACGTGGATTCCCGAGCATGATAAGCAGTATTGACTGCATGTATTGGGAATGGAAAAATTGTCCTACTGTATGGGTTGGACAATATGCGGGAAGAAGTCGAAAGCCAACAATCATTTTAGAAGTTGTTGCATCATATGACTTATGGATATGGCATGCATTCTTTGGAATACCAGGTACGTGTAATGACATTAATGTACTCCACCGATTTTTGGTTTTTAATGATGTTTTGGAAGGTCGAGCACCAAAGATTAATTACGTCGTGAATGGTCGTGAATATGATAAAGCATATTATCTCACTGATGGCATATATCCTTCATGGGCTGCATTTGTGAAGTCAATTTCTGCTCCACAACTTGTAAAGCATAAGTTATTTGCTCAACATCAAGAGGCTGTCAGAAAAGATGTCGAACGAGCATTTGGAGTTCTACAAGCTCGTTTTGCATTTCTTCGACACCCATGTCTTATTTTCAACAGGGATTTGATGGGATGAATTATGATGACTTGTATCATCATGCACAATATGATAGTAGAGGATGAACGAGACACATACCAAAACTATTATGATCCCACCGAATTTTTAATGGATGAACGTATAAACAGAAGTAGCTCCGTAGAAGAAGATTATCAACCTTTTCAATACTCTACTGAACGCATTGCAAACTTGTCAACTTATATGCGTAACAGGGATCAACTTCGCAATAGAGAAACTCATAATGCTCTTAAAAACGACTTGATTGAGTATATTTGGAACAAATTTGGTATTGATAATTAAATATATAATTTGTAGTTTGATTATTGTAATTTCGATTTCGTATTTCAATTATTGTAATTTCGATTTCGTATTTCAATTATTGTAATTTCTATTTCGTATTTTAATTATTGTAATTTCGATTTAGTTTATTGTGAAATATAATAAAAAATATGCTCACAAAATAATAGGGGAAAGTGTCCACAATACCCCAATTCATATAGTTAATAAATTTTAATACCCTAATGCATATAATTTGTATGTTTTCTACCCCTTTTGTACAATTGGTCAATTGGACCCACATTGATTGACATTACAAGTACAATGTCATAAAATGTCTCATGCATGACACACTTTAGCTTCATGTGATAAAGTTTTTTGGCATTTTGTGAGTTATTCATTCAACCACCCTTATAGCCGTGTAGCCTTGTTCAAAAATTTCCCCTTCTTCCTCAAAGCTCCAAACGGCCATTTCTTCCTCAACAACACAAACGGCCATTTTCTTCAAGCTTGGAGAGGTTTCCCCTTGCAAAAATCGTCCAAATTTGGTGAAGATTAGCACACATTGTACGGGTTAGTACACGGCAATTATTTGTATCTTATTTTTTCGATCAAAGTTGTGCAATTTATTCATTCAATTAGGCTGCAATGGTGAGATTTTTTTCTGCAATTTTTGGCTTAAATTAGTGGTGCAAGTTTATGAATTGTTCTGCAATTTATAGTTTAGGGTTTTGTGATGAATTAGGGCTGCAATTTCAGCAATTTTTCTGTGCAATTTTTTTGATGAATTAGGGCTGCAATTGTGTTATATTTTTGTGCAATTATGGTGATGAATTAGGGCTGCAATTGTGTTATATTGTTGTGCATTTGTTGTGATGAATTAGGGTTTTGTTTATAGTTTAGGGTTAATTGCAATGTAGTTTATAATTAGGGTTTAGGACTGAAAAAATCGTAATTAGTCCTAAAATGTGGAATTACATGGTTGAAAATGAGAAATTAGGGCTAAACGGCCATTTAGCCAAAAAAAATAGGGCTAAACGGCTATTAGGGTTAATAGCCGTTTAGCCCTATTTTTTTTGCTAAATGGCCGTTTAACCCTAAAACAAGGTTTTTTGGCGATAAAACCCTGTTTTAGGGGTTAATAGCCGTTTAGCCCTATTTTTTTGCTAAATAGCCGTTTAACCCTAAAACAGGGTTTTATCGCCAAAAAACATTGTTTTAGGGTTAAACGGCCATTTAGCAAAAAAAATAGGGCTAAACGGCTATTAACCCTAATAGCCGTTTAGCCCTATTTTTTTTGGCTAAATGGCCGTTTAGCCCTAAAACAGGGTTTTTTGGCGATAAAACCCTGTTTTAGGGTTAAACGGCCAAAAAAGGGGATCCATTTTTTTTTGGTTTTGTAACACCATTTGTGATTAATAAGTAATGTTGTATTTGTGTACATTTGTTGTAGATGGCTTTTGAGTGGGTTCACCGACGTTGTCAGGGCACGCTAGCCTACATTAACGGGTATACTCGTTTGAGTATACTAGCTGATATCAGACGTGCTTTGGGAGAGCACGGGGGAGAGTGTGTTGCGGATTTCGGACGGACATGTTTTGGCCATTTTCTACGGTGGGAGACCTCGGCTGAGACATGCAAGTCGTTTCTTCATGTTCTCATGTCGAGGGAAATAAGTGGTCCGACCACCCCCGATGATGAGAGATGGTTTGCAATTGGAGAGGAGTATCACCTTTGTAAGTTTTCGAGGAGAGAGTTTGCTCTAGTCACCGGTTTGAGGTTTGGCGACTCCGATTTCAGCCCGGCTGGGGATCATCGTCCGCCAAGAGATGACGTGTACTATAGAGTGCATGCCGAGACCGCACACGTGACGCTGCAACAACTCCTATATAGATTTCAGGGAGGGGAGTTCCGTGGGAGCATGGATGATACGGTGAAGATCTCGAAGATCCTACTCGTTTACTACATCTTACTTGGGGTCGACTGCAGAAAATGCTCGGTGGATATGTGGGTGTGGGCTTTGGTCGAGCAGGAAGAGCGTTGGGAGTCATTTCCATGGGGCAAGCTTTCTTTCCAGGCGTTGCTTAAGTATATGGACCTAGTGCCAAAGGATATTCTGGTCCCGGCCAACATCAATAGAACCCCCGCGTATCACTT
The DNA here is from genome assembly GCA_028654395.1 of Scutellaria barbata. Classification (NCBI taxonomy): domain Eukaryota; kingdom Viridiplantae; phylum Streptophyta; class Magnoliopsida; order Lamiales; family Lamiaceae; genus Scutellaria; species Scutellaria barbata. Next base: position 6,410,613 of record CM053649.1, on the reverse strand, counting down.
CTATGGATTCTCGGTTGCTCTACTGGTAAGTATAATTAATTTGAACATTCTGTTACTCTTTTCGGTCGTTTTAAATTTATGTTATTACAGTGCTTTACTCACACATATCGTAAATTTGTTCACTGTGAAGATATGGGCGTACGAGGCCATCCCTGTATCGTCCACTGTGGCTGGCCGGCGATTGGATACTGGACTGCACATTCCGAGGTGCTTGAAGTGGTCCACGGCGAAGTCTGTAGTGGATGTCACTGATGTTTTATCCGGCGAGGTAATTCTATTATTTTTTTCAGTCTTGCTGCCGAAACTGCATATGGTTAATTTTTGCACCGAAACTGATGTTTCAGACTTTTTATGTAGGTTGACGGCGTCGAGTCCCTCATTCCTACAGCCGAGGAGATTTGTCAGCCGTATTGGCAGAATATTGATCGCTCATTGAATGAGGGCGTGCAAGCTGCACCACGAAGGCGTGGTCGTCCTCCGACGACGGTTGTAGCTCCTGCACCTGAGCAGGATGCACCCGGTCCATCCACGAGGCAGCGTGGAGCTGCTCGGCGATCGAGGACCATACGGTCCAGACGACCACCGATGCCTCCGAGCAAGCCTCCTGAGGAGCACCCGGTTCGAGACTTCGGTCATAGTTTCGACCAACAGGAGGCCGACCAGCATGGGCATGAGCATCCTGGGCATGAGCAGCCTGAGGAGCACCCCACCGGCCACCCCGACCCAGTTTTCGAGGAGCCGTACGCCGAGCAGCATGGATATGAGCCGTATCGGAATGCCTCGCCGATCAGCTACATTCCTCCTTCCGACTTTGTACCGCCAGAGCCTTCGTACCCACATCAGAGCTCCGATCAGGATGGCCTGTTTCAGCGCCTCACTGGTTTTTTTGGTACTCAGATCGACCAGTTGCGGTCTTACGTTGATCGTCGTTTCACAGATTTGTCAGGCCATGTAGATGAGCAGTATGCCGACCTGCGAGGCCACGTCGATGAGCAGTTCACGGACTTGCGAGGCCATTATGATCGGCAGTATACAGATGTACAGGGCCAGGTTCAGGACTTGGTGCAGACCGCAGTGAGGGAGGAGACGCAGAGGCTGGAGTTGCGCATACCGGAGATCGTTGGTGATGAGCTCAGAGCATTCTTCAGCCACCGGCCATCATATCATGCCTCCTACTATCCCCATGCTGGTGGTTCTCATTATTCACAGACTCCGTACGCTCAGCCGCCCGGCAGTCATCGAGGTTGGGATCCTACTCCAGTGCCATTTGATATGGGCACTTGGGCGACCCCGGTTCAGGCAGGACCCAGCACCGGTTTTGACGTAGAGTCACCAGATTCTACTAGTGATTATGCTGGATCCTCCATTGCTGGCATTCCCGAGACGACTGCCGGCATTCGTCTTGTACGACAGAGAGCTCCGTCTCGACATGTTTGAAGTCCATTCGTCCATGGATCTGCACGTAGACCGAGTCTGAAGTAAGCTGACCTGGAGAAATACATTGAGGCAGGACTCCTGGCGGCAGAGAAGAAGCAAGCCTATGAGATGTAAGTCGTACTTCATTAATCGTATGATATTCTAATTTACGTTAGTCAGGGTGATTATGTCCAGTGATTGACATGGCACATGTTTTTGCAGGCGTAATGTCGGAGTTGGATATGGTGTTGGGCATGATTTCTTCAGCTCGTTTTTGGATCCGTTGGCGGACATGACCCATGAGGTATTTTTTCATCACTTGAATGTATTTTTTTGCTTGCTTATTACTATATTTTCACATTTGACTGTTTGTTTTATGTCAGCATCTCGACTCGTACTTGGGGATTATGCAGAGCAATGCACTGTTTGCAGGGATTCGGGTCCACGAGGAAAATGCTCACAAGTACCAGGTGTTGGACGTCCACTTCTTTGTAAGTATAAACATCACCCTTTATTGTTCGTTCGATATATGTATCCATATACCTGCCTAGTGATTAATATTTGAACTTTGTAATGCATAGTGCTTGTCAGGAGGTGTGGAACGTCACTCATCGAGGAGAGTCGGATTACAAGAAGTATAAAGGTCCGACCAACGAGACTTTTGCACCGGAGCTCCTGGATCAACTTGCCCCGTACGTGTTGGGACAAAAGCCCAAATGGCGACATGTGAAGCCCTGGTGGAAGAAGCCAAAAAATGTAAGTCCCTATTACTGGTCAAATAATAATTTTTGTATACTTTTGATTTGTTGGAGCAACCATTTTGACGAGCTAAATGTTCGATCGGCATTATTTTACAGCTCGTCACCGTCATGAATTTGGATGGGCACTGGGTGGCTTGCTCCATTTTTCTGCGTGCTCATAAATTAGTACTCTTCGACAGCCTGCATTGGACATGGGACAAGAACAAGGAGCAGAGGCATTATCGGCAGACGATACCCATTAGACGTGTTATACCTGCCTTGCTGAAGCACACAGGCTTCTACGACATGATGGCCAATGAGGGTACTCCGATGCAGCCTTTGGATGACGAGTTGGAGCTTTCGTCCTGCTCTGATGCATTATGTTACGAGCAGCACGAGAACCACACATGCGGTGTCTTTGCCCTCATGGCCGTCGAGAGTGCACTGACACTTGAGTGGCCTAGCCATTTGTTTCGGTTGGGTCTCACGAGAGCACGGCAGCAGATGTCGTTGACAGTTTTCAGATACTCCTCTGATGAGAGCACCATCACGGCTGAAGATATGGCCGATTAGCCTGTTTCGTTTTTTCATTTCACTGTTTTATGTATTTTCGGATGATGTATTGTCTTTATTCATTTTATGACATGTATATGTAAGAATTTTATTCAAATGGCACTCTATGAGCAATTTTCAATATTGGCCTTCATATTTGAGCTCCTCATGTTCGATCGTCCTCACAACAAAGTAGGTTCACAAAATATTCCATAATCTACTACAAAGTAAAAGAACTGCCGTACAAGTGGCACTTTCTTCTCGTATGACTGTCTGATCCACACAATAAGCACTGTTTCTTTTTTCTTTGCTTCGTACGTCCGTCTGTTGGAATCTCATCTGTATCACCAGCTAGATCGTCAATCTCGCTTCGCTGAACGGGCGGTATGGGATTTGTGCATGTAGCTCTGTTGTGTCCAGTGCCGCCACACCGGCCACATGTTCCTGGTGCTCGTTGACTTCCAAAACTAGATATCCGACTTCTTCTCGGCCGGCCGGCTTGTCTTGGTCGATCAGGTGCAAGACAAAAAACGCTTCGAACCTCATCAGATATGACCCAATCTTGTGGATCGGGTACAGGGCAAACCTCACCAGCCCACATTCCTCTGAGTGACTCAGTGGTGTAGTACGAGCCAACGTAAGACGTCACTGCTGCTTTCGAAAAATTGTATGATTTTGAAAAATTAATTAACAGAGTTAAAGATCAACAAAAATATTTATTACACCAAGCATAATAATTACCTGATTGCTGCACATGCGTGGGCGCACGGGATCAAGTCATTTTGGAACACTGAACATGTACATGTGTGATGGTTGAGCTCGACAACCCAATTTTTTCTTCCTTCCACCACCTTGAACTTGTATTTACCCAGCTTATCTACATGCATTTCTCGTCCCCGCCGCACGGCGTCAACTAATCTATCATGTGCGGCCTTTGTCAGCTCATTTTCCCTTTCCTCAGCGACCGTCCTTCTCTCGACAAACCACTTTTCTTGTATTCGTCTTGCACACTCCAAGAAGGAACACACTGGTAGCTTCCGTGCCCAAAGGAGGCGAGCATTCCATGTCTCTGCGGCATTAGAGGTCATGAAGTTAAATCTTCGCACGGGACATTTCACCCGAGACCATCTCTCAGCTTTTGCATTGCTCAATGTATCCAGTGCTCCTTGGATATTTGCTTCTACAAGCAACGTCATGTACCTGAGATGTTCGATATGTTAGATAACAAAAAAGGTGCAGAAAATAAATAAGTACATTCTTTTATAAAACATACTTCTCGAAAAGCTGATCGTCGTAACAGTATGCCGCTTTTTTGAAAATCCCCACAAGATGTGAACCATGCTTCGCGAGATTTTGTTGGAGGTGGAAACAACATAAACCATGAGACGCATCTGGATAGACTCTACTGATGGCACTTGCGATGCTTTTATGTTGATCGGATACGATAAGCAGCTCATTTGGGCATCCGAAGGCATTTCGCACATGACCCAAAAACCATGTCCACGACTCATCATTCTCTATATCTCCAATCCCGACTGCCAACGGGAAAATCTGATCGTTTCCATCCTTCGTCACCGCCACAAATCCAATTCCCTTATACTGACCTTTTAAATGACACCCATCAACTACTACAACAGGTCGTGAATATTGATGAAATCCATTAATGGAGGCGGCCAGAGCAAAACACACATACTTAAATTTTCCATTACTGTAAGTTTCCAGAGCAGTGTAAGATCCTGGATTGGTTTCTTTCAAGACCTCTAAATAGGATGGAAGCATAGAAAAAGAGCTTTTCGGGTCACCATACGCGAGCTGCATGGCACGACGTTTTGCTGTTAATGCGAACCTGTAAGTGAGCTGCAAACCATGCCGATGGTTCATTTCCTCGATGATGCCCCGAGGATTCAGCACCGAATTATCATTTCGTAGCCTATCAGCGTAGTACTCTGCGATCAAAACAGATGGAAGTCGTCTTGGAGCAGATGTTTCCAGATCATAGCTACAACTGTGAGGCAACTTTATTGTGGAGATCTTCCAAATACCATATTTCTGGTGTGCATGGAGCTTGAATGGACAATCTGTTTGTTTGCATCGAACATACCATTTCTTAGTGTCCGACTTTTCCACTCTATATCCAACTCGATTCTCCAAGTGGTAAAACCCGACTTTGTTCTGCAGTTCAGCCTTGGTGGAAAAAGTGGCACCTTTTTTAAGACCGCTCGGCTCTGGGTTGTTATTGTCCAAATCTGAAGAAGAGGGCGGCTCGAATGGTGGAATATCGGGGATGCTCCATTCAGATCTCAATATGTACGTTAGAAAATCCTGATATGCCTCTCGCTGCTCCTGATCCAAAATGGCCTCATCTTCTTCATCCATCTCGAAGTCACTGATTATCTCGTCCGGTTCTGCCGTCTCGACATGATCGTCTCCGGTATTCGAACCTACAAGAAGGTATAATTAAACAATTATTCAATTATTTCATACGTATAATAAATTCATATGTGACAACTATTTAAAAGTACCTGCCCAGTGGTGCCGATCCTCACGCCATTCTTGTCCTCGTTCGTAATCATACGTGTATGGATCTTCTTCGAGAGGACATTCTAAGTTTCCAGTATAGGATGTCGGAGGCACGTTTAAGTCTAGAAAGTTGAATCCTCCATAGTTTACCCGACCGCTTTCGGATGGCCAAGGTGACCACGTTTCAGCTGCAGTTTTTTCTTTTGACGGGCCTCCCATCCAATTCTCATCACCTGTTGATCTACCGTAGTAATCATCGTTCTGATTAGGTATACCCCATCTTGCATAAAAAGCTTCGTCATTTTTCAACCCAAAGGGAACATTTGAATTCTCCAAGTTCAAGGTCGTATGAGGGTCCGATTTCTGCACATTTAACCCGAGACCTGTGTCCCAACAAACACTTTGACGCGCCGGATCAAATACTTCATCAACGGTATTATTTTGCGCTGAATAAGAGGATCCTACGTTACGGGGCTCGGTCGAAAAACCACCAGCGCTGTAATTATCACTTGAACTTGACACAACAGGATCGAATACTCCAACATCCATCCTTCGAAGAGAGACATAAACAACAAGATCGTCTCCAGATATGCATAACATTCTTTCCAAATCAGAGTCATTCTTTATTTTCATCTTTCTAACTCTTTCCTTCATCTCCACTAACGAGTGGATCACATATCCCCAACAATTCATGTCTGCATGTACAACTCCATGAACACCATCTACTAAATCAGAAAATGTGATTCTTTGAAGATAAATCACCTCTCGATAACCATTTATGTACTCTAAGCCTTGCCAATGACCTCCAAACCAAATATTAACAACTCTCAAACTCATTTTCTTCTTCACAATTCGAGTCTAAGCAAATAAATTCGTCAGTATGCAGTGCAAAATTAATTTCAAACAACGAAATGCAGTCGAAGATATAAAGTGCTTAATTATATTCTAGAGCAACATATTCAGTCAAAGTGTGGTTCATTCAGTGAAAGTGTGGTTGTTTCACTGAAAGTGTGGTTGTTTCACTGTTGTCTATTGCTTCATTATTCTAAACACTGACACTTCTATTGTTTAAATCTACATTTTCGTAAAAAATTTTTGTTTTTAGCCTTTCACAATAATTAGGGTATTACACGGCAATTTTTTCAAAAAAAAATTAGGGTTAAACGGCAATTTACCCTAATTGCCGTTTAACCCTAAAAAAATTCATTAATTGCCGTTTAACCCATAAAACATCATTAATTGCCGTTTAACCCCCAAGATTAAGGTTAAACGGCTATTTTCCAAAAAATAAAGGGGTAAACGGCCATTATTGTAAATTGCCGTTTACCCCTTAAAAAATTTCGAAAATTGCCTTTAATCCATTAATTTCCATTTACAAACTATTTTGCACCTATATAGGGATAAACGGCAATTTTAATAAAATTTTAGGGGTAAACGGCAATTATTGTCAAATTGCCGTTTACACCTTAAACATTTTTCAAAATTACCTTTACAACCAAAATTAGGGTTTTCAAACATATTTATCAAAATTTGAGAAAAAAAATTAGGGCAAAAAAATTACCTGATATCTCTTCACGGCAATTTATTTTTACAAACGCAAATTTTTTTTCAGTTGTAGTATATTAAGATGAAATGAAGGATCCGCAAGTAAAAATGCAATATAAAGTAAAAATACAATATAAGGAACAAAAACATACACTATTCACAAGTCACATGCATCAATGATTAGTACATTCAAGTGATCAATCATTGTTGTGTAAAAGTCAAAAAAAGGGGTAAAAAACAACCAAACTATATCAATTAGGGTAGAAAACATACACACTATATCAATTAGGGTACAAAATAATCACCCTTATATAAATTAGGGTATTTTGGGCCCCTATCCCCAAAATAATATATAATTATTAAATATTGAGAAAAAAATATTGAGTTGGGTTAGATTGGTGTTACTAATAAACTATGAAAATGTTGGAATTAGGTTGGGTTATGGATTGTGTAGGTGGAAGAAAGAGAAATTAATATTTTACTGCTGGGTTGGGTTGGGTTGGGTGGGGTGAGTGTCACCAATAAGAGTAGTCTAATAGGCTACAAAATGGGTGCATTTGCTTCACAACAAGCTCGTAATAACAATGACAAACATTTGCAGCATATGCGTGAGGTAGAAGATAGCAGCAAATTTGAATATTATGTAATTTATGTTTGAGGACATTTTGATAAAAAAAAAAAGAAAAATATTTGAACACTTGAACCAAATAAGATTTTCATGTACAACCTCAATTCAAGAAACGTCACAACACTGAACATTATTAAGTTAAACCCATCAATAGACATTCAAACCAAATATATAAAACTCCTAACCCAATTTAATGTAAATAGTGCAAACTCAAAACAACCCAACAAACAAACCAGTGCATATAGTTATTTCATGTAGTTGACAATGCTACTCAGTTTTCTAAGAGGAGAGTGGAGGTGTCACTATGTTCATCCAAGTGCTTGCCATGAAAGCATGCCTATCTCCCTGAACAACATCGGCTGAGGCGTAGGACTCGAGTTCAGCCATCTCTTCCAAAGTTAACTTCACAGAGAGAGCCCTTGTGTTTTGGTTGAAGTTGTCGATTTTGGTGGTACCAGGTATGGGACACACATCTTCTCCTTGGTGATGAACCCAAGCCAATGCTAGTTGAGACGTGGTGCAACCTTTTCGTGTAGCCATTTCGCTTACCCTTTCAAATACTAGCTTGTTCTGTTCCATATTTTCTTCCTTGAACCGTGGAAAATTCTGGAAAAAAAAATGATGTACTAATATCAGTAATATTTATTTTTTATATCAATGAAGGAAAAAGGTAGTCTTATATATAAAGTCTTCCATTACAAGGTAGGTATTAGCTGCCTGAGTCACATGAATTCATTGAAAACAAAATCTCCAAAACTTTCTCCTAAGAATTGGGCTGCCTTTTTCATACTGGACGCAGGACCGGATATACAACTTAAAATGCAGAAAACGAAACAGATACCTTTCAAGTTTGAATAGGTAGAACAAAAACCATAGATGTTGTGTTCATGCGTGCTTCAAGAATACATCCATTGATATATCATTCAAGAAAACGTACATCGTATTTAGAAAGTGTTTTTTTCATTCAACCAACATGCTGATAACATTTTAAGCTGCACAATTTAAAAGAAAAAAAACTCAAGGAGATTGTTGTAGAACTTGGCAAATAAACAATTTTTGTATTTTCAATAAAAGGGTTAAACATTATTGATTTAACCAACCTTTCTGAAGTCACCATCTGCCAAACTCTGTACCAAATTTGCACCTGTGGTAAAGAAGCCACGCCCAAGTGGACTATATGGGACAATTGCAATACCTAGTTCTCTGAAATGCACGAGATAAACAAAATGAATATTTAATTATTCTTGCATCATATGATATTGAAAAGGAAAGAGAAGATCCCTCACCTGCAGGTAGGAACGATTTCGTCTTCCAAATCCCTTGACCACAAGGACCACTCATTTTGAACTGCAGTTAGAGGATGTACGGCATGGGCCCTTCGGATTGTTGAAGGAGATGCCTCAGACAAGCCGATGTATTTTATTTTCCCTTCTTCAACGAGTTTCTTTAGTTCTCCCATCTTGAAAAGCATAGCAAATAATGTGAGATTACATTAACACTTTCTGACAGAAAGACACGCAACAAACTAACTTCATCAACATTTAACTATGAGTAGCCATCATTTCAAATATGAAGGGTGGAACTTTGGCACTAAAATAATACTTGTAGAGGAAGAGATCAAACCGTGACTTCAATAGGCACATGAGGATCGATGCGATGAGCATAATAGAGATCAATGTAGTCAATGTCAAGACGCCTCAAGCTTGCCTCACATGCAGCCCTCACATAGGCTGGGTCACCATGTATCTCCATCTTCTCATCCATTGCAGTCATTCCAAACTTTGTAGCTATTTGCACTTTTTCTCTGTCTACCCCTTTCAAAGCCTAAGAAAATCAATTAAACAAGTCATTTATGATTGTAATTTGTACATTCCAACTAAAAGTTGGGAGCACCAAGTATGCACTTCTTAAGGAAATTCACCAAATTTGAGGTGATTTTAGGTTCTTTCAACAGTAAACAAATAATAAACAAGAATTACAAGAACATCCACAATAGAAATGAAGTTGGGAACATTTAGTAAAGAAAAAATTGCTTCTAAATATAGACTAAGGTTATAAAGAAAATTGCTTCAAAAGAACATCCACGTAGGAATTTGCTTATGAACTTATTTCCTTACCTAAGGTTATAATGTGATAAGTTTAACAAGACTTTAAACATATATATCAATTGTTTAATTCTCTATGTGAGAGTTCTATTACTTAATTACTAGTTAAATTATTTGAAAATCATATTGAACTAAGAGGTTATGGGTGTGTCTCACACATTATATGCAAAACATGAACTATACTTTTATGGGTTGTGCAGTTGCAAAATGCATTGTCAACTGTATACTGATTCAATAGTTAATGATGCCTTTGTTAGACGAGAGGCTAATTTATAATTCAGTGACTCCAGATTATCCATTAGGATAATAAATTAACATTATAGACTTCAAAAAACTAAATTTTGAAGTCTTGAGTACTGATTATTTGCTTTTATATGGCAGTTTCAGCTTTTATATGATAGTTTAATAATATAACCCGTGTAAAATGATGGTTACTTAGGTCGATATAATGAGTTTCAAATAAACATGCCTTGAATAAACAGATAGGCCCCTTGGCATTTTTATTTGAAAGCAACATCTGTTTTGGCTGAATTAGTTAACAAAATATTGCAATAACAAAAAGTTTTACATACAAAATAATAAAATGCAGAAATTATATTTCTGACACTTTAATCCTGTCCTGCTATATAATTATATCAAAATCTTGGATCTGTTTTTTGAGTAATGTTGCCAAATTTGTGTGCTGCAAAATTAGTGAAATATATTGGTCTAAGAACTAAAAGTGATTAAGTATTAAATTTGAATTTCCTAGAAGTTAAAGTTTGAATTAGTCTTAATGTTGTTCGAAAGGTGCCCCACCGGTTCCGGTTTGTGGGTTCGGAATCGGTGGTTTTTCAAACCGCGGACATCAAACCGGAACCGAACCGTGGGGTGTCCGGTTCCGGTTCCGATTTGGAAACCGGCGGTTAATCGGAACCAGCGGTTCAAACCGCCGGTTTCCCGGTTTTTCCTTTTTTTTTTTTTTGAAATCAAGTCTGCCCAATGGGGCACGGACTGACTTGATTTTTCTTAATGGGGCACGGTCTGGAACGACCCGACCGTGCCCCAATGGCCTGAAATTTTAAAATAAAAAAATTGCAACGGTTCGAATCGCCGCCAGTTTGCAACGATAACTTAATCTTGGCCGTTGATCATCAACGATCAAGCAATTCGGAGCGTATACATGTCTCTTTTGAAAATCCAAAAAATATATATATATATTGCACAAATCGGCCGTTCGAACCGCCGGTTAACGGTTTTTGGAGAGGCCAAACCGAAACCGAACCTTACTTCGTCGGTTCACGGTTCCGGTTCGGAACCGGAACCGCGGTCAACGGTTCGAACCGTCCTGGTTCCGAAACCGGTTAACGGTTTTTGGAGAGGCCAAACCGAAACCGAACCTTACTTCGTCGGTTCACGGTTCCGGTTCGGAACCGGAACCGCGGTCAACGGTTCGAACCGTCCTGGTTCCGAAACCGTTGACCGCCGGTTCGAACCGTCCTGGTTCCGATTTTTCAAACCGTTTGGGCACGTCTAGTTATATATCAAACCTGAAAATTATATCTTCATACGTTCAACAATTTAAAATTCAGCTGGATAATCTTTATAAATTAAATCAGTATCATAATTCAATGTCTAATATCCGTTTGTAAATTTATAAATTCATTAAGGCTATCATAGTCAAAAATCGCCAACAACTTAGTAAAATTGATCAACAGTTTTTGGGAATGGAAGAAATGAAAATAGTATAATAGCTTTTCAAACCTCTATTTCAAGTTTTTATTCAGCTAAATTCCCATATAATAATAATTCACACAAAAATCATATAGAGAAGTAGGATTGGCACCTTGCCGATGAGAATCTCATTGGTGTGGGGCCCATAGACGTCGGAGGTGTCGAGAAAAGTGACGCCGGAATTGATGACGTGGTGAATTAGGTCGATCATATCGGGCTCGGGCTTGGGCGGGCCGTAGGGGATGGACATCCCCATACAGCCCAGCCCTTGCTTCGAAACCTCAAGCCCCTGCTTCCCCAGCTTCATTCTCCCAACATTCACCGCCATTTTTGGAAATAAAACAATTTTTGTTTGTGGGCTGTATTTAGCAACTCAGGAGTCAAAGTGCTTTTCAATGCCCACATCATGCTCGTGTGTGTATTTATTTTGTGTAGTTTCATTCTAGTCCTTGTATTTTGATAAAATTAATTTTTTCGTACATAAGATTTTAAAAAATGGATAAATTTTATAATAAGACTCAATTTATAAATAAATTTTTTATTTTATATCTAAATTTTAAAATTTCTCAATGAGAAGCTTAATTTAATTTTTTTTTAATTTAAAGTTTGAAAATTAGATTGAGTTCTCAATTGAAAAAAAATTCAATTTTTTTGTATTATTTTGTTATTTATATTTTAATATGTATTTATATTTTAGATAAATTATCACAAGTTAGTGCAATTTTGAAATGATCTTCATCAGACTTCTATATATTAATTAAAATTAAGAATTCTTTATTTTCTTAATTTTATAAATAAAAATATAAAAAATCAATTCTAATATTAATCAGTTTAATATAAATTATATTATATGAATTGAATTAGTCATATTTTTTTCTTAATTTTTTTTATATAAATTAAAATAAGTTGGATGAAAATTGTTCTTAAAGTACATTAATTTGTTTTAATTTATCCAAAATATAAATGCATATTGAAATATAAATAAATTTGTAAATTTAAATAAAAAGAAAAGGAAAATGAGATTTTATCTTGAATTGAGAACTCAATCTAATTTTCGAGCCTTAAATTGAGAAAAATATGTTAAATTGAGCTCCTTATTGAGAAATTTTAAAATTTGAGTTTAAAATTAAAAATTAATTCATAAATTGAGACTTGTAATGAAATTTATCCTTTTAAGAATTAGAGTACTAGATTTGTATGAAATTGGTTTATGGATCTAATTTTGTGAAACGACCCAACCAATAACCTATGGCTTCATTTGGATAGGCGGATTTGATGAGAGAATTAATATCCATAATATCAAATCCACATGTGTTGGATAGACTAGAACTTGAAATCCATCACTTTTATGTTGAATTATGTTTTGAGTTATTTGGGTGGACTTTAGTGGATTTTAAATTCATCTGTTTTAAATTCTAATTTTCAGATCACTCTATCTAAACACAACCTATGATTCTATCTGAATAGAGCGTTTTGAAATCCACTCAAATTAGAGTGGATTTGAAATTCATCATATTGCTAAAAAAAAAAAAATTAAAATTAAAGTAATAAATTTCAAATCCACATATATCTTAATACTATCATTAAATTTTCTATTTGTAAATTTCAAACCACTCCTCAAATCCCTTCCCCACACACAAACTATAAGAATATGTAAGTGAATATTTTTTCCGTCCTTATTAATTTTTTCACCAACAATCAGTCAAGATTTTTGTGGAGATTATTGACCAAAGCATGCATGGCTAAGATTCTTATCTTTGATTTGAGAGTAGTGTAATTTAATTGTTATCAGCATGAGACTTTGTATTTATTTTAATATCTTATTTTTATCTTAATTAAGTGTCTTTTGATTCATGTTTTTATTTTATATTTAACATATTTTTAATTGATCTGACAATTCGATGATTTATATTTTACTACTGCTATTTATGAACTTTAAATCTATAATTACTTTGAAGGATTGCTACTTAGGAGCATATACGTTTGTTGAATCATAATTGCAGCTATTCTATATTATTGTACTAAATTTAACTGTTTTTTAAGAATCTAATGCGGTTATTAATTGATGTAGAAGGCTACCATGCTCAATTAATTAAAAATTAATTTTGATTGAATTCTGAGATTAATCAAGAAAATCTGGAAAACACAAGACTTTTAATTTATGACTTTCTAGCTAATTAGTTTAAGATTAAATGACAGAATATGTAAGATTATATCAGTGTTTGATAAGCTTTAATTTTCTCCTATTATTTCCATATTTCATTGCTAGTTATTTTTTCCATTTTTTTATTTGTTTGTTTGTTTAGTTAATTATAAGATTTTATTTTATTGTTATATATAAGGAGGGTGACAATAAATATTAGAAAACTTGTGTGATCTAAGTTTGAACCCTAATCATTATAATCTGCATCTTTATAAAGATGTGATACTACTTGAACTATAAGACTCGTGATTAATTTCAAAGTGTTTTGTTTTAATTTAAATAACACTGTGAATTCCAATTCAAGCCATATTTTTACGTGTTATAATTATTTTGCATTAAACTAGTAAAACCAAATGTTGGGCATCCGACCCGAGTTGGACAGCATGTCACACCTGGGCGACAAAATGAAGAATACCACTTCACCTGGCCGGCCACGACGGCCACGTCCTCTCAAGTAGACCGCCCAGGTTGATTGGAATGGCTCCTCGACGGATTAACCTGGCCGGCCAGGACCCATATGGTCGTCCAGGATACAACCAACCTCCAAGAGATCGTGGGTAGCAAAACTGCCAAATGCTATGTAAATAGGCGAAAATCAAGGAGAAGATGGGCTCAACTCCCACGACCTCCACGATCTCCACGATCTCCACTATTTAGGTTGTTCTTCAGCTATAAATAGAGATAATTTTAACTTGTAAAGGATCTGAATCCTAATTCTGTAAAAAGCACTAGAGAGCTGATTTCTCTAACTTAATGCTATAAGGTCCTGCCCGGTTATTTAATCGTCCAGGATCAGCCGACCAACATTGTCCGAGTAGGCTCCGGGCTAGTCTTTTTCCACACTTATTTTCACTACATTTGGGTGTTAGGTTAGGAATTATTCTCTCACGAATTCCGACGTCAACATTTTGGCGCTAGAAGGAGGGGGGCAAATTTACAATACTTGAACACAACTCCAACACACCATGAGCAGTTCCGAACGCAATAACACTCCAAAACCTCCAGTTCCTACCTTCCAGGTTGGTGGCTCCAGCCGACCACGGCCGATTACGGTCGATTACGGCCGAGGAAGTTCTTCCGGTGGCTCCAATCACTTTGGAGACCCCAAAGACCCCCATGTCCGTGGCGCAGATCAAGGGTATCATGGCTGCCCTTGCCGAGCGGCTCAAAGAGGCTGAGCAAAAGGAGAAGGCCAAGGAGACCAATGGCCTATTGGAGGACTCCGAGTCATCAGACGAACCCAAACGGAAGCGAAACCTGAGGAAGCGGATAGCCGAGGTCGAACTTCAGCGAAGTCAGTCCCCCACACGTGCCCGACCAGATCATCACCAGGTCCGTCCAGATCATGCCGGGGTACGGGCACACAGACGATACGCCCCAGGTGATAAGGAGCCAACCCTCGCCGGGGAGGTCAGGAGGCTTGACAGGCTCCCTAATGAGAGGTGTGAGGTTCCGCCACCTCATGATGAGAGTACCGGTCACAATTTGCGGTACTCGGAGCTTATGGAGGAACAGGAGCTCCGACATAGACTGGCTGACATTCAAGCCAAGTGCAACAAAGGGGGCTGGAAGAGGGCTTCCCCCTTTGCAGAGCACATCGCCACCATGGTCCCCACGAAGTTCAAAATGTCTCCCATCGGTCAGTATAATGGAGAGACTGACCCTAGTACCCACCTGGACAAGTATACGTCCTGGATGGAGCTACAAGGATTGGGAGAGGAGCTCATGTGCAAAGCATTCCCACTCACGCTTGGGGATCGAGCACAAAAATGGTTTCGTTCTCTCCCTGACGCGTCCATAGGGGGATGGGACGAGCTATCCGACCTGTTCCTGACACAGTTCATGGGGTCGAGGATGAGGTCGACCCCCAAGGAAAGGTTAGTCAATGTGAGGCAAGACAAAGCTGAGCCTCTGAGTCATACCTGGATCGCTTCAATAAGCTGGTCCTCGGCATGGAGCAGGTGTCGGACGACGCCATCCTTATGGCCGTCATGGCCGGATTGAGGCCCCGGACTAGGTTTTGGTGGTCCGTCCATGAAGAAGGGCCGAGAACATATCACGACTTCCTCAACCGCGCAGAACGGTATATAGGGACTGAGGAAGTCATTCCAGAGGACAGGGCCCCTGAACGAGAGAAGAGGCCTCAGCGGCGCGAAGAAAGAAGGAAAGAACGAAGAAAACCAATGAAGCCGTTCAGGCCGGCCACGAATTTCAGGGCCTTCCAGCCTGGAGGCCCCAGCCAGGTAACTGAAATCCTCACGGTTGCCCCATCACAAGTTCTTACTGAGATTAAGGACAAGAACCTGTTGCCTGAGCCACGACCTATGAGAGCCGACCCAAATCGCCTCAACCAGAATAAGTACTGCAAATACCACAAGGCGAAGGGTCATGACACTGACAAATGCTGGACATTGCTGGCCGAGCTGATGAAGCTAATTGACCAGGGTCAGTTAAAGAAGTACGTAAAAGGTCAAGGACAGCAGGGCCAGGGAGCACAGCAGGCCATAGCCCCACCACCACCGCCACCAAGCGGGGTTGCTCGCGAAATCCATACGCTCATCAACAACAGCTTCGGCGAGCAGCGGGAATCCAAGCGAGCCCGGAAGGGACAAGTTCGGGAGGCTAGGAACGCTTATCAGCGGTGCGTTCCACCTCGGGCAACACCCCACCATGCACCCATCTTATTCACTGAGCTGGACAGTGAAGGGATAGCGTACCCACATAGCGATACCTTGGTGGTATCGCTCAATATCTGCAGGACTATGGTACACAGGGTCATGATCGACACCGGCGCCTACGCTAACGTGCTCTACCTGAGCACCTTCAGGCGGATGGGATTTCATGAATCCCAGCTCATGCCATCCTCCGACTCTATTCAAGGCTTTGGAGGAATGAGTACCCGAGTACTCGGCACTTGTGAGCTCAAGGTCCTGTTCGATTCCGGCGATAGAGAAGTATTCACAACGACGGAGTTCAAAGTGGTGGACTTGAACTCCCAATATAACGCCATCTGGGGCAGGCCACTTCTAGCCAAATTAAAGACGGTAGTCTCCATCTATCACCTCGCCCTCAAGTTCCCTGTGGGCGACGAGGTGTATGTTGTGAAGGGGAACCAGTTGGCCACCAGAGAGACAGACATGGGACTGCGCCCAAAGGAGCTCAACCAGCTTGAGCTCGCCCAGACCACCTCGATCAATGAACAGATGGAGGACGCCTTCGAAGATTCTGTTCTCGAGATCGCCGAGCACAATCAGGCTGCCATGGAGGTAGATAATGAACCTCCACACCCGGCAGTTACCTCTGAACAGCCGGTCAGTTCCACCTTTGAAGTCGGATCATCCTCTGGTACTGCCGCCCAGAATAGCAGAAGGGAAGTGGCAATGAACATACAAGAACCCGAAGAGGAATGGGGGTCCGTCGATCCCCGAGGGGACGGACCTCACAGACGAGCTGCGCCTGTTGAAGAGTTGGATCTCGTCAACATTAATCCAAACAGGCCAGACATGGAGCTCCGGGTCGGCCATGAGATACAAGAGCCTTACCGTACCGAGCTGATAACTTTTTTGCAGGGCAATGTGGATGTCTTCGCTTGGGCTCATGAAGACATGGAAGACATCCGATCAGAAGATGCCTGCCATCACCTCAACATCAACCCTGTCGCGTAACCGGTGGCCTAGAAAAGACGCCGGTTGAGCCCAGACAGATACGAGGGGCTAGAGCTGGAAGTACAAAGGATGCTGGGTTATCGCTTCATTCGGGAGACCAAATACGCAACTTGGGTCTCCAATCCCGTCCTGGTCAGGAAACCAAATGGATCGTGGCGGCTATGCGTGGACTTCACCGATCTGAACAAAGCATGCCTAAAAGACTGCTTCCCGCTCCCCAACATTGACCAGTTGGTCGACACCACTGCCGGCCATGAGCTCATGAGTTTCATGGACGCGTACTCAAGCTATCATCAGATACCGATGGCCGAGGACGACCAGGTCCATACAACTTTCATCACAGACCGAGCACAATACTGCTACACCATGATGCCGTTCGGTCTGAAAAATACAGGGGCTACTTATCAGCGGCTCGTAAACAAGATGTTCGCCGCACAAATTGGGAAGACAATGGAGGTCTACGTGGACGACATGCTTGTAAAGTCGAAACAGAAAGCTGATCACGTAGGCCACCTGGCAGAGATGTTCGACATCCTGAGAAGATACAGGATGAAGTTGAATCCCAAGAAATGCTCCTTCGGGGTAGGTTCAGGGAAGTTCCTAGGATATATGGTGAGTCAGAGGGGAATCGAGGCTAATCCTGAAAAAATCCAAGCGGTCATGAACCTGACCCCGCCGAGACGGATCAAGGACGTCCAGAGTCTGACGGGCAAAATCGTCGCCCTCAATCGCTTCATATCTCGATCCACCGATAAGTGCCGACTATTCTTCAACTTGATCAGAAGAAACGCTCAATTCGAATGGAGCAGTGAGTGCCAGTCGGCCCTAGATGACCACAAGAAAGCACTCATGGAAGCTCCAGTCTTGGCAAAGCCTCAACCCGGTGAAAAATTGCAGCTTTACCTGGCAGTGTCCGAGTATGCGGTTAGCTCGGTACTGGTCCGTGCAGAACAGAAAGCTCAGCAGCCTGTGTATTATGTCAGCCAGTCACAGCACAACGCCGAACTCCGTTACCCGGCAATGGAAAAACTGGCCTATGCACTGATCATCTCAGCTAGGAAGTTGCGGCCATACTTCCTAGCACACCAAGTTGAGGTACTAACTAACTTTCCTCTGAAGCAGGTACTGGGCCGCCCAGATGCCTCCGGAAGACTGCTAAAGTGGGCAGTCGAGCTGGGCCAATATGACGTCTATTATGTACCCAGAACGGCAATAAAAGGTCAGGCCCTTGCTGACTTTATCGCCGAGTTCACTCCAACTCTCATCCTCCGAGAAGAAAAGATAGAAAAGCCCTGGAAGATGTACGTGGACGGATCGTCCACCACTAATTGCGCCGGGGCTGGAATCGTGCTGGTCAGCCTCACCTAGAAATACTTCTGCTCGGCGCTACGGTTCAAATTTCCCGCCACAAACAACGAGGCCGAGTATGAAGCGCTGCTGGCCGGACTGGACATGGCAAAACAATTTGGAGTGGACGATCTCGAGGTTTTCAGTGACTCCCTCCTGGTCGTCAATCAAATTTCAGGCGAGTACGTAGCCAGGGATGAACAAATGGCTAAGTACTTGAGATCCGTCGAGCTGGCCTCCGCAGAATTTAGACGAATCCGTGCCGAGCAGATTCCTCGTAGCAAGAATACACAAGCTGACGCTCTTGCCCGGCTAGCGACAAGTGAAGAAGTCGAGGATATTGGATTAGTAAACATTGGAACTGTGGACAGCTCGGCCCTCGATCAAAAAGAAGTCTATGATATCGAGCCAAAAGTGACTTGGATGACCCCGATCATCCAATACTTGGAAGGGGGGAAGGTCCCCGCCGATCAGGGCGAGGCCAGAAAATTGAGAATCCGAGCTGCTCGATACACCATCCAGGATGGTTTTCTGTACAAAAGAGGTTTCTCCCATCCTCTCCTGAAATGCCTGGACGACGAAGAAGCCAAGTATGTATTAGCCGAGATCCATGAGGGCGTATGCGGCAATCACTCGGGAGGTCAGTCGCTAGCCTTCAAGGTTATTAGGCAAGGGTACTTCTGGCCTAGCCTAAAAAAAGATGCTATCAACTTCGCCAAAAGGTGCGACAAATGTCAGAGATGTGCGCCACTCATCCGAACACCTTCGGAAGACTTGAACTCAATAATGGCCCCGTGGCCATTCGCAAAATGGGAAATAGATCTAATCGGCCCGATGCCCACTGGCCGAGGAGGAGTAAGATTTGTTATAGTCGCCGTCGACTATTTCACCAAATGGGTAGAAGCCGAGCCCTTGGCACGGATAACCGAGCTAAAAGTTACAAACTTCATATGGAAATCCATCATCTGCCGATTCGGGGTGCCGCATTCCATCATCACGGACAATGGCCGGCAGTTCGACAGCGACGACCTAAGAACATTCTGTGAAAACCTGGGCATCAAGAAGCTGCTTTCCTCCCCATATCATCCTCAAGGAAATGGCCAGGTCGAGGCCATGAACAAAATTATCAAGTACACCCTGAAGGCCAGGTTGGAAGAATCAAAGGGAGCTTGGGCCGACGAACTGCCCGAGGTACTATGGGCATACAGGACGACGGCCAGAACGGCAACAGGAGAAACGCCGTTCTCCCTGGCATTTGGATCCGAAGCAGTCATCCCAATCGAACTCGGCGTTCACACTTGGAGAGTGGACAAATATCAAGACCAGCAAAACGAAGGAGCTCTGGCCGCCAACCTTGACTTACTAGAAGAAAGAAGAATGGACGCAGACATAAAGAATGTCATTTACAAGCAGAGAAGTACAAGGTATTATAACTCAAGGGTCCGGGCCAGAAAACTTCAGCTAGGGGATCTCGTCCTCAAAAAGGTCTTACTACCGAATGGATCCTTGGGACACAACTGGGAAGGACCGTACAAGATAAGCAGGATCCTGGCCGGAGGTGCATATGAGATAACCGACATGGATGGAAAAGTTGTATCCAAACCATGGAATATAGAGCACTTAAAAAAGTATTATCATTAGCCGGCCAGGATTTCAATTGTAATTCTTTTGCATACTTTTTCACGATTAATGAAATTGTTTTCCCAGCTTGTAATATTGCCTAAGGCTACGGCCTCATCCGAGCCGTTCAGGCCGGATGGAACAGTAAGGCTTCGGCCTACCAAGGCTCCGGTCCTCCTAAGGCTACAGCCTCATCCGAGCCGTTCAGGCCGGATGAAACAGTAAGGCTTCGTCCCACTAAGGCTTCGGCCCACCTAAGGCTACGGCCTCATCCGAGCCGCCCAGGCCGGATAAAACAGTAAGGCTTCGGCCCACCTAAGGCTATGGTCTCATCCGAACCGTCCAGGCCGGATGAAACAGTAAGGCTTCGGCCCACCAAGGCTTCGACCCACCTAAGGCTACGGCCTCATCCGAGCCGTCCAGGCCGGATGAAACAGTAAGGTTTCGGCCCACCAAGGCTTCGGCCCACCTAAGGCTACGGCCTCATTCGAGCCGTCCAGGCCGGATGGAACAGTAAGGCTTCGGCCCACCTAAGTTTGCAACCTTATCCGAGTCATCAAGGCCGGACTAAACTGTGAGCATTACACTCACCTCGGCTCCGGCCAAGGATAAAGTGTTGATCAAAGAGAAATGATAAAAATTAACTCGGTAAGCAGAATAGGCCCACACTACTATCAAGTGATTAATAGTTTTTCTTTACCAAGTGTTTCAGGCATTTAAGTACCGAGCTGATTCGATTAAGACGAGCAAGTTTTAGCTTACTTAAGAAATACAGAAATATGGACAGTTATAAACCAGAAGAAGATTGATATTGATCAAAGTTGGTTTGGAGGCCAGTACCTCTTACAAAAACAAAGAGAAAAAGACAAGAACAAAATTGTTACTACTGGCCAACATCAACCAGCTCTTCATCAACCACCTCAGTCTCCGCCTCGGCAGGCTGTCCAGCTTCAGAACTGGCCCCCGTATCAAAGGAAGGATTAGACATAAGCACGATAGGGGATGCCGGAACGAGCAGCTTCTTAGACCCTTCCGGAAGATATTTCGGCAGGTCGGCCATCAGCTCCAAGTAGTAGGCCGGGAGTGGGTTCTTCTCCACATAGCCGGCCAAGGCTGCCGCCAGCGGACGGTTGTCCAGCTTCGCCTTCCGAGCCGCCTCGATGGCATCAAAGAAGGCGAACAGGTATGCAAGGCTACTCTCGACCTTGTATTCGTCAGACTCCCGGAACTTGGTAACCACAGCAACCTCATCAACCTGAGCGGTCCGGGAAGCTTGCAGCTCGGCCTTCAGCTCATCTATCCCGGCCTGGAGCCGGGCATTCTTCACCGCCAACTCGGCCACCCTTTTTCTGTCCAACTCAGCGGCCTGGGTGGCGTGCGATAGAGCCTCTTGAGAAGAAGCTAGCTGAGTCTGCAGCGTCTGTTTCTCCTCCACCGCGTCTTTCAGCTCGCTGCTCTTCTCCCTCAAGTCAGCTCTCAAGGCCTGGATCTTCTCGATCCGTCCTTGGTATTCATGATGGGCCTGCCAAGCAAACACAGACGCCTGCGCCAGAAGGATGTTGATGCAGGAACCGGCGTCCATACCAGACATCTCGCTGGAATATTTGTTCAGCTCTTCCGTCCAGGCCTTGACCGGGGCTTCGACAGTAGAGGCTACCGTCGAAGAAAGCTTGTCCATCACCTCGGGAGTTGGAGACTGGGCCCGAGAAAAGCTAATCTGAAAAGGCGGGCGACGACCAAGGTACTCTCTGGTCTCCTCCACCCGGACAGGATCCCACCCGCATACACTGACCGAGCCGGCCAGAGGGCTCTCAGCAGTCCAGACACCAGGCGCCGAATGAGCAGCTGAAGCTCCAGGTGTCCCCGAGCTTCCCCTTCCAGTTGCCGAGCCACCCCGAGAGGTCCCCGTTCCACTGCTAGAACCCGACCTAGACCGCTTGGCCGGTGGAACGCGCGGGACAGTATCCGCGGTAGTAGTAGCTGGGGATGGCGCAGTAGAAACGGGGCGTTCAAGTCCCCTGCCCTTTCCTTGGCCACGGCCTTGAGGCCTCCCAGCATGCCCAGCAGCAGCTTGCTGAGTCCTCTGCCGAATCCGCTGAGGGATTCATGTTGAGCTGCAGGCCGTGAGGAGGAAGGACAGCTGAAAGACGCGAAACGTAATTAAGCAAGATTTCCAGAGTGAAGCAAATGAATACAAGTCCGAAAATATTACCTAGGTAATTGTTCGGAGCAGGCCGAAAATGAAGGATGAGGCCGGCGCTAGCGAGACGCTCCTCGGAAATGAGCATCTTGAAGTTTCGCTGAGAGGGGGCGATGTGGTCCCGGAGAAATACGATCTTCCGAGAGAAGGTGCTGTTAGCTGGGAGGCCCTCCACGGAAATCTCTGCAAAACAAAAGATAATTAAAATCAGATAACCGAGCTGAAAGCAAGAAAAATGCCAATATACCATTTGCCGTCCCAAAGAACATTGGACAAAACACCCGCTCTGACCCCTGCTCTCCAACCTGGCCGGGGCTCATCCAATCACCTCTGACCCAAAACCATTTCGTCTTCCAATCTTTGGCGGAGGACGGAAGGTCGATGATCAACTGGGGACGTCCATATCGGGGAGATAGATAGTACAAGTGGTTCTGAGCTCCGGGCAGAAGTTTTAAGCCCAACAGCCAAGCTAATTCTTAAGGAGTCGGAACACCAAGATTGAACATCCAGTAGAGGATGAGCAACCCAAGAATGGAGGACCAACTATTTGGATCTAGCTGGCCGGGAGCAAGGCCCCAAAGTCGGAGGTATTGAGTGAGAGGTGGAGCCAAGGAAAACCGAAGACCACCTTCTAAAGATCGGAGATTGATGGCCACGCTGTCCACGAGTGGCTTGTTCATCCGCTCGTTTGGTCTCGGAACATCGAACGACACCCCCCGCGGGATGTTGAAGAGGGCGTGCCACCTATCCAATTCAGCTCGGGTAACTGTGGACGACCAAAACATAGCCTCCGAATCTATAGAAGGCTGCTCAGTCCGGTTGTATTGTCTAGGCGGCCTAGGCATTCCTATGGGAACGTAACGGGCTGGTCGGCCCGATGTCCCTGCCACCTCAACCGCAGGAGTACCCGAACTCCTAATCTCCTCTGAAGATGAACTAACCTCTAAACTCAATTCTTCAGAAGGATACCCCCCATACCTGGATTTAGTCCCAGAAAATAAAGAAGAAGACATAGTGAGAAAATAATGATTACCTAGAAACCGGCCTGGACAAATGAACGAGAACGGTCTATCCTGGACAAACGATGTTGGACGGCTTAATCTGGTCGGGCAATATCAGAGAATTCTCTAAGTAGTTACAAACTCATGAAGGTCAAAATGAAGGAAGATCGCCCATATTTATAGGAGAGGCGTGACCCTTCAACTTCCATCCGACCAGAGGCGACGCGTGGCGAATCAAACGGTCAACTACGGAAGACGCTTCATCTCCCAAGACACCAGATTGCGACACGTGTCAAGCCTAGGAAGAAGCCCAGGACCAGATCATACCAGATTCCGCAAATCTCTCCAACATGAAGCCGGCCAAAACATAATAACAGATAGGCCGGCCAGGACAAAATACCTGACATTTAAAGAGTCAGACATATCCGGGCCGTCCAAAATTAAGCTACGTGTAAGGTTACATGTTCGCAGTTATATAATGAAAATGCGAGAGGGACAAGCAGATTTGAAATTTGAAATATCATTGAAAATTGCTGGTTTGGAGGCCAGAACCTCTTAACAGACGACTCATTAAACCCTAAACCCTAAACCAAAGACTCGAATGAGCAGCTCGGTAATAATATATGCTATTAGAAGAGTTGACCAGGCCGTCCAATCTGACCAAGCCTCTCTCTCAATATTGACATGTCAGCTACAGCGTTTTATGAACGGATAGCGGTTGCTGAACATGTTGCCAAGTACTTAAACTTAAGAGAACTGCTCGGAATCCCTTATGGCCAAGATCGTAATATCGATCATCCTCGAGCACGATCACACCATCTTCAGACCTAGTCACACCGGCCTCCTCAGCTTGTCCTGCTCCGCAAGTTTCCACGCTGAGGTCTATCGTAAATAGGACGGTTCATCCTGGGCGGCAATTCTTGCATGGCAATGTTGGAATATTATGGTAAACTAAAGAGTATCATGGCAGATGTGAAAATGAATAAGCCTCCGCTATTTATAGAAGGATTGTGACCGTTGGGATCCTCCCCTATTATAGGCGACACGTGGTGATTCTGAGATCCAATAATGATGACACATCATCTGTCATCTTCTAGGCTATCAGCCGTGACGTGTTAAACCTATGAGCTAAGCCGGCCAAGATGTGAAGATCTTATCCGGCCCTCCAGATACAAAGCCGGCCTGAGTATTAGGCCAGGGGCTAAAATCGGCCAAGGACAGGTTAGCCTGTCCTGTTTAAATTAAACATCGATACAAGTGAAACATTGTCCATTTGAAAGTGTAAGTACACACACTGGTTTGCAGGCCAGAACCTGTTCACAAAGGGCCAAGTAGCCAGGAAAAAAGAATAAACAAAAATGCTACGCTAATCATCCTGGAGTACAATTATGTCCTCCTCAGATCCAGTCGCGCTAGTTCCCTCAACCCGCTCCGACCCGGAAACCCCTAAATTTGGGTCTGACATAAATTGGATTGGCGGAGCTGGTTGCAGGAGATGTTCAGAACCCGGAGGAAGATAACCAGGCAAGTCCTCCATCAGGTCCAAATAATATTGAGGAAGAGGATTCCTGTGCAAAAATTCAGCTAAGGCTATACTGAAGGGACGGTCGTCCATCTTTGCCTTCCTAGCCACTACAATATTGTCCATATAGGCAAAAAGATAGGCCAAGATTCCCTCATACTTGCATTCATCAGACTCCTTATATTTCTGCGTCACGGCAGCGTCGTCCAATCGGCCAGCTTTAACAATTACCAGCTCATCACGTGCAGACTTCAACTCAGCCTGAACCGCCTCGAGCTGACCTTTAAGCAGGGCCTTCTCAACGTCCGCCTCGGCCTTTTGTCGGGATAATGAATCCCGAGCGGAAGTCAACTTGGCCCTAAGTCCCTTTATTTCCTCAGAAGCGGCGGCCAAATCAGCCTTCTTATCACCGAGCTCAGCTCTGCTTGCCATGTATTTATCCTGCTGAGCAAGATATTCACGATTAGCCCGCCAAGCAAAGACGGAAGCCTGGGCATTCAAAATTGCCGAGCAAGCCCCCATGTCAGCCGCCGACATCTTCCTTGCATAATCCTCCAGCTCCCCTGTCCAGGACTTCACCGGAGTATCCATAGCTTGCCTAATCCCAGATGGAAGATTCCTCATTAAGTCCGTGCTTGGCGGCCGAGCACGAGAAAAACTGATCTGAAATGGAGGACATTTCCCAAGGAACTCCTTGGAACTTTCAATCAGTTTGGGATCCCAACCACAAATGCTGACCGAGCCGGCCAGCGAAGACTCGGAATACCATATTCCTGTACGAGCTGAAGTGGTGACATCAGGCTTATCGGGTGGTTGCTCGCTAGAAGTCGGGCGCGATCTTTTTATCGACGGCTCAATAGGATCCTGACTCGGAGTAGGAGTCTCAATCACTGGACGTGCAGGACCCCACCTTTTTTCAATTGGTTTCTTCTACTTACCACCTCGCTCCGTCCTGATTTTAATGCGCTCGGAAGGATTCATCTCAGGGCGAAGACCGTCTTGAGGAATGAAGGCTACACAAAGAACAATTAATTAGAGAATAGCCGGGCGTAATTTTGGTCCAACAGCAAGACCTACCTTGGAAGTCCACGGCAGCGCGCACAAAAGGGAAGACCAGGCCAACCCGGATAAGCCGATCTTCCACAATCAGCTGCCCGAACGTCCGCTGCTCCGAGCTGATGCTGTCCCGCAAGAAATGGATTTTGCGGGAGAAATCACCGCCACTCTCAAGACTCTCAAGTGATCCCTCTATAAAATAAAAGAATATTAAACACATTAGAAGATCTGGCCAAGAAAGTCATAACTAAATAGACACTTCTCCAATCCCTAACTGGAAAAGGAAGGTCACAAACTAGCTGGGGTCGATGTGTTCGAGGGGCGAGATAATAAAAATGATTCTCTACACCAGGTATATCTCAAGTTTAATAGACAGGACATCTCGTCAAAGCTAGGTTCCCCGAGGTTATAGCTGTGAAAAAACACTAATAGACCTAAGAGAGAGGACCACTATTTGGCCGGAGCTGCCCGGGCGCTATACCCCATTGCCAAAGGTAGCGAGATAAGCATGGAGCCATGGGAAATCGTAAACCGCCCTCCAGTGCTTGAAGATTGATAGCCACGCAGTTTTTCCGCGGCTTATGCATTCGCTCCTCAGGATTGGGGGCGACGAAGGAAACTCCTAAAGGAATATTAAAACGGGACTGTATCCTATCTAGCTCAGATTGGGAAATAGCGGATGGCCATTTTGTAGCCTCTGAGTCCTCAAAAGGCACCTCGGCCCCTCCAGCCCGGTGCCCTTGTGACCACTCAGATGGGATCTCCTTGGGAATTTGAGGCATAGTCACAAAAGAAAGAGAAATTACCTTCCAAGTAAGAGCGCTCTCACAAGATGACGTAGCACGGGATATTTAAACCGGCTAATTCTGCTCGGGATACGCAATAAGTACTCGAAATCGAAAGCTAGTGAAAGGTCAAATGAGAAGAACACTATATATAGGTGATGACCCTTAATTCTCAACCAATCACCTGCAGGCTCGTGGAAAATTGAACGGGTACAAGATAATGACCTTTTGACTTCCACTCCACCAGATGACGACACTTGTTCGCAACAAAAATACTAACTTGCAACTCATTCTTTCTCCCCGCTCGGCTCGACTTGTCAAGGTTGATTAGGTCTCAGCAGAAGCAATTTTCTGCCAAGACCTAAGGGGCTATTGTTGGGCATCCGACCCGAGCTGGACAGCATGTCACACCTGGGCGGCAGAATGAAGAATACCACTTCACCTGGCCGGCCACGACGGCCACGTCCTCTCAAGTAGACCGCCCAGGTTGATTGGAATGGCTCCTCGACGGATTAACCTGGCCGGCCAGGACCCATATGGCCGTCCAGGATACAACCAACCTCCAAGAGATCATGGGTAGCAAAACCGCCAAATGCCATGTAAATAGGCGAAAATCAAGGAGAAGATGGGCTCAACTCCCACGACCTCCACGATCTCCACTATTTAGGTTGTTCTTCAGCTATAAATAGAGATAATTTTAACTTGTAAAGGATCTGAATTCTAATTCTGTAAAAAGCACTAGAGAGCTGATTTCTCTAACTTAATGCTATAAGGTCCTGCCCGGTTATTTAACCGTACAGGATCAGCCGACCAACATTGCCCGAGTAGGCTCCGGGCCAGTCTTTTTCCACACTTATTTTCACTACATTTGGGTGTTAGACTAGGAATTATTCTCTCACGAATTCCGACGTCAACACCAAATACATCGAATGAGTGTATTGATATGTGTTGTACATTTATGTTACATTAATCATATTATTTAGGGTTTTTCGTTGTACCTTAACATATTTTTAGACATCTATTAATATCTTTTATACTTTTTAATGATGTTAGTCATACCTTTTAGTTATGTTAGTTGTACATTTATGTATTACATAAAAGGTATAACTAATATCACTTAAAGGTACGATTAATACCAATAAAATATATATATATATATATATATATGTACAAATTGTACCGAAATTAGAGTTTTTTTAAGTTAAATTATTACATAAAGATAAAACTAATATAATATAAAGATATAACTAAAGGTTATATGTACAAATTGTGTTGAAATTAGAATTTTTTGTGTCAAAATTATGACTTTTTTAAAGTTCAATTATTACATAAAAATATGACTAATATAGCATAAATATATGATTAATACAACATAAATGTATAACTAAAATAATATAAAGTGACTCGAATTTAAACCCTGCATTTTTATAAATATGAGATACCAATTAAGCTACTACAAGACTCATGGTGTGGATATCACCGCATTAAAAAGTCACACTTTCACTAAGAAAGATTTGGTGAAATATTTTTTTGTTTTAAATCATAAGTTTGGGGAAATGGAATGATAAAAAATAATAAATATCGAAAAATTTACATAATTCATATTCAAATCTTAATCATCATAATTTTTATTTTTATAAAAATGAGATACTACTTAACAACTATATAGGGTCGTGATTTTGGTGAAATATCTATAAACGGCCCACCACATCTCATGACAGTAATTAATATTATCCTCGTAACAATAAATAAAATTTGGATGATGTCCCCATAACATTAATTAAAATTTCCATAATTAAAATATCCCCATAGCAATAATTAAATTTTGGACGATACGCCCATAACAATAATTAAAATGTAGATGATGTATACACTTTAAGATTCTCTTTTTCACGTTAAAATTTAATGAAATATTTGATTGACAATAATTTAAACACACCAGTTGAAATTTGGATTAGTGCACCACTACATTCCATAACAAATATTAAAATTTGGATGATGTTTCTAAAAGCATTGGTTGTGGTTATAACTACGATCGTGGTTGTAGTCTTACACATCAGTTTCACATCATCATTCCACTAACTATAATCAATCATTCCAATGACTATAATCAATTCATTTTTGATTTTTACATATCAATCTGTTTTTAATTTTCACATTCATCCAT
Organism: Scutellaria barbata; assembly: GCA_028654395.1. Classification (NCBI taxonomy): domain Eukaryota; kingdom Viridiplantae; phylum Streptophyta; class Magnoliopsida; order Lamiales; family Lamiaceae; genus Scutellaria; species Scutellaria barbata. The sequence continues at coordinate 6,381,828 of CM053649.1, read as the reverse complement.
TCACTTACTTATAAGTTAGACTAATTCTCCTGTGTATCTGGTGCATCATACAATTAGGTCAGTCCAAATTTTATTTGGATCCACTTTCTTTTATTTTTTTATTTTTTTTATACTTACCTTTACAGTATATTAGTTATAATTTTATGATATACTCCCTCCGTCCCGAACTATTTTGCCTACTTTGACCGGCACGGATGTTAAGAAAATACAGTTGACTGTTGATTGAATGTTTAAGTTTATGCTTTTTTAGTGCTTTTTTTTTGCCATTTTTGGGTTGGCAAAATAAGTTGGGACAAGCAAAAATGGAAAGTAGGCAAAATAAGGTGGGACGGAGGGAGTACTAATAATGTACCCCTGCGTTGCACAATTTGTCATAGAAGATCTAATAATTTTAAAATTATAATAATGTAACATAATTATTTAATGTACAAATGTATAAATAAGTTAAACAAATAAATTGAAAAGTCTATATTCAAAACAAGAATGAGGAAAGGGGGTAATTCTATTCATAGCCACAATATTTATTTATACAACTATGATATACTTAATTTCTCAGTTTGATTAAATTGTATTTGGTAAATACATAAAATTTTCTGAAAAGTCTTGTATTCTTAAATGTGGAATGACTTTCTTGATGATCAAGATAGAAAAATTATTTTTATAAAAATTGTGTCATTATGATGTTAATTATTTTAGTGAAATATCCTGAGATATTTTTAAAGTATTTTTCTAAAAGGAATTGAATGACTAGTCCTATAATTTTGAATATTTTTTTTACAAATAAGATTTGAAATTTCAATGATAGTGTATAAAACTTATGTATGTATGTGTTTAAGGTGGAGTGAAAAGGGTGGTGGTTGAGGGCTATAAAAGAAAAGCAAAAAAAAAAAAACTTCAAGGTCAAAATGGAGAATTTAAATATATAATGGTTGTACAAAAAAATATTGTGCATGTGAATAGAATTACCCAAAAAAGTGTCCATTTTAACTAAATTTGTAGACGTAGATTGTGATGACCAGAGTTCTAACCTAGGTCACTCATGTTTATTAATATTTATTATCTCTCTTCCTTTCCAAAGCTAACTTATTAAAAATAATATTTAAAAGTCATATAAATTAAATTTAGTATAAAAAAATAAAAAATCTCTTAGTGTCATAATATTACATGGTAATTGAAATTTTAAAAGATATATTTAATCTCTAAATATATGATATATGTATCGGAAATTATATAAATTTAAGAATTGAGATTAATAAATATTAGTATCTTTTACTAGTGTTCATAATTACAAATAGATATATATTTTAATGATATTTTTGGATCCATCAGTACAAATACTCAATTATTCTATATCCAATAAAAATATATCATCTAAACAAATCCCAAAATCTATTACTATTTGTTTGAATAATATTATTGAAAATTGAACTTAATGTGGTATTGAACAACCCAACATAAATAAACCAAACCATTATACCAAAAGATTGTTTGTAATTTTTTTCATTTAAATAATCAACATTTTCTAATTTATTATTTTAATTATGTCATTTTTATTTCATTTTTTTTATTTTGTTGGATATAATTTTAACGTTATAAATATTTCTAACTCCTATATTTTAGTCTACAACAAATCAATTAATAAAAAGTCAATTACATTTAAATATTAGATTTGATATATTGTTATGTAAATATCAAATTAAATATTATAATAAATGGTAAGTTTGATATAATGCATTGAAAATGAAATTTAACTAAAGAAGTTATTATATTTGAAATTATGATTTATTAAAAACATCTCACATGTCTTCATCCAACACAATCAAAATTACAAATTCAAAATAAAACTTACGTTAATAAACAAAACTATAAATAAGAATGATAAATTTAATTATCATGCATTAAGAACGAATTTTATTAGAAACTATTTATTTTGAAACTATTATTAAAAAAACTCACTCCGCCCCACTCCTTACTGGCCAACATCTATCAAGTTATAAATATGAAATAAAAATGACAACAAATAAAATTTTAAATAAAAATGATAAATATGATACATATGCATTAAGACGAATTTCAAATGAAATTATAATCTTACACATCTCATTCATAGAATTGATAAAGATTCTTGGATGAATTGGTTTAATTCTTCTAATTTCGGAGAAAATACATTCTCAAAATAACAATATCCATCCTCCAAATTTCTCAGATGGTTGAATTTTTCCACCCAATTATATGTTTTCACCACAATTCTCCTTCATGTCTCCTATTTGTGAGGGATTCTCAACTACATGATAGAAAAAAACATCATCAACTTCTAGCAAGATTTGATTGAGCATGTATGGATACAATTCGACAATAATTAGCTAAATTTTAATTTATCTTCAGACGAATATTTTATTATTTTGTAATTTTTATAACTGTATTGTCTTTTTTATTGTATTATTCCATTTATTTATTTCCAATAAATTTAGTAATATATTGTCCAATTTTATGTTATGTGTTATTAAATTAAATAAATATTTAAAATTAAAAATTTAATTACATCAATTGAAATATTATGAAATTTTATTTATTACGAAATAAAATAATAAATAGGGATGGTAAATTAATAAAGATTTATAAGATATATGAGTAATTTGATAGTGAGATCATGAATAATTACTTTTTGAATAAAATGGTTGGTGATGTATTTGTTTGATGGTAGAAAATTTTTTTACTTTTGAGGTGATAATGATGCGGTATTGATGTGGCACCAAAAAACCTAAAATTTAGGTAGAATCATTGGAGATGCTCTAATAAAATCACATCTTTTGATTAAAGAAAATTATATTGCTAATTCATAGATGATCAATCAAATTGCATCTTTCATCAAGTATATCCTACACCTATTTTTTTTTTTTTTTCATAATTTAAGACACAAGACAATTCAAGAGTTCAAAACTCAAAGAAAACAATTCAAGAACCAAATCCTCAAGGAAGACAAGCGAGGAGTTCAAGGCTCAAGAAACTATAGAGATTTCTCCCTGGAGTTCAAGACGCAAGAAGTTATAGAGATTTCTCCCTTTAAGATTAAGGTGTTTCACATTCTTCAAAGAAAGTCATTACAAACGAAGTTCGATCAATCAGAGAACAATGTGCTAAATCTCTCATGTGTGTTTTTCAAGTTAAAGTTCAATGGTGTTCTTCACGTATTTAAGTTTCTTCATGAAGTTCCCCAAAATTATTGTTTGATTCGAAACAAGGAGTTGAGCCCTCAAGTTAAACATTCTACAAGTCATATCTGAAATTATTGAAGATCTGAATTAATTTCACGATTCATATCCATTTGAAGAGAAGAATCAGAGAAATTCATAGAAATTTATATCTATTTTATTTTAATTCAAAAACATTTAATTTATATCATATTTTTGTGTTTATATTTTGTAGATACAAAATTTGTTGTAACAATAAATTTCGAATTATTTGAGAATTTTTTTTAAAACAAATTTAAAACAAAATTTTAATATAATTATATAAATATAACTACAAATATAACATCACGTATGACTCATAAAAGAAATACTGCTTAACAATGGTTGTAACAACTGAGGTGAGAAACATGTCTAATTATTTGAAGAGTTACATATCAAACGTGCATTAAAAATGTCTAATTATTTGAAGAGTTACATATATAACGTGCATTAAATAACCAAAACTGATATCTTAATTGATTAATGATTCTTCCATGGAAGACATTTAAAAATTTTTGGGCAACTCCCCTTCCAATTCTCTTTGCAATCTTCATTTCCATGATCGCAACAGTAGCACACTAATCCAAGCGTCGAATATGTCCCTAAATAACCAAAAAAAAAAAAAGTAAATAGTAATAATAATTGACACTCCATAATGAAATTGAAAAAAAAATGTATTTTTGGTTATTGTACTTTAAAAGTTTTAGTTCATATATACTAATCTAAGGATTCATTTGAATGAGTGGATTTGATGAAAGATTTAAAATTCATGGTAGCAAATTCATCGATAGTGTTTGGATGAACGTATATTTCAAATTCACCACTTTCATTTTGAACTAATTTTGGAGTTATTTTGATGGATTTCAAATCCACTCAAACTTCACTTTATTCAAACACAACCTAAGTTCATACTATATGTATTATCTTCGGAAAAGTTCACTTAATTAATTAATAATCTGATTCAATGCAATTATTTGTAATCGAGCTGAACATCACAAGCCCTATAAGATGAAACAATGAACATTACTAATTTACACGTGATGTAAATTAAAAATATAAGTTGAAATATCAAATTACAATAGAAGATGATCCGTTAACCTTCATTAGCCTTAATAACAAAAAAAAAAAAATTGCATGAAAACTTACTTTGTTGATTAAGGATAGCAGCTGTGCCTTGAAAGGTTAATGTATGATGACTTATGGTCGTAACAATTATGAGAAATAAAAACAAGCATTGAATATGCTTAAACATGGCTCCTTTTAATTTCTCAGATCAACAGACAGAATTTAATTTAAATTTTTTTTTTTAAACGAGAGAAATTAAAGAGGTGAAGAGATTTGTATTGAAGGTGCAACTCAGCAGAATGATCGATCAATATTTTATACTTCCAATTTAGGAGAATATATTTTCAGAACTATGACTTTTTCATTTTATTATTTTTTTTTTTTTGAATTCAGCGCACCCCAAAAGAGTGATCAATCAATCTGAAAAGGATTTGTAAGTTTCCAGCGAAAATTAACATATACGTTAATAAAATATTTCTTAAGTCAGTACAGTTGTTAAGAAATTTTAATTTTTTTTTTTACCCTCATAAGTTTGAACAATTTTTTTAACTAAATTACTATTCAACATATTTGGTTATAAAGAAGTAGATAACTAATTTATTAGACTTTCTTTCTTGAGGAAATTGAAGCCAATATGCAGCAATAATGACTTTGATTGCCATAAATTATGATAGGGGTAATTGTCAGGAAAATTATGATATTTCAATCACAAATTCTCCTATGCACCACATTGTATGGATGGGTCGATCTAAATTCGCGAGTTTTATCTTTTTATTTTTAAATTTTATGTGTTGATCTTTATGTACAAATTTGGTGACCTTTATGTACAAATTCTGTGATCTTTATATATTGTAACTTAGAAAAAAAAAAGGAAGAATTTCAGCAAGGCTAAAACTTATATGCACTAAGGGCATGGATCTTAGATCCGTGTCCCCAACCCGAACCGGCGCGTGGGGTGCTTTTACGTGCGTCCACGCGCCCCCACGCGCGGCCACACCATAGCTGGTGTGCGCCGCGCATCATCTGAATTTTATACTTTCAGGTATCACTATTTACTCTTAAGGTATCACACATTTACTATTAAGGTATCATACTGTAATCCTTCAGGTATTAGTGTAAAAACAGCGCTGCTTTCTTCTTTTTCCTCTTTTTTTTTTCCTTCTCTCTCATTTTTCTTCTTAATCTCTTTTCTTATCAATTTTTTATTCTTCTTATTTGTTTTATACATTATTCTTCTTCTCTATCTTCTTGTTCTTATTCTTCTTCAAATCTCCATAGAGTCATTTATGAAGTTTTTTCTTCTTCTTCTTCTTCTTCTTCTCTTTTACTCATTTTCATAGATTTAAATAATTGATTTCAAATCACAATTTATTACAATAATTATAAAACATTAAAAATCAAATTATTTCAAATAATATGAAATCATGATTTGCTGATTTTAAGGAAGAAGATGAAACATTTGAAATTTCATAATTTACAGATATTACACATGTTCATTTCAAGTATTACATAAGTACCTTACAGATATTACACATTTTCACTTTAAGTATTACATATTTTCATTTCAGGTATTACATAAGTACCTCATAGATATTACACAAGTTCTTTTGAAGTATTGCATAAGTACCTTATAGGTGTTACATAAGTACCTTATAGGTGTTACAAATCGTAATACCTCAAAAATATTTTCATAATATTTTGAAGGTATAACTTACATATTATTCAATCATGTAATTTTGTAATACCTAAAGAACAAATCATTAATACCTCAAAAGTATTACTTACATATAAGTTCTTGTTTTCAGCCAAATACTTTACCTTTTTTATTGTTAAAATCTTTCTCTATTGTTGACATAAAGAATCCTAGATTTTAGAACTATAAAAATCCAAAATTTATGGTATTGTTGATTAAGTGTAGAAATTGAGAAAAAATTGAAAAAAAATTATTGATCTTAAAAGATGTGAAAAGAAATTGAAAAGAAAGAAAAAAAAAAAAGGAAAAAAGAAGGAAAGAAAAAGAGAGACAAAAAAGAAAAAAAGAAAGGAGTGAGAAAAATAAAAAGGAAAAAAGAAGGAAAGAAAAAGAGAAAGAAAAAAGAAAAAAAAAAAGGAAGAATAAACATAAAAAAAAAATTATATATATATGGGTGGGGGCACGGTGCCCCAGGGGCACATAAGTGCTTCTCTTTCAACAAAATTTGTATTTTTATGTGATATTCACGTAATCCTTATGTATATTCATGTGATCTTTATATACAAATATCTATATTACAGAATTTCAGCAAAATTTGTATTTTTTTGTGATATTCACGTAACCCTTATGTATATTCATGTGATCTTTATATACAAATATCTAAGGTATCTATGTACAAATTTTGTAAAAAATCTTCATTTTTTTTTCTAAGTTATTATACAAGATAAATGTCACATCAACACAACATAAAGGTTTTGACCTGAAATAAAAAAAAAAAAAAAAAAAAAAAATATATATATATATATATATATATATATATATATATACGAATTCGGGTCCACCTGAATTATATGTGCACCAATTACATAATAGACACACTCCACTTCAATTAAAATTTAACCAAATTAATATTTTGGTAATGATAAAAGAAATATATGACTTTTCAAATATTCCGTGTAATCCGAGTCATTCGGTAATTTTTTTGTTTCATTGTCTAGAATGTGTTTTGATTTCATAAAACGCCATAGCCACCACCAAGCTCCAAATTTTTTTATTTCTTCATTTCTCATCTAAAATATAATTTATACTCCAAAATACTCCTCTTTTCAAGACAAACTAATAAATCCCTAAACTAATTTCCTATCTTATAGTTGGATTGAAGCTCGATTAGCGCAACAACCAAATAAAAATTTCTAATAAAACATTTTTCTTGAATTCAATTTAATGCATGCATTTCCTTAAATTGACAACAAATGGATTTTATTTTCCTTTTTTTTTTTCGTTTGGCAACTGACGTGTCAAATTGCTCGAATATGTAGTCACTACAATGAAACTCATAATTGCTCGATGATTTGGATAGTATGAAGTACGTAAAGTCATATATATATATATACACTTAAATGTTTGGGAAAAACTGCAATCAAAGTAAGTGTTGACAAATTTTGGGTTATATAACAGCTCCATGATTTGGGTTATATATTGTCAAATTTTGTGTGTTTTTCATGTGGACTACTTCACATGTGAGTCTGAAAACCCCAATTTGGGTTATATATTGTCAAATTTTGTTTGTTTTCAATGTGACAGCTTGACTGTTAAATTTTCTGGATACCCCAAATATATTAAAGGGATAGTAATTTAATATACCATAAAATATATAACTTATAAATTTTTTTATCACTTCATATAATAAACTATCCCAATATATTACTAAATATAATAATATGACATTTTCTACGACTTTTTCAAAGAGAAATATTATTCTATCCTTGTTGACTTTTATTATTTCCAAAATACCAAATTTTCCTTTATTCATTTTAATTTTTCCACTCCATTATAGTCATTAGATCCGAATTAGGGCTTAAACTGATTAATATCATGCCCAACATGCTTTTGTATTTAAATGCATATTCTAAAATTTATACCTTTGCTTTTGTCTCTGATTCTCTCAATTCCGATTGGATTTTATGGATTAACGATTTAACCACTCGCCCGCAATCGATGGTTCCACTTATTCTTCACAACAAGAACTCAGATCACAATCCTTGCTCTCAGTACTAGTTGACACTTCTAAGGAGATCATGGAGAGACGCACTGCCGGTATTTTTCAGAATATTCATAAACTTTTGAACAACATGAAGAAATCAAAAGCTTGAGCTTCAATTGAAGAAATAAAGATAATAGTATTACAACACTAATTCTCTGCCAGTGGGGGAGAATACTTGCTTAGCCACTCATAGTTGACTTAAGAGGAAACCCCCGTACACTCAAAGCTAGAAATTAAAATTCTAGCTTCTTATTCTTGAGAGAGAAAGATGTGTGATTTTCGATGATTTTCTTTCAAGCCAACTTAAGGGGAAACCCCCGTACACTCAAAGCTAGAAATTAAAATTCTACATTCTTATTCTTGAGAGAGAAAGATGTGTAATTTTCGATAATCTTCTTTCAAGGCCGAATGCATCCTTTTATAGCCAAAAGTCGGACTTCAGCTTTGCCAGCTCGCCTTTCACAATTCGTTGTTGGTTAGTGGACATGTGAATTCATCCACCATCCTTTATCGTTTGGTGACTTTCCAGCTACATCCACCATTATTTGTTACTGAACTGTTATTTTCCATCATCCACCATCTTCTGTTGGTTGTTTATCCACCGTTCTTTATTGGTGGTGGATCGTCAATTGTTGATGGGTGGATAATCTCACTACACCATGTTTGGTGGAGTGTCATGTGCTTGTAGGTAGGGTTGCAAACTAATCGAATCAATTTGAATATCATGATATTCTATTTGTATTCATTTAATTTAGCGAATATTCGAATCAAATATGAAATTCATATTCGTATTCGAATATTCGAATTCGAAAATGTGGACGTTGAAATTTCATTTTTTTTCCAAATATACCTTTATTTTTAATTAATAATATGAAATTACAAATATATATCATATGCATACATGACACAACTTATATAATACATAGTAAACAATAAACCATTCATCAACTCTCTGCAATCATTCATCAACTCTTTGCATGCACAATTCATAAACTAAAAGATTTCAAATTAACATCCAAAATATTTATCAAAACATGAATGTTTATCAAATCCAAAATACGTATGTGGGTGGGAATTGTGATGGGGAGAATAAATGGGAAATAAAAATAATTATATGTAAGTATATATTTTTAATAGTTTATTAAAATTATATACATTTATAATTATTCTAATATATTCACGAATATTCAAATCGAATGTGGTTATATTTATATTTGTGTTTAGATAATATTCGAATGTAAAAAATATTCTTATTCAGATTTTTATTCACATTTTTTGAATTTGAATCACTATATTTAAATTCGAATATTGAATCGAATCAAAAAAGTTTGATTCTTTTACAACCCTACTTGTAGGTCTTACTATGAACCCTTTGAACCTATACTATTACAAATTTGTTGAACCTACACTATTACAAGTTCAGACATTAGTTCGTTGAACCTAAAGTTCGTTAAACCTATATTATTGTAAATTCGTTGAACTTACATGTTGGTCCCAAGTGGTCTCGGAGGTTCAGAGAGGGGGGGTGAATGAACCTTCGTCGATTTTAGAAAATCTTTTCAAACTTGCTACACTGTAAGTTACTTGAACTTACAGCACAGATTGATGCAACTTACAACACTATGGAATAGTACAATATGTTGTATCTTAGAGTTCTTGTAGCGAAAAATCTTACTTTGACAGAAGGCTTATTTTCACAAAGATGCTTTCTTATGAAGGTTTCTTTTATGCTTAAAGTAAATGTAGACAAGTATGCAGCACAAAATATATTGAAGCTAATAGAGCTCTTAAAGACTTATGGTAGTTCGAAGGTGGTGTAATCCTTCTATGTCCACTCTATTGCTTCCTTGAGTAGGAATTTCGTTAAGTAAGATTGGTTTACATGATACAACCTAACAATCTATAAACCTAACAAGTTAACACTTACTAGAACTTAGCTTAGACATAGTTACTGCAAGCTCTAAAGACAAACCGACAAAGAATTTCTAAACACCCACAAAGGAAAACCATTTTTTTCCTAGACAACTAACAACAATCAGCAAGGATAAATCTTTTCAACTGATGACACGTAAAACAACCTAGCATACAACAAATAGGTAAAAGTATAAGTTTGTTCTTTCTTCAACTGGTGCGGTGAAGTGATCTTTTTTATCTTTTTCAAATCTTTGAAGTTGAGCTTGATCACTTAACTAGGTCGAGTGACTGAAACTTGTATGAATACTTGAGAGTATAGCTTGATAATGCTTGGTCTTTTGAGCGCAAATGTTTCAGTAACCAGTCTTAGTGCTACTCAACTCCTATTTATACTTGTAGAAAGATATCCGTTAAAGGAGATATCTCATATTTGAAATTAGGGTTCTGATCAAAGGTATTACTCACATTTAATGCTTCTTGACTTATCTTCTCAGCTCATTTAATGCGGTGGTTGTGGCTCGCAGCTTTCTGCAACCTGTCAGGCCACGTGTCATCTTTGCATTGGTTCTGCAACTGCAACTTTGATTTTGTCTCAACCGACTCTATTTTGATTTGCTTTGATCTATGTTCCTCGTACTCCATTTATTCTTTCTCGGATTGTAGGTTGGGTTGCTTCTACAGCTGTATTTAAGTCTTGTTGGAGTATACAACAAGTTTTTACTCTGCGCTACATCCTGGAACTACTTGCAGTAACTTGTTCTTACTGCATTGCTGTAACTTCTTCTTACAGCGTTGCTGTAACCTTTGCTTGGTTACAACTTCTCTTTTTTCTTATTGTTGCATTGCTCTTGAGTTTCCCTACTCTTTACTCATTCCTGTTTTGCTTGATACATCATGTTTTTTCTTGAGATTCTCCATCTTCCAGACCTTAGCTTACAGACTCAATTCTAGTCTATATGTATTCACTTAAACATTGTGAAAAATGTGGTACTCTAACTTCCTATTACAAGGTGGTTTGTCTCATCAAAATCTAAACATTGATATTCAAACAATTTCCCCTTTTTTGATGATGACAAAACCCTTTACATTATTTAGTTCATGATAAGAGTTATTACTTTGCATTTATCATATACGTCAAAACATTATAGATAAGTGCCAAAAAAGTAAACTAATCTTGGATTCATCAAAGTTGTTTCAGTTCTAAGCTTAATCTCAATCCATTGAAATTAAAATCATGCAAAGGTTCATAGGATATGAACTTGATTAGAAAGTAGGAAAATAAAATTTCTTCACTGAGGAAAGAAATTTACAAGATACAGATTTTTAGAAGAGTTACCATACATCTTTTGATTTAATAAAGATATTTTTATCATGATTACTTTTGAAATATGGACCTTCTTGTTGATGATTCTTCAGGTCTTCTTTCAGCAGCTCTTCTTTTTTTCTCTTCTCTTTTTTTTTTCTCTCGAGCCTTTTACCAGTCTTGAATAGACTCCTGATAGGATTCTTTCAACTTCTTCTTGATCTTCGATATCTGTTGGTCCCAAGTGGTGTCCGAGGTTCAGAGGGGGGGTGAATGAACCTTGGTTAATTTTTCCACTATACTTCCCTAGAGTATATCCTCCTTGAGGTTTAGACATGTAGGTCTTAGTATAGGTGGGAAAGTTTCTTCTATGCTGCAACTTTGCTGGTTGCTGCATCCTTTTGCTGCATGCAGCAGATGGCTTCTGCTGCAGCCAATTCTTAGATGCAGGCTTATTCCCTGCAGTTGAGCATTGGGGTTTCTTCCCCTTATCCATCATTGCTGTTTTGTTCACGATCTTTTCAGAGTCACAGAGTAACTCTTTCTCCATTGGAGTTTCTGCTTGAACAAAATTTACAGCTTTGGATGTACTTGCTGTATTCTGAGAGCCTTGATTGCTGTAACCTATGCCCGATAATTCAAAAGGATCTCTGACACGGTTTATGCAATCTCTTGCGTCCTTTGAAGATTTGGTGAACGTGCTCATCTTGGACTGCAAGGTTTCCTTCTCAGATTTTAGCTCAGTGATCAGCAGATTCAATCTAGAGACCTCTTGTTGTAGCTTACTACACTTTGAGTTATCAGACTCTCGTGCAGTGAGCATTTTGGCAATGTCTATGTTTTTGCTCTTGAGGATCTCATTATCGATTCTAAGGTTCTCATTCTCAATCTTAAGTTCCTCATGAATTGAGTTGATCTGCTCGAAATCACTCATAATCCTTTTCAAGGAGTGGATCATGTTCAGCTCCTCATCAACTTGTATGGACAACGATTGGTAGATTACCTCATCTTCTTCGCTGTCCTCGCCATCTCTAGCCATCAGGCATATGAGTGCTTCTTCGTCAGAGGATGAGGTTTCAACATCGCTGTCAGAGGATTCTGCAGCTTTCAGTACTTCCTTCGGAACTACTGCATCATTGGCTTTCTCCATCTCTCCTATGAGAGCTCGAAGCTTGTGTCTTTCCTCTCTTCTTTTATCTCTCATCTGTTCTCTTTCTCCTTCAGGATACTTGTGCACGGTTGGATAAGAACAGTTCCTTGCGTAGTGTCTAGGTTTCCTGCAATTATAGCACAAGTCAATATTTCCTGTATTTGACTGTGGAGAAGAGGATACCTGAGGGGTTGGATGACTTCTTCTGAAGTCATTCTTCTTGTTGAGGTTGGTGTTGCTGCTATTGTTGTTGCTCTTAATGAATCTCCTGAATTTCTTTAAGAGGAGCGCCATATCCTCTTCAGCAACTTCTGATGTATCCTCACTCTATTTACTGCAACTAGCGGTTGCTGTATCTTTGGTTCCTCTGGCGGTTAGCGCTGTAACTTTGGAGCTTGACTTCTCTGACTTCTTTCTCCTTCTATTGATATCATACTCGAATGTTTTCAAGTCGGAGAAAATGTCGAATGTGCTCATGGATTTTAAATCCATAGACACTCTCATGGCAGTGGTCTTGCTATCCCATTCCGCAGGTAGGGCTCTTAACACCTTCATGTTCTTTTCTTTCTGTGTGTAGTGTTTGCCCAGAGCTTCTAGTTCATTCACTATGGATGTGAATCTCAAATCTAGTTGCTCAAGAGTCTCTTCATTCTTCATTTCGAAGAGCTCGAATAGTTGGGTAGCGTTGGAGATTTTGTTGTCTTTTGTGAGCTCAGTTCCTTCACAGATTTGCTCCAGCTTTTCCCATATTTCTTTGGATGTTGAGCAAGTTTTAACTTTGCTAAATGTGCATTTATCCAAAGTAATAAATAGAGCGTTCTTTGCCACATTATCCAGGTTGGCTCTCTTCCTGTCTTCGTTTCCCCACTCTTGGCGTGGTTTGGTCAGGAGTTTGGTGGTGGCTGCTCTCCTTCTGCATGGTCTCTTCCATACATTGGATTCACCTTCATGGGGATTATCGGTCCTTCAGTTATGACCGTCCACATCTCATCATTCATGGCAGAAAGATGTGCCTACATTCTTATCTTCCAGTCGTCATATTCCTCTATGGAAAACATAGGTAGCTTGTGATTGGAGGAATCCATGATATGCTTTAAAAATGATTTTATACAGAGAAAACAGCGAGACAAAGGTGGATCAGGGTAGATGACCAGATAAGTTGGCTTTTAACCCAACTTGCTTTGATACCACTTGTTGGTCCCAAGTGGTGTTCGAGGTTTAGAGGGAGGGGGGGTGAATGAACCTTGGTCGATTTTTCAGAATCTTTTAAAACAACCGTTCTGCACTGCAAGTTACTTGAGCTTGCAGCGATAGATGGTTACTGCTTGCAGCGCTAGAATGCAGTGCTGCACGCTGTAACCTGGAGTTTTGTACGCAGCGAAAATAAACTTTTAAACACAAGGCTATTTTTCTCAAGAATGCTTATTTCAAAACGTTTTATGATGAGAGACAGATAGATATGCAGAAGATAAGCGCGTAAATAAATAAAGCAATTAAACACTTATGACTTATAGTGGTTCGAAGGTGGTGTAATCCTTCTACGTCCACTCTACTGCTCCTCGAGCAGGAACTTTGTTAAGCAAGATTGATTTACAGGACTCTCCTAACAATCTATCAACTTTACAAAGCAAACCACCTACTGAAGTCCATCGTACACACAACAACTGCAAACTTCAAAGGCTAACCCACACAGGGTTCCACACTCCCACATAGGGAAGCTGCCTAACTCTAGACAACTAAAACAAACAGCAAGGATCTCTCCTGTCAACTGCTTGACACCACTAAAACAACCTAAGCACACAGCAACAAGGTTAAAAGGATAAAAAGGTTTTCTTCAACTTGTGCTTCGAAGTGAGCTTCTAAATCCGTAGGGAGACTTTCAGCTTGAACTTGCTTCACTTCGATAGGTTGAGTGACTGAAACTGTTTGTTAGCTTGAATGCTTGAATTTGTAAGATTGAAACTTTCATGAATGATCTTCAGTAACAGTATCAGTATCAGTAACCAGCTTTAGTTCTCCTCGACCTATATTTATACTTGTAGGAGAAGATGTCCGTTGAAGGAGACATCCCTCTTTTGAATTTGAAGTAGCCTGGCCAAAGCATGGTTCGCATTTAATGCGACTTGACTTTTCCTTTCGGAGCATTTAATGCGGCAGTTGCGGCTCGCAGCTTTCTACAGCGCGTCAGTCCATGTGGCATCTTCTTATTGGCTCCGTGTCTGCTACTTTGACTTTTTTTTGAACGGCTCTTTTATTCTTGCTTGAATCTCCGTTCCTCGTACAGCATTTATCCTTCCTAGGATTTGTAGGATACTTCGTCTTGTAGTTGGCGCTGTATTACTTAACTGATTTGTAAGTCTGCGCTGTATCCTGGATCCTTGTGCAGCTGATGCTTTCTTTCAGTGCTGCTGTAACTTAGACCTGGTTGCAGTATCTTCCGGCAGTGCTGCTGTAACTTCTTTCTAGCAGTACTCCTGTATCCTTTTTCTTGCAGCGTTGCTGCACGCCGTCTTTTCTTCCTTTGCTGTATAGAATTTTCGACTTATTACAGCGGTGCTGTATCTTCCTTCTATCAGCTATGCTGTATCCTGCTTTCCTGCAGCGATACTGTATCCTGCCTTCTTGCAGCGATATCTTCCCTTAAAGCTTAGATGCAGCGTTATCCTTGTTTGTCCTCTATTTCAACGCTAGACTCAAGACTCAATTCTAGTCTATTTATTCACTTAAACAATGTGAAAAAGGGATACTCAAAACTTCCTATTACATATTTGGTTTGTCTCATCAAAATCTAAACATTGAAATCCCAACAATATCTGAATCCATCTGAGCCAAAAATCTTCATTGAAATGTATTATCTTGTCTTGCTTCACTAGGTTTAACATGCGATTCTGAATCTCAAGCTCTCCATCCCTAGCAAGCTCTTCATATCTTCTCAAAGCAAATTGGCAGGTTTGAAATCTTTTGAATTTGCCTTCTTTGTAGAGATATCTGAAGTATTTGAGATATTCTGATCTCTTGAAAAGTGTGATCGCTCAAAGGTTGGGTTCCTATTAGTAGGTAGTCTCACAGCTCTAAAAATGTTCAAGCTCCAAGTCAGTTCTCTTCATCAGGCCTTTGATCCATCAGAATATATACTTTAACATATATGTTGTCAATGTCAAGATGTGGAAATCTTGAGGAGGGTATTAGAGCAGAGTTCAATCAACTTTCTTCATTAAATCAGATTTGTTTTCTCCAACTACCCCTAGCCTCTGCATCCAGACATCTTCTTCTTTCTCTGTTCTGGCTCTCTCAGCTCTTTAAGCAACCATTTTCTGATTATATTGTCTTACTGCTTTAGCTTTGCTCATTTTCTTCATTGAGCCTGTTTGACGATCTCCTCTTCCCTTTTTTGTAATATAAGAAGTGGGGGCTGCTGCTGTATCATTTCTTGCAATAACACTAGATGCAATACTGCTAGTAGGTTTAGATGCTGCAGCTGTTCCAACACCACCTTCTCCTTCATCATCTATTCTTCTCTTTGGGGAGGGGATATCAGCAGTACGAGTTGACCTTCTTCTCCTCTTCTTGCTCAAAGAAAGGTCATCCACTTCTTCTTCTTCTTCTTCTTTCAACTCCCTCCTTGATCTTTCTGTTATTTCTTCCCCCTTTTTGGCATTATCAAAAGCAACTGGGAGTGGAGCACGAGCTGATCTGACTACAGCAGATCTGGGTTTTCTTGCAGTAGTTATGGGGACTTGTCTAGATGGCGGCTTGTCATCTTTGGCATGTTGCGAAAAAGCTCTTACCATCATATCTCTTAGCTCGCCAACAATCATCTCCAGATTGCCCAATCTGTCATCGACACTCTTAGTTCTTTGAGTTTGATCAAGAACATTATCCAGCAGCGTCTCTAAGATCATTGAATGAGATTATAATTTTTCTGTAGCTGCATCTATCATTTTCTTACAGCCTTTGATTTCTTCAAGGTTAGCTGCAACAGCTTTCTTTAAATCTCTCTCTATCCTCACCCTTTCTCTGAACTGCTGGTTCCACTGGTCCAGTACATAATGCTGTATTTTTTGTGAAAGCACCTCAATATCTTTTCTGAGACCAGAAATAGATACAACATGAGACATGTCACTGATGTTAATGTTGTTCTGCATGTTAAACTCATGATCTTGAAGTGCTTGAATGAGTTATCTAACTACAACAACACTTTCTCTATTGAATCCTCATGTGACATCCTAGTGGACCTTTCTTGCTTTGGTTCTGACTCTGGTGCAACATATGGAACAATGGCTTGCTGTTCCAAATATAGACGATCTGCTGCATCCATGTTAGAATCTTCGTCATCATCTTCATCATCATGAATGCTTCTCCTTGAGCTTGTTCCTCTGAAAGAAGCGAACTTCTCAGATATATATAGTAGGCATGAGTTTCATCTTCCATCTCTTTATCGGTCTCCTCAGTAACTAACTCTGTTGTATCTTAGTTGGATTCAGTTAAGCATACAACAGGTGCAACCTCAACCTCCTCATGAGGTGCCTCTAGCTACATTGTAGTTACTTCGGCCACACATACTACTTCAACATCCTCTAAGGGCACTGTCTCAACAACTGCCTCTTCAGAAGTCTTCAGCTCCTCAGTGAGTACTATTTCAACAGCCACCTCACTTAAGGTCTTCAAAGAGGACACCATCTCAATGGCCGGTCCTGCAACCACCTCTTCTTCAGCTCCTCCAACTTTTTCAGCTTGCTGCACAGGTAGGTTTCTTGCAGAGCTAACAGTTTGAGACACTGTAAGTTTTATGTCTGCAAGAATTTCAGCCTCCATTCTTAGTCTTGATTCTTCAGCTCTTCCAGGATGTCAGCTTACTATACTACTACCTTAGTCAGTATAGGGAGTCCTACCTCCACAACTTCCTCCATGATCGCATCATCGATAATCTCAGCATGTGCATTGTCTGTAAGAACTTCCTGGATTATTACTGACGGTTCCCTTTTAGGTGAAACTACAACAGCTTCATGATAGATGTGCATAAGGGAATCACCATAATCCGGCAGCTGAGTCTCCTCTTCTAAAGGTTCAAGAGTGACAATTGTAGAGAAATCCTCAATTACTTGATCATAAGCAAGGAGTTTGAGTTATAGCCTGATCATCCTTCTCCCTGCTGCCTCCTTGGAGTGTGCTGCATCATTTTCTCTTTGACACTAGCTTGCAGAGCTAGTTGCAACATCGCCTCTTCTGTTTACTCCACTCTAAGGCTGCAGATCTGTTCTTCAGCATTTACCATGTCATCATCTCTTCTTATAATCTCTGCAATCGGGGCTAGGACGATCTGTAAATCCTCTCTTGTTGCTTTCATCGGCTGCTCTGCAGACCCCTTCTCTTCTGCAGCCTTGCCCTTTCTCTTGTCCAGTGCACCCTGAACAACAGTTTTTTTGGATCTTTCCAGGTGAACAAACTCTGCAAACCAGGTTGTAGGAGGTGGAAGATATCATCTGATTGAGCCCACTCCAAGATAATTTTCTCTATAGAGAGAAATTCACTCCATTGCAGCAGAGTTTCCACCTTAGGCAATCTCATCTTTCTCCAGAGATTGTATTGCTTCTCTATCTCATCTTCAGAAGTAATGGAAGCTTGATCGATTAGACCTCTTGCAGCAATGGGTTGAAAGTGCTCTTTTGCTTGCTCTGGCTGCTCATCTGACTCGACTTCCACAGGGGTTTGGGAAAGAGGAGTTGCTGCAATAGCCCTTCTTGCAGTGCCTGCTACAACTTTCTTTTTCTTACTGCGCAGGTTGACAAGTTTCCTTGTCTTTCTCCTCCTCAATGGCACATCATCATTAAAGGAAGATGATGACTCCATATCTGTTCTACTCGGAGCCCTTTTGATGACCGGTAAAATACTATCATCAGAATCAGAACAGACAGGCTAGGCTACTTGCCACATTTCTTCCTCTTCCAACCTCCTGTCAGCCTCAGATCCGTTGTAAGTAACTATGACAAAGTCACTTACAACTTCATCTCTCAGAGATAAGGATACAACTGCTATATCTTTGGTTTTCTTTCTTGCTCCAGCAGCATTTGCACTAGCAACAACATTTTTCAAGGTTTTTCCTTTCTTTTTCTCGCCAAGAAACTTGCCAATAGGGATCGGGATAGGAGCAATAAGCTGTATTCCAAGCTTACAGAGAAGGGAGTAGATAGTAATCCCATAACTTCTACTTACAATATCCTTCTCAGCCTTTTCCCATATCCGCTTGAGGATGAACTGCGCCCAGTTCACCCTCTCTCCCTTTATTATGGCCGATATAAGCCTAAAACGGAGGTCTGTGCATTTGTCGTAACTTCCGGTTCTATCTTCAATGGAGTAAGCACAGATGTCATGAAGCAACTCAAACTCAGGTTTGAACAGCTTCTTCGGGGCACTTTTCTTTACCTCGGTCCCACCTCTCTCTACTTGAAGAGGTTCCACATCTCCTCCGAGATGTCATCACCATAGGACAAGAGTTGACTGGGAGTCAACCCTTCTGCAAAGATGCTGAATGCAGTGGTGATGTCCCTCATGGACAATTCTCTTTCTTCCTCATCTTCATCCATTTGGAAAAGAATGGTGAATCTTCTTTCTTCCAACCTTCGGGTATGGGCATAGAATCTTTAGACTGATTCAATGGAAAAACCAGCATAGACGGTGGTTAAGAGACCTAAAATTTGCGACCTTTCCAAGCAATCAAAAATGCGTGCAAGGATGGAGGGATCGTATAGCTCTGAAGCGTATACATGTTCCTAGTTGATGAGGTGACCTTTCAGGATAATGGTTTGTCTTGCTACCATTGTTGAATGATGTTCTTTGAAGAAGATGAACATTGTGAGTCTTTGGAGGTTTCGAAAAGAGAAACTACTATTTACTTTGTACTTGGAAGTTTTATGAAAATGATCAAGAATGAATACCAATAGATCGTTTAAATGCCTTGTAGTAAAATCAACTGATTAGATTAAACTTTAAGGATGGATCCAACGATGCTTGTGAAAAAATGGAGGGGCTAAAGTGTAAATACCCAAAACATAGCAATTATGATCTCTGACCATGTTTTTTTAAATTCTGACACACGCACTGACTTGCATTAAATACAAGGAGAAACATATGATTTACCGCCTAATTTATTACTTTTTAAGGTTGCAGCTTCTTGTACGAGGTTTCAGAGTAATAAATACTCCTTGACATAAATGTTGTATTCTCTGGCTGTTTGCTTTACTTACTTACTAATCTTGCTCTAAGATTTATGGATACAGCGTTGTATGGAGCCACAACTTGCAGTAAGAAACTTACTACTTTTAGCATAGATACAGGGGTTCCCTCTAAGCTTCTACAACTTTTCTTTCCACTCATAACTTCAGAATTCTCAGTTCATTTCTTACCATAGAAAACCTTGATTCACATAGAGGCTTGGCGAAAATGTCGGCTAACTGGAGATCTATATGAACTTTCTTTAATACAACATCTTTTTTTTCCTCATGGTCTCTTATGAAATGATGCCTAATGTCTATGTGTTTTGTTCTTGAGTGAAAAATAAGGTTATGAGTAATGACAATAGCGCTTGTATTATCACAGAGAATGAGAGTTTCTTTCTCTTCAATTCCATAGTCTATTAGTTGCTACTATATCCAGAGGATTTGAGCACAACAACTTCCTACTGCAACATATATTATTTCTGCTATAGATGTTGCAATAGATGTTTGCTTCTTGCAGAACCATGATATAAATCTATTTCCCAAAAATTGACATGTTCCACTTGTATTTTTTCTGTCTATCTTGCAGCCAGCATAGTCAGAGTCAGAGTAGCCTTTAAGATTGAATCCTCTTTCTTTAGGATACCGGAAGCTTACTTCTTGAGTTCCTTTTAGATACTTGATGATTCTTTTCACTTCTGTAAGATGTGATTCCTTTGGTGCAGCTTGAAATCTTACACAAACTCCTACTACAAACATGATGTCTGGTCTGCTTGTTGTAAGATACAACAAGGATCTTATTAGGTGTCTGTACTTTGGAAATATCCACATCTTTTCCATTCTCATCTTTATCAAGGCTTATGGATATTTCTATGGGGATTAATGTAACAGATCCATTTTCTATACCAAACTTCTATATAAGTTCTTTTGTGTACTTAACTGATGAAGATTCTTGCATTTAGTTACTTTTCTAACAGTTCAAGAAAGAAACTTAGATCTTCCATCATGTTCATCTCAAACTTTGACTGCATCAGATTTGAGAACTTTTCACAGAGATCTTTGTTGGTGGATCCAAAGATGATGTCATCCACATAAATCTGCACAAGGAGAATACTTTCTCTATCATAGATTCTGAACAAAGTCTTGTTTACTATTCCTTTCTTGAATCCATTCTCCAACAGATAGAAACATAGAGTGTCATACCATGCTCTTGGAGGTTGCTTAAGTCCATACAGAGCTTTGTGCAGTCTAAATATTTTCTCTTCTGCTTGGTCTTCAAAACCTGGAGGTTGTTCTATATAAACTTCCTCCGACAGAAGACCATTGAGAAATGCACTCTTCGGATCCATTTGATATGCATTAAAGTTGTTGTGAGCTGCATATGCCAGAAAAATCTTTATTGCTTCCAGTCTTGCTACTGGAGCAAAAGTCTCATCAAAATCAATTCCTTCTTACTGGCAGTATATTTTACCAACAAGCCTTACTTTATTTCTCACTACAAGACCTGATTTATCCAACTTGTTCTTGAACACCCATTTGGTTCCAATTACTCATTGATGAGATGGTCTAGGAACAATATGCCATACTTGATTTCTTTTGAAAATCATTTAACTCTTTCTGCATGGTTTGAACCCAATTGCTATCTTGAAGAGCTTCTTCTATGCTTTTTGGTTCTGTTTGAGAGATGAAACAAGCGAACATTGCTTCATGGGGAATTGATCTTCTTGTTCTTATTCTAATAGATAGATCTCCAATAATGAGATTTCTTGGATAGTTTCTTAGCCATGTTCTGTCTGTTTCAAAGAGTTGCATAGGTCTTGGTTGTTCCTCATCATGCTGTAAGATGGTAGGTTCTGTTGTTCTAAGAATGTCAGCTGCATCTAGAGGTGTGGGATCTTTCTTGTCGTCTTCTATTGGAAGAAGGACACCTTCGATGTAAGGAATATTTTTGTTTCTTATGGGGCTTGTCCCTTCATCAGGTTCATCCAACTTGCTTGTGTCACAGTGTGGTTCATCATATACTACATGAATTGATTCTTCAACCACCAAGGTTTTTTTATTGAAGATTCTGAATGTTTTACTTATAGCTGAGTATCCAAAGAATACTCATTCATCTGATTTTGCATCAAAGGTTCTTAGATGCTCTTTTCCATTATTGAGGATGTAGCACCTGCATCCAAATATATGTAGGTAGGAGATGTTTGATGTGTATTCATGTCATAGTTCATATGGAGTCTTATCAAGATCCTTGTTGATCAAATATCTGTTCTGAGTGTAGCAGCATTTGTAGCTTCTGCCCAAAATCTTTTGGGGATCTCTACCTCTGCAATTATTATCCTTGTTACTTCTTTAAGAGTTCTATTCTTTCTTTCAATAACATCATTTGTTGAGATGTTTTTACAGTAGAGTATTCATGACAAATACCATTATCAGAATAAAATTTCTCTATAAATTTGTTTGTGAACTCAGTTCCTCTGTCAGACCGTATCTTTACAATGCTCAAGCTTTTCTCATTCTGTATTTTCTTCATAAGGTCAGGTAGCTTGTTTTGTGTTTCTGATTTCTTGGTAAGAAAAATGATCCATGTAAATTTGGAATAGTCATCTACCACCACAAGTGAATATTTCTTCCCACTTATGCTTACAGGTTCTACTGGTCTAAAGAGGTTCATATATAGAAGATCTAAAATCCTGTGAGATGACTTATGTAACTTGTCTTTGAAGGAGCTTTTTACTTGTTTGTCTTTCTGACATGCTCCACATACATTTTCTTTCTTGAATGCCAAGTCTAGCAGACCTCTCACTAGATCTTTTCTTGCTAGCTTGTTTATAGTCTTGAAGTTCAAGTGACTAAGCCTTTTATAACATACCCAACTCAGCTCTGGTGGACTCTTTACAATGAAGCATGTTGGTTGGACAGAAGAGTTCTAGTCTGTAAGGTATATGTTTCATCTTCTTGTTCCTGTAAGCTTGACTTCATTGGTTTTACTGTCCTTGATTAGACACTTGTTGTGGTTGAACTCCACAGTGTATCCCTTGTCATAAAATTGACTGATGCTCAACAAGTTGTATTTGAGTCCCTTCACATAGGATACTTCTTTGATTTGAATATGGCCTTTGATAAGATTTCCAATGCTTCTTTTAGAATCATCTGCAAAGATGACCTTTGTTCCTTTGCATGGTTGAAAATCTTTTAAAATTTCTTTATTGCCAGTCATGTGTCTTGAGCAGCCACTGTCTATATACCATGTTTCACTGCTGCATCCTCGTAATAAAACCTGTAAACAATTCAAACAAATTTAGGTATCCATATCTGTAAGGGTCTTTTATGGTTAGTTTCTTTTGGAACCCAAACTTTCTTAACAGAAATAGTTTTTTTGTAAGTATTGTTGGTTCTCTTTCTGTAGGCAGTTTTTTTAACATACTGTTTGTTAAATGTGTATGCTGAAACTTTTTGTATTTTACCAACACTGTTGTAGTGTGGTCTTCCACCATGCCTCCCTAGAGTATGTCCTCTTTGAGGTTTAGACTTAGAGTCTTGGTATTGGTAGGATAGAGATTTTTGTGCTACAACTTAGTGGGTTGCTGTATCTTCTTGTTGCTTACAGCAAATTGCTTATGCTGCAACAAGCTTTTGTATACAGGCTTACTTCCTGTAGTTGAGCACAGAGATTTCTTACCCTTGTCTATAGTTTTGGTTTGTTCAAGGTCTTTTCAAAGTCACTAAGTAACTCATTTTCTATTGATGTTTCAGCTTGAACAAATAATATAGCTTTGGATGAGCTTGTTGTATTATGAGAGGTATGAGCGTTGTATCCTAGGCCAAACTTCTCAAAAGGACTCCTGGCCATCAACAGACACTCTCTTGCATCTTTAGTCAATTTGCTGAAGACCCTTATGGTTGATTGCAAGTTGTCATTTTCATGCTCTAGCTTAATGATTAGCAGATTGAGCCTTGAGACTTCTTTCTGAAGCTTGCTGCATCTTGAGTTATCAAACTTAGATGTTGATAGAATTTTTGTTAAATATATGTTCTTACTTCTTAGATTCTCATTTTCAAACTTCAGCTCCTCATGAGTTGAGTTTATCTACTCAAAGTCACTTATGATCATTTTGAGGGAATAAACCATGTTCAGCTCCTCTTTCAGGTATTGAAAAAGGTTGGTAAATTACTTCATCATCTCCACTGTTCTCGCAATCCTTTGTCATCAAGCAGATCAATGCTTCTTCATCTGAGGATGAGGTTTCACTATCACTTTTAGAGGATTCTACAGCTTTCAGCACCTCCTTGGTTGATCGGTATCTTTAGTTTTTTTCATTTCCCCAAGGAGAGCTCTAAGTTGTTGCCTGTCATTCATTCTTCTCTCTCTCATCTGATCTCTTTCTCCTTCAGGATACTTGTTGACCTTTGGATATGGGTAATTTCTTGTATAGTATACAGGTTTTTTCTACAGCTATAACATAGGTCAGAAGTATTTGTATTTGTTTGAGGAGAGGGTGATACCTAAGGTGAATGTTGACTTCTTCTTAAATCACTCATTTTGTTGTTCTTCATGAATCTTTTAAATTTCTTAAGGAGTTGTGTCATGTCCTCGTCTGCATCCTCAGCAGACAGCTCAAATTGTTTACTGCAACTTGCAATTACTGTATCTTTTGGACTTCATGTTGTTAGTGTCGTGACTTTGGAGCTTGACTCTTTATTTTCATTCTTCCTTCGGTTGATATCATACTCGAAGGCCTTGAGGTTAGAGAAGAGGTCGAATAAGCTCATGGACTTCAGATCCATTGAGACTCTCATGGTAGTGGTCTTGTTATCCCACCACCTGGAAGGGCTTTAAGCACTTTCATATTTTTCTCTTTCTAAGTGTAGTGCTTACCCAAGGCTTCAAGTTCATTTACTATTAAAGTGAATCTTTAGTCCAACTGTTCCAAAGTCTCTTTAGTCTTCATTTCGAAGAGCTCAAATAGTTGGGTAGCATAGGAGATTGATAAGTGTCATTTTCACCTATTTTTGCGTATGTTTATGGATTCATTTGAATATGTGAGCTACGTTTTTATGGTGATTATTGAGATTATTCATGTATAAGATGCATTTGATGAGTTTATGCTTAGTTTCATGATTTTAATAAGGAAAAATGTAAGTTTCGCATGGAAAATCAAGGTTGTCCAGTGGGGCACGACCTTGGGGCACGACCGTACCAGAATGTGCCACAAATATGGATCGAGACTGGAGGATGGGGCACGACCGTGCCGTGTAGCACGACCGTGCCCGGGTGCGTCGCAATTTCAAGTATTCTCGCGATTTTGAACTCCTATTTGATATATAAGACCTGGAAAAAGAAAAGATGAGTATTATGAGCGAAATGAGACAGAGATACACAGAGAAAGAGAGAGATGAAGGAGAAGGAGGATCAAGAGACGGAAGAATCGGAAGATCGTCGTCAATACGAGTTTAATCTTTCCTCTCTTATTAGTTATTAGATATGATGTTTTCAATCTTGTCTATGAGTTTGACGATAATCATGTCTAGCTAATTTTTTATGGTTTCTAGGGCTTGTTAGTAGTTTAATTCGACTCGTGATGGATCTTTAATGTAATTTAATGCTCATATCTTTCATCTTATTTGTGTGTTTATGAATTGATTGTTTGTTTGATTATTTGGCCGATAATTGAGCACGTTTTAATAATTGAATCAAAATTCGGGAGATGAGATTTAATTATGGAAGAATAAACACATGACACATAAATATACTTAGATCGGGAGATTAAAGAATTTATGTGATGAGATATCAATCTTGGGTGCTTTTGGGAGTTGTTATGTTTCTATCAGATTGAGTAGGGATACCTCTGATGGCATAATAATCAACTGGTTAATTGACTCGGGAGAGCTATTAATTGATATGTGTGATTGCTCATATAGGGTGATTGATTAATGAACTTGGATTGATAAAAGTGATATCTTGATGAGAATTAGATGAAAGCATGTCCTAGAACCTGTTTTATATCTCTGTGATTGTTGAGTTAATTTATTTGTGTAATTATTGTTTCTAATTAATTAATCTGAAATTGATGAAATTTGATTTACCTAGATAAAAGTGATAACCGGATTTGAGTAGTTAATTAATGCCTAGATAGATAGTCTCTGTGGGATCGACCTTGCTCACCACTCCTACAATTCACACCGTACACTTGAGGGCGATAGCTAAAATAAATAGTGAACAGAGATCTTATTGTCTTTTATAAGTTCTGTACCTCTCACATATTTGCTCTACCTTTTCCTAAATTTCCTTGGATGTTTTGCAAGTCTTGACCTTGCTGAAAGTTTCTTTATTCAAGGTTATGAATAGGGCATTCTTAGCCACATTGTCCAAGTTGCTCTCTTTTTATCTTCATTATTCCACTCCTATCTGGGCTTGGTTAGGAAGTTAGGTGGTGGAGGTGCTCCTTCCTTTAAGTCTCTTCCTAGCATAGTGTTGGGAATTTTCCCAACATCTTGCCTTAGGTCGGAGCTTAAATAGGTGCGAGGCACGGCTCTGTCAGATTCGAATCCGTGAGCACAAAGCTACATAAGTATAAGGTATTAAAGTTGTGTCCTATGCCCATTAGATATCCTTTTGGTGTAGCGGTAAAGCGTTTGATGGTCCAAAACTTGGTATCAGAGTAGGTCATGGGTTCTAAGCCCCTTGGGAACACTTTGCAGTGGAGCTGTTAGGGCCTTAAAACTGAGGATGCTAGCATGTAGTGTAGGTTGCTGGGTGGTCGGGACTTGAGAAAGATGAACAGACCTGGAACTAAAGGTTACTAGGGTGGTCGGGACCTGAAAAACATGAATGGACCTGGAACTGAGAAGATACTGGCGTAGCGGACGGCCTAGTTAGGAGCGGCCTGGGTAGCGGCGCAGACGACCTAGGTGGCAGCGGAGTCTGTATGGTGGAGCGGCCTAGGTGGTATAGCGAGTGGCCTGTATGATGGGTGGCCTGTGTGGTGTAATGGTACAAGGCAAGACGTCGAGTCATGGTGACATCGAGATGTGGTGAAAAGGTATATCGATATCGGTGGCGGCATAGACGGCCTAGGTAGCAGCGGAGCCTATATGGCGGAGCGGCCTAGGTGGTGTAGCGAGTGGCCTATATGGTACTGTGTGGCATGGTGGTGCGAGGTGAGACTTCGAGTCATGGTGGCGGCGCGAGGTAAGACGTCGAGTCACGGTGACATCGAGGTGTGATGAGAAGACATGTCGGTGTTGAGTCATGAAGATGTCTAGATGGTTCCAAGGTTGTTGGAGTGGAGAGGCTGGTAGGTGTTGGGGGGGATTGTTGGGAATTTTCCCAGCATTCTGCCTTGGGTCGGAGCTTAAATAGGTGCGAGGTACGATTCTGTCAGATTCGAATCCGTGAGTGCGTTGCTATATAAGTATAAGACATTAAAGTTACACCCTATATCCATTGGATATCCTTTTGGTGTAGCGATAAAGTGCTTGATGGTCCAACACATAGGATTCACCTTAGTAGGAATGATTGGACCCTCGGTGATGACCATCCATATTTCATCATTCATTGCTGAAAGATGTGTCTGTATCTTTATTTTTCAGTCATCATACTCTTTTATGGAAAACATAGGTAACTTATGATTGGAAGAATCCATGATATATTAGAAAAAAAATGAGTTTTTCAAAAAGATGGAGGGAAAACAGCGAGCACAAGGTTGGATCCGGGTATGTGACCAGATAAGTTGGTTCTTAACCCAACTTGCTCTAATACCACTAGTTGGTCCCAAGTGGTCTCGAATGTTCAGAGGAGAAGGGGGTGAATGAACCTTCATCGATTTTAGAAAATCTTTTCGAACTTGCTACACTATAAGTTACTTAAACTTACAACACAGATTGATGCAACTTACAACACTATGGAATAGTACAGTATGCTGTATTTTAGAGTTCTTACAGCGAAAAATGTTACTTTGATAGAAAACTTATTTTCACAAAGATGTTTTCTTATGAAGGTTTCTTTTATGTTTAAAGTAAATGTAGACAAGTATGCAGCACAGAATATATTGAAGCTAATAAAGCACTTACAGACTTATAGTGGTTCGAAGGTGGTGTAATCCTTCTACATCCACTCTACTGCTTTCCCAAGCAGGAACTTTGTTAAGTAAGATTGGATTGCAGGATACAACCTAACAATCTATCAACTTAACAAGTTAACACCTACTAGAAGTTTGCTTATACATAGTTACTGCAAGTTCTAAAGGTAAGTCCACACAGAATTTCTAGACACCCACAAAGGGAAATTGTTTTTCTTCTAGACAACTAACAACAATCAGCAAGGATAAATCCTTTCAACTGATGACACCTAAAACAACCTAGCACACAACAAATAGGTAAAAGTATATGTTTGTTCTTTCTTCAATTGGTGCGGTGACATGATCTTCTTTATCTTTTATAAATCTTTGAAGTTGAGCTTGATCACTTAATTAGGTCGAGTGACTGAAACTTGTATGAATACTTGAGAGTATAACTTGATAATGTTTGGTCTTTTGAGCACAAATGTTTCAGTAACCAGTCTCAGTGCTGCTCAACTCCTATTTATACTTATAGAAAGATAACCGTTGAAGAAGATATCTCTTATTTGAAATTAGGGTTCTGATCAAAGTCATGACTCACATTTAATGCTTCTTGACTTATCTTCTCAACTCATTTAATGTGATAGTTGCGGCTCGCAGCTTTCTACAACCTGTTAGGCCACGTGTCATCTTTGCATTGGTTCTGCAACTGCAACTTTGATTTTGTCTCAATCGTCTCTATTCTGATTTGAATTGATCTGCGTTCCTCGTACTTCATTTATTCATCTTCGGATAACAGGTTAGGTTGCTTCTGCAGCTGTATTTAAATCTTGTTGGAGTATGCAGCAAGTTTTTACTCTATGCTACATCTTGAAACTACTTGCAATAACTTGTTCTTACTGCATTGCTGTAACTTTCGCTTGGTTGCAGCTTCTCTTTCTTCTTACTACTACATTCCTCTTGACTTTCTCTGCTGTATATCCATTCATGTTTTGCTTGATACAACAAGTATTTTCTTGAAAGCCTCTATCTTCCAGCCCTTAGCTTACAGACTCAAGTATAGTCTATATGTATTCACTTAAACATTGTAAAAAATTGGGTACTCTAACTTCTTATTTCAAGGTTGGTTTGTCTCATCAATATTACACTATTATATTAATCCTAATATTGATATCCCAATATTACACTATTATATTAATCCTAACTGGATTTTTGTTGAGTCTGATTAGACTCACTTTCTCTTATTACATCTAAGGGTTTATTTTCTAAAAACCCTTATTTGGACCCTTTCTTTTTTATTGATTGGATCTCTCATTCTTGACCTTGAAGCCCTGTCCAAATAATGGCTTCTCTTGTGTTTGATAGTAAGAACAAAATAGCTCTTCCCATCGATCGATATATATCATGTTACATACCTTTCTTCTTGTGTTTTCCGTTGTCCAAACCTTGTTTTCCCAGATGAGCTTCCTTTTATTTTCAAAAAGGTATTCTACAAATCTGATAGTATTCCCTATCATGGAGTTTAACAGGAATAATCCGTTTATAAAATTCTAAAAAATTTTGAACGAATACTTGATCTTATCCATCTCTGTGAGACAGATCCATAATCCTCATGCTCACCCTGTAGATATTTCATCTTCTATGAGGGCGACGACTAAAAGACTGTTTGTTGGTTGTGTTTTTGCTTTATGAAAAGCTACCATATCAGGTCTCCGCGGCTTGATGAATTGGAATGTTGGATGAGACCCTTTTTCCTATAATTTCTAGAGCCGCTGAAATTAATTTTAGCTCCAAGACATCTCTTCAATCCAGGTATGGGTTATTTTGCCATGAGTCGTGAATGGCTAGGATAATATATTCCGATAATTTTGTAATTTTTGGAAAGCTCAATACGATGGTGAATATTTAAGCAATGGCTCCAAAATCAAACCATTGGCGTACGTAATGTTGATTTGCACCCGCAAGCATCCACAATCGTGGATATTTTTCAGACCAACCAATAATAATTTTACTAAGATTGATCTCATTTCTTGCTATCAATTTCTCCCATATCTTTTGGTAAACCAACAAAGGAAAAAATGACTCATTAGTGTTAAACTTTTTCGAACCTGTCTGTGGCCTTAGGTTAAACACCCCTTCTTTAACACCAAAGGTGTTGGGTTACTTGGCTTGTCTGGAATAAAGTCCTCACTATCCAAATTAATTTTTCTATCGAAGTCCGATAGATTGCTTGTATTGGCATTATCTATCTTTACACCAAAATCTGATGTAAAACTCGTATCTGCAGAATGTCTTGCTTCGAGTTTAACGATACCCATTGTGTCCATCGATGATGAAGTTTTCTCGTGTATTTCTTTTTGGATCACCGATGGTGATGCTAATTTGAGAAGAGGTTTCTTAAGTGCATCCCATAAATAGGTATGTATAGCTTGTATGATCATATGACCTTTTGGACATAGTCTAAATCTGCATTTTGAACATAGGTAGTTGTTTCGGCACGTGTCCTTTTGAACATAGTCTCATATAGCTCATATCGTAAGTTTCTTAAAGTTTTTACTGAGGTGTCTCGATCGTACCGTGATAAAATCAGCTTCAAGAATATCCATTTCTCGTGAGAAAATCTGCAAGAATATTTTCATGAGATTTAACAATAATAATATCAAATAAATAATATTGGCATTCTACTTGCCACTAGATAATACGTGTTTTTTCAATTTTTGATTCAAGTTTATTTTTCAAGAAAGCTTTAACATTTGTATTATCAACTTTTAAAATAAATTCTTTTACTAATAAAAATAAAGGCCATTTTTTGAAAATTTTCCACACAACAAAGAATTCTTTCTCGTTGATATGCCAAAGTTTGGCTTATTGTTCAGAGAACAATCCTCCTGTGTATCTACATAGTTCTTCGTATGTTGATATTTTTCGCATGAGCAATGATGCCTATCAGAAGTCATTAGCGTCTATATAGACAACTAATTGATCTTCATCTTATTGAATTGTGAGTTTTGACAGATTATTACAAAATTGTTTTAACTCACGTACTCATTGGAAATGTATTTCTTTTCATTTCCATTTCGTCTTTTTATCCTTTTGCAAAAGTGGACAAAAATATTTTCTGTATTTTGCTAGGTCTTTAATAAATACACCTGCAAATTAATAACACCTAAAAAGTTTTGAAGGTGATTCTTATCTTTTAGAACACCTGTAAATTGCGGATTTTCTCCACAATGTGTTCCTATAGTTCTATACCTGCATGATCAATAATAACATTGAGAAACTCGATCATATTAACAACAATTATTATCTTCTTTTCAGATAGCACTAATCCTTCTTTAAGACATACTTCAGAAAATATTTCAAGATGTTTAATATGTTCTTTCATATTCTTAGATGTAATTAATATATCGTCGATACAGATGAACATAAACCCAAAATAACCCTTAAAAAGATTATTCATCTTTCGTTAATATATCTGTGGTGCATTTGCAAGTTCTATTAGGAGCACATTCCAGATATACTGACCATGTGGAGTGAAAAATCTATATATTTTATAAACTCTTTTTCCATCCTAATCTAATAAAATCCAAACTTATAATCAAATTTCAAAAACACCTTTGACCCTTTAATATAGTTAGTTAAATGTTCTCTACTCGAAATGTAATAACCATCAAAATTGAGTATTTTATTAATACTTTGATAATTAATTACTAACCTTATTTTTCCTCTTTTTATTTCACCGTGTTTTCTTACCAAAAATCCTGGGCTACTATAAGAAGAGACTCTAGCTTCAATCAACTTAAGATCGATATGCTCTTTAATGATTTTTTGCATATATCTTTCTTATCTATCATGTTCATTTAGATCGGTTTGTATTGAACCAACTCATATCAAAATTGTTCATTTATATTTAGAATTGCTTCAATCTTATTTTTATTCCACCAAGCTAAAGGATCCTCGTTGAAATTCCTCTGAATTAGCTTTTTGACATTTTCAAGAGAAAGCATACTTCCTCATTGATGTCAACAACTGGTGTCCTTTCATGTATCACACTTTTTAGAAGTTGGATAACTTCTTCCAATGTCTCTTTGAACCCTTGTTGTTTGAAAGACAAAAGAGCTTTGCCAAATTTCCTTTTATCCTACATTTTAGAATGGGTTAATTTGACATCATCACCATGTTTGCTTCGAAAATTAATGGGCATTATTCTGTTGAATACCTTTTCTCTCCACAAAACATGTAATTAAACAACCACAGTTAGTAGTAAAGGTTAACAGGTTTTTGTGGTTATCTTGCTCATATTTTGTAAAAGTTTGGATAAAATTGTTACCCCAATAAAATATCAGCACATGTATCATGCATATAGATTGGTGGCATTTTTACATTGTACTAAGATATACCAAATGCTCCTCCTATCATGATTCTTGTTTCATGAATACCCTTATTGAATATCAAGATTTTCTGAGAAAATTTTCTTCCTACAATATTAGGTAATGTTTCCACAATATCACTAGGGAAAACTCCTGGTTTTTCTATGCAAATACCTGAACTTGAATCAATATAAGCAGCAAAGTATTATGTCTTATATTGATCATACATTATCCTAATGGATATATATTTGGAAAATGGGCTCTTCATTCCACCCTTATCAAGTGTCCATCGGGACTGAACTCTATCTATTTTTCTTTTCATCCCCAAAGTTTGTGTTCTTCAAGGAAACTTAGACCTAAGGTCATTGAACCTTTGGTTTTATCTGCATTACCTATGATAAACACTTTATAGTCTATTATTTCTAACATGTCTTCATATCTACCAATCGTTGGTTGATGTAAATGATATATTTCATCACAAGAAAAAATATTACAGTTTTCTGATGTATTAAAAATAACACAAATTTCTTTCCAACCCTCAGGGCAATGTATTTTAACATTACTAACCCTAATCTTTTGTGGGTTGAAATCCTCGAGTGGTTCTTTTCTTTTTAGGCTTAAATCCTATCTTCGAAAAAGAACATTTTATCACTGATTTCAGATTCAAATCTCATTAATCTATTAAGAACAAGATGATCTTTAATCAGTATGTTAACACCACCTATCCTAGAGTTTTGGATTAGGTTCGGTGTCATGACTTTAGTAAATTCTTTGAAAATTTTAAGAATTTCAATATACTCTTTCCTAAGAAACAAATCATAATTATGTGTATTGGAAAGTGCATATGATATTTTATATATAATAGAATATGATCTATTACCCTATTTCATTAAATCATTTTTTTTTTGAAATCTTGATGAAGGGTTAAGACTCGACTAAAATTTTGGTCAGCTAGATTATATGCAATCCTAGGATGAATGTCAAATAGTTTGTCAACATACAAATTTCCTACCATTGTACCAAAACATCCATCTTTTAAGTTATTAATTTTTCTATCCATTATCGATAGATGAATTTCTAAATCAATAACTTCTTAGAAGATAGCTTTGATTACTACTTCAATGGTTCCAACATTGATACATTTCATAGTCAATGTTACTTCTTCTTTGATTCGACTCAATTCCTTAAGAATTTTCTTGTTTCGAAATAAGCTGCATATCAATTCTGTAATTGGTTAATTCCATAGGAATCGAAACTCATCTGAGTTCACTCTGTCGATGATATTATGCTTGTGTTGTCTTAGCCCAAACTGATTACAGATCCGACTAACACCTTCAATCCTGAAACCGTCGTAGGGACTCATGGTTGAATTATGTCTCATGATTCTTTCCATCGTTTTGTTTGAGATGACCATTTGTGTAAAGAATCCTGATAGATTTTTCGATGTTCGGAGTCTATCTTCTGGCTCGTAGCTACTCATCTGATTCTATTGATGACCCATAAGATCTATATTAATCACTTTCGAATTCTTCTTCATAAATACTTTCATCTGAAAAAATCTCATTGAACTGGTAAATTGGTATCAAATCACCATAGAAAACCGCATTAAGAATGTCGATAATTGGCTTGAATTGGCGTAATTTACCTTATTTTTATGGGCAGTTTGGGGAAATATGACCTTTCATACCGTATGTCCAGCAATTGCAATCCTTAAAACTTTCATTTGTACAAGTATGAGCTCGTTTGAAAGTTCTTCTTATTGGTATTCTTTATGTTGACTTCCCTGTGGATTTAGATCTTTGTGAAGAAAACCTGAAAAGACTGAATTTCTGACCAGACTTGTAGGTTCTGACCTCTAATTTGGACCACCATGATTTTCCTCGGAAGGAAGATCTTCTCTGTGATCCTCCTGATTTGGCATGAGATACACTTCTGAGGTGTTTCTTTCTTTTTTCCATGTCTTTTTTATCTTGGTTCTCCAATAATAATTGGAAAATCGTTGTTATCACAACAAATATGAGTCTTTTTTATCTATCTTTTGAGTTTTTTCTTCTTCTCTTGTAGTGTCACTTATTAACGCCATTCTCTCAGACTGTCTTTAAGAAAAGACATTATTCTTGCAACTGAATCTATTTGACCTAGAGGTAGTTTATAGGACTGTATAAGCATTTCCCTCCGTAGGCTGCAAATTTTTGCATAGAACATCACCGCTGCAACATTCAACGGGATTTATGTTTGGAAGTAATAATTGCGAAACCAATAGATGTATTCATTTACCTGACATATACTTCTTAACTCAAAAGCATACAGAGCTTATGTATTCTCTCGACTATTTTTTTTCTTATTTTGATCAAAGTATCCATCTCCAATGAAATAGACCTTTAACAACCTTTTGAATCTTTCGATGATATCATAAATGATATCTCCGACAATGATTTATTCTTTTACATAGGGAGCTGTAACTTTCCATCCATTTTTTTGCTAAAGCTTTCAAATTATTTTTAATTAGTTTGATAAAGTTCTCTATCAATGTCCAGTGTTGATGAAGCCACCTTCAAGGTAGCCATCTATTCATCGATTAATTTCCCCATGTTTCTGAAGTCGATGATATCGGTTGTAAGTACCAACTCATATGGATGTGTAGGCTCTAACATGGTTCTTGTCCATGGGCTATTAGCTGGTATCTGATTTCTTTATGGGTGTCTTCTCTACTGAGTTCCAGAAGTACTTGGGTCGAACTCGTCATTGAATTCCCTCCGTGATTGCTCAAGGACGGATGTGTTTGAACTCGTACTTCCTTTTGGATTAGGAATTTGAGAGTTCATCTTAATGTTAACCAGATCCACAATCCCCGGATTGGAGAGTGATTCGGTTAACTTTGAGATATCAACTCGTGATGCCTCCATCTCAGACATTTCTAATGATTTCAATCATTAGTTCTTCATGGCTTTTAGGCTTCAAGATCTCTATAGCAGTTCATTTTGGAATAATTAGTTTATTCCCAAACGCATCTCTGAAGCATTCATTTTGGGATCGGTTGGAACCTGCTGGTAATTTTCCTGTCAAAATTTTTTTTTTCACATCTAAAACTTCTGTTGGATCTGGAATAGAGATCTGAATATTTTCTCTATTTGACCACCATAATATTGGATGGTCTTTTGGATCTCTCTAAGATCTTGTGAGATCTTAGAAGTATCTGGAATAATTTTGTTCCAATCCTTGTTGGACGTCATAGAAATGATAGTCCTGCAACTCGTTTTATCTCGAAAAAAAATTTAGATACATGTTTTCTTGATTTTCTCCTCCGTTAGGCATATAAAATCAGTATTGTTAATATAAATTAAATTTATTTCTTCAATAAACCTAGATTCTGATACCATTTTTGCTGAACAGGTCTAATAAATATATGAATTGAAATTGTTAATACAACTTAGAGAAAATTAGATTGAAATAATAAATTGGCTTGGAAGAAGTATTTTTCAATGATTGCACATGTGAGATCAAAGGGCTTTTTTGGTCTTTTTATCTTTTTGTGGTCTTGGAAGAAGTATTTTTCAATGATTGTACATGTGAGATCAAAGGGGTTTTTTGGTCTTTTTATCTTTTTGTGGTATTTTTGAAACATTTTATTATGTTTAGTGGTAGAAAAGAGTTATTGTTATATAAAATGTGGTATTTTTAGTACTTCTCCCTTATATTAAATATGCCCCTCAAAATGTATATTTATACCTACAACTTAACAAAAATGACATGTGTGTAGTAAATTTTGTGGTGTTTACATATAGCCCCACCCTAAAATAATGGATGCTTCTATGGAATTTTGGTCCAGTAAATTAATTAACTAGAAACTTCAAGACCACGTTAATTGGTCAAGTACATTCGTAGAAGATTTGTTCTATTGATTTCCTATGAATTTAAAATATTCTTATATATTGAGTAAAAGGTTGCACATTGTGACTCCAATTAAAGATATTGAAAATTAATGTGGCTACTAAATAACCACTTCATGTAATATTTTTTAATATTTAATATACATATAAATATCATAAGCTTGATTTCTCAGGGTTTAATCTTAGTGATAAAATTTACAGGAAAAAAGTTATTCCATCCAAGAAAGAAAAGACTCCTATTTCTTTGAAGTATAATTTCTTTTATGGTAGTAAAATTAACACTTTTTTATAAGTTGTCGATTTTCATTTATATTCATCTTATTTGCTGGTTCACTCAAACTTAACTCTTTAACATTGTTTTCATAAAGTATCATTTTAATTTCAAGTAAAAACTATATACTGATAACTTTTGAAACATGCATGACATTTTTATAAGAATTTTAGATACTCAATTCTTTTTGAATACAAAAGAAGTGGTTTTCTTTATTTTGTTGGATTTTCTGAGGTGAATGGAAATTAAAGTCATGTTAAATTGTGTTATTAGATTAAGGTGCGTCTCTATATGTGAACCAAAAGTTGTGAACATTCATAACTAATTCAATAAGAGTCTTAGAGTCCATTTGGATTGGTGGATTTGAGAAAGGATTTGAAATCCATGGTAGCAAATCCATCGATGGTGTTTGGATAGATGTGGATTCCACCACTTTCATTTTGAACTAATTTTGGAGTCATTTTGATGAATTTCAAATCCACTCCAACTTCAATAGATTTGAAATTCATTCATTTCAAATTTTAAATTTCAAATCACTCTATCCAAACACAACCTAAGTTCATTTTTATTAAATGATACCTATGATAGAATAGACTTAATTGATTTAAATCAAAATGTGCACTTAGTCGCAAACAGACACTTAAATAAATATATATATATATATAGACCCTCTCTCTCTATTTCACAATCTACACACATCGGAATTTTCTACGAAATTCATTTTATTCCTTATGAATGAGTAATCTGTTGGAAAAATCCATAATTTTTGCTCATTTTGAGGTAATTTTGCATGTGGGTTTCGTATCTAAATTAAAAAATAAGTCGTTTGAACGTGTTCTCCTCCGAAAGAGGTTCGAGACGGTATATAGCTTACCCAAAATAATTTAATGGATGAATGAGAAATTATGGGTCGAAGTGGTGACTTGGATCCTTTTTGGAATGCTTGGGAGCTTAGAAGAGTCTTGTCCCACATCGGAAAAATGAAACTAATTTCATTGGTTTATATTGTTTTTCCTCTTTGTTGGAGATAAGAATGGTTGGCAAGAAGGTTCTCTCTCACATGCACGGGGTGCAAATCAAATGTGGTTTCAACTTCAAACCTTGAACTCAGGTGTGTGTACGACCTGCGTACACTAATATTGGTCTGGAGACGGCGGGCCTAGTCTCGTTCCTTTTGCCACTTAAACTTCACCAAATTATACGTGTACACGAGTTGCACTCTATGTGTACACAGATTATCTCGGAACTTTGTGTACACGATTTTGACTACTTTTCTCTTCTGTAACGATCAACTTTTGACCTTCCAACTACTTCTAATAGTCCTAGAGTGACTTTTTGTTTCGTTCTCCCCTCGTTTCATTGGCCTTCCATTAATACTGATTGGGCGTGCTTCCAGTTCGTTGTCGGTGGAAATTGTGTGTTTGACTCGTCATCTTGCAACTGTTGTATCCTGAAAAACAGACATCCTTGTATCCCTCTAGCACTGTGTGGAGGGGACGAATCTGTTTTAAGGAAATTGTAAAAACAAGCCCTCAATTTTTATTTTATTTGTTTCTGTTTTCGTTTTTGTTTCTAGTCATTTCCTCAATTCCATTTTACTAACATATTCAATATACAATTTGATTCATTGTTTCTCTATAATGTATAGTACCACTATCACAAGACATAGGTCATATTATGAGGACGATTATCAAGGAATCGTGAACACTGTGATGAAATAATTTCACCTTCTGAAAAATAGTCTAAATTTTGATTATGTGTTATAAATTATTCATCTCACGTAATTAAATTTGGAAGAGGCTTTAAATATATATATATATATATATATATTATACTCCTAAAATTCAACTTTTACATATATATATAGCACGCATTAATTATTTAATATGGGTGAATGAAACGAAAGCTAGCGACAAACTAAGTGATGTCTTCTTCATGTTTTATAAACTGTAATAATAAGCCAAAATAAGAATCGAAGAAACAAAACTCAAAAAGTTAAAGACACGTGTGTCATTCTTCAATCTCAAATATGAAGAAAAAAAAAAGGAAAAATTTAGTTAAGACTTAAGAAGCGTGTGGTATGGGCTCGATTCGATTGATTGATTCAATAATGTCAAAGATATATATATTTTTTCAAACATTATTGATACAACAATAATGTCAAAAGATTGGGACCCACAATGAATAGTTCGATTTTTTGACGTACATTGTAGGTTTTGAACCTAGCGCTAAAAATTTATTAAATTTAAAATTTTGTCCATTCCATACCAAATCTCTGATATTTCAAAATAAATATTATAATAAATATATACAAATGACATTATTTACTTACAAATTGTGTGAATTAAAAATAATATCATATGATAGAGAATCTAAATCGATAGAGAATCTAAATCGACATTTCTAACACAAAACAATGTTATCAATTTGGTTCATACTTAAGGTTTAAAAATCTAATATAATAATAATAAGGGAAAGTATAAAAATGAGTCATTCTCTTGAACAACTGTGCAATCGGGTTGACCCAGATTTATCCAGATCTGCATGTTTTTTTGTTTTTTTTTAATTCTTATGTTGAACTTTTATGTTATATTAATATAACATTTATATTATATTAATACGATTTTTATGTACAAATATTCTAACATTTATGTAATATTATAACTTTAAAAAAAGAATTCAACATAATTTGTACATATATACCTTTATGTGATATTACTCATATTTTTATGTGATATTACTTATACATTTATATCAATATAATCATATTTTTATATAATATATAAAGGTACAACTAACATGTATAATTAAAAGGTTTGACTACATAACTGAAAGATATTAAATGTATTAATATTTATCTAAAAAAATTGTAAAAGTATGAATGTTACAACATAAGTATATGAGAAATATAACTGAAAGATATACATATATTTTAAGAAAAATGTAGAAAATAAAAGTTGTGAACGTGGGAGCGAGGGCCGGATTAGATCAACCCAAATTGCATGGATTTACCAATGCATCAATTTCACAAGAGATTTTGTGTATAAAAAGACATTATGTGATTTAAGAGCATTTTGAAATTTTTTAATGTGTTTTGTTTTCGAGAGAAAAAAAATTCTTTGTTAACAAAATTGAGTTTTTACTTTTTAGTCTAACACAGAACTGGATTGGGTAAGTTTTCTAATCTTATTGTCCCCTCTCTCCATTTCCCAAGCTCATTAAAAAATAAATAATATACAAAACATATAACAATTGTGTTTTAACTAATTTTTACAAATTTTATAAAATTAAAATGGAGATTACGTCAATTACCAATTGGATCAAAAAATCACGTCAACTATCATATAGGATAAATTAACAATGTTGAGTTAAAAAGCTAGAACAAATAAGCGATTATATACGAGCTTGGATATATGTAGATATGAGTTATTCTTTTTTTTTATTTCGGGAACTCTTTGACAAATACTGTAGAAACAATGCATAACACAGATTTATTACCGAGGGGGAATAAAATGATTTTACATCCAATTGATAAGGTTAAATATTTAAAATGAACGAATTTTTAAGCAAAATTATCTAAAATGTTGCACTACTTTTTATCATGTCCCAACTCTCTTTTTCAATTTGTTTATGTCTTTATGGGAAGTTCTCATGTTGAACCATTTTTTTGCAAAGACCTCGTGTAGCTTTTTTTTTGCCACGTCCTCGACTTCCTTTATATATATTTATTAATTTTTTAAATTTTAATTTATTTATTTATATTAAAAAGACTAACTCTATCCCTATTCAACCAAGTTAATATTTGTATCCCTTTTAAAAGAGTTTTGTGATTAAAACGATTGATTTTCTAATTGTCACTTACGTAGTATAGAAGACGACTTTGAAGAAAAAATTGAAGAAAAACTTGAAAATAATGCTATTATCTTCAAACAGAGATAACGTATATAGATAGATAATTTGTGAAGTCTAGTGTATTCATTTAAAACTTGTTTTAAGATTTAAACTGAATGATGTTGTATATTATTATTATTATTATTATTACTATTATTATTATTGTTGTTTGAATGAATATTTATTTTAAATTGTTAAATTTTTATCTCCGAAGCCGAACAGATCTCTCCATTACACTAAAATCTCTGAAGAAACCAAACCCATTTTCCTGAGAAAAATCTCCGAACTTTGATTCAAATTTGAACAATTAAAAATCCTACGTTTGAAACACAGTTGCACCCAAGTTTTAGCATCTGACACTTAAACTAGTTCAATACTTCCATCTTTTATTGTTTCAGCAAGAACATAGGAATATATACAAAATCTTAAAACAGTAAAGATACACTGTAGACTAGCTTTTTTTTTTGTGGAATTATGTAGTTGTATGGAGAATGATGTAAATAGGTATCCGAAACCCAAGACTGTAGTGTAGTCGACATCACTACTCAGGTTTCCAAGAGGAGAGTGGAGGTGTCTCTGAGTTTATCCAAGTCGATGTCATGTAAGCATGCCTCTCTCCATGAACCACATCAGCTGAGGCGTAGGACTCGAGTTCAGCCATCTCTTCTAGAGTTAACTTGAGAGAGAGAGCCCCAATGTTTTGGTTGAAGTTGTCGATTTTGGTGGTACCAGGTATCGGACACACATCATCTCCTTGGTGCTGAACCCAAGCCAATGCTAGTTGAGACGGGGTGCAACCTTTTCGTGTGGCCATTTCTCTTACCCTTTCAAATACTAGCTTGTTCTGTTCCAGATTTTCTGCCTTAAACCGTGGAAAATTCTGCAAAGAATGATGTACTGAAGGAGCTTGTTGTAGAACTAGGCAAATTAAAACTTTTTGTCTTTTCAATAAAAGGGTTAAACATAATTGATTTAACCAACCTTTCTCAAGTCGCCCTCTGCCAAATTGTGTATCAATTTTGCACCTGAGGAGAAGAAGCCACGCCCAAGTGGACTATATGGGACAATTGCAATACCAAGTTCTCTGAAATGCACAAGATAAACAAAATGAATATTTAATAATTCTTGCATCATATGATATTTAAAAGGAAAGAGACGGTCAATCACCTGCAAGTAGGAACTATTTCGTCTTCTAAATCCCTTGACCACAAGGACCACTCATTCTGAACAGCAGTTAATGGATGAACGGCATGGGCCCTTCTGATTGTTGAAGCAGATGCCTCAGACAGACCAATGTATTTTATTTTCCCTTCTTCAACAAGTTTCTTTAGTTCTCCCATCTTGAAAAGCATAGCCAATAATGTGAGATTAGAAAGAAAAACTTAGTAAAACAAGGAACTACACCGAGATTACTGACAAATGGACTCTCGGTTAAATTTCTAATTTTTGGTTCCAATCCATTGTTTCACCTAGTCATGGCTAGAGCAGTAAATGTGTTGAACTACTAGGCCGTTAAGACGTAAGCATACATTTTAACGTTCAGTAAAGTAAATCAGGAATCATGATTCTTTGGGAGTGGATGTTATCAGGTTTCCATCCACCTCATACTTGTAAAACTCAAGGTAAATATACGACATTTATGTTCTTCGACTTTCCAGAAAAATGGAAAAAGGATAACCAGGACATATATTACCTAAATGAAAATAGAGTATAGTAAGTATAACCGGAAAACAAAGTATGTTCTCTCCAGAAACTGCTAGTTTTCGGATACGAGATATCCATCCCAGTCACAATGGATGAAGATGATGAGAGAACAAAATAATAAAACCTTGAAAATGCAACACCAACCTGCCACTCCATGCCTTAAAAGAAATAAGTTAAAAAAATATCATATTGACCAGCCTTTGACTTAAGTCAAAATCTGTTATGTTAAGTGCTTGAGTTATGTTTCTATACAGTGGCAGCTTCTCTTCTATCTCAATCATCAGCTGCAAACTAAGAAAAATATAGCTACATTGCGCTTCTAGGCATATCTATCGTGTACTCTCTTCTCTCTCAGTTTCACTCTGGCAGACAAAGGATAAACAGGTAAAGCAATAAGATAGAAATTAATTTCAGTCATATTTCAATGTCTTAGTTTTTTCCAGGAAAATAAAAAACTTCGATGGATAAACACTTTCTGACAGAATTTTCCAGGAAAATAAAAAACTTCGATGGATAAACACTTTCTGACAGAAAGACACACAATAACTAACATCAACAACAATTAACTATGAGTAGCCATCACTTCAAATGTGAATTTTTGAAATTTGGATCTAAAATAATACTTCTACAGGCAGAGATCAAACCGTGACTTCAATAGGCACACGAGTGTCAATCCGATGAGCATAATAGAGATCAATGCAGTCAATGTCAAGACGCTTCAAGCTTGCCTCACATGCAGCCCTCACATATGCTGGGTCACCACGTATATCCATCTTCCCATCCTTTGTAGTTAT
The DNA here is from genome assembly GCA_028654395.1 of Scutellaria barbata. NCBI lineage: Eukaryota > Viridiplantae > Streptophyta > Magnoliopsida > Lamiales > Lamiaceae > Scutellaria > Scutellaria barbata. The sequence continues at coordinate 6,339,238 of CM053649.1, read as the reverse complement.
TCCAAACTTCGTAGCTATTTGCACCTTTTCTCTCTCGACCTCTTTCAAAGCCTAACACAAATCATTTAAACAAATAAGTCATTCATGATTTTGACATACCAACTAAAAGTTGGGAGCACCCAGACTATGTGCTTCTAAAGAAATTCACCAAATTTGTGGTGATTTAAGGTTCCTTCAACAGTAAACTTTACAAAAAAATGCAACGTGTGCATAACAAATAAACACACCATGAAAGAAAATGTATACTAACATGTTTCTCTATTTCAAGATGAGAAGAACTTAACTATTTAATATAAACATCAAGTTATACCTGATGTGGCATCTATATATGAACATGAACATGAACAAAAATCAATAGAAGCAAATATGAGAATGTTAAGATGGATGTGCAGGTACACTAGATAGAATTCAAAATGAATCCATTAGAAAGTGGAAGTAGCGCCAAGACAAGAAAGTTAGAGGAACATGATTAAGATGATTTGGACATGAGCATACGAGAGTTTAGATGCCCCAAAACAACATATAGAAAGTAGAGAAATATTAACTCAAGTTAAAAGGGAAAGACCATAGAACGGGAAAGAAACTATTGAAAACGACATGTTATTTCTGAAATGTAAACATTACTCAAAAAAAACAGAGATCCAAAATTTTTTATATAATTATATAGCAAGATGAGATTAAAGTTTCGGAAATATAATTTTACTATTTACTCTATTGTACGTAGAACTTCTTGTTATTGCTGTATTTTGTTAACAATTTTAACCAAAATAGATATGCTGCTTTCAAATAAAAATGAGAATAATTCAAATTCACCACAAAATAAAACATTATTTCAGATAAGTTTAATTAATAAGAATATAAAGTAGAATGAAACGGGTTAACAATATAAAAAGAAAAACTAAGAACCAGCACCCTTCTAAGTAAAATAAGCTACATTTATATAAACAAAATATTATTAGAACATTAAAGGCTAGTAGGTGACAATGAGGTTAGATTTAAATTCAAACTCATTGGCCAGTTTGAGACACAATATTTTCAGGGGAAAAAAAAAAACCTATTCTAACTCGACCCATGATTATCTGTGTCCAAAACCTGAACTCAACCCCCATATGTTTATTCACAAGTAACCATCCCCTGAAATGATATGTATATTTGAAACTCACTAAATTGACCTAAATAACACACCATTTTACATGGGTCATGGCATAATTTAAACCTGAAAATTATATCAACAATTCGAAGTTCAGCTGGATAATCATCTAAAATCAAATCACTATCACAATTTCAATGTCTAGCAACCGTTTGTAAATTTAAAATTTTATTAAGGCTATCACAGTAAAACTTAGATTCCTAAAACTAAAACACTAAAACTCAAATCATTTCATCTTAGGTTCGTCTCGTGTTTTCGCAAAAAACTTTGCACAAATAATCTACAATTTTTGAGAATAGAAGAACAGAAGACATGAAACTTAGCAATTGATTTTTCAAACTGCAAAAGAATAGCAAGAGCTAACAAACTGCAAAAGAATAGCAAGAGCTATTGAAGTTCTTCAAGTTCCTATTTAATTAATTCCCAATAATCAAAGTTCACAAATGAAGTAGTAGCATTCGCACCTTGCCGATGAGAATCTCGTTGGTGTGGGGCCCGTAGACGTCAGAGGTGTCGAGAAAAGTGACGCCGGAATTGACGGCGTGGTGAATTAGGTTGATCATATCGGGCTCGGGCTTGGGCGGGCCGTAATTAGCGGACATCCCCATACAGCCCAGCCCTTGCTTGGAAACCTCAAGCCCCTGCTTCCCTAGCGTGATTCTCGGAACATTTACCGCCATTTTTCTTTTCCTGATTGTTGGATTTTCTGTGATACTTCCACACCAACTTCACTCTTCAATTTATAGCAACTGAGATTTTTTTTTTTTTTTTAGCTACTGATGAGAGTGTGAAAGTATTGAATGTTTATCATGATCGCGTGCCTCATATGATGACACGTGTTTATTTGTGGAAATTCATTTTGGGTCCTCAGCTTCCTTTTGGTACATTAGATTTTAAGAATATTTAATATCGATCTAAAATGTTATAACAGAGCTAATTAAGCAGTACATTGATCTAAGCAAAGAATAAAACCCAAGAATGTTACATAATAATATTACTTTTCATCCACTTCAATTTTCAGCAATTACTCACACAATAATTCTGAGTATTTTCAACACAATTAGATCAGAACATGTACAGTTTTGCATTTCGATCAAGAGAGAGGAACATATGGAAGGAACTTTAATTTTCAGCACTGATGAAATTATATAATTAAGGTTTACTAATAAAAAAATAAAATTGAAATACTGTCGTACCAGACATGGATGGCGGCGAAGAGATACATGAATGTGACCAGTGGCGATTAACCTATCATGGCGGCGGCGATGGTAGCCAGAGCTCGGAGGCGTTCGGAGTAGTTTGATGAGAAAAGGGACGGGAATTTTCTAAAAAAAAAAAATTTCGTAAATAATTAAGAAATCTTGATTATACATTTATTTCTCATTTTCTATTTATGAATTTGTATAATTATAATAACGTCAAAACTTGTATGCCCCCAACCCGCTCCACCGAACCGACCCGGTAAAAAACGGGTCAATATATATATATATATATATATATATATATATATATATATATATATAAATTTAATTTTTTTAAATTGAAAATACTCCCTACAGTTTTTCTCTCGCAGTGTCTCGCGCTCTCTTCTTCTCTTTTCTTCGATTTTTTTGCAGTTTTTTCGTTCGTTTCTTCGATTTATTGTAATCATTTTGCAATATTGTGGAAGATTATCAGTATTTTGAAAGATTTTGTGGAGATTTCGCTTCAAACGATAGTGGTAAGTGTATAGTTTTTTTTTCGTTTTTTTTCATAGATAGTGTTTTAGTTGTTAGATTATACTACCTCCGTCCCTTAACACTTTGCACACTTTCCTTTTTAATTTGTCCCCAAACACTTTGCACACCCAAAAATGGCAAATTTTAACATAATCAACACCCTCACAATACACATTTATTTACAAAGAATGCCATTACTTTTTCTCACACAATACCATTTAATATTCAAACTTTTTTTTAAAAGTTGTGCTTAATTTGACCACTATACCCTCAACCAAAAAGCAAATATCTACTTTTTCTTAAAAAGTGTGCCTAATTTAGTGTGCAAAGTGATCCGGGACGGAGGGAGTAGTTGTTTTTGCTTTCATTTTGTTCGTTGTGTGTTTGTTTGTTTGTGCTTGTATGTGTGTGTTCGAAATTTTAGGGTTTGTTTGTTTTTATGTGTGTGTTCAAAATTTTAGGGTTTGTTTGTTTTTATGTGTGTGTTCATTATCTGTATTTTGTGTGCTTGTATGTGTGTGTTCATTATCTGTCTTTTTTGTATGATTAGTTGTTTATTATGAGTTTATGAACCTTTTTGTTAGTTTGCATGTTTGATTTAAGAGAAATCAGTGTTGATGCAGATCTTGTGTATATGTTTATGTGTTTTGGTCCTTTCAACAATAGTAATGAACATATAATTGCAGATTCATGAATGTATGAGTGTGATTTTTCATCTGTATTATGACAATGGAGAAAACAAAAGTTGCTGGAAAGAAGAGGAAAGCTATACTACTGGATCATGAGAAAACTGGGCGTAAAAGATCTAAGGATGAAATTCTGGTAAATTTGCAAAAGGAATTGGTTGTGAGGAAGAATTTAAAAAAGGAAAAGGCGGTTGTTGCAGTTGATAGGTATTTTTTTTTGTCTTGTACTGAGTAGGTGTCACATTAATAATTTTAAGGTATTACTTGAATAAGGTTGATGTATCACATTAATAGCCTTAAGGTATTATGTAAATAAGCTTTAGGTATTACATTAATATTGTTAAGATATTATGTGAATATACTTGAGTATCATATATAATCATTTAAGGTATCACATATGTTCACTTAAGGTGTTACATGTATTTGAAATTTTTGTTATGATTTTGTTTTACATTAAATTTTCTTATGCATGTTTATTTAATTTTTCAGTGAAAAGAAGGTGAGTAAGAGAAAAGAGGTTGAGAAAGCAAAGAAAATGTGCACTGTGGAAAAGAATAGGTAATTTTGTATACGTATTTTTCATTTATTGCATTGGCCTTCTATATTGTTTATATATTTCGATACTTATATAATGAAGGTTTTGATTTTATATTTTTTGTTATTGTTTTGAAGTGAAAACCAAATTACTGTTGCGGAGAAATCAAGTAAAAGAGGTTCAGCTGCTGTTTCTAGGTAGATAAATTGATAAGTTTTTTATCTTTTGAGTTTTGTGTTATTTTGTTCTTATTTAGTTATGTACTTCAATGAAATATATGCTTATAATTCTGATGTATGTGTATGTGTTAAATTGATTGTACTCTTATATCTTAAAGGTTTCATGCTTTTTGTATAATGTTTATTTTTAGTTGAGGTATTACATGTATTCAATTAAAGTATCATATTAACATCCATGAGGTATCACATGCATATATATATATGTGTGTGTGTTTAAGCTATCAGATAAAGACTTTTAAGGTATCACATGTATTCACTTAAGGTATCATATATTTTTTAATTTATCAGATGAAATATGTAGAATGTGTATTTTGTATGTTTAAAGGTATCGGATAAAGACTTTTTAGGTATCACGTGTATTCACTTAAGGTATCATATATTTTTTAATTTATCAGATGAATATGTAGAATGTGTAATTTGTATGTAGAATAAACCTGTAATACCCACAAAAGTTTGTCTGTTATAAACATGTATAATCTTAAATTAATACATTTTTGTCTATCATGTATTATTTGCATTACTTATGTGCAATCAGTTGAATATCTTATATGTTTGATATTAGTATTTTATATTTTTTCCTAATTCTTTTTTGGCAGCACTTTTGTCAGTCAATGTAGACCAAATGGTCTTGCTGAACTTGTACAGTCTCTGACTGATAAACAAAAGGATGATGTTAGGAGTATGGGGTTTGGGGTTTGGGGTTTGGGGGTCTCTTATATCTTAAGTTGACTAAGTCCAATATGAAGATGTTAAGCTGGCTACTGAATAATTTTAACAGTTCTAGTAGGATGGTTAGTATTGACAATTATCGTCATTTCACTGTTACATCAGACGACGTTTATGATGTCTTTATGATACCTATAAATGATCAAACATATGCAAGGAGTGATGAAACATCCCCTTTGTGTGATAGGTTTAGTGAGATGTATGGAATTTCTTCTAGAGTTCCTTTAAGAGTTTTGGTGGATGTAATGAAAGGATTGGTTGATGGCGAAGATGATTTTAAAAGGATGTTTATCTTGTATGCTATGTGTTCCTTTGTAGTACCTTCTTCCAATAGACTAATAAGTATGACTGTAGTGAAGTCTATTGTTGATGTGAATAGAATTCCAAAATTCTATTGGTGTTCATATGTTTTAGACAAGTTATGTGGGTCTGTTAGGGCCTTTAAGAGTGACAATTTAAGATATGTAAGTGGTTGTGTCATTTTGTTGCAAATTCTATATTTGCAAAGGGTAAAATGGTAAGGAGTTGCAGAACCTAGGTCGTTGCCTCTTATTCAGAATTGGGTTGATGAAAAGATTTCTAAGAGATGTTCTGAAGAAGATGCTGCTGGCAAATATGGGGAAGGTGAACTTTTGTTGAATGTTTACCCAGTGTCATCTATGGGTAAAGTTTGTGGTGTTAATGTGGTCGATAATGTTATTGAAGAAGTTGAAGAAGATGAGGAAAGTCGTGGTGGGGTTAATAAAAGTTCAAAGTACATAAAATTTGATCTACCAGATGGAGAGCTGGATGATGATGAAATTAAAAAACTTGCAAAAGATGTAAGTATTTTTAATTTATGTTATGAGTTGTTAATACTTATAGGTATTACATGTTTATATTTGAGGTAGCATATTTATACTATTAAAGTATTATATGTATATGATTTTTAAGGTATGACATGTGATAGTGGAGGTATCTGCTGAATACCTTTCAGGTATCAGTTGAATATCTTTGAGGTATCACATATATAGTATTGATGTATCTGATAAATACCTTTTAGGTATCAACTATCTACATTCGATACATTATGATGGTATTATGACTGATAGACATGTTTCTATTTTATTTTGTAGGAAGTACATGAAGCATTTTTATGCTATAAAAGAGACATTTCAATTGTTTCTAATTATCATATGAAGCTGCTGAAGATGAAGAGTAAAATTAAGAAGAAACAAGCTTGCAGCTCCTCAAGCCCAGAAATGTCTGAGTCGTCACAAAAGTTCTTTTCTGATGAGAAGCTTCACAAATATATTGATGAAGTTGTTGAAAATTTTTTGAGTATGAAGAAATTGGCTTCGGAGATGCCATCCTTTGATCTTCTGACACCAGACCCACCTCAATACAAGGAATCTCCTCCTACAAATGAAAATGACAATGAAGATTTATCTAATAAAGAAACCCTTTCAATTAAAGAATTGAATGATGCTATGTTATCAGTTGGTTCAAAGAGCAAGAATGATTTGAAGGAGGACATTGGTGGGTTTTGGAGAATTACAGAAGATGTTGGTTACTTGTCTGATTTTATGGTTCATTCAAAGCAATATTTAGGTTCTATGGATCAGAAACACAAAGAGATTGTGGATTATTGTTTTTATGATGATGGATCAGATGCTATTGATGGGTAAGTTTAAGTTATATGAATTTAAGTTCCATGCATAATATGTATATTATAAGGTACCACGAGCCTTGTAGCTCAAGTGGTATCCCACCTTTATAAAGGTGCAAATTGTGATGACTAGGGTTCGAACCCGGGTCATGCAAGTTTTCTAATTCTTATTGTTCCCCTCCCTTCCACTCCCCCAAACCTATTAAAAAAAAGGTATTATATATATGAAATATATAATATTTTTTTAAGTATGACATGCATTAATTCTATATATGATATGATACCTATAAATAAACTTATAGGTATCACATATATACCTTCAAGGTAACTGTTGGATACCTTTCAGGTATCAGTTGTTCACCTTTCAGGTATCACTCGTATACATTTAAAGTATCTACTGAATACTTTTTAGATATTAGTTGTTTATCTTTTATGTCATATAGTTAAAGTACTACTTAAGCAATATTAAAATATAACTTATTAATTATGATTGTGTATTTTTTGTTTCAGGGAATATTTGTTTATAAATGGATACTTCAATTTTGTGACAAGACAGGATATGACTTTCTTATTTCCCAAGACTAGAGTTATTCAATCGGTTATTACTGTTTGGTGTTTGATTGTTAATGGTGATGAAAATGAACAGAAAAAAAGTCGGTTTGTGTTCAACTTGGAGCATAGTGTAAGTTGTAAATAAATTTTATTTAGTACAGTATATTTGTTTTTTTATAAGTTATTAATTGTGTTTTCTTTTAAGGATGTTTTGGCTAAGATCATTTATAATAAGCATGATGTTGAAGAGAATGCAAGTTTGATAAGAGACAGTTTGAAATGTAGATGGATATGCATTAAAGCTCTCTTGATTCTGTTGAAATGGTAAATTTTTATAGCAATTCATATATTTATTATGAATATTTGTAGATTTTAATTTAAATTTATGTTTATTGAAATTGCAGATATTTATTCCATTTTGTCTTGATGATCACTATGCTGCTGTTGTTTTTAATATTCCTGACAAGAAGTTTCAGTATTTAGACAATAGAAAGTATGGAGATAATGAAGACAATATATTTTTTCAAGCTGCTGAAATATTGGTAAATTATTTGAAATATTATTTTGAATAAATAATAATTTTAATGAGTCTGATTATAACATATGTTTGTTTTTCATTTGAATGATGTTCAAAAAGTTGAAACGTTGAAATTCTTGGCTGATCTAAAATATGATAAAGTAGAGGAGATGAGGAACTATACTTTTGAAAATGTGGATTTTAAATGGCAAAGAACAATTACAGATTTAGATTGTGGTGTATACATGATGCATCACATTAAGCATTTCGATGGAGTCGTATATTCTACTCCAAATATGACAAAGGTATTTTTTTCTGTATTTTAATTAATTTTTCAACATCATGTTATGGTATTTTTTTGTCTTTGTACTGATTAGGTGTCATATTAATAGTCTTAAAGTATTACATGAATAAGGTTGAGGTATCACATTAATAGTTTTAAGGTATTACATGAATAAACATTAGGTATCACATTAATAGTCTTAAGATATTATATGAATATGCTTGAGGTATCACATATAATCATTTAAGGCATCACATGTTTTAACTTAAGGTATCAAATGTTTTTTGAAATTTTTGTTATGATTTTGTTATATGTTTTTGGTATTTTGTTATACAACTTTTTACTTTTTTCAGGCTGCAATACGACGAGTGCTCCGAGCTGAAATATGTGCAACAATTGTGTTGTCGCAGTTGAATGAGGTAAGGAAAATTATGATGCCAAAGGTATTCAACTTTTATCAAAGGAAGCCAGATGTTAAAGTGAGGATAGCAGAAGCAAAGAAAAAGGAAGTAGCAGATAAGGCTGCAAATTTGAAAAAGAAAAAAATGCCAATTCAAAAGACATACAGACCACGAACAAAAAGAGCGGGGAAGTGATGATATTCAAAAATAAATTTTTTATGTATCTAATGTTGTTCGTAATGTTTGGTAGTTGAGTTGAAAACAAGATGAAGTTGTTTGTTTGACAGGTATTATTCATTAACGTAAAATTTTAGGGGAAATTATGATGAAAAAAGAATATAAAGTTGTTTATTTTATACAAACCAAATATTTTTTTGGACACAGGTTATTACTGAAAGTTTTTTTGAATGCAAGCATACATATGTAATTGTGGATATAATATAAGGTATCACTCATATACATTTGAGGTATTGCTTATTATTAAGATATTATATATATATATACATTTGAGGTATTATATAAATATGTTTAAGGTATTACATTTGTAACAACATGATGATATTATATTGTTAAAGACTAAAACATAAGTACATAATTACATATTAAAGTTGTTTTTGTTACAGGATGATACACTCGGGTACTACTTGATTGTACTCAAAGGTATTAATATTAATAGCAAAGGTATTATATATACACACTTGAGAAATTATACTAATGCTATTAAGGTATCACACATATTTACTTATATGAATACTTAAATTTTAAGGTAACATTAAATGTATTACGTAGATACCTTTAAGGTATCCCGTATTTAACAATTGTTATTTTACCTTACATAATAATTGATATTGAAAAACAGTCAAAAAGTGTAAAACATATATGTTTCACGCATATTCCTTTTCAGGTATTATTCAAGAACCTTATAGGTAACATGCATTTTCCTTTCAGGTATTATATAAGTACCTTTTCAGTATTATGTATATTCCTTTCAACTATTATATAAGTACCTAATAGGTATTACGCATGTTCATTTCAGTTATTATATAAGTACCTTATAGGTATTATTTATATTCATTTCACGTATTACATAAGAACATTATAGGTAGTGTGTAGATACCTTTAAGGTATCCCGTTTTACATTACATAATAATTGATGTTGAAACAGTCAGAAAATATAAAACATAATGATATAGGTATTCCACATGTTCCTTTAAGGTACTATTTAAGAACCTTATACATAATAAGTATTACTCATATTAATTTTGTATTACATAACAACCTTATAGGTATTACGTATGTTCCATTTAGGTAGTATACATATACATTATGAGAATTTGTAAACCATAATAACTTCAATCGTAATGCTGGAATACAATGTTAGAATTAAACTAAAATAATCTAACATTAGGTGTTTTCGACCCAAACTCCTTTGTTGTTGAATTTGAACTACTTTCTTTGGTCTTCTTCTTCTTTTCAAAATGACCTTTAATCCTCTGTCGTCGTCCTTTTGTAATTAAACGTGCTGGATCAAGGACAACATTTGATTGAGTTGATGTTTCAGATTGATGTGTAGATTCTGTTGGAGATATCAAGTTGTCAATTGCAAGAACATCTCTTTTATAGCTATCTTCAATAACTCTTCTTGCTTCCTGATTATCTTGACACTTTAACACAAGATTGTAATATTTTCGCGCCATATCATGTCGCCAAGGAATACTATCACCTAGCTTTTCAGTTGCCACTGTCAAACTTTTAAATCTATCACAAACTTCTGATTTAGCAAGTTTTGTCCATCTTTTTTGTACATAAGTATCAGGTATACTATGTTCAGAGTTGATATGTAGTACCCTCAAACAATGGTAGCATAACATACCATATTTCTCGTATTTCTTACAAGTACATATTATCAACTTCATCTGAACATCATATATGACTCGATGCATAGAACCATTGTCATTATCGGATGAAACATGATAAACCATTGTTCTATTTTCAAGTATTAAAAGTATAGAAGTACTTGAAATGCACTTGATGAATTCATCTTCAAAATCTTTGAAAACAGACAATGTGTAGACACTTGAAGCATGTTTTAACATACCCGTCGTTGGTAGGGTAGATTCAGGGTTTGATCTTGATGACTGGAATTCATCATATTGCTCTTTGAGTCTCCATGTTTTAATTGTCTCCTTGAAAATTTTGTAAAAATCAGTCAAACTTGTTGTTTTGTTAACATGGAAGCCAATGGCGTTGTTTGTGCTTTCACATCTTTGAGATGACAATGTTCCAGCTGAGAAGAAATCTTTGTTTAATGTCGTACACCATTTGTCTTTCAAGCCATACAATCTTGTAAACCAAGAATGATTCTCCCAGCCATATTGTGATATCATGGTTTTCCAACAAATTTCAAACTCATTCTCATCAACACATCCTGATAAACATTTGTTGAATAATGCTTTAAATGAGTTATCTGACTTGAATTCTGCAAATCTACTTATAGCATTCTGTTGTAGATGCCATAGACAAAGCCTATGCCTTGTTTGAGGGAAGACCTGCATAGTCATACATAAGGTATCAGTCATTCTCATTTAAGGTATTTCACATATTAGGTTAAGATATCAAATTATCAGAGAAATACCTTTTCTATTGCATTTGCAATAGCTAGATCTTGGTCTGTGAATAAAGTTACAGGACATTTCCATATGATTGACTTCTTGAATACTTCAAAAAACCATTGAAATATCTCTGTCTTTTCATCAGTCAAGAATGCACAACCGAACATGACATTTCTTCAATGGTTGTTAATACCAACAAACGGACCACAAATTAGGTTGTATTTGTTAGTTCTATAAGTTGTATCAAAAATCATTACATCTCCATAGATTTGATAATCTTTTTTCATCATAGAGTCCCTCCAGAAAATGTTACTCAATCTGCCTTCATCATCCAATTGAACTCTGTAGAAAAAGTCATCTTCATTGGCTTGTTCTTCTTGTATCATATCAATGATGGTCTGTGCATCTCCCCCTTCGATTGATTTCATTTTCGACCGGTTCACAAAATTCATGTGATCTTTCTTTGTATGCCCAAGATATTCCTCACCACCAGCATCGTTTACCATATATTAATAAGAATTTGCTGCAGTTAAACCTGAAGTCACCATGTGCTCAATTGCCTTGCCTTTTTCCTTATCAATTTTTCTTTCTGAACGATGAAGATGATTAAATTCTGTTCTTATTAATAGATGATTATGTAACACTACATGGTTTACAACTTCAAACAAGCCTTCATCATTCATCTTTACCATCATCAAAGCATTACAATTTGTCCTAGTGATTGCCCCTTTTCTTCTGTTATCTGTTAAATCATTTCTCTGCTTCTTTAGTCCAGTATAAGAGCATACAAACTTTTTCCCTATCTCTATAGGTTTATCACCTGTGGAATATCTAGTAGTTGATTTACGAATAGAGAATCCCAATAAACGAGCATGTTTGCAATAAAGCTCATACATCTCTTCAATTGTATGTCTTGTTAATCCAAGTAGAGAGTCACTAACATCAGTTGAATAAGGCATGCCATCTACATAACAAGTATTTTCATACCTTTAGAACATATGTCAAATACTTATAGAATACATTAGTAATACCCTAAAAGTATTTTCATAATAAATTGAAAGACATATCATTCAAGCATGTTATATTTGTAATACCTGTAGAACATATAGGTAATAACTTGAAGGTTTTACTTATATATAATTCAATCATGTAAGTTTATAATACCTGAAGAGTATATATCTAGTACTTATAGATCATATAGGTAATACCTGAAAAGTATAACTGATGTCATAAACTAATATATTAATATTTTTGGGTATTCCTGATTTATATCAGTATAAACAGTCAAAATTTTCATAACACTCGTAGAACATATAGAATAACCAATAATACCTCAAAGAATTTTTCATTATAATTTCAAAAGTAAACATGCACAAAGATGGAATAAAATTAGTGTTTAATACCTTTATTTATTGTCGCAATAATGTGATTAAGAAAAGCTGACGTTACAGCATTATCCTCATCTTCTTCACTTGACAATATATGAATTGTATTTGATTCTTGACCTAAAAATTAGAATACTTATATTAACTTTTTGTATTATTTTCATTGTATAAATGTTCATCCAATATATGAAAAGATATAAACCTTTACCTTGGTCATTGTTCAAATCTTCATCCATTGTTGTTTGGGTAATTTTGATAGAAGAAGAAACGAACCCTTGATTTTAGGAGGACAAGAATAAAAAATTTCCAATATAGTTTATCATGTGAAGAAATTGAAGAATAAATTAAGAGTAAAGATTGAGCAGCAAAACGAGATGACCCATAACAGCTACCTCTCAGCTCTCGCTACCTCTCAACTCTCGCTACCTCTTGCCATCTTCAATGCAGAATAAAAAAAACCTATATATACTAGGTCAGAACGGGTTGGGTCATGGAGCGGGTTGGGCGGAGTGGATTGGGGGCACAGAAGTCCTTTTCTTATAATAATTTGATTCTTAATTAAAATGAAACTTATCTTTTCTAAACATCCGCTCTCTCTCTTATATATCACAATTGTTTCTATATACAAGGTGCACGGATCCTAGATCCGTGCAACTGGGTCAACCCGACCCAAAGTGACTTTCACGTGCCCCCACGCGCCCAAACCCTAACTCAAATTCTAGTTCTGCTATATATTGACATAACCTTTTAGTTTAGCGAACTTAACCTTTTAGTTCTATCCTTATAACCTTTTAGTTATATGCACATAACCTTTGGCAGTGCTGAGTAGTGAAAAAAGTATAAGTTATTCACTGAAAAGGTTATGAAATTTGTACATAAAGGTTATAGTATTACAGTATAAAGGTTATATCATTACAACATAAAGGTTTCGGCTATATTGATTTTTATAGTGAAAAAACTATAAGTTATTTATTGAAAAGGTTATAAAATCTGTACATAAAGGTTATATTATTACAACATAAAGGTTTGGGTTATATTACATGAATTTTTATAGTAAAAAAAATATAAGTCATTCAGTGAAAAGGTTATGAAATCTGTATATAAAGGTTACACTATTACAACATAAAGGTTATATTATTACAACATAAAGGTTATGACATAAATTATTAAAAAAAAAAGACGCGAATCCAGGTTAAACCGAACCCGACCCGACCCGTATGCCCAGTTGCATGGATCATGACTCATGCACCTAATGCACACAAACACTAATCTATATATATATATATATTTTGGTAATGATAATAATTGAAAATTAGACTCTATAGATGCTGTATATTAAAATCACTAATATATTTATTCATCAATTTTAAGTAGGGGTAGCAACCCAAAAAACCACAAACGATATAAGCATTACCTTTTTCTACCGCATTTATATTAGCGTAATCCTTTTCTATCACAAAATTTAAATTTGGGTATCTTTTAACCACTTTTTTTTACCAGACCACATTTATATTAGCGTAATGCTTTTCTACCACAAAATTTAAATTTGGGTATCTTTTAACCACTTCTTTTGATCAGTATTGATGTGAATGGTAGATGAGGACCATGTTTGATTGATGATTTGTACTTGTGACATAAATGACCGAACTGACAATCGAATAGTGTATGTTTTTTGTCTATTTAATCACTAATCTATAATGCATAGTAATTTTTCTCATTTTCATTTTTCATCTTCACACATTAGTGAAATTCTCTTGGGTGCGAAAAAAAAATTACCGTAAATTGAAGAAATTTTAGGTAATATTTTTTCCCTCACAATTATTTAGTAAATTAAATTTTACTAAATCATCGTTTGCGGCTAATAATTGATTTATTGTTATGCATATTTTTGGTAAAAATTATCGTTTAGCCCTCAATTTATAAGACAATTATGCTTAAATTGTCGTTTAACCCTAATATGTGGAAAAATAGGTTTAAAATTCAAATGTAGGGATAAATGGCAATTTTTACAAAAATTTGAGGGGTAAATGGCAATTTTACAATAAATGTCGTTTACCCCTAATTTTTTGTTAAAATTGCCGTTTAGCCCATATTAGTGGAAAAAAGGTTTAAAATTCAAATGTGTGGCTAAACGGTAATTTTTACCAAAAATGTAGGGTTAAACGACAATTTTACAATAAATGTCGTTTACCCCTAATTTTTGTTAAATTGTCGTTTAGCCCTAATATGTGGAAAAATAGGTTTACAATTCAAATGTAGGGATAAACGGTAATTTATACCGAAATTGTAGGGGTAAACGGCAATTTTACAATAAATGTCGTTTACCCCTAATTTTTTTGTTAAAATTATCGTTTAGCCCAATTAGTTGGAAAAAGGTTAAAAATTCAAATGTAAGGCTAAACAGCAATTTTTACCAAAAATGTAGGGGTAAACGATATTTTCAAAATAAATGTCGTTTACCCCATTTTTTTTGTTAAAATTGCCGTGTAGCCCTAATATGTGGAAAAATTGGCTTTAAATTCAAAATTAGGGTTAACCGATTTAACATGTATCAATTAAGGGTAAACAACATTTGTTCTGCTTGGAGCTGATATTAAATTGTAATTATTTAACAAATGTACAATGATATGTATTGAAACAATTCCAATACATTTACTAATTGCTTAATGCGGATTTATTATTTTAATAGGACTTAACGATATAATTAAGCAATTTATGTCTCGTATTGCATTTTCTTGTTTAAAATTATTTTTGTACCGAATACTGACGATTTTATTTTCCTCGAATCGACAGTGAAGAAAAAGATGAGTTTGATACTTGTTAATGTTTGGTTTGGAGGTTACTGACAAGGTTTAGAGTACATAAACAGTTATCAAGAGGTGATTTATCTTCAAAGAATCACATATTGTGATTTACTAGACTCAATTCATGGAGTTGTACGGGCAGATATAAATTCATGGGGATATATGATCCACTTATTAATTGAGACGAAGGAAAGAGTGAGGAGGATCAAAATAAAGAATGATTACGATTTGGAACGAATATTATTCATGTCTGATGATGTTCTTGTTGTTTTCATCTCCCTTCAAAGGATGGATGTTGGAGTATCTAATCATGTGGTGTCAACTAGAATTGATAATAGCAGCCCTTGAGGTTTTTCGACCGAGCATCGTAATGTTGGATCCTCTTATTTAGAACAAAATAATATGGTTGATGAAGTATATGAATCAGGCCGTCAAAGTTTTTGTTGGGACACATATGATGCGAATGTGCTGAAATCAGATGTCAATACCAACGTCAATTTAGAGAATTCAAATGTTCTCATTAGACTTCAAATGACGAGGCATTTTATACAAAATGAGTATATTGAATCAGAATGAGGAGAACTATGTTCAATCTACGTTAGATGAGAATTGGATGAGAGGGCCATCAAAAGGTACAATTTCAGTTGAGCCCTAGGCACCTTGGCCATCGGAAAGTGGTCATGTAAACTATGGTGAATTCAACTTTCTTGACTTAAACGTGTCTCCGACAGTGTATCCAGAAAACGATGAAGGTTCTCATGAAGAAAGTGTGCATCCGTGTGAACATGAAGGAGGACAAAAATGGCCAGAGGACCGACACGAAAGGGGTAGGTAGTTTTAAATATAAATATTTTTAATAAGATAAATACATGTGCATTCGAGCTGTTGTATAATTGTTTAATTCTACCTTCTTGTAGATTCAAATAATAATGACGAATATGAAACGGCACAACCAGAGGAGATAATCAGTGACTTGGAGTTAGACGAAGAAGATGAGAATGTGTTGGATAAGAAGCAACGAGAGGCCTATCAACAATATTTAACATACATATTGAGATCTGAATGGAATATCTCCGAGATTGCACCATTCGAGCCACCCTGTTCGTCAGATTTGGACCATAACAACACAGTGCAATGTTGTTTGTAAAAAGGTTCCACTTTTTCTACTAAAGCTGAACTGAAGAATACAGTTGGGTTTTACCACATGGAGAATCAAGTTGAATACAGAGTGGATCATTCGGACAAACACAAATGGTTTGTTAAATGCAAGCAAAAAGACTGGCCATTCAAGCTCCATGCTCAAGAGAAATATAGAATTTGAAAGATCTCCGAAATTCAAAATTGTCTCATAGTTGTTCATATGATCTAAACACATGTGCTCCTCGTCAACTTCCATCTACTTTGATCGGTGAGTACTACGCCGATAGGCTATGAAAAGAGAATTCAGTTATCAATCTTAGGAGCATCATCGAGGAAATGAACCATCGACATGGTTTGCATCTTACTTATAAGTTCGCATTAATAGCAAAATGTCGTGCAATGCAGCTTGCGTATGGAGATCCGAAAAGCTCATTTTCTATGCTACCATCTTACTTAGAGGTGTTGAAAGAAACAAATCTGGGGTCGTATACTTCTTTGGAAACGCTCAACAGTGGAAAATTCAAATATGTATTTTTTGTCATAGCCGCATCCATTAATGGATTTTGTCAATATTCACGCCCTGTTATAGTGGTTGATGGTTGTCACTTGAAAGGTCAGTATAAAGGTATTGGATTTGTATCTGTGATAAAAGATGAAAACGATCAAATTTTTCCTTTGGCAATCAGGATAGGAGATGTAGAGAACGATGAATCTTGGATGTGGTTTTTAGGTCATGTTCGAAATGCCTTTGGATGTCCAAATGAACTGCTTATCATATCTGATCAACATAAAAGCATCACAAACGTCATCAGCAAAGTCTAGCCAAATGCAACTCATGTTTATGTTGTTTCTATCTTCAATAAAATCTAACGAAGCATGGATCACATTTCGTATGACTTTTCCAGAAAACGACATATTTTTATGACAGTGAACTTTTCGAGAAGTATGAGAATGTGTGATCGGGAGGAATTTACATAGGTTAATTTAATTTATAAAGTCGTCATAAATTGGGGAAATGTCATGTTAACTAATATATTGTGTGATGCAGGTACATGGTGTTGTTGGTTGAAGCGGATATTCAAGGTGTTTTGGATACCTTAAGCAAAGTAAAAGCTTCGAGATGGTCTCGCATTAAATGCCCTGTTCGAAGATTTAACTTCATGACCTCAAATGCTGCCGAGATGTGGAATTCTCGACTCCTTTGGGTAAGAAAGCTACCAGTTTATTAGTTTTTGGAGTGTGCTCGATGAATCCAAGAAAAGTGATTTTATAAGAGGAGGACAAGCGTTGAAGAAAGAGAAAACTTCCTCGTAAAAGCCGCACATGATAGATTACTCGACGTCGTGATATGTGGACGACAAATGCATGTTGATAAGCTTGCATCGTATAAATTTAAAGTCGTGGATGGAAGAAAAATTTATATGGTCGAGCTCAATCATCAAGTGTGCACGTGTTTTATTTTTCAAAGTGAGTTGATCCCGTGCGCACATGCATGTACAACAATCAGGTAAGCTTCGAAATTGGACCCTAGCTATGTCTATATTGATTTGGAAATCTTCGATAAATAAATCACTTTTCTTTTTCCATATCCCGCAGCTTCGCAAAGGAATCAGTGATTTCATACGTTGGCTCCTATTACACCACAGAGTCGTTGAGAGGGATGTGGGCGGGTGGGGTTAGCCTTGTACCTGACCCACAAGATTGGATCATACTTGACAAAGTTCGAAATTGGATTTGCCTTGTGCCTGATCGACCAAAACAAGCAAGACAACCAAGAGGCAAATTGATACCTAGATATGGAAACCAACGAGTAAGTGGAACATGTAGTCGTTATGGCGGCAATGGCCACAACAGAACAACATATACCGAAAACATACCCCTGTTTAGAGAAACAAATTTGATGACGAATACCCTGATGGAGACACGAATCCGCCTGAGCAAAAAAATAGCCAAGTGTCGGAAAAAAAAAACAATGCTCACTATGTGGTTTCGGAATGTCATACCAGAATACGGTGCCCCCTACATGACAATTGAGTTAAATTATACTAGATTTCAATAATATTGTAAATAAGAATTAACAACATCATCATAATATTGTAAACTGTAATTTTGGGCATAGAGAGAAAATGTAACACGATTCCAAAATTCCAATTTCAAGGCGATCATATAACAATACCATAAAATTATGCATCCAAGAATTCAATCATATTCCAATACTATAAAAAACAACATCATAGAATAAATCATATAGTATCTACTTGTCCATGTCTTCAGGCTTGATGGTGTTCGCATCACTGGAATACCTGAAGATGGTCAAAGTCATCGTCTGTCTTGTCTTCGTAAGCCCTCTCGAGAACAAATGGCTAGGCCATTTGGAACTCAGTGCACTCTCAATTACCATTAAGGCAAATATGCCGCAGGTATGGTTCTCTCTCTATTTGTAACATAACGCCTCATGTGCCGAACACATGTCCAGCTCACCCTCACAAGGTGCCATGTAAATTCCCTCCTGCGTCAGGCAGTCATAGTACCCAGTGTACTCTAGTAAGGCAGGTATTACGCGGCAAATGGGCATCGTTTGTTTCAAACGATGTTCCAATTTATGAGTGTTCCATGTCCATTTTATGTTGTCGAAAAGAACAATCCTCTTTTTTCGCGTAACCCAAATTCACAAGCTATCCAGTGTCCGTTCAAGTTTATGATGGTCAACAACTGCACGTAATATTAAACCACGAGAATACCCGTAAAAAACATGCACAAAAATTGATTACCAGCAAATAATGAATAAATAATTGAATTCAAATAACACCTTACGGAATCAAATTTTTTCCACTAGGGCTTCATATGTCGCTATTTGGGCCTCTTCCCTATCATGTAGAGGACAAGACGATCGAGTTGCTCAGATACAAAAGTCTCCTTCTTGGGTCCATAGTATCTGGTGGCTTCCGACTCACCTCAATGGACATCATTCCATATATCCTCATAGGTGATCTGCATTAAACAGTTGCAATATTAGCATATGATCAATAGATAAAAAAATAAGATGTATATCATTACATTCGTAACATTAGAAGATTCTTATAAAGAAGTGGGCATCTAAGATCAAAAACTTCTTTTCTACACGTGGATCGATGAGAACCCCTGCAAACCTTACATTGCTCTGGAGAATACCCAGGTAGGCGTCAAATGCCTGACATAATACAAAAAATTCAAATTAGGGCCTCTAATAATAATAAATAATAAATAATAAATAAAGCAAGGGTGATAAGGATAATATATCTAACGGTGGTCTTAAACCTCAAAGGGTATATCCTCTTGAGGATACATAAACGTCATAAAAAATTCTAGGCCTACAGCAAAACCTACCCCGACATTGCTGTCTGCAAAAGAACCAAGAACTAATGAGTATCATACAATCAAGGTTCGATGTTATAATAAACCACTGAATTCAAAAACTTACTCCTCTGGCTACAAGTCACGCTCTTTTCGTGCCAACCCTTCTTGAATGAACTTCTCCAGGCCAGCTATCTTCAGACTGGGTCTCCTGACAGAACCATGTACGAAAGGACTTCATACATATCGAGAAGGAGCTCTTTGTCGTACGACTCGAATGTCGGTACTCGGCTCAAGAATGTCGGGACATGAAGAACCATCGATCTCGCTCGTTGATGTAGGTGAATTGTGTTCAAATGCATAGCTCGATCCTGCCTGCCCCTAATGCAAGATGCCCATATCGAAAGGTACTGGAGAAAGCTCGAAATTTCGCTGATCACTAGATGAGTATACATTAGGAGTAAACCACTAACTTGATTCCTGGTCTCCCGGCCAATACCCAGACTCTATCGAATAGTACGAGTCATGGTAGGATGGACGAGAGCTATGGAATGCTCTGAGCTCATCAGCAATGATAACCAGAATCTGCAACTCTAACCATTGCTTCTCATCTCTGACTGCATCGTGTACTAAGTCTCCAACTTACTCCCAAAGGTCAGCAAACGATCAACATAAGTCCTCATCTCGACAAAACGAGTATCAAACAATCTTGAGATGTGTTGTATCAAGTCATCGCGCTGTATCAAGTCATCGTGCTCGCTCAAATATTTAAGCATGTGATGTCGAGTGTCCAATCGATGGCCAACCAATGTGGCAGAGACGGAAATTGCCTTGTAAGCCCATATCTTGACAGTGAACAAATCGGATAAATGTGTGAGCAAAAAACTATTATAACATAATTCAAAATATTCAACAGATAAAATGTAGATAAATTAATTATACTTACCAGTAGAACTACTGGGAATCCGTGTATGTGGTACGCGGGGGCTCTATCACCGTCATTCTACGGTGAAATAGTAAATGACAGCTTGTACATGTACTTCAACAGTGTGAGAAATGATATCTTATCCCATGGAAACGACTCTCATCAATCTTCCTACTCTACTAACGCCCATACCCACGTATTCACCGTACTCCTTCTAGGATCGACTCCGAGCAAGACGTAGTACATAAGGAGAATCTTTGAAATCTTCACCATATCATCTTCACTCTAGTGAAAGTCCCCTCGAATAAATCTACGTAAGAGTTATTGAAGAGTCACGTGTATAGTATCGGCATTGACTCAGTAGTGGACTCCACCTTCATGTGGATGGTGACCCCCAGCCGGGCTGAAATCAGAGTCGTCAAATCTCAGACCAGTGATGAGAGGGAACTCTCTCCTCGAGAATCGACAAAGACGATGCTCTTCACCGATTGCAAACCATCTCTCGTGCATAAGGGTGTTGGGACTACGCACCTCATGCGATATAAGAACATGCAGAAATGACTTGTATGTCTCAGCCAAAGTGTCCCACCCTAGAAAATGGCCGAAACATGTCCTGTAGAACTTCACAACACAGTCTCTCTCATGCTCTCGCAAAACTACCTTAATGTCCTCTAGTATACTCAAACGAGTATACCCATTAATATATGCTAAACGACCCTGACAAGCCTCACGAACCCAATGCAAATCCATCTATAATATGTACATAAATATCTTACTACGTATTAATCACAATATACCTTACATTACAATAAATATATAAACATTTATCTTATTTGTAAAAAAATTAAAACAAATTATGCCAAAAACGGGCCTTCATTTCGCATTTTCTTAGAACATCCGAATTGCCCTAAGGATGTCCCTTTACTATATACAATGACTGATTACCCCTACAATGTCCGTTTACTGCGTAATATACCCATTTAGCCCTAAAATGTCCGATTAGCCCTATCATAGATGGTTTATCGCCTAAATGGTCCGATTACCAAATAAAATTACCATTTTCTGGCCTTACATAGTCGTTTACTACCTACAATTAGTGTTCGACTCCCTTCATTTTAAAAATGCCCGTTTACTGCCTTAAAATATGTCATTTGCCCCTAAAACGGTGGAATTCTGCGTAAAATTGTCGCTTCAGGGGTAAACGGCAATTTAAGACGGTAAACGGCAAACAACAATTTTAGGTAGAATTTCACCATTCTAGGGGTAAACGACATTTTAAGGCAGTAAACGATGATTTTATACGTTTACTGCCTTAAAATGCCGTTTACCCCTAGAATGGGAAAATTATGCCTAAAATTGCCGTTTATCGTCTTAAATTGCCATTTATCCTTAAAATGTTGAATTTCTGCCTTAAATTGTAGTTTTAGCCAGTAATCGATAATTTTACCAAAATTGCCATTGAGTATCAATAAATTGCAGAAATTTCTAAAACAAAAGTATTGGGAATAAATGGCCGTTTACTAACCTAGTCGCCCATCGTAGAATGGTGGTAACCTTCTATAATTTACCATGAGTTTTCCATAAATTTTTTGCAATGAGGAAATGGTGAACAATAATTTACCAAAAGTTTTTTATTGTGAGGAAATGGCGAAAATTTTGGCAAAGAGGGAAGTAAACAACTATTTTTTAACAATAAAGGGAAATGTAAATGGTACAGTACATGACGACTTAGTGGGATATTTACTACGAAAATAATGGGTAGTGGGTAGTGGGAGAATCAATTCTGACGAAAAGTAACTTACACACATCAATTTCATTCAGTCAGTAGACCCCCTTTAACTCAAAGTGTACTTTGTGGTAAAAAAGTGATAAGTTATATATTTGGAAAAATTGGTGTCTGTACCATATTTGAAATAAGGTTTTGTTTTTTTACCATAAAATATAGACATTTTTTGAAATATACCACAAATTATAAGAAAGTTGGAAAAATACCACAAATGTTGACTAGGTCTTCATTTAATAGTGATTGAAGTTTGAAAAGTAGCAACTAACTGTCAAATCTAGTAATGAAAGTAAATAAAAAATTACATCCCCAATTTCTACATTTTTAACCCTAGATTTTAAGTCTGAAAAGTGGCAGTGATTTAATGTATGACCGATTCAGTGAAGAGAACCTAAACGAAAATAAATTTATCACATTTTATATTGTAATTGGGTGAACAATTATTTACCCCTCTATTTAAAGACTACATCAATATCAAATTAACGTGCATTCCCTTTTCAATATTTTAGTTAATATTATTTCCAACACAAAAGAGGTGTATTATTTCCAAGAAGAAGGTCCACGAATAAAGTGTAGTATTTTTACGAATAAGGTATGTACTCATTTGTAAGTGTACTGACAAAAGCAAATTTTCGTTTACAATATATTATATGCCATGCCATGTGTATTTGTTAATTTTTGTTGACAAAAGCAAATTTTCATTTACAGTATATTATATGCCATGCCATGTGTATTTGTTAATTTTTGTTGAAAGGGTATATTATATGTATTGTTAATGCATTGTTAACCGAATACTTACTTTAGGCTAAACGAAATGATTAGTGGGTACAGTCGTTAATGTCATGGTTTTAGTTGTGTAAACTAATTAAACGAATTCACTAGGGTAAACGAATTCCCTATTTGAAATCGAATTTTACATTTCTTCGCGTTATCTTTTGTTTTGGTTTTTACTCGTTTTATTAAGCAGTACACGGATTTGTTAATTAATAAACGAAATGTATTGTTATTTAACATTACTCTTAGTATATGTAAGTTAGTACACGACAAATTGAATTTTACATTAGAGTGATTTTACACTATAGTTTTTTTACTTTATTATAGGAAGTTGAATTTTCTAGATTACTAAACGACAATGACTTTATTATTTTATATTGTATGCTTCAAATGTTGTTCATTTTTGTATAAATATTCATAAATATTATGTTTTCTAACAGTGACACGAAAAGATGACTTTTATGTCCGTATTGGTTTGGTTTGGAGGTTATTGGGAAGGAGTACAAAAATAGTCGTAAACAACTGCTTCACCTTCAAATAATGAGATATGAAGATTTACTCCACTCAATTCATGTAGTTGTGAGTGCTAATATGAATTTTTCACGATATGTGATCCATGCATTAATCGAGACAAATAGCATTGTCACAAAAATGAAAAAAAAAATGATTCTAATATACAACGATTATTGTACATGGGCAACGAGCTTGTCATCGTTTTTGTTTCACATAAACGGATTGATGTTGGAGTATCCTCGTCATCGTAAGAAAGAAATGCCCCGGGACTCGACTTTCCCTTTGGACTCGACTCGAATGATTATTGTGCAAATACCCTTGATTATTTTACAAATTCAAATGATTATTTTGCAAATTCGTTGGATATTCCAAACATCCCATTTGGAGTACAAGAATATTTGGGTCCTTATTCAAGTTCACAGTGGGAACCTTTGCCACCGTCGCCTGGTCGAGTAGACATCATATCAGTGACTTTGGGTCTTGATATGTTCGACTTGAATAGGTCTCCGACTGCCAATATGGGATATGAAAGCGTACAACGTAATGAAATACCATATCCAGATGATATTGCCTTCATGGTACCTGATAGATATGATAATCGAAGTGGTAAGAATACTTGAAATCCCAACCATCCTTATAGTACTTACAAATTGGTTTTTTTTAACTTATGTGCACTTTGTGTTTACTTTCAGATAATGAGGATCGAGGATCGCCTTCAGCATTTGTCAATGTAGAAAATGATTTCGAATTAGATGACGAGGATCAAACTGTCTTGGATGTAGACCAACAAAAAGCTTTAGAGCAATTTGAGACATATATTGAAAGATGAAATTGGTTTATCCCTGATATTCCAACATTCGAGGAGCCCGAGGTCTCCTGTGGTGATGACAATGTTGCGGCTACACACGATCTATATAGAGGATCCCAGTTTGATAGTAAAGATGAACTCAAGAAGGTAGTTGGTTTGTACCATTTGGAGAATCAAGTGGAATTCTGTGTCGACCACTCGGACAAGCATAGGTGGTTTATTAAGTGCAAATATAGTAGTTGTGGATTCATGCTCCACGCCTCGGAGAAATATGGTATATGGAAAATAACCAGAAGTGTCCTCCCACATGATTGCTCGTCTGAAGAGATCCGCTCTGGCCAACGCCGACTTCCATCTCAGTTGATCGGTGAGTACTACGCTGAAGTAGTACGAAAAGAGAACTCCAGACTCCAGCCAAGGACCATCATTGAAGAAATGAACCTACGCCACGGTATAAGCTCAGTTACAATGTTGCATTGAGTGCAAAATATCATGCCATGAGGATCGCCTATGGAGATCCCAAACAGTCATTTGCAATTTTACCTCATTATTTATTTGAGTTGGAAGCTGTAAATCCTGGTACAATCACCGCTCTTGAAACACATGACTCCAAAAAATTCAAATATGTATTTTTTGCGTTAGGGGCATCTATTCACGGATTTCGATGATATTCATGACCGGTTATAGTGTTGGATGGTTGTCACTTGAAATGACAATATAAAGGAATTGGATTTGTCACAGTGACGCAAGATGGAAATGATCAAATCTTCCCTCTAGCAATTGGGATAGGGGATGTGGAAAACGATGAGTCATGGACCTAGTTTTTGAAAAACATTCGCAAAGCATTTGCATGCCCAAATCAATTGCTTTTTATATCCGATCAACATGTCAGCATCGGTAATGCTATTGAAGAGGAATACCCTGAAACCACTCATAGCCTTTGTTGTTTTCATCTGCGACAAAATTTGGCTAAACATGGAACGCGCTTAGTTGAACTATTCCACAGGGCAGCGTATTCTTATCAATCTCATGTCTTCGAACGGTAATTTAATTACACGTTTGCACATCTATTTTCCTTCAATTTTACATGATAACCCGTGATAATATTTGCTAAATCGATTATGATTTAATTGTCAACCTTGTTTTTCCAAATTGGCCACTGATAGGTATATGTCCGCAATCGAAGAGACAAATATAGTAGGTGCTCTTCAAACATTGGCAAAGGCAGGAACAACTCGGTGGTCTCGTGTGAAATGTCCCGTTCGAAGGTTCAATTTCATGACATCAAACGTTGTCGAGACATGAAATGCTCGGCTCCTATGGGCGAGGAAGCTATTCTTTTCTAGAATGTACACGTCGGGTTACGGAAAGATGGTTTTACGAAAGGAAAACAGCTGCACTAGAAAGAACAAACATACTGACAGCTGCAGTGTATGAAAGAATAGTTGTGTACACCAAGCTTGCACGAAGAATGCAAGTTGAGCCACTGTCACAGTCTATGTACAAAATTACAGATGTTAGCAAAAAATTTCTCGTAGATCTAGCCCAACGCTCATGTTCTTGTGGTATTTTTCAACAAGAGATGCTGTCATGTTCACATGCATGCACAACTATAAGGTAAACTTAATAATTAAACTTTATACCTTATAATTTGATGTATAATACGTCGCTAGTATAATGCATAACGTGAGTGTTAACCTATATTAATGCTTACAGCTTTGCAAAAAAAACAATCATTTCTTATGTTGCTCCATATTATACGACAGAATGGTTGAGGGGGATGTGGGAAGGTGACGTAAAACCTATTCCCGATCCCCAAGATTGGGATGTATCGGATGAGGCAAAGAAGAAACTTTGTATTCCCCTAGACAAACCAAAACAAGCCGGTCGACCGAAATCCAAGCGTAATCCTTCGACAGGTGAGCAAGGTGGAACCTCACGCAAACCACCTACATGTCGTCGTTGTGGACAAACTGGTCACACAAGGAAAGGATGCTCCGAAATGTTGCCGTTCGAATATAACACGTTTGAGGACGACATCCTCAATCAAAACATCGTCCAAAATGAGGGTCAACCATTGAGGCGGAAGAAGAAATATTGCTCGGTATGCGGGTCCGCAGAACACACCAGAAGAAAATGTTTGATTTATCTTCAAGCGAATTTGGGAAATGATCTATAGATTACCAATGTATGTTTGATGTGTACAACTCATCTTTATGTTACTCCGAATATGATATTCGTTTAACTTATTCGTTTACCTAATTTCGTTTAATGTCAGCATTCAAACGATAATGCCTCATTTACGCTACATTTTAAACGAAAAATTTCTATAGCAACGTAGTAAATCATTGAATGTTCAACGAAATTACATATGTGAAAATTCACAAATCCAAAATATATGATTTTAATATCCAAAATAGATGAAATTACATAAACGAATTCAACGAAATAATTCAAATTAAGCGGTAGTTCCTAGGACAGTTCCTAAAGGAATTCAAGGAGTAAATTCATAATTCGAACAAATCAATTCAGAAATAGAATTTTACACAAATATGCCCGATCTTCTCACATACAGTGTCACGAAATACTTGGATTTCTATCCACGAAAAATTACCAAAAATCTGCCATAAACAATAGTTTATCACGAATCTGCACTGGGCGATTTTGGCTTCAAAAATCGGCCTTCAAGGAACTGTTAAAAGAGGATGTGAAAGTAAGTTTCTAGGGTTAAAAATTGGAGATCTAATATTTACTGTCTTATTTAATTAGATGGAATTGAGTCAATTTGACTTAGTTGACAACATTAATTTTCTGGGGGAATCACTGCCACTTTTCGTCCTTATTTCAGACATTTTATTCCGTTTTCACTATTCAATGAAGACCTAGTCAACATTTGTGGTATTTTTCCAACATTCTTATAATTTGTGGTATATTTCCAAAAGTGTCTATATTTTATGGTAAAAAAACAAAACCTTATTTCAAATATGCTACAGACACCAATTTTCCCTTATATATTTTATGGTAGAAAAAGATAATCCTTATATCTTTTATGGTATAATGGATCTTTTTTTCATTTTAAGTATCAACTTTGTACATAGGCTAAAACTTATATGCACCAGGGGCACGGATCCTAGATCCGTGTCCCCAGCCCGAACTGGCGCGTGGGCCACTTTTACGCGCATTCACGCGCCCCCACACCATAGCTGGTGTGCGCCGCGCACCACCTGAATTTTATACTTTAAGGTATCACTCATTTACTCTTAAGGTATCACACATTTATTCTTAAGGTATTACACTGTTACCTTTCAGGTTTTAATGTAAAAACAGCACTGCTTTCTTCTTTTTTCTCTTTTTTTTTCTTCTCCCTCCTTCTTTTTCTTAATCTCTTTTTTTATCAATTTGTTATTCTTCTTATTTGTTTTGTACATTATTTTTCTTCTCTATCTTTTTGCTCTTATTCTTCTTCTCTATATTCTTGTTCTTATTCTTCATCAAATCTTCACAAAGTCATTTATGGAGTTTTTTCTTCTTCCTCTTCCTTTTTACTCATTTTCATAGATTTAGATAATTGATTTCAAATCACAATTTATTACAATAATTTTAAAACATTGAAAATCAATTATTTCAAACAATATGAAATCATGATTTGTTGATTTTGAGGAATTTTTTTAAAATTTTAAGATTTTTCAATGAAGATATTAGTTGTATGCTCTTAAAGTATTATACATATTCATTTCAGGTATTACATAAATATTTTACATGTATTACACATGTTCTTTCAAATATTAAAAAATACCTTACAGGTATTACACATGTTCCTTTGAAGTATTACACTTACCTTATAAGTATTACACCTGCAATTTTATAATACCTGAAGAGTATATATGTAGTACTTATATATCATATCAGTAATACTTGAAAGGTATCACTGATCATATATCAATGTTTTGAGATAATTCTGATTTATAACATCATGAACAATCAGAATTTTTATAATACCTGTAGAACATATATGTAATACCTATAGAATAAATCAGAATTTTAAATATAAGATTTTCATCATCTTCTTCCACAAAATTTATTCAAAATCATATTACTCAATTAATAACCAACTATGGTGTTTGTTGCATCAATTATCTCGTATGTTGCTATGAATCGGATCAAGATAGAAAGAGTTTCAAGTTATAAGAAAATAAAAACCCTAAATTTTTATACACATTAGGAAGAAAAAAAACTTGTTGGAGTATTAGAAAAATAAAAACCCTAAATTTATAGCAATCATGTGAAGAAATTAAGAAGGAAGAAAGAAAAAAAGAAAAAAAAGAAGGAATAGCACCACAGGAAGAGATAAGAAAAAAAAAGTATTTGCGTAGGAGAGAGAAAAAAAAGAAAAAAATAAAAAAAAAGGAATGGAGTGGGTGCAGCATAGGAGAGAGATAAAAAAAAAAGAAAAAAAAAATAAAAAAGCTAAAAAAGGAGTGGAGCGGGTCGGGGGCACGGATCAGGGGCACACAAGTGTCTCTCTTGTACATAAGGATTTATTCTTCTTAAATTATACTTCTTTTATTTATTTATTATTTATTGAAATTAATCGTGGTACTTTTTCTTTTTGTTATTTTTTATATATTTTTGTTTATTTATACTAATTTTAAAATTTTATTTTTTGGACAAATTTCGTGTAAAAGTGGCATTTACAAGTTGTTTTTTTTTATATATAAAACTCATGAGGATTATTCTTGTTTAAAACTAATAGGAAGTTCATTATCAAATAAGCCGCAACTTTATTTAATAGCACCGTTGTGGAGAATTGATAAAATCTAAATTTAAGAAAACTAATTAGGAAAGTTTATCCCATGAAAGCTGCTGTAATTTTCATTTTTTAAGTTAAGGGTAGTGTTTGTGTGCATCAAAGTGCATGAATCATGATTCATGTAATTGGGTATGTGGGTTGGATCGGGTCCAATTTAACCCGGATTCACGTCTAGTTTTTTTTTTTTTTTAAATTTATGTCATAACTTTTATATTGTAATAATATAACATTTATATTGTAATAGTATAACTTTTATGTACAAATTTCATAACATTTTCAGTGCATAACTTATACTTTTTTCACTATAAAAATTCATGTTATATAGTCAAGTTTATTACTATTTTTACCCCGTAATTTAGAGGGTCTGACAATTTCAGACTTTAATTTTTCGGATTGGTAATTTAGGACTTTATCTTTCCTGACTTCGCGAATTTTGCCCAATTTGAGTTCGAATTGCGTAATTGGACCCAAATCGCATGTGAAATTGCAAAATTGAGCAATTTGGGCCAATTTTGTTGAGTTGACATTTTTTATTCCTCTTGGCATTTCGAATTTTTTTTATTTGCATTCCACATGGATAAAAACTCCCCCAAATGTAATTCAATCCCTAAATCAAAAAATTCCACAGTGAATTCCCTAATCTTAAAACACTCAAAATCAAATCTTCATTTTGGCAATTAATTATTATTGCAATGGTATAAGAAAAGACAATAATTGATCAAGTTTCGGGGTGGCTAACACTCTACGATGATGGTCTGGTCCACCCGAGGTTAAGTTCATGTCCGACGCCGTGCCGCCGCATCACCACTTCATAGACGGCCTTACTACCGCCGACACCACCACCGCCGACGCCCTCAAGCTCCGTATCTACCTACCGGAAAAGCAGGAAAGCGATCTGGAGAAGTTCCCCATACTCCTCTACTTCCACGGCGGAGGGTTCTACATCAGCGAGGCTGACAGGTTCATGTACTATGCTGCCAAAATGAAGATTTGATTTTGAGTGTTTGCAGATTAGGGATTTCACTCGATTTGGGGGAATTTTTGGATTTAGGGATTAAATTACATTTGGGGGAGTTTTTATCCACATGGAACGCATATAAAAAAAATTCGAAATGTCAAGAGGGATAAAAAAATGCCAACTCAGCAAAATTGGCCCGAATTGCTCAATTTCGCGACCTCACGTGCGATTTGGACCCAATTACGCAATTCGGGCTCAAATTGGGCAAAATTCGCGAAGTTCGAAAAGATAAAGTTCTAAATTGCCAGCCCGAAAAATTAAAGTTCGAAATTGCCAAACTTCCTAAATTACGAGGTAAAAAAGATAATAAACTCTATATAGTCGAAACTTTTACATTGTAATGGTATAACTTTTATGTTGTAATAGTATAACTTTTATGTATAGATTTCATAATATTTTCAATGAATAACTTATACTTTTTTTACTATAAAAATTTATGTAATATAGCCGAAACCTTTATGTTGTAATAATATAACATTTATGTTATAATAGTATAATTTTTATGTACATATTTCATAACATTTTCAATGAATAACTTATAATTTTTTCACTATAAAAACTCAATATAGCCAATACATTTATGTTGTAATGATATAACTTTTATGTTGTAATAGTATAACATTTATGTACAAATTTCATAACTTTTTCAGTGAATAACTTATACTTTTTTCACTACATACACTGCAAAAGGTTATGTGCATGTAACTAAAAGGTTATAAGAATAAAACTAAAAGGTTAAGTTCGCTAAATTAAAAGGTTATGCCAATATAACAGCAGAACAAGGGTTAGAGTTAGGATTTGGGCTAAGGTTTGGGCGCGTATAGGCATGTGAGAGTTAGGATTTGGGCTAAGGTTTGGGCGCGTATAGGCATGTGAGGCGTGCATAAGACGCGTGAAATGCACTCTCGGATCAGATCGACCCAGTTGCACGGATCTAGGATTCGTGCACATGGTGTATAGAAATAATTGTGTTTAGTTAATTATCGAAAAAATCATGAATTTTACTTTAATTGTTATTTTAATTAAAGTATTCATTATTTGTCAAAATAACATAACTTTATATGTGTAATATATTTTTGGATAAATTTCATAACAAGACTCAATTTATATATTAGTTCTCATTTTGAACCCAAATTTTAAAGTTTCTCATTAAGGGGCTCAATTTATCATTTTTTCTCCATTTAAAACTTGAAATTTAGATTTAGTTCTCAATTCAAAACAAAATTTCATATTCTTTTTTTATTTATATTTCAATATATATTCATATTTTGGATAAATTAAGATAAGTTAGTGCGTTTTAAGAATAATTTTTGTCTGACTTATCTTAATTTATATGAAAAAAAGAAAGAGAAAAAATATAATTAATTCAATTCATAAAATATAATTTATATTAAACCGATTAATATTAAAATCGATTTTCTACACTTTTATTCATAAAATTAAGAAAATAAAGGAATCTTAATTTTTTGAATTGCATTTATAATAATATAAGTTGGGTGAAGATGGTTTCAAAATTACACGAAATTGTCTTAATTTATCTAAACTATAAATATATATTAAAATATAAATATAAATAAAAAGAAAAAGAAAATAAAAATAAAAATGAAATTTTGAGAACTCAATCTAATTTTCAAGTTTTAAATTGAGAAAAAATGTAAAATTGAACCCCTTACTAAGAAACTTTAAAATTTGGGTCCAAAATTGAGAACTAATTTATAAATTGGGTCATGTTATGAAATTTATCCTATATTTTTTAACCTTGGTCAATTTTTAACAACTTTTGGTTACTGAACACATTAGCATTTTTTTTTTTTCAAACTTGACTGAAATCAAAAAACATATTACATATATAATGTTATATTGTTTTGATCAATAATGAAAAATTTGATTATAATCACAATCAAAGTAAATATTGTGAATCTGTGATATAAAAATTAGCATAAATTTTTTGATTAACTAACTCAAGATATTACGTCTATATTACAATTTTTTAAGTATATTAATTTCCACCATTTTGCTCCATATACTTTTATTTTTTTTATTTTGCTTTATTTTCTATTCACTAATAGACTTGGGAACGGAAAAAAAATAGAGGCAAAACACAAAAAAATGAAAATTGCAAGTGGTAGAAATTGATAAAAGTAAAAAGACAAAGTTTCCGGTGATACCATTTCACAAATCTTATTCTGTGACATAAGGTTGATTTGGGTCGAATATAAGAAATTATATAATACTTTTGTGTGTATTAAATAACATTTTTTTATATATTAGATATTTGGGTTGAACATAAGAAATTATGTAATACTTATATGTATTAAATAATATTTTTTATTATAGGATGCGTTTTAAGTTGAGTTAAACTAAACAAAATATATAATATTTTTATGTATATGAAGTTATACTTTTCTATACATTAAGTAATATTTTTGTATTATAAGATACATGCCCAAATTGAGTAGGATCAATTTTTTCAAAAAACACACGGATCCTCCATGATTTTGTCCCTTGATTCGTGCAACGCGTAATACTTTCATATATATTAGGTAATATTTGTTTATATATCAGGTACTACTTTTAATATTATATACATATATTGTATAATATAATATAAAAATATTACTTAATAAATAGAAAAATATTACCTAATTAATATATACATAAGTATTATATAATTTTTTATGTCCAACCCAATTCGATTCTTCTCATGAAATAAGATCCGTAAGATGGTTTTAGACAACACACCCTCAAGCCCTCAACGCAAACATGTTGGGGACAAAATGTAGAAAAGCAATTAGAAGAAAATTTAAAATCTTATATTGCACAATGAAAAAAAAGAAAAGAAAAGAAAAGAGAAAGGACACACTGTACAAGGAGAGAACATGAGGTTTTAAAGAAATAATTAGGGTACAGCAGAATTAAGATTGAATATTCTTTGATTCGCATAGGTAGATTTCTTGATTCTTAGACCCAAGTATCTAACAAACAAACACAATCATGAACTATTTCTTTTTATTTTAAAAATGATTTTTCTGAGACTGTTTAATTATTTAATTCCGTGAAATTGATTAAGATATAAACCACAATTTAAGTCCACATATGAATTTTTTAAAATTGGTTTGATCTGGATAATAGAGTTTTTTTACATTTTTTTATTTTGGCCTTATATATGAGAAGTAATAGCCCTATAATTTGTTACCTACGTATATCCGATATATTTAATTATTAAGTTTTTTTAACTGGTTATAATTACAATATAAATCACTTTCCTCTTAATTTTAATTACGTTAATTTTTCTAATAATTTTGAGTCATAGCTGTCAGTGTCATATTTGAATTTTCTACAGCCAACCGTGTAAAAAGTGTACGAATTTATCAATATAGTGAGGCTGCTCATACTGCCAGAACGATTTTTCTAATGCCAAAACAAAATATTCATTTTGACATATCTGCCCTCATAAAATTTCCAAACTCCCTAGGGGAAAAAAGAGGGAGGAACTTGTGCTTGGTTAGTTGGTTGTGAGATAAATCTGGCCTTATTGTCTTTCGAAATATATAGATAAATTAAATCAAATCCACTTTGTCTATTTTTGGCGGATGAAATTATATACATCTTTTGAAATACTAAACATATTCCTTTTTTTTTTAAATCAAAAGTATAAAATTTCAATTTTTAGGGTGTGTTTAGTAGTTTTGGGGTATGGATAACTCCTCACATTTTTTAATCATTATAATGATGAATATATAAATAAACAAAAAAATATACTACCCATTCACTACAAAAACAGGTTAGTATGTTTTTATTATAAAGGCATAATTCTAATATTTTAAAAATATAAAAATCATGTCTTTTTACCTATAAGAAATTTTCAAAATAATTATTGCCTTTAGATTGAATATTAAAAATTGATCTGTCATTATCAAAACAATCTTAAAAATACAATAAAATTCAAACAAATTATAGTAAACGATCCATCATTGTCAAGTTCATCTATATAATATAACAAAAAGTAAGTTTGGTGTGGAATTTGTGCACATGTAATTCGCATGGATTTGGGTTGATCCAAATACAAGAGTTTTCATTTTTTTTTTCTGCTTCAGGAAAAATCTTTATATTGTATTGGTGTAACCTTTATGTATTGTAATTTAGAAAAATAATAAAGAATTTCAACACAATTTGTACATATATTCCTTTATGATATATTTATGTCACATTTATATTATATTAGTGTAATATTTATATACAAATATCCTTACCTTAAAAGTCACACATTTATAATATAAAGATCAACACATAAAATAAAATAAAAACCAAAACTCGCGGATTCGGATTAGATTGACTTAAATTGTAAGGATCTTACATTCATACACCTGATGCATAGAAGAATTTGTATATAAATTTTTTTTAATAATCATCATTCAACGAGACTGGAGTCATAAAATAATCAAATACTTTTGCTTTGAAATCAAAAAATTAAAATAAGAATGTAAATAAGAATAATTTTTTAGATTCAAATATTATTTAAATATGAATATAAATATAATCATATCCGAACATTCGTAAATACTTGAATAGTTATAATATATATATGTACTAAATTATTAATATATATATATATATATATTCTCCTTTATATATATATATATAATTGCTTACTTAATATTTTGTAGGTACTTGTATCATGTAAGATTTTGATACAAAGTTGTAAATTGGTATTTTTAATTTAATAAAGCTGATAATGTGAAAAAGAAAAAGAAAAAAAAACAGATTTTTCGTGGAAGGAAACATATTTTTTAAATAAATGCGATAAAATATATAAAAAGGAAAAAAGAATCCGGATACAAAGCAAAGAGAAGAAAAAGGCAGGCCTCATTAAAACCCTACCACAGCAAAATCCAAAGGGAAAAAACCGTGATAGGAAAAAAGAGTATCTGCACTAACGGAACCTATAATGAGGTAAGCCAGAAACATCTCTACTAATAAGACTATATAAATAAGGAGGAGCTGTGTCCCACCACTCGAAATCTACCGTTTGCTGACTTAATCTGTCCGCCACTTGGTTTCCTTCACGATAGATATGAGAGACAAAAAAGGTAAAATTCTCAAGACAATGCAAAACAGCTGGCCATCTGTTTCTAAGATACCAGGGGACTTGACACGAACGATGCTGAAGGAGGGCGACCACATAAGCCGAGTCCGATTCCAACCAGAGGTGCGTCCATTGCTTAGAAACTGCCACTTCAATAGCAAAAATGGCAGCTAGAATTTCAGCATCAAAAGCAAAACCAATACCACCATTAAACGAGAACCCACCGCAAGCAATGCCCCACGGGTTTCGAAAGACCCCACCAATTTGCATTTTACCCGGCGAGCCTTTAGCACTTCCGTCAGTATTCACCTTTACCCAACCACAAGGCGGCCGCATCCAAATAATAGGAGTGATTTTTGGTGCCTTTGCAGGCCTTCCATGCACATTAATTGCTGCCAGGATCAGCAGGTCCTCTTGTGTATTATGCATAACTCCCTTGACCAAGTTTGCAGCCTCGCGCAGGAAAGTCAACATCATGACTTGTAAGGCTTCAAAAGTCAGCAGCTTGCCTTCAAAAACCATCTGATTCCTTGCGTACCAGACACACCACACAGCCGAAATAGCCGCTACTCTCCAGAGATCAGCCAGCTGCGAACTGAAGCGGAACCTCATAGCTTGAATAAGTAGTCCCAGTGCGCCAGACTGAAAATCAAAGGAGACCCCGAAGACCGACGCAATCCAAGACCACAGCTGACGCGATAATCTGCAGGAAGAAAAGAGATGGTCCAGCGATTCACTCGCTGATCTGCACACACCACAGGCAGATGGACCAGCAAAGCCGCGCCTGCGCAGAAGGTCCACCACCGGCAGCCTTTCATGAATAACCCTCCAGGCCACAATCGATCGTCGTAAAGGAACGGCTCTGTCCCAAATCCAACTTCCCCACTTAACCGAAGGGAATTTCTCGCGAAGAACATCATAAGCAATAGCGGGACTGACATTCCCCCTGGCCGTCCGCGGCCAAACGCGTAGGTCGGGCTCCGTGGGCGAGATGAAATGCTGTAGAATATCCGTTACCGTAGATGGAAAATTGCCAACGAAGTCAGATGTGAAGTGCCAAATCCCATCAAAGAAATAATCCCCAATACAATGCTGGAAATAAGACCTCAAGTAACTTGGAATTCCCAGACGATCAGCAATAGAGTAACCAAGCCAGTTATCAATCCAGAAACGAACCCTTGAATTGACCCCGGGCACCCATCTAGAACTCCCAAGAAAATCGGCAACATGCTGGCGAGTGCCCGACCAAATAGACGACAAGGCAATAGAGTTCTTAATACAGCTTCTATCCTGTAAAAATCTGGTCCGAAGAATTTTAAAAACCACACTCTCAGAAGTGAGTACTTTCCAGGCAAAGTTAGCAAGGAGAGACTTATTCATCAAGGTAATTGATCGGATGCCAAGACCCCCTTCCTGTCGAGGCGCACAGCATCTATTCCACGCCACACAAATGCCTCTTCGAGAAGTCACCGATCCAGTCCAAACAAAGTTTCTGATGGCAGAGTCAAGCTCTTTAAGAAGACCAACGGGCCATTTATATACAGACATCGAATAGACCAAAGAGCTAACCAACACTGAATTGACGAGGCAGATTCTCCCAGCCATTGAGAGAGAGGATCCCTTCCAAGCAGCCAATTTAGCCAAAATCCTGTCCGCGATGGCACGCAGATTCGCTGTACGAGGAACGCCCTTAAAGATAGGCACACCAAGGTAAATAAAAGTGGCTGCACCCTGAACAACACCGAGTCGACGCATAACATTTTGCCTGGTAGCATTACGGACTGTGTTGCCAAAGAAAACTCTAGACTTCTCAGCACTGAAAACTTGCCCTGAAATGTTCCCGTAACTGGCCAGTACATCTCGGATAGTTGCCGCATCAGATGATTTTGCTCTGCAAAAAAGCAAAATGTCATCCGCATAATAAAGTCCATGAGGGAAAGAGGCACCCCGTGGCGAAGAGAAACTCCTCAAGCTGCCATTAGCAATACATTTAGAAAACATTCTAGCTAAAACCTCCTCTCCAATTGCAAAAAGAAGTGGCGACAATGGGTCTCCTTATCGAACACCACGCGAACAGCCAAAAAAACCAACAGGGGACCCATTAAAAAGAATCGATATTCTAGCAGATTTCAGAATCTCATGAACCCAAGAAATAAAAACCTCCGAGAAACCAAAAGCTTTAAGAGCGGCAAGCAAGAATTCCCATCTCATAGTATCAAATGCTTTTCTAATATCAATCTTAATGAGCATATTATGACCATATTGACGCCGCTGGAGACAATTAAATCCTTCCGAAGCCAGGGCAATACAATCATGGATATGCCTAGTCGGTATGAAGCCAAACTGACAATCAGAAACCACGCAAGTAATAATTTTGCCAAGGCGTGTAGCAATGATCTTAGTGATAATTTTGAAGATAAAATTGCTCATAACAATGGGCCGAAAGTCTTCGACCCTTTGCGCATTATCCTTCTTTGGAATAAGAACCATGAAACTCGCATTAAACCCCTGCTCCACAATCCTGCCTGTCTGAAAGAAATGCAAAACAGCAACGCAAACGTCTGCCTCAATAATAGACCAGCAATTTTGAAAAAAGGCTCCTGTGAAGCCATCAGGCCCCGGGGAACTATCAGTGCCAAGATCGAAGACCGCGCCGTTTAATCTCTTGCGGCAAAGGAGTTGCTGTTAGGTCCATATTATTTTCCGCCGAAATGCAGGACGGGAGAAGAGAGGCCAAGCAATCGAGGTTTACCCCATGACCAGTTTCTGAAAATAAATCAGTGAAGAAATCAATGAAGGCGTTCTGAATAGAGGTAGGCTCCAATATATCTGTACCGTTAACATGAATCATCGAAATAGGAGCTCACTGCTTTTTTGACTTTAAGGACCTGTGAAAGAAATTGGTGTTCCGATCCCCATCCATTAGCCATGACGCACGGGACTTCTGGCGAAGTAGACATGCCTTCTGATCCATCATGGCATTGACTTCCAACTGGGTATCGACCTCCTGGAGTAAGAGGTCCTCCGAATAACCAGATTGAGAGATAATAAATTGAATACTCTCCAACTGATGAAGAGAGTCACTGACTTTTCTCGAGACATCGTCGAAGACATTTTTATTCCAAGATTTCAGAGACTTCTTTAAACATCGCAACTTGAGCATAATGGGGGCCATAGGATTAGGAGCATATCGGGGCAAGGTCCACTCATCCGAAACCAATTTCATGAATCCATCGTGAAGCAGCCACATATTTTGAAAACGAAACGACAAAGGAGACGACCTAACGTCATCCGAGCAGCAAATAGAAATCGGACAATGGTCAGAAGCATATCGTGCCCCCACTTTGCCAGAAGTGGATTGCCAGAGCAAGAGGAAATCCTCATTGGCAAGAGCTCTATCAAGACGGGAAGCAAGGAAGCCATGAACTCTATGATGGCGCGACCAAGTGAAACGGCTGCCAGCCATATTAATATGAAGAAGACCACAATCATCAATCATTCCGCGGAAATCCCTGCAAGATCTCAAATCGTGAGACACGACAGAGTTGCGCTCATGTACCCCTAACACAGCATTAAAGTCGCCCAAAACGAGAAGGGGGACATTGGAGAACCTGTGAATATCCACCCAGAGCACTCGTCGACCAACACAGGAAGAGCTAGCATGGACAAAACCGACATTAAAAAAGACATTCCCTTTAGAAACCCGGAGAATAACAATTTGATCAGAGGAGAAGATAATAGAAATCCCAGAGATGCAGCTCTTAGCCAATATCCACATATCATCAATGTTGTTGCGGGAATTAGAGGCAACAAACTGCAAACCCATACTTTTCCAAAAAGAGGCTGGGACATGATCAAAGTTAATCTTTGGCTCGGCAATACAGATAAAATCAGGACGATTAGAGTTGTAAAGCTCCAAAAGGGCTTGACGAGAGCGACTGTTAGCCACCCCCCGGATATTCCAATATAGGAATATCATTATTTACGAGTGGAGGTAGAATCAGGGGGCTTGCGAGCTCCCTTTTTTGCAGCATTATCCGTTGAGGGATCCACCATGTCAGCCCATTTTTGAGATGAAGCAATAGACATTTTCCGTAAGGCATCAGATTCAGTGCCAGCACGTATGACAAAATCCTGAACAGGTTCCTTAGATTTAGCAGCCATCTCTCTGGTCCGAACCGCAGGCTTATCAGGACGCGGGGCCACATCCAGATTGCTTGAAGGATTAGTAGGCTGCTCAGTCACAGCTTGGACATTAAGATTGCTGTTCTGCTGATGATTCTCAGAGACAACACTCAGAGGCTCATCGTTGTTTTGCTGATGATTTACCGAGGCAGCATTCGGAGGCTCATGTGGCTGAAGCTCCGATGTCCCCTCTTGCAGGGCCGCAAATGAGTTGGTTGGGTTAACCAACCAACTAGGTATCAATTTTAGAATTTGGATATAACATACAAATTGAATAAGTATCAGATTTTTGATTCGAATATTAAACAAATATAAATATTAACTACTTTGAATAGACAAATACAAATAGAATATTATAATATCAAACTCATCTCCATTCGTTTCAAACCCTTAACAAGATCTTTATTATCGCCCAAAGTGTAAATATAAATGTGAATTTTCTTTGGAAATTAAATAAGGGCAAAAACGTGAAATAAATATTATTTGCTCTGGCATTAGAAGAACTGCTCTGGCAAAATGTAAGAGCTGTCGTTGTTCCATTTATACCAAAAAAGGATAAAAAAATCCATACCGACACTGCTAACACATCACAAGCTCGGATAAAATACGCCCTAACGACGCCACCAATCGCTGTGGTTTGTCGTTGACGTTAGCAAAATTTCAGACCGATTATCTGACTCAGCGGGTCGAATCGCTTCTTGACTCGCCCTCGATCTGCTAACAATCTTAAGGTTCGATTCTTCCGTCATTTCCTGACACGGGCCTCCAGTTTTTTTTTTTTAATAATTTTTATTGGGTTTTTGCTGAATTTACTTTTCATGTGATGCATCATGTATTCCTGAAGATTTGCACGCCTTGTTCTATGATGCATTGCAATGCGGATTTTTTTTTTAGTTTAATTGATTAGTTTATTGCTGCCTTGTTTTTTTTTTTTTTTTTTTGCTGGTTTTGTTGAATTGTGGGAATCTTTTGCTTTTCTTGTTTTGGATTTTTCAGAAAGAAAGTTTGGTCTTTTGTAGATTAATTAATTTAGGGGATTTGATTATGTTCAATTCGATCTGATTTTCTTGAGACTTTGCACATCAATGGTGCTTGTGTGATTGTGTTGCACTTCTGATTTTCTTGATATGTATGCTTAGGAAGTACATTCTCATATGATATGTAATCAATCTACACTACAAAGTTCCCTCTACTGTCGTAGTAATATTGCATTTTAATCGAGCACCATTTGACATTTTTGATTTGGATTCCAATCAAAGATGGTTCCTTTTGCTAATGGTCATTGACTCGTTGTAGAAATGAGTTTCAAGTCTTATGTTTAGGTTACCCTTACTCAATCTTCTTGTTTCACTTTCATCTTGCTGTTTCTTCGTGTATAAGATCAATTAATTTGTGGTTTGAAGTTGGTGCTTTCTATATTATTAAGCTCCAAATTGCAATTTCTACTAAGATTTTTTGTGCACTAGTTGGGAAGACTATTATCCAAAGAAATAAACTGGTCATAACAACTTCAGTTTTTTTTTTTTTTTTTGTCAATAATAGTTAATGAAATGTCAATCTTTGGTTATTCATAGATCAATTGAAATGACTTCTTTCAGCTCACTTCATTTATAATTTAGTGTATTGGATGTTAATAAACTGAGTGGTGGGAAAGGTTCATCTATGTTCTTTAGACTGGAAGCTAGTGCGAGTTTATCATCTCAGAGTTCCTTGCTTTATTTTTTATAACATAACATTGGGATCCGAAGTTAAGATTCAGTTAAGAGTTCCAGTTAATACATTAGTCAGTCGTCACTCGAATTAAAAGACCCAACTATTATATAGCTGGAAATTTTGTTTCTTTTCAGCTAGCAATTTCTTTGAATTTACTAGCAACTTCATTTATCATATGACGCATATAGTGATAAACCGCACCCGAACTGCGCATTTATATTTTGTGTTGTTTCTCTTCTTTTCAACTCTTGTTTTG
This sequence comes from Scutellaria barbata, assembly GCA_028654395.1. Lineage (NCBI taxonomy): Eukaryota > Viridiplantae > Streptophyta > Magnoliopsida > Lamiales > Lamiaceae > Scutellaria > Scutellaria barbata. The sequence continues at coordinate 6,297,638 of CM053649.1, read as the reverse complement.
GATTTTTTTCTTTACTCCTTCATGCATCCATTGCATTCGTGTCCATTTTAGTGTAAAACGGTTATGGAAGAATGACGAATTTATGAGAGTATGGCATTTATCATTAATATACCAGTACAGGTGTCGATTTAAAGTTTTACTAGAGCTGCATGTGATCTTCTTTTTCGTGCATAAATAGAGACGGGTAAGAACTCAGTTTTAGAAATTTTCCAGGTTTTGGAGTTGATATAAAAAAAAGCATCGGAGGGTAAGATGAAGGCGCTCATTCTTGTTGGAGGGTTCGGTACCAGACTGAGGCCGCTTACATTAAGTGTGCCAAAGCCACTTGTTGATTTTGCCAACAAGCCCATGATTTTGCATCAGGTATAACATTTTAATCTCGTCGTCTTATTTAGCTACACTTCTCACAACTTAAAATGCCTCAAATTTTCCTCAACTTCTGACAGAATCCAGTACCATTAATGAATATCATCGTAATGTTGTACAAAGTGATTAGTGCCTTACTATCCCTGTTTGTTAAATTCTCAATCTGCATTCTGATATAGTAATTGACTTTGAATTTAGATAGAAGCACTCAAGGCTATTGGAGTGACTGAAGTGGTCCTAGCAATCAATTATCAGCCTGAGGTAAATTCTTGATCGATTCTTTGCTCTTACTCACCTGAAATTGTACTATTAAATATCACAGTTTTTTCAGTAGATTATCATTAACTAACAATAGTCCATTTGCAGGTTATGCTGAACTTCTTGAAAGATTTCGAGGCAAAGCTTGAGATAAAGATTACATGTTCACAAGAGACTGAGCCTCTCGGAACTGCAGGTCCTCTTGCTTTGGCTAGGGACAAACTAATTGATGATTCTGGTGAGCCCTTTTTTGTACTTAACAGTGATGTTATCAGTGAATATCCACTGAAAGAGATGATTGAATTCCACAAATCCCATGGAGGTGAGGCTTCTATCATGGTGACCAAGGTAAGGCCACCATTACAAATCAATATCTCGAAAGGCTATAATGCACATCATAGATTTTGATATCAAATGTTAATGTAGGTGGACGAACCTTCAAAATACGGTGTTGTTGTTACGGAAGAATCAACCGGACAGGTCGAGAGGTTTGTCGAAAAGCCAAAGTTATTTGTGGGCAACAAGATCAATGCTGGCATCTACCTACTCAACCCCTCAGTTCTTGATCGCATTGAGCTACGGCCCACGTCTATCGAAAAAGAGGTATTCCCAAAAATCGCGGCAGAGAAACAGCTCTATGCAATGGTGCTTCCGGGCTTTTGGATGGATATCGGGCAGCCCAAGGATTACATCACGGGCCTCAGACTCTACTTGGACTCCTTAAGGAAGAGGTCATCTCCGATGCTGTCCTCAGGGACTCATATAATCGGGAATGTCTTGGTTGATGAAAGTGCCAAAATTGGGGAGGGATGCTTGATCGGGCCTGATGTCGCAATCGGGCCCGGTTGCGTTGTCGAGCCAGGCGTGAGACTCTCTCGCTGTACAGTGATGCGAGGAGTCCGCATTAAGAAACATGCTTGCATTTCAGGCAGTATCATCGGATGGCACTCGACTGTCGGTCAGTGGGCCCGGGTGGAGAACATGACCATACTAGGTGAAGATGTTCATGTCGGTGATGAAGTTTACACCAATGGAGGGGTGGTTTTGCCTCACAAGGAGATCAAGTCAAGCATCTTGAAGCCTGAGATTGTAATGTAAGACCTGTTATTACCAATATTGTCTAGTTGGTTGTTGTTCTCTTTTGTAATGTTTCGGTTTCCTTTCAACTAATTGTAAAAGTCAATCCCTTTGAAAGGTTGGTTTAGCTTAAAAGATGGTCTCTCTGGTGTGGTGTGTGAAGTGTTGTGTACATAGAAATAAACTATAGACTATTAGTTTGATTCATCCTTGTTGTAATTCTTTTGTGGATGTAATAGGATGATGGAGGTTTTGTTGAGTGATCATGGACACCTTGAAATTTTGCTCTCAAAGTTGATTGCCACTTTGAAATTGGTTTTCTTTCTTTTAGACAACCTCAGAGAGTAGACCATTCTCCTAGGTTTCATACGATTACATGAGATTTTCTATTTCAAATAAGATTTTATCTGTTATTTCCGAGTTATCATCAAATTATTCATTGATTCAATCCACTAACCAATAAAAAGAGTTAAGTTGACATATATAGAAACTAATTTTCACGTGCTAAAATAAAATCTAACATTACTAAATTATATTTACATAACATGAGCTCTAACATTTGTAATGATTTTGAGTTGCACAAAAAAGGGTTTGATTTCTTGCATGGGATGCTCTGTTAAATGGATATTGTAATGTGACAACTCAACTTTTCCATACCTAATTTCTTTCATCATATTTGTGTAGCAATAAAGTCCACTATGATTTCATTATTTCACTTTCTAAGTAGAAAATTGAGCATAAGAACAAATTAGGTGATGTTGGATTCTATTTCCCTCTCATAGAGGATAACTCTTTGGGCTCATTATTTCCTTTGTCTAGTTGCCAAATCTATATATATATATATAAAAGGTTGTGGACTATCGGAGCATGACACGTCAGCTTTTAGATTCACTCTCCAACTGCCATGTGTCTCCTACTCTCTTCAATGTCCCTTCCTGCTCAGCTCTCCTGCTCGGAAAAAAAAAGGTCTCTCCACCTTTTGAGTATAAATTTCCAACCCTCCTGAGTTTCACACAAAATCATTTATTCCATATTAGTGTTTTATTAGATATTTTAAAATAATTATCACATATCATGTATAAAAATAGATGACATCATTAATTTACACATGACATAGATTAAAAATAATGAAATATAAGATACAACACAAATTGAAATAGAATATCCAATTCTCTGTATAGTCTATATTCTCTGCTCAATTATTTTAGATAAAATTTCCAAACCCTCTTTTCTCTTGAGTACAAACAGGGTTTTCATTTTTATAATATGGATATTTTTTCTTTCATTTGAAAATAATTAATACATTTTCAAAATAATTTAGTCCATTTTATTGGCAAGAGCAGATGCATTATTAGCTTTGGTGTTGCTTCACATTGTTTTCGTGCGATTATATTGCTACAATAATATTGGAATTTTCTTTTTTAGTTTACATTATTGCTTATACCCTTTAATTTCTCTATTTCTGCACATTATCAAGGTAGAACAAAGAATTCAATCTCTTCATGATGGAAAGAGCATGACACAATATATCTTAGTGGAAGCATAAATATGTTCTTTCTATGTAAGAATTATGTATCATTAATCAATGAATGGATCTATGGAAGATCCATATAGATAAACTTTGATTTTTTTTTTTTTAATTCTTGATGAATGCACACTCAACTTGAAGATTGAGATGTTAGAAAATTTAGTATTATATTATTCATGAGATAGTACAATAATTCTTGAATCAAATGCTATGTTAAAGTTTTATGGCTTGCTATATGAGTTCACTGTTCAATATTAGTTGGTTATTTAATATTTCTTGTAAGGTTTTTGTATGGAAACTATTACACCATTCAATAGTTAAATTTCAATTATTTTATATGCACTACAAATTGGCATACAAGCATGTTAAAATATAGTCGTTGACGTTAGCTGATTTTTTTTTTTTTTTTCCAATTACAAATAAGTATACAACTTAAAATAGTAGACGTGACAATCACAATTAATCCCTAAAAGATTATAACTTCACATTAGCAATTATAGTAATTTTTGGTTAGATAAATTGAAATTCACGAGTTGATTGTTAACTAGAAATATCAATACAAAAATATATGAACACATAAAAATAATGATCCCGTGCGTCGCACGTGCCAATCCAATGGCTAGTATTTGGAAAAGAAAATGGAAAACTAAGAATCAGTAAGCATTTGTCTCCCAAATAAGCCGATTCTACAGGTAAAGTCCCTCTTTCGCTCTACTTCCACTTTTCTGTTTATTTTTGTCCGATATTTTACTGTTTCTCAGAATTTTCTTTTCAATATACCAAAATTATGAGGTTGAATCGCACCACGATGATTTGTCGAGGAATTGTTTCCAATTCTTCATCTAATTCAACTACTTATATGATTTCTTCTTTACACTATCACCTGAATAGATACTTTTCCGGCAAACCCAGATTCGATTTTGGCTGTGTTGGTGAGCCGGATGATGCTATTGCTTTGTTTCATGAAATGGTGAGAATGAAGCCTCGCCCATCTGTTGTTGATTTCTGTAAACTGTTAGCTGCTGTTGCTAAGATGAAACAATACTCTGTTGCCCTCCTTCTGTTCGATAAAATGCTTCTTCACATTCTCCTTTAAATCACTTCACCCTAAGTATTGTGATTGGTTGCTTTTGTCATGTGAATCGAATTGATTATGGGTTTGCAATCTTAGGTAGCTTTTTCAAGCGTGGCCACAAACCTAATATTGTTACCTTCAACACTCTGCTGAAAGGGCTATTCTTGGAAGGAAGGGTCGCTGAGGCGGAGAAACTGTTCAAGAAGTTGTTGAGAGAAAAAGTATATGAGTTTAATGAAATTACATATCTTGTTGTGATAAATGGGTTGTGCAAAGCTGGGCATACTATCACCGCCTGTCATTTGCTGAGATTGTTCGAAAAACAAAAATGCAAACCTACTATCTTTGCTTATACAACAATAATTGATAGTCTTTTCAAGGTTCGTATGGTTGATGAGGCTATCCAACTCTTCTCGGAATTGGGTGAGAAGGGTATTTCATCCACTGTTGTAACGTATAACTCAATGATTCATGGCTTATGCGGTCACGGTAGATGGAAAGAGCTTGAGGACTTGTTAAGTAAGATGATTGCTCAGAAGATATATCCCGATGTGTACACTTGTAACATATTAGTGGATGCTTATTGCAAGGAAGGAAAGGTGAAAGAAGCCGAGGATGTATTGAAAACTATGACAAAAATAGATGTTCAACCAGATATTGTCACTTATAGTGCCTTGATTGACGGGTATTGTTTACTTGGAAAAATGAAGCGAGAAAAGTTTTCGATTCAGCAGTCAATTCGGGACTCAGGCCTAATGTTGTAACCTATTGTAGTTTGATGAATGGGTATTGTTTACTTGGAAAAATGAAGGAAGCGAGAAAAGTTTTCGATTCAGCAGTCAATTCGGGACTCAAGCCTGATGTTGTAACCTATAGTAGTTTGCTGAATGGGTATTGCACAAAGGGAAATGTGAATGAAGCATGGAGTCTTTTTCTTGAAATTCCTCGCAGAGCTTTAAAGCATACGGTGGTTACTTACACCACCATGATAAAGGGATTATTTCGTGAAGGCAGATGTGCAGATGGCTTGAAACTTTTCAAAGAAATGCAAGCTCGATAATTATCTCCTAATATAATGACTTATACTATCTTGTTAGATGGCTTGTGCAGAGCTAAGAAAACAACTGAAGCATTGTCGTTTCTACACATGATGGAAGATAAAGGTGTTAGTCCGAATATAGTAACATACAGTACCCTGATTGAGGGGCTGTGCAAGAATGAAAAGCTTGACATGGCTAAGAATCTTTTTGCCGAACTTCCATCCAAAGGCTTGAAGCCAAATGTTGTTACATTTAACATCCTCATAGGTGCACTTTGTAAAGAAGGTCAAAGAGAGGAGGCTCAGGAATTGCTGATGAAAATGGAAAAAAGTGGTTGCTTGCCTGATAGTGCTACCTACAATGTTTTTATTCAGGGATTGCTTAGAAGAAATGGATCCCATAATGTAATGCCAGTCTTGGATGAAATGGAGCGAAGGGGCTTCTTGCTGCATGCAACCACATTTTCATTGTTACTTGATCAGCTGCAAGCAGAAGGTCAAGGTAGTCTTCTTTTTAATACGGTTAGGAAGCTTATCCCAAAGAGTTAGTAGCTAGTCTGATTCAGGTGTCTCCACGTCTTATGGAACATTTATAGATTGAGTTGGTAAATTGGCACTGCACTTTGAACATTTATTTTTGTCTATTCGATCCTGCAATTCTACAATAAACACTTCATTTTCTTATAATGATAATTTTATAAGTTGTTTAATGTTGTTTTAATATTTATTTGTTGAGGATTATCTAAAAAAATTATGAAGTTTAGCTTTCAAAAAAATAAATTTGGGGATGGTATTTTGGTGTGATGTTTTGGTTTAGGGATTGCATTATCATCCCTAATGAATAATACTTCATGATGGTTTTATATTTAACCTTTGTTTTTAAAAGAAATTAAAATGTAATAATTTATGTATTTTACTAAAACATATCTTCATTTAATTACATGTACAATATGAAAACATTTTTAGATTGTTCTTTATAAAATTTCTTTATTCCTATGGATAAACAAGTCACATTAATATTCTGTAATCATTACTTATATTAGTAGTTTCCCTTGTCATTATTATTTTATTTCATCTATATTTTTAAGAATAAAAATTCAAAAAATAAAAAAATATAGAAAAATAAAATCCACCAAACGCCTGACCCACCATGGGCCGACCCACGATAGGACGGACCTCTAAATAATCAACTCGATCCATTGTTCTGATATGGTCAATGGGCCAACTCATGATAGGATGAACCTCTAAATAATCAACTCGATCCATTATTCTCTAAATAATCAACTCGATCCATTGTTCTAACGTGGCTCATTGGCCAATTCATGACAGGATGAGCCTCTAAATAATCAACTCGATTCATTGTTCTAATGTGGTAAATGAGCCAACTCATGATAGGATGGGCCTCTAAATAATCAATTCGATCCATTATTCAGATATAGCGGGACTGGAGGGCCCGTAAGGCCTTATAAACCTAGCCTATTTTGACAGCCTCACAATAATGCAATGTACTCCTTAATGCTCCAAATAACCATTGAAGTCTAACAACAATTCAATCTCATGGTTGTTAATTGTTGGTATGGACTATTTATCAACCATTTTTCTAATAAATCAATTTATTAGAATGATTGTGTTTTGATATGTGACAATACAATATCATTTTTTGGATTTTCACAGGAATGTTATTTTCGCAACATATTTTGTGACCAACTTGTAAAACTTTTAATAACATTGAATTGTTTTCTACCATGTAGTATAACTATCATAACAAAATCACATAATGTTAATTTTGAACTAATAGTCATTCATCCCAAAAAATATAATATTACAAGAAAATAATTTCCTAGTGTTGGATATGAATTGTTATGTAAATAATATCCAACTTTAAAATTAAAATAATATGTTGACGTCGGAATTTGTAAGAGAATAATTCCTAGTCTAACACTCAAATTGATCAAATCTGGATTAAATTGATAAGAATCAAATGAAGAAATCAAGTCAAAATACGTAAAGGAAGTGCAAAAAACACTGTGCCCGGAGCCTACTCGGGCAATTTAACTCGGCTGATCCTGGCCGGCCAGAATCTTATGTAATTTATATTTAGAGAAAACAGCTCTCTAGTGCTTAGTACAGAATGAAAATTCCGATCCTTTTACAAGTTGAAATTACATCTATTTATAGACAAAAAATATAAGTAATGGAGGTCGTGGGAACGTGGAGGTTATACCCACTTTCTCCTTGTTTTTGTCCTGTTTATTCGGCATTGGGCGGTTTTATCACCCACGATCTCTTAACGGTTAGATTGCTCTTGCTCGGCTATTCCTGCTCGGAATAACCTATTTAGCTCGGCCATCTTTGGATTGGATAGCCTAAGTACCGTCCAGGATGGTCATCTGGCTGGGGTGTCTTGCCAGTCACGAGTTCCGAGCTTTCAACCCTTCACCGGCCAGGTTAATGATCAGTTCAGCTCGGATATGTTGGTCCAACAATAACCCCTTAGGCCGTGGGAGAAACTATTTCTGCCGGGGTCTAACTGATTTCACCACACCGAGCTGAGTAAAATTTGAACTTGTCATCTGATTGGGTCAGAAACCCGTGGCATTGCATCCGCCTGATTGTCCACGTGTAGATATCCTAACGATTGGAAGCTGAGAAGTTCTAATCCGCTTGTATATATAGATGCTTCTCTATCTCATTTAGCATTTTCTCTCTTTAAAGTTCCGAGCGATTTTGATTCTCTGAGCACACCGAGCATACTCCTTTGCGCTACGTCACCCGAGATGGTCTCTCTGCAAGGTAAATTAACTCTCTTCCAATCATGTCTGGTAGACCGTCAGATCTGAATTTAGGATCTAGTCCTCCGGAAGTGGGCGTTAGGGGTGTTGCTGAGGAAGCTGGTACATCAAGCTCAGGGCCAGTCCCAACCCCTTCAGAATTCCCAGCTAGGGGGCGTTATGACCACCGAGCTGAAATTCCTTCTGAAGGTCTAGAGGTAATAGATATAGCTTCTACCATGTCTCAATCGGATTTGGATCGATGGCATGGCCTCTTTAGTATTCCGACGTGCATTGAATTCATTGCTCTTCGTCCTGAGGAACAAATGATTTGTCCACCTAGAAATTGTGTCGCCGTAAATATTCAGGCGCTTTGTAGGGGTTTCCGATTTCCCATGGCGCGTTGTTTAACCAATTATTTGTGGTATTGGGGAATAGCACCTGGACAGCTCAGCCCAAATAGCTGGTCATCCATATTAGGTTTGTTAATCCTCTTTCATAGATACAACCTTGGGATACCTAGCCCTCAAGAACTGTCCTGGTTATTCAGCATCAAACTTATACCTGGAGCAAGGGAATATTTTTATTACCTTTCACCTTGAATATTCCAACCTCAATTAGTTTGTGACCTTCCATTACCACTTAAGACTTGGATGTGTGAATGGTTTTGGGTAGGAGGAGATTGGAAGAACCCTGGAGAGTTTGACCGTGAGTTTGCTGTGAGGATGTCATGCCCGGTTGTTTTCGGGACGACTAAAGGTATATGTCTATATTTCTCCCCACCAGCTCTTCTAATATTTTAATATTTCCTTTATCTTGCAGAGACTCCACCTGGAAGTCACCAAATTGGCGAGGATTTTTTCCCGAAAAATCCGTTACTTGTGGGACAACGTCGGTCCAACCCAGCGAACATATAGGGAGTTAATCAGAGAGAGCCGACTCGCTCAAGCCGGACTAACCTTCCTTTTTTTCCGAGCTCCCGTTGATTTCACCAGTAAGCCCCTGACTACTATACTAAATTTATGCTAGATCACCCTTTAGCTGAATAGATTCTTTGCAACCGTCCTCCCTCGAGAAGGCCTTCGTCCACGAATGGACCCAGCTAAGCGGATTAGGGTTCGTGCAGAGCAGGCTGTGAAACAGCGACAACCGATGCAGAAGAGGTGAGGGTCTGAACGCTCCGGTGCTAGTGGGTCCGTCCACAACCAAGAGTCGGCTGGCCTAGCCCCCAAGAGGTCTCGACCGCCTCCGCCTGAGCCACCGACTCAACCTGAGCAGCCGGCTAGTGATCCCCTTATCACCACTTCAGCCCGTCCGGGGATATGGTCATCCGACTCTACCCTGGCTGGTTCAGTCAGTATTTGTGGCTGGGATCCTGAAAGGGTTGAGACCTCTAAAGAATTTCTTGGACGGAGGCCGCCCTTCCAAATTAGCTTTGCTCGGGCTTAGATGCCAAGCCCCAGCTTGATGAAGAATCTTCCCTCTAGGATCCAGTCGGCCATCGAAGCCCCTGTTAAGGCCTGGACAGAGGAGCTGGAGGGATATGCCAGCAAGATGTTGGCAATATACATGGATGTCTGTTCTTCTGTCCTTCAAGCTCAGGCATCCGTTTTTGCTTGGCGGGCCCACCTTAAGTACCTGGACCAATAGAAAGAATTTGAGGTGCAAGAGGTGGAGCTCCGCAAAAGACGAGCCGAGGTTGCTTCAGCCGCTGAGGAAAAAAAGACCCTTCAAGCTCAATTGGCCTCCTCCCAAGATTTATTAGCCAAGACTATTAAGTCGACTGAGTTTGAACTCTAGCGGTCGTTCGACCTTGACCGTGAGAAGGCTAAACTGGAGAGGAACTTGGAGGCATCGCAGGCCGAGCTAGAAAAAGTGCGAGCTGAATTGTTGGTTGCTCAGGCTGGCCTGCTGAATGAGGTGGCCGTCGTACAAAAATACAAAGACTCCAAAGAATGCAAGTACGACGGCGTCCTTGCCTACCTGTTCACTTTTATGGATAACATAGAGGTGCTGAGGAAAGCCGGGCTTAACGACTATCCTCTTCGGATCTCGCTGGCCGATTTTTTACAGAAAAATCCTCTCCCCAAGTATTACTTGGATTTGATAGATGATCTGCCTGGTTATCTGCCTCCTGATTCTGAGCATCTCTTGCGGCCGGCTCCGTCTATTCAGCTAATGTCCAACCCAGACCTTATGATGGAGGATGTTCCTGATGTTGGACAGGTTGAAAGTGCCCGAACGGCTAGGACGGAAAACGAAGTAATAGAGATCGATGCTGATGATTAAATGTATCTTAATACGATCTTGGTCGGAAAGAGGCCTGGGCAGATCTCTTAAGTTTAAGTACTTGGCAACATATTCAGCAACCATAATAGGTTCATAAAACGCTCTAGTTGATATGTCAACATTGAGAGAGAGGTCTGTCCGGGTCGGGTAAACTGTTAAAACCCTTTCCAATATTCTAGACCATTACCGAGCTATTCATTCGAGCTGGATGAAGATAAGCGAAGCCTCTCCAATATTCTAGACCATTACCGAGCTATTCATCCGAGCTGGATGAAGACAAGCGAAGCCCCTCTAATATTCTAGACTATTACCGAGCTATTCATTTGAGCTGTTTTTTTTTATTTTTTTTATTTTGTCGAGCACTTTGTCAAGAGGTTCTGGCCTCCAAACCAATTAAATTCAATCGATTTTATCAAATTTGTTTACTCTTATGCTCTTATCTGTTTTGAACTCGTCTTGGCAAATTCGGTCTTGAATTATTAATCTAACTTCGAGAGATACCGAGCTGACCTAGCCATGACCGATCTTGATAGGCTGGTCGGTATGAATACGTGTGTTCGCATAAGTGTCCTGAAAATTAGGTATGTCAGAAAAAGTTGTGCGGTGAGCCGCATCTCCGGTTCTAAGGGATTGGTAGCCAAAGGGTCGACAGATCGTGGCCGATCGATGTGCCACGCGTCACCTCGAGCAGAGGAGAATTTCAACGGTCGCTTCATTCTTTATAAATAGGGTAGGTCCCTCCTCCATTTACTTCACTTGCTTACAAAATTTTTTTGAGAGCTCCGTGCAGAAATTACTGACCAAGACAAACCGAGGAGTGCCATCTAGCCAGAATTTTCTTAGGTAATTTCTCTAACTATGTCGTCCAGCAGTTCTTCGTCCGATGATTCGGTCCAAGACTACAGCCAGGGTGGGTCTGACGAGCTGAGCTCGAAAAGATTTTCTTTAGGGACGACCTCCTCGTCCGACGTAGAGGTTAGGAGTCCAGCTCCAGTTATGGCGGTTGTTGAAGAAGCTGGCCCATCAACTTCAGCTCCTAGTATTCCTACTGGGGTGCCTGCCCGGAGGACGTTCAGGAGGACTGAGTAGCCCTCTGAGGATTCCGAGGCTATGGCGTGGCCTTCTACCGCTACCCAATCTGAACTTGACCAGTGGCATGCACTATTCAACATCCCTCAGGGAATTACCTTTAACGCCCCCTACCCTGAGGAAAGAATGGATAAACCCCCTCGGGGATATGTGGCCATCAATTTTCGGGATTTGGAGGGCGGATTGCGCTTTCCTCTGGCGTCGTCTCTGACGCAATATCTTTGCTTTTGGGGAATCGCTCCCAGTCAACTTCACCCAAATAGTTGGTCGTCATCCTTGGGCTGTTCGTTGCCTTTTATACCTTTCAGCTCGGCGTCCCGAGTCCTTAGGAGTTGACGTGGCTGTACACCTTAAAGCTATTACCGGGAACAAAAAATCACATTTATTATACCTCTCCTCGGGCACTTCGTCCCCAACTTATAAAGGGTTTTCCGTCCTCCGTCAAGGATTGGAAGACCAAGTGGTTTTGGGTTGGTGGAGACTGGATGAGTCCTGGACCAGTCGGCGGGGACCCGTCCCAAAGGATACCTTGCCCTGTTTATTTCAGGCCGGCCAATGGTATATATTTGTATTTTTGTTAATCTGGTCGGCCTCCTAATATTACAATTATTTTTCTGCACAGTTGAGTTTTGTAAATCGGTTAAGTTGTTACGTTTCAGTTATGATCTGTGTAAATTGGTTGAGGACTTCCTCTTTAAATAGGTAGACGATCATTCAGTTGTGAGATTGAATCGAATTACTTAGTATTCAGCAAGATTAGAATGAGCTAGGGTTCTTGAGAAAAGAGTGAGCTATTTCTGTCTTGTAAGCTAAATTCTTGATTGATTGTGAGTATAATACCATTAATCCGATTCTCTCAATGCAGTAGGTCGATGATGGCGTGCCGAAACACTTAAATCTTGGTGTTTTTACGTTCAGTTTTTCAAATTTTCTTTCATATGCATGCATGCAAATTTAGGGTTCTTCCTTCTCGAGTTTGTAACGAGAATTGCGGTACATTCAAAGGTTGAATGAGCATACAATTCGTCACACCCTAAATCTATGCCTCATATTATATGTATCTCAACTAATTAAAATATATTGTAACATAGTAATTTTAAATTAATCTATTTTATGAATACATTCCAAATAAAGAGTTTTTCTTTCCCAATTTCATAGAATTACTAGTACACCTAGTGTGATTCCTAATACAAGAATGAAAATCGGGACAAGCATTCATATGATCCCATAGACTTCTTTTAAGGATTCCAATCTGAAAAAAAAAAAATTGATAGGTTGTATTTCTGTTGTATCAATTAGCATTTCAACGATCAACTTCTCCCATAATGATATCTATGCTACCTAGTATCGTCATAATATCAGCCAATTTCATTCTTTTAACTAACTGCGGAAGAATTTGCAAGTTGATAAAACCCGGCGGTCTAATTTTCCATCTCCAAGGAAAAACACTCTGATCTCCTATCAGAAAAATTCCCAATTCTCCTTTTAGTGATTCGACTCTTACATAAAGTTCTTGCTTGGACAATTCAGAAATTGGAGAAGGATTTTTACTATAACAAATATATAACCCAGTATCATTTTCTGTAAATTAAAAAAAAAACGTTTTTCATTAAAATATATGAAAACTTATTTATGTTGATTTAATTCAACTATACACCCTACAATAATGGTCGATTAAATTCAATTGAAGATTTAATTCAACCTAACGTGTTCAACACTAGATTTTAAATTTCATATTAAATCTATAAAAGAACTTCATTCGTTTAAGGAATATATAGAAACAACCGATGATTCATGTTTTTAATTCAATTGTTTAAGGTATATATTGAAACAAATAATGGTTCATTTTTCTATTAAAAAACGTGACCTATTTGAAAATCTTTTTTTTTTTAATGTGTGTTCCAATTATAGATTGATATTATAATCAAATCTACCAGAATCTCCAATTACATAAATTGCTAAAATATATCAAAAATCAAATCTATTAATAAGATGCACAATAACAAAAATAATTTAATGAATCTATTCATAATATTTTTAGTCTTCATAATATTGTTAGTCTTCATAGTCCTGGATTTTTAGAAAGTTTGAAATCCAAACAATTCAAATGATTTTTTAAACTCCTTAAATTATTCAAACACCCAACATTATCCAAACTTTCAATATTTTTCGAACTCCGAAGATTATCATAACTCTCAATATATAACTTGTATCTTTTATATTTATAATTTAGTATTTCATGAATATATTTGTAGCTTGATTTATTTCTTTTCGATTTCGTATATCAACTATTGTAATTTTAATTTAATATTATTAAGTTAGTAGCTTATATATTATGAGTGTACGATAAACCATTATGATTACGGATTTAGAATATCAAATATTTATTTATTTATTTCTTACATCTTTACATATAATAAAAATTGATTATGATTATAATTAATAAATAATGACAAAATAATTAGTTTAAAGGTTGAGTTGGTGTCACTAATAAAGTATAAAATGATGGAAATTGAGTTAAGTTGTAAATTGTGTATGTGCATGAGAGAGAAATCAACTTTTATTATAAGACTAAGTTGGGTTTGGTTGTTGATAAATATAGTCTTAAAAATTAGTTCCACCTATTATGTAATTTTTTTGTTTTGTTTTTAATATCCATTTATGTTATATAGAAGTTGATATCCATAAATTATTCTAAATTTTATAAGTTAAATAATAGTCAAAGTAACAACACCAAAACTTTTATACATTTTTTATGCAACTGGGGTATGGACCTTAGATCTATGCACCTGAATTGACCCGACCCGCTATGCGCCTCAACACACTTGAATGAGTTATCCCAACCCACCAAAACTTGCTTTCAAGTGTTGTACATTTATATTATATTAGTCATATTTTTATGTTAGTCATACATTTTAGTTATGTTAGTTGTACCTTTATATATTACATATTTACATAAATGTATGCCTATCTTGATATAAATGTATGACTAATATCACATAAAGGTACGAGTAATACCATATAAAGGTATATATGTACAAATTATGCCGAAATTAGGATTTTTTTTAAAGTTAAAGTATTACATAAAAGTAAGACTAATATAAAATAAAAGTATGACTAATATAATATCAAGGTCAAGACAAAAAAAAAAGTGCAGATTTGGGTCAAATCCAAACCGATCCAATCTGAGTATATAAGATTCATGCACATGATGTATAGAAGACTTACTCAAATATTAATATATTTTCATATTTTATATCCGTCAATTATTATGATTAGAATTAAAATATATATAACTATATCTCACACGGGCAATACACTAATATAATAAAAAAACAATGTCGAAGCGATAATGATATCATTGTCACGAATAAATGTATAGTAAAACCTCTATAAATTAATACTTTATAAATTAATAAACTCTCTAAAATAATAAAATCTTTCGGTCCTGATTTGGGCCATTGTAAAAAATCATCCAATTCGATAAAATAATAAGATAATAATTTTTCGGAAAATCCCTTTATAAATATTAGGTCCCATTAAAACTCTAAATTAATAATTCATAAATGTTACAATTATAAATATTGTAGTAATTTGCTAAAATATGAATCTATCGTTACTTGATTTTTCTTAAAATTTAATAAAATTTTAAGAAATCCAATTACACGGTTGGGTGTTATGAATTATTTTATTTCCATATTGAGATTTATATAATATATGTTTCATTCATCATGCATGAATATATTTAATTGACTATAATAGTTATTTAAGTGCAACGATTAATGTAAACATATATATTTAATTAATTCCAATGAATTGATACATGCATGAATATAATAGTTAATTGTATACAATGAATTGATATTATACATGAATATATTTAATTAGTTATAAAGAATTGGTTGACGCATGAATATAATTAATGAAACATGTATATGAATTCATTTATTTTCAATACATATGTACTAAATTTGTTGAATTTAAAAAGTCTCTCTTTTAATTAATAAAATATTAATTTATCGATATATTAATATATCTCTAAATTAATAAAATTTTATGGTCCCAAAATTATTAATTTATAGAGGTTTTACTGTATAGTATTCTCAGTTTATTTTACAAACATTCTTATAATCTTTAATTAAAAGAACAACTATTAGGATATTTGACAAGTCTGCAAATTTCTCATATTTATAAATAAAATTTTATAAATACTATTGATTAATTAATTACTTTAAATTTAATGTTCATAAGAAACATTACTAAACATTATTGAAATGTTGACTAGATTTATTAAAATAACATATTCTAGATTTTTTTTTCTAAAGAAAAACTGATAATATATGTTTTGACTTCAACAATAAAACTTATTTACATACTGAAATTTTTTTCATTTAAAAATTTATAGAAAAATATAAATAAATAAATAAAGGAAAAAACCTAAGATAAAATTTCGATTGATCAAAATAATAAATAGAAAATTATTAATATTTCCTTCAAATAACAACATATATTTGAAAAATTAAATAATATATTACTTATATTATGTTATATATAACACTAAATTGGACCATATGTATTGTCATAAATTTAATCTTTCCTCTATAAATATTTAAATTTTTTTCCAGTTTTACTAAGTTTGTTATTATTTGTTTTAAATCTTGTGTATTACACCAACCTTATCTTAGCATTTGCTTACTTTCGTATGTTATATATTTTTTAATAAACAGCATTTACAATAAATTATTATCTACTCCTCACCCCGTGGTCTTAATCTATTTAGAGAGTTTGGGTGAACTTATAAAATATTTAAAAGCTTATAAATTCCTTAAAAATGTTTGGATAAATTTAAAAAATAAGATATTATTTCATCTAAAAATAAGATGTTAAGAGTTTATAAACTCTTTTTTAGAAACACAAGAGAACTTATAAAATGTTTAAGAGCTTATACGCTCCTCAAAAATGTTTGGATAAATTTAAAAAATAAAATCTTATTTCAACAAAAAAATAAGATGTTAAGAGCTTATAAGCTATTTTTCAAAAAAACAAGAGAATTAATCTCAACTTATTTTTAAAATAAAATCTTATTTTTTAACACACCTTTAAATTTGGGGGTGTTTGGGTGAACTTATAAGCTTCTTAAAAGTGCTTATAAGATGTTAAGAGCTTATAAGATCGTAACAAATGTTTGGCTAAATTTTTAAAATAATATCTTATTTTAGGAGTTTATAAGATGTACGGAGCCTATAAACTCTTTTTTTTTTTTTTTTTGAAAAGTAGGGGATCCCAACTTATTTTTAAAATAATAGCTTATTTTTTTAAAACATCTTCAAATTTGATTATTGAAATTACACAAATGTCATAACTAACATCTTATAAGCTCCACCATCTTATTTATCCAAACACTTCAACACCATATTTCAAACTTAAATTAAACATCTTATAAATTCTAAAAACATCTTATAAGATGCAAGAGCTTATAAACTCTAAAAATAAGCTTAGCCAAACACCTCCTTGATCATATAAATTTCACAATTATCATTACTAATGTCTTATAAACTCAACGATCTTATTTATTCAAATACTTCAATAACTGATTTTTAAATTGAAGTTAAGCATTTTATAGTTTTTTGAACATCTTATAAAATGTAAAACTTATAATCTCCTAAAACAAGTTCAGCGAAACACCATCTTAGTTAAATAAATTGTTCTCCCAGGGAAATACAATAAAAGTTTGTGTGAGATTGGTTTATTATTCTTAATTTTTAAAATGGGGCCTTATTTAATTCAATTAGAAGATGTTTGGATTGACTTGGCCCTTTTGGATGGGTTTTGTGGTCAGTCCATATTTGGACGAGAATTTATAAAATACTATAATTCTACCTTTTGTTTTTTCTATAATTTTCAATAAAAATTTCTATTTTTTCCACTTTTATATAAATCTTAAGAAACATCATCTATTGTTTACAAAAATTTAAAATAAACATAAAATTTTCATAATTTATGCACACAAAATCCTCTCAAATTTCAAATTCAGACTCACAAATATGATCTTAAGTCCAAAATAACATAATCTTAATGTCCAGTCAATACAAATTCACACGTCACTGGTCAACAAAATAAGAGTAAAGGGTCAGCACAATCAAAAATTCAATCAATGTATTAGTTTTTATTTGAAAAAGTATCATTAATTAAAAGAAATTAAATATGATTTAAGAGGATTCACATAAGCTTCGTGTTTATGTCACTCAGATAAGGGGAAAATAATTTTAAAGATTTTTGTAGCGCTAAAGATAATGTTACATATTCAAATTTGATAAAAATAAAAAAATTCCCCCTCCGATCACTTCATCCGCTTGATACGGATAGGGGGTTATGAGCGGAGGGTTAGCAACCTCTTCCGGGGAAGAAACATGATAGGACTCCTTCTATGGAAAAGAATTTGTCGGGACATTTTTAGTTCCCCTCGGTTTCTAGGAACAGCTATTGAAAGGTGGAAATGAACGGAGAAGTGGTGGAACATGCCAATATTCGGGGGATCCTTTCTTCAAATCCATACGTATTTTCGCAGGTCTTACTGTAATTGTTTTGTCTGAAGAATTCCATTCTCTATCTCAAAGATACATATAGAATTCTGCAACACTTGTAGTTATTTATCATTCAATTAATGAGGGACAACCAATATCGTGTAAACACTAGTAGGACTCTCCTTCACTGGGAAAACGCGGTACTTATTAGCGGGTAGTCATTCAATATAAATTGATCTAAAATCTAATTCAAATTGGTTAATCGGTAAAGATACATGCTCAATATTACAATATATATTAATTTTAAGGTTGATTGTTAAAAAAATCATGAACTTTACTTATTTTGCAATTTTAATTAAGTTTTTGAATATTAACAAATATAACAAGAATTTTAATATTTTATGTAATTTTAATTAATGAGCAGTCTCAGATGTGGTTGTGCTCAATGATGTATTCTTTCATTTTGACGATCTCGACATTTTTCAACTCCAAAGTTTTTTTATAATAGTTTCTCCACAAAAACTTTATACTTCAACGCCAATGCAATTATATCCGGAAACAACATGTTGGTTAAAATTCATATTATATTTGCTAATATTTAAAAATTTATTAAAATTACAAATTAAGTAAAATTCATGATGTTTTCAACAATTAATTCTAATTTTATCAATTAATTAACTTTTAAAATTGTACCCCTTTTTAATTGTATTAAATTTTTTTATTTGAAAATAAATAAAAGTAAAAGAATATAACGCAAACGTGATTTTAATTCCCAAATTAATTTCTTAGGCTAAACTTTGTTTGGATTAAAAATTGAGAGGCCTTGCTTAGTGTCTGGCCCGAATTCAAAGGTAGTTTTTTGGATTAAATAAACCATCCAAAATTGGCAGATGGGATCCTCTGTATCCACTTCTGTATACCAGTCCTGTACCATTTAGAAAACGACGTCGTTTTCATATATAATTAATAAAGATTTTTGAGGTAAGTAATCTTCAGCAGCGCGGCTCAAGCCGTAATCTTTTTTTCTATTTTTTCTCACACGGTAATCTTTTATATTTTTCTATTTTTCTTTTTTTTTTTTCATTTTACACGGCTGAAATCTTTTTCCCTTTTTTATTTTATTTTTTTCTACTTATTTAATCTTTTTTCACTTTCTTCTTTCCACACTGAAACTATTTTTTTATTTTATCTTATTTAATCCTTTTTCACTTTCTTCTTTTCACATTAAAACTATTTTCAACCAAACTGCAATTAGTCGATCTCTGATGAGGAATTTTATTTTTCTTTAATTTTCAACCAAACTGCAATTGGCTGATCTCTTCTAAAAAATTTTAATTTTCTCATATCTTTTTCCACAACTCTGGCCGATTTCTGCTGAAAAATTTTAATTTTCTCACGTCAACATACTCACCGGCAATTTTAATTTTCTCACGTCTTTTTCCACATTGATTCTAAAATATGATAAAAATGATTATTATGCTAGTAGAGAATTTAAGTTTACAAATTATTCGTGATGGTAAACAATCAAAATATAATAAATTCATTGATATGTAATGTAAAGAAAATATGTCTAAGTTTATAACAATGTTTTTTTGAAATAACATCCATAAACATCATCCATATTTTCTATTCATTCTACATTTGCAAAATTGTCACCGAGACATGAAAATGAGCAACCACATTTATCATTGCAGTTAGTATCGCCTATTATTGCAGTTAGTATCGCCTCCATCTACTACATAGTTTGCATTATTTCTCATCAAATCACCAACATTAAATGGTTCTTGCGCCTCAATCACACCTTTCGAACAAAATGATACTTCATGTCTATATGCTTAGAACATTCATGGAAGATTTGATGGTTTATAAGGTGTAGAGCATTTTGACATCTATCTTAGATAAAAAGGTGGTAGCAATAAGCATATCATCAACATATAATAGAAGATAAGTGAATACATATGTCTTATCTATTTCAAAGAAAACACAACTATCATGTTTACACCTAGTGAATCCAATGCAGATCATAAAACTATCAAAGCGTTGTCTAGAACTTTGTTTCAAACCATAAAGGGACCTTTTCAAAAGACATACATTGTCTGTATTTTTAGGTTGAATGAAACCTTCAGGCAATTTCATATATAGAGTTTCTTTCATATCTCTATGTAAGAAGGATGTTTTGACATCTAATTGATGCAATTCCATGTCTGTTTGTATAACTAAAGCAAGCAAGATTCTAATAGATACATGTTTAACTATAGGGGAAAATATTTCATTGAAATCAATACCTTCCCTTTGAGTGAAATCTTTTGCTACTTACCTAGCTTTATACGTTACTTGTTCTATACTTGAGACTTCAACCTTTCTCTTGAAGATCCATTTGCAGCCAATAATCTTCTTCCATTTTAACCAAATCTTGTTTCTGGACGAGGTGTTTTCACATAACCTTGTTTCTGGACGAGGTGTTTTCACATAAATATCTTGTTTGTCATTTTTTCCTTTTCCACATAAGTATCTTGTTTATCATTTTCCTTTTTCCCTTCAGCACTACAACAAAAGATTCTATCAATTATTTCACCAAATTTATCTTTATGACTTTTGCGCCTTCTTATTCCAAATCCAACTTGTTTAGCATAGTTTCCAATATCTTTTGTATATAGTTGGCAAAATTTTGAAGAATATTTGTCGATATTTTCCACCTTTGGTCGTCGATTGAATTAAAATTCCTCAGCATAGATCGATCAATTGCATTTTGGTCGAAAAGAGTTTCAGTGTAGAAAGAAGAAAGTGAAAAAAGATTAAATAAGTAGAAAAAAATAAAATAAAAAAGGGAAAAAGATTTCAGCCGTGTAAAATGAAAAAAAAAATAGAAAAATAGAAAAATATAAAAGATTACCGTGTGAGAAAAAATAGAAAAAAAGATTACGGCTTGAGCCGCGCTGCTGAACATTACTTACCGCAAAAATCTTTATTAATTATATATGAAAACGGCATCGTTTTCTAAATGGTACAGGATTGGTACACATAAGTGGGTACAGAGGACCCATCTGCAAAATTGGTGGGTTTTTTTAACCTTGCCTCAGCCACAATTTTTGGTGTATGCGAAATGTCCAATCAACCCTTATTATTCATATCTAATTAAAATTTCTTTTTGTTAGTGCCATTACAATTAGTGATGTTAATTCGGGCCGGGCTAATAGGGCCAGCCCGTTTAGCCCTAAAAAATGCAGATCTAATTAAAATTTCTTTTTGTCAGTGCCATTACAATTAGTGATGTTAATCCGGGTCGGGCTAATAGGGTCAGCCCGTTTAGCCCTAAAAAATGCAGGGTTAGGTCCGAGATATTAGAAGCCCGTTTAAATTCGGGCCTTTTTGGCCCGGCCCTATTAGCCCGTGGGTTAAATGGGTCAGCCCGTCGATTAACCGAGCCAGCCCGTTTAGCCTGGTTAAAAAATTACAATTTGCCAGATTTGAACCATCAACTTACACACCTCCACTCCACCAGATCTAATTAAAATTTCTTTTTGTCAGTGCCATTACAATTAGTGATGTTAATCCGGGTCGGGCTAATAGAGTCAGCCCGTTTAGCCCTAAAAAATGCAGGATTAGGTTCGAGATATTAGAAGCCCGTTTAAATTCGGGCCTTTTTGGCCCGGCCCTATTAACCTGTGGGTTAAATGGGTCAGCCCGTCGATTAACCGGGCCAGCCCGTTTAGCCCGATTAAAAAATTACAATTTGCCAGATTTGAACCATCAACCTACACACCTCCACTCCACCAACTAAGCTAAGGTTTATTTCATTTAATTGCATCTATAATTTTATTTAAATAAATGTAGTTGATGTTAGAAAACAAGAATAATGATGTTAACTTATTCAAGTATAGTTTCAAATCCAATAAATTTCATAACAAGACCCAATTTATAAATTAGTTCTCAATTCTAAACCCAAAATTTCAAATTTCACAATAAGGGACTCAATTTTATATTTTTTCTCAATTTCAGGCTTCAAAATTTGATTGAGTTCTCAATTCAAGACAAAATTTCATTTTTTTTATTTATATTTAAAATTTATTTATATTTTAATATGTATTTATAGTTTAGATATTATTTATATTTAAAATTTATTTATATTTTAATATGTATTTATAGTTTAGATAAATTAAGACAAGATCGTGCAATATTGGAACGATCTTCATCTGACTTCATATGAAATTTTATCTTAAATTGAAAATTCAATCTAAATTCTAGCCTTAAATTAAAAAAAATATGTTAAATTGAGTCCCTTATTGAAAAACTTTAAAATTTAGGTTCAAAATTGAGAATTAATCTATAAATTAGGTATTGTTATGAAATTTATCATTTCAAATCAGTTATTTTGATTAAATACATCTTGAACTTTATTAATTAAAATCTATTAATTGATAATAAATATAGATAAGGTTTGTATTGATGAAACTAAATCAATAGTATTGTTTTATTATTTTATGTTTATTTTGTATTTTATTTATTTTAAAAATATAATTTTATAATCTCTATTTTAGATTTTATATTGATTTTTTTTACGTAGCCCGGTTAGTGGTCCGTTTAACCCGAAGCCCGCTTAAGTTAGGGTTAGGTCCTCACTATGAGAAACCCGTTAAGAGTGAACCGGATAATGCCCTAGCCCGTTTAGCCCGTGGCTCTATAGGGCTAGGGCCAACCCGTTTAACATCTCTAATTACAATTATATGCCATTTTTCTTCGGCTTATTTGCCAAATTTTATTCGCCATTATAATATGCAATTGCACTAATATTACTTGGTTTTGTTTTTATATATTTTTATAAAATTCATACTTTGTCACTTCTAAATTTATGATCGATTCCGATTTATTTATTTTATATCTGAAAATAGAGTTTTCTTTCCTAAAAGGTACTCTTTAAATATTACATAATACTGGCCACTAGCCCACTACTCTAAACCACTATTATTTTCTGTAGAAACTAATATTAACACTAATATCATGAAAATTTTGATAAACAATCTTTAAAAATTAGGTTATTAATTATCATCTAAAATTCATTATATGGTTGAACTAGATAAATTTTAGATATAATGGAGCATCACGTAAATAATATTTATTTTATCTCATTTATGAACTAATTAAATGACAAATATTTTTCCAGATTTTATGATTGTTGAAGCAGATAAAAGATTTCAGATAAAATGGAGCATCACATAAATAATATTTAATTTATCTAATTTATGAAGAAATCAAGTGAAAAAATATTTGTGTGTGTATTTATAGTATAAACTAAGTATGTTTTGGGGCATTTTGTTCAAGTTTATATAAATCCACAACAAACACTTGATCTAAATAAAAAAATTCTACATAAACTCATTTAAAAAATAACATATCACTCAAACCGAACATATCGAATATTTAACTCAATTTAACATGAATTGTACCAACTCATAAGCCACAACAAATCAACTAGCTTAATTTACCAACACACGAACCAAACATACCCTATAGTCTAAAATTAGATTGAAGAAACAGAGTAGTTTTTCTCACTAAATTCCTTAGTTGATTTTAATAGTTACAGCAAATTCAGACTGAACTCGATCACTATTTTTTATTAAACTGTTTTATAAATCTAATCTTATAAGACTGATCAACCTAAAATTTATTAATCTACAATTTCTATATAAATTTATGAAAATTAATTTGATTTTGGTAATAAAATCTGTCTCATAAAATTATAGTGATGATATCATTTTTGTTTAAATAATTAAAAGTAGTGAATATTTGCAGAGGGAAACTGATACAGTGATAGTCATATCAATTGTCCACTACATCCATACCCATCTCCATTAATTGCCAAACACCCTTATTTGTGTTGGGTTTTCATTATAATTTATTTTTTCTTTTTTCTATAATTCAAAAACTGTAGTTAAATGCGATATTGAGAATATCTTTATTGAGAATATCTTAGCAGATGATATTTGGCATACTTCACCACCATCCATTACTCTTTCTCTCTCTCTCTCAAAGATTTAATGGTCGGCCCTTAAAAGCACATTGTCAAAAACCATCCATGGCTGTTTCATTGAATTCAGTCATCAGCTTCAACCCTGCTGTAAGTTTCCTCATCTATTGCCTGCTTATCTTACTTTCTGTCCATACATACTTATCTTATTTCTGTCCATACATTTCTTCATTATAGCTTTTCAATTTCTTCACATCATCTTCAGTGATTATATTTATCAGAATTTTCAGTTAGATGAACATTATTCTTACCATCTGATGACTTGTTGAATGGGTGGCTCTTGCTGATTTTTATTTTCATTAATCGTACTTTCAGCTTCTGTTTATTTGTGCAAAGTTAACTTTTTTTATTGTTGTCGTTGTTATTATTTATTTTTAATTCTACTTGACAAACTAATCGATTAAGAATTATCTGCTTGTTCTTGGCTTTTGTGTACTTGGAAACAATCAATAATGAAAATTTTGGGAATACCGATATCTTAATTTTTCTGAAATATCGTTGATATATCGATATCGGTGGAACATCATGCTTATCGATATTTTTCCGATATTTACTGATATTTCCTCAATATTCCATTGAAATTTATCGATATATCCAAACATTTCACCGATTTTCTTATAATTTATACTATAAACTCACCGATATTGAAATCGATACTGATATTTGTTGATATTTTTCCGATATTTACTGATATTTCCCCAATATTCAACCGAAATTTAGTGAATATTTCACCGATTTTCTTATAATTTATACCATAAAACCACTGATATTGAAATCGATATTGATATTTCACCCATATTTATGGATATTTTGTCATATATCACCTATATTTTTCCAATTTGTACCTATATTTTTTTTATATCGATCATATGAAAAAATGGAAATATCGAAGATATTTCCGGATATTTTGATCCTGGGAAACAATAGAGATTTTGATTGATGTTTTGTGGTGCAAATTTGATGTCGAATTTCCTATTCTGAAATCCCTATTCCGAAAATTGTTTCATTAGTCGTTGGATTACTTGCTCCTATTAAAATGAGGAGATGAAATACACACAGTTATAGTGGTTAAAGTTACCTGATACACATTGAGCTATGTATCTAAATACCAAAAAAAACAAGACTAGTGGGTTGTGTGAGTGACAATTGGAACTAAAACTCTAAGGAGAAGTTTATGTTGGAGTTCTATGTTGACAAATGACAAATGACAAATAATCCCCAATGCCATTTTTCTATGTTGTTCCACAATTTTCCATGTTTCCACCTTTCCTTGAAACATGGTTATACTAAGCTAGGTTGCTGGGGCCGATACATGGAGCTCAAATAGGTTAGTGTTTCTTGTACAAATATCTAAAATACTCGTACTTGATTCTGCATTTTCAACTTCAAAGAAACACTAACCTACTTGATTCTGCATTTTCCTTCTTCGAAGTTGAAAACGTGTTTGCCCTTTTCTGTTTTCTCAAGATGGCATAACCACAGAATATGTGAGAGTTAAAAATGTGTAACCATAACAAAACAACATTGATAGTCATAAAAAAATAGTATTGACAACACATTTAAAGTTGACCCTGACAAGAATATGTTGCAGGCTAACTCCCAGCAGGTTACAAGAGCTACTAATATCAGGTTATTATCTCAGAAAGTCCCTTCAATCCCTTCTCTCTCAGGGCCCGTTGGATTAAGATCACAATCTACACAAAGATCAAGAACCGTCCACTTCCATCTAGCTGCTGGAGCCGATAATGTTGCCACAGAAACCAGTGACAATGACTCTAAATCAGATAACATACTTTCCAATGTAAATCCCTCAACAAAAGCTGAGTCTAGTGATGAAGTTGGAGGCCCAAACGGGGCCGTGAAAGAAGCATCATCACCAGTAGCAGCCAAGCCAAGGTCCAGCCTCAAAACCCCGGTGACAGTGAGAGAGAGGCTCAGGGCAGCTAGGGTGCTCAGCCGCTACACAGAATCAAAACCACTGAAACCGGAGGAGCGTGGAAACAAGCTTTTGAAGGCTCTACAGGATGGTACGGACAAGACAGGGAAACAGCGGTCTGGGCTTCCTGAAGCTCCCACGAACCTGTTGGACGACAGCAAAAGAGGGATGCCAAAGCAGGGGTGGACAATCAACATCATTCCAGAGGGTATGGATGTCTTTCTCATCATATTTTCGTTTGTTTTTATTAGTACTGTCATGTTTGCAACTACCTTCTTAGTTTGGAAACTTGGCGCCATCCATTTCAACGAATACTAAGCCGGCTTTTTTTCTTCATCGTAGATATATGCAAACTGGTATTGCTTTGCTTGATCACAAATTTTGCATATTTATGAATCTGTACGCATGCAGTTTTTTTTTTTTTTTTTTTTTTCCAGTATAAACAATTATCGATAAATTGATAATGGTTTTTGATAAATTTTTGCCTCATTAACGTCGAATAAACTGGTAGGATGCTCAACACATATTCATAAATCAATTGTTGTTTTGTGGGTTATGGGTCATAGTTATAACTCATTGTACAAAATTAGATTTGTGTGACGATTTCACAAGACTTAGTATAATTAGATAACGTGCTTTGTTCCCTTTTATAATCAGATAGAATTATTTTTAAGTTTTTCTTGGTACTAATTTTATTAAATAAAACACTATTTAAATCCGATAGAATAAGATTTATGACTATAATAATGTAAAAGGAAAAAAAGGAGTAAATATAACTTGAGTCACTTGACATCATTGTGGTGTCAATACTCTATCCCATCATTATGTTACTTGGATGATCGTGTAATAAGATCAAGCACACCACCTATCTTAAAACGTGATTCATGATATTTAACACTAGTTTTTTCGTGTTGGGGTAATGCACGATTATACAATTTAAAATAATTTAATTATAATGTAGTTAAAGAATATAATGCATGTATAATTAAAATATGCAAATATATCTTAAAAATATAAGATCACCAAAAGATTTGAAATTATGGACCACCATCTCTTGAAGTTTTAATAGAAGTTTATTTTATATTTAGACCACCATCTCTCTAAGTTTTACTTTTCAATATATGGACGTCTAACATTTGAATGACATGTTGCACCATATAATGTTTAAATAAATAAAAACACATTAGTAGGCAACACGGATATCAAAACGGAGGAATGTAATAAAATTATTATTTTTATTTACTTCTCTATCACGGTAAACATATTCATAATGAAATAAATCACCACTATTAATATCATAAGCAAAGATTTCATATGCCCTAACCCAACAAAGTTTTATTGCTCAAAATGAAAGTGTTTTCAGGAATTGACTTCACTTAGCATTTTGAAAACCAGTGTAATCTAAATGAATCTGACGAAAAAAAATGCAGTATATGAAAAGTTTGAATGCGTAAATAATGTGTATTGATTTTCATAGAATGATAGAATATTTATATTAGTAAAATGATTTTTTTTTTCATGGTTACGGATATGTGGTATGATATGATTATCAAGATCCAACAATTTTCAAATTCCAATGAAAATCTGGCTTGTTTATAAGCACATTGATTATTATCACATTCATTAAATTGAATATCAAATTTACAGTCACTTTTTTGAAATTAAGATTTTTTTTGTCAAAAATAATTTTTGTTCTTATTTTATGGGAATGCCAAGAACTAGAAATACAAAATTCAAGAGTGGAAAATAAAACAAAATATATTTAAAAAACGAAAATAGGTTTATATGCCTAAATCAAAGACCACAATTTTGGAATTAAATTAAATTATTGGAAATCGGATATATATTTTTTGTGAACGTACCTTCTCCATTATTGTTGCTCCACTTTCAATCTAGATTAACAAGTCACTTTTCTCAAATCACCGGACCTTCCTAAAAATCAAAAGTCGAATCGATTGTCATAGCAATGGAAAACAACATTCTTTTAGGAATTCAAGAAAACAAAGCAATCATTAAAATATAGACATGAACCAATTTGGAAGAAAAAAATGTAAACATAATATGAAAAATGGACATCACCTCACTCTTCTCACTTGTTCACCCTTGAAACCTCGATTTAACTTATAATTTAAAACAATTTTACAGTATTTTAAACATTTTTTTTACATTTTTATTTTTTTAGGTTAATATGAAACTTATCATAAGAGTGTGCTAATAAGCAAATTTTGTTGTAGTGTACATAGATTGGAATTTAAACAAGTTAACATTAGTTTTCATGATATAAACTTATGTAAATGGAATGACATATCTATGTTGAGAGAAGATACAATGACAAAATCTTAATTTTGAATTACACAGAATGTAAAACAAACAAACCAATTCTACTGATACATAGTGAAATGGTACAACGTAAATTTTAATAATATGCACTAATATAGTTGATATGAACAAGAAGGTAAAAATGTTAAAATTTAACTACAAAATAATGAGCACTAAATTTGTATATGGTCAGTGATTAAATAATAAGACTGTCCTGTTTTGGAATTAAAAAGAAAGAAAATGTTATATGAAACTCTAATAGAGGCCTAACTTGTGTCATATGTTTTCCTTTTTAGCAGCATTTGCAATCAGACTAAAACTTAAAAGAAATAGCTTTTCTGAACTGCTTATGACGTTTAGGTGACCCTTAGGCTCTAGTCCAATTTTATTACTTTGCTTCCCTTACTAAATGTTGATTGTCATTAACTCTAATTTAACTCCTATAGCTTCTTTTGCATGTAGTTGTTTCATAATGTGTGGTCTTGATTATCAGAGGCTG
Source organism: Scutellaria barbata (assembly GCA_028654395.1). Classification (NCBI taxonomy): domain Eukaryota; kingdom Viridiplantae; phylum Streptophyta; class Magnoliopsida; order Lamiales; family Lamiaceae; genus Scutellaria; species Scutellaria barbata. Next base: position 6,268,843 of record CM053649.1, on the reverse strand, counting down.
CTATTGAGCTACAACTGAATTAGTTTATACTTTCCTGAATTTATATTGCTTCATTCTTGTCGAGCCCGTCTTGGCCATCCATGGGGGTACATCGGACACCGGTTAATGGTCTAGCTAAAGACATGGGATTGACCAGAACGTGCTTGGTTAGAAACTCAACTAATTTAATCTATGATTAAATGAACTTTTAATAAATCAATTGGTTCAATGAGTTTATGTTGTGTTTTGCAGGTTGGAGGATGGACACAATCCTATGGTGACTGTCTAGGAGCTTCACATGAAGCTCCGTTTTCTAAACCAGAGAGGTCGCTCGTCCTCTTCAGTTCATTCGTTGGAGGGACGCCACTCTCTCGAGCTAATGGTATCACAAAGGGAAGAAATTCGATTCGTTCTATGATTAGGCTCATGTGAACCAGTGATGGAATGAAGCTCAGTTGGCTGTTAACAGGAATTTTATCATGGAAGGGGTTATTGCATTTCAGAATCTTGAAAGAAAGAATGTCATATATGTCATATTTATTTTTAGTTGAAAAGATGTTAATTACTATTCTTTTTTTTGGTTTGAAAATGAATGTTAACAAGTTGGTAAAAATATGGTTATGAAGCCGCATTGGAGGCTTAGCTAAGAAATAAGAGTATATCTCTTAACTCTCAAATTCAATCGAGTCTTCATTTCTCGATTGTATAAAAATAAATTAAAATAAAGGCTCAAAGATGATATTGAATTATATTATTGAGAAGTAATACTGATATTAGAATATTCGATTTTAATATAAATAAATCACCTTCTTTAAATGGAATATATATGTTAAGTTTTGGATAATGGATCATTTACCTCATGTTGATAGAGTCTATCCCATGTAGCATATATTTGTGTGATAAATATATTTTCCGTCACCTATATATAAATCTTCGATAAATATAATTTCAAAAAACTTGTAGATAAATCTTGGATAAATATTTGAGTGAGTTCTAAAAACATGTAGAAATATAGCATATATTTGTGTGACAAATATTTGGTCAGTCCTATCCATTGATTTAGGGAGTGTTCAACTATATAAATAGGGTGTTCCACTCTTTACTCTTCATTTATGTTCCAACCAAAACAATTCGGATTATATATATATATATATATATATATATATATATATATATATATATATATATATATATATATATATATAATTTCTGTAATCCCGTTACCATAAAATAAATAATTTAAACAATTTATCATTACCACTAAATTTTTATATACTTATCTCACCACAAATCACTCCTTAAAAATGAAAATATTAAATCATGATTGACATCTCAAAATTTTAGACTTTAATAATATGATTGTGTTAATTTTTTTTACAAAATTTTCAACAATATTTTAGAATTATTATTATTATTTTTAAAATATTTAAAATAACTAAAAATCATAAGTTTTCAAATAAAAGTTAAATTTTAACTCCAACAAAATAATTTGTAGAAATTAAATCACTCTATTGACCTAGCCAAATAAAGAACCGCCATATAAAATAGGCAATCATACTCAACTAAACCCTAAGCCCAACATCTAAAACCTCTGCCTTTTTTCACTCCACAAAACCTTCCCTTCCTTCCCTCTTCCACCACCAAAAATGTCTCTCAACAGCGTGATTCGTAGGGCAGCTTCAAGAGTTGTACCTTTGGTCTTGAGGGCTTCTGTCGGGAGTCAGAGGTATCTGCACCACCACCGGAACTCAGCCCTTTTCACCGCCGTCTACCAACCCTCCCGTGATCTATTGTACAAACCATTTCCGTCACTGATTAATCACTACTCCTCCCGACCAAAGTCGGATGAGTCACTCCTCCGAGTCCTCGAGTCTGAGATTCAGTGTGCTGTGGAATCTCAGGATGACGAAGAGGTTCGTTTTATCCTTTTTTAAATAATTCTCTTGAATTTATAACTGACGAAGACTGATTTTGTTTTTATGTATTTATTTGTAAATTGAGTTTTAATTCGTGTTTTTATTGATGGGTGAATTTGGAATTGTTGTGATGTGATGAAAATGATTGAGAAATTCATTCCATTTCCTTGTAGGAAATCTGAATAATCTGGCTGATGTGATACTTTGTTTAAGATTTGATCGAAGAAATGCAAATATGATTTGATTTAATCTGAATAATCTGGCTGATATTTTGTTTTCTTTTTGGTATTAGTCTTACGGTGTATCGTCATATCATTTGTGGATTCATCTTCTGTTAATTTGAATTTGTAGATTCATCTTCTGTTTGAATCTTCAAGCATCACTGCGTATTTGCTCTTTTTTTGTTGTTTGTAGTATGTATTCAACTTTTCTTAACTTGTTAATTGTTTTCTCGTTTCTATGGAAAAGTAACTGTACTAACTAACATCTCAGTTTAAGTAAACAGTTTGTTTTTTTTTTGGTATTGATCTTATCTAGTACTAGTAGTATGTTTTCTCAACTTAGAAGCTTAATTTTGTGTTAAGTTTGTTATTTTATAGGATGAGGCAGTTCCACAGGGCTTTCCGTTTAAAATTGAAGACCATCCTGGACAGCAGACAGTTACACTAACTCGGGAGTATCAAGGAGAAAGCATAACTGTTGAAGTTCACATGCCTGATCTTGTTACAGGTGAGGAGAATGAGAATAATGATGACGAGGATGAGGAGGAGAAGGGAAACCAATCTAGTATACCACTCGTGGTTAGAATCTCGAAGGAGAACGGACCATGTCTAGAGTTTGGTTGTACTGCCTATCCCGATGAGGTTGCTATTGATAGCTTATCCATCAAGGATCCTGAAAATTCCGAGGATCAAATATCATATGAAGGGCCTGATTTCGTGTAAGCTTTCCATGATTTAGTTTTATATAATATAATGTTTGTGATTTCGTGTATGCTTTACATAGTATATTGTTGTAGGTTTATGTTTTGATTATTTGGTGACTTTTCTTCTTTTGCTTCCAGGGATTTGGATGAAAATTTGCAGAAGGCTTTCCATAAGTATTTGGAAATCAGAGGAATAAAACCGAGCACGACCAATTTCTTGCATGGTTACATGATTAACAAAGACAATAGAGAATACATAAGCTGGCTGAAGAACCTGCAGAGGTTTGTTGAGGCTTAATTGGAGTGTTGAGGCTTAATTTGGAGTTAATTTGGAGAGATTAGAAGAACATCTATGAACTTTTTTGAATATTACATGATTATGTTGCATGGGAGTTTTCATTAGTTTATATGGCCGCTTTCATTGTTTAACTGTTAATCTAATTAACTGTTACCTAAAAGTTGAGTGTTAAACATTAAAAAAATTGAGTGTTAATGGTGGTTTTCACTAATCATTGGTTAACTGGTTAAAGTTTTATATTGAAAATTCTAAAAGTGTTCACTTGCTACATTTTTCTTATGCATTAAACAATTAATCTGTTCATGGTGATGGTGTTCCAATGTTTGAACGAACTAGAATTTTTTAATCATTTGGCCTTTGCCTATTATTTGTTCCATTTTTAGATATTCAACACCCATTTGCAGTTTCGGATCGCATTATAAGATGTCGGGTTTGGTTGGATCTCATAATTCAGAGGGTGTTTGGCTAAAAGCTTATTTAAAGGAGTCTTCCATCTTTTATCCATCTCATGGTATATGTGTAGGGCTTTTTATATGCTTTAGTTTATGTTAAAAACAAATTATTAGTGTATAGATAATTATGATGGTAGAATTTATAAAAGGTTAGTAATGACAATTGTGTAATTTAGGTGATCAAATTTGATAAAATTTAAAAAATGTAAGATCTCATTTTAAGGAAAATGATAAAATGACCACTATGGGCAACTCTTAATATGATCACATCTCTGAATGACATTAATATGTCCATTAATGATGTGTAATTATCACATTTTTGGATGACGACGTATAATGATCACATTCCTGGATGACGTGTGTAATGATCACATTCCGATTATATGACTAGTGAAATTAATAAATATATGAAAAGTGAAATTAATAAATATATTGGATATCTAACACATCAACGTGTACACATATGTGAGACATATTAATGTGTGTGAAATTAATAAATAGGTTGGATATCTAATATATCAACGTAGACACATATTAATGTGTGTACGGTGGGACACATATTAATGTGTATATAATGGACTGTGAAATTAATATATAGATTTAATATCTAATACATCAACGATAAACATATATTAATATACATATGATGATAGATATATTAATGTGTATATGATGTTTACATATATTAATGTATATACAATGTGTTGGATAGAAGGACTGCTCATTTTAAAAGATAAGTTGAGATCCACTCCAAAAAAAAAAAGTTAATAAGCTCTTAATAGTTATTTTAGGATGAAATTTTTAAATTTTCATTAAACAGTTTTTAGGAACTTATATATTTTAAAACATTTTATAAGATGTTTAAGTAATTTATAAACTCACCCAAGCCACTTCTCATTTAACCCACATTGTAATAGTACCATATTACTATTATTTATTTTATATATGATATAAATTGATAAAATTAACACGTCTCTGTTCTTTTAAGTCTCACCCATCATTTGTTGGACCATACATACCATTTGATAGCTTCCATATGGTGATCAAATGAATTACTATTGATTGCAACTATTAGAAATTTTTAAGCCTGCGAATCTAGAGAAAGCAAAGGGATATATTACACATACAAGACATCTCAGAGTAAGGCAAACACGACGTCGTTTGTACACAAGCAACTGATGGACCTAGTTACTTAATGTTGAACAGTCTTCCCTCCAAAAAAAAAAGACTGATCAAAATGTGTAATAAATCGTTGATCAGATTCAACATCATTATACAGATCCGACAGATTTTTTCAGTATTTGAGAATATACAATGCTGCTTACAATAACACCCAGTAACAAACTACAAGCTACACAAATTGTAGAATTGAACATCAACTAGGCTAGTAACTCGGTTTCTGTTTCAAACATATATCGGTACCAAGCTAAGCAAAGAACCACATCTTGATGAAGATTGACAAACCCATTTGCAGCACAAACGCGGAGAGAGCCACAATGGCAAGATCACTGGTTTGTATGTATGATCGGAGGTTCAGACCAACGAAGCTGGCTGATGCAGCACCGGCAATTAATATGATGATCCATCGAATAAACTCGATCGGAATAACCAACAGAAACTGGATATACCATGAAAAGCAAGCATCGGATGTCACATTTAGGGGGAAAAAAAATAGTAACAGGAAGAAAATTGAAGCATGAGAAACACAACAGCCAATTGAAACCTTCCAAGCATGCAACTGCTCATTAGCCTTATTAAACTATGGACAACTTAACCTGTCACTTGTATGCATTTAAACAGTCGAATCTGATCAAAACTTGTATCATTCTGAAGATGGTGTACTAAGGAATTGATTCAAGAATTCTGATTATACTCATCAAGGGTTGGCTTCTCTACTTGCTTAATTCAAGTCTCACTCAATCTTGATCTCTTGGCTAATCAGCATGATCAGGCTTTCAAAAGAACTTGGACTATGAGTGCATTATGGATTAAGTGTTGCATAATTGCAATATCACCACTCTTGGGATCCATATCATGCAATTAGTTCACAACTTTCAAAATAATACCAGGCTTCATGTTATCCACCCATGTTCCATCCTTCCAAGTAGGAACTACCCTATATTATTTTAATATACAAGGCACAAAAGTAAATGTGCCCAAAGATTATTATTAGCGAGACATAATCCAACATTTTATTAGACTAATAAGGTCAATAAAGCTGGCATTGCAAAATCTCAACAAAGCAGTGAGATAGTAAGTCAAGAAACCTACAACTAACAGGAAAGATGAATTGAATGTCACAAGAAAATGATGTAAACATGTGACAAAAGGGAATATGGAGTGATAGGATTTGAACACCATACAACTAGACGCTAATGGTGGATAATGATAATGAGAAATACTTACAGAAGTTGGGACAAAAATGAAAAAGGAATATCCCCACAAGCACCAAAAGCGGACAAGGCTGACGCTTGAACCCAAGTATTGAAGCAGAAAGTAATATCCCAGAGGAACTATGAGTGCATATCCATAAATGGAGCCTGCCGCCACGTTAAGATAGTTGACATCAAAATTCCACAAAGTGCTAGTGTCACTTCTTCTGTTCATTAAGTAGGTGGCACAATTTCCCAGTGAGGCAATCACAAAAACCAACGTTGTAGAGATCCAGACTAGCCCATAGCTGAAAGATGGGAAGAAAACACAAGAAATGTCATGGGGCACAAAACTTTCACAACTAGGAAGAAATTTATGAACATGAAATTCTGGTTCCACACCCAGTAATGCCACATATAACAATAAATAAGTTGCTCTAGCATAGAAACTGCCCTAACCAAACAAAAAGCTGGATGCTAATATGTATCCTCGACATATGTCTCACTAGTATATTGTTCGAGGATGTTCATTTCATATACAAACAATATATCAAATCCAAAGACATAAGAACTGTGGATATCCAGCTAATGATAAATAATATCCGAGAAATAATCATTAAGCAAAAGTATGTGGTCGGTCACAGGCTTCATCAAACAACCTAAGCCAGCTTTAAATATTATAATTCTGAAAGGACAGTATCATATTCTTCATGTTATCTCCTTCAACTATGACAGGTCAGTACTATATACTAGGAAAAATTGGTGACCAAGTGTCCAGCGGGAAGTAAATATAACCAGAATAGTGGGAACTCCCAAAAAGTGTGATCAACCAACACACTGTATACAATTAATAAGCTTCAGAGAGAAGATACAGTACACTGAATCATCTTAGCAGTTGAAGGTATTAATGTATATTAGAAGATGGAGGAAAAGGTTCTGAACTTTCAGAAAGATTAAACAGTAAGCATTTCAGAGAAGTTAATCTTAGCTTATTTTCAATAAGCGAAATGTGCTGAATAAGAATAATACATAATCAAGTTACGACATTTCTGTCATAGAGATTCATGAGGGATATTTGCAAAAAATCACTTTTTTAAGTAGACTCTCTCAGTCAATTGGTGCTCTGATCCGCAATTAGACAAGCAGATGAGATATGGAATGCATACAACCCATGCCAGAACATAAAGTATCTTTAAATCTCCTACATTAACCGCAAGCCAGAATATTATTTCATGACCCTGTTTACATAAAAAAAAAAACAAGCATTATTTCTTTTAAAGTGAATCCTTCACATGAAAAAATACAATAACATGATAAACGCCAGTGTGGGCTACTGATCCATTTCATACATGACTGATTCATTCATTAAAAAAATTTCAACATGGGTTTATCCCACATCAATCAACTTACAGGTCTGGATTCGCATCAATCTTGCTCACAAAATCTCCAGTTGTAGGATACAAAGAACTTATCAATCTGTTCAGAACAATATCGGTGTCTACATTAAAATATTGTGTGTATGAAGAGATGCTAAATACTCCATTCCAGTTGTTTGTTGGCTGTTGCCCACCTTCATCTGCAAATATTACACATAAAACATAATATGATCTGATTTGAGCAAGAGAAATAATACTATTGGTGGATTCCTCACATGAGCAAAATTCACTTTAATATATACATAAAACATTTGACATAAGCATGTTCTCCATAATGGAGAAAATAAGTGATGAATCAAGCTGCTCTCAAGACATTGCTTTCATGCAAATGACCTACAAAACAAATCCAATGCCAAAATACCTCACACATCATTCCTATGAATGTGTAGCACTATACTCATCCTGTTACATTACAAAAGGACAAAGGTGTGTAAAAACAATATAATAGTTTTTTTTTGGGTGGACACTGATAATGTGCCAAAGAATTGGTTTGGACCCCTGAAAGCCAAGGCCAAGCAGCACTTCATTAAAGTCAAGCACATGGATCCACGAAAAGAATCCTAGTAATCATAGATGTAGAAATCGGCAGCAAAGCAAGATTTTTCTTAAATCTCCAATATCCAAACTAAAAAATAGAACTTCAAAAGATAAATGTAAATACTATATCAGTAATAAGAGAATGAAAGAATTAAAAAGTTTGTATAAGTTCTGGATAAGTTGTATGAAGTGAGACCTTGAACTGTGGAGAACTATAGGATGGGGCAAGCACTTTTAATTTGTATTATAAAGAAAGACTATGATACAGATTGTGTGAGCTGCATCATGCCAAAAGCATGAAATATACATGGTTTTTACATGGACTAGCAAAATTTCCCTTGCTTACTATTAAAGAGCCAGCAATTTGATCTTATTTTTTTTCTGTTAATGCCATTGCATGGTTTACTGTACAAACTCATGGTTTTTTCTTTTTGAACTCTGTGAACTAGTGGACTTTTTTTATTCTTTTCATGTAGTAAAAGCTTGTGCATTAACAAAGTACTTTCATATGATGGTGATGATGCTCAGAGCCATTACAAAGATCCTTCAGCACTCTTCATTTCCATTTTGAGAAATAAATGCTGATAAATAAATCATGTCAACCACAAATGACAAACTGCATGTTATGGTGAAACAGATTTGAGATTTCCTACTTCAGAATTTGCACGACTGGGAAGTGGGGAGTTTCAGGAGAAAATGGACAGGGGAGTCAATAAAGAAAAATGGTTCATAACTCATATCAAAATACATACAGCAAAGTATGGCAATTTTTCTCTTCAAATAGAAGTTATCAGAACTTTGACCGAGCACAATGAGTTTTACTTGCAAAAGCAAAAATATAAGATGAATGGCCCCCTATCTTCCTTGTTATATAAAAAGGAGTCAATTTGAACTACCGGCTCCAGTACATATCTGCTGTTCTAAACAATGTTTCACAAGTCATGGGTCACCATTCACCTTTCTCACTCGATCATGTCTATCATGATTTGATATGGTTATTTGGCTCATTCAGCTCAAATTGAGAGAAAGCATCAAAATGCTGCCTCATTGATAGCCATACAGCCAACCACATAGAAATTACTGTTTTTTTAACAGCACAAGTACAAGATGCAGTAGTTAAGTACTTCTAAATCCCCATAAAATACAATTCATATAAAGAATAAATTCTCCTACGTACCACTGGGAGTGACTATGGTTTGGTACCCTTGACTATTGGGAGGAAATATTTGCAAATTTGCCCCAGGAACTGCATGAACTACGAGGTCAGATTAAAGAATGCACTGTGGAAGATAGCAGTAGTGAATACACAAGAACAGTTTCTAAGATCTTGTACCTGCTTGGTTAATGGTTTTCTTATCTTCACCAACAACAGCCTGTACATTCCGAAGCATCGAAAGTCAAAGAATTAAAATCCGTATGCATGATAAAAATTCTTAGCTAGCAGCTAATTGCATTTCATGTTAGAACATACGTAGTGTAGTTGACTGAACAGATTAACAGTAAAACCATACTGGAATGCTTAGAATTATAATGAAGCCATCCCTGAATCAAAGAGAACCAATCTTGGAAAACCAGTATATTATTACAGTTACCGAATCTATTAGAATAATACACACACAAACAAAAACAAAAACAAAAAAAAAAAAAAAAGAAAGAGAGAAAGAAAGAAAGGACAAAGAAAATCTCATAACAAGTTTTTAACTCCTCAATACAAAAGTGTTTCTCCATCCAACAATTGATCCATGATGAAGTAGTTGTAAGGAATCTAATGATAAAATTCATTACTTGTGTAATTAGCTACTATCATACTTCTTACTACCTAAATGCACATAGATAATAGATTGACCGGAAATTTCAAATGGACAGGACCATTCAACACATCCAGATAATTCAGTACGTTTTGTTTCTCAAACTCAGAAATCTTCATCCAAACACTTCATAATCATTCAATATACGATGAAATAGAGAAGGAAATTCCTCATAGATGAAGATCGAGTACTCATAATTCCCAATTTCATCTCTTCAAAACTGTAATCAAATTGGGAACAATCGCGCATCTATCAACTATATCACAATGCGATCACTAAATTTCCCATACCTAAATTGATTCAAGCTAAAATACACAGAAAGCAAAAACTCCAAATCACAATTGCAGCAACATGCGCACACGTAATCATATTTACATCTATACAGCAATTATCATGAGATTTGGATAGCTTACAGGGACAGAGCCAACAAAGTGGCTGCTGGGTATATTGGTGTACGATTCCTCCATTGAATACTTAGCGGTTTAGCAATGCAGAGAGAGTTTCGTGCAAATAATCATACTATTTTTTGGGTAATTGTTAATTATGGTGAAATGTTGGGGCGAAATCACAAATATGTGCTGAGTTGCAGATTTCGAGAACATAGAGAAGAAAAAGCAGCCCTAAAAGTGCATACGACGTCACGATGCTTAGCTGTGAAGTTTATGGAAACGGAGGGTATTTTAGTCTGAATACTTTTCAAATATTCATTTTAATGAAGTTAGATATTTCGTCCATACTTATATAAAAATAGAGAAATGGCAAAAATTATTGATTTGTGACTATTTTACAATAAATAAATATAAAATAATTTTTTTTAATGTAGTTTACACAATAAGTTTTAAATACATCTTTTATAATGAATTATCTTATAATAATATATGTATATATAGGAGTAGTGATTGAGTTATTATTATTATTAAAATTATTACTACTACAATTATTATTGTTGTTGAACAATTTTCTTTTTATATAGGTATTTAAGTTATATATGTTATATATATGTTAGTTATTTATTGGGTCTTTAATACATTTTACATTTATTTTAAGCTTCTATATTGTTAAAAATAAATGTCCTACAACAACTCACAAGTATGCATACATATTATTATTTTTCCATAAAATAATAATAATAATAATTATTATTATTATTATTATTATTATTATCACCTTTGTTATTAATATAGATAGTAATTCATATATCTATATTTACATCTATTTATAAATTAATACATATTTAAAATTAAAATATAAACTCATTGTATTATTATAAATAATATATTATCATGATAAATAATAAATTGCATATCACGTGAATGTACTACTAGATTGCCAATAAAACTAAAGCTAAAATAAGAGCAGGTATGTTCATCTAATAATTTATGAGTGAGTTTATTTATTAATTGATTAAATGATATTCAAGTGCATCAAAATAGTTAATTATTTTTTTTCATAAGTTTCATTGGTCACTTTTCTAATTAGAATGATATAATTTCTTTAAAATACTTTTAAATGTATAAAATTAGAATGAATAGCACTTGTGTGCACCAGTTGCATGATGTAATTGGGTGTGGGTTGGATCTGATTGGATCCGTACTCAGAATAATATATTTTTTAATTTATAGAGTAACCTCTATATTATATTAGTATAATATTTATATTATGTTAGCATAATTTTTATGTACAAATATCATAATATTTAAGTGATATTACTTATATTTTTCTTTTAGTATAAAAATCTATATCTATATTATACTAATAGTGGGACAATTGAGAATAATTATTTCCTGCCCAAACTATCCTGCAACTGCCCAAACTATCCTGCAATAAATGCTGATTTTTTAACTTATTGATTATTATGTTAGTTTTCAAGAATAATGATTACATATAATATAAAAGACATTTGTTATTCCATCAATGCTTACTCTTGATATTCCAATACATCATTTTTTTACTATCCAATGAAAATTTGATTTTGATAAAACTATTTTAATAAATTAAATGTGAGTTTTTGATTTTTAAATTTGGCTTCCTACTCAATCGTTTATTGTGGCTAGTGATGGTTAAACGGTTTATAAAATTGGGCCGGTTCAAACCGACGGTCAATAATTCGGAAAATCGTTGACCTGGCCGATTTGGTAATTTTTAAACCGTAAACCGGCGGTTCAAACCGTCGGTTAACCTGCAGGTTTTCTAATATTTGTTTTAATTTTTTTATTTTATTTTCAGGATGTGACACGTGGACGACCTAGATGAGCCGACTGTTGATGATCAACGATCTTGATGATTTGACCATTATAAATCATCGATTCAAATCGAAACAGAACCGACAGTTCGAATCGATCGATTAATTTTTTTTAAAAGGACACGTGTAGGGTCATGATGACTTAAAAAAAATTGGACAAACCGGTAGTTCAAATCACCGGTTTCAAATTGGAAGCGGAATCGAAACCCTCACGGTTCAGTTCCGATTCATCTATATACGGTTCATTGAATCATCTGTTTAGAACCGAAATCAACAGTTCGATCCGTTTGATCATCACTAGTTGTAGCTTCTTTTTCAAGATATTGATGTGTATATATATATATATTAATATAAGCAAAACTCATTTCTAAGATTTCAAAATTTGAGAAACCCAAAATTAGAATACAATCTTAAACAATTTTTCTAATTTTATGAGACCAAAGAGCTTAATACTATCTTAAAGAAAAAAAAATTCAAATTTCAAAATCTCGAAAAAAAAGATATCAAAGGACATCTACAATTTCAAAAGGTAAAAAAAAAAAGAAATCCAGGAAAAAAGTTGATTATTTATGCAGAAAATCAAAAACTATTTTGAAATATCTAAAAATCTAAAAGAAGTTTAACAATAAATTAATAATAAAATTATTTTAGAAGTTTGAGAAAAAAAATCATAGATACAAAAGTGGACTAAAAATGAAAAGAATATTTGGAGTATACCTATTATAAATATCTCAAAAATACTTATAAAAATAAAGTCATAAGATTAATCATGAAATAAATTTTAAATTAATTTTTATATATTGAAACGTTAATTTTTCAAAAATATAAATATCAACATAAGATCTTTAAATTGTTTGATATAATAATATTACTAATAGGCATTTTTTTCTATTTTTTTTAAATAAATAGAAAGATTCAACTAATCTTCTAAATTTTTTGTTTTTGGATGCAAGAGAAATTTGTTAAAAAATTCGAAGTTTGTTTACATATTATTTTAAACTTTATTTAAGAATATAAAAATAGATTGAATTAGCTATAAATTTAAATAGTAGTTTAAATATGAAATAACTATAATTATAAAATATTTTATATCTTCAAAATGCTTATAATTAGTTACATTGTATTATTAAATATATGATATATACCACATTACATGGTAAGACGTGCAACGAGTGGGTACACTACTAGTGCATGTAATATAGTTATACATTTATGTTATTAATTTCAGTACAACTTTTATGTTATATTAATATAATTTTATGTACAAATATGTGATATTACTTATATTTTTCTTTCAACATAAAAATTAATGTAGATTGTTATACCTTAATGTTATATTAGTATAATATTTATATTATATTAGTATAACTTTTATGTAGCACTTTAATTTAAAAAGAAACATAAAAGTCAATTTTATACTAATATAAAAGGAGGACAGTTGGAGAAAATTACAAAAATACCATTTTCCCTCCCAAATCTATCACTATCATAATAAAATATTAAAAAAAAATATTATGTATTCATAAAAATTAGGCTTGCCTTGAATAATTGAGCTTATTTATATATATATTTAATAAAAGAGTTAATTGTGCTTGCCTTGAATAATTGGGCTTTTATAGTAATTGATAAAATTTCATATCCCCTTAATTAAACATAATTTTAGTGAAAAAGACCATAATAATTTGAATAACTCTTTTTTAAATATAACTATTTCATATAATTAAATTGTAAGGTTTAAATTTCAAAATTATAAAAGAATTAAAATAATAACATTAAAATTTTTATAATAAATAATCAGAAAAGTTATGTTAAATATCTACATATAAACAAGTGAAATCTTAAAAAAGTTTTACAAAAATACAAATCCTTGGGACATAATGAAATTAAAAAATTATGGTCCAATTATTTTGTAACGCCCAGGACAAAAACGAAGCATAATTGATTAATTAAATAAGTAAACTCTTAATTGAAATATCTTATGTGTATTAATTTTTAATTGTTTAATTTAATTAAGTGCGTTTTAGATACATGTGTAACGATCGGTTTTAGAGGGATAACATTTATAAACATGGAACATAAAATATTTTTAAACCATTAGACGCGTAACGGAAAAACGAGAAGATAGAAACAAACTAGAGGTCAATCGGACACTTGTAGCTCAAACGGTGAAGAAAAGGGCAAAATACGAAGTTTCGGAAAAACAAGGAACGAGATCTGGATGAACAGTAACCGACCCTTATCGTGAACAGTAAATGAACAGTAAATTTTTCAAATTTTCTATAAATAGGCGCTCATTCATTTCATTTTTTCACCTTTCTTCGAACGAGTCGAAAAACGACGAAAACACGTAAGTCTCTCTCTTTTCTCTCTCGTCTCTTTATTTATTTTTCTGTTTTCGGTCGCCGCTGCCGCTGCCTTCGCTGGAAAATTCTAAACTTGTCCATTTCAGCTGATTTTCGCACACGACGTAGCCTTCGACGATACGAATCTGGGGCAACTTCCGGAATTCAATTCCGATCCCCCGTTCGTCGGAAAATGGCGAAAAACGCCGCTGCCACTGCCGGAAAATGTCAACCTTGTCCGTTTCGGCTGATTTTCGTACACGACGTAGCCCTCGACGAGATGAAACTGGAGCAACTTTCAGAATTCAATTCCAATCTCCGGTTCGCCGGAAAATGGCGAAAAATGATCTCCAAACCTTTACCCAAATTACCGAAATACCCCTAAATCTTAAAATGCTTCGTTCGAGCTCGTTTCAACTCCGATCGAGCTCATTCTTGTTTTGTTGTGATCCAAAATTCATTCTCTTTCATCTCAGCCTTATAAACTGATCTTTCCCTCTTCTTTCTTCAATCTCATTCGTTAGGTCTTCCGTTCAGATACGATAGCATTTAAATCTTAAATTATATTTAATAAACAATCTAAGGAAACATCGTAATTTTATGTAGGCTACATGTTGGAGTGAAGCCTTGGGATACGTGATCTCTAACACTTGCTGCTCACGTGGTAACCACCGAACAAGGTGGGGATAATTTCTTATTACGATATTTATAATTCTTTCAAAGTATTTAAATTACGAACTGTTATACTATATAAAAATGAGTTGGGTATACGTGCTGAATGCATGAGATGTTATATGTGATAATGTTATGATATGATGAATGTGAATGTGATTGCTGAATGAGTTAGGGTTAAGTGATGGATTTTGATTATTAATTGTTTTAGTTGATTGATGGAAATTATGATGACTGATGAATACTTGTATAGTTGAATTACGTAATTATGGATTGTGATCTTTATGGGATGTGAACGTTTTACTATGAATGCAAAAGTGAAGAATGATGTGAAGTTAATATTTGCATATGTGCAAATAAGATGTGTTATTATGGCAATTGAGAACTGCAATTAAGTGTTATGGTAAATTAATGTGCTTCTATGTGTATGTTTGATATGTGAAAATGTGATGAAATTATGTGCGCATGTGCATGCGTATGCAAGGCGGTTAGAGCTCGCATATGACGGCTGATCACCGTATTATGACGGTTAATAACCGTAAAATATTTTCACGGCGGCTAAGAACCGTATCTATGGTGGCTAAGAACCACATCTATGGCGGCTAAGACCCGTAAAAATGTTTTCATGGCGGTTAAGACCCGCAAAATGCTTTCATGGCGGCTAAGCACCGTAAACTATGTGAAAAGTGATGTTTGAACGTGAATGATTGATTGTATGTTTACAAGACGGCTAAAAACCGTAAATGTGAAAATGAAGTGATATGTGCTTGTGCATGCATATGCAAGGCGGCTAGGGCTCGCATATGACGGCTGATCACCGTATTATGACGGTTAATAACCGTAAAATGTTTTCACGGCGGCTAAGAACCGCAAAATGCTTTCACGGCGGCTAAGCACCGTAAACTATGTGAAAAGTGATGTTTGAATGTGAATGATGGATTATATGTTTTCAGGGCGGCTAAGACCCGCATATGTATTACAAGACGGTTAAAAACCGTAGATGTGATAATGAAAGTGATATGTTTGAATGTGAAGGATGATTGATTTGAGATGGATGCTTACATTTTTCTTTAAAATGATTAAAGTCACATGATTTGAAATGATCTATTCTCTACGGTTTTCATTAAAAGGCAAATGTTTTAAGAAAATCTGTTTTAGGTGATAAAATGGTATTTTGGCATGTGTGTAAAATCTTCCAAAATTATTTTATGTCATCCCGAGTTCCCCACCCCACTGAGTGTACTTTTGTCACTCACCCCTCTTTTTAAAATGTTTTCAGTTTAAGGATTTTACGGCGTGGCGCGCGAGCGGTGGATGCTGGTAGCCGATGATCAAAGGTTCCAGAAAATTTTATTTAAAGTGATAAATTTTTATGAATTTTAAGAAATGTATATTTCACAAGATTTTATTTATATTTATTCTTGGAAACAGGAAATTTTTTTTTAAGAGAGTAACGTCTCGGTTAAGATTTATTTACAAAAGAATCGGGACGTTACATATTTATTATTGTTGTTTTTCAATTTTATATTTATGTATTAATACTATGTATATTCATAACTTTATTTATGTATCAATTAATGTTGTATATAAAGAAGTTTTGTGAGTTTTATAATTATTATATTTTAGTTATTATTGTAGACATTATTTGTTTTATATTATGTTGGTTTTTTTTCCTAACTTAATGAATATAAAATTTTGAATTCATTAATATCATGATTTTTAAAATCAACTATAAATATTATAATTCGTGCAACGCACGGGAGAAAATACTAGTTATTATAACATAAATGTTATATCTATAACATAAAGGTTTAAAAGATATTATATGTCTGTAATATAATGTAAATGCTAAACCAACAAAATATAAAAATTACACAAACATAATATAAAAGTTATGCGAACATAAAGAGAGGTGACGCGAATATAATATAAAGGTTATGCAACGGGATAATAGTGTGGATGTGGACAGTGGACGCATGGGAGTGTGTATAAATGCGGATACACGAATATAATATAAAGATTATGCTTGTGGGATAAGAGTGTGGGCATTGACATGGAGGCACATGAATCTCATATTTGGGTCGTGTTGGGATTTCAATGTTTAGATTTTGATGAGACAAACCATATATGTAATAGGAAGTTTGAGTACCCCATTTCTCATAATGTTTAAGTGAAAACATAAACTAGTATTGAGTCTAGCTATAGGTGCTGAAAGATGGAGGTATATATATGTACAATGCTGCATCGAGAATTTCAGAATACAGCATACTGCAAGAAAGCAGATACAACTATATAGTAAGAAAGTAAGTAAGAATGACATACAACATCGCTGTAAGAAAAGACTACATGAGTACTGTAAGAAAAGATACAACAGTACTGTATGAAGTTACTGCAAGAAGGTCAAGTTACAGCAGCACTGTAAAGAACGATCAGCTGCAAGTAGACCTAGGATACACCATAAAGCTTACTGGATAATCAGCCAACAACGCTTAAGACAAACAGAATAAGTATTCTGCATTCCGAGGAATGATAAATGCAGTACGAGGAACGAAGAACCAAACAAAAATAAATAGAGCCGTTCCAGAGAAGATCAAAATTGCAGACACGTAGCCAACGCCAAGATGACACGTGGACTAGCACGTTGCAGAAAGTTGCGAGCCGCAACCACCGCATTAAATGCTCTGAAAGGGAAAGTTAAGTCGCATTAAATGCGAGTCATACCTTTGATCAAGGATACTCAAATTCAAATGAGAAGATATCTCCTTCAACGGATATCTCTCTACAAGTTTAAATAGAGGATGAACAACCCTGAAGCTGACTACTGAAACACTTATGTGAAAAAGACCAAGCATTCAAACTATATTATCTCAAGCATTCTCTATAGTTTCAGTCACTCGATCATAGTGAAGTGAACCAATTTCAAGTTGAAAGATCCTTTGAAGGATTCAGAAGCTCACTTCACCACACCAATTGAAGAACAATTTTATATACTTTTAATCTTGTTGCTGTGTGCTTAGGTTGTTTTAGGTGTTGAACAATGGATAGGATTTATCCTTACTGTTTGTATAAGTTGCTAGGTGATAGACAATTTCCTGTGTGGGAGTGTAAAACCCTGTGTGGGTTGCCTTTAGAACTTGTAGTTGTTGTGTGTACGCTGGGCTAGAGTGGACGTAGAAGGATTACACCACCTTCGAACCACTATAAACCATAAGTGTTTTATTGTTTTCCATATCTGTGCTTTATCCTATATTTCTATCTGTTATAAGCATAAAACATCTTGAAAATGATCATATTTGAGAAAGCCAGTCTTGTGTCATAAAACATATTTTCCGCTGCGTACATAAACTCTAAGTTACAGCATGCAGCACTGCATACTAGTGCTGTAAGTAGTAACTGTCTAGCGCTGCAAGTTCAAGTAACTTGCAGAATAGTAAGTTTATAAAAGATTTATAAAATCGACCAAGGTTCATTCACCTTTCCCCCTCTGAACCTCGGACACCACTTAGGACCAACAAGTGGTATCAGAGTAAGTTGAGTTAAGAGCCAACTTATTTGGTTACCTACCCAAATCTACCTTAATCTCGCTGTTTTCTCTGCATCCTAAAAATCTCATTCTTACAGCATACCATGGATTTCTCTAATCACAAGTTATCCATGTTTTCCATAGAGGAATATGATGATTGGAAGATAAGAATGCAGACACATCTTTCAGCGATGAATGATGAGATGTGGACGGTCATCATCGAAGGATCGATTATCCCCACGAAGGTGAACCCCATGCTTGGTAGAGATATGGAGGAAGAAGCACCACCACCACCTAACTTCCTGGTCAAACTAAGATAAGAATAGAATAACGAAGACAGGAAGAGAGCCAACTTAGACAACATGGCCAAGAATGCTCTATTTATCACCTTGGATAAAGGCACATTCAGCAAAGTTAAAACTTACGGAACGACCAAGGAAATTTGGGAAAAGTTGGAACAAATATGTGAGGGTACAGAACTCTCTAAGGATAATAAGATCTCTAACGCCATCCAACTATTTGAGCTCTTCGAGATGAAGAATGAAGAGACTCTTGAGCAACTAGATTTAAGATTCACGTCGATTGTGAATGAATTAGAAGCTCTGGGCAAGCACTACACTCAAAAGGAAAAGAACGTGAAAGTGTTTAGAGCCCTGTCCACGGAATGGGATAGCAAGACCACCGCCATGAGAGTGTCAATGGATTTGAAATCCATGAGTACATTTGATCTATTCTTCGATCTCAAAGCATTCGAATATAACATCAACAGACAGAGAAAGAAGTCTGAAGAATCTAGTTCTAAAGTTCCAGCGCTGACTGCCAAAGACTCCAAGGATACGGCAACCACCAGTTACAGTAAGCAGTCTGAGATTGCAGTAGAGGACGCTGAAGAGGATATGGCTCCACTTCTAAAGAAATTTAGAAGATTCATGAAGAGCAACAACAGCACCAATAACACCAACAACACCAACCTCAACAAGAGGAATGACTTCAGAAGAAGTCACCCACCTGAGAAGGTATCCTCATCTCCACAGTCAAATTCAAACAATCTTGACTTGTGCTATAATTACAGGAGACCTGGACACTACGCACGAAGCTGTCCACATCCAACCGTGCACAAGTACACGGAATGAGAGAGAGAATAGATGAGAGAAAAGAGAAAAGAGGATAAGTACAAGCTTCGAGCTCTCATTGGAGAGATGGAGAAAGCCAAGGGTACAACAGTCTCAAAGAAGATGCTGAAAGCTGCAAAATCCTCTAACAGCGACACTGAAACCTCATCTTCTGATGAAGAAGCGCTGATATACTTAATGGCAAAAGACTGCGAGGACAGTGAAGAAGATGAGGTAACCTACCAACCGTTGTCCATACCTAAAAAAGAAGAGCTGAACATGATCCACTCTTTAAAGAGGATCATGAGTGATTTCGAGCAGATTAACTCAACCCATAAGGAGCTAAAGGTTGAGAATGAGAATCTAAGAATCGACAATGAGATCCTCAGAGGTAAGAACATTGATATTGTTAAAATGCTAGCTGCATATGAGTCTGATAAATCAAGGTACAACAAGCTATAAAAGGAGGTCTTAAGGATAAGTCTGCTGGTCACTAAGCTAGAAACTGAGAATGAGAGATTGCAGTTTATGATCAAAGTATTTAGCAAGTCAGTTAAGGACGCAAGGGAGTGCCTGAGTCAAAACAGAAGTTCATTTGAAAAATCGGGCTTAGGTTACAGCGCTCACACCTCTCAGAATACAGTAAGTTCATCCAAAGCTATAAAATTTGTTCAAGCTAAAACTTCAATGGAGAATGAGTTACCCTGTAACTCAGAAAAGATCTTGAACAAACCAGCATTAATGGATAAGGGGAAGAAGCCCCAATGCTCAGCTGCAAGAAGTAAGCCTACATCGAAAAACTAGCTGCAGCAGAAGCTATCTGCTGTAAGCAACAAGAAGATGCAGCAACCTACAAAGTTGCAGCACAGAAGATATTTCCCCACCAATACTAAGTCTTACATGTCTAAACCTAAATGAGGATATACTCTAGGGAAGTATGGTGGAAGACCACACCACAAGAGTGTTAGTAACATATATTTAGTTTTTGCACGCACAGGTTACAGGCAGCTAAAAAACCAAACTGTATACATAATAGGAACCAACAAATCTTATAGCAAAACATTGGCTGTTAAGAAAATATGGGCTCCAAAAAGAACTAACCCAAAAGGACCCTTACAGAAATGGGTACCTAAATCTGCTTGACTTTGTTGCAGGTTTCAGTGCCAGGTTGCAGCAGCGATGTATGGTACATAGACAGTGGCTGCTCAAGACACATGACAGGCAGTAAAGAAGCTCTGAAAGACTTCCAAGAATACAAAGGACCGAAGGTCATTTTTGGAGATGATTCCAAAGGAAGCACAAAAGGAAGTGAAAGCTTGATTAAAGGAAATATAAAGATCAAACATGTATCCTATGTAAAAGGCCTAAGATATAATCTTCTGAGCATCAGTCAGTTTTGTGACAAAGGATACACTGTGGAGTTCAACCTCAACAAGTGCCTAATCAAGGACAACACATCAAATGAAGTCAAGCTTATAGGAACAAGAAGAGGAAACATATATCTTGTTGACTGAAACTCTTTTATTCAACCAACATGCTTCATTATGAAAAGTCCACCAGAGCTGAGCTGGCTATGGCACAAGAGATTAAGTCACCTGAACTTCAAGACAATTAACAAGCTAGCAAGAAAAGATCTTGTAAGAGGATTGCTAGATGTAACATACAAACAGGAGAATATATGTGGAACTTGTCAAAAGGGAATATAGGTGAAAAGCTCATTCAAAGACAAGCTGCAGAAGTCATCTCACAGGATTCTGACTACATATGGATCTCTTTGGACCAGTAGACACTACAAGAAATCACACTATTCGTGACGATTTTTTTTGCAACGCATGAAATTTTGTCACAATTTATTACTTAATAGTGACAAATTCAATTTTTGTCACTAATATATGTATTTTTATGACATTATTTATCTTTGTCATTATTAAGTATTTTTATCGTCGTTGATTTGCATATTTTATGACGATTAAAAATTATTTGTCACCATATGCTTTTAATGTAGACTTTCCCACCAAAATTTTAGAGGGAAATCTTTTAATGACAAATTTATTGTAATTGGTGACGATAATTGACGTCACAAATTGTTTAATTTTCATGACAGTGACAAGTTTTGTCATGAATTTTTTAAAACAAATATTGACATCATTCGTTCGTCACCAATGTTCATACTTCATGACGATTAAAAAATGATCCTCACAATACTCTTTTAAGATAGAATTTCCCACCAAAATTTTAGAGAAGAACCTTTAACGACAATTTTATTGCAAATGGTGATGATATTTGACGTGACAAATTGTTTAATTTTCTTGACAATACTATATTTTGTCTTGAATTATTGAAAATAAATATTGACACCATTAGTTCGTGACAATTAAAATATATTCGTCATAATATTCTTTTAAGGTATAATTTCCCACTAATTGTTTCACTATTTCTTAACTACTAATGACGAATTATATTTTCATCATCGATATATGTACTTTTGTGGCACTATTTATTTTTAACATCATTAGATTTTTTCCTTCACTAATTTAGATATTTAATTATGAATAAAACAAAATCATGACAATATTCTTCTAAAGCAAAACATTAGTCCAAAATTTTAGTGGCAAATATATTTCAACGACAAATTGATTATAAGCGTCACAAATTGTTTATTTTATTGACAATAAATTATTTTGTCATGATTTTTTAGTAAGAATTATTAACAATAATAGTTCGTCAGAATTGTTCATATTTGGTGACGATAAATGTCAATTTGACATTATATCATTTGGAGTGAGAATGTTTCGTTGTAGATGGGTTTTCAAATTAAAATAATTTAAGATTTTAAAACAACAAAATATTACTTCGTCACTAATCATTAATTTGATGAAAATATTATGAAACTATTTCGTTATATATTAATGTTAAATTTAGTGAAAATTTGTATTAATTCGTTACAATTGAATTAGAAAGGCAACATTTTATGTTAATAATGATGACTACTCATATTTGTTACATATTTCAATTATGCATCATTATATAATATTTGTCATTCTATAATTTATATTTTAATCATATATGATGAGATATTAAAATATATTCCAAATTAAAATTATATATATATATATATATATAGTCTTATTGTTAAGGGAATTATACAAAGGTGATAATTAAAGTATCATATCTTATTGAGTAGCCCGATCAAGTCTTATCACATGTCTTGTAAGTAGTTTTTTCAAATCATCTATTAAGAACATTAACTAATATATATTAATAAGAAATAAAATATTATTAAGATCTATTTATTATAATTTTTTTTATTTTATATAAAGTTGTGAGAATTTTTTTTCTTTTTATTAACTTATAAATGATATATTTTATAGTTAAAATATATAATATAATGTATAAATAATATAATATTAATATTTGAATTTGTTTAAAAAATTTATTTGAATTTGTAATACAATGAGAAGTTGTCGCATAGCTAAACACTATATTACTTTATTAAAGTGGATCTAAATTATCTAATTAAAAGTGGTCATCAAATATTGACTTGGTTACATAAAAAAGTAGTAGAAAATAATTAATTGAAAGTTTATCGAAATATGCACTTCTCTGCAATTAACGACCTCACCGCCAGACTCTCCCTCTCCCTCTCAATCTCTCTTTCTAGTATTCATTCCATTTTCCTATTGATTATTCAACATGTTTATCCCAATTTTGATTTTCAATACCAATTTTAACAATTGTCAGCTTGATTTTAATAATCGATAACCCCAATGTAAAATATGTGTCCTGGGTTTGAAATGGGTTTACTCAATCATCAATGGAAGAGTAGTACAAATGTTATGTTCTAGGAGTTCCTCCGTGGTAATTTCTTTCTTATCTATCCATATCTTTAGTTTTGTTTTTCCATATCTTTCCCGAATTTACAATATTCTGTTTTATCTCTTTATTTTTGTTTTTTCATATCTTTCCCGGATTTACAATATTCTATTTTATCTTTTTTTTGGGAAGAAATTGGCGAGCTATCAAATTGGGGTTGGTGAGAATTCAAAATTTAATCATGGTAAATATCTCATCTATTCTTATTTTCTCTCGTTTTGGAAGAAATTGGCAGGCTATCAAATTGCGGATGGTGGGACATCAAAATTTAATCATGGTAAGTATTTCATCTATTCTTATTTTCTCCAGTTTTGGGAAGAAATTGGCAGGCTATCAAATTGCGGATGGTGGGAAATCAAAATTTAATCATGGTAAGTATCTCATCTATTCCTATTTTCTCTCGTGCATATACCCTAGGTTATATTGAATTATTTTGTTGCAAGATTTATTTTTATTCATCCTCTTGACAATAACGAAGAACTGGCTATTGGTAATATCATCTTTCAGGAATTCTTATTCGTTTTATGCATTTGAGATCAATCTTCATTTGTAATATTTTATCTATTAATTGATTGTCCTTGGTGGTTGCTTGTTATTAGTCAATACTTAAAGATAATCGAGTGTTATTATGCATTATGAAGTGGCATATGTTACTATGATCTTATACTAGAATTCAGTTTTATTTATTCAGTTTTTGAAGCTTTATATCAATTTATTGATCATTATAGCCATGAATTTGTGTAATATCTATGGATTCACATTGATCTTGATCACAGGGATGAACTTGGAAGGATTTTTTGTGGGTATGCAATTCTTGGGATTTTTTGTGGGTATGCAATTCTTGTAAGACATTTGCAGTAATATAATTAAGTACTTCTATTTTACTACATTTTTCATTTGTACTTATTTTTTTGTTTTTCAAGGTGTTGCACCATGTGTTGGTACATTTACATAAATAATCTAAGCGTTTAATCTTTAGATTAATTATGAATTAATTTGAGTATATATTGAGATTGAGATATGCATGAAAGAATATTTGTCGATATTTTCCTTTTGATTTGTTTCCTTGTATTTGTCTCTTTTGTATAGTTGGCAAGATTGTTTCTTGATCCAATATTGAAGGGATCCTCCTTCTTTATAGTTGTACATATATGGAGTATTGAATCGTATCCTTTAATTTAAGAATAAGAAACAATAATGCCAACTACAAAATGATATTGGAAAATATCGACAAATACAAGGAAACAAATATCGACAAATATTCTTCCATGGATATCTCAATCTCAATAATATATGTTAGATGACACGTAACTTTGTGGTCAAAGATATAAAATAGACTAACTTTATATTATGCTCATAAAATTTAATCTCATGCAAAGTTCACTTCATATAAAATTAGAAATAAATTATGCATTGATTATTTAATTATAGTTGAATGAAAAATAAATTATGCATTTATTAAATAGAATGAAAAATAAATTATGCATTTATTAATATTTAATTGTTGTTCCTTGATTTGATGTTATTTCTTATGATTCCATTTTTAGATTAATCAAAATTTTACTTTTTAGTCTCAGAATGAGCTTAATGGAGAACTATGTGATAGAATCGAATTGTATAAACGTACTCATTATATTGAGAAAGATGGATGGTCTAGTGATGAGACAAAAGATAATTGGGTAAGTTGCATACAAATTTATTTTATGAGAATTCAATTCTATTAATTGTAACATTGTTGAGTATTAATTGTTTACATTTATATTTTATGAGAATTCAATTCTATTAATTGTAATATTGTTGAGTATTAATTGTTTACATTTATATGTTCAACTAGGAGAAGATGGTTAAGTTAGTGGAGCAATATAAAGAAAAAGGAATTGATAAGAGTCCTGATGAGATAGTTTTTGAGGTCGTTGGACATGGATGTAAAAGGCTTAGGGTATGGTCCAAAACCTCCACGCAGACGAAACACTTTATATGAATCATCTACCCAACAACTACAAAAGAATATTCAAGAGACACAGGAAAGGCTTAGGGTATGGTCCAAAACCTCCACGCAGACGAAACACTTTATATGAATCATCTACCCAACAACTACAAAAGAATATTCAAGAGACACAGGAACAACTACAACAGTCTGAAACACAAGTGAACGAAGTGAAAACACAAGTGGTTGAATTTGAGAACGAAGTAACTAGTTTGAAGAACCAACTATCTCAACAAGGTGCAAATATCAATAAGCTCATGGAATATCTTGCTGCTAAAGGAATTGAGCTCTGAAATATTTTCAAGGTTAGTGTTGGTTCCAAGTGGTGTTCGAGGTTCAGAGGGGGGTGAATGAACCTTGATCGATTTTTCAGAATCTTTAAAACAACCGTTCTGCACTGCAAGTTACTTGAGCTTGCAGTGATAGATGGTTACTGCTTGCAGCGCTAGAATGCAGTGCTGCACGCTGTAACCTGGAGTTTTGTACGCAGCGGAAATATACTTTTCAAACACAATGCTGTTTTACACAAAAATGCTTCTTTCAAACGTTTAATGATGAGAAGAGATAGATATATGCAGAAAATAAGCACAGATAAATAAAGCGATAAAAATACTTATGGCTTATAGTGGTTCGAAGGTGGTGTAATCCTTTTACGTCCACTCTACTGCTCCTCGAGCAGGAACTTTGTTAAGCAAGATTGAATTACAGGACTCTCCTAACAATCTATCAACTTTACAAAGCAAACCACCTACTGAAGTTCAGCGTACACACAACAACTGCAAACTTCAAAGGCTAACCCACACCGGGTTCTATACTCCCACACAGGGAAGTTGCCTAACACTAGACAACTAAAACAAACAGCAAGGATCTCTCCTATCAACTGCTTGACACCACTAAAACAACCTAAGCACACAGCAACAAGGTTAAAAGCATAAAAAAGGTTTTCTTCAACTTGTGCTTCGAAGTGAGCTTCTGAATCCGTAAGGAATCTTTCAGCTTAAACTCTGCTTCACTTCGATAGGTTGAGTGACTGAAACTGTTGGCTTGAATACTTTAAATTTGTAAGCTCGAAACTTTCGCGTATGGAAATTAGATCTCAGTAACAGTAACCAGCTTCAGTACTCCTCGACCTCTATTTATACTTGTAGGAGAAGATGTCCGTTGAAGGAGACATCCCTCTTTTGAATTTCAAATAGTCTGGCCAAAGTATGGTTCGCATTTAATGCGACTGACCTTTCTTTTCGGAGCATTTAATGCGGCAGTTGCGGCTCGCAGCTTTCTGCGGCGCGTCAGTCCATATGGCATCTTCTTATTGGCTCCGTGTCTGCTACTTTAACTTTTTCTTGAACGGCTGTCCCTGCTTGGATCTCCGTTCCTCGTACTGCATTTATCCTTCCTGGGATTTGCAGGATACTTCGTCTTGTAGTTGGCGCTGTATATACTTAACTGTTCTGTAAGTCTGCGCTGTATCCTTGGTCTCTGTGCAGCTGATGTATACTTTCAGTGCTGCTGTAACTTCGTTCTAGCAGACTCCTGTATCATTTTCATGCAGCGATGCTGCACGCCTTTCTTCCTTACTTTGCTGTATCCTGCCTTCATGCAGCGATACTGTATCCTGCCTTCTTGCAGCGATATCTTCCTTTAAAGCTTAGATGCAGTTTTATCCTCTTTTAACCTCCATTTCAATCCTTGACTCAAGACTCAATTCTAGTCTATTTATTCACTTAAACAATGTGAAAATGGGATACTCAAAACTTCCTATTACATGGTTGGTTTGTCTCATCAAAATCTAAACAATGAAATCCCAACAGTTAGTTTAAATTGTTTTCTATTTGTATATTATTTATTAGTTTATAATGTGTTTTTTTAATTTAATTTTGTTTAGGTGTATGATTTATATGGTTTACGTATTTATTCATTGTTTAACCTTTTTTTCTTAAAGTTTGCTTTTGTAATTGTGTTTTTCAACCATTGTTGTGTCATTGAGGAATAAAAAATTTCATATACATTGTTTCGACTATATTTACTTTTAATATACTAATATTGATTTGGAATATACAGGTGAATCTATATTCAGATGGTTGTGGATCTCCTCACGAGAAGTTTTCATTCTTGCCACTTTGAAGTTTTGAAAGAAGCAAGAAAGGAAATAAGATTTAGGATTATAGTCCTAATATTTATCTAGATAGTTTGGTCCCTTTTAAGTGATGATCTGTTTCATTTTCTTATATTAACTAAGATTGTTAATTTCATTGGTCAAACTTGGATATTTGCCACTGTCTTTTAGTATTTTTAAATATTTACATTCATTTTGGTACTTGAATATGTATATTGTTTTAGTTTTGTGCACAATTTGGTTTTGGAATAAATTTGTGATCTTATAATGAAAACAAATTTGGTATAGTTATAATTATTATTAAATACTAAATTTAAAATATTTACAACTAGAGCCGGGTAACAATAATATATTTTGTCACAAATATATAATGAAATATATTTTACAAAAGATGACACTAATATAACAATTTGTCTCTATATGTTAATTTTTTTTCCGTAATCGTGAACATCGTCACATAAAATCAATAAGTTAATGACGATGATTATTTTGTCATGAAAAAACTAATCTTATCTCAATGAATTGATTTAGTTGTCATGATAAATATTCATTTAGTGATATATAATATTTTGTCACCGTACGTGTATATCTTGTGATGGATAAAAATCGTCATATATTTTTTTGACGAAAACAATATGTTGTCATAATACTTCTATTTTCGGTGACAATTAATATTTGTCATCAAATGCTAATTTATCACGACAACATGATATATTTATTAAATGACGACTAAAATTTTGTCATCATCTAGTAACTCTGTCATGACGAATTATTTAAAGATGACGAAATAATTAATATTTTAATGACAATAAAGTCGTCACCAAATAACGATGAGTTTAGTAAAATATTTGATTTTGTCACTGAAGTTCAATGTTTTCATGACAATAAGACATTTGTCATTTAAAGTTAACCATTTAGATGACGAAATAACATAATAGGTGACAAAAATTTTAAGGAAAAAATGACGAGTTAAATGTCACTATAAATAATAAAATATAGTGATGATACATTTAGCGTCATTAAAAGTTCACTATTTGATGACAAATTTAAAAAATTGTCACATTTTTCTTTTGTGACGTACCTACAACGACGATCATTGCGACGCTAAGATTTCGTCACCAAATACTTTTAGTGACGAAAAATAGCATTTAAATGACAAATTTTCTCGTCATTATTTTTCAAATTTCTTGTAGTGAGAAACAGTAAGCATAAGTGGAAAGAAGTACTCACTTGTGGTAGTAGATGACTACTCCAGATACACCTGGACCATATTCCTTGCTAAAAAATCAGAAACTCAAAGCAAGCTACCTGACCATATGAAGAAGATTCAAAATGAAAAGAGCTTGAGTATTATGAAGATCAGATTAGACAGAGGAACTGAGTTCATAAACAAATTCATTGAGAAATTCTGTTCTGATAATGGTATTCGTCATGAATACTCTACTGTAAGAATACCTCAACAGAATGGTGTAGCTGAAAGGAGGAATAAAACCCTCAAGGAAGCAGTAAGGATAATGATAGTAGAGACCGAGATACCCAAGAGATTTGGGCCGAATCAACCAACACTGCATGCTATACACAAAATAGATGTCTAATCAACAAGGACTTAGACAAAACTCCATATGAAGTTTGAATGGATATACACTAAATATTTCATATCTGTATATCTTTGGATGTAGGTGTTATATCTTCAACAATGGAAACGAGCATCTAGAAACCTTTCATGCAAAATCAGACGAAAGAGTATTCTTAGGATACTCTGCTGTAAGTAGAGCTTTCAGAGTTTTTAACAAAAAAACCTTAGTGGTTGAAGAGTCAATTCATGTGGTGTTTGATGAACCACATTGTGACACCAAGAGGCTAGAAGAACCGGCTGAAGCAATAGCTCCAAGAAAAGAGAATGATGTTCCCTACGTTGAAGGAGTTCTGCCTACAGCAGAAAACAAAGAAGAAGATGTTGCACCTCTGGATACAACAAATATTCTTACAGCTGCAGAACCTCCAATCTTACAGCAACATGAGGAGCAACCTAGACCTGTACATGTTTCTGAGTCTGACAGAAAATGGCTAAGGAATCATCCTAGGAATCTTATCATTGGAGATCCATCCATAGGAGTAATGACAAGAAGGTCAATTCCTCATAAAACAATGTTTGCATGATTCATATCCCAAACAGAGCCCAAGAATGTTGAAGAAGCCCTACAAGATAGCAACTGGGTACAAGCCATGCAAGAAAAGCTAAATGGATTTGAAAGAAATCAAGTTTGGCAAACAGTTGTAAGGCCAACTCATCAAGGAGTTATTGGCACAAAATGGGTCTTCAAGAACAAGCTAGATGAATCTAGACTTGATGTGAGAAACAAAGCAAGATTAGTTGCTAATGGATATTGCCAGGAAGAAGGAATTGATTTTGATGAGACTTTTGCTCTAGTAGCAAGGTTGGAAGATATAAGGATTTTTCTAGCATACGCAGCTCACATGAATTTCAATGTATATCAAATGGATGTGAAGAGTGTAGGAACCGAGGGATCACCGACCCTATACGATTATTCGAATCGGGATCCATACAAATATGATCCATGCAAATATTATTCGAATCATACATTTTGCACTGATATTAGTTCTAAGGTCAGAACTGTAGATCGAGAAATCGATGGAGCCTGGACCTCACGATCTTCTGCTGTATTCCTTACCTTTTTCTCGAACGTTGTGTGGGCAACGAGCTATCGAGACTTTCAGCCGTCTTATACTAAATCGTATCTCAGATTTTGTGTGTATGGAAAACGGCTGACTTGAGGCTTATTTATAGGCTACAACAGGGACCTTGAGGAGGATTAGGAATCGATCTCCTGATAGGATTAGGAGTCCTAAATTCAATCTGAATATACTTCTTAAGCCTACCAATAATATCTCAATCCACTAAAAAGATATTATTGAACTACCGTCCCGTATCCATATTAAATATGGGCTCCTATTTATTATGTGCGCGTTTAGCTCCCCGTGTTTAAGATATCGAATGTCCGTTAATTAAATGATAATTAAATGAATTACTGACAATTCAATTAATTAACATTTAATTCCAAGAGTAGTACCACTCAACTTTATTATCATGCCGGAATAAATCCACCTGCAGGATTTACATGATAATCCTTATGAGTTCCTCAAGGGGACATCATCATCCTAAATAATTAGGACACGGTTTCATTATATAATCAATAACACACCATATAAACAACATTGTATCCCAATTTACCAAGCTTATTGATTTAATAAATAAATCTCACCCATTGGTAAATTAAAGAAACATATATCGAGTGTACATGCCCGTTATCATACAATGATTAAGAGGACGCACATCCATAATAACAGAGATCTTGTTTTATTTACGTAGTCAGTATAAATAAAACAACCTCAATTGGTTCTGCTCAATACATACAAAATGTACTAGTGTAATTTTATAATCAAGATAGATTAATACCAAATTACATTACAACCATTCCGATAATTTGTCCAAAATTATCTCGATTGTAAGCTACCATTTATAATCTATAAGGAATTGATAACATGATTTTCTGTGTGGCACCACACACCATGTTATCTACAATATAAATTAATTGGACAATTGCAATAACATATATAACAAATATAAAATGCAAAACATTTGACCATAAAAGATTCTCATATCATAAATAGATGTTTATACAAAAGCTAGGCTTATAGTATACATCCTAACAAAGACTGCATTCCTCAATGGTCTTCTTACAGAAGAAGTTTATATTGAGCACCTCCAGGTTTTGAAGATCAAGTAGAAGAGAAGGTGTTTAGATTACACAAGGTCTTGTATGGACTCAAGCAAGCACCAAGAGCTTGGTATGACACCTTGTCCCTCTATTTGCTGGAAAACAATTTCAAAAAAAGAACAGTCGACAAAACTTTGTTCAGGATACAGGATGGAGATAGTATTCTCCTAGTACAGATATATATGGATGATATCATTTTCAGATCCACCAACAAAGAGTTATGTGAGAAGTTCTCCAACTTGATGCAGTCGAAATTCGAGATGAGTATGATGAGAGAATTAAGTTTCTTTCTAGGGCTGCAAGTAAAGCAGCTGGTTGCAGGAACCTTCATCAGCCAAGTTAAGTATACAAAGGAGCTTATCAAGAAATTTGGCATGGAGAATGGTTCAGCAACATATGTCCCTATGTCTACATCCATAAGTCTTGACCAAGATGAAGATGGAAAAGATGTAGATATCACGAAGTACAGACGACTCATAGGATCCCTGCTATATCTTACAGCAAGCAGACCAGATGTAATGTTTGCAGTTGGAGTCTGTGCAAGATTTCAAGCAGCACTAAAGGAGTCACATCATTCAGTTGTCAAAAGGATTATCAAGTATCTGAAAGGAACTCAGAAAGTAGGTCTATGGTATCCTAAGGAATGAGGATTCAAGCTCAAAGGCTGCTCTAACTCAGATTATGCAGACTGTAAGATTGATAGAAAAAGCACCAGTGGGACTTGTCAATTTCTGGGAAATAGACTTGTTTCATGGTTCTACAGGAAGCCTCGATTGCAACATCTATAGCAGAAGCAAAATATGTTGCAGCAAGAAGTTGCTGTGCTCAAATCCTCTGAATACAGCAGCAACTAAGAGATTATGGGATTGAAGAAAAAGAGACTACAATTCTCTGTGATAATACAAGTGCAATTGCGATTACCCATAATCCTGTATTTCACTCAAGAACAAAGTACATCGTTATACGACATCACTTTATAAGAGATCATGTGGAGAAAAAAGATGTCCTGCTTGAGAAAGTTCATACGGATCTTCAGCTTGCAGATATATTCACTAAACCTTTAAGTGAATCAAGGTTCTCTATGCTAGGAAACGAGTTGGGAGTTCTGAAATTATGAGTGGAAAAAGAAGATGCAGAAGCCCAGGGGAAATGTCTGCATGCTTGCGAGAAGCTGTAAGTATAATTCTGTAAGCTACATCTTCATACAGCGTTGGGTTCAAACAGCGTTGCATCCTTAATTCTTACAGCATAGTCAGAAAACGGGAAGTAAGCAGCACTTGGTTACAACATTTATTTCAAAAAGTATTTAATACTCTGCAACCTCGTACCCAAGATGCTGCAACCTTAAAAAGACAGTAAATTAGGCGGCAAATCACATGTCTTTCAGCATTTAATGCAAGTTTGCGTCTGTCAGAAGTCGAAGAGGCGCGATTAGAGCCCACGTCAGCGCAAGTCATGATTATTTACGATTTGACCGCTCTGTTTTTTCTAAGAACCGTAAGATCAATTCCCTTAATTTAATCTCAACCGTCGATCTTACTATACGTCCCTTGATATTCTCCATAAACCCATAACCTTCTCTTTTTCAAATTTATTTCGCCATAACCCAAAAGAGAAGTTTTCTTTCTTCGCAAAAATTTCTAAGTATCTAAATCAACAAATAAGCTTTGGCAATATAAAAGTTTAACAATAATAATAATAATAATAATAATAATAATAATAATTATTATTATTATTATTAAAATTATGTCAGAACTTTTGAAATAAAATTTATGAATAAAAATAATTTGAAAAGGTTGATGCATAAAAAAATAGAATTTTAAAATAAGAAATATAAGAAAATTTGAAATGGTTTTTTAAATATAATAATTAAAAATTATTGAAAAATCAATATAAATAATTCTAAAAAGTTGTTTAAAATGTGATTAAGATTTCAAACATAAGTTTATAACTTTGTGATTGTTATGTGATATCACTCTCTAGAATGATTGAACATCAAGAATGTATTGCACATTAAAATGTAATTTTATGAAATAAGTTTTGACTCGATAAATTATTCAAATTGTTATTTTGAAAAAGTCCAATTATTTTGTGAAAACCCTACAAGAAAGGCCCATATAATTAATATTCAATGCTATTAATTCAAATGGGATTGTCGTTCACCATAGAGCAATATATATATATATATATATATGTATATTATCATGAAAACCTAGAGCAGATTTATCCGTCGTTCACCGTTCAGCCTGTTCCAACGTTTTCTCTCATTTTGCGCCTCCTCCGACCCCATCTACCTAACTTACCCTTTCACCATCTCACCTGACCTCTATCCCCGCCTTTGTTCGTCATCGTCTACACCAACCGCCTACTCCATCACGACCAACACTAAAACTCTCTGAGTAAGACGGACAACGAGTGACTGCAACCTTCTCAACCTCCACCTTCTGCCATGCAGTTCCAGCGAAACCGCCATCACACTGTCGCTGCTCTTTGTCCTCAGCAGTCGATAGTCTTTTTTTTTTCCCTTTCTGTCTTCTTAAGAAAACATCAAAACTGATATACCTCTTCCCATCTCTTCGAATATATACATGTATAAATATTCTTTTTCACTGGATTTTAGAAATTGCAGATTTTCTTTGATATCTTTTTCTTCATGATGGAATCTTTTTTTTATATTATATTTAACTATGCTTTCGTTAGTAAAATTAGAGAAATTGTTTAAGATTGTGTTCTAACTTTGATTTCTCAAGTTAAGTTGTTTTATAAATGAGTTTTGTTTGTATGTATATATACATATCAATATCTTGAAGAATAAGTCACAACAATAGATTGAGTACAACAATAGATTGAGCAGAAAGTTAATTTTAAAAATCAAGAACACATTTAATTTTATCAAAATCAAATTTTCATTGGATAGTAAAAAGATGATGTATTGGAATCCCCAAAAGTCAGTGTTGACTGAATAAAAAATATCTTTTATATTATATGTAATTAGTATTTTTGGAAACTAATAAAATAATTATTAAAAAAATTTATACAACATTTATTGCAGGACAGTTTGGGTGGGAAAATGACATTCCTATAATTATTCTCAATTGTTCTGCCATTAGTATAGCATAAATTGTTTACATAAATTATAAATATTTAAAATAATATAACAAAATATTAATTCACATATATTTGAGATATGTTTTTATTTTTTACCCCATTTAATATGTTCACTGATATTGTGGCAAGACATAACAAAGGTTAATTTTCTCTAGAGTGAGTCTTATTTGAGACCGTCTCACGAATCATGTTACGTGAGACAGGTCAACTTTCAACTCACAACCCACATTCACAATTCATGTTACGCGAGACAGGTTAACTTATAACTCACAACCCACATTCACAATTCACGTATAAATTAATGACAATGAGTTTGATTTGTGGATAAAAAATAACAAATCTCATAAAAATTATCCGTGAAACCGTCTCACTCAAGCTTTTGTGTTTTCTATAATCATACAATTATGTGAAATAATTAAAGCATTAGATATTCGATGAGATAATTAATTGAGTAATAGGATATTATTTTCACAAAAATTTCTGTACACATGAGATACGGAACCTCGATTTGTACTTCTGACCAGACCCGACATGTGGACCGTCTCCACGCATGTTCAAACCATAGCTGGTGTGCACCCACACACCGCCAAATCTGCATAAATCTTTTAGTCAATATATTAGTTATGTACTCATAAAATATTAATTGTATATTCATAAGGTATTATTTCTTGTATAAGTATACAGTTTACTCGTTCAGTAAAATGCATTAATTTTGTTTTCATAATGTATTAGTTTTTTACTTATAATATATTACTTCTATAACTGAATTCACATACATTTGTCAATGAAAATATTAGTTATAAACTCATAAGGTATTAGTTGCATATTCATATAATATTACTTGTATAGGGTATTAGTTATTTTGTTTCATTTTTTTTAGTGAAAAATATTACTTAAGATACTATTTGTTACATGAAAATTTATTATTTATTTATCTCAAAGGTCTAAATGTATTATTTATTTAATTAAAATATATTAATTTGTTTACTTAAAGACATTGCTTGTTATATATAAAAGTATTACTTGTTTATCTCGAAGGTATTATTTGTTTTATTGAAAAGTATTGCTTGTTTTATCTAAATGTATTACTTATTTATTTGGAAGATATTACTTTATTTTTACAAGTTATTGAATTGTAAGATATTACTAATATAACTTAAAAATATTACTCATACTCTAAAAGTGCCATTCTACTGTAGAGTATAAGTTTAAAATCTTAAAATTTATTTTTTTAGTATCATTCTATTGTAGAGTATAAGTTTAAAATTTTAAAATTTATTTTAAAAGTTATTGAAATGTAAGGTATTATTCATATAATTTAAAAATATTAATCATATACTCAAAAGGTATTAATGTATTGTAGTGTAAATTTTATCATCTTTTTCCTTGGTTTTCTGTAATTAATTTCATGAAATCAAATAAGGAGGAGAAGATGAATGACATGACCGCCGAAATAATTAATAATTTTTAATGAAATAAATAATGTACAAAGATGGAAAATAAAAAGAAGAATAAGAACAAAAAATTACAAACATAATTTCTTCATTCAAATAAGAAATCACAAACATTGAATCATGAGTTGAAGAAGGAGGACATGAAGATGCAAAAAGAAGAAGATCACCATACATAGAACGACTGTAAGAAATGTTGTGATTAGTCTATTGTTTTCTACGGTGGATGGAGTTCTCATGGGTTGATTATGCTTAAACCTTAGGCCATACGTATGACAAGGGTTATATCTTGAAATTATACTACTTAATTTGTAGATTTCAAGATTTTCTGATAATTTGTTTAATCTAGCTTATTGGTTAATTTGTTGATATGAAAAATATTTTTCATTCATATTTTTCAGATTTAATTATATATATTTTTATTTTAATAATTGTATTTTTTGTTAATTTTATATTTTCAAGCTAATATTTTGAAGTTCTTAGAAAAATTATCAGTGAAATTTGTTGATTTTTTGAATAGTTTTCCTTAATTAATTATTATCTTATATCTATATATGTTTTTCTTAATTTGTAGACTTTCACATTAGTTTTCAAATTTTATTATCATGTTTTCATTTTCTTGAGATATTTTAAAATTTAGTTTCTAATTTTAGGTTTTAACATAATTTCCAGTTATATTATATTGGTTTTTTATTATCATTTTGTTTAAAAAAAAAAACTATTTTATTACCATTTCCAATTATTTTGTTTAAAAACTAAACTACTATTTTTATTTTGTAAAAGGCCCATTAGTATAATGGCCCAAATTTAATCTCTCCCCCAAAAGCTGCTGTCATTTCTAAAACTAGCATA
The DNA here is from genome assembly GCA_028654395.1 of Scutellaria barbata. Taxonomy (NCBI): domain Eukaryota; kingdom Viridiplantae; phylum Streptophyta; class Magnoliopsida; order Lamiales; family Lamiaceae; genus Scutellaria; species Scutellaria barbata. The sequence continues at coordinate 6,232,042 of CM053649.1, read as the reverse complement.
GGCGCGCCTGAGTCGCTTCTTTGACAACTGAATGATCTTCTCAGGAAGTTGAGTGGATTCTGAGTTGACAACATCAGTGTCATTGGTAGTGGTCAGGATTGTTAACTTGGTATGCAATTTGTATCTTCAATATTACTTTGGGTAAGGGCCAAAATACCCTAATTTATATAGGGATGATTATTTTGTATTCTAATTGATATAGAGTGTAACTTTTCTACTTTAATTGATATAATTTGGTTGTTTTTTATCTCTTTTTTTGACTTTTACTTGGATGAATAGTGGATGTGGACCACAGATGATTGATCACTTGAATTTACTAATCATTGATGCGTTTGACTTGTGAATAGTGTATGTTTTTGTTCTTTATATTGCATTTTTACTTGATTTGCCTTCATTTTTCATCTCAACATACTACAAGTGAAAAAAATTTTGCGTTTGTAAAAATAAATTGCCGTGAAGAAACCCAGATATGAGGTAATTTTTTTGCCCTCACACTTATGCTGAAATTACCTTTTACCCGTAGAATGTTGATAAATATGTTTGAAAATCCTAATTTTGGTTGTAAAGGCAATTTTGAAAAATGTTTAAGGGGTAAACGGCAATTTCTCAATAATTGCCTTTTACCCCTAAAATTTTATTAAAATTGCCGTTTATCCCTATATAGATGCAAAATGGGTTGTAAATGGAAATGCAAGGATGAAAGGCAATTTTTGAAATTTTTTAAGGGGTAAACGGCAATTTACAATAATTGCCGTTTACCCCTTTATTTTTTAAAAAATTGCTGTGTAACCCTAATCTTGGGGGTTAAACGACAATTAATGATGCTTTATGGGGTTAAACGGCAATTAATGAATTTTTTGAGGGTTAAACAACAATTAGGGTAAATTGCCGTTTAACCCTAATTTTTTTTTGAAAAAATTGCCGTGTAATACCCTAATTATTGTGAAAGGCTAAAAACGACAATTTTTTACGAAAATGTAGATTTAAACAATAGAATAATTGGTGTTTAGAATAATGAAGCAATAGACAACAGTGAAACAACCACACTTTCAATGAAACAACCACACTTTCACTGAATGAACCACACTTTCACTGAATATGTTGCTCTAGAATATAATTAAGCACTTTATATCTTCGACTGCATTTCGTTGTTTGAAATTAATTTTGCATTGCATACTGACGAATTTATTTGCTTAGACTCGAATTGTGTAGAAGAAAATGAGTTTGAGAGTTATTAATATTTGGTTTGGAGGTCATTGGCAAGGCTTAGAGTACGTAAATGGTTATCGAGAGGTGATTTATCTTCAAAGAATCACATTTTCTGATTTACTAGACGGTGTTCATGGAGTTGTACATGCAGACATGAATTGTTGGGGATATATGATCCACTCGTTAGTGGAGATGAAGGAAAGAGTCAGAAAGATCAAAATAAAGAATGACTCTGATTTGGAAAGAATGTTATGCATATCTGGAGATGATCTTGTTGTTTATGTCTCCCTTCGAAGAATGGATATTGGAGTATTCGATCATGTGGTGTCAAGTAGAAGTGATAATTACAGCGCTGGTGGTTTTTCGACCGAGCCCCGTAACGTAGGATCCTCTTATTCAGTGTAAAATAATGCCGTTGATGAAGTATTTGAGCCGGCCTGTCAAAGTATTTGTTGGGACACAGGTCTCGGGTTAAATGTGCCGAAATCGGACCCTCATACGACATTCAATTTGGAGAATTCAAATGTTCCCATTGGGTTGAAAAATGACGAAGCTTTTTATGCAAGATGGGGTATATCTAATCAGAACGATGAGACCTACAGTAGATCAACCGGTGATGAGAATTAGATGGGAGGCCCGTCATCAAAAGGTACAACTGTAGCTGAAACGTGGTCACCTTGGCCATCGGAAAGCGGTCGGGTAAACTATGGAGGATTCAACTTTCTAGACTTAAACGTGCCTCCGACATCCTATACTGAAAACGTAGAATGTCCTCCCGAAGAAGATCCATATACGTATGATTATGAACGAGGACAAGAATGGCCTGAAGATCGGCACCACTGGGCAGGTACTTTTAAATATGAATATTGTTGACACATATGAATTTATTATACATATGAAATAATTGAATAATTATTTAATTATACCTTCTTGTAGGTTCGAATACCGGAGACGATCATGTCGAGACGGCAGAACCGGACGAGATAATCAGTAACTTCGAGATGGACGAAGAAGATGAGGCCATTTTGGATCAGGAGCAACGAGAGGCCTATCAGGATTTTCTAACGTACATATTGAGATCTAAATGGAGCATCCCCGATATTAAACCATTCGAGCCGCCCTCTTCTTCAAATTTGGACAATAACAACCCAGAGCCGAGCGGTCTTAAAAAAGGTGCCACTTTTTCCACCAAGGCTGAACTGCAGAACAAAGTCGGGTTTTACCACTTGGAGAATCGAGTTGGATATAGAGTGGAAAAGTCGGACACTAAGAAATGGTATGTTCGATGCAAATAAAAAGATTGTCCATTCAAGCTCCATGCACACCAGAAATATGGTATTTGGAAGATCTCCACAATACAGTTGTCTCACAGTTGTAGCTATGATCTGGACACATCTGCTCCAAGGCGACTTCCATCTATTTTGATCGCAGAGTACTACGTTGATAGGCTACGAAATGATAATTCGGTGCTGAATCCTCGCGGCATCATCGAGGAAATGAACCATCGACATGGTTTGCAGCTCACTTACAGGTTCGCATTAACAGCAAAACGTCGTGCCATGCAGCTCGCGTATGGTGACCCGAAGAACTCCTTTTCTATGCTTCCATCCTATTTAGAGGTCTTGAAAGAAACCAATCTAGGATCTTACACTGCTCTGGAAACTTACAGTAATGGAAAATTTAAATATGTGTGTTTTGCTCTGGCCGCCTCCATTAATGGATTTCGTCGATATTCACGACCTGTTATAGTAGTTGATGGGTGTCATTTAAAAGGTCAGTATAAGGGAATTGGATTTGTGGCGGTGACGAAGGATGGAAACGATCAGGTTTTCCCGTTGGCAGTCGGGATAGGAGATATAGAGAATGATGAGTCGTGGACATGGTTTTTGGGTCATGTGCGAAATGCCTTCGGATGCCCAAATGAGCTGCTTATCGTATCCGATCAATATAAAAGCATCGCAAGTGCCATCAGTAGAGTCTATCCAGATGCGTCTCATGGTTTATGTTGTTTCCACCTCCAACAAAATCTCACGAAACATGGTTCACATCTTGTGGGGATTTTTAAAAAAGCGGCATACTGTTACGATGATCAGCTTTTTGAGAAGTATGTTGTATAAAAGAATGTACTTATTTATTTTCTGCACCTTTTATGTTATCTAACATATCGAACATCTCAGGTACATGACGTTGCTTGTAGAAGCAAATATTCAAGGAGCACTGGATACATTGAGCAATGCAAAAGCTGAGAGATGGTCTCGGGTTAAATGTCCCGTTAGAAGATTTCACTTCATGACCTCTAACGCCGCCGAGACATGGAATGCTCGTCTCCTTTGGGCACGGAAGCTACCAGTGTGTTCCTTCTTGGAGTGTGCGAGACGAATTCAAGAAAAGTGGTTTGTCGAGAGAAGGACGGTCGCTGAGGAAAGGAAAAATGAGCTGACAAAAGCCGCACATGATAGATTAGTTGATGCCGTGCGATGGGGACGAGAAATGCATATAGATAAACTGGGTAAATACAAGTTCAAAGTGGTGGAAGGAAGAAAAAATTGGGTTGTCGAGCTCAATCATCACACATGTACATGTTCAGTGTTCCAAAATGACTTGATCCCGTGCGCCCACGCATGTGCAGCAATCAGGTAATGATTATTTTTGGCATAATACATATTTCTGTATTAATTTAAGCTTGTTAATTTATTTTTCCTCATCATACAGTTTTGCGAAAGAAACAGTGATGTCTTACGTTGGCTCGTACTACACCACTGAGTCACTCAGAGGAATGTGGGCTGGTGAGGTTTGCCCTGTACCCGATCCACAAGATTGGGTCATATCTGATGAGGTTCGAAGCGTATTTTGTCTTGCACCTGATCGACCAAGACAAGCCGGCCGACCGAGAAGAAGTCGAATACCTAGGTTTGGAAGTCAACGAACACCAGGAACATGTGGCCGGTGTGGCGGCACTGGACACAACAGAGCTACGTGCACTGAAATCGTGCCTCCCGTTGAGCGAAACGAGATTGATGATCCAACTGGTGATATAGATGAGATTTCAACTGACGGACGTACCAAGCAGAGAAAAAAGAAACAGTGCTCATTGTGTGGATCAGACAGTCATACGAGAAGAAAGTGCCACTTGTACGGCAGTTGATATATTTTGTAGTAGATTGTGGAATATTAATTGAACCTACTTTGTTGTAAGGACGGTCGAAAATTGGGAGCTGAAATATAAAGGCCAATATTGAAACAATTCTCATAGAATGCCACACAGTAAAATTCTTTTCTCGATGTCATAAAATGGCTAAAGGCAATACATCATCCGAAAATACATAAAACAGTCAAATGAAAACGTCGAAACAGGCTAATCGGCCATATCTTCAGCCGTGATGGTGCTCTCATCGGAGGAGTATCTGAAAACGGTCAAGGCCATTTGCCGCCGTGCTCTCGTGAGCCCCAACCGAAACAAATGGCTAGACCACTCAAGTGTCAGTGCACTCTCGATTGTCATGAGGGCAAAGACACCGCATGTGTGGTCCTCGTGCTGCTCGTAACATAATGCACTGGAGTAGGACGAAAGCTCCAACTCGTCATCCAAAGGCTGCATCGGAGTACCCTGTACGGCCATCATGTCGTAGAAGCCTGTGTGCTTCAGCAAGGCAGGTAGTACACGTCTAATGGGTATCGTCTGCCGATAACGACGCTGCTCCTTGTTCTTGTCCCATGTCCAATGCAGGCTGTCGAAGAGAACTAATTTTCGAGCACACCAAAAAATGGAGCAAGCCACCCAGTGTCCATCCAGATTCATGACGGTGAGGAGCTGTTTAATAATGCCGGACGAACATTTAGCATTTCGAAATGGCAACTCCAACAAATCAAATGTATCCAAAAATTATTATTTGACCACTAATAAGGACTTACATTTTTTGGCTTCTTCCACTAGGGCCTCACATGTCGCCATTTGAGCTTTTGTCCCAACACATACGGGGCAAGTTGATCCAGAAGCTCCGGTGTAAAAGTCTCATTGGTCGGAGCTTTATACTTCTTGTAATCCGACTCTCCTCGATGAGTGACGTTCTATACCTCTTGACAAGCAGTCTGCATTACAAAGTTCAAATATTCAAGGAGAGGCAGGTATATGGATACATATATTGAACGAGCACTAAATGGTGATGTTTATACTTACAAAGAAGTGGACGTCCAACACCTGGTACTTGTGAGCGTTTTCCTCGTGGACCCGAATCCCTGCAAACAGTGGATTGCTCTGCATAATCCCCAAGTAGGAGTCGAGATGCTGACATAAAATAAACGGTCAAATGTAAAAATATAATAATAGGCATGGAAAAAAACACATTCACTTGATGAAAAAATACTTCACTGGTCATGTCCGCCAACGGATCCAAAAACGAGCTGAAGAATTCATGTCCAACACCATATCCAACTCCGACATTACGCCTGCAAAAACATGTGCTGTGTCAATCACCATAATATAATCAAAATGATTAACGTAAATTATAATAGAATCCGATTAATTAATTATGACTTACATCTCGCTGGATTGCTTTTTTTCTGCCGCCAGGAGTTCTGCCTCAATGAACTTCTCCAGGTCAGCTTGCTTCAGAGTCGGTCTCCTAGCAGATCCATGGATGAATGGACTTCGAACATGTCGAGACGGAGCTCTCTGTCGTACAATACGAATGCCGACACTCGTCTAGGGAATCGCAGCAATGGAGGATCCAGCATAATCGCTCGTAGACTCTGGTGAGTCTACATCAACACTGGTGCTGGGTCCTGCCTGCACCGGGGCCGGCCAAGTGCCCAAGTCAAATGGCACTGGAGTCGGATCCCACCTCGATGACTGCTGGGCGGCTGAGCGTACGGAGTCTGTGAATAATGATAACCAGTACCATCGGGATAGTAGGAGGCATGGTATGATGGCCGGTGGCTGTAGAATGCTCTGAGCTCCTCACCAACGATCTCCGGTATGCGCAACTCCAGTCTCTACGTCTCCTCCCTCACTGCGGTCTGCACGAAGTCCTGAACCTGGCCCTGGAAATCTGTATATAGCTGATCATAATGGCCTCGCAAGTCCGTGAACTGCTGATCAACGTGGCCTCGCAAGTCGGTATACTGCTCATCTACATGGCCTGACAAATCAGTAAAACGTCGATCAACGTAAGTCCGCAACTGGTCGAACTGAGTGCCAAAAAATCCAGTGATGCGCTCAAACAGGCCATCCTGATCGGAGCTCTGATGTGGGTACGAAGGCTCTGGCGGTATGTCAAATGAAGGAGGTATGTAGCTGATCGGCGAGGCATCCCGGTACGGCTCATCTCCATGCAGGTCGACGTACGGCTCCTCGTAATTTTGGTCGGGCTGGCCAGTGGGGTGCTCCTCAGGCTGCTCATGCCCAGGCTGCTCGGCCTCCTGCTGCTCGAAACTATGACCGAACTTTCGAACGGGGTGCTGCTCAGGAGGCTCACTCGGAGGCATCGGTGATCATCTGGACCGTATGGTCCTCGATCCCCGAGCAGCTCGACGTCGAGATGTGGATGGACCGGGTGCATCCTGCTCAGGTGTAGGAGCTACAACCGTCGTTGGTAGACGACCACGCCTCCGTGGAGCAGCTTGCACGCCCTCGTTCAAATCCCGGTCAATATTCTGCCAAAAGGGCTGACAAGTCTCCTCGGCAGTCGGAACGAGGGACTCCACGCCGTCAACCTACATAACAAGTCTCAAACATCAGTTTAAATTGAAAAATTTACCGTATGCAGTTTGGGCAGCAGGACTGAAAATATAAATACCTCGCCGGATAAAACATCAGTGACGTCCACTACGGATTTCACCATGGACCACTTCAAACACCTCGAAATGTGCAGTCCAGTATCCAATCGCCGGCCAGCCACACTGGACGATACAGGGATGGCCTCGTACACCCAAAGCTTGACAGTGAACAAAATAATGAAATGTGTGAGCAAAGCACTGTAATAACATAATTTAAAACGATATAATCCAAGTAATGTTCTTAAATTAATTATACTTACCAGTAGAGCAACCGAGAATCCATAGAAGTGATACGTGGGGGGTCTACCTAAGTTGGTGGGGACCGGAGTAGCCTTTGGCACTGCGTCCATATACTTAAGCAACGTCAGGAAAGAAATCTTGCCCCATGGGAATGACTCCCATCGCTCTTCTTGCTCGACCAACGCCCACACCCATATATCCACCGAGGTCCTTCTGCAGTCGACCCCGAGTAAGATGAAGTAAACGAGTAGGATCTTCGAGATCTTTACCGTATCATCCATGCTCCCGCGGAACTCCCATTCCTGAAATCTATATAGTAGTTGTTGTAGCGTCACGTGTGCGGTATCGGCATGCACTCTGTAGTACACTCCATTTCTTGGCGGATGGTGATCCCCAACCGGGCTGAAATCAGAGTCGCCAAACCTCAAACCGGTCACGAGAGCAAACTCTCTCCTCAAAAACCGACAAAGGTGATGCTCCTCTCCAATTGCAAACCATCTCTCATCGTCGGGGGTGTTCGGACCAGTTATTTCCCTCGACATGAGAACATGCAGAAACGACTTGCATGTCTCAGCCGAGGTCTCCCACCGTAGAAAATGGCCAAAACATGTCCGTCCGAATTCAGCAACACACTCTCCCCCGTGCTCTCCTAAAGCTCGTCTGATATCAGCTAGTATACTCAAACGAGTATACCCGTTAATGTACGCTAGCGTGCCATGACAATCCTCACGAACCCACCGAAAAGCCATTTACAACAAATGTACACAAATACAACATTACTTATTAATCACAAATGGTATTACATAACCAAAAAAAATGCATGTTTTAGGATTACACGGCAATTTAGGGTTTTTGGCCGTTTAGCCCTAATTTCTCATTTTTTGTGCTAAATTGCCGTTTAGCCCTAATTTCTCATTTTCAACCATATCATTCCACATTCTATGACTAATTACGATTTTTTCAGCCCTAAACCCTAAACCCTAAGCACTAATTATAAACTACATTGCAATTAACCCTAAACTATAAACAAAACCCTAATTCATCACAAAAAATGCACGCCAATATAACACAATTGCAGCCCTAATTCATCACCATAATTGCACAAAAATATAACACAATTGCAGCCCTAATTCATCACAAAAATTGCACAAAAATGTAACACAATTGCAGCCCTAATTCATCACAAAACCCTAAATTATAAACTACATTTGCATTCATAAACTTGCACCACTAATTCAAGCCAAAAATTGCAGAAAAAAACCTCACAATTTCAGCCCTATTTCTTCACAAAAATTGCATGCAAATGCATCACAATTGCAGCCCTAATTTATCACAAAAATTGCACACAAATATAACACAATCACAGCCCTAATTCATCACAAAACTTGCAGTAAAATATATGATAAATTGCAGCCTTAATTCATGACAAAAATTGCACAAAATTACAACACAAATGCAGCCCTCATTTAATTCATAAATTGCAAAATTTTGGGACAAAATATCATTGACAAAAATTGCCATGTACTAACCTGTAGAAGTTCAAATTGCCGTGTGCAAATCTTCACCAAAATACTATGATTTTTGAACTCCAAATTCTCCAAGCTTCTTCTTCAAAAATGCCGTTTATGGTTGAGGTTGGGGGAGGAAGAAACAATGCTTTTTTTTTCAAAAAAAAAGGGTCAACGGCTATTGTTGGAATTTGGTAGTTGGATAGAGTAAATATCACAAGATGTCAAAAACTTTACCCTCATGTGATTCATTTTTGGGTTGATGTGACTTGTAATGTCATTTCATGTCATACAAGTGGGACCAATTCAATCACAAAATACATTTGGGGTAGAAAAAATACATTGTTATATTTATTAGGGTAGAAAACATACATTGTTATATCAATTGTGGCAATTTCATCTATTTCCCCTATTACTTTCTATGGATTCATCTTGATGGAAAAATCTAATTTTACTGTTGTTCTACACTCTTTAAGATTTCAACGTGGCACTGGTGTATCTTAGTACTTTCATGGTTTAATGGAGCATAGACACGTACTATTGTTTTTGGTTTTTGCAATTTATTCTTTTCATTCATCATGAACTTAATTGAATAGCAGTAAATTAATTGAATGTTGTAGGGCAATGGAAATGATAGCGAGCAAACCTCAGGCTAAAGCAGTTCTCTTCCATGTCAACAGCATCAGTACTCAATTCAAAACTGTGAGTCCTAACCCTAAAATCCAAATCCCGTTGCCTCTTCACAGACCCGAATACAAACCTCCAAAACCCATAAGAATCAAACCAGCAATCAAGAAATCTAATCCCAAACCCGTTTCCACCACTTCCGACATTTTACTCTTGTTGGACGCCCTCAAACTGTCCATACCATTAGACATTTATACCTCACTCATCAAAGAATGCGCCGAAAGGGGTGACCCGTTTAAAGCCATTGAATTGCATGAGCATATCAGAAGAAGTGGGCTTCGTCTTAGCTTACCTCTGATTAACCGGCTTTTGTTAATGCACGTCTCGTGTGGGTGTTATACACATGCTCGCCAACTGTTTGATGAAATGCTTCAGAGAGATTTTAACTCGTGGGCAGTTGTTATTGCTGGTTATGTTGATAATGGTGAGTGTGGTGAAGCCATAAAGTTGTTTATTAGAATGCTACATGATAAAGATTTGGATAATGTTGGTGAAAATCAAATGGGATTTTCGATTCCAGGAATTGTTATGTGTGTGCTAAAAGCTTGTCTTAGTCTCAAGGATTTCAAGCTTGGGAGGCAATTGCATGGTTGGTTATGGAAAATGGGTTACTCAAAAAATGCTGTTTTAAGTAGTTTCTTGATTAATTTCTATGGAAAACTGAAGTGTTTCGATGGTGCTCAAAGTGTTTTTGAACAAGTTGAGTCTCGAAACACAGCTGTGTGGACGTCTAGGATCGTAAATTGTTGCAGTGATGATAACTTTGTGGATGTGATCAATGTTTTTAAGGACATGGGAAGAGAGGGAGTGAGCAAGAATGGATATACCTTTTCCACCGTTCTTAAGGCCTGTGGGAAAATGGGAGATGTAAGGTGTGGGCAACAAGTTCACGCCAACGTGATGAAATTAGGACTTGAATCGAATGGTCATGTGCAGTGTGCATTAGTTAACTTGTATGGAAAATGTGGATTTCTGAGTGATGCTACGATGATATTTGAGATAGGCAGACATAATAGGAATAGTGCCTGTTGGAATGCAATGCTTGCAAATTATATGCAACATGGCTTTTATTCCGAGGCAGTTAAAGTTCTCAGTGAAATGAAGAGTTCTGGATTCAAACCCTATGAATCAGTGTGTAATGAACTGAGGTTTGTTTGTGAGAGCAGAGTTTCCCAGAACATCATGGATGAAATGAAGTTGTATCCCAACCATAATATAAGTATATACTCTTAGAATATTTAGGATTGCTTCCAAGGATATAGTATAGTCGATGTCACCAACATTGCACCATTCTGCCTCGTATGAAAGAGCACGCACAGAGAACCACTTCAGGGCATCTAAAGAATCTATAAACTAGGTTGGAATATTTCTGCATGGTGGCATGCTTAGCACTTATTTTGCTCTTTGATTGTGTACAGAGGTTGAATGTTTATTCTGGAACTGGTTCCTATTTTCTTGTATATACATCTTTATTCTGTGCAGTATTCATCTTCACACGTGTTTGTGAGTCGTAGGTGACTGAGACCAAATTGAGACAATAGATACAAGTACCTTACTCTGCCTCCTGTCCAGGAAAAAGAGGCTTCTAGCCTTCTATCCATGATGGATGGTTATAATAAAATTGCTAGATGGCATAAGGTGCAGAAATTCTTGTGTTTTCTATAAGCAAACATATTTTCCATCTGCTTGCAGCTATGTTCAGATGACAGCTAGTGTAGCATCGTTGTTCAGTGAAGCATTACTTATTTCTCTCTCAAATCAATTAAGTTGAAATTGTATAAATCATCATAGAAAATTTCACATCAATTCTTAGGAACATATATAATGAAGGAAAGTATATTTGTGTGCATGGTTGATTTGAGTTTGGTACCAAAAGTTTACCAAATTGATGTGACCATGAGTTGTGTTATACCCGAAAGCTCGACTCACATGCACAAGAAGGTATCTCGATTTTTCTATTGATTGATATTTATTATTCAAAAGTTTAACAATTAAAATTACATAATTGTTTTATTTTTTTAAATAGAAAAATGTTTCTTATTTCAACCATGACTAGACTGATCGAACATTATGACTGAGATCTATGAGACGGTCTTATGTAAAACTTATGAATTAATAAAAGTGGATCAACACATCGTGTTGAATGTCGATACCACATAAGATCATATAAAACTCTATTTCAGGTAAGACGATGAAGATAAGCTATTTGAGATATATTGTTTCTGTTGCTGCTAAATATTTTTAAGTTCATTAATTTTGCCTAGCAAGTTCTTTTATTTTCATACTTTGTTTATGAGCTTGGCCCGTGGATTGTGACCATAAGTTGGTTATTTTCTTATCTTGAGAGTACGTAGAAAATATATGAAAATCTGGGGTTTTCCCTAATATTTTAGGTTCGTTGGTATTTTTTTGTAGTTCCGTTGGATGCTTCCCTGCATTAGTTTGGTAACCGGAGATCTAGCAACGCTCTTCACCATGCATTCTTTTCTCATAAAATCTTACATGAGACGGTCTCATATAAGCTTTTACATTTAAAGAATGCCAAATAAATCTTGTAAGACAAAAGAATTTATTTTTTCAACTAATAAAAGCTCAATTTCAAGAATGAAGTGACCAAATTTTGCTTAATTTTGCTCATTCTTCTTGAAGTTAGGCTCACAGAGATTTTCTTCTCAGTTAGTGTAATTTTGTAGGTGCATCCTTCTACTTGTTATTGATGAAGACCCCTGATTATAGTCTTATAGAAAGTAGCACTTGTATGAATTTTCACCCAACTCTGCACATATTTCCGATTACTGTATGTAATATAACACTCATAAATCTTGCAAGTTCTTTGTGTAATGTGGGATTACTTTAGATCCCGTAGAAGAAAATAAAGATTATTCACAAACAAGTATCATATAATGTGACAAACTATTAGGAAATAGAATATATTGTTCTTGTATATATTATTTAGGGATTTGGTCAATCGTTTCTTCGTTGTAATCTTCCTTATTTAGCTTGTGTAATTTGTGCATATATACAAGTTTTTCTCTATCACATCATTAACGGTGATCACATATCAATTCTTATACAAACAATGAGTCTGATTACACACAAGTGAAGTGTACCAACCGCAGGTTGATCTTGACAATAAAAAACCACAGCTTCATCAGAAGCAACTTCACCAAATTGGACAACAATGTGTATATAAATAGTCTTTCTTCTCAGTTGTAAAATGGCAAACATACAAAACGTATAAATAAATAATAAATCCAGCTATGTAGACAACAACTATCTAGGCACCTTGATGCTCAAATCAGTCAAATATTCGATCAAAGAAACAATATATCATAGAAATGAATATCGAGGCTGGGATTCCAGTTCCTATCTCATTCTGTAAATGATTCAGTAATCACTTTGAGGCCATCATTTCCAAGACTCTGTTGATCTTCTAGAATTTGCTTAACAGAATCTTTGCAGGAAGAACTGCAATGAAGCAACTTGATCAATTCAAGTGTTGGTATGTCTCCAAAACTGGAAGGTACCTCCTTAAGTTTGTGACAGCAGTTTATGATGAGGCGCTCAAGAATCGGGAAATGCTCAGATTCAGTCCTCCACCGCACCAGATTCGTTTCTTCTACCAGCAGAACTTTTAGTCTACAATATTGCCCTTCAAGTAGATCCCACTCAGGGTCTTGTAAGGAACAGAATTGCAGCTTGAGGATCTCAAGAATTTGCAATGAACCAATGGTTTGCATATACTCGGAAGGAATTTCCCAGCCACTCAGAGTCAACTTCTTGAGACTTGAGGGAAAAGTGAGGTCTGGAAGTCCTGGATTTCTCGAGGTAATGCGTTTTCTAGTAGAGCCAAAACGGCAGTTTAATGTTTCAAGTTGATGCAGATTGACAAGATTGTTAAGACAATAGTATGACCACTCCTCTGTGTTGGAACTTTTGTCATATATAATTCCCAATTTCTTTAAATTTGGCATGCACTTAAAGACATCCTCGGTAACTCTAAAGTCTCTAATCCCTGTTAGTGTTTGTAGGTTTTCTAGACAAAACATTTTTCTCCCATAAAAAAGTGTACCAGGATGATCAGCGAAAATAATTTCTTTGAACTTTAAGAACCTTAATTGTGGCATTCTCCATATTTCAGAAGATAGATATGATAAAGGCCCAAAAAGATTTTGATTAACAATTAAAAATGACAGATATTGGAGATTGGAGATTGATGCAGGGAGCTTACCATCTAAGGTGAGAGCAAGGTATCTCAAGTTCACTAGTTGTAGAACATCCATAGGGAACCAAAGGAAAGTTAAGTCAAATGCATCTAATACTCTAAGCAAACGAAAACCAAGGTAAATGTTCATGAGCTTGTAATAAGTACCTGTAAATATAAGAGAATGGATCCGTGGACTTGATATGATTGCATCATATATCTCTTTCAGGCGACCATCTGAATTTTCACGAACCGAAATTATTGAATCCCTGCGAAACGAAGCATCATCAAGTAGAATGCTTGAATCAAAACTTAGGCGGCGATGACCATATGCGCCTTCTGATGAGAGATCATCATCACATCTCATGGTGCGAAGAAAATTTTCCTTTCGAGCTTCTTTCATGCAGAGATCCCTCACAAGATCATGAAAGCTGCATGTCTTAATTTTACCACTCAATGTCCTCTTTCCCACCAGGACAATACTTCTGTCAATAAGATCCTTCAAATATTTTTCTCCCACATCAACCAAACTTACATCACTATCTGGTTTCAGAAATCCTTCAGCAGCCCACAACCAGATGAGTTTGGAGACTGGGATTTGATAGTCCTCTGGGAAAACTCCCATATAGAGAAAACACATTTTCAAGTGGTGAGGCAAGTGGTTATAGCTCAAAGATAGTATCTCTAAGCAACGGTCATTCTCCACAGCTATGATAGACTTGATGTTTTCTGCTACATTCCTCCATTGATCTAGTGAGCATTGGACCTTGGCTAGCATTCCACCTACTAGGAGAATTGCAAGTGGAAGTCCTTGGCAACTTTGTGCTATTTCACTTCCAACTCTTTCCAGTTCAGGAGGACAACGTTCATCCTCAAACACTTTTCTTTTAAGAAGATCCCAACTCTCATCATTGCATAGAAAACGCATGTGATAAACAGGGCTATTAGAGCTAGCATACAAGGCCACATCCAATATCCTAGAAGTGACCATGATTCTGCTCCCATTGCCATCATCTGGGAACAGTTGTTTGACATGTTCCCAAAGATCGACATCCCACAAATCATCCAATACAATAAGATACCTATTCCCCTTCAGACTTTTGTATAGGTACTCATCCAGTTGGTCAATACTATCATCATAATTTTTTGCAGTAAGCTCTTTCATGGACTCTAGGAGGCCTAGTAGGATTTTTCGAACATCATATTCTTGCGATACAGTCACCCAAGCACGAATGTAGAAGTGATACTCTATAAGCTTATCATCATAGACATTTCTAGCAAGAGTAGTCTTGCCACTTCCTCCCATCCCAACAATCGGAACAACACCGAGTTTATATGATGGTGGTCCAGTCAGCAGCTCCTTTATCTGCAACAGTTCATCAATAAATCCAACCATACTATTCTTGACACCAGAAGCAAGTATCGAGAAACTAGCTGCAGAAGAATTATTCTTGGGTTCCGAATTCTTCGAATCTACATCCCTCAATTTAATCACATTGGATATTGTTGAATCAACATTTCCTATTAATGTTCCCAATTCGTGACAGAAGACAGAGTAATCCCTATCTACACAGCATTCACACATAGAAACAAGTTGGTTTGATGCATAAGAATCAATGATATCTTGAGCTGCATAAGCTACATACCCAATTTGTCTTTGAACATCGTGTACTTGTTTGCTGCTTTTTGTTGAAAATTCTTCCAGAAAATCTCGCAAGAAAGTAACTTTAACCAGGAGACATTCAATTTGTTCTCGGTTATAAAGTATCTCATGCACTTCTCGAATGTGTTTCAGTGTTTTTACCAGAGAGACAACTGCAGCATATGCCATCTCTCTCTCTCTCTCTCTCTCTTTGTGGAAAAAACTTCTTATATCCTGCTTTAATGCTTTTCACTATTTCCTACTTTCTATATAAGAAATGATCATAACAAGAGATAGACTAGAAAGTAATAAGATTTTGACTTAGGTGAATACTTCCATTTACCTTTTCTTTCTAACTTAACTGTTTGACTATCAATTTCACAGGTTGAATCCAAACAAGTAAAGTTTTATGGAAATAAAAGACTAAAAGGTGAAGCTGATAAGTAATGCGAGATCAAGCAATTTGTTTAAAATTAGAACGGTAAGTCTTCTCATCTCTCATGTACCAAGTGCATGGATTCTAAATTCGTGTAACTAGATTGATCCAACTAAGGTATATTTTACGTGGTTTACATGCGTCTCACGCGTTCACACACACTTAAACCTTAGCTCAAATCCTAATTTTACAGTTATATTAACCTAATCTTTTAATTATATTAACATAACCTTTTAAAATATATTTGCATAATATTTTACAGTGCGTAACATAGTCAGAATATCTTTCAAAATCTTTATATTGTAATAATATAACTTTTATGTTATAATAATATAACCTTATATTATTATTTAAGTACATAAAAGTTATGATATTTGTACATACAAGTTATACTATTATAACATAAAAATTAAATTATTATAATATAAAAGTTTCAGCGATACTACATGAATTTTTATAGTAAAAATAGTCTACGTTATTCACTGAAATGTTATGAAATTTGTATATAAAATTTATACTATTACAGCATAAAAGTTATGATATAAATAAAAATCTGAACTCAGATTCGGGCCATCTGACCTGCGTGCCCAATTGCATAAATCATAATTCATACATTTTGTTTACACAAACACTAGTCATTAGTCTTATATTTTTTTCTCTCTTATTCAACGTGCCTCAATTATTTATATCTTACTATTTCTATCGTGAAAGTGATGTCAATGTACGCATTACACTCTTCATTATCTTGTGACTACATTACATGTTAGTGGGAACAAGTCCTTGCATGTGTTAATTTGATTCACTATCGGAAAGATTGATCGAGAAATATTGAGTAGACATATATTGGTCTCATACAAGAATTAACCCAACTAGCCTTAATAATAACACTACCCATTGTACTAAAAGCAAAATACAACTGAGTTATCTACAAAGTAAACTAGAAAAGAATGTAAGTAACAACTATTAAAATATGGAACCTTATAGAGACAGGATCCAACTGTATTTACAGGAACTGACGGAGATGTCGTGTCTCCTTTCCAAGTGTTTGAATTTCTTTCATGATCTCAGCTTGGTTTTCCAAGATTAATCTCATTATACTTGACATCTCCATCTGCATATAGTCCAAATATTTAAAATGAGGAAAAACACATTTTTAAGCCTTGGACTTTCCTAGTTTGTTCTATTGAGCCCTTCATGCTTTTATCATGTTCAAACAATTGAGTTCTTCGAACTTTTACTTCTGTTCATATCGAGGACTTTTAAGGCTCAAGAAGGGCAAACTTAAAAGTTTAAGGGCTCAATGAAACATATAAACATAAGATAAATTTGCCAACAAAGGGTTCAACATGAACAAAAAAAATAAATTCAAAGTGCTCAATAGAACACAATAAAGTACAGCTCGATAGAACAAAACATGAAAGTTTGGGGCTTAAAAATGCATTTTTCCTGTAGAGCATTCCATCAAATGTTACCTCATGCATATGGAATTGCCTTAGTATTTCTAAGTGAAGATTGCGCATGTCTTCATGAATACATTCCTGAAACGAAGCTAGAGTTTCTTCAAGTTTACGTTGAAAAGGCTCTAGGGTAGAAGTTTCCTGCAATCGTATCACTCCACCCTGCCACAAATAGAAAATGATTAGGAGTCAGACACATTAGAAACTATTGTCTAGAACATCAGTACCAGCCTGCATGAAAGGATCATAAAAATATAAAACTTATCCAACAAAATGGCAATGTTTTCTTCAAAAAGATTAGTGAATAATATAAACTAACTGCACCACTCTAGTTTGTGCATGGGTTCGGTATATTTCAGCAACAACCTGGGCTGGTTATCAAAGGAACTGTTTTTGGGAATCCTAACAATCCTGGACCCACGAATAATTTCAGGTTGTGTAAGCAATGGATGATATTTAGCGCTACCATGATTTATGGAAATAAAGTTATCTCTTACTAACAACAGTTTTAGACCAAGTGGTAAGCACTTAATCCTGACATAGATCATATAAACTAATTGCACCAATCCAGAAACAGAGATTGGAAAAAGAAATACAAAACAAAAAGATTTATAGTTCCTTACATTAGTAGTAGCAACATTAGTTCCTGTGGCAGATTGATTGTTTGACAACAAGTTATTGAGAAGTTCTTCCCCAGTTTCCAATCCTGTTTTCTTGAACTTTGGTGACCCCACGGAAAGAGATGATGCCTCACTCATGGAAGTTGTAGCACCTAACAAGCTATTGAGAAGTTCTTCCCTAGTTTCCAGTCCTGTTTTCTTGGATTTTGGTGAACCCACACCAGCACCTATTCTCTCAGCATAACTGAGGAATCTTCGAGGAGAAAATGATGCAGGACCACGAGTATCAAGGTTAGATTGCGGAATGATGCTTCTGTTACCTAGAGGAGACTGAACAGATCCCGGTGATCCTGACGGACTTTCCTGACGGGAGGTTTCTCCACCATGCAAAATAGTGGGGCTCTGGCCCGATGTTGAACTGCTTGTACTCGGACTTGTGGGTTGACCATCTTGTAATCCAGGGATCAATGATACCGATGATGAACTACTGGATGAAGACCTTGCAAAACGTGAAGGCATTTTAATGGTTTTACGGTGAACGAATTTATCTAAGAATTTCTCTCCAACCCAAGCTTTAGGTGGAGCAACAGAGGTAGAGATATCAGTACGTGTGGATGCAAAGTTGGATTTCAATGGTGAGAAGGTTGAATTACCATCATCCTGCAAGAGCATCAACTGTATAACAATAATTTGATGATGATATATTCTAAACACTAATCAAATGCAACGACACCATTAAAGGCAGTATGCAATGACTAGTACAAGAAAACAGAAAATGAGGAATGAACCAAAGATCCAGCATCTCAAATATCTATAAAAGCATATTTTTTGTATTTAGCACACAAATGCACTGAAGGTTAAGTAGGAATCAATTAATAGATGTTGTCACACTTCATTGAATAATCTATCGAACCAGCTAAGTACATAATTGAGCAAACTCTGACAGAGTATTTGCATTTAAGATGAGACTTTGTTGAGTACAATTGTCCTAGTGAGATCTTGAGTATATAGTAGAGGTTTCCAAAATAATGTAACCTACCATGTATAGACACTACACAAAATAAAATGTCACTTGTCAATACATAAAAGTATATTAATGACTGCAACAATAAACAATGCCTCCAAGAAAAATAAATCTTGCTTCATTGTTTTTTACTTAAATCAGTAAGGGCAAGCTCGGTGCCAATTTTAAGATGCATGGTATCTAAACGGTGATGTTTCAAAAGGACTAAGTGTCTCGTCATCTTATACTTGTCACTACTTTTGTATTTTATCATGTAGCCTTACCAATTTAGAATTTACCGAAATGCTCCTATAACGGGTCATTGTGGGTGAAATACTCAATAATCGCAGAGTTGGCATTTTAAGTATGATGTGGAAGTTTTAATTATCATCGGTTAAGGTAATTTGATATTAAAGTAACATTTAATTGATTAAGTAAATTAATAATCTATTGTGAATTATTTTGTTTTGTTTAAACAAAATCCCGTAACATACCTTCCATTAAGGCAAAACATAATCCAAATAGTTCAATTATACTTCATGATCATACTAAGTAAATTGTAAAATCAATGAAAATGGTCCGTATCTTGGATGATTATTCATTAGCATCTTAACATTTCTATTAAAACAGCTATTAGCAAATCACAAAAATAATTGCATAAAGAAAAATTGTGAAAGAATAGAGAAGACTGAGATTGGGCAAGAAATACCTGTTTGGATGATGAGTTTGATTTTGAGTCGAAAATTGGATGATCATTGTGGGCCCCTTTTTCTGGGAGACCAAATGTTGAAGGTTTGCTATCCTGTTCTTTCTTTGAACCATCATGATCATCCCATAATTTATCAATAGAGGATGGTGTAAGTGGCTGAACTTCCACAAGGGGAGAAAAAATCTCCATGTCATCCTTGACATTATGACGCAGTCTTGCAAGAGTTAGATTTGTTAATAAGTTGCTTCTCAGAGGTGTTCCTGTAGAAGCAGATAAACTGATAGCACTTGATTTGGATATTGAACTACCCGATGAAGAAGAAGATTGGCCTCCAGAAAAAGCTGCATATCTAGCATTTCGAGATCCAGATACTAAGGTGGGCATTGAAATGTTTGGTGATGACTTAGATGGAAGTGGATCAGGCACAAAATTTGAGTCCCTGACATCACCGGCCAGAAGAACAATCTCATCCGTACAATTGTTTTCATCGAAGGTTACAGGTTTTGACCTCTGCCAGCAGAGACTTGTAACGGCCTGACGCAGATCAAATCATGTTTAAGAATACTATCAAGTTGCTTTTTAAAATATTTTGGGCAGATTGTATGACATTGATGTCAAAAAGTTTAACCTTTAAGATCAACCTAATAAACAGAAATCTAATAGACATTGCAAAATCATACTCTTCTGTATACCAACTGACTCTGAGCTGTCTATACTACAGCCATAACTGATAACTCACAGTTTTGGCCCAATATGAGCTATTGACTAACATGGTGAACTGCAAGTTTCGATCAGCAGGAGATAAATCTCGCAATAAGAGTTTAAGCACAAGAATGAAATTGTACACAAATATGGTCCCGCACAATAGTTGCTTGACATGTATTGGATGACATCTAGGATAATGCTTGATCAGAAACTTGGTAATGTTTCATCATGCATTGGAAAATAATGCAAACAAAGAACAGAAATCACCTCAGAATATGCACGAAGAATAGTTAATGGGTGAGGCTGCCTTCTAATATCATAGATTACAACCTGACCAGTAGTCGTACCAGCAGCTAAGATTAATCTTTCATCATGGAAAACCAATGAAGAGAAAGGAGCCTCATAATGTATGTAAGATGATGGCTTCTTGGACCCCGTATCGAAAGTGTATAACTTCATATCAAGACCAACACTAGCAATAACCTGTCAAAATCATGAAGTCAAATTGAAAATAAACTAGTACTGGCAAGAATGTTAGCAGAAAAAGTCTCACTTCTATATGCATAAGTGGCCAGCCTGCATGGACATAGAGAAAATTCAACGTAGAATGATAAAGAGAAGACCTTGTCATTGGACGGTGCAAAGCTAACTCCAGAGGCCGGTGCATTATGCTGCTTCAACCAAGAAACCTGTAATGAAGAGAATAAAATAAAAATTATTTATAATCTATAATTGAATGGGGCATTAAAAAGATATTACTAGCTAAGGCATACAAATATGTAACTCAGCATGCAAATTCAAGGATTCAATTCTGGTAGTTATCTATGGGGTGGTTAGTGTTCAAGGCAAAAAATCTAAGTTCATGGGTGCTGTCATCTAAATTGACAGTGCATTTTTTAGTTAAAAAATAATAATGTTGAAGTCCCTTTACACAATGAGATCTTCTAGACACTGTTTGCAGGGTCCAATGAAGCAAGGAAGCTGAGATGATTATTTATTCTATGCTTTAATGCATTTGATATAAATGTATGAACTCAATCTTAATGAATTATTAAGTGACTTATATAGTCATTTGGCAGAAAGGAACACACTAGCATCTCTCTGAGTGCAGTCACTTAAATTAGTTGCACTGAGCACTTGAGAGTTTCAACAGTATACAGATATACCAGAGTCTGGGTTCACTAACTCAATGGACAGAAGCATTTTGAGGCATAGTGACCTTTCAACGCACAAGAGATTGTGCAAATAAGGGGCCGATAAATAATGAGGTCTACCATAAAACAAGATGTGCTGAGGCTGACTGATGCAGTAGACACCATTCTAATAGTTCATCAGAACTTACAGCAAGTGTGCTTCATCTATTATGTTGTGCAATTCTGTTTTTTTATTGTAAGCTTCAATCTCATTACGTAGGGAAGCACATGCCCTCTTAATTGTAACATCGAACTAGAAAAGAGTTCATTTTTGTTGATAAGTAAGCACATCATTCTTTCCATGTGCATTTCATCAGTGGCCTAATTTACTTGATGATTTACAATTGATTAACAGCCAAAATAGTCCACAAAGCTTCGGAACCTCATTTTGTTCAAAGTAGAAAGGGGATGTTTGAAAGCTTGGGAAACCAACAATGTTTGTACTAATTTTTAGACAGAAGAATACAAAAACACAATGACATTCACACTAAAAGTAGACAACCAGTCATCAACAGCTAGAGCTGTGCAAATAAAGACCAGAAAACAATTCCAATTACCTCCATAATATATGGAGTAATCATGTTATCTTAACAATATATCAATTTTTAATAATGCAAACCTTTGGGCTGCGGCCAGTGGTATCCCACAGGTGGACGGACCCATCATCACCAGCCGTAACTAACAGGTGCCTGCTCTTACGAGAATAATCAAGTGCCCCCAAGACCTGGTCTTGTAATTATTATCACATTAAATGAAAAATCATATTGATCAAGATATGTATATTAAGTGGCCTTCCATCAACAGATAGATCAGAACAGTAAAAGCTACCTGTCCATTTGGATCCTTCAGTTCCGCAGCCCTAGCGCCAGAAGCAAGATTATGAACAATGAGGTCTCCTTTACAGCTAACAGAAGCCACATGCTCATCCTTGCAGTTGTACATCACACATGTTATATCATCAGTATGCCCTTTCAACCATTTGACACAACGCTTTTTCTGCAAATCCCATATCCGAACAACTTGACCAGTTCCACCAGAGCAGAGATATCGAGACCCTTTGTTGCAAAAGTTGATAGTTGATATGGACTCTGATGGCTTATAGGTTTAAACAGAACAAACACAAGATTTGGAAAAATCAAGTTGATATTTCCACTAAAAGAACCAAACTTATAAAATTGGATCCACACCACTAGCCCAGCATGTTTATCCATCAACAATGATTTCATTGATGCTACACTAAATCAAATGCACCCACTGCAACATGCACTGACCTTAAACGCGCATACACACAAATGCTCATGTATATATATGTGCAGACGGAATGTGAATTAGCATCTTCAGGATCATCTTATTCATGACAACAAAATCAACTTAATTGATGTATAAAACCAAGAACATGTTCCTATGATTTTGTGGTATATACAAGAAATGTACCTCAATAGCACCACCCCAATCATTTTGGTCAGGCACCGTCCACAAGATTTGCCCATTTTTCTTCCAAAATGATACTCTACCATCGTCTCCTGCACTCGCCAACACCATATCTACCAAAAACAAAAAAAAATAGCATCAATATCATCACAAATTACATAACATAGAATTTGAGGGGGGAAATGACAATTTAACTGAAATAACATCAATTTAATTTGGGAATACACATAATTGTGTGTTTGCACTTACTGTTGTGATTCCACTTGACGGAATTTACGCAAAGCCCCGGAGATGGAGAATAGGTGAGAACGCACTGGTTTTGAGCCTCCAATGAAACGTCGAAATGTTTCACGGCGTCGCCGCCGCTGGCCGCCAGCAGCAGCTTCACCGATTCAAACGTATTCATAGTTTTGAGTGATCGGCGATTGCCAAACTTATGATTTGTATGTTCGCGGAAAAGGAAATTCAAGAAAAACGGTTAATGTTTTCGAAATGATGAGAAGAGTGGGAGTTGGATGGAAACGATGATCATGCACAAGGAGACAAATGCAAACATCATAATGCCGTTAAATTCATCTACTTTCCATTTTACTGATAAAATTTAGATTCAATCTTCGGAATTTTTTTAACATATTTTAGCAATATAGTTATTACAAAAGACAAAAACAAAAACTTGTATATTAAATGTGCCTAGAATACTTGGGAGATGAGCTCACCTAAGTCCATTTTCCCTAATTGAGATCGATTAGTAAAAATCAACTTATAATATAATAATCGATTAGTAAAAATTATTTATATGGAAGATGATGATTTTACACCTCAAAATATATTTTAAATTTGAACTATATGTTTATTTGGAACATACTAGAAAATGGTGATATATTTTCGTAAAATACTTATTATTCGTCCTAAAAAATATAAAATAATAATACTTCTTAAAATAATTAAAAATTAATATATGTAAAATGGTGAAACTGATAATAACTATCAAAATACTACTGAGTTTCTGCCTACAAACAATTAGAAAGATAGATTTATCGCACAAATATCCATAGAAAGTTTTTTTTTTTTTTTTTAATTTATCACACAGATGCACTGTTAATTGACATCGGTCACACTTCATTAATTATGGTATTTTATCTCCCAAAAGATGTTAATTATTAATGTGATATTTTATCGATTTATACCTAAAAGATGTTAATTATCAATGCGGGTATGAAATATATGTATTATCAATGTCAGGACTTGAAAATTGAAAACTATCAAATTAAGAATATTTCAAGATGAAAAACGGTTAACATTTCTTTATGCATTATTTCATTCTCTTCTCTGACGTGGCTATCAAATCACATTGATGTATCAATTGAAAAATAAAAACTAAAATTAGCTTGTTATTTTATTAGTTATGCACAAAAACGTTTGTACCCAAGAATAAGATCCATGTCTCCAACCCAATCCGTTACGTGGGTCTCCACATGCTCCGTACGTGTGGTCACACCATATATAATTCATCCAACGAATGTATCATTTGTATACTCTAATAAGTTGCTCATTCAGTGAATATATTAGTTGTATGCAGTATCAGTTGTACTCTTAAGATATTACATATTTATATTTAAGATATTAATATGTATAGTATAAGGTATTACATATTTACCTTTAAAGTATTAATATTTATATTATACTGTATTAATGTTTATAATATAAGGTGTTACATATGCACACATTTAAGGAATTACATATTTACCTTTAAGTTATTAATGCTTATAATAAGGTATTACATATGCACCTTAAAATATTACATATATACCTTTAAGGTATTAATGTTGATAATATAAAGTATTACATATGCGTACATTTAAGGTATTACATATTTATTTACATTAAAAGTATTACAAATTTACTTACCTTAAAGGTATAAACATATTTACTTATCTTAAAGGTATTAATGTTTATAATTTAAGGTATTACATATTTATTTTTGAAGTATTACATAAATACGTGTAAAGTATTTTATACTTGCTTTAAGGTATCACATTTTTACCGTCAAAGTATTACATAAATACGTGTAAAGTATTTTATATTTGTTTTTAATGTATCACATTTTTACCTTTAAGGTACTACATAAATACCTTTAAGTTATCACACATTTACCTTTTTAAATAGTTCAAATTTTCTAAATCAAAATTTTCATCACATTTTTTATACATATGTTTAAGGTATTAAAGTTTAAGGTATTGTAATACCTTTAAAGCATCACATATTTATCTTTTTTAATAGTTCAATGTTTCTACAAATCATCTTGGATTTTCATATATATTCAACACACTAATTCTTAAAAAACTCAATTTTCATATGAATTATATAAAACAAAAAATAAAATTATATTTTAGTTTTTAAATCATGAAAATTCAACTTCTCCTTGACAAGATGATAATTATATGAACAAAGAAGAAAAGAAGAGAAGAATAGAAAATGGAGAAAGAAAAAAAAAAACAAAACAAAAGAAGGAAGAACACAAAAAAAAGGTGAAGGAGAAGCAGCAACAATGAAGGAGGAAAAAAAAAGGTGGAGAAGAAGAGCATGATGGAGATTAGGGATACAAGAGACCTTCTCCTAGTTATGATATTATATCCAATTGAATACAAAATTAATTTATGGTTTTTTATATACTTCTAATATATATTCCATTTCAATTATTAGATACATTTAACAAAGTAATCAAACACGAAATATTATTTGAAGTATCAATATATTACATTTGTAAATATATCGATATTATCATGCAAATTTTGTTTGATATATATTTTAATTAACAAATTCAAAATATTGATTTTATATTATATACAATATCGCAAAGTATCGATATTAATTGTGAACTTTTGATATATATTATTGGACAAAAATTAATATTGTAAAAAGTATAAAGATATCAATATTATCATACAAATATATATTCAATATATATTATTGAACAAAAACCAATATCAAAAAATATTAATATTATATTGGATACAATATCAAAAAATAACGATATTGATTGCGGATTATCAATATATATTATTCAAAAAAAAATCAATATTGCAAATTATCGATAATGTATTGGATCCAATATCTTAAAATATCTATATTGATAGTACACACTATTCATATAGAAATTAAAATTGGACAAAAATCAATATTGCAAAATACCAATATTATAGTGCATAAAATATGGTAAAATATTGATATTGATAATGGACTATTCATATATATTATAAGACAAAAAACAAAAATTTAATTTAGGTATCAATATTGATATCTTAGATGTTATATATTAAAAAATACATCATAATTTTGATATCTTTATAAGTGTAATATATTGATAGTCCACTTAATACTTCATGTATGATATCCTTACAAGTGTAATGTATGATATCTTTACAAATGTAATATATTGATAGTGGACTCAATACTTCATGAAATATTCAATAATGGAAGAGTTGAGAGGAAGTTTTAATTATCATCATCTGGTTATGGTAATTTGATACTAAAGTAATATTTACTAGATTACATAATTACATAATTAATAATTTATGGTAAGTTTTTTTTTTTTTTTTAAATCTCATGATATACCTTCCATCAAGGCAAAACATACTCCAAACAGTTCAATTATACTCCATGATCACATTAAGTAAATTTTAAAATCAATGAACTGGTCCTTATCTATGTCTAATATCCATAATATACAAAATGAAAATGGTCCTCATCTTGAATGTTTAATATAAAAATCGATTAGTAAAACCCACTTTATATGTAAGATGGTGAGGCTCCAATGTTATTCTAGCTAATTAATCATAATCTTATTGATAAGAATTGACAGCAATTGCTTCCTAAAACTTAACTAGAAATCTCTTAATCTTCATATATATATAACTCTCAACTGGATAAATAACTTGTTTTAGCAAGATGAGAAATTTTCTAATCATAGTATATAAATTGGTGGGATTAAAGGCTAAGCACACCCCAATTTTAATGATTTTCAATTAAAAAAATAAAATGAATAGAAAATACAAATTTTATCTTTTAAGAAATAAAAATATATATATACTTTTAAGAGTGTTCAGGTCTTGTGATCGAACATACTTTTACATGTTCAACGAATCAAGACAAAATAAAGCAAGTTGGATTTTAATCAATTTTTGTACTTTTTTCGTACAATTTTCACATGATTTTTATATATTTAATTAATTAATTTGTGAAATATTCATCATTATATTGTCATTTCATTCATAAATAAATTTAAAAAAAAAACTAAATAAACCAAGAAAGATGAAAAAAAAAAAACCAAAGAGAGATCAAATTAATAAATTTCAAAAACACAAACCATGTGATATAACTAATTAATGAATGGAGTTATTAATTGTTCCACTCCATCCCACTCCACCTAAGCTCATTAAATAAACTAACTAATGAATCGATAAAAAAAATAAATTACATTCACATACAATGCACGTGATCTATATGAATACATATAAAACACATCAATATTCATATATCTTATATTAATTAAGTGTATTCACATGTAAAACAACATTACTAAATAAGTTAGAAATGTGATAGAATTAATTATATTTGCAGAAATTATAGATATAAAAGAAGAAATTAACATTTGAAAAGCTGAGGCAGGGGTTCCAACTATAGCTTTCCCACATTAATAATCTCTTGCGTTAGTGGTTATTAGTTATCGTGTGACGCATGCTATCATTTAAAAAAAATATTTTTCAATATTCAAGTTAAATATCAATCTCTATAAAAATTTAAATATTTTATTTTAAAGAAATTGCAAATTTTGATATTGGAAAAATTCTAACAAATGATGAAAATTAAAAATTAAGAATATATATAATTTTTAAAAATATTTTCTAATGTTTGGGATATCTCAATACATCATCAAAATTCCAATATCAATGGTTATGATATCTCAATACATCTATAGTTTCAATATTAATGTTTTTATGGAGGATAAAAATATTACATTAAATATCATAAAATATTAAAAGATATCGATATAAATATATATATATATATATATATATGAAATTCGAAATCGAATATCAAAAGAATCGAGAAAATATCAATATTGGTATTTCACTACCAATATTCTTGGAAAATATATTTATCTCCTTTATTGATACTCTCATCATCATGTCGAGATATTGAAAATTTAGAGAAAATATTGTTAAATTTTAAATTACATATATCTCAAACTCGAAATCGAATATTGGAAAAAATCAAGAAAATATCAATATGGTTATCTTTATTATCTATATTCTTGGAAAATATATTTATTTTCAAAATGACGGATTATTGAAAATTTAGAGAAAATATAGATAAATTTTAAATCACATATATTCTAAAAAGTTAATGTTTTTATAACTATTCACGAATAATATTTATTTGAATTTAAAAACAATAAATTTTTTAACCGAATTTGTGTTTCTATATATACTAGTAGCACATACTCTGTAATGCATACATTTATGCGTAGAAGGTTTTGTGTTTTCTTAGATTTTTACTTTTCTAATCTTTTTGAGTAATATTTATCTATAAAATTTCTATAGTTATTCTGAATTATTATTATTATTATTATTTAAAAAGAAATATAGAACACAAATTATATAAGTATACAATAAAACACAGGGACTCCATTCAAATTAAATATTTATATAAAAAAAATGATAACTGAATTAAATAGCTTTGTAGCTTTGATCAATTAATTGACTCTTAAATTGATAATTAAACATAATGTATATAATTTTAAAAGTTAAGAATATATATAATTTTTAGTAATATTTTCTAATTTTTAAGATATCTTAATAATCCGTCAAAATTCCAATATGAATGATTATGATATCTCAATACATTGTCTTTAGTTTCAATATTAATGATTAAATAGAGGATAAATATATTACCAAAATATCAAAAGATATCAATATAAATATATATCTCAAAGTATCAAAAAAATTGAGAAAATATCACTACCAATATTCTTGGAAAATATATTTATCTTCTTTGTTGATATTCATAATGACGGGATATTGAAAAGTGTTAATGTTGATTTTATCAACATATATTATTTTTCATTTTTCTTATATAAATCAATTAACTTAATATCTAGGTTTGAGATTTATTAGGAGAGTTTGTTTAACCCTAGATATTATAGGAGATTGGTTACTTTAAAGATTTGTTTCTTTTTATCTTCTCACGTGTTTTTATTGCAGGTTTATTAAGAAGAAGATTTAATTAAATAACTCTTCCTATTTTATAGGAAATTTGTTTATGTGTATCTCTTCTTTTAAAAACAATAGAACGTGGCATAAAGATTGAAGAGAAAGAAGAATGTGAGAAGTCAAGAGAGAGATGGAGATCATGAAAAGAAAAGAACGTGTGGCAAGAAGTGGAGATGGAGACATTCCTATTTTATAGGAATGGTTGTTGCACTTTTAGTGGGTGAAGGAAGGTGGAAGAATATGGAAGAGATCATGGAGCATTACTCTAAGTGATGAACGTGGATTATGCTTGAGATATCTTTAAAAGGAGATTGGACTTCATAAAGATTATGCATCTAGTGAAAAAGAATACAAGAGCATACGTAGTTTCAGTTTTCCAGACTTATCAGTTTTCATAGTGTTGCTCTTGATGTTAACAACATTCTGTGTAACATTTCGAGTCTGGATTTCATGAGTGTGTATTCTTGTACTCAAATATTCATTTAATAATATCTTTTGCCCTGCTGGCATCCCACAAGTATTTTATATACTTGTGGATATTTCCTTGTGTTCATTTAAATCTTTTATTCCGCTGTGTTATCTCCAGTGTTGTCAACATCTGAGACAACATTGTGAGTCTGGTCATTTTATCTTAGCATAAGAGCATCCGGATACTTTCAATTGGTATCAGAGCCTCCCACTTGATACAAAGTGGTTGGTTCTGTTGCTCATGCTAGGCATGGATTGGTGCAATCCTCAAGGAAAGTTACCTGTCCTTGATGGATCTTATTACGCTTATTGGAAGATCCGTACACGCACACAAATCAAGTCCATTGATTCACGAGCATGGGAAGTCGTGGTCAGAGGATTTGATCCCCCGAAGAAGATCTCAGATGGAGACGTTGTTCTTAAACCACCGAGCGAATGGACGGCCGACGAAATTTCCAATTCCAACTTCAATGAGAGGGCAATTAACGTCATTTTTGGTGCTGTAGACATCAAGATTTTCAAGTTGATCCAGAAATGCACAACAGCCAAACAAGCTTGGGAAATTCTTGAGAGGCAATTCGAAGGAGATAGCTGCGTAAGGGAAGCAAGGCTTCGTCTCATTATGTCTCAATTCGAGACTATGAGAATGGAAGAAAATGAAGACATTGGAACCTACTTTGAAAGGCTACGTGATATTTCTAACCAAAGTGAAGTTCTTGGTGATCCAATTAGTAGGAAACAAATGGTGTCTAAGGCAATTCGTACGCTAACTCCGAAGTATAACATGAAAGTTTCGGCGGTCGAGGAAGCTCACAACTTGGCTACCATGGATTTTGATACGCTCCAAAGCATTTTTCAAACCTTCGAGTTGAATTTATTAAATCAAAAGGTTGTCCAAAAGGAGAAGAACATTGCTTTTCAAGCTCAACCCGGCGGTGATAGCTCCGACAATGATGAACCATTGGAGGAGATTCAAGAAGGACTAGATGTTGCTTTAATCACAAAGAAATTCAATTCGATGGTGAGAAAAATAAACAAGAAAAAGTTTGTTACAAAAGACAAGGAGCAGTTTAAGGTAGCTGATCGACCTCAGTGGAAACCCCCAGGAAATACATCAAAACCACTGGGAAGATCAAGTTCTGATCGTGGAAGGAACGACCCCAAACATCTTGACTCTATTCAATGTCGCGCTTGCTCGGGATGGGGCCATTATGCGAACGAGTGTGTCAATACCCTGAGGAAGTATGGGAAGAAGAACTTCTGGGTATCCATAAGCGATGACGAGGACGAGACTGAAGAAACAGCAGAAGAAACTGAAGATCAAACCTTGCTGTTCGCAAATATTGATTCTGATGTTGTCGACGATGTGGCGACATTGACCGACACATCAGAACGGTATGATCTGTTCAATTTCATTTCATTAACTTGTTTAAATGTTGTGGTTGATGATGATGCAGAGTCAAGAGATGATGATGATTTGGACAAGGATGCAGTAATTGAAGAACTTCAAGACTTATATACGACGCTTCTTAAAGAATGGAAGAAGCAATGCAAGCAAGTGGAAATCATGTCCAAAGAAAATGATCTTCTGAAATTCTCAATGGCAAAGCTGGAAACAACACTCACACAAAAGGACGTGGAACTTGAGAAGACTCAACATCAATTGGACGTGAACAAAACAATCATTGACAGCCAAAATGAATGAGTCAGTGAATGCAGGTAGTATGGGGAAAACAGGTATTGGATTTGCCAAAACTTCTGAGAATGTATTTCCAAATATTTTTGATGAAAAATCAAAAACCGTTTTTGTTAAAGAGTCTTCTGAATCTTCCAAGAAAAGTCCAAGAAAACGGAAGTATGTGTGCCATCACTGTTTTAGACCAGGACATATCAGACCTTTTTGCCATAAACTGAAAAGTGAAAATTCCAGTAGCAAAATGTTGCCCCCAATGTTGCCCAACATTGGAGACAACATTCGGCCCAGGAAAATTCAGAAACAAATTTGGGTTCCAAAAACACATGTCCTCTGTAATGTTGTTTACACTGCTTTAAAGACTAACACTGCAGGCTCATGGTACTTTGATAATGGGTGTTCACGTCACATGACGGGAACCAAAAGCCTACTTAAGGACTTTGTACCACTTAGTGAAGGATGTGTGACTTACGGAGGTGGAGCAAAAGGTAAAATTGTTGGTAAGGGAACCCTTGATGTCTCTGGTTTCCCAAAACTGAAAAACGTACTTCTTGTAGATGGACTTATGGCTAATCTAATTAGCATAAGCCAATTGTGTGATGATGATTTGGAGGTAAAATTCAATAAAGATTCTTGTGAAGTCTTTGATAAATCTAACATGTGCATTATGACAGGTACTCGATCCCATGATAATTGCTACCTTGTGGGAGAAAAAATCACATGCAACAAAACTCAATTTGATGACACGATTTTGTGGCATCAAAAATTAGGACATGTGAACTTTCGATCTCTTGAGAAGCTGAACAAGTTTGAAGCAGTTAAAGGATTACCAGTGTTAAATCATAAGGGTAAAACATACAAGGATGCTACATCTGACTTGGTGGACCAGCCTGTCATCGATTCCAGTATAGAGGATGTTGTCCCGAATGTTGGCACATCCGAGGAAACATTTGCAGCTGAGACAGATTCTGAAGACAGCGATGACGAAGCTCAGAATCCAATAAGGAGAGACCCACCTTCTCGCATCAGAAAGAATCATCCTACCACTCAGGTGATAGGGGGAGTGAATGAAGGGATAAGAACTCATCGGAAAGACCCGGTAAATTACAAAGAAATGGTAAGACATGTGTGTATGTCAACCATATTTTCTGAGGTAAAATCTTACTGTTTTGTCTCTCCTATTGAACCTAAGAATGCGTATGAAGCTCTTAAAGATGATTTTTGGAGTCAAGCAATGCATGAAGAATTAGAACAATTTACTAGAAATGATGATTATGGATTTAACACTGAATTTTTGAGCCTTTATTGTGATAATTCTAGTGCTATAGAGATTTCAAAAAATCATGTTCAACACTCACGCACTAAGCACATAGATATAAGACATCATTTTATTCGAGATTTGATAGAGAAAAATATTGTTCATCTTGAATATGTATCCACTGAAAATCAGTATGCAGACATTTTTACTAAGGCTTTAGACTTTGAGAGATTTTCCTCCTTGAAGAAGTCTCTCGGGTTGTGTGATGTTTGATCGCCTTTATGCAGTTTACGGATGTTGTTCACATTGCTCATAACATCCATTTTTACTGTCTTCATACAGTGTTCTTTCTGTGCAAATTGACTGGAAAAAGGTAATACTTTACGAGAACATTTGACTAAAACATGTCTTGAGATCTGAATTTGGTTCTTGATTTTAAAAGTGTACATTTGTTGATATTACGAAGCACTTGGAGCACAGGGTTCGCGGCGACGATGCTTTTCAGGCAGCTTAGTAATATATTGTGAAAAGAAAAAAGGTTTGTGTGACCTAACACTAAGTACTCGGGGCATGACACTCGCTATGACGATGCTTCCTTGTCAAAAAGTGAAGGGAGATACCACAAACCACCATAAAAAGTTAGTCCCACAACTGAGTAACCAGAAGCACGGCGCTCACTACGACGATGCTCTCTTTTCAAAAGGTTGGTTGGGATTAACATAGGCCGTACACTGTATTTATACATGAGATTGGATATGTTGCCTCAAATGTTCTCAACATTGTAGAAAACGTTTTCCAGAAAATCTGCATATATGTGTTTGTTCTAAATTCGTGCTTGGATAAAATTTGGTGAGATTTTCGTGGATACAGATTTAGAGTGGATAAGTTTGACTCTATCTTGAATATTTGAATTAAGTGACTCCTTATTTTTAGCATGGTTGTTAATATCTAAATTTGTTATAATATGCTAAATGTGTGGGATAAAGATATTTTTTTCATAGGGCTCAAAATTTCAAAATTTTCAATCCATTTAAATCACGTTTCTCAAGAAGTTGTGACATTATTCTCAATTGCCGTGATTTTCTATCTCTATGCAAATTCTCATCTTATTTCTCATCTTCTTTCCCTCTCCAAATTTCTTTCTCAATTTCTCAATTTCTTCATAGCTGTTCCTAGCTCATTCTCCACTTTATTGCTGGTCTGCTACGAAGAAATTCATTTTAAGTGGAAATCACATTGCTCATTGATGTTGTCCCCAATGTTATGACACCAGTCTCGACATTTATACTCCTAACATATTTTTGTCTCTAATTTTCTTTTTATGCAGGTCTCAAACTCGCATAAGAGATAATCTTTTTGCTGTTTTTTTCTTCCCAAAAAGGGGGAGACGATTCTAGCGTGGGTAGTATATTTTTTAAGGTGTTATTCTTTTGAGGGGGAGATTCTTTTGATGTGATTGGATTAAAGAGAAAATGCTTTGTTCGGGGGGAGTTTGAAGATTGTTTGAAACAATGTTTGAGGAGATTAATTGATTTATGGTTTTGAGCAGAAAAAGCAAAAAATGAGGAGATTGTTAATGTTGATTTTATCAACATATATTATTTTTCATTTTTCTTATATAAATCAATTAACTTAATATCTAGGTTTGAGATTTATTAGGAGAGTTTGTTTAACCCTAGATATTATAGGAGATTGGTTACTTTAAAGATTTGTTTCTTTTTATCTTCTCACGTGTTTTTATTGCAGGTTTATTAAGAAGAAGATTTAATTAAATAACTCTTCCTATTTTATAGGAAATTTGTTTATGTGTATCTCTTCTTTTAAAAACAAGAGTAAGACTTGGGTGCAACAGTTGCATGGATCTTAGATCCATGCAACGCGGGTCGGGTCGGGCTGAATCCGACCCGGATCCGCGCATTTCTTTTTTTTTTTTATTTCTTTTTTATCATGACCTTTATGTTGTGTTAGTGATACCTTTATATTATGTTAAATATACCTTTATATTATGTTAAGTATACCTTTATATAACAGTTTAGCTTTTAAAAAAAACCCTAATTTTGGCAAAAAAACCCTAATTTTGGCAAAAAACCCTAATTTTAACGAAAAATTTATAATTTCAGCATAAAAAAACCTTAATTTGTACATATATACCTTTATATAAATATTACGCATACCTTTAATTAATATTAGTCATACTTTTATATAATACATAAAGGTACAACTAATATAATTAAAAGGTATAACTAATATAACATAAATGTATGTTTAACATAATATAAAGGTATGTTTAACATAACATTATAACCCTAAAGGTATGCTTAACATAACATAAAATCATAAAGGTATGTTTAACATAACATAAAGGTATGCTTAACGTTGTATAAAGGTATGCTTAACGTTGCATAAAGGTATAATTAATATAATGCAAAAGACTTGCATAAAGGTATGCTTAATATAATATAAAAGGCCCTAAAGGTATGACTAACATAACATAAAGGTACACTTAACATAACATAAAGGTACACTTAACATAACATAAAGGTCAAGCACCTGGAGCGAATTTTGGGTGGGTTTGAGCGCACCCACCCAGGCGCGTGGGGGCGCGTGGAGGCGCGTGGAGCGGGTCAAATTGTTGTGTATGGATCTAGGATCCATACACAAGTTGCACAAAAGTTTTTGTGTAAAAACAATAGAACGTGGCATAAAGATTGAAGAGAAAGAAGAATGTGAGAAGTCAAGAGAGAGATGGAGATCATGAAAAGAAAAGAACGTGTGGCAAGAAGTGGAGATGGAGACATTCCTATTTTATAGGAATGGTTGTTGCACTTTTAGTGGGTGAAGGAAGGTGGAAGAATATGGAAGAGATCATGGAGCATTACTCTAAGTGATGAACGTGGATTATGCTTGAGATATCTTTAAAAGGAGATTGGACTTCATAAAGATTATGCATCTAGTGAAAAAGAAT
The DNA here is from genome assembly GCA_028654395.1 of Scutellaria barbata. Taxonomy (NCBI): domain Eukaryota; kingdom Viridiplantae; phylum Streptophyta; class Magnoliopsida; order Lamiales; family Lamiaceae; genus Scutellaria; species Scutellaria barbata. The sequence continues at coordinate 6,196,567 of CM053649.1, read as the reverse complement.
ACAAGAGCATACGTAGTTTCAGTTTTCCAGACTTATCAGTTTTCATAGTGTTGCTCTTGATGTTAACAACATTCTGTGTAACATTTCGAGTCTGGATTTCATGAGTGTGTATTCTTGTACTCAAATATTCATTTAATAATATCTTTTGCCCTGCTGGCATCCCACAAGTATTTTATATACTTGTGGATATTTCCTTGTGTTCATTTAAATCTTTTATTCCGCTGTGTTATCTCCAGTGTTGTCAACATCTGAGACAACATTGTGAGTCTGGTCATTTTATCTTAGCATAAGAGCATCCGGACACTTTCAAAAAGTTAGAAAAAATATTGATAAATTTTAATCACATATATCTCAAATTCGAAATCGAATATCGGACAAAATGAAGAAAATATCAGTATTGGTATCTTTACTATCTTTATTCTTGGAAAATATATTTATCTCCTTTATTGATATTTATAATGACATCATATTGGAAATTTAGAGAAAATATGAAAAAATGTAAATCACATATTCTAAAAAGTCAATGTTTTTATAAATATCCACGAAGAAACTTTATTTGAACTTAAAAATAACAATTTTTTTAACTGAAACCGTGTTTCTATAAATATTCACGAATAAATTTTAGTTGAATTTAAAAACAATAGTTTTTTTTTAACTAAAACTGCAATTTCTTATTTGTCCACTTCCTGTGGGATAAAATTTATTCACCTACAAAATTTCTATAGTTACTCTGAATTATTATTATTATTTTAAAAAAATGCAATACAAATTATATAAATATATAATAAAACATAGTTATTCTCAATTATTATTATTATTTTTTTAAATGCAATACAAATTATTTAAGTATATAATAAAACATAGTTATTCTGAATTATTATTATTATTATTTAAAAAAAATATGAAATACAAATTATATAAGTATATAATAAAACATAATTGATAATTTTAAATCAACAAACCAAACAAACCTTGAGATTTATCATAAATTCATTCTATCAATTAAGAACCACAACTTTTTGATTTCAATTTTTTTTTTTTTTTTTTTGAGTGGTTATAGTAAAATTAAAATCTGCATAATATAGAACTATTTAAAATCCTCCCCAAACTATTTAAAATCATTCGATTCGATTCAATTCAATTCAATTCAAGCAACTTGAATTAGAACTTCATTCAACATTCTAGCTCGAATTCTCAATAACAGCTTACGAATAGATAACGTGTAAGCTCTTGATCAATCATGGATACGTTAACACTAACCAAAACCAATCAAAATCTCTCCACAAACAAGAGTAGCACAGATGAGCATAACTAGCAATCATTTAGCTAATAAAACACACAATTCAAATACATGGAGGCTCTACAAGTACAGTTGAATCCAGACAAAACACGCCAATTGGCCTGTCATGATCAGTAACATGAGTTTCGAATAGTTCTATCTACACGAAAGCACCATGAGGTGAAGGACAGATAATCCAAATCCCTGGAATCTGCACCAATTAACACTCATTCTTAAGCAAAAGTAAATCTCGAACCTAAAAGCTTAAGCAAGATTCCTATTACATGCTGGGGGGATTTCCAGATAGGTGCAGCTTCAACTTCTACTAAATCAAAGAGTGTGTGACCTGCAGCAAGAAAATTTATAATTAGGTCAAGCCTTCTACACTGAAAGCAGAACATACATGGATGGGAATATCGTGCTTCTCCACCACTGTAGATGTTCAATTGTAATTCTCATCTCATTTGGTTTAAGATACAACATCAAACAAAAATTAAGATCAGGGTTCAGTAAGCCTTGTCTTCACTAATTCACCACCACAGACTTGCCACCACTGCCGTCCGCTACTCCCTGCGGCGGCCTAGGTAGATTTTACAACCAGAGTTTATTTCTAAATGCTTTGGAATATAAGATAACGATACGGGATAAGTCATTTGCTTGATGAATTTTGAAATATTCTGTATAGATTGAAAAGATTTAGGGTTGCCATACAAAACATGCCTCTACATTCATTTGATTGGACTTTCTAATGTAGTGTTTTCTATACTACTTGAAAATATGAATAGTATTTTTATATATATATAGACATCCAGTAAGTTCTTGGGCCTCTCTTTTAGTTACTTTCCTGTTGAAGCATTAACCCACTAGAATATGATTACAGAACATACTATAAATTCTTGAAGTCGTCTTTATTTTTTATTAGGAAACTTTAGCTAGAGGGTCTAGTGAGCAGATTAAGAACCAGATAAGATAAGGTCATAGATCAATATGAGATTACAATGCACAACAATATATTCTTCAGGAAGTTGTCAAATGATGTGAACATGAGGCCATGAGCCATAACTTCAAGATGCATTGATGTTTGGATGAACAGTCTATAATAACAAGTTAGGAAACCTGTTCTCTTTAGTTGCAAAAAACCCATAATAGTTGAAATTAGAGAAAGAGAAGAGATGGAAATAGTATTTCTTGAGGAGAGATGGTCTACAATACATGAATCATGTTCGACACAATGATGTTCCTATAGTTGGATGATAGGTATTTCTTCTTTGAAATGAATGGTATACAATAAACCAAGGAAGCAGGCCAATGTTAGTTGCGGAAACCCAGAACAGTTCAACATAGATGTCCTGTTAGATTAAATGTGTAAACTACACCAAGGAAGCATGAAGAAAGTGCAGTAGGATGAACTTGATTATTTTAATCATTTGCAATGACTTATTTAATCCTGCTGTTTTAAATGCAAGTTTGCATTTATCTTCACTAATACCAATTAGCTTTCAGCATCTCAGTACACCAGGCAAATTGTTCAAAAGAAGTTCCAATTGAAGCAAATCCAGGAGGGATCAATGCAACTGTTCAATGATCCCTCCTACCGAAAAAATGATAAAAAGGAAAATTAAAAAAATAAAATAAAAAGGGGGGAAAGAGTTGAGAAATAACTTGAGCTGACCTTGGACATTAGGAGGCAGTGGATCATCACATTTTAGTGGACATCATAAACTTGTTTTTCCTTTCAGCTGGCTTCAGAATTTGAAAAGAGCACATTAAATTTTCATCAACACTCATCATTGCACCAGCATTGTCAAATTCACCACAGTAGTTTGGTGCTGAAAAGACCGTAACAAGTTGCCTGTCTGCAAAAAACTCATAACCATCCTCCACAACCTGCAAAAGGGTGGAGGTTAGGCAAATGGTCTGAACTAAAAACCAACACGGATAGATAATTGATGTACCCCTTTTTACCTGATGAGCACGACAAACTAGGTCCAGATCATGTTTAGCCAAGAATTCCGAGACTTTATCAGGGCCAAAAGTGAATGAAACCCCTCTATCGTTCATTCCCCATCCTTTAACATCTTTTCCAGGATCTGACCAGAGTAAATCACAAAGCAAGCCGGTATCTGGGATAGCAGTTGGGCGGGGCAAGTTTCTAATCTGATCGAGATTGTTTAGTTCTGGAGAAAGGCCTCCATGCATGCATAATATCTTGTCATCGATGAGTGCAGCAACGGGAAGGCAATTAAAGCAATCTGTGAAGGCTTTCCACAATTTCACATTGAACCGGCGCTTACATTCATCATAAAATCCATATATCCTATTTATAGAAGCGCATTCGTGGTTTCCTCTAAGTAGAAAAAAGTTCTCGGGGTATTTGATTTTATAAGCAAGCAACAAGCATATTGTCTCCAAACTTTGTTTTCCACGATCTACATAGTCACCCAAAAATAGGTAATTGGATTTCGGAGGGAAACTCCCATACTCAAAAAGCCTTAAAAGATCACTATATTGCCCATGAATGTCACCTGGAATAAAAACAAACTTAATATGGTCAGTTCAACAAAAAATTCACCACATGGCAACAGCAACTGGTAGAAGGCATAGTTGATTGTTCACAATGCAACAGCAGACCTTTCAAGTAACTTAACCAAAATTGATGGTGTGATAAGTTCATTTGGTAATTAGATACAGCATAAATAAATATAAAACAAGAACATAGAAAATAGCTCAACATGTAAATAACAAACGATTGTTTTCCCCCTTCACTTCTCCCCTATGTTTATCCTAGAGTTAATGTATCAAACTACGAAATTAAGTCAAAGACATATCCAGGCATTGTCGAACACAAAGGGGGACAGCTATGATTTACAAAACTATTATTAGACTTGATTTTTGATGTAGCCTATTCAGGGTCGTCCTTTCAAATAGAACATCAGGATGTTCAGTTAATATATCAAGGCAACTCATTAATAAGATCAAGTCATTCAGAGGGAAGCTTTCTCAAGCATTGGCAATGCGAGAAACAATGCAAAGATATAGTAGAGCCAAAAAATTTAGTAAACATCTTAATTTTGTGAGCAGACCATTTTAAGCAGTTCGATGTTATAATAAGTAAGCTAAATACCATGACATTAAGTTATCATACAGTTAAGCCATCCACCCCTCTTTTATCATACAGTTAAGCCATCCAGTATCCACCCATCATATTCAATTTCCTTTTTTCTGCAAGACATGGTAAAAACAACACCACTACACTAGTTGGCAACTTGAAGCTCACTCAAGATTCGAAGTTTTATCCTACTTAAAAGCACTCCCAATAGCAATTATAATTGACAAGGGCCAACTGTCTTAGTTTTAAAACAAGACTTCATAATCGATGTTTAACTTCATGTAGAGTGGTGTTGAAATACTAGTCCAGGTACATAAATATCCAGCTTTAGATAAGTAGCAAAACCACAACTATAACTAAATAGAAAACGGTCGGCATAAGAACCTAAACCACTCCTTGCCAAAGTGTCTACCAACAGGGGAAGTTTAAATTGCATGGATTTTTCTTGATTTTCAAATTATATTTTAAAGCCTAACAACAGGATAAACCATATATATTTTGAGAGCATATACCATACAATGATGCCAAAACTGAAGTACATGATTTTTTTCAGCAATTAACAGCCGATTAGCTATTTCTGATCACAAAAGGTTGCATTTAAACTACATCAGAGCTAATTATTAAGCGATGTGATAAATGAAACTTCATTTACCAAAATGATAGGCAACGTCAATATCTCAAAGCAGTCCAAACAACTTCAGAAATCATGAACTCTTAAGTGTAAGGATAAGAACACTTGAAACTAAAAAGATCATGTGTGGATGTTCAAATCTGTTAATCCATGTAAGTCATAAAACATAAATTCCAAAAAGGTACACTCAACTAAGCTCATGATAAAAATTGGAAAAACAAAATTATGGAACTTAATAACAATTATAGGATTTAAGAAGCATCGAGTCCTAAAAAGTAAAAAGAACCCTGAAGAAAAAAATGCAGGAGAGAAGTTCAAATACTCTCAAGCACCACCAAAATACAGAAGAAATAAACAGCTCAATATCTTCATATGAAAAGAGAAACACAGAGTACTGAAAACCCTAAAGAGATTCCAATAATTTAAACAATAATAATAAAAAAATAAGAAGAAGAAGAAGCCAAAATCACGTTAAAACACCCGTAATCCCAAAATTCAAAAATCAAGTAGCAAAAGCACAAAAAAATCAAAACTTCTGAGGCACACTCCTAACCATACGGTTTTGTTTTCTTCTCTTTTTTCATGTTAACAAGGCAAGCTGGAAATTATACGCACAAAAAGGCAGATAAACAACAAAAATCATCAAAAAGCTGCGAAAATATACCACAAATCTTGATGGGTGCTTCAAGCTCAAGAAGATTAGGCTGATTAATGAAGATTTCACGGGACGCAACACAAAGTTGCTTAATCTCAGATTCAGTGAGCTGCACTAATTTCCCCGGCTTTGACGATCGAACTTCAATTAGTTTATCAATAATCCTATCCAAAACTGCAGGGTCCATTTGTCCCGCTGCTGCCATTTCGACCCCTTTTTCCTTTCGAATTTTCCTCACACACTCACACACATGAGTGCGTGTTTATTTTGCCTTTGAGCGAGAGAGGGTTTGTGGTTCTCTATGCTGTTCTTCAAGTCCCAACTTTTTCTTGGGTTTTTTTTTTCAATTAATATTTGAAATTTGATATTGTGCTTTTTTATTACATTTATTGAGGGATTTTTGTTTTTTTTTAATGGTGGTTCGGTTTATCTGGTCAACTGGCAGACAATGTCAATATCATTTTAGACAAAAAAATTTACTTACATCCTTGCACGGATTGATCCATGATTCATGTGCAACTCGATCCGATTCATTTTATGTGTATTATTATATATTGATTTATCTCATATGTTAGTTATATATTTTTACCATGCATTAATTTATGTATTGATTTATCTCATAGTCAGTTATGTGCAATTCATTTTTATATGTGTATTATTGTACTCTGATTTATCTCATATTTCAATTATGTATTTTTATTATACATTAATTTATGTATTATTATGTACTGATTTATACCATATGCTAGTTATGTGTGATCATATTTTCTTATGCATGTTTGTGTTTTGTATTTCATTTTTATTATGCTGTTTGAGATCATAATGTAATCATATTTTCTTATACATGTCTGTGGTATGTATTACATTTTTATTATACCACACATTCTCATCATGCTAATCATTTTATTTATGTTAATAATTATGATAGTGATACATTTATATACATTATAGGTATGATAGTGATGCATTTATATTATATGAGTAATAGTACTCTTACATTATATTACACAAATATGTAATATGTTTTAGTTATATTAATGAAACATTTTCGTTATACTATATTACATAATACCTTTATATGATACACATAACTATATTATATAAAATTTTTATGTGATACAATTAATAATACTTTTACATCATATTTCAATAATATGATATAATATATTTGTGTGATGAAATAACACAATTAAGAGAACCATGCAAGAAGAGTGCGGTTGTTGATGGAGAAAGGGAGGAAGAGAGTGGCTACCGAGGGAGCACAAATCTCGATTTAGGTTAACAAAAACAATTATTTTTTTTTCGACAGAACTATCTACCTACGACGGAGCGGATTGTATGAATTTTAGATTCATATATGAGAGACCTACTCGTGATTTTATTTTGTTGAGCTACAAAAATCCAGATTAGTGATTTTATTTTGTTGAGCTAAAAAATTCCAGATGATTGAATAAATTTGGGACTTTTTTTTTTTTTTTTTGTCATATGATTTGTTGTTCTTATATATTTAATCACTTATCAATTCATATTCTTATTTTAATCTTATAAATTAAAAACCTTCATATATTTATTTATGGTATGTGTGATAACGTATCAAAATGATATATTAATTGTTATTTACTCAGTATTGAAATTATATATTATAAGTAAACAAATGTTTAAAATAATTATAAAAACTTATTGATAAGGTAAAAGTTGTTTTAACTCACTAATAGTAATCTTTTTTTAAAAGTGCACATATTTTTGTAAAATAACTTTAATAAAAATAACGTTAGATAAATATATTATGATTACAAGTTTTTACTTTTTAAATTATTCAAGATTCCAAACCAGCACCAACTAATTAAAAAGAGTGTCAATATATAAGTTTTTTTTTTTTTTAAATGAGTTAAAGGGGAATGAAAGGAAAGAAAACAGTATAAATATTTTTTTAATTGAGTTAAGGGAGAATGGAAAAAAAAAAAAAAAGAATAATAAAGACTAGAAAACAAGTTTGATTCGAGTTTCAATCCTCATTATTACAATATGCATCTTTTTAATGGTAGAATACTACTTGATTTACAAGTTTGTGATACACATATAAATTTAAATGTCAAGTAAATAACTATATTGGGATGATCATAGAAGCCCAAAATTACTTAAACTGACTGATTGCACAATATTAAAGCAAACTGATTTAGTGATTTTTCTAAATTTCTATTGCAACCGCAATTTTAAACCACACCACCTTGTATAGCTTGGTTATGATTTTGCTCAATGACGTCAAGGTGGGCTAGGGGCTAAGCATTAAGGTTTGTAGAGGGGATAAATTTCTTTACAAAATTTAATTTTTAAATTAGTTTTCAATTCTAAATTCTTTACAAAATTTAATTTTTAAAGTAGTTTTCAATTCTCAATTCATTTTTTTTAAAGTTTTTCACTAAGAGATTTAATTTAATATTTTTTTTAAATTTAATATTTGAAAATTAGATTGAGTTCTCAATTTAAGACAAAATTTTGTTTTCTTATTCTTTTTTATTTATATTTTAATACATATTCATATTTTGAATAAATTCATTAGTGCACTTTAAGAACAACTTCATCTGACTTGTCTTAATTTATATAAAAAAAGAAAGAATGAAAGAAAAATATAATTAATTCAATTTATAAAATATAATTTACATTGTACTTATTAGTATTATAATTGATTTTCTATACTTTTATTCATAAAATTAAAAAAATAAAGAAATCGTAATTTTTTGAATTGCATTATATATATATATATAAATTCATACAAGTCGGATGAAAATCGTTCCAAAATCGTATTAATTTATCTAAAATATAAATACATATTGAAATATGAATAAAATCTACGGATATAAATAAAAAAGAAAAAAAGAAATTTGAATTTTATCTTGAATTGAGAACTCAATCTAATTTTCAAGTTTTAATTTGAGGAAAAATATTAAATTAAGTTCTTTATCAAGAAACTTTAAAATTTAGGTTTAAAATTAAGAATTATCTTTGAGTTTTGATAAGAAATTTATCTCTTATAAAAAAAAGTGAATATGGATTGTATGAGTGATAAGTAGAATGGCAGACATATATACAAAAAATTCAACATAAAATTTGAAAAAAAAAAAAATCTATTAGGATGGAAAAAAATGACAGTAAAGAGGTAGGTAGAAAGGTGTGCATATTCATTATAAAATTGAACATACAAAAAAATATAAAAAATTGATGGGCAGATAGAAATGCAAGTATGATGATGAGAAAAAAATTGATATATACCTCACATAATAGAATATAGAAAAAATGACAAATATATGGGGAGAGAGGTGGATAGAAAGATAGTGTTATAAAAAAAGATAAAATAAAGAAAACCACAAGAGTATAAGAATACAAATTATCTTATGGTTTATATACATAGTCGCTACAAAATGTCCATTTAATTCTCTGTTTTTACATTCACATGTACCAACCATCAAGCCTACCATAATATAATAAATTGGGTGCATCATTACCTTTTTACTAGAACTAATTAAGAGATGTGGGATCCACATGTATTTACTAACATAACTATTATAATAAAGGGTATTTTTGCAAGAAAAAATTAACATGAGGTTGCAAAAGTCATTAAATTAAATTTCATCAACAACAAAAATTAACACTTAATCCACCAAATGCATGCTTAAGATATTATAAAGTTGTGCGAGCACATTGTTAAATTGATAAGACTTGCGGGAATATGAGGAAAAATTCTTCAACAATGCAGGTTTAAACCTAATAGGAAAATTTAATTCAATTAAGGGATCTATGATCGGATATTGAAGGGAAGTTCTTCATCTTTTTTTAATTAAAAAATATTGTAAAGTTATATTGGATTGAAGTATTTAAAAACAAAATAGATTTAAAAATAATTAAAATTGAACTTAAAAATAATAATTTACTCAATTTTTCTCTCCAAGTACACGTTTTAAAATATGTAATTCCATACTGCTTATGACAATAATATTAAGTTTAGAGATCTTTTTTACAAATACCTATTTTCTAAAATTTTCACTTTGACACTTTCATTTTCAAAATGATAAAAGAACCTAAATGGATATTATTTTAATTTTCATGTTTATATATAATGAATTTCGATTTACAAGAGATTGATTATCTATGTCTAAATATTATTGTTTTGATAAGTGATTAATAGGAAATAGATAGCCTCATCCTATAATTTGTTTCATGTATGATATTACAAAAACAATTAAGAAGAGATGATCACTAGTATAATCGTTTCATGTATATATGGTATTAAAAACATTAAGAAGAGATGATTAGTCACAAAAATCATAAAAAATAAAAAATCAACTTCATACTTTGAAATTCTTATTCTTCTGGATTGTATAAAGGTAGACTAGCATTTATTAATTAAATTACAATAAAATTAATTAACATGATTCTATTAAGATTACAATGAAATCTATTAAAATATATGATTCTATTAAGACTAAGTTGGTTGGTCGGGGCCATTTATTTCGACTCTGTGATGCAAAAAAAAAAAAAAAAAGAATTCCACCCTCAAAGAGAACGCTTTGACTATAGAAAAGTAAACAAGTTGTTCTTCGTGGATTTTCGAATAAAGTAGGCAAAGTATTTAAAGTTCTTATAAAGTTTTTAACTTATTATTCTCATATAGACTTTCTCACTATTTTAAATTAAATATGGCACACCATATTTGAGTGATTAAGTTTTGGTCTTTAGTATGGAAAAAGAAAATCAAATTTCACCCCAATTTATAACATTATATAATTTTTGGCACCCCATTCATTTAAAAGTATTATCTATACAATGTATTCGTAAATTAAAGTTTCTTCTGTTGATTTTCAAAATATTTTAAGATTTTTTCATTTTCAAATGGGAATTTGGGTATGTATTGATTATTACTTATCATGGCGAGAAAGAAAACTAAAATTAATTAACAAATCTAATATATAGAAAAATATTATATAATACATGTAAAAATATCAATTATAATTTTTTATGTCTAACCTAACTTAATTTGTCTCATGTAATAAGATTTGTAAAACGATTTCACTCAAAATTTCGCCTTCTTCAATAAGTACAAATCAAATTTGCACCACAGTATTACGTCTTTTCTTATTGAAGTATAATATATGAATAAATATAAATAAATTTTAGTTAATTACTTGTGTAAATATATAATATATATGTATTGAGTTTTTCAAATTTTCCAATTAATCTCAAATAATCTGTAACTTATTTATCTATAACTTTAAATTAATCTCTATATATTAATACTATACATGTATAATATAATTTTCATACATGTAAAATGATGTAATGTATACAAATTACTATTTCAGCGTGTACACAGAATGAAAATCAGAAAAATCAAAGGGTGGCTGAATTGTGGGCCAGACCTTTGATGGGCCAAACGTTTAAACCCACATGGATCCATATCCGCCCATTTGACATGTACTATTCTAGGCCCACTAAAGCTACTTACATATTCTGAAGAATCTAGGCCCATATAAAGGATATTAATAGAGAAGTGGATCCAGCATGTTAAAAAGTAAAAAGCTACTATTATGGAATTTTCCAGCAGGGATGCTTTTCAATGTTCTCATTTACTATTAAATGATGCTATTTTATTAGCAATAAAATAAAATTATTGTGAAATCAATTCACGAATTTTATTTTCAAAGATGGGTTACATAAATCATATCTATGAAATGGTCCTAAACAAGTTTTTATGATTTATTAAATATTCAATTAAACAGAAATCCACTTTGGTGACTAAGATTTAAAAATTTAAATGAAGTTGTAGAAAGGGCTCAGGGATTTATTAACGAGTGCAGTTTGTAAATTTAAAATATGGAAGTGTAAAATGTTTCGAATTATTGGTCAAATAATATTTATAAGGGGAAAGTGTCCACAATACCCCAATTCATATAGTTAATAAATTTTAATACCTTAATGCATATAATTTGTATGTTTTCTACCCCTTTTGTACAATTGGTCAATTGGACCCACATTGATTGACATTACAAGTACAATGTCATAAAATGTGTCATGCATGACACACTTTAGCTTCATGTGATAAATTTTTTTGGCATTTTGTGAGTTATTTTCAACCACCCAATTTTAGCCGTGTAGCCTCTTGTTCAAAAAATTGCCCTTCTTCCTCAAAGCTTCAAACGGCCATTTCTTCCTCAACAACACAAACGGCCATTTTCTTCAAGCTTGGAGAGGTTTCCCCTTGCAAAAATTGTCCAAATTTGGTGAAGATTAGCACACATTGTACGGGTTAGTAAACGGCAATTATTTGTATCTTATTTTTTCGATCAAAGTTGTGCAATTTATTCATTCAATTAGGCTGCAATGGTGAGATTTTTTTCTGCAATTTTTGGCTTGAATTAGTGGTGCAAGTTTATGAATTGTTCTGCAATTTATAGTTTAGGGTTTTGTGATGAATTAGGGCTGCAATTTCAGCAATTTTTCTGTGCAATTTTTTTGATGAATTAGGGCTGCAATTGTGTTATATTTGTGTGCAATTATGGTGATGAATTAGGGCTGCAATTGTGTTATATTGTTGTGCATTTGTTGTGATGAATTAGGGTTTTGTTTATAGTTTAGGGTTAATTGCAATGTAGTTTATAATTAGGGTTTAGGACTGAAAAAATCGTAATTAGTCCTAAAATGTGGAATTACATGGTTGAAAATGAGAAATTAGGGCTAAACGGCCATTTAGCCAAAAAAAATAGGGCTAAACGGCTATTAGGGTTAATAGCCGTTTAGCCCTATTTTTTTTGCTAAATGGCCGTTTAACCCTAAAACAAGGTTTTTTGGCGATAAAACCCTGTTTTAGGGTTAAACGGCTATTTAGCAAAAAAAATAGGGCTAAACGGCTATTAATAAACGGCCATTTAGCAAAAAAAATAGGGCTAAACGGCTATTAACCCTAATAGCCGTTTAGCCCTATTTTTTTTGGCTAAATGGCCGTTTAGCCCTAAAACAGGGTTTTTTGGCGATAAAACCCTGTTTTAGGGTTAAACGGCCAAAAAAGGGGATCCATTTTTTTTTTGTTTTATAACACCATTTGTGATTAATAAGTAATGTTGTATTTGTGTACATTTGTTGTAGATGGCTTTTGAGTGGGTTCGCCGACGTTGTCAGGGCACGCTAGCCTACATTAATGGGTATACTCGTTTGAGTATACTAGCTGATATCAGACGTGCTTTGGGAGAGCACGGGGGAGAGTGTGTTGCGGATTTCGGACGGACATGTTTTGGCCATTTTTTACGGTGGGAGACCTCGGCTGAGACATGCAAGTCGTTTCTTCATGTTCTCATGTCGAGGGAAATAAGTGGTCCGACCACCCCCGATAATGAGAGATGGTTTGCAATTGGAGAGGAGTATCACCTTTGTAAGTTTTCGAGGAGAGAGTTTGCTCTAGTCACCGGTTTGAGGTTTGGCGACTCCGATTTCAGCCCGGCTGGGGATCATCGTCCGCCAAGAGATGGCGTGTACTACAGAGTGCATGCCGAGACCGCACACGTGACGCTGCAACAACTCCTATATAGATTTCAGGGAGGGGAGTTCCGTGGGAGCATGGATGATACGGTGAAGATCTCGAAGATCCTACTCGTTTACTACATCTTACTTGGGGTCGACTGCAGAAAATGTTCGGTGGATATGTGGGTGTGGGCTTTGGTCGAGCAGGAAGAGCGTTGGGAGTCATTTCCATGGGGCAAGCTTTCTTTCCAGGCGTTGCTTAAGTATATGGACCTAGTGCCAAAGGATATTCTGGTCCCGGCCAACATCAATAGAACCCCCGCGTATCACTTCTATGGATTCTCGGTTGCTCTACTGGTAAGTATAATTAATTTGAACATTCAATTACTCTTTTCGGTCGTTTTAAATTTATGTTATTACAGTGCTTTGCTCACACATATCGTAAATTTGTTCACTGTGAAGATATGGGCGTACGAGGCCATCCCTGTATCGTCCACTGTGGCTGGCCGGCGATTGGATACTGGACTGCACATTCCGAGGTGCTTGAAGTGGTCCACGGCGAAGTCTGTAGTGGATGTCACTGATGTTTTATCCGGCGAGGTAATTCTATTATTTTTTTCAGTCTTGCTGCCGAAACTGCATATGGTTAATTTTTGCACCGAAACTGATGTTTCAGACTTTTTATGTAGGTTGACGGCGTCGAGTCCCTCATTCCTACAGCCGAGGAGATTTGTCAGCCGTATTGGCAGAACATTGATCGCTCATTGAATGAGGGCGTGCAAGCTGCACCACGAAGGCGTGGTCGTCCTCCGACGACGGTTGTAGCTCCTGCACCTGAGCAGGATGCACCCGGTCCATCCACGAGTCAGCGTCGAGCTGCTCGGCGATCGAGGACCATACGGTCCAGACGATCACCGATGCCTCCGAGCGAGCCTCCTGAGGAGCACCCGGTTCGAGACTTCGGTCATAGTTTCGAGCACCAGGAGGCCGAGCAGCATGGGCATGAGCATCCTGGGCATGAGCAGCCTGAGGAGGACCCCACCGGCCAGCCTGACCCGGTTTTCGAGGAGCCGTACGCCGAGCAGCATGGATATGAGCCGTATCGGGATGCCTCGCCGATCAGCTACATTCCTCCTTCCGACTTTGTACCGCCAGAGCCTTCGTACCCACATCAGAGCTCCGATCAGGATGGCTTGTTTCAGCGCCTCACTGGTTTTTTTGGTACTCAGATCGACCAGTTGCGGTCTTACGTTGATCGTCGTATCACAGATTTGTCAGGCCATGTAGATGAGCAGTATGCCGACCTGCGAGGCCACGTCGATGAGCAGTTCACAGACTTGCGAGGCCATTATGATCGGCAGTATACAGATGTACAGGGCCAGGTTCAGGACTTGGTGCAGACCGCAGTGAGGGAGGAGACGCAGAGGCTGGAGTTGCGCATACCGGAGATCGTTGGTGATGAGCTCAGAGCATTCTTCAGCCACCGGCCATCATATCATGCCTCCTACTATCCCCATGCTGGTGGTTCTCATTATTCACAGACTCCGTACGCTCAGCCGCCCGGCAGTCATCGAGGTTGGGATCCTACTCCAGTGCCATTTGATATGGGCACTTGGGCGGCCCCGGTTCAGGCAGGACCCAGCACCGGTTTTGACGTAGAGTCACCAGATTCTACTAGTGATTATGCTGGATCCTCCATTGCTGGGATTCCCGAGACGACTGCCGGCATTCGTCTTGTACGACAGAGAGCTCCGTCTCGACATGTTCGAAGTCCATTCGTCCATGGATCTGCACGTAGACCGAGTCTGAAGCAAGCTGACCTGGAGAAATACATTGAGGCAGGACTCCTGGCGGCAGAGAAGAAGCAAGCCTATGAGATGTAAGTCGTACTTCATTAATCGCTTGATATTCTAATTTACGTTAGCTGGGTGATTATGTCCAGTGATTGACATGGCACATGTTTTTGCAGGCGTAATGTCGGAGTTGGATATGGTGTTGGGCATGATTTCTTCAGCTCGTTTTTGGATCCGCTGGCGGACATGACCCATGAGGTATTTTTCATCACTTGAATGTATTTTTTTGCTTGCTTATTACTATATTTTTACATTTGACCGTTTGTTTTATGTCAGCATCTCGACTCGTACTTGGGGATTATGCAGAGCAATGCACTGTTTGCAGGGATTCGGGTCCACGAGGAAAATGCTCACAAGTACCAGGTGTTGGACGTCCACTTTTTTGTAAGTATAAACATCACCCTTTATTGCATTTTCGATATATATATATCCAAATACCTGCCTAGTGATTAATATTTGAACTTTGTAATGCAGAGTGCTTGTCAGGAGGTGTGGAACGTCAGTCATCGAGGAGAGTCGGATTACAAGAAGTATAAAGGTCCGACCAACGAGACTTTTGCACCGGAGCTCCTGGATCAACTTGCCCCGTACGTGTTGGGACAAAAGCCCAAATGGCGACATGTGAAGCCCTGGTGGAAGAAGCCAAAAAATGTAAGTCCCTATTACTGGTCAAATAATAATTTTCGTATACTTTTGATTTGTTGGAGCAACCATTTTGAAATGCTAAATGTTCGATCGGCATTATTTTACAGCTCGTCACCGTCATGAATCTGGATGGGCACTGGGTGGCTTGCTCCATTTTTCTGCGTGCTCGTAAATTAGTACTCTTCGACAGCCTGCATTGGACATGGGACAAGAACAAGGAGCAGAGGCGTTATCGGTAGACGATACCCATACGACGTGTTATACCTGCCTTGCTGAAGCACACAGGCTTCTACGACATGATGGCCAGTGAGGGTACTCCGATGCAGCCTTTGGATGATGAGTTGGAGCTTTCGTCCTGCTCTGATGCATTATGTTACGAGCAGCACGAGGACCACACATGCGGTGTCTTTGCCCTCATGGCCGTCGAGAGTGCACTGACACTTGAGTGGCCTAGCCATTTGTTTCGGTTGGGTCTCACGAGAGCACGGCAGCAGATGGCGTTGACAGTTTTCAGATACTCCTCTGATGAGAGCACCATCACGGCTGAAGATATGGCCGATTAGCCTGTTTCGATTTTTCATTTCACTGTTTTATGTATTTTCGGATGATGTATTGTCTTTATTCATTTTATGACATGTAGATGTCAGAATTTTATTCAGATGGCATTCTATGAGCACTGTTTCAATATTGGCCTTCATATTTGATCGTCCTCATGTTCGATCGTCCTCACAACAAAGTAGGTTCACAAAATATTCCATAATCTACTACAAAGTAAAAGAACTGCCGTACAAGTGGCACTTTCTTCTCGTATGACTGTCTGATCCACACAATGAGCATTGTTTCTTTTTTCTTTGCTTCGTACGTCCGTCTGTTGGAATCTCATCTGTATCACCAGCTAGATCATCATTCTCGCTTGGCTGAACGGGCGGCATGGGATTTGTGCACGTAGCTCTGTTGTGTCCAGTGCCGCCACACCGACCACATGTTCCTGGTGCTCGTTGACTTCCAAAACTAGATATCCGACTTCTTCTCGGCCGGCCGGCTTGTCTTGGTCGATCAGGTGCAAGACAAAAAATGCTTCGAACGTCATCAGATATGACCCAATCTTGTGGATCGGGTACAGGGCAAACCTCACCAGCCCACATTCCTCTGAGTGACTCAGTGGTGTAGTACGAGCCAACGTAAGACGTCACTGCTTCTTTCGAAAAACTGTATGATGAGGAAAAATTAATTAACAGAGTTAAATTAATACAGAAATATTTAATCTGCCAATCATAATAATTACCTGATTGCTGCACATGCGTGGGCGCACGGTATCAAGTCATTTTGGAACACTGAACATGTACAGCTCTGATGGTTGAGCTCGACAACCCAATTTTTTCTACCTTCCACCACCTTGAACTTGTATTTACCCAGCTTATCTACATGCATTTCTCGTCCCCGCCGCACGGCGTCAACTAATCTATCATGTGCGGCTTTTGTCAGCTCATTTTCCCTTTCCTCAGCGACCGTCCTTCTCTCGACAAACCACTTTTCTTGAATTCGTCTTGCACACTCCAAGAAGGAACACACTGGTAGCTTCCGAGCCCAAAGGAGACGAGCATTCCATGTCTCAGCGGCATTAGAGGTCATGAAGTTAAATCTTCGGACGGGACATTTCACCCGAGACCATCTCTCAGCTTTTGCATTGCTCAATGTATCTAGTGCTCCTTGGATATTTGCTTCTACAAGCAACGTCATGTACCTGAGATGTTCGATATGTTAGATAACAAAAAAGGTGTAGAAAATAAATAAGTACATTCTTTTATAAAACATACTTCTCGAACAGGGTTTCGTCGTAACAGTATGCCGCTTTTTTGAAAATCCCCACAAGATGTGAACCATGCTTCGCGAGATTTTGTTGGAGGTGGAAACAACATAAACCATGAGACGCATCTGGATAGACTCTACTGATGGCACTTGCGATGCTTTTATGTTGATCGGATACGATAAGCAGCTCATTTGGGCATCTGAAGGCATTTCGCACATGACCCAAAAACCATGTCCACGACTCATCATTCTCTATATCTCCAATCCCGACTGCCAACGGGAAAATCTGATCGTTTCCATCCTTCGTCACTGCCACAAATCCAATTCCCTTATACTGACCTTTTAAATGACACCCATCAACTACTACAACAGGTCGTGAATATCGACGAAATCCATTAATGGAGGCGGCCAGAGCAAAACACACATACTTAAATTTTCCATTACTGTAAGTTTCCAAAGCAGTGTAAGATCCTGGATTGGTTTCTTTCAAGACCTCTAAATAGGATGGAAGCATAGAAAATGAGCTCTTCGGGTCACCATACGCGAGCTGCATGGCACGACGTTTTGCTGTTAATGCAAACCTGTAAGTGAGCTGCAAACCATGCCGATGGTTCATTTCCTCGATGATGCCCCGAGGATTCAGCACCGAATTATCATTTCGTAGCCTATCAGCGTAGTACTCTGCGATCAACACAGATGGAAGTCGCCTTGGAGCAGATGTTTCCAGATCATAGCTACAACTGTGAGGCAACTTTATTGTGGAGATCTTCCAAATACCATATTTCTGGTGTGCATGGAGCTTGAATGGACAATCTTTTTGTTTGCATCGAACATACCATTTCTTAGTGTCCGACTTTTCCACTCTATATCCAACTCGATTCTCCAAGTGGTAAAACCCGACTTTGTTCTGCAGTTCAGCCTTGGTGGAAAAAGTGGCACCTTTTTGAAGACCGCTCGGCTCTGGGTTGTTATTGTCCAAATCTGAAGAAGCGGGCGGCTCGAATGGTGGAATATCGGGGATGCTCCATTCAGATCTCAATATGTACGTTAGAAAATCCTGATATGCCTCTCGCTGCTCCTGATCCAAAATGGCCTCATCTTCTTCATCCATCTCGAAGTCACTGATTATCTCGTCCGGTTCTGCCGTCTCGACATGATCGTCTCCGGTATTCGAACCTACAAGAAGGTATAATTAAACAATTATTCAATTATTTCATACGTATAATAAGTTCATATGTGACAACTATTTAAAAGTACCTGCCCAGTGGTGCCGATCCTCACGCCATTCTTGTCCTCGTTCGTAATCATACGTGTATGGATCTTCTTCGGGAGGACATTCTACGTTTCCAGTATAGGATGTCGGAGGCACGTTTAAGTCTAGAAAGTTGAATCCTCCATAGTTTACCCGACCGCTTTCGGATGGCCAAGGTGACCACGTATCAGCTGCAGTTTTTCCTTTTGACGGGCCTCCCATCCAATTCTCATCACCTGTTGATCTACCGTAGGTCTCATCGTTCTGATTAGGTATACCCCATCTTGCATAAAAAGCTTCGTCATTTTTCAACCCAAAGGGAACATTTGAATTCTCCAAGTTGAAGGTCGTATGAGGGTCCGATTTCTGCACATTTAACCCGAGACCTGTGTCCCAACAAACACTTTGACGGGCCGGATCAAATACTTCATCAACGGTATTATTTTGCGCTGAATAAGAGGATCCTACGTTACGGGGCTCGGTCGAAAAACCACCAGCGCTGTAATTATCACTTGTACTTGACACAACAGGATCGAATACTCCAACATCCATCCTTCGAAGGGAGACATAAACAACAAGATCGTCTCCAGATATGCATAACATTCTTTCCAAATCAGAGTCATTCTTTATTTTGATCTTTCTAACTCTTTCCTTCATCTCCACTAACGAGTGGATCACATATGCCCAACAATTCATGTCTGCATGTACAACTCCATGAACACCGTCTAGTAAATCAGAAAATGTGATTCTTTGAAGATAAGTCACCTCTCGATAACCATTTACGTACTCTAAGTCTTGCCAATGACCTCCAAACCAAATATTAACAACTCTCAAACTCATTTTCTTCTTCACAATTCGAGTCTAACCAAATAAATTCGTCAGTATGCAGTGCAAAATTAATTTCAAACAACGAAATGCAGTCGAAGATATAAAGTGCTTAATTATATTCTAGAACAACATATTCAGTGAAAGTGTGGTTCATTCAGTGAAAGTGTGGTTGTTTCACTGAAACTGTGGTTGTTTCACTGTTGTCTATTGCTTCATTATTCTAAACACTGACACTTCTATTGTTTAAATCTACATTTTCGTAAAAAATTGTCGTTTTTAGCCTTTCACAATAATTAGGGTATTACACGGCAATTTTTTCAAAAAAAAATTAGGGTTAAACGGCAATTTACCCTAATTGCCGTTTAACCCTCAAAAAATTCATTAATTGCCGTTTAACCCATAAAACATAATTAATTGCCGTTTAACCCCCAAGATTAGGGTTAAACGGCTATTTTCCAAAAAATAAAGGGGTAAACGGCCATTATTGTAAATTGCCGTTTACCCCTTAAAAATTTTCGAAAATTGCCTTTAATCCTTTAATTTCCATTTACAACCTATTTTGCACCTATATATGGATAAACGGCAATTTTAATAAAATTTTAGGGGTCAACGGCAATTAGTGTCAAATTGCCGTTTACACCTTAAACATTTTTCAAAATTGCCTTTACAACCAAAATTAGGGTTTTCAAACATATTTATCAAAATTTGAGGAAAAAAATTAGGGCAAAAAAAATTACCTGATATCTCTTCACGGCAATTAATTTTTACAAATGCAAAAAATTGTTCACTTGTAGTATGTTGAGATGAAATGAAGGATCCGCAAGTAAAAATGCAATATAAACAACAAAAACATACACTATTCACAAGTCACATGCATGCATCAATGATTAGTACATTCAAGTGATCAATCATGTCTTGTGTAAAAGTCAAAAAAAGGGGTAAAAAACAACCAAACTATATCAATTAGGGTAGAAAAGATACACACTATATCAATTAGGGTACAAAATAATCACCCCTATATAAATTAGGGTATTTTGGGCCCCTATCCCATATTTATAAAGGAAAAAGAAAAGAAAAAAACATGTGTTTATTGGGTTAAAAATAATCTATCCAAGCATATATTCAGGTTTTTACATAAAAATCAAAATACACCAAAATTCTCATTCGAAAATAACAAAAGTTCAAAATCACAGCAAAAAGTAAAAACAAATCTAAGGAGGTCCATTTATCTATTTATATTTTAGAAAATAAAATGGAATAACTTTCTTTGTGCTGACAACAATAAAGGGAAAAAAGAAGAGAGTAGAATTTTACAGTACCAATTACCTTACTCATAAATCTAGGTTTTTTTTTTAGCACATTTTGGCTAGAGATACTTAAACAAATTAAATTAAAGGAAGTTGCAAGAGCTGAACAGCACTACTAATTGTGAAGTATCAAACCATACTTAAATTATTTCGTTTTATTTTTTTATATTTAAATTCAAATATGATAATCTGCACATTCAATATTGTTGAAACGTAAATTTAAAATAAATACATGATTTACGTAATCGGATGTATGTCTAATGAATTATAAATGCATTTAGATAAATTCATATTCAATTGGTTAAATTAATAAATCATAATGAAAATTTCAGTTGATTAAACATATGTTTTAGGCCAATTGATTCTATACAGCTATAAATTATTAGTTAATATCTCATTTAGTAATTAATTTTTATGGTTTTTAAAGTTATTAGTTTGAGACACTTCGTGTGAGACTATAAGATAGGTTAAGCCTATTTTAAAAAATCCAAATATAAATGTTTCGGTTCGATATAATCGAAATGCATTCCTTACTTTTTAAAAGACTAGTATTTTCTCCCGTGCGTTGCACGGATTATAATATTTATAGTTGATTTTAAAAATCATGATATTAATGGATTCAAAACTTTATATTCGCTAAGTTAGAAAAAAAACCAATATATATAAAACAAATAATGTTTACAATAATAACTAAAATATAATAATTACAAAACTCACAAAACTTCTTTATATACAACATTAATTGATACATAAATAAAGTTATGAATATAATTAATATTAATACATAAATATAAAACTAAGAACAACAATAATAAATAATTGGACCATAACTTTTTAATTTCATGATGTTCCAAGGATTTGTGTTTTTGTAAAACTTTTTGAAGATTTCACTTATTTATGTGCAGATATTTAAAATAACTTTTCTAATTATTTATTATGAAAATTTTAATGTCATTATTTTAGTTCTTTTATAATTTTGATATTTAAACCGTACAATTTAATTATATGAAATGGTTATATTTAAAAAAGAGTTATTCAAATTATTATGATCTTTTTCACTAAAATTATATTTAATTAAGAGGATATGAGATTTTTGGAGTTGATTAAAAGTGATCAATTAATAATAGAAATTTTGAAATATTATTTATATACAATATTTCTCATAATTACCAAAAAAAATATCTTAAAAATTTTTTACCTTTAAAATTGATAATGAGAATAATTATAGATATTAAATAATTAAAGTTAACAAAATTTAAAAAAAATTATTAAAAAAAATTATTGTTCAACAATGAACAACCGTCATCGTCAACAACAAATAATAATAATTAATAATAATAATAATAATAATAATAATAATTAACAATATATTACATGAAAAAATGTCTTAAATAACTTGAACAATCTTCTTGACAAAACTAATAATTTTTGGAATTTTTTTATTAACCAAAATAATGATGTGACATCTTTAGGAGGGAAAATGACATTCTTGTAATATTTCCCAATTGTCTTGCTTTTATATAAGTATAGATATAATTTATTTTTCAAAATGTATTAATTATTATATTGAAAAATATTACTTATCTTAATAAAATGTATTTTTTTTATAACTAATAAGTATTACTTATAAAATTAAAATGTATCATGATATTGTAGATTACAAACATAAAACAAAATTAGACACGATTCATTTTTTCCTTCTCTAATACCATAATCGATATATATATATATATATAGTAAAACCTCTATAAATTAATAATTTTGGGATCATGATATTATATTAATTTAGAGAGATATTAATATATCGATAAATTAATATTTTATTAATTAAAAGATAGACTTTTTAAATTCAACAAATTTAGTACATATGAATTGAAAATAAATGAATTCATATACATGTTTCATTGATTATATTCATACATCAACCAATTCTTTGTAACTAATTAAATATATTTATGTATAATATCAATTCATTGTATACAATTAACTATTATATTCATTAACGCATGTATCAATTCATAGGAATTACTTAAATATACATGTTTACATTAATTCATTGCACTTAAATTTTAAGAAAAATCAAGTAACAATAGATTCATATTTTAGCAAATTACCATAATATTTATAATTGTAATATTTATGAATTATTAATTTAGAGTTTTAATGAGACCTAATATTCATAAAAGGATTTTTCGAAAAATTATTATATTATTATCTTATCGAATTTGATGATTTTTTACAAAGGCCCAAGTTGGGACCGAAAGATTTTATTATTTTATAAAGTTTATTAATTTATAAAGTATTAATTTATAAAGGTTTTACTGTATATATATGCCCTGCATCATTAGAATGTGGTAGAATGGGGTGGGTGTAACGCACCAAGAGGTCTAGGGTGTAACCTATTCATGGATGGAGTCCATATTGTCATTCTTATACCGCTCAAGATAACAAATTATATGTTTTTTTATCATTTTTTTTCACATGCATGACAAAAATACTCTTCATTGTCATACTCTTCATTAACATGATGTAAAGTTATGTTGTGTAACACTTAAAATCGGTATATAATGTAAATTAATGCCTAAACATCAACTATACTATTGTGTAATGCCTCAAATCGACTATTATATTATGTAACATTTAAAAATCAACTATTATATTTTGTAATCTATTATGTCACGTAACGCTTAAAATCGACTATCATGTCGTGCAATATTTAAAAATCAACTATTATGTTGTGTAGCCTGCTATGCCACACAACACTTAAATTGACTATTATGTCATGTAACAGTTAAAAATAAACTCTTATGTCAACGTATAATGTCTAAAATCGATCATTAAATTTTATAATACCTAAAAATCGATTATTATGTCATGTGATTTTTTATGTCATATAATATTTGAATCAAATATTATAATGTTTAACACTCAATTTTATAAAGGGGTAAGTTTTGTGTATTTCATTGAAATGGATAAAAAAAGCTATTTCTTATTTTTTAGTTATGGAAAAAGACTTTCTTATACAAAATTGCTCATTTAACCTTTCTCCTCCAATATCATCCACTTAACTTCGAATCTATTTAGTTTAGTTTTGAATTCTTTTTAGAAAATCCTAATTCTAAATACACCCCAAAACTTATTAAATACACCTTATTTTATTTAAAAAAAAAGAAAAGTATGAAACATAATTTTTGAAGTTTTGTTTAGTATTTTTGGATCGTGTACCCTCGATGGAAATACTTATATATCTTATAATCTTATGATATTCAAACCAAATAGGGGTGTGTATGCTGAGGGTTGAGCAAGGTGAAAGAATAGTGTTGTTCACTCAAGCTTTGAGATTGACAGCCATTCAAATTGCAGTTTTGAGCTTTCCCCTTTTAGCAATCATGATCATGATCATGATCTTGATGATGCCTATCCTTCTCAGCAGATTCTCTCTCATTCACTTTCTTCATTTCTTTCCCCAAGCCAAGAATCTCTTTCCCCCTCACTGATTCCTTCTTTTTCCACCTTTCTTTCTCTCTAAACCTTACCTTTATCAATGATGCCATTGTTCCTCTCTCTCTCCTCCTCTTCATCTCTCTTAGTCCCTTTCACCGTTTCAGATTCGACTTCTCCACAACCTCGAAACCCTCCTCCTTTTCATCCCATGTCTTCTTCAAACGTCAACCACCTTTCTCAGCCTTGCATTTATGGTATGTGTTTATGTATCTTCTTTTTTACCTTTTTTAACTAACTCAAATTAAAGTTGTGATCTTGGGAGTTTTTAGTTTATTCCCACCTCATAAGTTTGGGTATTTTTTAATTTCAATTGAGGCTGCTTTGCATTCTAGTTGTTTTTATGTTTGATTGGTATATATTTTTGCTGTTTATTGATTGCATTGTAGTTGATTTGTGTATGTTTATTTTGACACGAGTGATGATCATATTTTCCTTTTCAGTTATTGTGATTGGATTTAGTTTACTTGTACAATGATGAGTGAATTGATAGAAGATGATTGTGGGGTTTAAGCAGGGAATGTCGTTTCTTCGTATGGAGAGAGGAAGTCGAGGTTTATGAAATGGGTGAGTAGGATTTTCAATGGTAGGAGAGTTGCAACACGAGCTCACCAAGTACCTCTGTCTTTTGGCGATGAAAATATGGTTTCTCGTGCACCCATTACATCATTGGTATCATATCTCATCATTCTTAATATGTCCGAATTATTCTTTGTAAGCGTGAATGAAATTCATTCTGTGAAGTTTGGTGTTTCTTGATATTCTATTTTGATTGTTAACATGGATTAATCTAATTGAATGTAGAAGTGATGAAAGTTGAGGATGATTTTTATATTTACCAAAACAGAACTTGAGAGCTTGGTAGTTTTTTTTGTTATGTTTTTTGAATAGTTACAAGCTAACAAGTGGAATTGCATTACTTTCAATATCATCAAAGTCTTCATGAGTATTTAACTCCTTGTGTTTAGACTAGACTCCAGAGTTTTGCTCTTTGATTATAAAAGCTTTGCAGGACGAGCGGTCTCGAGGCAAAGATAAAGACGAGGAATTAGATGGTGCAATTGCTCTCTCTTTGCCTCAAGATCTAAAGAAACCCAATGGCAAGTACTTTTTCTTCTTCTTCTTCTTCTTCTTCTTCTGAATCTACACTTCATCTATTACCGTGACAGTCTGAAGAACTATTATGCAGGAAATAGATGGAGAACAGACAATGATGAATATAATTCACCACCTAACCCTCCATATGGACATACGGATTATCCAGGGGCCTATAGGTAATTTCACAAATTTCGTCTGAGAAGCATGTAATTTTATTGCCAATGTGATCCATATTTCCTTTGTGCCAGTGCTGTTAGTCATGATGCCTCGTTTATCCAATATGATTTGCAGAATATGCGGAGGTTGCAAATGTGAAATCGGGTATGGGAATTATCTGGGATGCATGGGGACATTTTTCCATCCACAATGCTTTTGTTGCTATGCATGTGGTTACCCTATAACCGAACATGAGGTATTGATCAAGGAATTAATATTGCAGGATTAATTATTTGTTTTCATATCCAATTAATGATCTTATTGGTTTCTTTTGTTCAAGTTCTCATTATCAGGACGTGACACGTATCATAAGTCCTGCTTCAAAGAGCTCACTCATCCAAAGTGTGAAGTCTGTCATCAATTTGTATGTACAAAAACATTTTGTTACACCATACTTATCCTATCATCCACATTAATTGATGTTCTGTCTTCTAATTCACAGATCCCTACAAATGGAGTGGGGTTGATCGAGTACAGATGCCACCCGTTTTGGTCTCAAAAGTATTGTCCTTCTCATGAACACGACAACACTGCTAGGTGTTGTAGTTGTGAACGTTTGGAGGTATATATATACTTCTATTACTCGTCTTCAACATTAATGCATAGGAAACTGAAGCTTCTATATATGCTATGTTTGTAGTCGTTGAATACTAGATACATTTCATTAGGAGATGGGCGTAGTATTTGCTTAGAGTGTATGGAGTCGGCTATTATGGATACGGGTGACTGTCAACCATTATACCATGCCATAAGAGACTACTATGAAGGAATGAATATGAGAATCGATCAGCAAATTCCAATGCTTCTTGTCGAAAGATTAGCTCTTAACGAGGCTATTGAAGGGGAGAAACATGTAACGATTTTTGTCCCTTTTCTCCATTTTCACATTCTTGTTAAAAATATTGTTTTTTGTAGCATATATAAGTATTTGGCAGGGTTTCCATCACATGCCTGAAACTAGAGGTTTATGCCTGTCTGAAGAGCAGACTATCACTAGTGTAAGCTCCTTAAATTACGAATAAATAGTACTCATGATATGTATCATCAATGCTACTGTATTATGTGTTGTATATTACGAGTACATATGCAGGTATTGAAAAGACCGAGAATGGAACGTTATGGTCTGGTAGGATTGAGGACACAACCACATAAGCTGATTAGGAGGTGTGAGGTTACTGCTATTCTGGTTTTGTATGGCCTTCCAAGGTATACTTAATGCTCCATTCTTTGTATTATATAACAAGAATTTGGATAGTCTTAATCTTCAAATGTTTTAAAGAGTTTAACATGGATACATGCAGGTTGCTAACAGGAGCAATCCTTGCACATGAGTTGATGCACGGATGGTTACGTCTTAATGGTAATACCGATGGCCTATAGGTTGTGTTTGGATCGAGGGATTTGAAATTCCGGATTTGAAATGAATGGATTTTAAATCATTATCTATCCAAACATCACAAATGGATTTACTAGTTTAAGTTATTTACTCTGAAGGAATTCTTGTCATAATACATTCCATGCATTATTGCAGGGTACCGTAATCTGAGAGCAGAGGTAGAGGAAGGTATCTGTCAAGTACTGGCTCGTTTATGGCTTGAATCGGAGGTAATACCCGAATCAAGAAATATGCCTTCATCATCATCAACTTGGTCATCGTCCAAGAAAGGTGGTAAATCGAGCGCTGAAAATAAGCTAGGCGAGTTTTTTATGCACCAGATAGCCCATGATGCTTCTCCGGCTTACGGAGGAGGATATAGGGCTGCCATGGCAGCCGTCAATACGTACGGATTACGCTCAACCTTGGACCATATTCGACTAACTGGAACTTTTCCTGAGTAATCTCCATTTATAACCTTGGATTTAGCAAATAATATCTCTAATATTATCAAGATTTGATAGAGAGCTAGCTAACATAAAATGGACAAATTCTCCTCAAGAGGCTTGAGTTGATCATCCAAACAGTATGATTAGCTTCCCCTAATATTTTTTGGGGCCTTATTGAGGATTTACTCAAATCGAAACTTCAATATCGAAATTTGGCAGTGGATTGACTGGTCAATGTCACAAGAGTCCTACTATTTTCTATTATATCTTTCTATTATATTTCTTACTTTATTGTATTGATAAGACTGTAAGATGGTCTCACAAGAGTGATATATATTTTCTTTAATAATATCATTCTATTCAATTTCTTGATCGATTTTATTGGTAGATATCAGTTTGAAGTGCTGTAAGAATTAGAAATCCAATATTCAACCTATATTGTAATATTTCTCAGGGATTGGTGGAATAATTTGTCTAATTCTAAACGCTTTTCCAAGTTTATAACGAAACTTCTCACTCTCCCTCCTATATCCTTTATAAGGCAAAGTCTATAAGGCAAAGTCTTGGGTGAGACTGTTTCATGGATCTCATGTTGTGAGATGGGTCGGGTCGGGTTGAACATAAGAAATTATGTAATACTTTTGCGTATATTATGTAATACTTTTCCATATATTAGGTAATACTTTATATTATAAGATGTGTTTTGAGTTGAGTTGAACTATATAAAAAATATGTAATACTTTTATGTGTATCAGGTAATACTTTTATGTATATCAGATAATATTTTTGTTTTATACTTTTATGTGTATCGGGTAATACTTTTATGTGTATCAAATAATACTTTTGTATTATAGGATATATGACCTGAATTGGGTCGGGTCGAGTCTTAAAAAACATGCGGATCCTAGGACTTCCAGGTGCTCTTTTCTCCTCGTGCAACATGTAATACTTTTGTGTATATTATGTAATACTTTTCTATATATCATGTAATACTTTTGTATTTTGCATACATACGAAATAATATAATACAAAATATTACCTGAAAATATAGAAAAATATTACCTAATACACACAAAAGTATCACTTAATTATTATATTCGACCTGACCCGACCCATCTCACGAAATGGGATCCGTGAGACGGTCTTACACAAGACCTACTCCCTCTGTAATTAATTTTACTTTGTATCTAACTTTATTTATTTTATGTTACAAGTTTTTTCTGAATCGTATTTTATTTTATCTTTTTAATAGGGTTAATTAAAAAAAAAAAAAAACAAACTCTCGTTTAATTTGGTAATTTGAACACAATTTTTTTGTTGTTATACATTTTCATAATCGGAGTTTAAGAAATTTCCAATATAATGATGAATTTTCTATTTTTGCAAAATAATACAAGGAATTTAGGAATTTGCAATTCTTAAACAGAGATGTTGTAAACTGAGATGACAAAGGACTTTGTCAGTAAGACAGTAACAATCTTCAACGTCATGTTTATAAAATAAAAACTCGAAATTGTATAAAGAATGTTGTTTAAAATACTTATTTTCCTTGTGATATTTCGGGTGCATGTGAAGTTAACAAAATATCACTGGAAAAATCATAAAAGGAATTAAATTGTGATTTTTTTCTTTTTAAACTTTGTGTATGAAATTTCAAAAAAAAAAAAAAAAAAGTTTAAGTTGTATATTTTTTTTGGAACTTTTTTGTATATATGAAAATGCACATAAAAATTCATGATTAAATTTTAAAAAGAAACAATAATTCATATATTATCTTATAATACTTTTATCACTACGTGGCATATGTAATGTGATGATGTCATTAATATACACGTAACTGTAATCGTAGAATAAAATGAGGTGAGAACTTGTATTTATTCATACATATTTAATTTGCTTCTCTGCTTTCACCTTGTTTAAGTTATTTTTTTAAGTTGGGGGCAGATAAGTGAAGCTTCTAGCTTGATATTCAATATTATGGCGTAAATTTTTTATAAATTAATACTCGATATATTAATAAATTCTATAAAATAATGATTTTTCTTTATCCCAACTTAAATATTTAGAGGATCAATTTGAAACTTGGCCGATTAAAGATGATCGAGCGGATCAGAGATAATTGGTCCGACCAAAGATACAAGAACTCAGATGACTAGAGAGCACAAAATGAAACAAAATCAATCACATTTGAGAATAGCTCAAACCACTTAGAATCTATTTCAAAAGGAGATTTTCAAAGAAGATGACAAATCCAAAACCAAATCATATCCAATATAAATAAGATCAAATCCGTATTTTTCTTATCTAAACCCTAGAATCAAGTGATTTAGTTCTTATTCCCATAGTAATGTATCTTAGGTCTAATTTATAAATAGGACCTCAATTATCATTTAAAAAGATCGAGATTATTTGGATCCAAAATTCATTGTATTAAAGCACTAAGAGAACTATATGAGCCGATTAAATTTGCCTGAGTAGGCTCCGGGCATAGTCTTGTCAGAATGAGTAGACTAAAAATGAGTCGACTAAATTTTTCCGAGTAGGCTATGGGCACAGTCTTATCAGAACGAGTCGACTAAATTTTCCCAAGTAGACTCCGGACACAGTCTTATCTAAGTAGAACAGGCGACTAAATTTGTCCGAGTAGGCTCCGACCAGAATGAGCCGACTAAATTTGCTCGAGTAGGCTCCAAGTACAGTCTTGTCTAAATAGAACGAGCCAACTAAATTTGTTTAAGCAGAATGAGCCACTAAATTTATCTGAGTAGGCTCAGAATACAGTTTTATCTATACGAGCCGACTAAATTTGACTAAGCAGAACAAGCCACTAATTTTGTTCGAGTAGGTTTTGGGTACAATCTTGTCTATTTTCTTGATTTTATTATCCGACTTAATTCTTTCAAGTTGGATTGATTTATTTGAGTGTTCAATAGGAATTTATACTCAAATAAATTCTGACGTCAACAGAATATATAATATATACATTTCAAATTAATTAACAAAAAAAAGATATATGCATTTCTAATGAGCATATACATTAAATTTACAAGTTATAAATATTTAAAAAGTCCTTACATTGAATATAAGAAAAATAAGTATTTGCTATAGCATAAAACATTAATAATTGTTTTTAAAGAATTTTTAGACAACATTTTGTCTCTACATTACTATCATAAAAGCCTTCTGGTAAATAATTTTTTAACGAATTTTGTGTAAAATCGTCTCATGAATCTCAATTCGTGAAAGAGATGTATCAGATCAGACATATAAAAATCATGTAATATTTTTGTATATTAAGTAATAATTTTTGTGTATATTAGCTAATACTTTTGTATTATATTATGTAGTATGTGTAAATAATACAAAAGTATTACCTAATATGTAGAATTTTTTTACATAATATACATAAAATTACATGTTGCACGCGGAAAATTATCTCGAAATATCCTGGATATTTCTCCGATATTTTTATTTATTTTCGAGTGACCATAAAATTCCAATATTTTTATTTTTTCACCAAAATATCGATATCAGTGACTTCATAGTATAAATTATATGATTTTTTAACCAAAATATTTGTAAACTTCATCCTATAAATTATAGAAAAATAAGTGAAATATTGAAGAAATATTGATAAATATCGATGAAATATTGATAATATCGGTTTCAATTTTGATATCGGTATTGATAATATCGGTATCAATTTTGATATCGGTGACATCTTATAATATAAAAATATTACTTAATATATATAAAAATATTACTTAATTTATACAAAAGTGTTACATAAGTTTTTATATTCGATCTGACCCGACTCACAGAATGGAAACCGTGAGACGGTCTTACTAAAAACTTTGTCATTATCAATTTATATTAATATTTTTTGCAACAATTTATTGTCGCAATTTTTTTTATTGTAAATATTCATTTATGTCCTAAATTTAAACAAAAAGATAGTTATTTCCGGTAATTTTTTCCCATACGATCACATACGTTTCATGATTATCTCAATATTGTGGAAGAAAATGTTAATTTAAAAACTAAATAAAATCTTAAAAGGAATATACGTATATCTTCGGATTGTATTATATATGGGATACACAATGAAATTAAGAGAGGTGTATTCAATTGGGATTCTATTGGATTTTTTTTTTGATTTTAAAAAGTCTGTGAATTTAGAAAATCCATAAACTCCATGTAGAGTTTGACTGACTTTTTTTATTGATTTACATGGATTTTCATAGATTTGATATGATTATGGAATACACTTTTTTATTGATTTACATGGATTTCCATAGACTCCGGTGCTGGAACTATTGATGCAAATGTATATGGAACACACTTATATATAAAAAAAGTTATCCAAATTATTTAGAAAAAATACCAAAAATATATTAGTTCCAAAAAAAAAATACATTATTATTCATCATTATTATTCTCATCTTCATTCTCATCATCTTCATTTCCATCACTGTTATACCTCGACCTCATTTCCCACATAGCATTAACAATACTCGATCGTGGGTAGAGGTGTCAAAATGGGCTAGGCCAGTTGGGCCAACCCGCCCTGCCATATATAAAAGGTGGGTTGAGCCGGATATTTTGAAGCTTGTAAAAAAGTGGGCCTAAACAGATTGGCCCATTTGGGCCGTGGGCTGGGGTGGGTTGGGGCGGGCTGGCCCACCTTTTTTTAATTTTTTTAATTAATTAAAAATACTAAAAATAGTAGAAAACCCTAGTGAAGATCTTATAGTATTCAATATCATGGAGAATATTGATGAAGAATAAGGAGAATATCTTGTAGTGTCCAATATATAGTTATGTGATGAATGTTGCATTTTTTATTAGCTAATAGAATGTATTTATGTATAGTGGATTAATGGTTAGAAGAAAAAAAAAAGTGGGTTGGCCCACCCAACCCACGACCTACCGGTGGGTTGGGCTAGGTTGGGATTTAAAAACCCGCTCAATAAAAAGCCCGCCCTGCACCGTCCCGTCAAAAGGTGGGTTGTGGGCCGGCTCGTCGCGCTGGCCCGTTTCGACAGCTCTAATCGTGGGTGGGTGGAGAGATCGACGACGGTGAGACGGCTGGTGTGCGGTTGCAGAGGTGTGTACGTCGATGGCGGTGGTGACACACAAAAACTTTAAAGCAAACTATCCATACACATAATCCAACAAAGTAATAGCAAATAGTTTCAACCAATCCATACACAAAATCCAAAACAAAGAACAACAAAAGATTTGTGTAGTATCTTTGTTAGAAGAACAACGAAGGTTTTTTTTTCTTCTGACCTTTCGTCTTCAGAGTTCTTTGAGAGAATACTTAGAAATCTCTGGTTGTTAAAAGAGATTTTGGAGAGTGAAATCTATTTATATTTTTGGAAGAGAATCAAAGAAAATTCATAGAGTATTAAAATTCATAGACTGTTGAATACCTAAAGAATATTTTAAGACTTTTTAAAATCTGTATTGAATACCTTAGGATTTTTAAAGACTTTTGAAAATTCGAATTGAATACCCCATATGTTGAATACCTAAAGATTTTTTAAGACTTTATAAAATCCGTACTGAATACCTCAGGATTTTTAAAGACTTTTGAAAATTCGGATTGAATACCCTCAGATTTTGAAAGTCTAAAACAATCCTACAGACTTCACAACCAATACATCCCCCTAACTCTATAAATACCAAGTGAGATCTTCTAATACATTTCATCTTCTATTCCAAATGAATTACTACACGCCACATGTATTATATAACTAAATATCTTGAAACATACACCAACCAAATTAATTATTTGCTCACATATATCATATGACATTAATTAGTGTCTATTAAATATCTTGAAACATAATACCAACCAAATTAATTAGTTGCTCACATGTATCATATGACATCACTAATTAACACGTGACATTTATGTAATAGAAACCTAGACCCTAAAAATAAAGGCATAAAATATATTCCATCATTAAGAAATTAAATAAAATGAAAAGCATGCGCATGGCATCATCAACAGCGGCGGCGATCATGGTGGTGTGCATGACCACCACCGTGTTTCTACCACCGTCCGTCGCCCTCCAGTGTTCATTCCACGACGGTGCAAGGCAAGATAGAATAAAGTATTACTTGAACTGCATGAAGAGTGTGGAAGAAGATCCACGGGGATGCAGGTACTGTGGCTGTACCGGATTATTCCCCGTCCTTATTCTTTAAGGGCAATTAAGACTTCTTATCTACTCCCCTGCCCTTATTTTTCAAGGGCATTTGAGGATGGTAGGAGCATATTCCCTTGCTAATATAGAATAAGGGCAGATGAGATGATTGATTATGGAGATGCTCATAGGAGATTAAACACATGTCGTCATACTTTAAGGACAACAGCTATTGGAAATTGTTTTTAAAAAGTTGGTGTTAGATCAATCTTTGACCAATTTTTATATGTTGTTTCATTTATTAGAAACTTATTTGATATTGGAAATTAGTTTTAAAAAGTTGGTGTTGATCAATCTTTGACCAATTTTTATATGGTGTTTCATTTATTAGAAACGAAAATAAATTGTTAATTTGAAATCTACATTTTGAATATAGATAAATTTAGAGTATTTATTTTCTCAAATCCAATTTCGAAAAAACATGTTTACGTGGATTTCTTCCAAATAAATAACTAGAGAAAATGGCCCGAAATAACCCATTTGTCTATATATGTGCCTCAAATACCCCCCCTTTTAAATTAATGCCCTAAATACCCTATTCCTTATATTAATGTCCCAATCTACCCTTTTTTTTTTTTTGAAAACAAGGACCGAGTACTACTACTCTGACACATCTCATTGACTTGTATTTGTGTAATTTTTTTAATTAAATGACTTGTATAATGTATTTTTTTTTAATTAAATGACTTGTATTACTAATTAAACGAATACTCACATGAAATAATAAATTATTTATTAGTAATAATTTTAAATTTGCATCTAATTATTTATAATTTTAAATAATTAGTAACATTATATAAATTATATAATAATTTATAATAATTAGTAACATTATATAAATTGAAGGAACGGCAATTTTTTATAATATTTAGGGTGTGCACGACATTTTTTTCAATAATTGTCGTGCCCCCCTTTATTTTTTCAAAAAATTTTGTAAAATTTTCTTTAGTGTTATAATTAGTGAAAAACTAATTTTGAAATTTGCATTGTAATTATTAATAATTTTAAATGATTAGTATTAATTTTCCAATTTTTTCAAAATTGCCGTTCCCACTCTTATTATATATTTTATACGAATTAAATAATTATTTATGTCTTATTATATTATATATAATTACAAAAATGGCAATTTTATGCAAATTGTTATCTTATTTAATTATTATATTATAATTGCCGTGTAGTTTTTTTTTTTTTGATTTTACTTATTTTGCTAATTACATCTTATATTATTTAATACATTATATTCAAATAAAAAATAATAATAAGACTTATAATATATTGACAATAATATATAAATAAGGAACGGCAATTTTTTTTAATATTTAGGGGGTGCATGGCAATTTTTTCAATAATTGCCGTGCTCCCCTATATTTTTTCAAAAAAACGTGTAAAATTTTCTTTAGTGTTATAATTAGTGAAAAAATTATTCACAAGCTAATTTTGAAATTTGCATTGTAATTATTTGATTAGTATTAATTTTCCAATTTTTTCAAAATTGCCGTTCCCACTCTCTTATTATTTATTTTTGATACTAATTAAATAATTATTTATTTCTTATTATATTAGATTATATTACAAGTGGGAACGGCAATTTTATGCAAATTCTTATCTTATTTGATTATTATATTATAATTGCTGTGTAGTATATTTATATATTTTTTACTTATTTTGCTAATTACATCTTATATTATTTAATACATTATATTCAAATCAAAAATAATAATAAGACTTACAAAATATTGGCAATAATATATAAATAAGGAACGGTAATTTTTTTAAATATTTAGGGGGTTCACGGTAATTTTTTCAATAATTTCCGTGCCCCCCTATATTTTTTCAAAAAAACGTGTAAAATTTTCTTTAGTGTTATAATTAGTGAAAAAATTATTCAAAAGCTAATTTTGAAATTTGCATTGTAATTATTCATAATTTTAAATGATTAGTATTCATTTTCCAATTTTTTTCAAAATTGCCGTTCCCACTCTCTTATTATATATTTTATACTAATTAAATAATTATTTATGTGTTATTATATTAGATTATATTACAAGTGGGAATGGCAATTGGTCAAAATTTTGAAACACTAATTATATTTATGTTTTACAAAATTGCCGTGCCCACTAAATATTATATTTTACACTAAATTGCCGTTCCCACTAAATAACACTAATGATGGTAAAATTTTTACGAACGACAATTTTATGCAATTATTGAAAAAATATATTTTCTAAGTATAAGTCTTATTATTATTTAATTTTCCGTTCCCACTAAATAACACTGATTATATTAAAATATTAAAATAACACAAATTTTGAAAATATTGTAAAATATATAGTTAGTGTTATTTTGTAAAATATAATTAGTGTTATTATATTATAGTTACTTATTTATAATTGCCGTGTAGTTTTTATTTTTATTTATATTTTTATTTTATTATATATAATTACAAGTGGGAACGGCAATTTTATGCAAATTGTTATCTTATTTAATTATTATATTATAATTGCAGTGTAGTTTTTTTTTTTTTTTACTTATTTTGCTAATTACATGAATTCAAATTGTACACTTATATAATATAATACATTACATTAAAATCAAAAATCATAAGACTTATAAAATATTTTTAAGATGTGTTAATATAATAAATACACTTTTGTACCTTGTAATAAATACACTTTTGTAATACCCTAATAGATATAAATTGTAAGGTAAATGCACTAAATTACAATTTCACTAAATGAAGATGTGGTCAATTGAATGGACATTGAAAGTACAAAAGTAAGAAGCACATGCATGACTTATATGACATATATGACACAATGGCATGCATGAC
Source organism: Scutellaria barbata (assembly GCA_028654395.1). Lineage (NCBI taxonomy): Eukaryota > Viridiplantae > Streptophyta > Magnoliopsida > Lamiales > Lamiaceae > Scutellaria > Scutellaria barbata. The sequence goes on along the minus strand of CM053649.1, from coordinate 6,160,003 downwards.
ACAATGACACAAAGTTAAGTTGTTTGGCATTTTATCATGTGATATGGAAATTTTGTTGAAACTTTTATCAAATTTTGTTTCACTTTTCTACCTATTTGGACACGGCACTTTCATCTCTTCCTCTCACCTTTTCTTCCTCCCTCACCATAAACGGCCATTGAAGAAGCTTGGAGAGGTTGTCACCATAAACGGCCATTGAAGAAGCTAGCTTGGAGAGGTTTTCACTTCAAAAATTATAGGAAAATTGCATACATTTATCGGGTTAGTAAACGGCAATTTTTTGTATGTATTTTTTCGTCGAAAGTTTTCCCATTAATTCATTAAATTAGGGATGCAATTATGTTTTATGTTTCTACAATTTTTGTTGCAAGTGTATGAATGAAAGTATGTTGACAAAATCGTTTTGAGAATTTAGGGTTTTTAGGGTTTTTGAAAATTTATGGTTTTTATGTTGGAAAATGAAATTCATATGTTGAATAATATGTTCAATGTGGAATAAATAAATTGTTTCACAATTTTTTCCACTAGGGAACGGCAATTTTGGAAAAACAAATCACGAAAAAAACATGAGAAAAAAAACATTGGGTACATATGTTGCCTTTTAGGGTTTATATGTTAAATTATGTTGGAGATGAAATTGATATGTTGAATAATATGATGAATGTGGAATAAAATGTTGGAAAAATCATAATATGTAGTTGAACGGCAATTTTCGAAAAAAAAAATAGGGGGCACGACAATTTCACAATAATTGCCGTTCCCCCCCCTTTTTTTAAAAAAAATTGCCTTTTAGGGTGTATATGAATAATTTAAAAGGGTGTATATCTTATATTTGTTGAATGTGGACTACATTGTTGAAAAATGATGTTTAAATAGTACACGGTACTTTTGGAAACAAAATAGGGGTTATTTTTTATTTTTTTGCAAATAATTGGTTTATATGTTAAATTATGTTGGAGATGAAATTGATATGTTGAATAATATGTTGAATGTGGAATAAAATGTTGTAAAAATCATGATATGAACATGAACGACAATTTTTAAAAAAAACAATAGGGGGCACGGCAATTTCATAATAATTGCCGTTTCCCTTTTAAAAAAAAAATGCCTTTTAGGGTAATTATGAATAATTTGTTGAAAGTTGACTAAATTGTCGATAAATGATGTTTAAATAGTACACGACACTTTTGGAAACAAAATAGGGGCTATTTTTTATTTTTTTGCAAATAATTGGTTTATATGTTAAATTATGTTGGAGATGAAATTGATATGTTGAATAATATGTTGAATGTGGAATAAAATGTTGCAAAAATCATGATATGAACATGAACGACAATTTTTTTTTAAAAAAAAAGGGGGCACGGCAATTTCACAATAATTGCCGTTTCCCCTCATGAATTTTTTAAAAAAATGCCTTTTAGGGTAATTATGAATAATTTGTTGAAAGTTGACTAAATTGTTGCAAAATGATGTTTAAATAGTACACGGCACTTTTGGAAACAAAATAGGGGCTATTTTTTATTTTTTTGCAAATAATTGGTTTATATGTTAAATTATGTTGGAGATGAAATTGATATGTTGAATAATATGTTGAATGTGGAATAAAATGTTGCAAAAATCATAATATGAACATGAACGACAATTTTTAAAACACGAAAATAGGGGGCACGACAATTTCTCAATAATTGCCGTTTCCCCCTTTTTTTGTTTTTAAAAAAATTCCTTTTAGGGTAATTATGAATAATTTGTTGAAAGTGGACTAAATTGTTGCAAAATGATGTTTAAATAGTACACGGCACTTTTGGAAAAAAATAGGGGTTATTTTTTATTTTTTTGCAAATAATTGATTTATATGTTAAATTATGTTGGAGATGAAATTTTTTTGTTGAATAATATGTTGATTAACTTGTAATTTTGTAGACATTAACTTGTAATTTTTTTCATATGCTCTAATTTTGTAGACACTTTATGACGAACCCTATTGTCATGTGTTGTAAAACATGCATTCGCAAAATTTGCATGGATTTTATTTTGTTATGAATATCTCATGTGTTTGCATGATCCGTGTGATTATGTTATAAGTATTATTATTTAGGGTATACGGCTTAGGGTTTGGACGCAATTTTTAAGTTTTTTTGTTTTACTATTTATCAATCTAAATGTTTGTACATTTGCTGCGTAAGACATTTTTTGAGTGCTAACTAATAAGATTTTGTGTGTTAATAATGTAGATGGATTTGAGTTGGGTGCGTCCACATTGTCAGGGCCGTTTATCTAAAATTAACGGGTATACTCGTTTGAGTATACTACAGGACATTAAGGTCGCTTTAGGAGAGCAAGGGACAGACTGCCTTATCAATTTCTGTGGGACGTGTTTCGGCCACTTTCTGTTATGGGAGACCTCGACTGAGACATGCAAGTCGTTTCTTCATGTTCTTATTGTAACACCTAGGAATTTAAAAAAAAAAATAGAAATAAATATATAATATATATATTACCTTAATGTATACATAATTATATGATATAACTTATAATATATGTTATATAGTATTAGATTATATAATATTAAGATATATATATATGATATAATTATATCATAAGTTATAGATATTAAGATATATAATTCATAAGTTATATAAACATGATTATAACCTAAGCTATTATGCATGTAACCTAAGCCTATTACGTGAAGTACATATATACATGATAGAATTATATAGCTTAAGTGGTATAGCATGGGATTACATTGTAGAGTAGGCTTGTAGGTAGGTGCTAAGTCAATTTATTTCTAGAAGCTTAATCATGGAAAAGGTATGGGATAAAGATAATTCCTTTCCCACTCTTCGGCACTTTCAAAACAAGCAACCAAGACATTTCTTTTCTTTCTCTTTTCCCTCAACCTTGCTGCCGCTTTGACCACTATTTTTCCATCGCCGATCATCCGTTTTCCGGCAAGGTAATCGGGTAAAGGTATAGACCTCTTCAAGCTCATCATAAAGATGGGTTCGAAATTACGAAACGTAGCCATTTCCTCTTGCAACTGTACTCTCTCTTGGCTGCTGTTCTGGACGCTGCTGCTGCCGCCGTTCGCCACTGAGTCGGGTCGGAGCTGGTGCGAGGCTTGCACGGGAGCGTCGGGTCGAGACTGCCGCTGGGAGCGGCGGTTGTGCTAGCTGTACGGGGCTGAGCTGGGGGCGGCTCTACTCTGTTCTGCTGGCTTTTGTCTGTTGTGCGTGTGTGTGAGTCAAGCGTTGCTAGTGTGTGTGGTGTGTGCATGAGTCGGTGTGGCTGGTCGGAGTGGGTTTGGCCGGAGTTGAGCGCGCGGTGGTTGTTTCGCCGCCGCCGCGGCTGCTGCAACAGGGGCTTGTGCAGGTAGTTTTAGGGTGTGGTCTAGGGTGTTGTGGGGTGGTGAGGAGTCGCCGGTTGTGGTGGACCGACGGCCTGCAGGGGTGGTGACCGGGGGTGGGGAAAACTACAGCGACGGGGGTAGGCTGGTTGGTGAAGAGGGGTTTCCTTTTGCAAATTTAATGAATTCAAGGGGCAAAGATGTAAATTGGATTTGCTAAAATTGAATTAGAGCCTAATTAGTCTATGAAATTGCATATGAACCCTTAAGTAATTAAATCATGCATGAAGACCACCAAAATATGAATGATGATAAACGAACCCTTAAATTTATCGAAATTACATAGTTTTCCTTATTGTTGATGATAGTATGCATGTTTTTTTTAGATTTATTGAAGTTATGTTAAAGATATAGGTTTTCATTTGATATTATACTATATTAGAAGGTATAGATGTTATCATATAATTACTAAAAATTTAACATATGAAAACGGGACTAAATTAGATGATAAAGATAAATTATTTTAATTAGTTTATATTACTTTAGACTCTTTAAACATCAATTAGGGCATAAAACCCTAGGTTTATTATAGAACTAATTACGAAAATCTAGTTTAGGACGGATTTTTGGACTTAAATGTTATTATGTTATTTATTACATTTTTAGCTAAAGCATTTTACTTGGAATTATAATTTAAACCTATGTTTTGCAAGATTGCTTTTGAGGCTAAAAATTATAACTTATAAATATAATGCTAATTAAATAAATTTTACGATTTAATTATTATTTTTAATTTAAGGATAAATAACCCTAAAATTCATATCTATTTTAATCCGAATTATTAATTTAGAATCAAATTTATAAATAATAAATTATATGTATTTAATTACAAAATAGGTTATAGTTAATTCCAAAATTAGGGTTTATCTTAAAAATATTAATTTATTTAAATCGATCATAATTCGATTAGAGTTTAAGTTGGACCCTTAATGTTTGTAGGCGATACGCCAGAGTTTGCGTCGTAGATAATCTGGAAATCTAAAAGCTTTTGATCAACTGCTCTTCAGGTGGGGAAAATTTCTAAGTCGGTATTTATATTACTTTCAAAATATTTAAATTACGAATTTTATTATGCTATATGAAATGTGTTGGGTTTATGTGCTGAATATATGAAATGTTACTATATGATAGGATGAAATGTAATAGATTTTGATAAGACAAAACGTGTAATAGATTAGAACCTTAGCTATCTGGATAAGTCTTTAAAGTAAATTTGCTAAGGCAAGGATGCTGGAAGGACTTGAAGATTCTGCCAAGTAGCCAGGAAGCCGAAGTCCCTGCTACCTGCATACTGTATCGAGCAACCAGCAAGCAAAGCTCTAGAAGGATGCTACAAGGAACCTGGAGATAATCAAGGAAGCTGACTGACTCAAAGAGGATACTACCAGATACATCAGAGTCAATGCAACCTGACTAGCCAGTAGAGTCACTCCAGTTCCAACGAATCAGAATCTGCCATGTGTGATAAAGCAGCAAGGACACAGTACAAACAGTCTGCAGAATGAAGTTGCGCAGACAAAGGACAAGCAGTTGCAGAACAGAATGAAGGCATTTCAGAACAGGTGTCAGAAGATCGGCAGAACTAATCAGGAAGAGACACCTCATCATGCAAAGGACTGCCCTCCCAACGGGCAGAAAACTACCTGATACCTATAAATAGGAGTCTGTTTTTCAAAAGAAAAGAAGAGAGGAGAAACAATGATCATACACAACCAAGAGAGAACTGAGAAGCAAATAGACGCACAAGCTTATACTCTCAAGTTAATCAGACTGAGCAAGCAGCAAGCCAGCTACCTTTATGTTCTTCTGAAGTTCAAGGAGCCTGCTGCATTTGATTGTGCTCTAACCTTTCATTTTATTCTAAATCTGATAGGAGTCGCTTAGGCAGGTGTTGAAACTGCTAAGTTGTAATCTCTCTGAAGAAAAGAAAGGATCCTATGTGGGTCGGTTAACCTGTGTGGAGATCCTGTGTGGGTCGATAGTTGGTCACTGTGCAGCTACCTGTGTGGATAGAGCTGACAGTTTGTTTAGAGTTTAGTTTGTGTTAGCTGAGTCTATTGTAAATCAAACTAGCTTTAACGAAGTTCCTCCTTGTGAAGGAGTAGAGAGGACGTAGAGGGATTACTCCACCCTTGAACCTCTATAAGCTTGCTTGTGCCTTTTATAGCTTCCTATCTATCTATCTATCTGCATCTAAGCATACTGCATTAAAAGCGCGTTTCGAAAAACATAAGTATTTCCGCTGTGCATTACATTCTCTGACTAAGTCCTGAGGTCACTGCCTGAGCAGGAACCTATCGAGCAGTAAGCTTACTAGCTACCTGTTCATCAGGGACTTAACATTCTTTGGAGTAAAAGTTGAAAATTTGATAAGGTTAATTCACCCCCCCTCTTAACCTTATACCACTGGGACCAACAAGTGGTATCAGAGCGGGTTGGATTAGAAACCCAATCTGTCTTGTCAATTCCCTGATCCCTGTTTTTCGAAAATCTGCATACACTGCTTTCATCATATCATGGACACACACAAGCTTCCTATGTTCTCTATTGAAGAGTATGACGATTGGAAGATTAGAATGCATGCACATCTCTCAGCTATGCATGACGAAATGTGGATGGTTATCATGGATGGACCTCCAAGGATCACCAAACCTAATCCAATATTCGCGAGAGCTGCCGAAGTTGGCGATGCAGGAGCCATTCCCCACCAAGCTGTGATTGACAAACCGAGGGAAGAATGGTCGGCTGATGATAGAAGACGAGCTAACCTGGACAATGTAGCCAAGAACGCCTTGTTTGTTACTCTGGATAAAGGAACCTTTAACAAGGTCAAGACATGCAAGACTGCCATGGATATATGGAACAAACTTGAACAAATCTGCGAAGGAACAAAGCTGACTAAGGAGAACAAGGTGTCTACAGCAACCCAGAAATTCGAGCTGTTCGAGATGCTCCCTGAAGAGACCTTAGAGCAGATGGATCTGAGGTTTACAAACATTGTAAATGAGCTTGAATCCCTGGACAAATTCTACACTCAGAAGGAGAAAAATATGAAAGTGCTAAGAGCACTACCTGCAGAATGGGATAGCAAAACTACTGCAATGAGGGTGTCAATGGATCTAAAGTCAATGAGTACCTTTGACCTATTCTCTAACTTAAAAGCCTTCGAATATGATATCAACAGAAGGAAGCTGAAGAATCTAGCACAAAGGTAACTGTCCTGACAGCCAGAAACATAAAAGACTCTGGAGCTATCTGCAGTAAGCAGGGTGAGCCACCTGCCGAGGGTACTGATGAAGAAATGGCCCTTCTTCTAAGAAATTTCAAGAAATTCATCAGATACAACAGAAAAGGAGACTTTAAGAAGTTTCAGGCACCTCCCCAACAACCCATTGTTCAGCAACCAAACCAGGATATGTCCGATCTCTGCTACAATTGCCGAAAACCAGGACACTATGCCAAAGAGTGTCCTCACCCTAAAGTCAACAGGTACCCCAATGGAGAGTCATCCCAGAAAAGGGAAAAACGAAGAGAGGAACGGAGGAGAAGTAAAGCCTTCCTAAGTGAGATGGAAAAAGGCAAGGAACCTTCCAAGGAGGCTCAGCAAGATGCGGACTCCTCTGATGATGACAGTGACTCCTCATCCTCGGAAGATGAAGCACTTATCTGCCTGATGGCACAGGAAGCTGAGGATAGCGAGGATGATGAGGTAATATATCCTAACCAACTCATAATGGAAGAGAAAAAGTCTAAAACAAGCCTCTCCCTTAAACAAATCATAAGCGAATTCGAACAGATAAACTCAATTCCTGAGGAGCTAAAACTCGAAAATGAGATGCTCAGAAGGGAAAACAAACAGCTAGCTGAAAAACTATCTGCATATGAGCTTGATAGCTCAAAGTGCAGTAACCTCCTAGAGCAAGCATCTAAGCTCAATCTGAGAATTGCCAAACTTGAGAATGAGAAGAGTGATCTTCAAGCAGTTATAGGATCCTTTAGCAAGTCAGCTAAAGAAGCCAAGGAATGCATGAATTTGGGCAAAAGTCCATTTGATAGGACAGGCCTAGGATACTGTGCAGGAACCTCTCAAGGAACAGCAAGATCATCTAAAACTATTGTTTTCATTCGAGCTGGAACCCCAAAAGAAAATGAGTTAACCAATAACTCAACAGCAAGCTTGGAGAACGCAATAGACAAGGGCAAGAGACCCATGTGCACATCCTTAGGGGATAAGCCTGTTTTCAAAAGCTGGCTACAGCAGAATAAATCTGCTGATAGAAACAAGAGAAAACAGCAACTTACAAGGATGCTGAACAGAAACCTCTATCCCACCAATACTAAGACCAGAATGTCTAAACCTAAACGAGCTCATGCTCAAGGGAAGTATAGTGGAGGACCTCACTTCAAGAGTGACGGGTATACACAGATTGTACACACACTTCAATATCCGAAGGATACCTCCTATAGACGAATCCACCAAGTCTACAACAAAACAATTGTTGTGAGACAAGTTTGGATTCCAAAAGGTACTAACAAAGAAGGACCCGTACTTGTATGGGTACCTAAGAACCAGTAATCTCTATTTTACAGGTACCTACAGCAGGATCCAGCAAGGAAGTATGGTACATTGATAGCGGGTGTTCGAGACACATGACTGGAGACAAAGAAATCCTCAAGAACTTTCAACAGTGCAAAGGACCCAAAGTAATCTTCGGAGACAACTCCAAGGGAAGCACTAGAGGAGTTGGAACTCTCATCAAAGGAAACACTCACATTAAAGAAGTGTCGTATGTCAAAGGCCTAAAATACAACTTGCTAAGCATAAGCCAATTTTGTGACAAAGGTTACTCAGTGGAGTTCAATCACAACAAATGCCTGATAAGGGACAGCCAATCCAAGGAAGTAAAGCTATCAGGAACTAGAAAAGGAAACATCTATGTAGCTGACTGGAGCTCAGTAACCACAGCTACCTGCTTCATAGCAAAAGGATCATCAGAAGCTAGCTGGCTATGGCACAAACGGATGAGCCATCTGAACTTCAAAACGATCAACAAATTAGCCAGGAAAGGACTGGTCAGAGGGCTACCCGATATGGTATACAAGAAAGAGAGTCTATGTGAAGCATGCCAAAAGGGAAAGCAAACTAAAAGATCCTTCAAAAACAAGATACAAAGGTCAACTGAAAGAGTGCTAGACCTACTACACATGGATCTGTTCGGACCGGTAGAACCAGTAAGCATGAGTGGAAGAAAATACACACTTGTAGTGGTGGACGACTATTCAAGATTCTCATGGACACTATTCTTGACAAAGAAATCAGACATTCAGCGAAGGTTACCGGAGCTACTGAAGAAGCTGCAGACCGAAAGGAGCCTGAACATTATCAAAATTCGAACAGATAGAGGCACTGAGTTCACAAACAAGTTTATTGAAGAGTACTGCTCTAACAATGGAATCAAGCATGAATACTCAGCAGCTAGGACGCCGCAACAAAATGGTGTTGCAGAGAGGAAAAACAGAACCCTAAAGGAAGCTGCGAGGACCATGCTAGCTGAAGCACAGCTACCCAAGAGATTTTGGGCAGAAGCAATCAACACAACATGCTATACCCAGAACAGATGCATTATCAACAAAGATTTGAATAAAACTCCTTATGAGCTATGGTTCGGTTATACTCCAAATATTGAACACTTTCATATTTTTGGATGCAGGTGCTATGTACTCAACAATGGAAAAGATTACTTGAAAGCATTCGACTCAAAGTCAGATGAAGGAGTATTCTTAGGATACTCCTCGGTAAGCAAAGCTTTCAGAATCTTCAACAAGAGAACACTTGTTGTAGAAGAAACAGTACATGTGGATTTTGATGAACCACACTGTTCTAAGGCTGAAATAGATGAACTTAATGAAGATCTTGGAAAAACTCACATCACCAACACTCGTGTTGAATATATTGATGCTGAGTTACCAAATCTCCAAAATATTGAGTCAACTCAAAATCAGCAACCTGCACCTACACAGCAACATGGAGAACAGGAACCTACTCCAAATCAGCAGGCACCTGTAATACAAGAAGATATACACCACCCTGAAGGAATTCAACTGGAAGTACAGTTAGAAATACAGCACGATCCAAATCGGCAAGCTGAACAGGACGATCACGAGCAACCTGCTGAAATTCAAAATGAACAACAGGTTGAAGAAATTAGAAGGAAATGGCTAAGGAATCATCCAAGGAATCAGATCATAGGAGATTCCACCTCTGGAGTGAAAACAAGAAGAAACAACCCCCATGAAGCAATGTTTGCTTGCTTTATTTCACAAACAGAACCAAGCTGCATAGAAGATGCTCTAGAGGACACCAACTGGATACAGGCAATGCAAGAAGAGCTTAATGGATTTGAAAGAAATCAAGTATGGTATTTAGTTCCCAGACCTACTCACCAAGGAGTAATCGGCACAAAATTGGTATTTAAAAACAAACTCGATGAAGAAGGACAAGTAGTCAGAAACAAGGCAAGACTAGTAGCAAAAGGTTACTGCCAGGAGGAAGGAATAGATTTTGAAGAAACATTTGCACCTGTAGCAAGACTAGAAGCAATCAGGATCTTTCTAGCCTATGCCGCTCACAACAATCTGACAGTCTACCAGATGGATGTCAAAAGCGCTTTTCTCAACGGACTGCTCGCTGAAGAAGTGTATGTGGAGCAACCTCCAGGATTTGAAGAAAATCCAGGAACCATGGTCTTCAGGTTGAAGAAAGCTCTCTATGGGCTAAAGCAGGCACCTAGAGCCTGGTATGATACTCTCTCGAAGTATCTACTTGATAATGGATTCAAAAAGGGCAAGGTGGATAAGACACTCTTCAGAATCCAAGATGGAGATAGCATACTGCTCGTTCAGATTTATGTCGATGACATTATCTTCGGATCAACAAACAAAGAATTGTGCCAAAAATTTTCAAGTCTCATGCAATCCAAATTCGAAATGAGCATGATGGGAGAACTAAGCTTCTTTCTCGGTCTACAAGTCAAACAACTGAGCAATGGAACCTTCATCAATCAAGCAAAATACACTAAGGAATTGATAAAGAGATTTGGATTGGAAAATGCAAGCACAATAAGCATACCGATGATAACATCAGGAAGCCTAGACAAGGACACTGATGGCAAAGCAGTAGACGTTACAAAGTACAGAAGACTAATTGGGTCACTGCTCTACCTGACAGCAAGCAGACCAGATATCATGTTCTCAGTGGGAATGTGTGCGAGATATCAAACAGCTCCAAAAGAATCACATATGATCGCAGCCAAACGAATTATAAGATACCTCAAAGGAACCCAGGAAGCTGGTCTATGGTACCCAAGAGAAGGAGGACTCAAACTTATTGGTTATACTGACTCTGATTTTGCAGGTTGCAAAATTGACAGGAAAAGCACCAGTGGTACCTGCCAGCTACTAGGAAACAAACTGGTATCATGGTTCTGCAGAAAACAAACCTCTATAGCAACCTCAACAGCCGAGGTCGAGTATGTTGCTGCAGGAAGCTGTTGTGCACAAATTCTATGGATACAACAGCAACTAAAGGACTACGGAATTGAAGAGAAGGAAACACCTATCCTATGTGACAATTCAAGCGCAATAGCTATCACCCACAACCCAGTTCTACATTCAAGAACCAAACACATTGATATCAGACACCACTTCATCAGAGATCACGTTGAAAAGAAAGATATATCTTTGCAAAAAATGCATACTGATCTACAGCTAGCTGACATATTCACAAAGCCTCTATGCAAATCAAGATTTTCGTTTCTAAGAAACAAGCTGGGAATAATCAATTTATGATAAATTTTCTATATAACTCTATATCTTTCTGTTAAAATGGCTATAATATTCAGGGGGAATCATAGGCAGGACGAAGGAAAAACAGCAACCTAAAGGTTACTGCTCAAGGTCCCTGGACAGTTACTGGATACAATGTTACTGCTCTGAGCTACCTGCAGGATCCAGTAACTGAAGCGCGTGAAAAGAGGAACAGTTACCCCACAGTTAGCAACCGTTTTTGTAGGAAACTCCTCGATATTCACAAAATATCACATCAAGTCCTTACGCACACGTACACTGCGCCAAAAATCTCAACCATTGGATTAAGGGTCTTTTCGAATTCAAGATCAATCAGAACCGTCAGATCATTTCTCACCAAAATTCAAATATAAGGGAGTCTTTCTTCTCACTCATCTCTTACACTTAAACATTTCCATTCTCTTGCAAACCCTAATCTCTCGTGCTCTCTCTCTCTCAAAGCTTTCCAGTTTTCAGATTTCTCTCTCTCTCTCTGAAATGGCACCAAAAACATCCCAAGTTGTTGATGGAAGGCTAGTGGACCGCAAGATCCTCCTGAAGATGGTAGAGGAAGAAGGGAACTCGAAGGAGGTTATGAAGAGCATCCTTCAATGCCTCTATGAGACCGGACTTCTCAGACTCTGCTCCTATCACAAGGCCCCGTATGCGGAGGAGCAGGTGGAGAAATTCTACCGGAGGGCGAAGGTCTCTGCAGATGGGTCAGAGATCACATCAAAAGTTGGTGGAGTGACTGTGGTGGTGGACACCGGTCTTCTGGAAGAGGTGTTCGCTCTGCCCACTACAGGGATGAACGCCAGTGACCTCTCCACCTATGGAGAAGACCAGCTGGAGGAGTTCTGGACGACGTTCACCGGGAAGGAGGACACGGCAGGGATGTCCCGGAGTTGCAGCAAGAAGGTCTTCCTTCTGGAGTTTGAGTTGCTGCATGATATCTGCTGCCATATCATAGAGAACCGCTCTGGTTTCTTTGATAAGTGTACCAACTTCCGGTACAGGATGATGATGGCCATTGTGAAGAAGGAGAAGGTGGACTGGGCCAGCTACCTGCTTTCCAGGCTGGTGGAGGAAGTGGAGAAGAAGGTAGGAAAGCCTACCTATGGGCTTATCATCAACACCCTCTTGGGTCATTTGAAGGTGGATCTGTCCCAGGGGAAGCCCATCCAGAAAGGGAAATTCATCGGTGCGGGTAGGGTCTTTGCCAAGAAGACCACTGCTCGGTCATCCCCAGTAACCAGAGAGGTCTCTGAGGACCTCAAGGGGGCTCCAAGGACAAGGAAGGCATTCCGCGACACTGCCTCTCCTTCGTCTGAAAGCAGCTCGAGGATGGAGGAGCCTGCAGAGCCCTCACCAGCTCCTGCTGTACCAAAGAAGATCAAGCACAAGAAAGATGTGCAGAGGAGACTGGTCATCTCTGATGATGAACCAGAGATCGTCACCACTCGGGCTGTTAAGAAGCCTGCAGTGGAAGTGGAGATTGATTCTCCAAGGGAGGAACTAGAAGGGAATACAGTCGTTGATGATGATGATGATGAGGAGGAGGTAGCTGAGTTCGTCATCAGCATACCGAAGCTGGAGGTGGAGTTCGGTAAATTGGTGGAAAGATTCACCACCTGGTGGCAGTTTAGGCACCTGCCCAGGGAGGAACTCATCCAGTGGCAGACTGAAAGTCTGAGGAGGAATGGGCGCTGAACTGGGTCGCCATGGATGATTTGGAGGAGATCCTTCAAAAGAAATTTCTGAAGGATCTCAAGAAGATGAAATGGCCGGAATTTCTTGAAAACGCGGAGATAGCCGCTGAGTTGGAGGCCAGAAAGCAGAAGGAAGCTGCCGCACAGCTGTCTGGCCCCAGAAGCCTGAAGGGAAAGGAAGCTGTCATCCAGCCAGACTTCTATAGGGAGCAGGTGATACTGGATGCTGCTGCTGACCAGGTCAGAGCAGGCGACGATGTGGGCTTTGCTGAGGCCTAGATAGCAAAGTACGGGGAGCAGGAAGCAATGGAGAGGATGCTGAAGCAGGCTGCAGACATCAGCCTGGCAGATACCAGAATGAGAAGGACAGTAAGGGAACCCTAGATAGGTGAAGGATCATCCTACTCAGCATTGATGGTGGAACCTATCAGCAGGAGGTCACCTTCACCAACGGAGAAAAACGGTGAGAAATTCTCATACCTTACTGACCTAATCATTCTTCCTGAAGTACCTGTACAGACGCCGATGAAGGAGAGGAGCTCGACGCCAACTGACTTTCCCAAGGCTAAGGAGTTGGAAACCCTCGCTGCTGTGGCATCTCTCGAACTGATAGTTCCAACCACAGTAGCAGCCGCCGATGACACCACGGAGATCACCATTCCTACACCAATGGAGGTAGAGGTTGAGGGGGAACATGTGCAGCAGGAGGCACCTGTTCAAGCTGATGCAGTGGAGGAACCTGCCCCCATGGAGAAGGAGCAACCTGATGCAGCTATTCCAATGGAGGTGGAGGAGACAACGCCTGCCAAATCGGCGGACCAGGTAGAGACGGTCGCTGAGGGGGAAGTAGCTGCGGGTGAAAAGGTAGTGGAAGTGCAGGAGGTAGAAGGAGACAAAAGTGGAGAAAAGGAGCCTGCGGGTGAAAAAGAGGCTGAAATAAAGGAGGAGGCAGTGGAGGAAGTAGTAGAGGAGATAGAGAAGAAGGCCGAAATAGTGTTCAGCAAGGGTAAGGTAGCTGAACAGGACAAGAAGCTGGGAGAACAAGAGGAGGATGCTGAGGAGGAAACTCACTCTAAGAATACTGGATCAGGAGGTGGAGGATTCAGTAGCTCTACCAGCAGCGATGAAGGGTCACCCAGTGAACAGGGTGATACCGGAGCCGAAAAATCCAAAGAACTAACATCTGTTTCTGATGAACAGGCACCAGCAGGAGAACGCCAGGAACCTGCCAGATCAAATGAAGAGGTGCTGACAGCAATTGAACAAATGGGGAAGTCCTTGGTGAAGGCGAGCAGGAAAATCCGCAAGGATACCCGCTCCCACTCTGTGAAGACCTATTCATTTATGGACTCCCTCAACGTGACATTGTCAAAGCTCACTCAGATGATAGCCGCCTACCGACCCCCTAAAGAGGATGCTGCAGTTGAAGTTGTCAAGAGCGTGATGGAGAAGTTAAACAGGCAAGAGGAGAAGATGATCTCTCTTGAAGCCAGTCAGAAAGCTCTAGTCACTGCAGTAGACCGAATGGACAGGGAGCAGTTCAACCAATCTCAGACCCTGCGGGATCACTCAGGCACCTTGTCTGATATTCACTCCATGGTCAGTTTTGCGGTTGGGCGTGCTGATGATGACAAAAAGGGGAAATGAAGGATTGAAGGCAGACAGAAGGCTGGACAGGACCCTGCTGTCTGCAGACAGATGGTAGTGAGCAGTAGGAGGAGAGATGACTCTGGTGATGGCGGACATAAGGGAGCTGGATCTAGGGACCCTTCAGACAGCAGTGCAAAAAGAAAATCAAATGCTGTTTCTGGGTCTGTTCATCCAGGCTTCAGGAAGGGGGCTGATATGAGAGAAGAGAAAAGGAGGAGGACTGAAGCAGAGCTGAAAAGTAACCTGGATGCTGTCTTTGCAATAGATCCTAGGGTTGTCCTTGACAAGATCTTCCCTCCGCACAAGCTGCCTGACATGGTGGAAATGGAGAAAAATTTGCAAAATCCAGATGTCGCAGCAAGTGCCACTCTCAGAAGCTTCCTGGAAGCAAGCCCGGATTCCAGGAGTGACAGATTCCTAACCTCAGAAATCCCGGAGGTCACTCTTCCTACTGAGGTCAACCCATCCTTTTTCCAGATAGAAGCTTTCAAAAGGAAGGAGCTGATGAAGTACTTCACCACCCTCTGCAAGGAATCTGCTCTTTTCAGAGGATTCAAGACAAACAAGGAAGCTTTGCAGAGGTTCCTGGAGCTAACAAAGAAAGGTGGACTTCCAATTCAAGTGAAGCTAAAGCAGAAACTTGGAAAGGAGCCCATACCATACAATGAAGACTTCTGGCTCAGGTTTGAAGAGTCTGAGGATATGGTGAAAATGATGAAGCCTAGCTATCAAGATTCGATAGCCAACTGGTGGAAATGCACAAAGTTTGAAAGAAAGAAGAAGGCCAGTTGGTTAAAGACTTGATGTTTTTACCTTTCTGCTTATGTTTATTCTGTTGTTTTGTTTAAATTTCTGTTTGATCCTGCTATCTGCTTGTGTATGTATATGTCTTGTACCTAATTCTGATCAATGAGAATTTGATTCCTCTGGTTAAAGCTCACATCTTGTGAACTTGATGCATGCTGTTGAATGATTTGATCTATCTGCATCTTTGTTCCAAGTTAATAATATATGGTTCTTTGATCCTGTTAAGGAGTTTTGTCATCATCAAAAAGGGGAAAATTGATAGGATGAAATGTAATAGATTTTTGATGAGACAAAACGTGTAATAGATTAGAACCTTAGCTATCTGGATAAGTCTTTAATGTAAATTTGCTAAGGCAAGGATGCTGGAAGGACTTGAAGATTTTGCCAAGTAGCCAGGAAGCCGAAGTCCCTGCTACCTGCATACTGTATCGAGCAACCAGCAAGCAAAACTCTAGAAGGATGCTACAAGGAACCTGGAGATAATCAAGGAAGCTGACTGACTTAAAGAGGATACTACCAGATACATCAGAGTCAATGCAACCTGACTAGCCAGTAGAGTCACTCCAGTTCCAACGAATCAGAATCTACCATGTGTGATAAAGTAGCAAGGACACAGTACAAACAGTCTGCAGAATGAAGTTGCGCAGACAAAGGACAAGCAGTTGTAGAACAGAATGAAGGCATTTCAGAACAGGTGTCAGAAGATCGGCAGAACTAATCAGGAAGAGACACCTCATCATGCAAAGGACTGCCCTCCCAACGGGCAGAAAACTACCTGATACCTATAAATAGGAGTCTGTTTTTCAAAAGAAAAGAAGAGAGGAGAAACAACGATCATACACAACCAAGAGAGAACTGAGAAGCAAATAGACGCACAAGCTTATACTCTCAAGTTAATCAGACTGAGCAAGCAGCAAGCCAGCTACCTTTATGTTCTTCTGAAGTTCAAGGAGCCTGCTGCATTTGATTGTGCTCTAACCTTTCATTTTATTCTAAATCTGATAGGAGTCGCTTAGGCAGGTGTTGAAACTGCTAAGTTGTAATCTCTCTGAAGAAGAGAAAGGATCCTGTGTGGGTCGGTTAACCTGTGTGGAGATCCTGTGTGGGTCGATAGTTGGTCACTGTGCAGCTACCTGTGTGGATAGAGCTGACAGTTTGTTTAGAGTTTAGTTTGTGTTAGCTGAGTCTATTGTAAATCAAACTAGCTTTAACGAAATTCCTCCTTGTGAAGGAGTAGAGAGGACGTAGAGGGATTACTCCACCCTTGAACCTCTATAAGCTTGCTTGTGCCTTTTATAGCTTCCTATCTATCTATCTGCATCTAAGCATACTGCATTAAAAGCGCGTTTCGAAAAACATAAGTATTTCCGCTGTGCATTACATTCTCTGACTAAGTCCTGAGGTCACTGCCTGAGCAGGAACCTATCGAGCAGTAAGCTTACTAGCTACCTGTTCATCAGGGACTTAACATTCTTTGGAGTAAAAGTTGAAAATTTGATAAGGTTAATTCACCCCCCTCTTAACCTTATACCACTGAGACCAACACTATATGATGAAGGTGAATCTTATTCTATGTGAAACGTGACATATTGAAGTGTCTATGAATAAACGTGTTATGACGTATGATGACTGAAAAAATTGTGTTTTGTTCAGTACATGTGCTTCTATGTGTATGTTTGATATGTGTATGTGTGATGAAATTATGTGCGCATGTGCATGCGTATGCAAGGCGGCTAGGGCTCGCATATGACGGCTGATCACCGTATTATGACGGTTAATAACCGTAAAAATGTTTTCACGGCGGTTAAGAACCGCAAAATGCTTTCATGGCGGCTAAGCACCGTAACTATGTGAAAAATGATGGATTATATGTTTTCATAGCGGCTAAAAACCGCATATGTTGCAAGACGGTTAAAGACCATAAATATGGGAATGAAAGTGACATGTTTGAAGATGAATGATATTTGATTGGTGAAGAATGTGTATATTTAAATTAATTATAAGTCATGTGATGGAATGTGATTATTTGGTGTATGTATGAAATGAAACCCCTATACAGTGTGATCCCACTGAGTGTATTTTATACGCTCACCCCCTTTATATGTTTTCTTTTCTAGATTCGGATGTTGGGAGCCGAATGTGAAGAAAGATGCAGATATTTTGTTGTAATTAAATATGTTATTTTGAAGGGTTGAAAAATTTAAGCCTGATGGCCTGTATATATATTTTTGCTGCTGTCTCTGATAACTTAAATATTTTTATGTAAATTATGTATATTTTTGGATGGATATTTTTTCTTAACCTTCGATTTTTAGTTTGTTGTAAATTGCTAGATGCCCAAAAATGTTAAAATTTTATATTTTATTTTGTATCGAAAGTGGGGCGTGACACTTATGTCGCGTGAGTTGACAGGAAGGGACAGGCCGGTGTACGAGAGATGGTTCGGTATTGGTGATTCCCGTCGTGTTACACGATTTTCGAAGAGAGAGTTCGCTCTTATCACTGGTTTGAGATTCAGCGACTCCGACTTCAGACCGTCTGAAGTGTACTATAGAGTCCATCATGATAGTACTCACGTGACTCTTCAGATCCTTCTTAAGCGATTTCAACAAGGGGACTACCGAAGGAACATAGATGACGTGATCAAGATTTCGAAGATCCTCGTTGTATATTATATCCTGCTCGGAGTTGACTCTAGAAGGGCAACGGTTGATAACTGGGTGTGGGCATTAGTCGAGCAGGAAGAGCGATGGGAAAGTTTTTCCTGGGGTAAGCTATCGTTTCTGACCTTACTGAAGTACATGGACTTAGTGCCAACTACTATCGCCAACCAGGATCCAACAGTTAGAGGAAAAACCTACCACTTCTACGGGTTCTCAGCAGCGCTACTGGTAAGTATAATTAGTCATTCTACGAAAACTAATCTTTTTCGTATTTGTGTTGTTCTGAGTTAAGAGTTACTTTCTTAAACATTTGTTCAATCTGTTGACTGTCAAGATATGGGCGTATGAGGCCATCCCCGTAGCTGCCCAGTTGGCTGGGCGACGATTGGATACGGGTCATCACATGTCCAGATGTTTGAAGTGGTCGACAAAGAAGTCCGATGACGAATTCGATGTGATACATGCGTTGGACGGCGAGGTATTTTTATTTTTTTCCTTATTTCGACATTATAATTTTGAGTTCATTTTATAGTAATTTGATGACATTTGAGCCTTGTTATGTAGGTGGAGTGCGTCGAGTCTCTAGATCTGACTCTTGAGGAGACTCGTCAGCCATTCTGGCAATACATTGACGCTGACTTGGATGCCGGTGTACAAAATGCTCCGAGGAGACGAGGTTGTCCACCTTCGACAGTTGCAGTTACTCGACGTGCCCGGGGATCGGTACCTGATGTTGTGGGTCCATCCACATCAGTCCATCCGGGAAGACGGAGTAGTAGGACCTCACGTCAGACACGTCAGGACACTACTGCGATAGAGCCTCCTGTTGATGACCCACAATTCCAGTCAGAGCCCGTTTACAGTGGGCCGGGATACGTGTAGACTGATCCATTTCCTCAAATGCCTGCACAATCTGAGATCCCTTACCCTGCCTCACCGATTAGCTACTGTCCTCCTCGTGATCATCATTCTCCGGACACGGCCTATCCTGATCACAGTGGTGCACACGATGACCTGATGCAGTGGATGAATGGAATGTTCGACACTCGCTTCGGTGAGATCCGAGGATACTTTGACCAGCAGTACACTGACTTGCGAGGTCACGTCGATTAGCAGGATACTGACATGCGAGGATACATTGATCAGAGTATACTCAGATGCGAGGTTATATTGATCAGCACTATACTGACCTTCGAGGTCACGTACAGGAGTTCGTGCAGCAAATTTCGTCCATCGTTGGCCAAGAGATCCGTGCATTTTACAGTTCCCGACCATCATATCATGCGAATTACGAGACACATGTTGCGTACATACCAGGATCCCAGGCCATATTTAAGGCTTCTGCGGTGCCGTTCGATGTTGGGGAGGCAGGAGCCAGTGGCGCATAGGACCCTGTATCATCTGAGTCGGTGAGTTATAGCGATGCAGCCTCTATGCCCGACATTCTTGAGATGAGCGCGGGTATTCGACATGTACGAGAGAGAGCGCCTTCTCGATATGTACGTAGTCCTTTCGTACGTGGTCCTGTCAGGAGGCCAGGTCAGCGAATGCCTGAGCTAGAAAAATTTATTACCGACGGGCTTGCTGCTGTAGCCCGACAGGCGGAGCCAGACCGGTAAGTATTTCATGCTTTCAATTGTATGTTACAATTAGCCACAATAAATGTATTGTATTCTCCTACGTTTCTTTTCTTTTGCAGCCGCAACGTTGGAGTAGGTTTTGCAGTGGGCCCTGAGTTTTTTAGCAATTTTCTGGATCCTGAGGAAGACATGAGAGATGAGGTTTAGATTCTGACTTTTACATTCCTACTCCTCATTTCTCTATTAAAGCTTATTTGTTATCACTTGTGGTTATTATTATAAAAGACACTATTTTGTATTTGGTTTCTTCATCAGGCATTGGACGCCTACCTCGGTAGTCTCCAAAGCAAGCCACAGTTCGTGGGGATTCGGCTCCACCCTACAGTGGTACAATCCGCTCAGATATTGGATTCTCATTTCTTTGTAAGTATCTTCTAATGCAACACTATACCGTTTGTAGTTACATATATTCGTATGTGCTTATTATTTGAGTTGTTTTCAAACTATGTGTGAACAAATCTGGAATGAAACCCACAGGGGTGAGTCGGATGCGGTGAAGTACCGACCATTGCGAAAAGAGACTTTCACACCTGAGCAGCTCGACAGACTGGTCCCCTACGTGTTCGGGATGAAGCCCAAGTGGCGAGGCGTGAGGCCGTGGTGGAAAAAGTGTGAAACTGTAAGTTGTAATTCTTAGTTCTGTTAAATTGCACGAGCAAAATATATGTGCTGACAATCATTAAATCTCCTGTCTTTTTTTCTGTATACAGTTGCTGACCATCATGAACCTAAACGAACATTGGGTAGCGTGTGCGATCTGGTTGCCGACAACGAAGATTGTGCTGTTCGATAGTATGAGATGGACTTGGAATGAACACAAGGCACAACGACGTTACAAGCAAACGTTGCCCATTCGACGCGTATTACCTGTCCTTCTTGAGTACACTGGATTCTACGATCACCTAGCAAATGAAGGTACACCTTTGCGTCCTTGCGAGAATGAGTTTTCGCTGGCGTCAGGGCAGGAGTCATTTTGTTACGAACAGCATGAGGATCACACAAGCGGTGTATTTGCATTGTTGGCCATCGAGAGTGCTCTTAGTTGGTGATGGCCTAGCCCTTTGTGGAGGAGAGGGATCGTGGAAGCGAGGAAGATGATGGCTTTGACTGTTTTCAGGTTCTCGACTGATGCAGACACCATCACGGAGCAGGATGTAGTCGATTAGATTACCTTCTCTTTTATTACATCGTTTGTTTGTTTTGCTTGTACTCAGGACTGACATCCTTGATTTCATACTGCACGAGGTTTCACTGTATTGCTAGATCAGTCACTCAGATATTCAGTGTTTTTTATCAAGTTTCAGCCATTTGGCCCGGGACATATATTTTTCCATGAGTGTGGGTTCTTTACATGGCAATTTGTGGGGGTCATTTTATATTGGGTTGCCGATCATAGGTTAAATTTCAAGTGAAGTTCAATTATTTCAAAATATCTTCAATGTGTGGATACAAACCATAGTGATTCTAACGTTTATTATCGTACATGTTCACCAATCACTCATTGCACAACGAAGTGGATGCTACAAATAACGGACACTTTCTCTTGGTATGATCTTCTTTCTTACAGATTGAGCATTTTTTCTTCCGCCGAACCATAGGATTTGAATGCAGGTTAGCCCCGTCGTTGTCATCCTTATTGGGGGCCAATGGGTACGCGTCGATATGCACCTGTTCAGAACAACGTGCTCTATTGTGGTCCCTGCACCCACAACGACTACAGCTGCTCGTAGTACGAGTCGCAGCAGATAGGTTTCCTGTCGAGGGAATCCTACGAGACCTAGGTCGGCCAGCCTGTCTAGGCTTGTCTGGAGCGACACACACCATATTTTTTTATTTCTTCATTGACAGCCCAATCTTGCGGACCAGGCACCGGCACTACCTCACGACCCCACATTCTCTGCAACCAGTCTGTGGTGTAATATGGGGCGACATAGGAACTCACAGCCTCTTTTGTAAAACTGTTGAATCAGGTAACAGCGTAATTAATAAAGATCTCCATTGTAGTGTCAATCATGTTATTTGACATACGAAATGGGTAAGAGAGATATGTAATTTTCGTACCTGATTGCCGCACATACATGCGAACATGGTATGAACTCAAGTTGGAAGAAATTACACACACAACTTCTTGTCGACAAATCAACAATGTATATTTTACCTCCATCTGAAACCTTGAATTTATATCGAGCAAGTTTATCAACGGTCATTTATCGACCACGTTTGACTGATTCAATCAACCTTTCATGCGCAGCCTTTGTTAGAAAATTTTCCCTTTCATCAGCAGCAGTCCTCCTCTCGTAAAATCATTTTTCCATTACTCGTCTGGCACACTCCAAAAAAGAACAAACTGGTAGTTTTCTTGCCCATAGAAGACGATTATTCCACACCTCAGCTGCATTGGACGTCATGAAGGAAAATCTTCGAACATGACACCTAACACGAGACCATCTTTCTTCCTTCGCATTTCGTAAGGTCTCGAGTGCACCTTGTCGATCACTGTTCGCCAGGACTTTCATGTACTTGTCATTCAAGTGAAGTGTCAGAAAATTAGTTTAATTTAGCGGTTGAATAATGAACAGGGTTTTTTTGGTGTGTCACCTGTCGAAATCGACATTATCGTAGTTTGTGTTGGTGAGTTTTTTCTTTGAATTTTGCAGAGAGTTAGAAAAAGGACACGTGTCTCTCAACCATTTGCCAATAAGTCGGATTTATTGTTTTTTGCAAAGTTCGTGTACTTGATATAGTAAAGTGAAAACATTTATAAATGATATAGTAAAGTACAAAATCACGTATACTTGAGGTGAGTTTTTGTTTTTTACCCTATTAATAATATAACCATATAATGATACAAATATATTTCATGTTATAATATTAATATAATATAAAATACTTAACTTAATTATAATGAACTATTTTTCCCTAATGTAAACTATATTGAATATATATATATATATATTTAACATTGCATATATAAAATAATTATAATTATTAATATAACAAAATCTTTTTGTAATTAACCAAGCATTTGAATTCATTTGTGTTTACAAATACAACCATGTTTATTGGTAATTACAAATAATAAAAATCAATTGGTGCATTTACTAACTAAATGTAAATTCGTTGGTAATTATCAATGAATTGTAAATCCGTTAGTAAATATCAACAAATTCTAATTTTGTTAGCAATTACCAATGATATGTTTAGTTGTAGATGCAAGACCCTTTATCTTAACCAATATTACCAACTATATATATCGGTTGATAATGTTCATTAGTAATCTGATGGTGAATAGTTGCTAAATTTAGCTTCAAGAAATTGTTCCAATTTTACCGACAAATTTATATGGGTTGGTAATGTCCATTAGTAATGTAACGTCCTGATTCTTTTGTAAATAAACATTAACCGAGACGTTACTCACTTATAAAATTCACACTTTCAATAAAAAATAAAAAAAATAAAATCAAAAATAATTCTGAAATATACAATTCTTAAATTTATGAAATTAAGTATTTTAAACAAAAAGTTCTGCAACCTTTGATCATCGGCTACCAGCATCCACCGCTCGCACTCCACGCCCTAAAATCCTTAAACTGAAAACATTTTAAAAAAGAGGGATGAGTGACAAAAGTACACTCAGTGGGGTAGGGAAACTCGGGATGACATAAAATTAATTTTAAAAGATTTTACACACATGCCAAAACACCATTTTATCACATAAAACTGAATTTCGTAAAATGTTTGTCTTTTAATAAAAATCGTAGAAAATAAATCATTTCAAATCACGTGACTTAAATCATTTTAAAAATGTAAGCATCCATCTCAATTCAATCATCCTTCACATTCAAACATATCACTTTCATTATCACATTTACGATTTTTAGCCGTCTTGCAAACATATGCGGGTCTTAGCCGCCCTGAAAACATATAATCCATCATTCACATTCAAACGACACTTTCACATAATTTACGGTACTTAGCCGTCATGAAAGAATTTTACGGTTCTTAGCCGCCATGAAAATATTTTTACGGGTCTTAGCCGTCCTGAAAATATATGCGGGTCTTAGCCACCTTGGTACAGTGATCAACCGTCATATACGGATCTTAACCGTTTTGCATATACATGCACATGCACACATAATTACTTCACACATACACATATCAAACATACACATCAAAACACATTAATTTAACACAACACTTAGTTGCAGTTCTCAACTGCTATGAAAACACATCTTATTTGCACATATGCAAATCTTAACTTCACACCATTTTTCACCTTTGCATTCATAGTAAAACATTCACATCCCGTAAAGATCACAATCCATAATTACATAATTCAATTATACAAGCATTCATCAGTCATCATAATTTCCATCAATCACATAAAACAATTAATAATCAAAATCCATCACTGAACCTTAAATTATTCAGCAATCACATTCACATTCATCATATCATAACATTATCACATATAACATCCCATGCATTCAGCACGTATACCCAACTCATTCTATATAGTATAATAGTTCGTAATTCAAATACTTCGAAAGAATTATAAATATCATAATAAGAAATTACCCCCACTTTGTTCGGTGGTTACCACGTGAGCAGCAAGTGTCAAAAATCACGTACCCCAAGGCTTCAAATCAACAGGTAGCCTACATAATTTACGATGTTTCTTAGATCTTTATTAAATAAAATTAACGATTTAAACGATATAAAATCGGATACTATCTATCGAAATGAGACGAATCGGAACGGAAGGTTTAACAATTGAGGTTGAAGAAAGAAGAGGGAAAGATTAGTTTATATAGCTGAGGTGAAAGAGAATGAATTTTGGATCACAACAAAACAAGAATGAGCTCAATCGGAGTTGAAACGAGCTCGAACAGAGCGTTTTAAGATTTAGGGGTATTTTGGTAATTTGGTCAAAGGGTTGACTTTGACCGGGACCCACGACCCCCGGTCAACGATATTTTGTTGACAACGTCTCGATGATAAAGTACGATGAAAAGAAAATGAGATTCGGATCGAAAACGAATCGAAAACACGGCGTCGCATGCATTCCCAGCGACGGGAGAAAAACAGAGCATGGTCTCCCGTCGGCTGCCTAGTTTTCTAGGCAGCGGGGCAGGTTGGCGCCCAGGCCTCCCGGCGTGGGCCTGCTCGAGTAGCCACCTTCCCGGCACCACCGGCTGCTGCGGCGCCATCTTATGCCATCGACCCTTAGTCCTCCGGCTAGTCCGCACCGCCGGCTACCAGATTCGGCCATCCTTCGCCGGATTCCGACATGAATAGTGCTAGAAAAACAACCTCAAAAACGCTTCATCACACATGTTACACACACACTATACAACCAACACGCAACAGCCCCCTTTCCCAACCCATTTTCCGGCCGTGGGTGGCGACGCCGCCCATCCAGAGGCTAGCGCACAATCCCGGCAGCCCCTTCGGTGCCTGCAACCATGAGAAGAAGAGCGAGAGAGAGAAAAATGGGAGAGAGAAAAGGTGGCCAAAACCAAGGGTTTAGGGTTTGGAGATGGTTTTTCGCCGTTTTCCAGCGAACGGAATATCGGAATTGAATTCCGGAAGTTGTCCTAGATTCATCTCATCGAGGGCTACGTTGTATACGAAAATCAGCTGAAACGAACGAGTTTGAAAATTTTTGGCCAACTCCGGCGGCGGCAGCACGGCGGCGCCCGTGGTGGCGCGCCGAAGACAGAAAGCAAGACTGAAAAATAAAGAGAGAGGAGAGAAAGACTTACGTGTGTTCGGCGCTTTTCGGCTCGTTCGAAGAAACGGTGAAAATGAAATCGAATGAGGGTCTATTTATAAAAAATTATTGAAATTACTGTTCATGTAGGCTACTGTTCATGTAGTCCACTGTTCATCCAGGCTAGGCCACTGTTCACGATAAGATTTTGGTTACTGTTCATCGAGATTCCATTTCTCGTTTTTCCGAAACTTCGTATTTTGCCCTTTTCGTCGCCGTTTGAGCTACGGGTGTCCGATTGACCTCTAGTTCGTTTCTATCTTCTCATTTTTCCGTTACGCATCTAATCATATAAAAATATTCTATCTTTCATGTCTATAAATTTTATCCATTTAAACTGGACGTTAAACACGTATCTGAAACGCACGTAATTAAATTAAACAATTAAAAATTAATACACATAAGATATTTTAATTAAGGGTTTACTTATTTAATTAATCAATTATGCTTCGTTTTTGTTCTGGGCGTTACAAGTAATCTGATGGTAAATAGTTGCTAAATTTGGCTCAAAAAATTAGTGCCAACTTACCAACGGATTTATATCGATTGCTAATATTCATTAGTAATTTGATAGTAAATAGTTGCTAAATTTGACTCCAAAATATTGTGTCAATTTACCAACGAATTTCTCTTGTTAGTAATATTTGGCTGCTAATGCGTTGATAAATCATTCATGAATAATTTGTCACTAAACCATCATTATTTTGTTGTTGTTTACCAATGGTTGTCATTTATTGGTAAATTCTGTTGCTAATTTACTGTTGTAGTGCTTTGTGATGTCAAACAAAAATTTGCTCCAGTGAAAATAGTACGAATCACATCTCAATTCAATTCAAATTAAGGATTTTGGAATCAAAAGTGTGCCAAATAAAAAACGACCAAGGCTACTTTTTATTACTATGTAGAAGAAGTCATGTTACTGATGTGTGCTTAATTGAATGTGAAACCCCTGAATCAAAGCTTGAAAATATTGTTTTTTTTTTCCCCTCTGTTTAGTTTTATCATTTGTTTGCTAGTTAAATTTTTACTTTTATTGTTTTATCTACCGAACCCAATGCTTTCATTAATGCATATCGTGCATATTCAATTATTCTAGAAATACCAAATTTTATTTATATGGTAGTTACATCTCTTCAATCCATTTAATCTTCTAAATTCTTGATGATAGCTTTCTTCATTTTGCAAGTGTATATAAGTCTAAATACTACACATACTCTTCTTTGCCTCAAAATTGCATTGCAAATCTAAAACTATGATCATTTGGCATTAATGTATGAACAAACCAAATAAAAACTAGCCAGTACAATAAAATCTGACTTTATAATAAATAAATGTAAGAAAAATCATACAGGATGGTGCCCAACAACAAAAGTGTATAAATATAACTTTAAAACCAACGTGCTTTTTTTTCAACGCCGAAATATAATGTCACCAACCATTTACGCCATTCATATCGGAAAACTAAATAACCGATAATAACTCCTATGAGAAATCCACATCCATACCCTAAAACAACAGCTTGCCATGTAAATCCATCAATAAAATCTTCTTGTGGGGGCACTTCATCTCCATTATTTTTCTCTTGATCACATTCTTTTGTCAATGGAAATCCACATAATCCTGAATTTCCAATGTATGAGCTATTGTCAAATGTAGGAAACTGACCACTAGATTGAGGTATTCGCCCAACAAGATTATTCAACGAAAGGTTCAATGTCGAAAGAAATGTTAGACTGCTCAATTGCCTTGGAATTTCACCCACCAATTTGTTTGAAGACAAGTCCAACGATTCAAGAATGGTTACATTACCAAGAGATATAGGTATGTGTCCTGTGAGCTTATTATGAGACAAATTCAAGTACCTTAGAGAATTGAGTTTTCCTAAGGATTCTGGAATACCTCCACAAAAATTGTTTTCAGACATGTCAATGGTTGTGAAGGTTGTTAGGATTCTCTCCACTGATTGCTCCAAACCTTTGAGAACAAACACCAATGACTCATCATATTGTGTAAACCAATTACTTCCTTGAGTTGGAACTTCCTTAGCATTTATCATAGCTCTGAAGTTACTCAAATACCAATCAGGCAAAGAGCCAGTAAATGCATTTTTGGATATGTCGAAAACTTGCAACTTGAGAAATGGAGCATTAGTCTTTGAATGGAGTAATAAGGTGCCATTAAATCTGTTAGACCTTAAGACAAGGACCCGAAGCTCAAGAAGACTCTCCATCCAAAAAGGAAATGTGTCTTGCATTTTGTTTTTTCCAATGTCAAGAACTTGAAGTTGTCGACAATTGGCAAGAGATCGTGGCAATGGTCCTTCAAATTGATTGCTATTTAGGTTAAGAGACACAAGAGCACAACCATTTTCAAATGTCAACGGAATAAGGCCATGAAGATAATTTCCCTTTAAATGCAAGACCTGCAAAGATAAGCTGAAAGTTCCTAAACATTGAGGAACTCGTCCTTCTAAGCTATTATTTGAGAAATGGAGAAATCGAAGAGATGTCAAGTTGCAAACGGACGATGGAATCTCTCCACTTAATTTGTTGGAATGGAGTATTAGAGTTTGCAAGTTTCGTAATCTTCCTATGTCTATAGGTAAGGACCCTTCAAAAGAATTAGTAGAAAGATCAATGTCCGTAACATTGGTTGAGAACAACTCCCAAGGAATGCTACCTGAATAATATGACAAATTAGTTGTTGTAAGTTTAGTTGTTACCAGAAAATTTGTAATAAAAACAAGTATTAAATTACATGTTGCATTTTGATATTGACCCTAAAAATAAGTTAGATTAAAGAAACAGATATATAAATATCAAGAATCATTAAGTCGGAGAAAAAAACGACAAAAACAAAAAAAAAAAATGACAATCGTGTAAGATAGAGAGCATAGAAGAAGTATCGATCATAAAATATTGGCACTATAACATAAATATAACTCGATACATCAAGGATATATATAAGTTTTCACAAAATATACTATAAATAGTGCAGGGGATATAGATTCATTTTGGTTATGCATGTTGTAAATACTTTAAAAAATATTCTCAATTTTAGAAAAAATAAAAAAGAATAGTAACAATATTAATTGAAATTAAATCATTGTAAATCAGAATCATATTTTTCTAATTTACTAGTTACTTATAAATGAGTTTTATTGAATGACCAATCTCTTTTGGAATAAAACCTATACAATTGTAAAATCATAAAAATCCATTTATTTATCAAATATAAATATATGCTCTCATTAATAAAATAAGTATAAACAAAGAATGAGAAATTAATAATCTCCATACTTTGAAATTTTCCTTTACTATACATGCTTACATCTATAAGGACATGAGATATTGAATAAACTATGTCTTGATTCAACATAGATATATCGGAATTGTGTGCAGTATTCGAGTTTTCTAAAAATGAATTCAAATAAATTTGTAAAATGAATTTAATAAAGTAGTTACTAATAAATATAAGTAATTGTTAAAAAGTAGAATATAAATGAAAGAAAAAATTATACATTAACAAAAAATGAAAGTCTCATGATTAATTTTAAATAATACAAAAATAATAAGTAAACACAATTCAAGAAGAGAACAAATTATTATGCATGATTTCTCATTAGTTTATACAAGAATTTCATGATTAAATGTATTAGACAATATTCTACTAATTGATAAACTATTAATATGTCCACCGATGACGTATAATGATCTCATCCCCTCATTTTATGAAAAGTGAAATTAATAGGTTTATTAGATTTTTGACACATCAATCGTATATACATATTAATGTGCCAAGCTATCAAGAGTCTATAATCAACTAGTGGAAGGGCTCAATGTTTGAAAAGAAAAAGAGAGCCAGTTGGTTGAAAACTTAGTAGATTGCTCCCTATATTCCTTTATTTATCTTTTCTGTGTGTTCTGTTTATTTTTCTTATATCTTTTGTGATTTGTATTATCATTGATACTTCATCAATGAAATACATTTAATTTTTGTATCTTGAAAGCTCACTTTTTGCGAACTTAATGCATGCTTATAATTGATTTTAATTTCCTGCATTATATTCCGATTTATATGAAAAGTGACCTTTTGATCCTCTTAAAGGAGTTTTGTCATCATCAAAAAGGGGGAAATTGACAAGATGATATTGTAATATTTTTTGATGAGACAAAACATGTAATAATTAGGTCCTAACAATTTGGTTAGATTTTCATACGTAAAAGTTTAGCTAAGGCAATGATGCTAGAAGAGGAAGAAGATACTTGAAGGAGTCTGTGCCAAGTCACTGCTACCTGCATGAAGTTAGGATGCTGCATATTCAAGTGAGGAATTTCATGGAAGGACGCAGGGAGCTAGCTTAAATCATCTCAAGACAGAGGAAGCTATCTCATCAGGCGATAAAACAACAAGTCAACCATTTAGACTTATCAATGTTAGCGCTCTCTGAAGAGCTGGTAGAAACACTCCAGTCCAAACCAATCAGAGGATGCCATCTGAAAAGAGTAAGGACCGTACATTGATCATTTCAGAGTATGACGGGCGCAGTTCAGAGGTAGAGGGTGTAACAGAAACAGTGTCAGAAGATCTTGTACAATTCAATAGCTGCATGACACCTCAGCACGAGAAACTGCCTCTTCAATGGGCAAATTTCTCAGAACTCTATAAATAGGAGATTGAGTCCACTTGGAACAAGAACTGAAACATTCATCTAGCGAAGCTATCTTTCTAAGAATCAACATATCTCAAGCTCTCTCGTTTCAGTCACTCAATCTACCAAGCAGCAAGCCAGCTATCTTTCGATATTCTAAAGTTGAAAAGAGCTTGCTGTATTCGAACGTTGAAGAAAACCTTATCTTAAAGTAGATTGTTTAGGAGTTGCTTAGGCAGAGGATATTCCTGCTAAGTATTTGTACTCTCTGTCAAAGGAGAAAAGATCCTGTGTGGGTCAAAGAACTTGTGTGGGTCGAACAGTTGGTCACTAGGCAGCTACATGTGTGGATAGAGCTGACAGTTTTGTTTAGAGTGAAGTTTGTATTAGCAGAGTCTTTGTAAATCAAGCTTACTTTAACAAAGTTCCTCCTTGAGAAGGAGTAGAGAGGACGTAGAGGGATTACTCCACCCTCGAACCTCTATATATCTGCTTGTTTGTGTGTTTGTTGCTTTAATATTATATCTGCCTATCTTTTCCATTAAAGCATCTTGCAGAAAAATATTCTTTGAAAAACACATAATTTTCACTGTGCATTTAAAACTCTTTTAAGTCCTAAGATAACTGCTCAAGCAACAACCTATCTAGTGCAGTAAGCTATCTGCTCCTAGAAGGACTTACATTTTTGGAGGAAAAGTTTGAAAATTTTGATAAGGTTAATTCACCCCCTCTTAACCTTTTACCACTTGGAACCAACACATACATTATTAAATCTTAAACGACATGAGATATTGAATAAAAATTGTAAAAATAGTTAAAAGGCCTAAACTGGATACTATAACTAATATTTAAAAGACCAGTTCGAAATGTTTCCATTAAATAAACTTTGAAGGATTAAACCTATAATTAAGACTATAAATTAAAACTTAATTAGGATAAAGATAAAAGATCTGATATATTGTCTTGTCATTGAATTAATTTTTTTTCTTAAAGAATATAAATAATACATCTTGTATTTTTAGAATAACTATATTGTCATTGTCAGGATCATTGCATCTTGTTAAGAAGAATATTTTATGATAAATACTTTTAAAATAATAAAATTGTAATAATTAAAAAAATTAGAGATTATTCCATTCCCTTAATCGTAAT
The DNA here is from genome assembly GCA_028654395.1 of Scutellaria barbata. Classification (NCBI taxonomy): domain Eukaryota; kingdom Viridiplantae; phylum Streptophyta; class Magnoliopsida; order Lamiales; family Lamiaceae; genus Scutellaria; species Scutellaria barbata. Next base: position 6,128,707 of record CM053649.1, on the reverse strand, counting down.
GTTTTTTTTTTTTTGGGTACTTTAAGTTTGGAGACAAATAGAATACGGACATAAAAATCAATACTTACAAAATCCTGGTACTTATGAATCCTATTTCACTGAAGAAGAATATTTCCAATATTTTTTTTGGATTCTATTTGTTGATTTAAATATTTTAAAATAGTTTTCTGATTGTTTAAAATTAATTTTTCTAATTTTTTTATATTCTTATATCTACTTAAATAATATTTTAAATTTTATTTATTACTTTAAAATTTTCAAACAAAATTTCGAATTCTTTTTGTTATTAGTAATTCATTGTTAAACGGATTTTTTAGATATTATTTATTGATGTATATCTTGAAATAATTTTCTTATTTTATTTAATGTTTTTTAAGTTGTAACAATCCGAAATAAAATTCAACTATATAAAATATCACGGAAATTTTATACAATTAAAATGAAATTTAAATAAGAAATAATCATAATTATTATACTAATAAGATATGAAAGAAAACAAAAAATTATTAATTGTATATATAAATGTATGTATATACACACAGGTATATAATGTATATATAAATCTAAACTATATAGTTGACCTTATTATATATATATATATATATATATATATATGCATAAATTACAAGTAAAATGAATAAAAAAATGGGGAAAAAGAAGTCAATGATTGAATAGTTTTGGAAAATTGGAGATAAGAATTTGGAAACAAAATATTTTCTCCCTCAACTCTCTCGGCTCTCTCTCTCATCTACTCTCTCTCTTTCTTCTTCTCCATTTTTCTTTCTTTTTCTCTTTCATTTTTCCATCTCTGCTGCACGTTACACTCCATATTCTTACTCTCTACTACAAATGATTGGCCTCCTATGTGGATTGGTATGTATATATATATATATGTGTATATATATATATCTATGTGCGTGAGGGTGGATGGGTGTAGGTGTGTCGAGGCTGGTGTTGGGCATGTGAAGAGGAGGAGGCCGGTGCCGGGGATGGTGCCGGCAGGCTGTGTATCGGGCGCCACCGTGAGCAGCAGAGTTATGCAGCGGCAGCAGGGGAAGCAAGAGCAGCGGCGCTGCTGATGCGGATGTGCGTGTGTGGCGGCTGTTGTGCTAGGTTGTGTGTGGCTTGGGGTGTGTATGGGTGTGGGTAGTCGCCAGGTCACCGGCAACCGAGGACGGCGAGCTGGACAACATGCTGTAAGTCTGCGTATGTATATATATATATATATATATATATATATATATAGAGGTCTGTGTGTGTGTAAATATGCATATATATATATGTGTGTGGTTGTGGTGGAAGAAGGGGCAGTGGAGGCCGTGGGAGGTAGCAGGTTTGGGGAAGGATTTGAATTGGGGGAAGGAGCTGATTTTGAGAATTAGAATTAATAGGGGGACTATTTAGCAAATCTTATAATTCTTGGAAATTCAATTTTAAACCCTAACAATTATATATAATGCATATTAATCCCATAAATTAATGAAAACATGCTACAAGACCCATAATTTATGAATAATGACATTTAAAAACCCCAATAGTTATAAGTATTACATTTTAATATCCATAATTGTTGGGATTATAAAACGGACCCTAAATATTACAGATATTACTTTCAAGATTTAATATATATATGAATAAATGAATTAAACTCAATCTAATGAATTAAGTTACAAATTAACCTTAGAGATATTATAATAATTAAAGTATGTGCAATTTAATAGTTATTTTAAATCTAGGTTTTAAAACTCTAGATGCACGTCTAGTTAACCCCATAGCTCTTGGGAGATTATAAATATGGACCTAAATATAATTATGGACATTATGGTTTGATCTTCATAATTTAATAAATAAACTAAAGGCCTAATTATCAATATTAAATATTTAAATAAATCCCCAATATTGTTAAAAATGATCTAATGATCTTAATTAAATTATGAACTTTATAATTTAAACCTCAAAATTAAGAATCAAATTAAATATCAAAGTAAATATCAATTTTAACCATCTTAAATCATAATTAACTAAACATGTTATGCAATTAAATATACTTCCTAAATTAACCTATAATTTCAGTTAATTGAATTCATGTTTATAATTTAAATTATATAGTTAATCTAAATACGCCATAATCATAAATATATTCAAATTTCTTAATATCTAAGTTAAATCATAAATTACATAATTAGATTTTCTAAGATTATTTTAAAGGTCTTCAAGAATTAATTTAAGCCAAAAGCTTTATAATTTACTTGTCTAAAAATTATTATCAAATCTTCAAAATCTAACCTAAATCATAAATTTATAATTAATTTTCCTAAATCTAAGATAAGTCTTCTAAGATCTAATTAAAGTCTAATTAAGTTTTCTAATATTTTAATAAACACATTTGCATTATAATCTCATTTAAACCCTGTTAGATGGTTTGTTAACAGAAACAGTTCTAAATTAAAAATGTATTTAAATTAATAATAGTTAGATTAAATTCTAAAGCGAGCACTTACGCTTTGTAGGAAATACGAAAGGAGGGAAGAACTAAACTCGTATAAAAGTAGACGGTTTGGAAGCATCATCCGTTAAAGGTGTGGGTAAATTCTTAATATGGTATTTATATTCTTTCAAAATATTTAAAATATGAAATCTTTTACTTGATTGATGTGAGGTTGATATACGTGTTATGTGAATAAAGTGCTATGAGATGAAAATGTGATTGATGAATGATTTAAAGCAAGTGATGGATTGTGAATGTTTTACTATGAATGCAAATGTGAAGAATGGTGTGAAGTTAAGATTTACATATGTGCAAATAAGATGTGTTTTCAGGGCAGTTGAGAACTGCAACTAAGTGTTGTGTTAAATTAATGTGTTTTGATGTGTATGTTTGATATGTGTATGTGTGAAGTAATTATTGTGCATGTTCATGCGTATGCAAGACGGCTAAGACCCGTATATGACGGCTGATCACCGTACCAGAGCAGCTAAGACCCGCATATGTTTTCAGGGCGGCTAAGACCCGCATATATTTCCAAGATGGCTAAGACCCGTAAAAATGTTTTCATGGTGGTTAAGAACCGTAAAATGCTTTCATAGCAGTTAAGCACCGTAAATTATGTGAAAAATGTTGTTTGAATGTGAATGATGGATTATATGTTTTCAGGGCGGCTAAGACCCGCATATGTTTGCAAAACGGCTAAGAACCGTAAATGTGATAATGAAAGTGATATGTTTGAATGTGAAGGATGATTGATTTGAGATGGATGCTTACATTTTTAAACTGATTTAAGTCACGTGTTTTGAAATGATCTATTTTCTACGGTTTTTATTAAAAGACAAATGTTTTAAGAAAATCTGTTTTATGTGATAAAATGGTGTTTTGGCATGTGTGTGTAAAATCTCTTAAAATTATTTTATGTCCTCCCGAGTTTCCCCACCCCACTGAGTGTATCTCAAACACTCACCCCTCTTTTAAAATGTTTTCAGTTTAAGGATTTTTAGGGCGTGGCGCGCGAGTGGTGGATGCTGGTAGCCGGTGATCAAAGGTTCCAGAAGATTTTTATTTAAAGTGATTAATTTTATGAATTTTAAGAAATGTAAATTTCACAAGATTTCTATTTATATTTATTCTTGGAAAGAGGAAATTTTTTTTAAGTGAGTAACGTCTCGGTTAAGATTTATTTAAAAAGAATCGGGACGTTACACTCACCCCTCTTTTTAAAATGGTTTCAGTTTAGGGATTTTATGGCGTGGGGTACGAGCGGTGGATGCTGGTAGGCGAGTGTCAAAGATTACTGAAGTATTTATTTTAAAACGATTAATTTCATGTATTTAATAAGTGTATATTTTATAATTATTTTGATTTTATTTATCTTTATTCTATTGAAAAAGAGAATTTTTATAAGTGAGTAACGTCTCGGTTAAGGTTTATTTACAAAATAAATCGGGACGTTACATAAGTTATATTTGTTAATAATTAAATGGTTTAAGCCAAATAAGCAATATATTGACACTTGTATTTAAAACAAACTTTTTAATGACACATGTGAAAAAAAGGGACATAGGTACTAGTAAGTTATATAAAAAGACATGCTTGAAAACTACTAAATATAAAGGAAGGGTAACACTTTTTCCAAGGCATGGTTTGTTTGACTTCATTATGGTTGTTTTTAAAGTATTCCCTAGTTTTTAAAATCGACATGTTTCAAGTTATTTGACTTCATTATGGTTTGTTTTTCTTTTATTTATTTTGGTATTTGACAGTTTATTTATATTTATTGATGCCAAATAATGATAAATAAGAATGTTTGGGTGGTTTACAAATAAGAATGCTGCATTTGAATGGTTTCTAATATTATTGTGATCTCCTTATATAAGTATATAATTTAGACAATTTCTAAAGTTGTGTACAATAAAAAATATATATGGAAACACATAAAAAAAGAAAAAAAAGGAGGTTGAGTAAATTGAGTTTGCAAAAAAAAACAAATCAAGATAGAATAAAAGAAAAAAGAGATGAATAAGAAAAAAATTCATTTAATTACGTAAGAAAAAAAAAAGAGATAAAAATAAGAAAGAAAAAGATTTAGATGAGATAAGAAAAAGGATTCATTTAATTAAGTAAGAAAAGAAAAAAAAAAAGATAATGCGAAAAATAAGAAAGATTGTAATAAAATTATGCGGTAATTTAATTATGTAAAAAAAGAAAGAAAATTACGTAAAAAAAACATGGATATCCAACGATGAATTGATTTTTTACCATTACTATATATATCAAAGTTCACGTAGGAAAAATACTAACTAGTAACAATGACAATAGAGAAACATGTAAAAATTTTAAAGCTATCAAAGGAGGGTGAGAATAATATCATTGGCATTGTTGTTTTTTTTTTTTTTTTGGCCAAGAATTATTATTTCAAGTGCTTTCATGTTCTCTATTTCTCTTGACCATACGTCACTAAACAAGTTGCTTTTAAATTCTGGTGATTATACTAGTGAGGAATAACAAATAAAATAAAAGGAAACATCATAACAATTGTATCCTATAATTATCTATTTTTCTAGACTTTAAATAAATATTATAGTTTTGTAAGGTAAAAACTCAAAAATATAATTAAATTTTAATTATGTTACTTTAGTTTTTTATTTCAATTAATTGATTTTAATAAAATATGAATAACCTAATCACCGTATCGATTATTCTAATTTATCAAAGAGGTTAATTTAAGGAGAAATATTAAAGTGGGTAATAACATTATTTTAAGAATTATTTATAGAAAAGGAAAAATCACAGGATAATTTTAAAGTTATTAAAGAGACAAAATCATACCACTTAAATTGTTGTTGCGGAGGTATAACATTTGAAGTGCTTTCATGTTTTCAATTCCTCTTGGCAATGCCCCACTCAGCATGTTATATGATAACCAAATTTCTTTCAAGGATGATATATTAAAGATGGTTGGAGGCAAAGGACCCATCAATTTGTTAGAATCCATGGCCAAATTCTCTAAATTATTTAGATGGCCAATTTCTTCCGGAATGAAACCTATACAATAGTAAGACCATAAAATTTCATTTAATTATCAAATACAAATATAAGTTAAAATTGTAAAAGTATTATGTAATACTTTTGGGTCCATCTTACGAATTGAGATCTGTGAGGTTGTTTCATGCCAGGTGTACTAAAAAATAAATGAGCTATAAGTAAATCAAAATGAAATTAAATGTCAACTTATTCCGACAGAAGAAATTCTTGAGAAATTGAGCCGAATGAAGGAAGAAGTAGCGTTGACTATGAAATGAATCCATATTGAAACTATTAAAGTAGAAATCCAAGCTACCTTCAAAGAAGGTATTGATTCAGAAATTCATCTATCAGTAATGGATAGAGAAGAATCAATCACATGTATGTTTATGATTAATTTATTTTTTGGAGGGAAACAATTAATCACAAGGTTGACATGCATCAATCTTGGACTATACTTTACTATTTATTAAAGATGAATATACACCCAATGTGATACATGAAATTTAACAAAATAATTTTTTTTTATAAAAATAATATAAAAGTATAGTACATTTTCTAGCAAGAAATATTTTTAGGAAAGAGGTACAAGTTATAGAATGTGATTGTATATGAAATATGTAGTATGTAGTTATATGGTTAATGTGTCTTGTCTTTATTTAAACTAGTCATCCATTCGTGGGATGCACGTGCATTGTTTATTTATTATAAGAAATATTAAAAATATAATTTTCTATTTTAGAATTATAGTTTGTTAAATATATAAATTTATAACTTATAGACTGTTTGGAAATTCAATGTTATGTGATTTTACGAATTCATAGCATATATAATTTGTGCAGATTAATTCTAATAATTGACAAACAACTAATTAAATTGGACCTACAAATTCTCAAACATTTCCTTATAATCACCATTTGTTGTCGAATTACTCCATTTGTGATCATCTCCATAAATAAAAAATTTCAATATATCATCAATTGACTAACTTTATCAACATTAAGGAATATATAGATTCCTTAGCATTTTCGAAAACAAAGTTCCACTAAAATTTTGACTTCGAAAATGAATCCAAATAAACATAAGCAAATATGTATTTTTTTTTCATGATTGCCATGCCAATTTGTTATGAATTAAAAAAGAAAATTGATATATTATGTATTTTAGTAACATTGTTTTTTTTTTTCAGGGTTTGGAATTTAAAAGTTTCAATAAACTCAAAAATATAATTAAATTTTAATTATGTATTTTAGTTTTTTTATTTCAATTAATTGATTTTAACAAAAGATAAATATACTGATCATTGTATCGATCATTCTAATTTATCAAAGAGGTTAATAGAAGGAGAAATATTAAAGTGAGTAATAACATTATTTTAAGAATTATTTTTAGAAAAGGAAAAATCACAAGATAATTTTAAAGCTATTAAAGAGACAAAATCATACCACTTAAATTGTTGTTGCGGAGGTATAACATTTGAAGTGCTTTCAAGTTTCCAATTCCTCTTGGCAATGCCCCACTCAGCATGTTATCTGATAACCAAATTTCTTTCAAGGATGATATATTAAAGATGGTTGGAGGCAAAGGGCCCATCAATTTGTTGGAATCCATTGCCAAATTCTTTAAATTATTTAGATGGCCAATTTCTTCCGGAATGAAACCTATACAATAGTAAGATCATAAAATTCCATTTAATTATCAAATACAAATATAAGTTAAAATTGTAAAAGTATTATGTAATACTTTTGGGTCCATCTTACGAATTGAGATCTATGAGGTTGTTTCATGCCAGATGTACTAAAAAATAAATGAGCTATAAGTAAATCAAAATGAAATTAAATGCCAACTTATTCCGACAGAAGAAATTCCTAAGAAATTGAGTCGAATCAAGGAAGAAGTAGCATCGACTATGAAATGAATCCATATTGAAACTATTAAAGTAGAAATCAAATCTACCTTCAAAGAAGGTATTGATTCAGAAATTCATCTATCAGTAATGGATAGAAGAATCAATAACATGTATGTTTATAATCAATTTATTTTTAGGAGGGAAAAAATTAATCACAAGTTTGACATGCGTCAATCTTGGACTATACTTTACTATTTATTGAAGATGAATATACACCCAATGTGATACATGAAATTTAACAAAATAATTTTTTTTTATAAAAATAATATAAAAGTATAGTACATTTTTCAGTAAGAAATATTTTTAGGAAAGAGGTACAATTTATAGAATGCGATTGTATATGAAATATGTAGTATGTAGTTATATGGTTAATGTGTCTTGTCTTTATTTAAACTAGTCATCCATTCGTGGGATGCATGTGCATTGTTTATTTATTATAAGAAATATTCAAAATATAATTTTCTATTTTTAGAATTATAGTTTGGTAAATATATAAATTTATAACTTATAGACTGTTTGGAAATTTAATGTTATGTTATTTTACGAATTCATAGCATATATAATTTGTGCAGATTAATTCTAATAATTGACAAACAACTAATTAAATTCGACCTACAAATTCTAAAACATTTCCTTATATTCACTATTTGTTGTTGAATTACTCCGTTTGTGATCATCTCCACAAATAAAAAATTTCAATATATCATCGATTGACTAACTTTATCAACATTAAGGAATGTATAGATTCCTTAGCATCTTCCAAAACAAAGTTCAACTAAAATTTTGACTTCAAAATAATCCAAATAAACATAAGCAAATATGTATTTTTTTCCATGATTGTCATTCCAATTTGTTATGAATGAAAAAAGAAAATTGATATATTATGTTTTTTTAGTAACATTGTTTTTTTTTCAGGGTTTGGAATTTAAAAGTTTCAATAAACTCAAAAATATAATTAAATTTTAATTATGTATTTTAGTTTTTTTTATTTCAATTAATTGATTTTAACAAAAGATGAATATACTAATCATTATATCGATCATTCTAGTTAATCAAAGAGGTTAATTTAGGGAGATATATTAAAGTGAGTAATAACATTATTTTAAGAATTAATTTTAGAAAAGGAAAAATCACAGGATAATTTTAAAGCTATTAAAGAGACAAAATCATACCACTTAAATTGTTGTTGCGGAGGTATAACATTTGAAGTGCTTTCAAGTTTCCAATTCCTCTTGGCAATTCCCCACTCAGCATGTTACGTGATAACCAAATTTCTTTCAAGGATGATATATTAAACATGGTTGAAGGCAAAGGGCCCATCAGGTTGTTATCTCTCATGTCCAACACCTCCAAATTATTTAGATGGCCAATTTCTTCCGGAATGAAACCTATACAATAGTAAGATCATAAAATTCCATTTAATTATCAAATACAAATATAAGTTAAAATTGTAAAAGTATTATGTAATACTTTTGGGTCCATCTTACGAATTGAGATCTATGAGGTTGTTTCATGCCAGATGTACTAAAAAATAAATGAGCTATAAGTAAATCAAAATGAAATTAAATGCCAACTTATTCCGACAGAAGAAATTCCTAAGAAATTGAGTCGAATCAAGGAAGAAGTAGCATCGACTATGAAATGAATCCATATTGAAACTATTAAAGTAGAAATCAAATCTACCTTCAAAGAAGGTATTGATTCAGAAATTCATCTATCAGTAATGGATAGAAGAATCAATAACATGTATGTTTATAATCAATTTATTTTTAGGAGGGAAAAAATTAATCACAAGTTTGACATGCGTCAATCTTGGACTATACTTTACTATTTATTGAAGATGAATATACACCCAATGTGATACATGAAATTTAACAAAATAATTTTTTTTTATAAAAATAATATAAAAGTATAGTACATTTTTCAGTAAGAAATATTTTTAGGAAAGAGGTACAATTTATAGAATGCGATTGTATATGAAATATGTAGTATGTAGTTATATGGTTAATGTGTCTTGTCTTTATTTAAACTAGTCATCCATTCGTGGGATGCATGTGCATTGTTTATTTATTATAAGAAATATTCAAAATATAATTTTCTATTTTTAGAATTATAGTTTGGTAAATATATAAATTTATAACTTATAGACTGTTTGGAAATTTAATGTTATGTTATTTTACGAATTCATAGCATATATAATTTGTGCAGATTAATTCTAATAATTGACAAACAACTAATTAAATTCGACCTACAAATTCTAAAACATTTCCTTATATTCACTATTTGTTGTTGAATTACTCCGTTTGTGATCATCTCCACAAATAAAAAATTTCAATATATCATCGATTGACTAACTTTATCAACATTAAGGAATGTATAGATTCCTTAGCATCTTCCAAAACAAAGTTCAACTAAAATTTTGACTTCAAAATAATCCAAATAAACATAAGCAAATATGTATTTTTTTCCATGATTGTCATTCCAATTTGTTATGAATGAAAAAAGAAAATTGATATATTATGTTTTTTTAGTAACATTGTTTTTTTTTCAGGGTTTGGAATTTAAAAGTTTCAATAAACTCAAAAATATAATTAAATTTTAATTATGTATTTTAGTTTTTTTTATTTCAATTAATTGATTTTAACAAAAGATGAATATACTAATCATTATATCGATCATTCTAGTTAATCAAAGAGGTTAATTTAGGGAGATATATTAAAGTGAGTAATAACATTATTTTAAGAATTAATTTTAGAAAAGGAAAAATCACAGGATAATTTTAAAGCTATTAAAGAGACAAAATCATACCACTTAAATTGTTGTTGCGGAGGTATAACATTTGAAGTGCTTTCAAGTTTCCAATTCCTCTTGGCAATGCCCCACTCAGCATGTTATCTGATAACCAAATTTCTTTCAAGGATGATATATTAAAGATGGTTGGAGGCAAATGGCCCATCAATTTGTTAGAATCCATGGCCAAATTCTCTAAATTATTTAGATGGCCAATTTCTTCCGGAATGAAACCTATACAATAGTAAGATCATAAAATTTCATTTAATTATCAAATACAAATATAAGTTAAAATTGTAAAAGTATTATGTAATACTTTTGGGTCCATCTTACAAATTGAGATCTGTGAGGTTGTTTCATGCCAGATGTACTAAAAAATAAATGAGCTATAAGTAAATCAAAATGAAATTAAATGCCAACTTATTCCGACAGAAGAAATTCCTGAGAAATTGAGCCGAATCAAGGAAGAAGTAGCGTCGACTATGAAATGAATCCATATTGAAACTATTAAAGTAGAAATCAAAGCTACCTTCAAAGAAGGTATTGATTTAGAAATTCATCTATTAGTAATGGATACAAGAATCAATAACATGTATGTTTATGATCAATTTATTTTTAGGAGGGAAAAAATTAATCACAAGTTTTTCATGCGTCAATCTTGGACTATACTTTACTATTTATTGAAGATGAATATACACCCAATGTGATACATGAAATTTAACAAAATAATTTTTTTTTATAACAATAATATAAAAGTATAGTACATTTTTTAGTAAGAAATATTTTTAGGAAAGAGGTACAAGTTATAGAATGTAATTGTATATGAAATATGTAGAATGTAGTTATATGGTTAATGTGTCTTGTCTTTATTTAAACTAGTCATCCATTCGTGGGATGTACGTGCATTGTTTATTTATTATAAGAAATATTGAAAATATAATTTTCTGTTTTTAGAATTATAGTTAGTTAAATATATAAATATATAACTTATAGACTGTATGAAAATTTAATGTTATGTGATTTTACGAATTCATAACATATATAATTTGTGCAGAGTAATTCTAATAATTGACAAACAACTAATTAAATTGGACCTACAAATTCTAAAACACATCCTTATAATCACCATTTGTAGTCGAATTACTCCGTTTGTGATCATCTCCACAAATAAAAAATTTCAATATATGATTAATTGACTAACTTTAGCAAAATTAAGGAATATAAAGATTCCTTAGCATCTTCAAAAGCAAAGTTCACCTAAATTTTTGACTTCAAAAATAAATCCAAATAAACATCAGCAAATATATATTTTTTTCAATGATTGCCATGCCAATTTGTTATGAATGAAAAAAGAAAATTGATATATGATGTTTTTTGTAACATTGTTTTTTTTTCCAGGGTTTGGAATTTAAAAGTTTCGTTAAACTCAAAAATATAATTAAATTTTAATTATGTATTTTAGTTTTTTATTTCAATTAATTGATTTTAACAAAAGATGAATATCCTGATCATCGTATCGATCACTCTAATTTATCAAAGAGGTTAATTTAAGGGGAAATATTAAAGTGGGTAATAACATGTTTTTAGAATTATTTTAAGAAAAGGAAAAATCACAGGACAATTTGAAAGCTATTAAAAAGACAAAATCATACCACTTAAATTATTGTTGCGGAGGTGTAACATTTGAAGTGCTTTCATGTTTCCAATTCCTCTTGGCAATTCCCCACTCAGCATGTTACCTGATAACCAAATTTCTTTCAAGGATGATATATTAAACATGGTTGAAGGCAAAGGGCCCATCAGGTTGTTATCTCTCATGTCCAACACCTCCAAATTATTTAGATGGCCAATTTCTTCGGGAATGAAACCTATACAATAGTAAGATCATTAAATTCCATTTAATTATCAAATACAAATATAAGTTAAAACTGTAAAAGTATTATGTAATACTTTTGGGTCCATCTTACGAATTGAGATTTGTGAGGTTGTTTCATGCTAGATGTACTAAAAAATAAATGACCTATGAGTAAATCAAAATGAAATTAAATGCCAACTTATTCCGATAGAAGAAATTCCTGAGAAATTGAGTCGAATCAAGGAAGAAGTAGCGTCGACTATGAAATGAATCCATATGGAAACTATTAAAGTAGAAATCAAAGCTACCTTCAAAGAAGGTATTGATTCAGAAATTCATCTATTAGTAATGGATAGAGAAGAATCAATCACATGTATGTTTATGATTAATTTATTTTTTGGAGGGAAACAATTAATCACAAGGTTGACATGCGTCAATCTTGGACTATCGTTTACTATTTATTGAAGATGAATATACATCCAATGTGATACATGAAATTAATCAAAATAATTTTTTTTATAAAAATAATATAAAAGTATAGTACATTTTTTAGTAAGAAATATTTTTAGAAAAGAGGTACAAAGTTGTGATTGTATATGAAATATGTAGTATGTTGTTATATGGTTAACATGTCTTGTCTTTATTTAAACTAGTCATCCATTCATGGGATGAATGTGCATTGTTTATTTATTATAAGAAATATTAAAAATATAATTTTCTATTTTTAGAATTATAGTTTGTTAAATATATATTTAACGTCCAGGACAAAAGAACGAAGCATAATTGATTAATTAAATAAGTAAACCCTTAATTAAAATATCTTATGTGTATTAATTTTTAATTTTTTAATTTAATTACGTGCATTTCAAATCCGTGTTTAACGTCTAGTTTTAAATGGATAAAATTTATAGACACGAAAGATAGAATATTTTTATACGATTAGATGCGTAACGGAAAAACGAGAATATAGAAACGAACTAGAGGTCAATCGGACACTCGTAGCTCAAACGGCGAAGAAAATGACAAACTACGAAGTTTCGAAAAAATGAGGAATGGAATCTCAATGATCAGTAATCGAAATCTTATCATGAATGTGACCTACCCTATCATGAATAGTAACTTTCAAAATTTTCTATAAATAGGCCCTCATTCGATTTCATTTTTCATCATTTCTTCGAACGAGCCGAAAAGCGCCGAACACACGTAAGTCTCTCTCTCCTCTCTCTTTCCTTTTAATTTTATATTCCCTCATTGCAGCCGCCGCCGCCGCCGTCGCCGGAGCCGCCGTCGGAGTTCACTGGAAAAAGTCAAACTCGTCCTTTTTGGCTGATTTTCGTACACAACGTAGCCCTCGACGAGACAAATCTAGGACAACTTCCGGAATTCAATTCTGATTCTCCGTTCGCCGGAAAACGGCGAAAAACCGCCGTTGTCGTCACCGGAAAATGTTAAACCCGTCCGTTTTTGCTGATTTTCGTAAACAACGTAGCTCTCGATGATACGAGTCTAGGGCAACTTCCGGAATTCAATTCTGATATTCCGTTCGCCGAAAAACAGTGAAAAACCATCTCCAAAACCTTAAACCCTTGCTTCTTGCCACCTTTTCTCTCTCCCGTTTTTCTCTCTCTCGCTCTTTTTCTCGCCGTTGCAGGCACCGGAGGGGCTACTGGAGTTGTGGGCTAGCCACTGGAGGGGTGGCGCCGCCATGGGTGGCGGCACCGGTACCGGAAAAAAGGTCTAGAAAGGGGGGGCTGTTGCAAGGAGTTTGTGAAATATGTGTGACGAAGGTTCTTTGAGGTTGTTTTTCAGGTATTATTTATGCCGGAATCCGGCGAGGGATGGTCGGATCTGGTAGCCAGCGGTGCGGGCTAGCCGGAGGACTAAAGGTCGATGGCATAGGGTGGCGCTGCCGCAGCCGGTGGTGCTGGGAAGGTGGCTGCTCGAGCAGGCCGACGACGGGAGGTTTGGGCACCAACCTGCCCCCGCTGCCTAGAAAACTAGGCAGTCGACGGGAGACGCCGTCGGGAAATTTTCCCGTCGCCGAAAACACGCGCGACGTCGTATTTTCGATTCGATTTTCTATCCGAATCTTGTTCTCTTTTCATCGTACTTTATCATCGAGACGTTGCCAACAAAATATCATTGATTGGGGGTCGTGGGTCCCGATTAAAGTCAACCCTTTGACCAAATTACCAAAATATCCCTAAATCTTAAAACGCTCCGTTCGAGTTCGTTTCAACTCCGATTAAGCTCATTCTTGTTTTGTTGTGATCCAAAATTCATTCTCTTTAACCTCAACTGTACAAACTGATCTTTCCCTTTTGTTTCTTTAACCTCATTCATTAGACCTTCCATTCCGATCCGTCTCATCTCGATTTCCGATATCGTTTAAATCTTTTAATTATGTTTAATAAAGATCTAAGAAAAACCGTAATTTATGTAGGCTACCTGTTGGTTGAAGCCTTGGAATACGTGATCTTTGACTCTTGCTGCTCACATGGTAACCACCGAATAAGGTGGGGGTAATTTCTTTAAATTAAGATATTTTATAAAGTTTATGCAATCTTTTAAGGTTATTATTAAATGAGTTGGGTATACGTTCTGAATGCATGAGATGTTATGTGTGATAATGTTATGATACGATAAAGGTGATGAATGATTTAAAGCAAGTGAAGGATTATGAATGTTTTACTATGAATGCAAATGTGAAGAATAATGTGAAATTAATATTTGCAAATGTGCAAACAAGATGTGTCTTTACGGGAAATGTGAATTTCAACTAAGGGTTATGTTAAAATAATGTGCTTCTATGTGTATGTTGGATATGTGTATGTGTGATGTGAATATGTGTGCATGTGCATGCAAGACTGCTAAGACCCGTATCTATGGTAGCTAAGAACTGCATTTATGGCGGCTAAGAACCGTATCTATGGCGGCTAAGAACCGTATCTATGACAGTTAAGAACTGTATCTATGGCGGCTAAGAACCGTATCTATGGCAGCTAAGAACTGCATCTATGGCGGCTAAGAACCGTATTTATGGTGGCTAAGAACCATATCTATGGCGGCTAAGAACCGTATCTATGGTGGCTAAGAACCACATCTATGGCGGCTAAGAACCGTATCTATGGTGGCTAAGAACCACATCTATGGCGGCTAAGAACCGTATCTATGGTGGCTAAGAACCACATCTATGGCGGCTAAGAACCGTAAAATGTTTTCATAACGGCTAAGAACCGTAAAATGCTTTCATGGAGTAAAATGCTTTCATGGCGGCTATGCACCGTAAATGATGTGAAAAGTGATATAAATGAATGTGAAAGTGATATGTTTATATGTAATTGAGATGATTACTTGCAGTTTTAAATGATTAAAGACACGTATTTGAAGCTGTCGATTTTATGTTGGTTTTAGTTTAAAAAGACAAACGTTTTATGAAAGTCAGTTTTTATGTGATAAAATCATGGTTTGGCAAGTGTGTTTAAATCTTTAAATTTTTATTATATTGAATTGATGAAAGCAAAGTCAAAATCTTTTAGAAATTATTTTTATGTCATCCCGAGTTTCCCCCAACCCACTGAGTGTACTTTTGTCACTCACCCTTATTTCTAAAATGTTTTCAGTTTAAAGATTTTTATGACGTGAAGTGCGAGCGGTGGATGCTGTTAGCCGATGATCAAAGGTTACAGAAACTTTTTATTTTAAAATGTGAAATATTATGAATTATGGAAATGTATATTTTATAATAAATCTTGAATTTTAAATTATCTTTATTTTGTCTTAAAGAGTAATGATTTTATAAGTGAGTAACGTTTCGGTTAAGATTTATTTACCAAAAAGAATCGGAACGTTACAACATAAATTTATAACTTATAGACTGTATGGAAATTTATTGTTTTGTGATTTTACGAATTCATAGCATATATAATTTGTGCAGATTAATTCTAATAATTGACAAACAACTAATTAAATTGGACCTACAAATTCTAAAACACTTCCTTATAAGCACCATTTGTTGTCGAATTACTCCATTTGTGTTCATCTCCACAAATAAAAAATTTCAATATATGATCAATTGACTAACTTTAGCAAAATTAATGAATACAACGATTCCTTAGCATCTTCGAAAACAAAGTTCAACTAAAATTTGGACTTAAAAAATGAATCCAAATAAACATAAGCAAATATGTATTTTTTTCCATGATTGCCATGCCAATTTGTTATGAATGAAAAAAGAAAATTGATATATTATGTTTTTTTAGTAACATTGTTTTTATTTTCAGGGTTTGGAATTTAAAAGTTTCGTTAAACTTAAAAAATATAATTAAATTTTAATTATGTATTTTAGTTTTTTTATTTCAATTAATTAATTTTAACAAAAGATGAATATCCTGATCGTTGTATCGATCATTCTAATTTATCAAAGAGGTTAATTTAAGGAGAACTATTAAAGTGGGTAATAACATTATTTTAAGAATTATTTATAGAAAAAGAAAAATCACAGGATAATTTTAAAGCTATTAAAGAGACAAAATCATACCACTTAAACTGTTGTTGCAGAGGTATAACATTTGAAGTGCTTTCAAGTTTCCAATTCCTCTTGGCAATGCCCCACTCAGCATGTTATATGATAACCAAATTTCTTTCAAGGATGATATATTAAAGATGGTTGGAGGCAAAGTGCCCATCAATTTGTTAGAATTCATGTCCAACTTCTCTAAATTATTTAGATGGCCAATTTCTTCCGGAATGAAACCTATACAATAGTAAGATCATAAAATTCCATTTAATTATCAAATACAAATATAAGTTAAAATTGTAAAACTATTATGTAATACTTTTGGGTCCATCTTACAAATTGAGATCTGTGAGGTTGTTTCATGCCAGATGTACTAAAAAATAAATGAGCTATAAGTAAATCAAAATGAAATTAAATGCCAACTTATTCCAACAGAAGAAATTCTTGAGAAATTGAGCCGAATCAAGGAAGAAGTAGCATCGACTATGAAATGAATCCATATTGAAACTATTAGAGTAAAAATCAAAGCTACCTTCAAAGAAGGTATTGATTCAGAACTTCATCTACCAGTAATGGATAGAGAAGAATCAATCACATGTATGTTTATGATTAATTTATTTTTAGGAGGGTAAAAATTAATCACAAGATTGACATGCATCAATCTTGGACTATCCTTTACTATTTATTGAAGATGAATATACATCCAATGTGACACATGAAATATATCAAAATAATTTTTTTTTAAAAATAATATAAAAGTATAGTACATTTTTTAGTAAGAAATATTTTTAGAAAAGAGGTACAAGTTATAGAGTGTGATTGTATATGAAATATGTAGTATGTTGTTATATGGTTAACGTGTCTTGTCTTTATTTAAACTAGTCATCCATTCATGGGATGCACGTGCATTGTTTATTTATTATAAGAAATATTAAAAATATAATTTTCTATTTTTAGAATTATAGTTTGTTAAATATATAAATTTATAACTTATAGACTGTATGGAAATTTAATGTTTTGTGATTTTACGAATTCATAGCATATATAATTTGTGCAGGTTAATTCTAATAATTGACAAACAACTAATTAAATTGGATCTACAAATTCTAAAACACTTCCTTATAATCACCATTTGTTGTCGAATTACTCTGTTTATGATCATCTCCACAAATAAAAAATTTCAATATATGATCGATTGACTAAGTTTAGCAAAATTAAGGAATATAAAGATTCCTTAGCATCTTCGAAAATATGTATTTTTTTTCCATGATTGCCATGCCTATTTGTTATGAATGAAAAAAGAAAATTGATATATTATGTTTTTTTAGTAACATTGTTTTTTTTTCAAGGTTTGGAATTTAAAAGTTTCATTAAACTCAAAAATATAATTAAATTTTAATTATGTATTTTAGTTTTTTTATTTCAATTAATTGATTTTAACAAAAGATGAATATCCTGATAATCGTATCGATCATTCTAATCAATAACATTTTTTTAGAATTATTTCTAGAAAAGGAAAAATCAAAGGACAATTTTAAAGCTATTAAAAAGACAAAATCATACCACTTAAATTGTTGATGTCGAGGTATAACATTTGAAGTGCTTTCAAGTTTCCAATTCCTCTTGGCAATACCCCACCCAGCATGTTACGTGATAACCAAATTTCTTTCAAGGATGATATATTAAAGATGGTTGGAGGCAAAGGGCCCATCAAGTTGTTATCTCTCATGTCCAACACCTCCAAATTATTTAGATGGCCAATTTCTTCCGGAATGAACCCTATACAATAGCAAGATCATAAATTTCCATTTAATTATCAAATACAAATATAAATTAAAACTGTAAAAGTATCATATAATATTTTTTGGATCCATCTTACGAATTGAGATCTGTAAGATTGTTTCATGCCAGATGTACTAAAAATATATATGAGCTATAAGTAAATCAAAATGAAATTAAATGCCAATTTTGTAGCACCTAGATTTTTTTTTATATTATATATTATATTAATGTACATAATTAGCATAGATGGTTAGCATAGATGGTTAATCAAGAAATAAGTCAAATTCCTTCTAGAAGATAAAAGATTGGATAAGAGTAAGGTCATCATCAATCATTTTCTCTATTCCTCCATAATTGAACCAAAGTAGCCATTTCTTTCTTTCTCTCTTTTTCCCCACTTCACAGCCACCGTTGACCACCGATATCACCTCCGACTATCAGCTTTTCCGGCAAGGTAATCGGGCCATGGTGTAGCTCTCTCCGAGCTCATCGCAAGGACAAGTTCGGAACATCGAACCACAGCCACTCTCTCTCGCGGCTGCTCTCTCTCTCTTTTTTCTCTATCTCCCCATTGCTGTTTCGGGTTGCTCCTATTGCTGCAGTTTGCCGTCAAGTCGTAGTGTAGCTAGTGTGATGCTCGCGCCAGCAAGTCGAGTTGAAAAATCGCTGCTGAGAGCAGCAGCTGTGCTAGGCCGAGCTCGGCTGTGTTATGGTGTCTGTGGGTGGGTGTGTCTTTGCGTGCTGTGTGTGCATGGGTTGGTGTAGGCTGTTTAGGGTGAGGTTGGCCTGAGCAGGGGTGCGCCGGTGGTTGTTCAGGCTGCCGCTGTGAGCTGCGGCGGCAGAGGAGTGTGCAGGGGTGTTGTGTCGGCGCTGGGAAGCATCAGTCGGGTGTCGAGTGTCAGTCTTGGCAAGATCGTCGGTGACTGGAAGTCGCTGGCAGTGGCGAACGGCAGTAGCAGGGGTGGCTGGGGGCGGTGACGGGCTGCAGGGGGCTAGGAAGGTTTATTATGGGGGAGGGGCTATTTTTGTAAATTAGAAATAAATTAGGGCTAAATTGCAAGTATAAGTTTTGCTCAAATTGGAAGTTAATCTTTAGCTTATATAGATTTGCAGATTTACCCTTTAAGTATGTAAAGCATGATTTAAGACCAATAACTTACGGATGATAACAAACGAACCCTTGAAATTATTAATTGAAATTACATAGCTTTCCCTAATATTTGATAATATGATGTATTTCTCCTTAGAATTATGGAATTTATGATAATGATATTTTTGGACATAAGAATGTATATTGGAATTATAGATGTTATCATATAATTACTAGAATTTGACATATGAATAATCGAACTTTAATTAATTAGTAAAGATTTTATTTGGAATTATAAGATAGACCCTATAGTTAATAAGATTGCTTTTGAGACTAAAATATAGACCCTCGAAATATTATAGCAATTAATGTAATTATAAATTAATTATTATTTGAAGTCTAGAGTTTAAAACCCTAGATTCACATCCAATAAAACTCATAATATTAAGTTCAAATTGAACTTTCTATATTATGAATTATATATATTTCATTAGGAAATAGGGTTTACATTAAAGAGATTATTTTGTTTAAATTGATGATAGTTTGATTAGATTCTAAGACGAACCCTTATGATTTGTATGCGATACGCAGGAGTTTGCATCCTAAGTATTTTTGGGACTTAAAAGCTTTTTGATCAGCTCCTCTAAAGGTGGGGAAAAAATGCGATGTCGGTATTTATAATTCTTTCAAATATGATATTATGTGAAATGTGACATGTTTTAATTGCATATGAATAATGTGTTATGAAAAATGATGTGAAGTTGATATTTGCATATGTGCAAATAAGATGTGCTTTCATGTGAATATTTGATATGTGTATGTGTGAAGTAATTATGTGTGCATGTGCATGTGCATGCGTATGCAAGACGGCTAAGACCCGTATACGACGGCTGATCACCGTACCAGGACGATTAAGACCCGCATATATTTCCAAGATGGTTAAGACCTGTAAAAAAATATTTTCATGACGGTTAAGAACCGCAAAAATGTTTTCAGGGCGGCTAATACCCGCATATGCTTGCAAGACGGTTAAGAACCGTAAATGTGAAAATGAAAGTGATATGTTTGAATGTGAATGATGATTGATTTGTGATGAATGCTTACATTTTTAAATGATTTTAAGTCTTGTGATTGAATGTGAATAAAGGTGTGATATTAAATAAATCCCCTATTTACAGTGTGATCCCACTAAGTGTATTTTTATATGCTCACCCCTTTTTTATGTTTTCTTTTATAGATTCAAATGTCGGGAGGAGAATGTGAAGAAAGATGCTTATATTTTTGCTGTAATTAAACATGTTATTTTAACTCCAAGGGGTTTTTTATGATCTAGTTATTTTTGAAGGTTTGTAAAGTTAAGCCTGATGGCCGTATATTGATGTTTTGCTGCTGTCTCTGATAACTCAACGTTTTATGTAAATTATGTAACTTATATAAATATGTTTTATCGTTCGGATTTAGTTTATTATAAATTGCTAGACGCCCAAAAGTTAAAAATTTATATTTTATATTATTACGAAAAATGGGGCGTGACAAACTTATTCCGAAAGAAGAAATTCTTGAGAAATTGAGCCGAATCAAGAAAGAAGTAGCGTTGACTTTAAAATGAATCCATATTGAAACTATTAAAGTAGGAATCAAAGCTACCTTCAAATAAGGTATTGATTCAGAAATTCATCTATCAGTAATTGATAGAAGAATCAATAACGTAAGAGATGGTTATCTTGGTACAATGATAGGATATTTGTATGTTGGAAACGTAAGCTTAATATTCATCCTAGGTTTGCATACAACCTAGCTGACCAAGATTTTACTCGAGTCTTAACCCTTCATCATGATTTTAAAAGAACAGATCTTATGAAAAAAGGTAATAGACCATATTCTATTACATATAGAATGTCTATTCACTTTCCAATACACATCATTCTAATTTGTTTCTAAAGAAAGAATATATTGAGCTTCCTAAAATTTTCAAGAAATTCGTCAAAGTTATGACACCAGATCCAATTCAAATCCCTATGATAGGTGGTGTTAACATACTGATTAATGAATATCCTGTTTTTAATAGATCAATGAGATTAGAATCTGAAATCAATAATAGAATGTCCTTTTCCAAAGATAGGATTCTAAGCTTAAATGGAAAAGAACCACTCGAGGATTTTAAACCCCAACAGATTAGGGTTAGTAATGCTAAAATACATTCCCCTGAGGGTTGGAAATAAATTTTTGTTGTTTTTGATATATCAGAAAAATGTAATCTTTTTCCTTGCAATGAAATATATCATTTACAACAACTGACGATTGGTAGATACGAAGACATGTTAGAAATAGAAGATTATAAGGTATATGTCACGGGTGATGCAGATAGAACCAAAGGTTCTATGACTTTAGGACTATGTTTTCTTGAGGAACACAACCTCACGGATAAAAAGAAAAATGAATGGAATTTAGTCTTGATGGACACATGATAAAGATGGAATGACGAGCCCATTTTCCATATACATACATGTTGGGATAATGTATGAATAATATAAGACAAAATACTTTGCTGCTTACATTAATTCAGGTTCAGGTATTTACACAGCAAAACCAGGAGTTTTTCCCAGAGAACATGTGGAAACATTACCTATTATTGCAAGAAGAGATTTTTCTTAGAAAATTCTGATACTCAATAAGAGTATTCGTGAAACAAAGATCATAATAGGATGAGCATATGGCATGCATTGATACAAGGTAAAAATGCCACCAATCTATATCCACAATATAAGTGTTGACATTTTGTTAGGTAACAACTTTATCCAAACTTTTGCATAATATGAGCAGAATAATCAAATGAACCTGTTAACCTTTATTACTAATTGTAACAGTTTGATACAGGTTTTGCTACGAGAAAGGGTATTCAATAGAATAATACCTATTAATTTTCACAGCAAACATGGTGATGATGCCAAATTAACTCATCCTAAAATGCAGGATAAAAGAAAATTTGGTAAAACTCTTTTGACTTTTAGACAATAGGGGTTCGAAGAGGCACCTAAAGAAGCTATCCAACTTTTGAAAAGTGCGATAAATGAGAGAACACCAGTTGTGGACATTAATGAGGAAATATTACTTTCCCTTGAAAATGTCAAGAGACTAATCCAAAGAAACTTCAATGAGGATCCTCTAGCTTGGTGGAACAGAAACAAGATTGAAGCAACTCTAAAGGTAAATGAACAATTCCAATATGAGTTGGTTCAATACATGCCAATCCTGATGAATATGATCGATAACCTAATTGAAGCTGGAGTTTCCTTTTATAGTAGCTTAGGTTTTCTGGTAAGAAACTATGGTGAAATAAAAAGAGAAAAGTAAGGTTAGTAATTAACTATCAAGGTATTAATTAGATACTTGATTTTGATGGTTATTACATCTCAAGTAGGGAACATTTAATTGATTGAAATAAAGGGTCAAAAGTGTTTTTAAAATTTGACTGTAAGTCTGGGTTTTACTAGATTAGAATGGAAAAAGAGTCTAGAAAATATACAACTTTTCTACCCCACAAGGTCAGTATATCTGGAATGTGCTTTCATTGGGACTTACAAATGCACCCCAAATATACCAACGAAAGATGGATAATCTTTTTAAAGATTATTTTGAGTTTATGTTCATTTATATCGACGACATATTAATTGCATTTAAAAATATGAGAACATATTAAGCATCTTGAAATATTTTCTGAAATATGTCATAAGAAAGGATTAGTGCTCTCTAAAAAGAAGGCAATAATCGCAATCAATACGATCAAGTTTTTCGGTGTTATTATTGACCATGCAGGTATGAAACTTCAGAAATATATTGTGGAAAAAATCTACAATTTCCCAGATATTCTAAAAGATAAGAAACATCTTCAAGCTTCTTAGGTGTTATCAATTTTGCAGGAGTTTTTATCAAATACCTAGCAAAATACTGGAAGGATTTTCATCTACTTTTACAAAAGGATGAAAAGATAAAGTGGAAATGGGAAGAAATACATTCCCAATGAGTTCGTGAGCTGAAACAGATTTGTAGCAATTTATCGAAACTCGTAATATCACAAGAGAAAGATCAATTAGTAGTTTATTTAGACACTAATGACTTCCGATGGGCAGCATTGCACATGAGAAAAACATCTACAGGCGAAGAACCCTGTAGATACATTGGAGGGTTGTTCTCTGAAAAATAAGCCAAACTATGGCACATTAACGAGAAATAATTTTTTGCTATTTGGAAGGCTGTCAAGAAATGGCCTTTATTTCTATTGGCAAAAGAATTTATATTAAAAGTACATAATACAAAGTTAAAGCTTTCTTAAAAAATAAACTCGAATAAAAGATCGAGAAAACACGTATTATCAGGTCGCAAGTAAAATGTCAATATTATTTATTTGATATTGTCATTGTAACATCTAATGAAAAAGTTCTTGTAGATTTTCTTACAAGAGATGGATATCCTTGAAGTAATTCCATCACGATTCGTTCAAGACACCTTAGAGAAAATCTTGAGAAATTAAACAAGAGATATGACTTGCTAAGGACCCGTACCGAAACAGTTGTTTATGTTCAAAAGGTAGATTTGGACTTTGTCCAAAAGGCCATACAAGCCACAGAAGCTACCCATGCCCACCTATGGAATGCACTTGAGAAACCTCTTCTCAAAGCGGGTTCACCATTGGTAATCCAAAAAGAAATTTATGAGAAAAGTTCATCATCGATGAACACAACGGATATCTCTAAACCCGAAGTAGGACATCTTGCAGACATATATTTTACATTAGATTCTAATGTTGAGGCATGTAATGTCAATACAAGCGAGCTATCGAATTTCAATATAAAAATTAGTTTAGAAAGTCAGGAATTTATTTCAGACAAACCAAGTCAACCTAACACCTCCGAGGTTAAAGAGGGAGAGAGGTTAACCTTAGGCCACAGACAGGTCTGAAAAAGATTAACACTAATGAATGACTTTCTCCTTTGCAGATTTATCAAAAAATATGGGAGAAATTGGTAACGAGAATTGGGATCAATCCCAGCAAAATTATTGCTGATTGGTTTGAAAAATATCCACGATTGTGGATGTTTGCGGGTGTAAATCCACATGACGTATGAGAATGGTTTGATTTTGGAGCCATTGCTTAAATACTTACCACCGCACCGAGCTTTTCGGAAATTACAAAATGACCAAAATGGATTACCACGATCGTTTACGATTCATGGAAAAATAACTCACACCTTGGTCGAGGAGATATTCTGGAGCTAAAATTAATTTCAGTGGCTCCAGAAATTACAGGAAAAAGATCTCACCTAACCTTCCAGTTTATCAAATTGCAGAGATATGATATGATAGTTTTTCATAAAGCAAAAATACCACCATCAAACAGTCCTCAAATCGTCGCTCTTATTGAAGATGAAATATCCACAAGACGAGCATGGGGAATATGGGTCTGTCTCACAGAGATGAACAAAGTTAAATATTCGTTCAAGATTTTTTAGAATTCGACAAACGGATTATTCCTATTAAATTCTATGACAGAAAATACCATCAGATTTGTGGATAACCTTTTTGAAAATAAAAGGAAGCTCATCTAGGAAACCAAGGTTCCGACAACAAAAAATATAAGAAGAAATGTATGTAATATGCTACATATCGGTCGACGGGAAGAACGATTATATTCCTACTGTCAGTCATAAGAGAAGCCATTATTTGGACAAGACTTCAAGGTCAAAAGTGAGAGACCCAATCAACAACATAAAAGAAATGGCCCAAAAAAAGGGGTTTTTAGAAAATAGAACCCATAAATATAATAAGAGAAAACAAGTCTAATTAGACTCCATCAGGATAAAAATCTAAATAGGATTGATGTTTGGACTTGTAATAGTATAGGTTCATAGAACTTGTAATAGTATAGGTTCACAAGGTTCATATCAGACCGTACAAGCACATGGCACTCTACCAAACACAGTGTAGTGAGATGGTCCTACAACTAACAAGCGACAAACCACCAACCCAATAAACACGAGATAATTGGACAAGTGGATAAGTCATAAATCCACCACCAACAAAGAACGGTAGATAGCAGCACTTGGGGTCACATGACCACTTATAGACAAGGAATGGTGGATGGTAGCTGACGATAAGACGATAGTCACAAGGCCACCAAAAGACAAGGAATGGTAGATGACAGTTGGCAATAATGCAGTTGAAGATGGTGGGTGACAGAGGAGAAGTTCACATTTGAAGTCCACGAAATTCAACTATATAAGGGGGCTTTCGGCCATTTGAGGGGGACATCAGAAATCAAACATATCTCGAGTATTTCTCTCTTTAGAATAAAAGTGTAAAGTTTTAAGTTCTAAGCTTTCAAGTGTATGGGGGTTTCCCCTTAAGTAAGTCATGAGAGGCTAAACAAGTATTCTCCTCCGCTGGCAGCCAATTAATATTATAATATAAGTTATATTTATTTCTTCAATAAATGCGAGGGCTTTGTTTTCTTCATGTTCAAAAGTTTTTGAGTATTCTGTAAAATCAATACCAGCAGTGCGTCTCCTTGTGATCCCCTTAAAAGACTCACCAAGTGGTAAGAATAAGGGTGTGATCTAGGTTCTTGTTGTGAAGAAGGAGTGGAACCACCGACTGCGGGCGAGTGGTTGGATCACTGACCCATAAAACCCGGCCAGAATTGCGAGGATCAGAGACAAAGGCAAATGTATGTATTATTAGAACATGCATTTAAATACGAAAGAAATTTTTAATAATTGATATGTATTATTAGAACATGCATCAATAATTGATATGTTTATTCTTAATTTGCGACCTAGTAAATAAAGTGGAGTGGAATGATTAAAGTTGCTAAAGAAATTTTTTAGAGATTTTGAAAATTTGTGAAAGTCAATAAGGGTAGAATAGAATCTTTCTTTGAATTTGTGGTAGAAAGGAAAATTTTGTCATATTGAGTGGTATATTAGGATAGTTTGTTATATTAAATGGTAATTGGGGAAAATTTTATATGAATTGTGGTATATTTGGATATTGACTCTTTCTCATTAGTTTATGCAAGAATTTCATGATTAAATGTATTAGACAATAATCTACTAATATGCCCACTGTGGATACCTCTTAATATGCCCATCGATAACGTGTAATGATGGCATCCCCTCGTTATATGGAAAGTAAAATAAATAGGTTTACTAGATTTTTGACACATAATATATGCCCACGGTGGGTAATATGTTTATGATTAATTTAATTTTAGGAGGGAAAAAATTAACCACAAATTTGACATGTATCAATCTTGGACTATCCTATACTATTTATTGAAGATCAATATACACCCAATGTGATACATGAAATATATCAAAATAATTTTTTTATAAAAATAATATAAAAATATCGTACATTTTTTAGTAAGAAATATTTTTAGGAAAGAGGTACAAGTTATAGAGTGTGATTGTATACAAAATATGTAGTATGTAGTTATATGGTTAATGTGTCTTGTCTTTATTTAAACTAGTCATCCATTTGTGGGATGCACGTGTATTGTTTATTTATTATAAGAAATATTAAAAATATAATTTTCTATTTTTAAAATTATAGTTTGTTAAATCTATAAATTTATAACTTACAGACTGTATGAAAATTTAATGTTATGTGATTTTACGAATTCATAGGATATATAATTTGTGAAGATTAATTCTAATAATTGACAAACAATTAATTAAATTGGACCTACAAATTCTAAAACACTTCCTTATAATCACCATTTGTTGTCGAATTACTTCGTTTGTTATCATCTCCACAAATAAAAAATTTCAATATATAATCAGTTGACTAACTTTAGCAAAATTAAGGAATATATAGATTCCTTGGCATCTTCGAAAACAAAATTCATCTAAAATTTTGATTTAAAAAATGAATCCAAATAAACATCAGCAAATATGTATTTTTTTTCCATGATTGTCATGTCAATTTGTTTTGAATGAAAAAAGAAAATTGATATATTATGTTTCTTTGTAAGATTGTTTTTTTTTTAGGGTTTGGAATTTAAAAGTTTCAATATATTCAAAAACATAATTAAAATTTAATTATGTACTTTTTTTTTATTTCAATTAATTGATTTTAACAAAAGATGAATATCCTGATCACCGTATCGATCATTCTGATTTATCAAAGAGGTTAATTAAAGAAGAATTATTAAAGTTGGTAATAACATTATATTTAAAAAAGGAAAAATTATAGGACAACTTTAAAGCTATTAAAGAGACAAAATCATACCACTTAAATTGTTGTTGTCGAGGTGTTTTATAAAAGGAAATATCCACGGTATTTAGATTAGATTTTATTTTTGTGATTATAAGTTTGTCAAGGCCCATAGTTAAGTTAAGACAATCACTGAAGAATAGGATAATAAAAGAAACATTTTGTTTACAGAAATGAATGCAATAAAAAAGGGGAAAGTAAACGAATAATGCTCATAATTGATCTTCATTTATCTCTTCTTTAGTCACTTGAGGGGAAGATCTGAATTTTTTTGTTTACTAAAAGGAATATTATTTTATCTAAATACCTCTTAGCTTTCTAACATGCCTTTCTTACCCAAAAGAAATAAATAAAAATAAGCTTTCTAATATGCAATTAAAGATTTAGTTTACCTAAGCAAAAAATGAAAGTTTAATCAAAATTGAAAAAAAGAAGTGATAGTTGGAAGATCAAATTTGATATACGTAAAATTAATGGTAAAAGGTCGGGATCCAAATTACAACTTGAAAAAGGTAATTTTCCTTAAGAGGAATATAATTTTATTTAAATACTTTTAGCTTTCTAACATGCCTTTCTTCAAACTAATAAATAAAAATAAGCTTTGTAACATAAAAATTAAGTATATTTTAGTAGAGAAATAATATCATACCTCTAAAACTGTTGTTACCAAGGTTTAATACTTGAAGCCGACTGAGGTTCCAGATTTCTCTGGGCACATGTCCACCGAAGTTGTTGGAATTCAAGGAAATATACTCAAGTTGTGAGCATAGGCCCAAACTCGATGGTATATATCCATACAACATGTTGTAAGATATACAAAGCTTTTTGAGTCTGCGAAGATTGTTCTTGCACAAGTCTACTGGGAGACTACTTGAAAAACTATTATTTCGTAGGACTAAAACTTCTATGGATGACATGTTGAAAATGGATGGAGGAATAGGACCATGGAAAAAGTTCTCATTCATGTCTAGAGAAACAAGAAACGAAAGATTTCCGATATCTAGTGGAATACTACCCGTAAGTCCCATACCTGAAATGTTCAATTCAGTCACCCTATTGTTGCGAGGATCACAACTAACTCCAATCCAACTACAAACAGATGTTTCACTTGTCCAGTTGTTTGTCAACCTGTTGTAAGGATCTGAAGTGATGTGAGATTTCAAGGTAAGAAGTGAGGATTGATCGATATTGATATTGTTGTTCGTCGTGCTAGTTAAATTATAACCCCTCGAACACCAAAACAATAAGAGTACTGTAAGTAGGAATAACATTGGAAATCTCTCCATGAGGCTTAATTTCAAAAGCAATGGTTGTGAGGACAAACATGAACTGAAGATGATTAATATAGAAAAACATGATAAGATATTTGTGGCAAAGGAAGGACATAGAAATTTTGCAAGTCAATGCTCCTATGTGAAAATTTATTATTTTTCTATTCGACAATTTATATTATGAATGTGCAAAGTTGATAAAATTGTCTTTTTATAAGGTAATATTGCTTTACATGGTTCTGTGGGCAACCATACTTGTGAAATATGGTCAGATTTGGTCCTTACAAAATCTTCAAAGTTTTGACTTTCACTCAATTCAAATAGGTATTCATTTATCTTTCTCCCCATAAATTTGTTCCACTTATCTTTAAAGAAATTCTTTGTTTACATCGTGGAATTCTAGCAGTTTATACACGATGAACTATATAGTTGAATTGATTAATATGCAATTTCAATTAATTAATTGATCGATCGAAATTTTTGGACACTGGAAATCATTGATACCATTATTCGTTTTCATTTAGTGTCATTGTAATATCCTAAAATAAAATTCAACTATATAAAATATTAAGGGAATTTTCTACAATTAAAATAAAATTTAAATAAAAATAATAATTATTATTATATAATATTAAATATAAATTAAGTAGCTTTATGATAAAAATTCATTATCAATTATATCTTATCTATTCATCATAAATGCACACCAAATTTTTCCTCCAATTAACACCAAGTTGGATGAAGCAATAATTGGGAAAAAAGAGATAACTTTTGGATGAAGCAATAATTGGGAAAAGAAACAAATTTGAATAAAAAGTCAAAAGCAATTCCCTCTCTCTGTTGGACTCTCTCTCCTCTCTTTCTCCCTTTCTTCTTTCTCTCTTCTCTCTCTTCTGCACGTTCTTCTTTCCCCTCCCAAGCTTTTGTTTCTCTATTTATTTCTTCTTTTATGCTGCAAGGTTTCAATTGATGTGTGTTGCCGGCGAGTTGGGTGGATGGGAAGCCGGCGTCGGAGTGCGCCGGTGAGTTGAGCTGTGAGCCGCCGCGAGGAGCGGCGGCATGTCTGTTTTGCGTGTGTGAGAGTCAAAGTGTGTGTGTGCGTGTGGGGCTGATATGTGTGTTTTGGTGGGGTGGTCGGTGTCGGTGAGCACCGACGGGTGTTGCTGGGCTGGGCGGCGTCGCTAGCAGCATAGTCGATTGTGGTGTGCTGCGGTGCTGCAGGGTGTGTGAGTGAGTGTTGCTGAAATGGATGTGTTTGTGCTCGTGGATGTGTTGCTGTGTGGTGTTGCCATGGGGGTGGGGGTTCGGATGTGAGGTCGCCGGCGACATGGAGTCGCCGGCGACATGGAGTCGCCGGCAGCGACGAAAACGGCGGCGACAAGGGGCAGGGACGGCAGCAGGGGGTCTGATTTTTGGGTGAGGAGTTATTTTCGTAAATTTGATATGTTAAAGGACTAATTTACAAACCCTAATCTTTAGTCAAATTAATGTTTAACGGTTATCTTTTATTTAATTATAGATTTATCCTTAATTTCATAAGATATATACCAAGACCCTAAATTTATGAAATATGTTATAAGACCCATAATTTATGAATAATGACATTTAAAAATCTCAATAATTATAAATATTACATTTTATACCCTTAAGCTTATAAAAATAGGTTTTAAGCACCATAAATTATAAATATTGATGTCGGACCCCTGAATTTTAATAAAATTATATTATGTAACCTACAAATTGATAATATTATGTATTGCCTATTAGAATTACTTTATATTATTAAAACGAATTCTAGAATATGCTGAAATTACAAAAATACCCTTAGAATTGTTGAAATTGTATTTTATTACCCATAATTGATTGAGATTATAAAAGGGACCCTAAATATTACAGATATTGCTTTCGAGAATTAATATATATATATATATATATATATATATATATATATATATATATATGAAATAATAAATTAGATCCAAACTAATGAATTAGGTTACAAATTAACCTTAAAATAGTATAATAATTAAAGTATGTACAATCTAATAGTTATCTTAAATTTAGGTTTTTAAAACCCTAAATTCATGTCTAATTAACCCCATAAATCTTGGGAAATTATAAATATGAACCTAAATAAAATTATAGACCTTATGTTTTGATCTTCATAATTTAATAAATAAACTAAAGGCCTAATTATAAATATTAAACATTTAAATAAATTTCCCCATATTGTTAAAAATGATCTAATGATCTTAAATAAATTACGAACTTTACTATTTAAATCTCAAAGTTAAGAATCAAATTATATATCAAATTAAATATCAATTTTAATCCTCTTAAATAATAATTAACTAAACATGTTATGCAATTAAATATATTTTCTAAATTAACTTATAATTTCAGTTAATTGAATTCATTTTTATAAATTAAACTTTATTGTTAATCTAAATACGCAATAATCATAAATATAGTCAAATTTCCTAATATCTAAGTTAAATCGTAAATTATATAATTAGATTTTCTAAGATTTATTTTAAAGATCATCAAGAATTACTTTAAGTAAAAAACTTTATAATTTACTTATCTAAAATTATTTTCAAGTCTTCAATATTTAACCTAAATCATAATTTTATAATTAACTTTCCTGAAATTAAGATAAGTCTTCTAAAATCTAAATAAAGTCTAATTAAGCTTTATAATATTTTAATAAACACTTTTTTTATTACAAATTCACCTAAACCTTATACTCATCTTAAGATCATTTATTTTATTCTTTAAACCACAATATCATCAGAAACATGTTCCATCTTATCAAAGAAAACCTTAAAGGACATATTTTAATCACTAATGACCTTAACTAAAGAAATTATAGTTAGACAAAGTACTAAGATATTTTAATGTTCGATGTAGGAAACGAGGAAAGAGAAATATGTTCGACAACTTATGAATATAAGCTTCAGTTTCCTAAGGTGGGGATAATTGCTTAATACGGTATTTATAATTCTTTCAAAGTATTTAAAATATGAAATCTTATACCTGAATGATGTGAGGTTGATATATATGTGTTATGTGAATAAAGTGCTATGAGCTAAGATTATTATTGAATGAGAATGTGATTGATGAATGATATAAAGCACGTGATGGATGGTGATTGTTTATGGAATGTGAACATTTTACTATGAATTCAAATGTGAAGTTAATATTTGCTTATGTGCAAATAAGATGTGTTTTCATGGCAGTTGTGAACTGCAACTAAGTGTTGTGTTAAATTAATGTGCTTTCATGTGTATATTTGATATGTGTGAAGTAATTATGTGTGCATGTGCATGTGTATGCAAGACGGCTAAGACCCGTGTACGACGGCTGATCACCGTACCAGGGTGGCTAAGACCCGTAAAAATGTTTTCATGGCGGCTAAGAACCGTAAAATATTTTCAGGGCAGCTAAGACTCGTATATGTTTGCAAGACGACTAAGAACCGTAAATGTAGAAATGAAAGTGATATGTTTGAATGTGAATGATGATTGATTGAGATGACTGATTGAATGTACTTATTATGTGTTTTATGATAGATTATGTGACAAATGAAATATGATTTTCATAGTGGTTAAGATCCACAATTTTATGGCAGATGAGATCTGCATTTTTCATGGCGGCTAAGACCCATAAGAGAAATGATATGTTTGCATGTGAAAGAGATGAATGATTGCAGTATTGATGTAATCTATTTTTCGACGGTTTTTATTAAAAGACACGTTTTACGAAAATCTGTTTTATGTGATAAAATCATGGTTTGATAAGTATGTTTAAATCTTTAAAATTTTATTTTAATGAGTTGTTGAACATCGAGTGCGAACAGTGGATGCTGGTAGCCGATGATCAAAGGTTACATAAGTTTTTTTATTTAAAATGATTAATTTCATAAATCCAATGAATGTATATTTCATAATTATTATTGATTTTGTTTATCTTTTTATTATTAAAAGAGTGAATTTTATAAGTGAGTAACGTCTCGATTAGGGTTTATATTTATAAAAGAATCGGGATGTTACAGCCATTGTGATTTAATTCGTCTTTGTTGTGTGAATTAATTTATTAAACTGTCATCTATGTTAATTCATTTATTATATTGAACAGTTTTGTGAACTTGGATTCGAAGCAAAATCATAGTTCCATGTTGTAGTGGTAGTACTGGAATATAATATATAATAAACATATGTTCTTCTATGTATTAATTAAAGATAATTAATATCGATCTTAGAACTAAATATAGATTGTTTTATTTAGTTTATTATATTTTTGACAGCTACGCTTCACTTTTCTACCAAAATATTTCATAAACCCCTTCATTTGTCATCCTGTTATTTTATTTTTTTAACGGCAAAATTGATTTCAAATAGAGTACCAGGGTATTCTAACCCGATCCACCTTAACCTTGTTTCCTCTCCCCAAACTATTATTAAATTGGAGGAAGTGAATTGCCAGGTCAATATGTCATCAAATTTGTCATCCTGTTACCGATTAATTGGCCACTGATCAATCGTTAAAAGCATATGTTGACTACGATGATTAAAGTCCACCTCTGCATGTTTCATACATAAGACTATAAGAGAGTTTGGATGATTAATTTTTAAATATTTTTTTGTAGACATATATACATAGATATATTGTGTATTTATTGAATTAAACATCAACATCAAATATTACTCGAGCAAGGCATTCTGCAGCAACTAGAATGTTACACGCACGGGCTTGCTTAATTTTTTATATTAGTGTACTATGTTTTAATATATAATATGTTTTATTATTCGAAATTCAAATTTTAAAGTTTGTTAATAAGGGACTCAATTTAATATTTTTTTCTTAATTTAAAACTTGAAAATTAGATTGAGTTCTCAATTCAAAATAAAATTGCACTAACTTGTATTAATTTATCTAAAATATAAATATATATTGAAATATAAATAATTCATGTCCAACACCTCTAAATTATTTAGATGGCCAATTTCTTCCAAAATCAAACATATACAATAGTAAGATCATAAAATTCCATTTAATTATCACATACAAATATAAGTTAACATTATAATAAATTAAAATAAAGATAAGCAAAGAATGAGAAATTAATCATTTTTGTACCTTCAAAATTTAATTTAACATACATTATTAAATCTTAAAGGACATGAGATATTGAATAAAAATTGTAAAAATAGTTAAAAGGCCTAAACAGGACACTATCACTAATATTTAAAGGATCAGTTCGAAATGTTTTCATTAAATAAACTTTGAAGGATTAAACCTATAATTAAAATGATATGAATTAAAACGTAATTAGGATAAAGATAAAAGAACTGATAAGTTGTTTTATCATTGAATTGAATGTAAATTAGAATTATAATACATACATCTTGTATTTTTAGAATTAGATACATTGACGTCATTGTAGTATCATTGAATCTGGTAAAGAAGAATATTTTATGATAAATAATTTTAAAATAACAAAATTATAATTAAAGATTATTGCATTTTTTTTAATCGTAATGTTTTTTTGGATACTTTACTTCACCAGTACAACCACAAAGAGAATATGGACATGGAAATCAACACTTAAAAAATCCTGTTACCATTTCTATGAATCCAATTTCATGAAAGTAGGATATTTAAAATAGTTTTCAGATTTTTTTTAAATTAATATTTCTAATTTTGTTATATTCTTATATCTACTTAAATAATATTTTAAATTTTATTTATTGCTTTCAAAATTTCAAACAAATTTCAATTTCTAGTGGAATGTTGCCAAAAGTTTGACTAACTTATTTAACTTTTTGATAAATTATAAAAAAAAAAATTTAAAGAATAATTGAAAAATATATATAATTGTTACAATTTATATATATAACTAAAAAAAATTAATTTTTGTTTTCCTTTTCCTTTACCCACATCATTTTAGAACCCAACAAAGAGGGATTTTGAATAACAATGAATATTATTAGGATTTCAAATGATATGGAATTTTAATATTAAAAGTGAAAATTGATCAATATTGATATTGCTATTTGTTGTGCTGGCCACAGTCCAACAAACATATAAGTAATGAGAGTAGAGCAAATAAAGAAAACTGGAAAAATCTATCCGTGAGGCTTGATTTCTGAAGAAATAGTTGTGGCAATCAAGAACTGAAGCCATTCTATATATGTAAAATAGTAAAACTAATATGTGGCTAAGAAAGGAAATTAATGGGAACGTGAGAAAAACTTTTCCAAGTCAAGTCAATGCCTCACTTTGATGTCCATGTCTTTATTCTCACTTTATAAATTTAAATACAATTCATGGTTCAGCTCTAAATCCAAGTCTCTGTCTTATCATTTTATACAAATAAGTATTCATTATTTTTAAAATATATATAGTACTAGATATTAATTATATTACAAAGATGAACTTTTTTTTCACTTAATATATCTCAAAAATGTAATCCAACCGACACTTATAAATCACAAAATAAGATTTTCTTGTGAAAATGAGTATGAATTTTGGTTATAACACTACAAGAATTTTTGCCTTTAACAACCCCCCTTTAACAACCCTTTTAATGAATTTGTATTGTCTTTTGGGTTTTTACAACCCTTTTTCAGAAAAGCGTTGTCTTTTTTCAAAAAAATCGCCATACGACAACGGTCAAAAATGAAACGACAACGCTTTTTAGGTAGGGTTGTTAAATGACGTTTTTTTCGCTATACGACAACCCTTTTTCGCAACGCTTTTGAACGTTGTCTTTTCTTAGAACTTTTTTTTTTACAACCCATTATGCAACCCTTTTTAAGTAGGGTTGTTAAATGACCTTTTTTTGGCTATACGACAACCCTTTTTTGCAATGCTTTTGAGCGTTGTCTTTTCTTAAAACATTTTTTTTTATTTTACAACCCATTATGCAATAATTGTTTTTTAATATAATTATTTTTTAATTAACTTAAATTTAATACATTTAATTAATTTATAATGTTATCTTATATTACATTATTTGCATTAATATTATCTTATATGAACAAATTCATTATTTTAGAAAATAGTATTTTTATAAAATACTATTTTGAATTAATTAACAAATTAATTACACCTAATTAAGTATTACTCTCATCCTATTATATAATAATACAAAATTTGAATATTATTTTAAAACATGATTCGAAAATTGTATTTTATAATTCATAATTCATAAATTATGAATGTTTTTTGTAAAAAAAAATAAAGATAAAATTATTGTGTTTTAAAATTAATACAAAAAACATAAATAAAAGATATATATATATATATATATATATATCAATCAATTAAGAATATTGAAAAATTTTAATTATACAAGGATAAAAAAAATATACATTTATTTATTTGAAAAATATAAAAATTTGTATTACATAATAATATAAAAATTATATATTATTATTTTTGAAAATAAAGATAAAATGAGTTTGGTTTTAATTTGAACCAAAAATTATTTTACAACAAAAAAAAAAAACAATACATATATTAATTTGAAAAATCTAAAAATTTGTATTACATAATAATATAAAAATTATATATTATTATTTTTGAAAATAAAGATAAAATGAGTTTGGTTTTAATTTGAACCAAAAATTATTTTCCAACAAAAAAAAACAATACATATATTAATTTGAAAAATTTAAAAATTTGTATTACATAATAATATAAAAATTATATATTATTATTTTAGAAAATAAAGATAAAATGACTTTGGTTTTAATTTGAACCAAAAATTATTTTACAACAAAAAAACAAAACAATACATATATTAATTTGAAAAATATAAAAATTTGTATTACATAATAATATAAAAATTATATATTATTATTTTAGAAAATAAAGATAAAATGAGTTTGGTTTTAATTTGAACCAAAAATTATTTTACAACAAAAAAAAAACAATACATATATTAATTTGAAAAATATAAAAATTTGTATTACATAATAATATAAAAATTATATATTATTATTGTAGAAAATAAAGATAAAATGAGTTTGGTTTTAATTTGAACCAAAAATTATTTTACAAAAAAAAAAAAAAACAATACATATATTAATTTGAAAAATATAAAAATTTGTATTACATAATAATATAAAAATTATATATTATTATTGTAGAAAATAAAGATAAAATGAGTTTGGTTTTAATTTGAACCAAAAATTATTTTACAACAAAAAAAAAACAATACATATATTAATTTGAAAAATATAAAAATTTGTATTACATAATAATATAAAAATTATATATTATTATTGTAGAAAATAATGATAAAATGAGTTTGGTTTTAATTTGAACCAAAAATTATTTTACAAAAAAAAAAAAAAACAATACATATATTAATTTGAAAAATATAAAAATTTGTATTACATAATAATATAAAAATTATATATTATTATTTTAGAAAATAAAGATAAAATGAGTTTGGTTTTAATTTGAACCAAAACTTATTTTACAACAAAAAAAAAACAATACATATATTAATTTGAAAAATATAAAAATTTGTATTACATAATAATATAAAAATTATATATTATTATTTTAGAGAATAAATATAAATTCGTTTGGTTTTAAAATTAATACCAAAAACATAAATTATTTGAAAAAATTATTTTGTAAAATAAAAAAAAGATATAAAAATGTTTAATTAAAAGAATAATATGAAAAAAAAAATTTAAATATGTGTAATCGAACCATAAACTATTTTTCAAAATAAAAAAACATACATATATTAATTGGTCAATACAATTTTTTTTATATAATAATACAAAATTTTTATATTATTTTAATTAAATTAAAGTTGAAAATTTTAATTATTTTATGATGTTATTTTATATTATTTGCATTAATATTATCTTATATATACGAACAAACTCATAATTTTAATAAATTATTATGTTTATAACATATATTAAAAATATGCACTAGTATACTTTATAATTGTCTTAATATGAAATTAGATTAAATATTATTAAAAATATTAATTATTCATTAATCTTCCAATTATATATTAATTAGTCATTAATTATATATGTATATATATATATATATAATTAGTTAATAAAAGAAATACATATATAATATAAACATATGAAGCACTAGTAGCCTAGTGGTTCAATATTTTATAAAGGTCACAAGTTTGAATCCTAGACAATGCACATTTATTTCTCATGATGTAGCAAT
The DNA here is from genome assembly GCA_028654395.1 of Scutellaria barbata. Classification (NCBI taxonomy): domain Eukaryota; kingdom Viridiplantae; phylum Streptophyta; class Magnoliopsida; order Lamiales; family Lamiaceae; genus Scutellaria; species Scutellaria barbata. The sequence goes on along the minus strand of CM053649.1, from coordinate 6,090,483 downwards.
GATGTGTCAAAATTTGATGATGTGGAAGATGATGTGGCAATGATGTGTCCAAAATATGCTGATGACGTGTCACTTTTTCGATTTCTTTTCAGATACGATAACGCTTTTTACAACGCACCAAAAAGCGTTGTAAAATAGGAAAAGACAACGCTTTTTAAGCGTTGTAAAAAGCGTTGTAAAAAAAATTCAAAAATGGCAGAAAAGACAACCCTTTTTTACAACACACCAAAAAGCATTGTCGTATCTAGATACGACAACGCTTTTTGGTGCGTTATCGAAAGGCGAAATTTTTTTACAACCCTAGATACGATAACGGTAAAAATTTGTTTTTAACAATGGTTTTTAACCGTTGTAAAAGACCGAAATTCTTGTAGTGTAAGTATATGAGAGTTTTGTATAAGTTTTTATGTTTCAAAAGAATAGTTGATAGAATATAATTTGAAAAGAGATCTATAAAATTATTATAATAATGTATGTCGGTTGTGCTACATGTTTTGACCTAATGCTAGCTTATATAAGAATACTCTTGTTTAATAAAGTTTTTTAAATTCTTTCCTCTAGTGTGATAATTTTTTTTCTCTTAATCGTATTTTACATACCTTTCTCTCTTTTATTTTTTCTTGAGAAAATTAATATGTACTTATATAACACATGTTATATTATTTTATAAATTTGAATATTTTTTAGAAAGAAAAAAAGGAAACTATGATAAATTTTAAGTTCAGAGATTCTTTCTTTCTTTTTTTTTTTTTTGGCCTTTTCTAATTGCAAAATTACATTGATAGGATATATAATTAATTCCTCGACCATTTTAGTTCGATCAAGATTTATCAATGTCATTACACATTATGAATATTCCACTAAAAATATAATCATATATAGTGATGCTCAATACATAGACTAAGAGGTCGTTGATGTGGGCATAAAAAATTTAAATTACAAAATGAGTTTATTATTCTTTTTGCCCCGTAATTTAGGGGGTCTGACAGTTTAGAATTTTAAGTTTTTGAACTGGTAATTTAGGACTTTATCTTGTCGGGTTTCATAAATTTTACCCAATTTAAGCTCAAATTGCTTAATTGGATCCAAATTGCACGTGAGGTTGCGAAATTGGGCAATTCGGGTCAATTTTGCTGAGTTGGCATTTCTTTATTCCTCTTGGCATTTCGAATTTTTCATACCTGCCCACACTTTCCACATTAGATGTAAATGTTGTTGTCTTTTCAATCTCCCATAATTCTTAGTTGTCTTGATTGAATGAGGCTCCTTTCTTCTATTCTTTGGAGGTCTTCCAACTCCTCTTGATATCCTTGGTGGAAAAGGTGGTGCACATATTGTCTCCTCCCACAATAATTGTAACGCCCAGATAAAAACGAAGTATAATTGATAAGCAAATAAGTAAAATCTTAATTAAAATATCTTATGTGTTTTAATTCTTGAGTGTTTAATTTAATTACGTGCGTTTCAGATATTGTTTAACGATTGGTTTTAGAGGGATAAAATTTATAAACATGGAACATAAAATATTTTTAAACCATTAGATGCGTAACGGAAAAATGAGAAGATAGAAATGAACTAGAGGTCAATCGGACACCCGTAGCTCAAACGGCGAAAAAAAGGGCAAAATATGAAGTTTCGGAAAAATGAGAAACGAAATCTTATCATGAATAGTAACTTTCAAAATTTTCTATAAATAGGACCTCGTTCGATTTTATTTTCACCATTTCTTCGAACGAGCCGAAAAGCGTCGAATACACGTAAGTCTTTCTCTCTCTCTCTCTCTCTCTCTCTCTTTCCTTATAATTTTATATTCCGTCGTCGCCGGAGCCGTCGCTGCCGGAGTTCGCCGGAAAAAGTCAAATTCATCCGTTTTGGCTGATTTTCGTACACAACGTAGCCCTCGACGAGACGAATCAAGGACAACTTCCGGAATTCAATTTCGATTCTCCGTTCGCCGGAAAATGGCGAAAAACCGCCGCTGCAGTCGCCGAAAAAAGTCAAACCCGTCCGTTTTAGTTGATTTTCGTATATAACGTAGGCCTCGACGATACGAGTCTAGGGCAACTTTTGGAATTCAATTCCGATTCTTCGTTCGCCGGAAAACGGTAAAAAACCATCTCTAAAACCCCAACCTTTGTTTCTTGCCACCTTTTCTCTCACCCGTTTTTCTCTCTCGCTCTTTTTCTCGCCGTTGCAGGCGCCGGAGGGGCTGCCGGAGTTGTGGGCTAGCCAATGGAGGGGTGGCGCCGCCGGTGCCTGAAAATGGCCTAGAAAGGGGGGGCTGTTGCAAGAAGTTTGTGAGATGTGTGTGACGAAGAGTTTTTGAGGGTTTTTTTCAGTCACTATTCATGCCGGAATCCGGCGAGGGATGGTCGGATCTGGTAGCCGGCGGTGCGGGCTAGCCGGAGGACTAAGGGTTGATGGCATAGGGAGGCGCCGCCGCAACCGGTGGTGCCGAGAATGTGGCTGCTCGAGCAGGCCGACGACGGGAGGTCTGGGCACCGCTGCCTAGAAAACTAGGCAGCCGACGGGAGACGCCGTCGGGAAATTTTCCAGTCGACGGGAACACGCGCGATGTCATATTTTTCGATTCATTTTCGATCTGAATCTCGTTTTCTTTTCATTGAACTTTATCATCGAGACGTTGCCAACAAAATATCATTGACCGGGGGTCGTGGGTCCCGGTCAAAGTCAACCCTTTGACCAAATTACCAAAATACCCCTAAATCTTAAAACGCTCCGTTCGAGCTCGTTTCAACTCCGATTGAGCTCATTCTTGTTTTGTTGTAATCCAAAATTCATTCTCTTTCACCTCAACTATACAAACTGATCTTTTCCTCTTGTTTCTTCAACCTCATTCGTTAAGCCTTTTGTTCCGATCCGTCTCATCTCGATAGATAGTATCCGATTCTATATCGTTTAAATCGTTAATTTTATTTAATAAAGATCTAAGAAACACTGTAAATTATGTAGGCTACCTGTTGATTTGAAGCCTTGGGATACGTGATCTTGGATACTTGCTGCTCACGTGGTAACCACCGAATAAGGTGGGGGTAATTTCTTTAAATTAAGATATTATAAAGTTTATGCAATCTTTTAAGATTATTATTAAATGTGGGGAAAATTGTTATGTCGGTATTGATACCTCTTTCAAAATATTTAATTTACGAAGTATTTAAATTACGAACTATTATACCATATAAAATGAGTTGAGTATACGTGCTGAATGCATGAGATGTTATATGTGAAAATGAAAGTGATATGCTGGATATGATTAATGAGTGTTTCAAAGCACATGATGGATTGTGAATGTTTACTATAAATGCAAATGTGAAGAATGATGTGAAGTTAATGTATGTATATGAGCAATAAGATATGATTCCGAATTGCAACTAAGTGTTATGTTAAAATAATGTGCCTCCATGTGTATGTTGGATATGTGTATGTGTGATGTGAATATGTGTGCATGTGCATGTACGGCGGCTAAGAACCGTATCTATGGTGGCTAAGAACCACATCTATGGCGGCTAAGAACCGTATCTATGGCGGCTAAGAACCACATCTATGGCGGCTAAGAACCGTAAAATGTTTTCATGGCGGCTAAGAACCGTAAAATGCTTTCATGGCGGCTAAGCACCGTAAATTATGTGAAAAATGATGTTTGAATGTGAAGGATGATTGATTTGAGATGGATGCTTACATTTTTAAAATGATTTAAGCCAAGTGTTTGAAGTGATCTATTTTATGCTGTCGTTATTAAAAGACAAACATTTTATGAAAATCTATTTTTATGTGATAAAATCGTGTTGTGGCATGTGTGTAAAATCTTCCAAAATTATTTCATGTCATCCCGAGTTCCCCACCACACTGAGTGTACTATTGTCACCCACCCCCTTTTTAAAATGTTTTCAGTTTAAGGAGTTTAAGGCGTGGCGCGCGAGCGGTGGATGCTGGTAGCCGATGATCATAGGTTACAGAACCTTTTTATTTAAACTGATTAATTCCATATATTTAAGAAATGTATATTTTATAATTATTCTTGATTTTATTTATATTTATTCTTGGAAAGAGGAAATTTTTATAAGTGAGTAACGTCTCGGTTAAGATTTATTTACAAAAGAATTGGGGCGTTACAATAATTCTCCATTGATCCCTTTAATTGATGAAACATACACCATCTTGTTCATATCTATTGTGTAATGGCTGTCCACATAGTCTTCTAGATTTTCTTTTTCATTGTAGATTGCACACAATGCATGCTTGCATGGAATCCTACTCAAATCTCACTTCCTACAACTGCATTCCTTTACATCCAAATCCACAATATACTGACTTTCATCACAACAACTAATCTAATAATGCAATCACTTACTCTTTCAGCTGTCTTTTGCTATCTCCCTTGATTGGAATGCAATCACTCACTCTTTCAGCTGTCTTTTGGATAATTTTGGAGATTTTTGGACACAAATGACCATTCCACTTCAGGGCTACTTTTTCTCCATGAACTTGAAGTTTCTTCATCAGCCATTCTCTGATCCATTCAAGCATACTTAGAATAGACAGTTCCCTTGCTTCAAGTATACATGTATTGAAGACCTTACATACATTGTTAAGCAGCATGTCACACTTGGGAAACTCAGTAAAGTGTGACCTGCCCCAATGCTCCGCTGGCTTCTCATTCAACCACTGCTAAGCAGCTCCATTCATCACTTTCAAAGCACTCATTGTTTGCTTGAATTCTCCCACAGTACTGGCACATGCAACACTTCACATAGTATTTTTCAAGGCTAAACCTCTATAGCCTGCTACCTTAACATCGGCATGCAAATGCCTTACACAGAACCTATAGGAAGAACCTGGAAATACCTCTTCAAATGCTTGTATAAGCCCTTTCTGCTTATCACTAATGAAGGTCATCTCATAGTCTTTGTAGATGCCTAAGTCTACCTTCAAAATTCTCAAAAACCACTCCCAAATCTCACTATTCTCTTTGCAAACAACAACATAAGCTAGGGGATATATGTTGTTGTCATCCACACCTACAGCTGTTAAAAACATCCCCTTGTACTTGGTTTTTAGAAAACATTCATCCACCCCTACTATTGGCCTACACCCTATATTAAACCCCTCTTTGCAGGCATGAAGACACACATACAATCTATCAAACTTGCTATATCCATCATCATCAACTTCAGTCCCTAAAATGACTGTAGACCTAGGGTTGGTTCTTCTCAACTCTTCTGCATAATCCCAAAGCTTACCATATTGGACATCTGAATTAGTCTCAATCATCTTTAGAGCCTTCTCTTAGCTTTATAAGCTTTATCCTTAGACACACTACACCCAATCTCCTCAATCATATCTTGTCTAAATCCTTACACTCTTCTTTTTTGGATCACTTACAAAATTTTTCATGTATCCCTCACTCAACCATTTTGATTTAACATTTTTTACATTCCTATCATTACACAACCTCACCCTAAAAGTATTCTCGCCTGCAACCTTCCTCAAATTCACCCTCCACTTACATGTATTTTCAGCACATATTGCATAACTCTTAAAAGGATTAGTCTTAGTAAATTGGATAGACCTATGTGTTTTAACATCATAAGAATTAATAGCCTTTTTAAAGTCTTCCCTATTACTAAAAGTCAAACCAACAGAGAAAACTGGATTATATACACATTCATTGTTGAAAGTTGGGAAATTAGGTTGTCTATCCTCACCATCAGAGCCCTTGTATTTATCAAAGTTAACCTCATCCACATTCATCTCACCATCAGAAAAATCATCTCCACCTTTTGTCCCCTCTACACCATCCCTTGCCCATGCCTCCCCTACACCAGCATTACACCCTATCTCCCTGCCCCACCTTTATCCACACAATTATTTTGTCCATTTTCATCTTCAGAGTACATGTTATAATCACTTTCAGAAATACTATCAGAATTATCATTTATATCACCATTATCATCTCCACTTTTAGAATTTTCAGGATTTTCATTAGCAATCACCTCATTTGCCCCATCATCATCAATTTTGTCTAGTTTTTCAGCAAATATATGAAAAGTCTTAACTGGCACATGCAATACTGCCCATTCTCTATATAATTCATCACTATATAAAAGTCTAAACCCATTATTCTGCTTAAAGAAGAACCTCCTATTGAAATCACCTAACTCAGTTTCAGTAAACCTCTGCAAGTCTTTAAGGGTAAACAACCTAGGTTCTACAAAGTCATATATAATAATTGACCCACCCTTATATACAACTGAAGGATAAGTAATGAACTCACCTCCATAATGAATGACAATTGAAATAAATTTGGTGGTTGAATCTGTTAACAAGAAAAATACAAATAAAAAAATAAAAATAAAAATACCCTAATTAGAATAAACAAGCAAAAGCATAAAGTCTATGTTGGACTACACCATGAAAATACACTAACATAATAAACAATTATATAACATACCCCACATGTCTGTCTAAAGAAGAACATAAATGAATCGCCCCTAAATTTTAATTTTCAACAACGATTAGAAAAGGAAACAATCGACACAAATGTCAGAATGGACCACAAATTCGATTATAAATTCTCTTATTTCATGAGTATAAATTCGAGTACACAAATAAAACAAAAAATAAAAAAAGATAAACAAGAAGAGCTTACCATATCGGGGTGGTGGGAGTTGGACAATTTTCTGTCACGTTTTTCACCATCTTCTGTTGGAAAATTGGATCAAACAATTTGGGGCTTTCGTATTGTGATGATTTTCTAAGGGTTCACGGTTGGGTTTGAGGATTGGATGATTTGATAAGGGTTTACGATTGAGTGTTGAAGATTGGCAGATTGAATATTGTTGCAGATTAGGAAGTTCACGGTTAAGGATTTCACTCACTTGGTTTTGGGGAAAATTTTTTATTTTTTGATATAGGGATTTTATTTCATTTGGGGGGAATTCACGTGGATTGCAGATATGAAAAATTTAAAATGCCAAGAGGGATAAAGAAATGCTAACTCAACAAAATTGGCCCGAATTGCCTAATTTCGCGACCTCACGTGCGATTAACGTGCAATTGGGACCAATTAAGCAATTCGGGCTTAAATTGAGCAAAATTCGCGAAGCCCGACAAGATAAAATCCTAAATTACCAACCCGAAAACTTAAAGTCTTAAACTGTCAAATCCCCTAAATTACGGGACAAAAAAGGTAATAAATTTTTACAAAATAATGTGTGAATATAGATAAATTAATTTTTAAAGTTAAATAGTTAACTAACTGATATTTTAATAAATATATACTTTATCGATCAATCAAATATTACCTTTTTTTTTTTAGCAATTCCTTAGTAAAATCACATCTTTCAATTATATCCAAAAATATTATCAAAATACAAATAATGAATCACAACAATTCCTTCATAAAATCACATCTTTCAATTATATCCAAAATTTTTATCAAAATACAAATGATGAATCAAAAATTGCATTATTACCTCAAGTTACTATAACAAAAGTTCTAATTTTACAACCATATATAGAGATCATTGTCATTATTCAAAACACAAAGATCCAAAATTATTAAAGAAATTAACAACCTCAAAGAATTCTAAAACAAAATTCATTCAACTACAAATGAAAGTATTTTTTTCACTGAGATCATCAAAGATGATGTTTGATATAAAAAATCAATATTTTCAAGTCAAGAAATTAGTCGACTTGGGTGGTCTTCTCCATAGAGATCGCCAAAAGTTGTATTATATTATGAAATAAAGATGAAACACATCTAGGTGAATATTATAAAAGAGTTTATTATCATTTTTGCCCCGTAATTTAGGGGGTCTGGCAATTTTGGACGTTAATTTTTCGGGCTGGCAATTTAGGACTTTATCTTTTCGGGCTTCGCGAATTTTGCCCAATTTGAGCCCGAATTGCGTAATTGGGCCCAGATCGCACGTGAGATCGCGAAATTGAGCAATTCGAGCCAATTTTGCTGAGTTGACATTTTTTAATCCTCTTGGCATTTCGAATTTTTTTTATTTGCATTCCACATAGATAAAAACTCCCCCAAAATGTAATTCAATCCCTAAATCCAAAAATTCCACAGTGAATTCCCTGATCTTAAAACACTCAAAATCAAATCTTCAATTTGGCAATTAATTATTATTGCAATGGTGCAAGAAAAGACAATAATTGATCAAGTTTCGGGGTGGCTAACACTCTACGATGATGGTCCGGTCCACCCGAGGTCAAGTTCATGTCCGACGCCGCGCCGCCGCATCACCACTTCATAGACGGCGTCACTACCGCCGACACCACCACCGCCGACGCCCTCAAGCTCCGCATCTACCTACCGGAAAAGCAGGAAAGCGATCCGGAGAAGCTCCCCATACTCCTCCACTTCCACGGCAGAGGGTTCTGCATCAGCGAGGCTGACTGGTTCATGTACTACGCTGCCAAAATGAAGATTTGATTTTGAGGAGGAGGGTTCTGCATCAGCGAGGCTGACTGGTTCATGTACTACACTGCCAAAATGAAGATTTGATTTTGAGTGTTTGCAGATTAGGGATTTCACTCGATTTGGGGGAGTTTTTATTCACGTGGAACGCAAATAAAAAAAATTTGAAATGTCAAGAGGGATAAAAAAAATGCCAACTCAGCAAAATTTGCCCGAATTGCTCAATTTTGCGACCTCACGTGCGATTCACGTACGATTTGGGCCCAATTACGCAATTTGGGCTCAAATTGGCCAAATTCGCGAAGCCTAGAAAGATAAAGTCCTAAATTGTCAGTCCGAAAAATTAAAATTTGAAATTGTCAAACCCTCTAAATTACGGGGCAAAAAAGATAATAAACTCATTATAAAATTCAAAGTCAAGCTTAGGAAGATCTATCAAAGAACTCGACTATAAATTATTTTTTCAAAAGTGGGAGAAATTGTCATTTAAAAAATAATTAGAGAATTTAAAAAATTTATCCCACCAATAATTGTTTGATTTAACTAAAATTTTGAGTAGTGATGATGGTTGCACTAACATACAAAAAAATGAAAGACTTGACTTATGTACAAGACTTAATATGTGACACATTATTTTCTATTTTCTAATCTTTTAGAGATAAGAAAAATCTAGTTATGGTATATATATATATATATATATATATATATATATATATATATATATATATTGATAATTTTATGTATAACAGTATAAGTAGTCATTTGATGAGGGGAAAAAGAAAAAACGGGGGAAATTTTTACACTTTATATTATAATGAAAATTATTTAAAAACTTAATTGATATATTATTATCAAATCCTATTGATATTTATTATTTATACAAGAAATTGATCTCATCATACTTTAAAGTTGCATAAACAAGATTTTAATGGAATCTAATATATAGTTTTGGTAAAATGAGTTGAGCCACTTTATGATTTGGAAACTTCGCATTGGTTCTCATTTGTTATCAAAATAAATGATAATGTTTACATCTATGATAACAGTGCAATGCATTAGCTTCATATACAAATTTTGATGAGTTTTGACCACTTTATGAGTTGCATATTTACTTTTATACCCCTTGTATTGTGTATAAAATTATATGTATTGATTTCATTTAAGAAAGTCACACTCTCTTTTACTTTGCAATTTTTGTTTATCCGAGTTTGATATTTTTTTTAATTTTACAGTTTTTTTTTTTTTTTTTGTGTTTATGCTATGATTATGTATAATATTTTATTTATATATAAATTCATGTTTATTTATTTCATTTGTAAATTTTTGTATGCTATGTGGATGTGTAATATTTTCTTTAGAGGGTAAATTTTTTGTTGTTTGGGGTGCAATTCTTGGTGTTTCGAAGATCCATCTCTAAAGGCAGAGTTCATAAATGGAAGAAAGTACATTTGTCAAGTGGTCTGAGGCCTGATTTGGAGTGTACTCATAAGTTTACTATTGGGAGTATAGTTGTGATAGTATGTTTAACATTGGATGATGTTTCTTTTTGTGTACAAACTACATCGTTTATATATTCTTGATAATTATAAAATAATATAACTAAAGGCTATTAAAAATATGAAATTGTAAAAAAAATGCAAAACAAGAAAGATAATGCATAAAAAGTGTTGTAAAAAAAAAAAAAGACAACAGTTGGAAACCGTTGCAAGGAGTGTTGCAAGAGTCCTTAAAAGTTAAAAACAACATTTTTGTGTAACAGTTTTTTAACGTAATCATAACGACAACAATTAAAAAGGTGTTGTCTTTCAGTATGGATCTTTTAGAATGCTATTCGTTTGCATTTTTCTTGTAATGTACAAAAGTATCAAGGAAATTAACAATTTGAAAGAATTAAAAAAAAAAAAAAAAACTCACTCAACCACACATGACAGTTTTTTTTTTTTTTTTTACTAAAATCATCAAAAATGATGTTTGATGTAGAAATTTAAAGTCAAGAAATTGGTCGACTTGGTTGGTTTTCTCCATAGAGGTTGCCAAAACTTGTTTTAGATTTTGGAATTAAAATGACATACCTTTAAATGAATGTTACAAAATTCAAAGTCAAGTTTGGAAAAGTTCTATAAAAATTTACAAAAATGTGTCCCACAACTATTTGTTTGATTCAACTAAAATTTTTGAGCACTAACATACAAAAATGAAAGACTTGACTTATGTAGAAGACTTAATATGCGTCACATAATTTTCTAATCTCTATAGATGAGAAAGATTTAATTATGGTATATTGATTTTATCCATAAGTAGTGTAACTTCCCTTCAAATAAGGTTATTAATCTTACTAAAATCATGCTTAACTTTCGAGTAAAAAAAAATTTCATAACATTTTTTAATGAACGGAAGCAACACATAACAATTTCTTAAAAATGTGCTAGAGATTTTAAGTCTATCTTGACCATTCATAAGATTAAAATGTTCAGGTAAAGTTTCAAGTCGAAAGAGATCAAAAGCAAAAGGTAATTAGCATACTAGTTTTATCGTTCGAAATGAACCACTGAGCTTGAATTCTTATAAAATCCTAAACCAATTTTGAGGTTCAACCGTCACCACCAATCATACTTCAATATTTAAACCTCCTAATATCACACCTATTATTATTTTTTATCTACATTAATATTAGGTAAATACATACTATAAGAGAATACCGAGCCGCATATAATTAATTCCTCAACCACTTTAGTTTGGTGGGGTTATATCATCATCAACACTTTATGATTCCATTAATAATATCTTTATGGTGATGGCCCAATACATATAGACTAAGAAGTTGTTGAAGTTGACATAAATATTTTAAATTACAAAGTAATTAGTGAATATAGGCAAATTAATTCATTTAAGTTAAATAGTTAAACCACCAATATTTTAATAAATATAAATATAAATAAATAAATAAATAAATATATATATATATATATATATATATATATATATATACTTTATCAATCAATCAAATATTTTCAACTGTTAGCGATGCTGTGAGAAAAATTGCTCTAGGAAAAATAGTAAGAATCAAATCTCAATTTAATTCATTTAAAAAGTATCTTTGAATCATTGTGATATATATCACAAAAATAATTGCTCCAATAAAAATAATAAGAATGATCAAAAGTGTGCCAAATAAAAAATGAAAGCTACTAGTTTTGTCACGTTTAGAAAGAATGATCAAGACTAATTTTACTACACTAAGTATTTATTAATGGACCAATTTTGCAATTAGGAGAATCTGTAACATGAACTAATTTGAATGCAGAGTGTATGTTTTATGTAAACTCGGTGAACAATAGTAAATAAATGATGATGGACAAAGATTAATAATAATTGATTATGTTATCTCCATTATGAATGCAATTTCAAGCCCGACAATAATGTATAACCAATAGTCAATTCTTCTTATACTTTTTTGGAAAGTTTATTACTTTTTTTGCCCCGTAAATTAGGGGGTCCAACAGTTTTAAATTTTAAGTTTTTGGGTTGGCAATTTAGGATTTATGTTTGCGGGCTTCACGAATTTTGCCCAATTTCAACCCAAATCGCTCAATTGAGCCGAATTTACACGTAAATCGCACGTGGGCCCTTAATTTCAGACTCTTTGGCCCAAGTTAGCCAAATTTTGCCTATGTGTAATATGATTATACAAGTGGCATTCCGATTGGCATTTAAATGTGCACATAATCGCGCCACGTATGATTAAATTATTGGATATGACTATCCACACCCCAAGCTTTTCTTAACACACCCCAATTTTTTTAGTTTTTAATTAAAAACTTACAAAAATACACAAATTCTCATATTATCCTTTAAAATTTTTAAAAAAAAAGTTTATTACTTTTTTTACCCTTTAATTGGGCCCAAATCGCACGTGAAATGCACGTGATGACCTTAATTTCGGGCTATTCGGCCCAATTTCACTCAATTTCGCTTATGTGTAATATAATTGTATAAGTGGCAATCCAGATGACATTATAATATCACATCATCGCCACATAAAATTTAAAAAAAGAAAATAAAAAATCTAAGAATTGGAAATAAATAAATAAATACAAACAAAAATAAAATAGAAGCATAAAAAATATAAATCTGGGTGGCTGCAACATCTCCACCCTGTTCCTCCCCTCATGTCGCCAACAAAAAAGGACGAAAACAACAGTTGTTGATCAATAGTACAACAGTAGCCCTAAATCTAATCTGATTGAGGGAGAGATCAGAAAATCTCACAGGAGAGAGGACGGCGAGACTCAATTGGAAGATGGAAACGGAGGGAGAGCTTGACAACATTAATAAAAGAGCAACACTATCTTGGTTTCTCCGGCAAAGCTTCTAGGCTTTCTCCATGAGGAAGTTGAGGTAGGAATCGAGCACCACACTACAAGAAATACGCACAACAACGGTTATTAACTGTTGTCGTAGACCTTTTATTTACCGTTGTGGAAGATGGTGTTGTCGTAGACTCCCTCAACCACAATGATTATTAACCGTTATCATATATAATAACGATAACAGTTGGCACAACGGTTGGCCAAATGTTTTATTCTAGCATGCATTAACAACGCGTGGACAATGGTTAATAACCGTTGTCGTTAACATTAACCACAATGGTATTACAACGGTTTATAACCGTTGTCGTAGACAATAACAACGATTGGCACAACGATTTGTTTATTGTTGTAATTGAGCATGCATTTTACATCGCCTGCACAACGGTTATTAACCGTTGTCGTTATGGTCTTCAACAACGGATTTACAACGGTTAATAACCGTTGTGAAAGACCATAACGACAACGGTTAATAACCGTTGTCAGGTTATATTTTTGTGATTTTTTTCGTGTTTTTTTTGTTGTCCTTTTTATTTTCAATACCACCAACACTTTTATAATCTGTTGTAATACATAATAAATCATAAATAAAAAAATGTGCGATTTTGAAATATTTGAAATTTTAATTGCAACCAAAACTATCATCACATTACTATCAATATCTTGTACATTGTTAAGATCGATCAACATAACGTAAAGTTGACTACAATTCTCATGATCCAAAAACAGTCAATAATTCATAATACTAGGAATTACAATATAAAGATGATCCAGAAAACATAAGCAGCCATTTGCCATTAACAACAGCGTATCTATCAAATACATGAGCCTAACAAATGAGAAGAGAAATTAATTAGTAAAAAATATGCAAAATATATCTCAAGGTTAATCGTGTAGATTATCTCAAGGTCATATGTCATGTTTTCTTATATATGCATATTAAACCTTTCATGACGAGAAAAATAGAAGCATTCCTAACCTCAGATAGCAGCATCCACCTCTTTCTTTTGCTAGACCAAAGTCCACAAACATAGCCTACATTGTTCATACATTGTTCATAGATAAGCAGAAGGAGCAAAATTTCCAAAAGCAACACCTTACATATTAGATTGGCCAAATTACCTTGGCATGACCTATCACTAATACAAAAACGTACAACCAAAAACATATATTGGACATCTCTAATGCAAACCCATGCATGAATATAATTTAAACTTAATAAGTGCACACACATAAGCATAAATGCAAGCACAAAAACGATGCTTCTCATCAAGTTAGACAGCAAAAGAAAGCTTCAGCATTGAACAGGCACAATGCAGAATCAGAAGAAACTTGCAAACAGATAACATTACCAAAGAAAATTCAATACTCAGGTGAAAAAAACTGAATTTGTATTGACTAAAAAAAAGAGATGAGAAAAACCAAATCAGATCGAATACATGAACGAGACCAAAAGGATCCGGTTACATTAACAAAAAGAGATATCTATACCTGTTCGTGTGCATATTTAAAATCATCAAAGTTCAAGGGGCAAACGTCAGTGCTGCTATGCAATGTAGGCAGTGGTCTATTATGTGCCAGTGCCAAAGCTTTCTCCTATATTTTACATGTAAGCTTTACCACATTATATGCTATACGAAAACAACAATGGAATACAAAAAGAGTATACTAATGAAAGAACTTCAAACGAAAGGAAAGAAAAATAGGAATATCTGTTTAACCATTGTAGAATATATAGAATCTCAATAAATGCCCTGACAACTTTTGATACCGCTTTTGACAGAAATACCTTCTTCTCCTTTTCCAAAATTTCTCTTATGGGGTAATGCGCATCAATCACAGAGATTCTGGAAAGTCGGAGTAAGTCGGCTGCATAAGAAGAAAAGGACAAAAAGTAAATCAGCCAATGATTCTAATAAAAGCATTAAACAACACTTGATGTGAATGTGTAATCATGTACAGAGAGCAGACAAACTTAACAGTTCCAATTGAGCTGCAAATTGAGCAACTTTCTGATTGCACTGATTTGTTGTTGTTGTTACTTCTTCACTTTGGAAGAGATCGGCAGCTTTCTCACGGTAAACAATAGCTTGTTCCAAGTTCTGTTCCTTCTCATACAACTCAGCTATTTCCTGCAAAATAAGAAAACTGAATTATCATCTCTCAGATTACTAATAAATGTAATAGTAATATTCTTCAATAACCCAAATTTCATTCAAATGATGATTATTATTTTACCTGATGCTACTATTCAGAGAACTACTAGTTATAGACAAATTCAGTGTGTGGAACAGAAACCAGTAGCTATAAAATTCTTTAGCAAATAAAACATCAACATCAGATATTTGTACATATTTGAAGTTCTTATCTTGTAATATCTGCCAGACATATTAAGCCGTCTAATATCCATAAATAAATTTACAGATCCCTCCAAGCATGATATTGCCTCTGAGAAGCATCCAATTAGAACTAATGTCAGAGAATAACTTCATATATAGAAAAAATATAGATGATCCTATGACCAAGGATTAAGGAACCGGCGCAACAAAGAAATAACAAGTAAAGAATTAGAAATGGGATCGACCAGGTGAGAAAACCTTCCACATGCCATTATGTTGAAGATACTAAATTGAATGTAAAAATGGCATCCTCTCTTAAGATTTTAGATGAGGTGGTCATTTAACATGATAATCAAAAAGATAGAAGAAACCAACAACCTAAAACATAAGTTACTGCAATAAAATAGTTGCCTCGAGCTGCTTCTTTAAATAGAAACACAAAAGCCATATTGCATAATTTACTACACATTTCTAATCAATATATAAATTACTAATTCGTCACAAACATATCTTATAACTACCAATTAGGAATGACATAATGCATAAACGCCAACTACACTGAAACTAACCACACGTTTAATGTTGGACTTTTTATAGCAATGAGCAGCATCAGCGTATGCATTAGCAGCTTCATGCTTGCTATCTAACTGCAAAAATATGTACAGAGAAGCATAAGTTCAAGACAAGCTAAAGGAGAAAAATAAAAACAAAAACTTGATCTTACAGCATAGAATTTGAACACACGCACACAAACAAAATTACCTTCAAGTGACAGTTAGCCAACTTAACATACACCAATCCAGCTTGATCCCCTGATAACTTGTCAACGTCATCTGCACTGGAGCTCTCAAGATGGAGTAAGTCGGCTGCAAAGGATATATTTGAGACCAAACATATTTAAATGTACTTTGATACATTATACACTGAAGCACAAAGGAAATTACATGCACAAAAGAAACCATGTTCTTCTTCACAGAGGCCTCCAAGATCATTACCTTCTGGAATTGTTTTATCAAATCTAACCCCAATTTTTGAAGAGACATTATCCTCAAAAGAAAGTAACACCTTGCCTCTGTAACCATAGGTTGAACCCCTGCTGTAGAAAATACACCACCCCATATGGGCATATCACAATTTAGACAATTTATATCAGAGCCAAGAATCCAGTGCATCGATAAGCCTGGCACTTAAGCTTGTAGAATGACTAGATCTTCATCTAAAAAACATGAAATACTCAACACATTGTAATTCACTTGATGTAGCATCTCTTGTACAGAGGTTTCTATTACTCAAAGATAAGTCATCATCAATGATCAAAGGTCAAATACAGTATCAAGCACAAGGCAACAAATAAACATGTGTCCCTTTTGCAATATTGTCCACAAATCTAACAAGACTATCTATGCAATAATATATGCAGAGCCAGTAGAATTGATGCAAATTATTGGATCAGTGTGCCCTTAAATAAATTGCACATACCATATATGCATTCTGACTAAGCATTCAAAAAAATTAACCACCACACATTCTATGGAGGCCACCAATAATGTAGCAATCGGCAAAGAAATTGTACCTGAGAAAAGGGTTGCCCCACCAAGTGGTTCCACCACCCTTCACTACCATTGAGCAAGAAATACTTACCACTCTATTCTCTCTACAAGTAACGATTAGCAGAATGGAAGTCTGAAAGAATGTGGAAGTTCTTGAAGATAATTAGACTCAACGTAAAAGCTGGATTGTTTCGTAAATGATTGAATTAATTGAGTCTAAAGATTATACAATTTATGATTTCAATGAACTCAACTAAGAAGCTGAACTAGGACACACCAAGAACTTGCACTTTCATATATTCAATGAGATGTTCATACAACTAATGGAACCTAATCTTGTAACATAGAAAGCCTGCTACACTGACTGCGAAACTTAACTCAATGGCATAGGGCTAACATAGAAGAACCCTGAATCAAACACAAACAAAATTCTCATCCAATTTTGAGATCAAAACCACCCCCACCTAATGATAGAAAAGAAAACTCAACACTAATTCAACAAAAAAATAAGGCAATCTCTTATCAAAACCTCAAGTAATTCCGAAATGCAGTTTTCCGGCGAGAAGCTGAAACAATCCGAACGCCATGAGGAAGAGGAACGGGCCGAAGAGATCGGCATCTTCGTGGAGGTAGTGGTTGATTCGGAAAGGGTTGAGGATTGTAGTGCCAGATCAGCGGGACTCGCCAGAATGAGGGGGTTCTCCATGGAGTGGTGTTGTGCGTAGAAAACCAACATATCGGCGAGACTCGTCGGAGTGAAGGCTGGTGTTGCTGTGTGATGTAGATGGCGGCGGTGAGATGGTGGTGGAGAAATAACGGTAGAGTTCGCTGTAGTTTGCCGTCGCGCCGTCCACCTCCACCATCACGCGGTCGCCGCCACCCGCCTGCTCTTCCTCACAAGATCTTTCCAACTGTCTCCAGTTTACAACGAAGACGAATGTTGTGAATTTTCAATTTTTTTTTTTTAATTTTTTTATTCTTTTTCCAATTTTTTATAGTTTTACTGCTGTTAATTTTTTTTTTTATGATTTTTTTAAACTGTTTTTTCTTTTTTCAATTAGAAAAAATAAAATTAGAAATTAAAAGTCAAATTAGCAAATTGGGTCTGAAAAGCCTGAAATTAAGGATTCACGTGCAATTTCGACCCAATTAAGTGATTCGGATTGAAATTGGACAAAATTCGCGAAGCCCGCAAAAATAAAGTCCTAAATTGTCAACCCGAAAAATTGAAGTACTAAACTTTCAGATCCCCTAAATTACGAGGGAAAAAAAGTAATAAACTCAAAAAAAAAACCCTCCCCCATTCCTTCTCCCTCCCAATTCACTGTTCTCTTTCCTTTTTTTTTTTCCATGTTCTTCTTCAAATATTTTTAAAATAATACAACAATACAATGAAAATAATTTCATGGATTAACTAAATACGTAAATATCGTGTAAAATAAAAATCATATAAAAAATGCTTAAAAATCGATAAAATGAAACAGTTTCGTTCGATCCTAATATGCCGAATATATAGAGGTGTGTTTGGCCACCAAGCGTCGAACACATACAGGTATGTTCGATCATCAGACGTCGAATATGCTATGCTAAAAATTAATAAAACAGAACAGTTTCGTTCGACCTAGGTAAGTCGAACACATAGAAGTGTGTTTGACCACCAGGCGTCGAACACACTATGACATGTTCGACACCTGTGGCCGAACACATCTCTATGTGTTCGGCATACCAGAGTTGAACGGAACTGTTTTGTTTTATTGATTTTTTTTTTTTTAATATATAACTTTTATATGATTTCCACACAATATTTACGTATTTTGTCAATCCATGAAATGATTTTCATTATATTGTTTTGTTATTTCTCAAAATTTTAAGAAGAAAAGAGAAGAAGAAAAAAAAAGAGGTTGAGCAGCCTGACGGGAGGGAGAGGGAATGAGAGAAATTTTTCACATTTTTTTATTTTGAATTTTTAAGGGTATAATTAGAAATTAAATATTTTTATATTTTTATAATTAAAATATTAAAAATTTGGGATGTGTTTAGATAAGGGAGGGGTGCGGATAGTTCCACCCTAAATTATTAAGAAGGAATTTACTCTCCATTTTCCAAAAAAAAAAAAAAAAATAGTACATATATAATTTAAATAAAAAATCAAACAAATAATAACAGAAAATTAAACAAACAAATATGGGTGAGACTATCCACACCCCACTCATTTCTAACCACATCCCATAATTAAATAAATCCAAAGTAATTATATATTAAATGTCTAAAAAGCCCTTAAGTACTCAATATGAAGATAGGCACCACTAAGCACACCACATATCTTCTAAGTACACCCCATTATCACTTATCTCTCATATTCAACTTCTTCTCTATTTCCCAAACCCACTTTAAATCCTCAAACCTAAAATTACAACCTACCAAGCAAATTTCGGGTAAAAATGTCAATGGAATGGGAAGAGACGTGCGAAATGAGCAATGTAAGATTTCTCATACATTTTTTAGAGTTTTCAGTAGTGTAGTTTGAAAAATCGACTTTTAGGGTTTCGAAAAAAAAATGCCGTTGGAATAGTCCCGTTCGACCACATCAGGCTGAACTCAACACCGAGTGTTCGTCCTTAGACTGCCGAACGATACCCTAAATGTTCGATCGTATTGGTTGAGCGAACTAGCTAATGTTCGACCCTATAGGTTGAACGGTCTGTACCGTAGCCGAACAACCAGAGCCGAACAAATATTGTGCAGGATTGATGAAGTTTGTCCAAAAATTTTGATTCTCACCTCCATTTTTTCCATATACTACTACGAATATACACGTAATCATATCTAAATACCTTAGTGTTTGATTTTGCACAGAAAATTATCAACTAACATCTACTAATCAAAGAACATGGATTTTTACTAACTAAAACAACAATGTGAAAGGGTAAACACTAATCTTGATTCGGGGAATCCATTGTAATTGTTTGATTTCTCTACGATGAAGGTTAGCCGGGTTGTTCGATTCTTAGAAGATGCTATCTCTTCTCCTCCTCTCTAAACCCTAATGTTGGGGTGTGTTTGGTAATGTGTGGTTTGGGGTGTGTGTTGTAGTGAGGTAGGGTGTATTTATTTTTATTTATTCAAAGGGTCTAGTTGGAATTGTGTGGAGTGTGATTAGAGAGAATCAAAATTATAAATTGATGATATGAGGTGTGAATAGAAATTGGGGTTTGGTTATAAATGAATGGGGTGCGAATAGTCTCACCCAACAAATATTTACACCAACAAAAATCCCCAATTTAAATCAAGAATCCTAAAAAATTGGGAGGAAACCCGAAGTGGTTAAAATGGCGGTGATGGAGATGAGAAATTGGTTCTTGAGAGCAAATGGATCATTGGGCAACTTAGTTGGTTTAAAAACAACATTGAATGAATCAGCATAAACCTCAATCAATAATTATCTCCACAATCCACATCCAAATAATAGCAAACCTCCTTCACAAATCAGAATACGGGCAGGTGATATTGATCCCAAATTATTAAAGACTAGAGGATTGATGATGATGATGTTTTTCTGAAGTGCTTCCATGAATTACAATGCAACAAGGAGGTGGGCAAGAAAAGACGGTTGTGACGAATGGTGCTCGAGGAAAGTGAGGATTTGAAGTTTGAGATGGAGGGGGATGTCTTTGCGGAGGAGGAAGGAGTCAAAGGTCAGTATAGTAGTGTCGTCGATCCAGCGGTGGCGGCGAATAACACCGCTGATGTTATTAGCATCAATTAGAAATCTTTTACAGATAGGGACTGCAAAATTATGAGTTTTTGAATTGAGGATTTTTTATTTAATGAACTATAGAATTAGGGTTCTTTAAGGTAATTGCAGAATTAGGTTTCTTAATTTGAATTTGGAATTTTTGTTTGGTGTAAATATTTGTTTATTTAATTTTTTGTTTTTACTTATTTAATTTTTTACTTTAATTATGTATTATCTTTTTTTTTCTTTTGAAAAATGAAGAGTAAATTCCTTCCTAATAATTTAATCTTACGTGGATCGATTATGTGCACATTTAAATGCCAATCGGGATGCCACTTGTATAATCATATTACACACAGGCAAAATTTGGTGAAATTGGGTCGAAAAGCCCGAAATTAAGGTCTACGTGCAAATTCGGCTCAATTGAGTGATTCAGACTGAAATTAGGCAAAATTCGCGAAGCTTGCAAACATAAAGTTCTAAATTGCCAACTCGAATACTTAAAGTCCGAAATTGCCAGACCCCGTAATTTATGGGGCCAAAAAGGTTAAAAACTGTTTTTTAGAGTAGCTTTTACCTAAATCATTTTAACGTCTTCATTGATCTTGCAAACATCGATCACCTTATAATGTCAAAAGTATTTATGTAGGACCTTGGTGGGGATGAGGGCAACCATGATCAATTGTTCAACAACTTTTAAAATAATAAAAATTTTAATAATTAAAAAAATTTGAGATTATTACATTTCCTTAATCGTAATGTTTTTTTTTTTTTTGGGTACTTTAAGTTTGGAGACAAATAGAATATGGACATAAAAATCAATACTTACAAAATCCTGGTACTTATGAATCCTATTTCACTGACGTAGGATATTTCTAAATTTTTTTTTTTTACCAAGGTCAAGTGGTACTTCATCATGATGACTAATGTTCAAATTTGAATCGCTCAAATTTTCAAATCTATATTTCCTTTCTTACACTCCCTTAAAAAATATTTATTTGCGATCACTTTTTCTATCCTTTTAGTTTAGAAAATTCCATTGAGTTATAATTCCATTTAGTTTACTATGATAACCAAAAATGACATGAATGGCAATAGAAAAAAGATGAAATTATGTAAAGCTATAAAAGAGACAAAATCATACCACTTAAATTGTTGTGCTCGAGGTATAAGATTTGAAGTGCATTCATGTTCCCAATTTCTGTTGGCAGTGCACTAAGCATGTTAACTGATAAATCCATCCCTTTCAAGGATGATATATTAAAGATGGTTGGAGGCAAAGGGCCCATCAAGTTGTTAAAACTCAACTCCAACACCTCTAAATTATTTAGATGACCAATTTCTTTCGGAATGAAACCTATACAATAGTAAGATCATAAAATTCCATTTAATTATCAAATACAAATATAAATTAGCACTGTAATAAATTAAAATACTGGTAAACAAAGAATGAGAAATTAATCATTTTTGTACCTTCAAAATTTAATAATGCCAACATGAGATATTGAATTAAAATTGTAAAATTAGTTAAAAGGCCTAAACAGGACACTATCACTAATATTTAAAGAATCAGTTCGAAATATTTTCATTAAATAAACTTTGAAGGATTAAACCTATAATTAAGGCTATATGAATTAAAACTTCATTAGGATAACGATATAAGAACTGATAAGTTGTTTTGTCATTGAATTGAATGTAAATTAGAATTATAATACATGCATCCTGTATTTTTAGAATTAGATATATTGTCATTGTCAGGATCATTGAATCTTATAAAGAGTAATATTTTATGATAAATAATTTTAAAATAATAAAATTATAATTAAAGATTATTGCTTTTTTTTTTAACGTAATGCTTTTTTTGGTACTTTACTTCACCAGTACAACCACAAAGAGAATATGGACATGAAAATCAACACTTATAAAATTCTGTTACCATTTCTATGAATCATATTTCATAAAAGTAGGATATTTTAAAATTGTTTTCAGATTTTTTTAAATTAATATTTCTAATTTTGTTATATTCTTATATCTACTTAAATAATATTTGAAATTTTATTTATTACTTTCAAATTTTCAAACAAAGTTTCAATTTATAGTGGAATGTTGCCAAAAGTTGGACAACGTATTTAACTTTCTGATAAATAATAAAAAACAAATTTAAAGAATAACTGAAAAATATATCTAATTGTTACTATTTATATATATAATTAAAAAAATTAATTTTTGTTTTCCTTTTCCTCTAATCACACAGAAATGAAAAAATCACAATGACAATTTTAAAGCTATCAAAGAGACAATGAATCATACCACTTAAATTGTTGTTGTCGAGGTATAACTCTTGAAGTGCATTCATGTTCCCAATTTTTGTTGGCAATGCCCCACTCAGCATATTATGTGATAACCAAATCTCTTTCAATGATGATATATTAAAGATGGTTGGAGGCAAAGGACCCATCAATTTGTTATAACTCATGTCCAACTCCTCTAAATTATTTAGATGGTCAATTTCTTCAGGAATCAAACCTATACAATAGTAAGATCATAAAATTCCATTTAATTATCAAATACAAATATAAGATTTTTAGTTCCATTTAATCATAAAATTCCATTTAATTTAAAGAATAATTGAAAAATATATCTAATTGTTACTATATATATATATAATTACAAAATTAATATTTGTTTTCCTTTTCCTCTAACCACATCAATTTAGAACCCGACAAAGAGGGATTTTGTATAACAATGAATACATATATTTTGTAATTGAATGAAATAATTAAGAACTCGTTTCGAGCTCAATGAAATAAAATAAAAAATTGAGTTGCAAGCTAAAAGATAAGATCTTACCACTCAAATTGTTGAATGCAAGGTACTATATTTGATCAATTGTTAGTGGATATATAATTAAAAATATATCTGAATTGTTACTAGTAGATACATAATTTTTTTTTTAAATTAAAAGATGTTTTTTTTTTTTTTTTACCTTTTCCTCTAACCACATCATTAATTTAGAATCCATGACGGACAAACAAGTACACAAGAAATAACTTAACATACATGTGAAAACGATTAACACATATATAATGCTTTGAAAACATAACTATGAACTCATTTCAGAATCCAAAAAATAAAATTTTAAAAATAGTTTCAATAAGGGGGTTACGATTAGCTAAGAGATAAGATCTTACCACTAAAATTGTTGTATACAAGGTCCAACATCTTGAGCTGAGTCAAGTTTCCAATTTCTCTAGGCACATGTCCACCAAAGTTGTTAATTTCCAAGGAAATATATTCAAGTTGTGAACACTGACCCAAAACTGATAGTATTTCTCCAAACAACTCATTATCTGATATATCGACTTCTTTGAGTTTGTGTAGATTATGCTTACACATGTTCATTGGTAAACGACTTGATAAACTATTATTTTGTAAGACTAAAACTTTTAAAGATGACAAGTTGAAAATGGACGGAGGAATTGGACCATGGAAATAGTTCGATCTCATATCTAGAGAAACAAGGAAAGAAAGATTACCGATTTCTGGTGGGATGCTACTTGTGAGTTCCATATTTGAAATGTTCAATTTAGTCACCCTACTGTAACTGGAGTCACAATGAACTCCAATCCAATTACAAACAGAAGTTTCAATTGTCCAATTTTTAGACAACATACTATAAGGATCTGAAATGATATGAGATTTCAATATTAGGAGTGAAGATTGATCGGTATTGATGTTGTTGTTTGTTATGCTCGCTGAACCACAGCCCAACAAACATAGAAGTAATAAAGCAAACTGGAAAAATCTCTCCATGAGGCTTGATTTCTGAAGAAATAATCAAGAACTGAAGCCACTCTATATATGTAAAATAGTAAAACTAATATGTTGCTAAGAAAGGAAATTAATGGCAACGTGAGAAAAACTTTTCCAAGTCAAGTCAATGCCTGACTTTGATTTCCACGTCTTTGTTCTCACTTTATAAATTTAAACACAATTCATGGTTCAGCTCTAAATCCAAGTCTATGTCTTATCATTTTATACAAATAAGTATTCATTATTTTTAAAATATATATAATACTAGATATTAATTATATTATAAAGATGAATTGTAGCGCCTAGGACAAAAACGAAGCATAAATAAGTAAACCCTTAATTAATATATTTTATGTGTATTAATTCTTGAGTGTTTAAATTAATTACGTGTGTTTCAGATATGTGTTTAAACGACCAGTTTTAGATGAATAAAATTCATATACATGGAACATAGAATATTTTGTTACCATTAGATGCGTAATGGAAAAACGAGAAGATAGAAACGAATTAGAGGTCAATCGGACACCTGTAGCTCAAACGGCGAAGAAAAGGGCAAAATATAGAGTTTCGGAAAAACGAGAAACGAAATCGAGACGAACATAACCGAAATCTTATCGTGAACAGTAACCTACCCTATGAATAGTAACCCTACCCTATGAACAGTAACTTTTCCAAATTCTATAAATAGGCGCTCATTCGTTTTATTTTCACCGTTTCTTCGAACGAGCCGAAAAGTGCCAAACACACGTAAGCCTCTCTCCCCTCTCTCTTTTTCTTTCCCATCTTCATTCTGTCTCCGGCGCGCCGCTGCCATCGCTGGCGCCGGAGCTCGCTGGAAAAATTTAAAAGTCGCCGGTTTTAGCTGATTTTCGTACACAACGTTGCCCTCGATGAGACGAATCTAGGACAACTTCCGGAATTCAATTCCGATTCTCCGTTCGCCGGAAAATGGCGAAAAACTGCCGCTGCCGTCGTCGGAAAATATCAAACCCGTCCGTTTCGATTGATTTTCGTATACAACGTAGCCCTCGATGATACGAGTCTAGGGCAACTTCCGGAATTCAATTCCGATTCTCCGTTCGCCGGAAAACGGTGAAAAACCATCTCTAAAACCCTTAACCCTTATTTTCAGCCACCTTTTCTCTCCCCCGTTTTTCTCTCTCTTGCTCTTTTTCTTGAGGTTGCAGGCGCCGGAAGGGCTGCCGGAGTGGTGGGCTAGCCACTGGAGGGGTGGCGCCGCCATGGGTGGTGGCGCCGGTGCCGGAAAATGGATTGGAAAAGTAGCCGTTGCATTGTGTTTGTGTAAATTGTGTTTGACAAAGGGTTTTCGTGACTGTTTTTCTGGTACTATTCACTCCGAAATCCGACGAGGTATGGCCGGATCTGGTAGCCGATGATTCGGGCTAGCCATCGGACTAAGTTTCGGCAGCATAGGCCGGCGACGCAGCAGCCGGTGGCTCCGGGAAGGTAGCTAGTCGAGCAGGTCGACGACGGGAGACCTGGGCGAGCGACGGAGATGAGGCTGCCGAGCGGTGCTGCCCCACTGTCGAGAAAACTAGGCAGTAACGGGAGACGCTACCCTGTTTTTTTTCCCGTCGTCGGGAAACGCTGACGAGATTTTTCCCGTCGCCGGGAACGCGCGTGACGTCGTATTTTCGATCCGAATCTCATTTTCTTTTCGTCGTTCTTTAACATCGAGACGTTGCCAACGAGATATCATTAACCGGGGGTCGTGGGTCCCGGTCAAAGTCAATCTTTTGACCAAATTACCAAAATACCCCTAAATCTTAAAACGCTCCGTTCGAGCTCGTTTCAACTCCGATCGAGCTCATTCTTGTTTTATTGTGATCCAAAATCCATTCTCTTTCATCTTAGCCTTATAAATTGATATTTCCATCTTGTTTCTTTAACCTCAATCGTTAGGCTTACTGTTCCAATTCGTCTCTTCTCGATCGATAGTTACCGATCCAATATTAGTTTAATCTTTAATTACAGATTATAATGATCTAAGAAAACACCGTAAATTATGTAGGCTACCTGTTGGATTGAAGCATTGAGATACGTGATCTTGGATACTTGCAACTCACGTGGTAACCACCGAATAAGGTGGGGGTAATTTCTAACTCTTTATCTGTTTACAGTTTTCCCTATTCCAAGCATGATTGAGGAATACTAAATGCTGTGATTATACTTGCTGTGACATACATAAACTGTGAGGGGTGGGCCCGTTGAGGCGCCCCTTCATGCATTCGTCCCTAACCCCCATTCTTCTATGAAAGGTTTGATGGTCCTTGAAATGCACCAGTGGTATTTGAGACCATTTTATGGAATAAGACGAGCGATGCCCGCACCTATTCGTCCCTTACCATTTTTAATGTCTGCTGTGCATATTTCGTGCTGTGATTAGTGATGATTATATATAATTCTGATTCAATTATATGTGTTAAGATTTAGATGCGGATTTTATCCCCACGAGTGTATTCAACGCACTCACCCCTTATTCTGTAATTCACGTTACAGGAGGTGATGAGCATGATAAACCCTAAAAGGAGAGAGGAGGTGCTATATTTTTCTGGATCTGTAAATTATTGTAATATGATGTTTATCAAACTTTCTCTTTATAAAACAATGTTGTAATAAATATACGTTTGGTGGTTATATGATGTGTATTCGGGATGTGAGATCCTGATGATGAGATGTGTTTGGGATGGGAGATCTTGATGTTTTTCCGCTGTGAATATTATGTTAATTCGGTTGAAGCCGATGGTTATTATGTAATATTTTATGTTCGTCTCCTACCTCTTTTCTTCTTCCTGCACGTCCGTGTGAAAAACTCTGATAAATGTTTTTGTAAGAAAATGGGGCGTCACATGAATTTTTTTTTCACTTAAGATATCTTAAAAATGTAATTCAACCGACACCTATAAATCACAAAATATGATTTTCTCGTGAAAATGAGTATGAATTTTAACTATAAGTATATGAGACAGTTTTGTATAAGTTTTTATGTTTCAAAACAATAGTTGATAGAATATAATTTGAAAAGAGATCTAAAAAATTATTATAATAATGTATGCTGCATGTTTTGACCTAATGGTAGCTTATATAAGAATACACTTGTTTAATGAAGTTTTCTAATTTCTTTCCTCTAGTGTGATAATTATTTTCTCTTAATCGTGTTTTACACACCTTTCTCTCTTTTATTTTTTCTTGAGAAAATTAATATGTACTTATATAACACATGCTATATTATTTTATAAATTTGAATGCTTTTGAGGGAAAAAAAAATCTATGACAAAAATTAAAGTTTTTATCAGAGATTTTTTCTTTCTTTTTTTTCTTTATTTTTTTTTCTTTTTGCCTTATTTAATTGCAAAATTACATCGATGGGATATATAAGCTCGACCATTTTAGTTTGATCAAGATTTATCAACGTCATTATATATTATGAATATTCCACTAAAATATAATCATAGTGATCCCCAATATATAGACTAAGAGGTCGTTGATGTGGGCATAAAATTTTTGAATTACGAAATAATAAGTGAATATATACAAAATAATTTTTAAGTTAAATAGTTAAATAATTGATATTTTAATAAATATATACTTTATCGATCAATCAAATATTCCTTCTTTTTAACAATTCCGTAGTAAAATCACATTTTTCAATTATATCCAAAAATGTTATCAAAATACAAATGATGAATCACATATTGCATCATTGCGTCAAGTTATTACAACAAAAGTTCTAATTTTACTACCATATATAGAGATCATTGTCATTCAAAACACAAAGATCCAAACGTATTAACAACCTGAAAGAATTCTAAAACAAAATTCATTCAACTACATATGAAAGTTTGTTTTCACTGAGATCATCAATGATGATGTTTGATATAGAAAATTAACATTTTAAAGTCAACAAATTAGTCGACTTGGGTGGTCTTCTCCATAGAGATCGCAAAAAAGTTGTATTATATTATAAAATAAAAATGAAACACATCTAGATAAATGTTACAAAATTCAAAGGCAAGCTTGGAAAAGATCTATCAAAGGAGTCGACCACTTTTTTTTTCCTGAAGAGGGAGAAATTGTCATTTAAAAAAGAATTGGAAAATTTTAAAATTTTATACCACCAATAATTGTTTGATTCTACTAAAATTTTGAGTAGTGATGATGGTTGCACTAACATACAAAAAATGAAAGACTTGACTTATATAGAAGACTTAATATACGACACATAAAATGAAAGACTTGACTTATATAGGAGACTTAATGTCACGCCCCAATTTCTTTCATAAAAAAATATCAGAGTTTTCCACACGAGCGTGCAGGAAGAAAAGAGATAAGAGACGAACAGAAGATATTACACATCAACCATCGGTTTCAACCGATTCAACATAATATTTGCAGCGGAAAAACATCAGGATCTCATATCCCATATACACATCATTATCAGGATCTCACATCCCGAATACACATCATCATCATAACCACAAAACGTGGATTTCTTACAACATTGTTTTATAAAGAGAACGTTCGAGAAACATCATATTAAAGAAATTTATAGATCCAAATATATCACCTCCTCTCTCCTTCTAGGGTTCATCATGTTCATCACCTCCTGTAACGTGAATTACAGAATAAGGGGTGAGTGCGTTGAATACACTCGTGGGGATAAAATCCGCGTCTAAATCTTTGACAGATAATTAAATCAGAAATACGCATAATCATTATGAAACACAGCACGAAATATGCACATCAGACATTAGAAATGGTAAGGTATGAATAGGTGCGGGATTCCCCCGTCTTACCCTAGAAAACGGTCTCAATACCGCTGGTGCATTTCAAGAACCACCAAATCTTTCATAGAAGAATGGGGGTTAGGGACGAATGCATGAAGGAGCGCCTCAGCGGGCCACCCCTCACAGTTTATGTATGTCACAACAAGTATAATCACAGCATTTAGTATTCCTCAGTTATGCTTCAAATAGAGAAAACTGTAAACAGATAAAGAGTTAGAAATTACCCCCACCTTATTCGATGGTTACCACGTGAGTTGCAAGTGTCCAAGATCACGTATCCCAAGGCTTCAATCCAATAGGTAGCCTACATAATTTATGATGTTTTCTTAGTTCATTATAACTATAATTAATAATTTAAATGATAACGGATCGGATACTATCGATCGAGATGGGACGGATTGGAAAGGAGGCCTAACGATTGAGGTTGAAGAAACAAGAGGAAAATATCAGTTTATATAGCTGGGGTGAAAGAGATTGAAATTTGGATGATAACAAAAAAAGAATGAGCTCAATTGGAGTTGAAACGAGCTTGAACGGAGCGTTTTAAGATTTAGGGGTATTTCGGTA
This sequence comes from Scutellaria barbata, assembly GCA_028654395.1. Classification (NCBI taxonomy): domain Eukaryota; kingdom Viridiplantae; phylum Streptophyta; class Magnoliopsida; order Lamiales; family Lamiaceae; genus Scutellaria; species Scutellaria barbata. Next base: position 6,060,845 of record CM053649.1, on the reverse strand, counting down.
AATTGGTCAAAGGGTTGACTTTGACCGGGACCCACGACCCCCGGTCTCGTTGGTGATGACTCGGTGATAAGGTACGATGAAAAGAAAATGAGATTTGGATCAAAAACGAATCGAAAATATGATGTCACGTGCATTCCCGGCGACGGGAAAAAATCCCGCACGGCGTCTCCCGTCGCTGTCGAGTTTTCTCGACAGCGGGAAAATCATTCTCGGCAGCTGCCGAGTTTTCTCGGCAGCGGGAGCACGGGCTCTCGGCAGCTGCCCAATTTTCTTGGCAGCCTTCCCCCGGCTCGTGCCCCGGTCTCCCGTCGCGACCTTGCTCGACCAGCCATCTTCCCGGAGCCACCGGCGGCGGTGTAGCGGCCCTATGCCGCCAAATTGTGGTCCTATAGATAGCCTGAAACACCGACTACCAGATCCGGCATCCCATGCCGGATTCCGGCATGAATAGGGCCTGAAAAACGGCCTCAAAAACCCTTCGTTGCACAGATTTTTACAAAAACGCAATGCAACAACTACTTTTCCAATCCATTTTCCGGCACCGGCACCACCACCCAAGGCGGTGCCACCCTACCAAAGGCTAGTACACCACTCCGGAAGGCCCTCCGATGCCTGCAACCACGAGAAAAAGGGCGAGAGAGAAAAACCGGAGAGAGAAAAGGTGACAAGAAGCAAGGGTTTAGGGTTTGGAGATGGTTTTTCACCGTTTTTCGGCGAACGGGATATCGGAATTGAATTCCGAAAGTTGTCCTAGACTCGTACTATCGAGGGCTACATTGTGTACGAAAATCAGCCAAAACCGACGGGTTTGACTTTTTCCGGCGACGGCAGCGGCGGTTTTTCGCCATTTTCCGGCGAACGGAGAATCGGAATTGAATTCTGGAAGTTGCCCTAGACTCGTATCGTCGAGGACTACGTTGTGTACGAAAATCAATCAAAACGGACGAGTTTGAAATTTTCCGACAGCTCCGGCGGCGGCGGCGACTCGCCGGAAACGGAATATAAAATTTAAAAAAAGAAAGAGAGAGGAGAGAGAGACTTACGTGTGTTCGGTGCTTTTCGGCTCGTTCGAAGAAACGTGAAAAATGAAATCAAATGAGGGTCTATTTATAGAAAATCTGGAAAATTACTGTTCATTTACTGTTCACGATAAGGGTCGGTTACTGTTCATCCAGATCCCGTTCCTTATTTTTTCGAAACTTCGTATTTTGCCCTTTTCTTCACCGTTTGAGCTACGAGTGTTTGATTGACTTCTAGTTCGTTTCTATCTTCTCATTTTTCCATTACGCATCTAATGTTATAAAAATAAAATATTTTCCATGTGTATGAATTTTATCCATTTAAAACCTATCGTTAAACACATATTTGAAACGCACGTAATTAAATTAAATACTCAAGAATTAATACACATAAGATATTTCAGTTAAGGTTTACTTATTTAATTAACCAATTATGATTCGTTTTTGTCCTGGGTGCTACACTTAATATGTGATACATAATTTTCTAATCTTTTAGAGAGAAGAAAAATCTAGTTATGGTATATATATTGATAATTTTATGTATAAGTGGTCATTTGATGAGGGGAATAAGAAAAAAAAGGGGAAATTTTTACATACTTTATATTATAATAAACTGTTTAGAAATTTAATTGATATTTTATCATCAAATCCTATTTATATTTATTATTTATACAAGAGGTTGGTCTCATCATACTTTAAAGTTGATAAAAAAGATTATAAAATTATATGTCATGATTTCATTTAAGAAAGTCACACTCTCCTTTTAATTTGCAATTTTTGTTTATTTGAATTTGATTTTAATTTTAATTTTACAGTTTTTTTTTTTTTTGCTTATTTGTATGCTATGATTATGTGTAATATTTTATTTATATTATAAATACATGTTTATTTTTTTCATATTGTAAATATTTGTATGCTATGTGGATGTGTAATATTTTCTTTAAAGGGTAAAATTTTTGTTTATTTATTTTAAAAAATATAATTTTGTTTATATATTGCACATTTAGTTACAATTTTTAGAGGAAATTTGTTTTCTACGTTTAGAAAATCAATGCTGAAAGTTAAACAAATTTTAGATTTAAGGTATAGTAATTTGTAACATTTTTATTTATTTCATATTGTATGAACATTTTTATATCAAGTATAATTTTTTTTTTGATCAAGTCCAAAACTACCTTTTTTCATAGGATAAATAACTTTTCTACCCCATTTTTATAACAATAACTTTTTTACTCATTTTTTAGGTATTTTGTTAAATACATTCCAATAGTACCTCTTAACCTTATATAATCTTATACATATATTTATTTAAAAATTAATTGTAAATACACTATTTATATTTAAAAAATTAATGTTAATATGAAATGTAATTAATTTTTGAATTTGTAAAATAATTTGTATCTCACTTATCCCCCACCCAACCCCACCACTCGACCCCACCTTCTCAACTTGACCCCACGTTGTGAACCCCACCTTCTCAAAATCTTCAAGCATTCATCTTCTCCACCTTCTCCACCTTTAAGCCTTCATCTTCTCCACCTTCTCAATACACGATTCCAACCAAGATACTCGTGCACTCATCTACATGATTTGAAGCACCGATTTCAACCACCTGCTCAACTTGATAATGGAAAGCGAAGTTCACCCAACCGAAGCTACCCAATCAAAGGCGATGATCGTATCTGAAAATCCATCGATGGCAACCGCTCCCACGCAATCTCCATCAGACTCAGCGGCTATTGATGTGGGGCAATCGAGTACAATGGTTAGTTTAATTTTTTTTTGTATTTTGCTAGTAATTTTGGTTGGAATATTATTTGACATTGTGTGAAATCTGTTGTGCAATGTGTTCATTAATCGGGTATTTTGTTAAATTGCTGCGTAATGTTGGCTGAAATCAAATGGGTTTTTGTTCTAATTGATGAATTTTGTTATTAATCGGGTATGTGTGTGCACGAGTAGAAATCTCTTTGAATAATGACGCCACTTTTTTTGAGCAAAGAAGCCCTATTCACCGTGTACACGTATGAGGATCATACGTGTACACGTATGATCCTAATACGTGTACATGGTTAGAAATGCAGTCTTGTTGAATATTACTATGGGTACACATATGACTCATATACGTACACGTAGTACGTTTTGTGTACACGGTGTTAACCTTATATGTGTACACGTATTTTTCTAATACATGTACACCATTTATCCTTATACGTGTACACGTGCAGAAATGCATTGGGGTGGAACATTACTACGGGTACACGTATTACTCATACACGTATACACGTAGTATGATTTGTGTTCACGTATTAACCTTATATGTGTACACGTATTAGCTTAATACGTTTACACGATTTATACTTTTACGTGTACACGTATATGAGTAATACGTATACATGCAGTAATATTCCATTTATGTGTACATTCGTATATTTTTAAGTGTACACGTATAAATATGAATTATTGTGAATTATTGTGAATCATGTACATGTATATTCAAGATTGACTTCAATCTTATACGTGCACACTAGAAGTTATGTGCTCGAGTATTGGAAATATTTATTTATTTTGTGGTGAAAATGATGGCCGCCATTTTTGTAACGTCCCGATTCTTCTGTAAATAAAACTTAACCGAAACGTTACCTACTTATAAAATTTCCTCTTTCAAAAGAATAAAAAATAAATAAAACTCAAGAATAATTATAAAATACACATTTTTTTAAATGCATGAAATTAATCATTTTAAAATGAATACTTCTGTAACCTTTGCTCATCGGCTACTAGCATCCACCGCTCCAGTGCCACGCCCTAAAATCCTTAAACTGAAAACATTTTAAAAAGAGGGGTGAGTGCAAAAGTACACTCAGTGGGGTGGGAAAATTCGGGATGACATAAAATAATTTCCAACATTTAAAACATTTGATAAAAGATATTTGCATGCCCTTATTTCAAAACGATATAATTTTAAAAGATTTCGATCGTAAATTCCTCAACTCATCATAACAAAATTTTTATCAGAAAACCCAATTTACATAGAACGTTTATCATTTAATAAAAATAGTATAAAATATATCATTTCAATCACGTGACTTATAATCAATCTAAATGTAAGCATTCTTCACAAATCAATCATCATTCACCTTCAAACATATCCTTTTCATTATCACATTTACGGTTTTTAGCCGTCTTGCAAACATGAAATCAATCATCATTCTCATTCAAACATGGCTTTTCACATAATTTACGGTGCTTAGCCGTCATGAAAGCATTTTACGGTTCTTAGCCGCCATAAAAACATTTTTACGGTTCTTAACCGTCATGATACGGTGATCAGCCGTCTTTATGCGAGCCCTAGCCACCTTGCATACGCATGCACATGCACACATAATTACATCACACATACACATATCAAACATACACATGAAAACACATTAATTTAACACAACACTTAGTTGCAGTTCTCAACTGCCATGAAAGCACATCTTATTTGCACATATGCGAATATTAACTTTACATCATTCTTCACCTTTGCATTCATAGTAAAACATTCATAATCCATCACTTGCTTTAAATCATTCATCAATCACATTCTCATTTAATAATAATCTTAGCTCAGAGCACATTATTCACATAGCATGTATATCGACCCAACATTAATCAAGTATAATATTCACATTCATCATATCATAACATTATCACACATAACATCTCATGCATTCAGCACGTATACCCAACTCATTTTATATATTATAATAGTTCGTAATTTAAATAATTTAAAATAATTATAAATATCGTAATAAGAAATTACCCCCACCTTTCGAAGATGATGCTTGTAAAATGTCTATTCTTATACAAGCTTAGCTCTTTCCTCCTTTCGTATTTCCTACAAAGCGTAATTGTTCGTTTTAGAATTTAATCGATCCATTAATGATTGAAAATAGATTCGTTAGTTAAGGTCATTAATAATTAAAATATGTCATTTAATGTTTTTCTTTGATAAGTTGGAACAGGTTCCTGACGATATTGTGGTTTAATGAATAAATTAAATGATTTTAAGATGAATATAAGGTTTAAGTGAATTTCTAATGAAATATGTTTATTAAAATATTAGAAAGCTTAATTAGACTTTAATTAGATCTTGAAAGACTTAGATTAGTTCCAGAAGAATTAAATTGTAAGATTATGATTTGGTTTTGATATTGAAGACTGAAAATAATTCTAAAATAAGTAAATTATAAAGATTTAGCTTAAATTAATTCTTAAGGACCCTTAAAATAATCTTAGAAAATCTAATTATATAATTCATGGTTTAACCCAGATATTAATAAAATTGAATATATTTATGATTTTGACGTATTTAGGTTAACTACATAATTTAATTTATAAGAATGAATTTAATTAACTGATATTATAGGTTAATTTAGGAATTATATTTAATTATATAACATGTTTAGTTAATTATTATTTAATAGGATTAAAATTGATATTTAATTTGATTCTTAACTTTGAGATTTAAATTGTAAGGTTCATAATTATTTCTTTACATTTTATAATTTTTAACAATATTGAGGATTTAATTGTATATTTAATATTTATAGTTAAGTCATTGATTCGCTTATTAAATTATAAGGGTCAATCTCAACGTCTATAATTATATTTAAGTCAACAATTCGTTGAAAATTAAGAGATATTATAATTAATATTTATAATATGATCTTTGGTTTGTTCATTAAATTATGAAGATTAAAACATAATATTCATATTTATAATTACCCAAGAGTTATGGGATTAATAATACGTGAATCTAGGATTTTTAAAACCTAGATTTAAGATAACTATTAAATTGTATATACCTTAATTATTATAATATCTTTAAGGTTAATCTATAACCTAATTCATTAGTTTGGGTTTAATTCATTATTTCATATATATATATATATATATATAGATATTAATTTTCGAAAGCAATATCTGTAATATCTAAAATTCGTTTTTATAATTCCAACTAATTATGGATAATAAAATACAATTTCTCCAATTCTAATATGCAATAATTAATATCATTGAATTTTAAGATATAATGTAATTTCAGTAAAATTTGGGGGTCCGATATCATTAATTATAATTTAGGGTGTTTAAAACATATTTTAAATTCTTAAGGGATCCACTTGAAATTTCCTAAATGCTAAGGATAAATTTCCAATTTCATCAAAATTCATTATTTGCAATTTAACCCTCAATTGCATCAAATTTTCAGAATGAAACCCTTACCCCCAAAGCCCCCTTTTCCAGCCACCCCTGCTGCCCCGTCTCCACTGCTTGCCGTTGCCGGCGGCCGTCCCCCCTCCCTTCTCCGGTACTATCACCAAATCACACAAAACACAGCACACATATCCAATACACGCACGCAGCCACTACAACACACACAACCCTGCAGCACTAGCAACACCGCCGCCCCCGCGGCGGCCTGTCCAACCCAGCCGCCGGCCACCCGTATCTCAGCCCGATGCCGCTAGCCTCGATCTTTCCCTCCCTCCTCAACACAACAACTATGCACCCTTAATTTTTACACACACACGGAGATATATATATATATATATATATATATATATATATATATATATATATCCATGCCCAAACAACCATACACACCAATTGCAACCTTGTAGCATAAAGGGAGTAACAAAGAGAAAAACAAAGGCTTGGGAGGGGGAAGAAGAGTGTGCAGCAGGGAGCTAGAGAAAAATGAAAGAAGAAAAAGAAAAGAAAAGAGGAAGAAAGTAGGAGAGAGAGACGTGATTGAGAGAGAGAGAATTCTTCCATATTTACTTTTCCACTTTTGACTTTTTCTACCCCCACTTTATGCATATAGGTATATGTATATATATATATTAAGTATATTTACATAGGTTATATATATATATACATTGTGTATTTATTTATATGTAGAATATATATTTTGGATATATACTTTCATAGTTTATACTTAATTGATATTAATTACTATTTAAGTCTAAATTTAATTAATATAAAATTCTTATTATATTTTATGTATTTAAATTTTTATTTCGGGGTGTTACAATTTTGTTATATTGAATGTTTATATGCTTATATTAATACATGGTTTGCTATGTGTTAGTGTGATTGGACATGGAAGCGTCCTAGCCTACGTGGTGTGAAGGCTAACATAAACGGATATGTTCGGACAAGCGTTATTAACGATATAGAGTTAGAATTGGGGCGTATCGGGTTGGATGTTTTGAGGTAGTTTGAGAATTCTTGATTCGGTCATTTTGTAAGATTTGATTGGGACAAATTTAGCTGTAACATTGCTCTCCATTCACTTCTTAGTTGTGAGATTGTTAAACAAGATGTTCGTGGAGATGAGCTATGGTTTGGAATTGGAGAAGTCAATCTTAGATTTTTTAAGTACAAGTATGCCTTGATCATGGGTTTGAAATTTGAAAACTCTACTTTTGATCCAAACAACTCTCATGAAATGCCCGATACAAGTTTTTATACAAGAAAAGTATAATTCGAGCCACGGATGACTATAGATTCATTGAAAAGCCGGTTTGTTAGAGGGGATTTCTAACAATCTGGCGACGATGCTTTGAAGGTTGCCAAGATTCTTTTTATATATCTTTTTTTATTTGAAGTCGATGGTTGTCAAACCACTATTGAGCAGTGGATTTGGGCGATAATAGAAGACCCTACAGTGTGGGAGAAGTTTTCGTGGGGTAAATTTTCATTTCAAAAGTTGTTATACAGTGTTAGTATGGTGCTAGTTGAGCTTCCAAATCATCTGATCGGCTGTCGAGTATACTACTGCTACGGTTGCTCCACTGCATTATTTGTGAATAGTAAAACCTATTTAAATTGTTGTCATATTTATAGCTTTATTAATACAAGTAAGTAACACGTATTACCTTTGATCTTGCAGATATGGGCATATGAGGTCATTCCTGTTCTTGGGGCCATATGTGGTCGTATTGAAGTGGCTGATGCTCTACCACGTTGCATACGTTGGGTATTCAATAATGTGAAAACCGATCTGTTTCACTTACTTGAAACTCAGGTAATTGCTTTCATGCTTGTACATTTTCGTTTATAATGAAATGGTTTTACTTGAGTTAAATCTAAACCGTATTTTTTTTATCATAGACGGAGTGCTTCCCACGATTGTTGGCCACAGATGAAGAAAAACAACAACAATATTGGGTGGACATTGAGGATGCTCTAACTAATGGAGTTCAATTTCGGCCCCGTGTCTGTAACGCCTAGGATAAAAATAAAGCATAATTGGTTAATTAAATAAGTAAACCTTAATTAAAATATCTTATGTGTTTTAATTCTTCAATGTTAATTTAATTACATGCGTTTCAAATATGTGTTTAACGACCAGTTTTAGATGGATAAAAATTATACACATGGAAAATAGAATATTTTTATACCATTAGATGCGTAATGGAAAAACGAGAAGATAGAAATAAACTAGAGGTCAATCGGACACCTGTAGCTCAAATGGCAAAAAACCGCCGTTGTCGTCGCCAGAAAATGTCAAACCCGTCCGTTTCGGCTGATTTTTGTATATATCGTAGCCCTCGACGATACGAGTCTAGGGCAACTTTCGGAATTCAATTCCAATTTCCTGTTCGTCGGAAAACGGCAAAAAACCATCTCAAAACCCTAAATCCTTACTTCTTGCCACCTTTTCTCTCTCCCGTTTTTCTCTCTCTCGCTCTTTTTCTCGAGGTTGCAGGCACCGGAAGGGCTGCCGGAGTGGTGGACTACCCACAAGAGGGGTGGCGCCGCCATGGGTGGCGGTGCCGGTTCCGGAAATGGGCTAGAAAAGGGGGCTTTTGCACAAGTAGTTTGTGAAATGTGTGTGACGAAGAGTTTTTGAGGCTGTTTTTCTGGCACTATTCATGCCGGAATCCGGCGAGGGATGGCCGGATCTTATAGGAGGTGGTGCAGGCTAGCCGGAGGACTAAGTTTCGGCGGCATAGGGCGGCGACACCGCCGCCGGTGGCTCCGGGAAGGTGGCTGGTTGAGCAGGGTCGCGACGGGAGACCGGGGCAAGAGCCGGGGGAAGGCTGCCGAGAAAATTGGGCAGCTGCCGAGAGGCCGTGCTCCCGCTGCCGAGAAAACTCGGCAGCTGCCGAGAATGCTTATCCCACTATCGAGAAAACTCGAAAGCCGACGGGAGACGCCGTCGAGATTTTTCCCCGTCGTCGGGAACGCGTGCGACGCCGTATTTTTAATTCGTTTTCGATCCAAATCTCGTTTTCTTTTCATCATACTTTATTATCGAGACGTTGCCAACAAAATATCGTTGATCGGGGGTCGTGGGTCCCGGTCGAAGTCAACCCTTTGACCAAATTACCGAAATATCCCTAAATCTTAAAACGCTCCGTTCGAGCTCATTTCAACTCCGATTGAGTTCATTCTTTTTTTGTTATGATCCAAATTTCATTCTCTTTCACCTCAGCTGTATAAACTGATATTTTCTTCTTGTTTCTTCGGTCTCAATCGTTAGGCCCTCTGTTCCGATTCGTCTCATTTCGATTGATAGTATCCGATCCGATATCGTTTAAATCCTTAATTATATTTCATAAATATCTAAAAACACCGTAAATTATGTAGGCTACCTGTTGGATTGAAGCCTTGTGATATGTGATCTTCGATACTTGCAACTCACGTGGTAACCACCGAACAAGGTAAGGGTAATTTCTAACTCTTTATCTGTTTACAGTTTTCCTTATTCCAAGTATGATTGAGGAATACTAAATGCTGTGATTATATATCTGCTGTGACATACTTATTACTGTGAGGGGTGGGCCCGCTGAGGCGCCCCTTCATGCATTCGTCCCTAACCCCCATTCTTCTATGAAAGATTTGGTGGTCCTTGAAATGCACCAGCGGTATTTGAGACCGTTTTATGGGATAAGATGGGCGATGCCCGCACCTATTCGTCCCTTACCATTTCTATTGTCTGCTGTGCATATTTCGTGCTGTGATTAGTGATGATTATACGTAATTCTGATTCAAATATATGTGTTAAGATTTAGACGCAGATTTTATCCCCACGAGTGTATTCAACGCACTCACCCCTTATTCTGTAATTCACATTATAGGAGGTGATAAGCATGATGAACCCTAGAAGCTGAGAGGACGTGCTATATTTCTGGATCTGTAATTATTTTTAATATGATGTTTCTCAAACTTTTCTCTTTATAAAACAATGTTGTAAGAAATCCACATTTGGTGGTTATATGATATGTATTCGGGATGTGAGATCCTGATGATGATGTATAATTGGGATGTGAGATCCTGATGATATTTTCCGTTGTGAATATTATGTTAAATCGGTTGAAGCTGATGGTTATTATGTAATATTTTTTGTTCGTCTCCTACCTCTTTTCTTCTTCCTGCACGTCCGTGTGGAAAACTCTGATAAATATTTTTGTAAGAAAATGGGGCGTGACAGTGTCAATCATTTTCAAAGAGGAAGAGACCGAAGATCAGCGGAAGCAAAAGCACGTAGGCCAGCGGATGTCTCAGGTGGTCCTTCAAGTGTACGGGCTGAAAAACGATTGATGAGGCTCAATTTGAAGAATCACGTCGCAGTCTGATCCGAGCATCTCCCGTTGCTGCTCTAAGTGGCGTACTCGAAACTACGACTCCGAGTAGTCCTCCTCCGACCCAACAAGAACATACCGCTGCCCATTAGGGGATTGATGATCGAGATGATATTTTTTGGACCCGTATGGAGGCACTAGTCCGAACAAAAATGTCATTACTCGAGGTACGGATCGAGTCGAGGATTCCGTCTTTGATAGCATAGGAGGTACCAAAATTATTGAATATCGGACGAGGTACTGAGATAGTAGGTAAGCCGTCTGAGGGTGAGCAGATTTCACAGAATGTTAAGACGGCTCCCCCAACTAAGCCAGACTATGCCCAATCATCTACACCTGTGATTGTGCATAAAAATAGTGAGCCACATTTTGTGGAATTCCGCACACTTACTGAGACGGCTGAACTCCCTCTCCAAAGAGATTTTCCAACACCCGATGCTGGCCATCCCCAAAGAGTAAGAACGCCAGCACCCAAGTTGTTGAGCCTGTTCATGTCATTAGATGTGCATCTATCTAATGCCACTTTAATTTCTAGGCATTTTTTAGGACATAAGAGAAGTTTGCATCTTCAAAATTATTTATGTCGTGTATTGATTATGAAAAATGTTTGGGTGAAATTATTAGTTATTATGGTTAAATTTTTAATTAGTATGATGACAACGTTTTGCTTTCATATCAAATAGGCGCAATGTTGGACTCAATGGGAGCGTCTTGGTTTAAAGACCTTACAAATAATAAGATGAAACTGTATGAAGATGTGAGTAACTATGATAGATGTTACGACAAAATTGTATGTTATGTTATAAACTGTCTGTTGACATATATGAATTTCGGTTTTTTTTCTTGATACAACATTTAAATGTCTACATGTTCATTCTACATTCTAATCTAAAATTTACCTCAATTAATGTGGACAGTACGGTTATAGATCGTATTTTCTTTACAGACACAAACTTCTTCGTAAGTGAACCTACATCTTGACACGACATGTCTTTTATGTTGCTAAAACACGTTTAATGTTGTTGATTTAATTGAGATGTAATTTTACAGTCGACGATGAGACAGGTTTGACAACAAAAATACGGACCTAATTGGGACACATTAACGCATGATCCGAATGTTTTGGATGACTTCACCCACGATGAGTTGCGCCACTTAATAGACTATGTCTATGGGATTAGGTCAAGGTGGGGACGACATACCCCTTGCACGGACATCGATCATGTATGTATATTAAAATGACTTAATTTATGAATTTCATTTTTTTTTACTTTTGCAAGCTACAGTGTGTGATGTGAAGTGAATGTGTTTTGTTGCACTGTTCTAGGTTGTTACTGTTTTGCATTTTCTAGATACCATATCCGGCAAGTCGAGTATGAGTGGTCATTGGATCACATGTTGAATATCTTTGATGCATGGATGTGTTCATTTATACGACACATTGATACATAGAATAGATGATGAAATATAGAAAGGCCGTCTCACCAAGTTTAGACCTCTGTTGCGTCTCTTACCGATTATTCTCTCCAAGTCTGGATTTTACGAGGAACGGACTGAAGTGCAATCTATGATGAGCGAGTTTGAACTCAAACGAGTAAAACATGAGGATTGTTTTGATCAGCATGATACAATCAGTTATGGGCCACTTGCAGTTATGACCCTCGCTTCCATTTTAAGGTAAAGGAAAATCGCCAAATCCAACGTGAGCGACAAAATGATAGAAAAGTATCACAAAGCAGTTGCCTAGTGTATTTACCAGTGGAGCACATCAGAGTATACCCACAACATTTGTGGTTTTTTGGAATTAGAGTAGAAACTTCAGTTGTATACTTGACTTACTAACATTTTTATACGTAGAGTTGGTACTTGATGACACAATAGGCCTTGATACAATTGAGATGCTTGATATTTCGATACCCCACTAACGTATAGGATTACTTGAGTATTACATGTGTACATATGGATTGCAATGTCAACATAGATATTTCCTAACTGGCTTTTGGATGGTTTCAAACTTTTATCTTCATTCATCTATTACGTTATTTACATGATTTTGAAATATACTTCATCTTTTTATCGAGGAGAATATATATGCCTCGACTCGAGTATAATTCATTGACTGCTATACATTATTCCATCATAAGTGAGTATCCTTATTATATACGTGTACACATATAGTATTCTATACATATGTATACTGTATCACAAAGAAGATTTGAAAACGATTGATTTGATTTAAAGATATTCTTCGTCTCCTATTTATAAGGGATTCGAACCACCATTCCGTCAAAGATATTTAATTAATTCATTTAATTGTGATTAATCAAATACATCTACAATAAATTGGTCAATCATATCGTCAATCGTTCAAGTGGGTGGATTTTGACCATCTCGTAAAGGTAATTTCTATATGTGTACAGGACTACAGTTGACACCAGATAAATGTGTACACGATTAAAATCACGAACAAACAATACGTGTACACGAATAAGTACTAAGCTGAGGAATGAACACGTGTACATGATTGATTACAAGACACAGGCCATTACGTGTACACGTATAATGTGCCACTAATTTACATGGGTACACGAGCATGAGGATGATCAATATACGTGTACACATTTATTGCAATAGTATCTATAATACATGCACACATTTGACTCGACCCAACTCGAGCACAAATGACTCGTCTCAACTGTTTTTCTCTAACGATTGAGGTTAGATGCCAGTTCGTGTACACATCTACAATTGATGGCAAATAATACATGTACACGATCACAAAATATGACAAACTATACGTGTCCACATGTGCAATTGATGGTAACATATAGGAATCTACTTTCACGGAACAGTTGAGCATGGAGGATTTCCTAAAAAACAATAATATAGGATGCACAGGCGAAATACATATACAACATTATAAACATAATATTTCAACTTTATGAAACGTACTTCTCAATAAAAAGCCAATAGGAAGGATTAACTTCAATAACGTTCAACATTTTATCATACTTGACTACATTCCGCTTCCTATAATGTTTGAAGTTTTTCCACAATTGTCTGTTGTCATGCACAACCCTCTTCAATTCTATGTTAGTGAAGCTGGTGAAATGACTCGTGGATTGTCTAAGCGCTAGAGTAACTTCATCGACTACTTGGGTGAAGTTGTGTGAATCGGTAACATCGTAATTTTGAATCATCACATGGAGGCGATTAGTAATCATGATCATCTCATCATGCGTGTATATGCCGTAAAAGTGAGCAAGATTAGGGGTTTCCATTATACTGGTATATGTCACACTTATGACCCGAGATGGATGGTATATACTCATTAATATAGTGATAATGTACGGTTAATACAGTCAAACCACCAACTCCAGTCAAAGCACTACCCCCACTTAAATGTCCTGCATTAAAATCGAGAGTGACCGACCACTTCACCCATTAATACCACATCATGAATCATGGGATTAGATATAACTGCATAATTAAAATCAATAAGATAATTAACCGCAAGTCTTATACGCAAATTGTTGGTCCCAAGTGGTGTCCGAGGTTCAGAGGGGGGGGTGAATGAACCTTGGTCGATTTTTCAAAATCATTAAAACAACCGTTCTGCACTGCAAGTTACTTGAGCTTGTAGCGATAGATGGTTACTGCTTGCAGCGCTAGAATGCAGTGCTGCACGCTGTAACCTGGAGTTTTGTACGCAGCGGAAATAAACTTTTAAACACAAGGCTGATTTTCTCAAGAATGCTTCTTTCAAAACGTTTTATGATGAGAGATAGATAGATATGCAGAAAATAAGCGCAGATAAGAAAAGCGATAAAAACACTTATGGCTTATAGTGGTTCGAAGGTGGTGTAATCCTTCTACGTCCACTCTACTGCTCCTCGAGCAGGAACTTTGTTAAGCAAGATTGATTTACAGGACACTCCTAACAATCTATCAACTTTACAAAGTAAACCACCTACTGAAGTCCAGCGTACACACAGCAACTGCAAACTTCAAAGGCTAACCCACACAGGGTTCTACACTCCCACACAGGGAAGCTGCCTAACACTTAGACAACTAAACAAACAGTAAGGATTTCTCCTATCAACTGCTTGACACCACTAAAACAACCTAAGCACACAGCAACAAGGTTAAAAGGATAAAAATGTTTTCTTCAACTTGTGCTTCGAAGTGAGCTTCTGAATCCGTAAGGAATCCTTTAGCTTTGAACTTGCTTCACTTCGATAGGTTGAGTGACTGAAACTGATTGTAGACTTGAATATTTAGATCTTGTAAGCTTTGTGAATTTAGCGTAAATGTTTCAGTAACCAGCTTCAGTTCTCCTCGACCTCTATTTATACTTGTAGGAGAAGATGTCCGTTGAAGGAGGCATCCCTCTTTTGAATTTGAAATCGCCTGGCCAAAGTATGGTTCGCATTTAATGCGACTTGACTTTTCCTTTCGGAGCATTTAATGCGGCAGTTGCGGCTCGCAGCTTTCTGCAGCGCGTCAGTCCATGTGGCATCTTCTTATTGGCTCCGTGTCTGCTACTTTGACTTTTTCTTGAACGGCTCTATTATTCTTGCTTGAATCTCCGTTCCTCGTACTGCATTTATCCTTCCTAGGATTTGCAGGATACTTCGTCTTGTAGTTGGCGCTGTATTACTTAACTGACCTGTAAGTCTGCGCTGTATCCTTGGTCCTTGTGCAGCTGATACATTCTTTCAGTGCTGCTGTATTTTAGACCTGATTGTAGTATCATCTGCCACTGCTGCTGTAACTTCGTTCTAGTAGTACTCCTGTATCCTTTTCTTGCAGCGATGCTGCACGCCGTTCTTCCTTACTTTGCTGTATCCTGCCTTCATGCCGCGATACTGTATCCTGCCTTCTTGCAGCGATATCTTCCTTTAAAGCTTAGATGCAGTTTTATCCTCTTTTAACCTCCATTTCAAAGCTTGACTCAAGACTCAATTCTAGTCTATTTATTCACTTAAACAATGTGAAAAAGGGGTACTCAAAACTTCCTATTACATGATTGGTTTGTCTCATCAAAATCTAAACACTGAAATCCCAACAATTTCCCCCTTTTTGATGATGACAAAACCTTTACAATATTTCGTTCATGAAGAAGTTTTATTTACATTAACTCATATGGTTTATCCAGATTACATGCTTGCATAGCTTTGAACAATTAAATCTAGTCCTGGATTCATCAGAGATGCATCATGCTATTCCTTTCAACAAAAGCAACAGGAAAACATAAACAGCATGCATGAGTTCATAAGAGTTGAACTTGGTCAGAGCAGAAAGAAAAATTTCTTCATTTAAGAGATAGAAATTTTTACAACATCAAAAATACAATAAGGATCATAAGAGGGTATATGAATACAGATTAGTAAAACGAAGACCTTTTGCTTGCTGATTCGTCTGATCGTCTTCCTGCAAACCTTTCAAGGTCTTCCCTTCCTCTTGATCCTTTCCACCAGTCCCTGATGGACTCTTGGTAGGACTCTTCCAGCTTGTGTCTGATCACAGGAATCTGAATCCATCTCAGCCAGAAGTCCTCGCAGAATGGTACAATTAGCCCTTCCTTCATTCGGTCAATGTACAGCTGTTGAATATCAAGGCTTCCTTCCAGAACGAGCTGTTCATACCTTCTCAATGTAGTCTTGCAAGTATGATATCTGCTGAATTTGCCTTGCCTGCATAGTTCTCTGAAGTGTCTGAGGTACTCTGATCGTTTGAAAATGGTGATCGCCTCAAATGTTGGATTTTGATCAAAAGACAGTCTGACTTCTTTGAAGATGTCAAATCTCCAAGCCATGTTCTCTCCTTCAGGCCTTTGATCCATCAACACGGACACTTCAGCAGAGATATTTTCTGTGTCAAGGCGAGGGATTTCTTGAAGAGGGAATTGGTAGAAGTTATTTGGAAAGATTTTTCTTTCACCAATTACACCGAGTCTTTGAATCCAGACATTAGGATCTATAGCTTCTTCATACTGGCGCCTTTGATTCTCAGACTCGTCCCCGCTCATCCTCTTCTTTGATCCTTGCTGCTGGCTATCATCCCTTCTCTTATGATGATAGCTGGGCGGTGCTGCATCCTTGCTTGCAGCTCTGCTGTGTGCAGAACCTGCAGCAGATCTTCTTCCAGCAGCTGCACCGGCTCCACCAGCTCCATCATCATCTCTTCTCCATCTCTTCGGAGAAGGGATATCAGCAGCAGCAGATGATCCAGACCTTCTTCTCCTCCTGCTGAGAGGTTGCTGGTCATCATCTTCTTCCTCTTTAGATTCAGCAGCCCCTTTGCTCCTGTATCTATCTTCATAACCTTCAAAACTTTCCCCCTTTTTGGCATCATCAAAAGCCGGGGACTGAGCAGGGGCAGTTGGGACCGCCCTTGATCGCGGGCGTCGGGTCGGTTTAGGGACGGGCTCCGGAGCATCAACATGCTGAGGGAAAGCACGAAGCATGATATCCCTCAATTCTCCTACAATCAGCTCCAGATTCCCCAACCTGTCGTCCACACTTCTGGTTCCTTGAGATTGATCGAAGACAAGATCCAGAAGTGTTTCTAGGACTCTGGAGTGTGAGTTGAGTCTGTTTGAGGCAGTCTCAGCATGCAGCTTGCATTGCCTGACCTCTTGGCGCGTCAGAGCAGCTTCGACCTTCAACTCCTTCTCCATCCTGACCCATTCGTAGTATAGCCTGTTTGAATGATCATTGAGAGTTGACTTGATCATATCAGGCAGCACTTCGAGGTCCTTCTTGAAACCTGTCATGGTTTCAGCATGAAATTGGGCACTGATCCTGAGACTTTTGCGCATGATAGACTCATGCTCCTGGAGAGCATGTAGCAGATATCTAACAGCAATCTCGACCCTGTTGATAGATTCATCAGGAGTCAGCCCTGAATTCCTTCTCGTTGAGGGAGCAACGGATGCAGCAAATGGGATAACATCTTGACATACTCGTGCTGCATCCTGCCTCGGAACTTCAGAAGCAACCTCATCCTCGTGATTGCTGGTATGAGAGCTTGTCGAGCTAGAGGATGGGTGCTCTTCTCCTTCTTCTTCTTCTGCCTCCTCTTCGCTGTATAATACTGGAACAGGAACTGCTCCGCCAGATTTTGGCCCATGAACAGCTATGTTCCGTGCCTTGATTATCCTTGCAAATTCGGCATCCGACATGTTCGCGTCCACAGTAACCTCTGCTGCTGTAACCTTGGAAGGTTCTTGAGAGCGAACAGCAGCTGCACTGGGTTACCTCGGCTCAGCTCCAACATCCTCAGTGGGTACTGTCTGAACAGCCTCCCTACCTGAGGTCTTCTCTCACTCAGGGAGTGTTGTCAGAACAACATCCTCCACTGAGGTCTTCTCAACGGACCCCGTCTCCTCGGCCGGTCCTGATACCTCTTCGACAGCCTCTGCTGCAAGAATGGCTTCCTGCAGCGGTCACAGCTTTCAGCACTGTATCCTCCACTGCTGCAAGAATCTCAGCTTCCACCCTGTTTTTCTTTGCAGCTCTTTCTTTTTGTTGAAGGGTGGTTGCCGGCTGCACTGCTGTCGCGTCCAGTGCAGGGAGTGCCGCCTCTGCAACTTCCTCCGTAGATGCTTCATCAATAATTTTGGAGATGTTTGAGATGACATCTCTGATTATGGTTGACGGTTCCCCCTCAGAATCTGTAGCAGCAGCATCTTCATCTTCGCGAACCGGGGAATCACCATAATCCAGTAGTTGGGTTTCCTCCTCCTCCAGACGATCCAGCGTGACAATGTTGGAGAGGCGCTCAACCACTTGCTCGTATGCAGGGGAGTTCATTTGATGTGAACTTGAACTGTCTTCTCCCCGCATCCTCCTTGGAGTGTGCTGCATCCTGGTTTCCTTCAAGCTTTGCTGCAGTGCAAGATGCAACATAGCTTCTTCAGCCTGCTCTCCCAAAGTGTCGATTTGCTCTTGAGCAAATACGACATCATCGCCCCTTCTTACCGCCTCCGCAGCCGGGGCGGGGAAGACCTGCACATCTTCCACTGCTGCTCTCATCGGCAACTCTGTAGAGTCGGATTTTGCAAGAGCTTTGCTCTTTCCCTTGTCCTGTGCTCCCTGTACAGCGCTGCAGCCATCGAGCTCTTGAACTCTTGCTGCAAAGTCAGGTTGCAGGAGTGCCAGAATATCTTCTGATTTGGTCCACTCCAGGACAGCTTGCTCGACTGTTAGGAAATCCTTCCACTTCAACAGGATTTCCCCCTTAGACAGCCACATCTCTCTCTAAAGAGAGTACTCCGCAGCCATATTTCTAGCCGCTGGAAGGGTAGGATCGAGCACTGAAGCTTCTGTTTGTAGATGAGCTTCTTCTTCAGTGGGCTCGACCCGGTGCTGATATAGCTCTTAAAGCTGATGTGACTCATCCCCAAGGTCAACTACAACCATATTAGGTGTAAAGAGTTGGGAATAAAGAGAGTCACCTTTCTCCCTAGGCTGATGTGACACATCCCCAACAGCAGCAGCAGCTCTCTTGCTGCGTGGAGCCCTTCTCACCAAGGGTGCGTCATCATCTGGGGAAGATGATTCAAGTTCAGGTACAGCCTTCCCTGAACCCCTCTTGATAACAGGAAGATGACTCGAAGGATCCTCTTCTTCAGCATCTTCCCCGCTGCCTGCAGCTTCATCTTGCAGAGCAAGAGTTGCATTCTTTTTGTCTTTGGTTTTCTTCCTCGCAACTCCTGCTCCTGCAGCCTTCGGCTGGACCTTGCCCTTCTTCTTCTCCCCGAGATACTTTTCAGGATGAATGGGGGCGGGTGCTGCAAGTTGAAGGCCAAGCTTGCAGAGCAGAGAACAGATGGTGATACCGAAGCTCCGACGCTCCGTTATCTTCTCTACTTCCTCCCACAGCCTCTTCATGATGAACCTCGCCCAGTTCACCTTCTCTCCGGCCATGATTGCAGATATGATCCAGAACCGGAGATCTGTGCATTTGTCGTAACTCCCTGTCCTCCCTTCGATGGAGTATGCACAGATGTCGTGGAGAAGTTCAAACTCCGGTTTGAAGAGCTTCTTGGGGGCGTTTCTCTTGATTTCTGCCCTTGCATCTCTTGCTCGAAAGAGATCCCACATCTCTTGAGCCGATGCTTCCCCATACGTCGCCAACTGGCTGGGGGTCAAACCTGCAGCCGAGATGCTGAAGGTGGTGGAGATGTCCCTAACGGTCAGCGACCGTTCTTCTCCATCTGCATCCATCCGGAACAGGATGCAGTTCCTTTCCTCCGCCTGCCTAGCGTAGGCATAGAATCTCTGTACTGATTCCGTGGAGAAGCCAGCGTAGACGGTGGTCAACAGCCCTAAGACTTGGGTCTGTTGAAGAGCATCAAAAATCCTCTTGATCAGGGTATTATCATACAGCCCTGACTCCAGGATGTGTTCCCTGTTGATCATCCTTCCATCAAGAACGATGGTTCTTCTGGCAGCCATTGATGAAATCTTTGTGAAATAGAGAGAGAAAAGACAAGAGTTTTGCACTTAGAAATTTTTTTGCGATCAAAGTGTTTCTCTCTCTGAAGATGGTGAAAAGTGAATTTCAAATGGCACGTTTTGGTCTTTATGGCGGTTCTCAAGAGACGTGCGAGATTGACGGTTGAGATAAATCAGGAAAATGATCTAGTGGCTCAGGAAAAAGCAGAGATGTCAAATCGACGCTAATAATTACTTGGCGCGTGGGCTCTGTCAGCGTCCTTTCCACTTCCTGACACCCGCAGTCATTCATTTAATGCTGAAAGACATGCCCTTTGCCGCCTAAATAAATGCCTTTTTAAGGTTGCAGCAAACCAAGTACGAGGTTGCAGAGCAATCAATACTCTTTTGAAATAAATGCTGTAACCTGGTGCTGCTTGAAATCTTTGATAACTGTTGTACTGTAAGAATAAAGATGCAGCGCTGTCTGAACCCAGTGCTGTATTAACGCGTAGCTTACAGTACCATCATTACTGCTTCCTACAAGCATGCAGAGGTTCCCCCTGCGATCTTGCACTTTCTTTTTCTTCATAACTTAAGGATTCCCAGCTCGTTTCGAAGCATGAAAAACCTCGATTCACTCAAAGGTTTTGTAAGGATATCTGCAAGCTGTAGATCCGTGTGAACCTTTTTAAGCACGATGTCTTTCTTCTCAACATGATCTCTTATAAAGTGATGACGAATGTCAATGTGCTTTGTTCTTGAGTGAAAGACAGGATTATAGGTAATTACAATAGCGCTCGTATTGTCACAGAGAATTGGAGTCTCTTTTTCTTCTATCCCATAATCTCTAAGTTGCTGCTGTATCCAGAGAATCTGCGCACAGCAACTTCCTGCTGCAACATACTCTGTTTCTGCTGTAGAGGTTGAAATTGAGGTCTGCTTCCTGCAGAACCACGAGACAAGTCTATTTCCCAGAAATTGACACGTCCCACTTGTACTCTTTCTATCAATCTTGCAGCCTGCATAATCTGAGTCGGAGTAGCCTTTAAGCTTGAATCCTCCTTCCTTAGGATACCATAGGCCGACTTCCTGAGTTCCTTTCAGATATTTAATTATCCATTTTACTGCTAGAAGATGTGATTCCTTTGGTGCTGCTTGGAATCTAGCATAGACTCCTACTGCAAACATAATGTCTGGCCTGCTTGCTGTGAGATACAGCAACGATCCAATGAGGCGTCTGTACTTGGTAATGTCTACATCTTTACCATCTTCATCTTTGTCAAGACTTATGGATGTGGACATGGGAACGGACGTTGCTGCTCCATTCTCCATGCCAAATTTCTTGATAAGCTCCTTCGTATACTTGACTTGGTTGATGAAGGTTCCTGTAGGTAGCTGTTTTACTTGCTGTCCGAGAAAGAAACTTAATTCTCCCATCATACTCATCTCGAACTTTGACTGCATCAGGTTGGAGAATTTTTCACATAGCTCTTTGTTTGTGGATCCGAAGATAATATCATCCACATAAATTTGTACAAGAAGTACACTTTCTCCATCCTGTATCCTAAACAGCGTTTTGTCGATTGTTCCTTTCTGAAAACCATTTGCAGAAGATAGAGAGATAAGGTGTCATACCAAGCTCTTGGTGCTTGCTTCAGTCCATATAGGGCTTTTTGTAACCGAAACACATTTTCTTCAGCTTGATCTTCGAAACCAGGAGGTTGTTCAACATATACTTCCTCTGTAAGGAGACCATTCAGGAATGCGCTTTTAACATCCATTTGATAGACGTTGAAATTCATATGTGCTGCATAGGCTAAGAAAATTCTTATTGCTTCTAGCCTTGCCACTGGTGCAAAAGTCTCATCAAAATCAATTCTTTCTTCCTGACAGTATCCTTTAGCGACTAATCTTGCTTTGTTTCTTACAACGACTCCTGATTCATCTAGCTTGTTTTTGAACACCCATTTTGTTCCAATTACACCTTGATGGGTTGGTCTTGCGACTGTTTGCCATACTTGATTTCTTTCAAATCCATTCAATTCTTCTTGCATGGCCTGCACCCAGTTGCTATCTTGTAGTGCCTCTTCAACATTCTTAGGCTCTAATTGTGATATGAAGCACACAAACATCGCTTCATATGGTATGGATCTCTTTGTCCTTACACCGATGGATGGATCTCCTATAATGAGATCTCTTGGATGATTTCTAAGCCACGTCCTATCAGGCTCAAAGACGTGTGTTGGTGTGTTTTGCTCATCATGTTGCTGTAATGCAGGAGGTTCTGCTGCTGTAAGAATGTCTGCTGCATCCAAGGTTGCAGCTTCTTCATCTTTATCTTCTTCTGTAGGCAGAACTCCTTCTATGTATGGTATAACATTCTCTTTTCTAGGAGAGGTCTCTTCAGGTGGTTTTTCCAGCTTCTTCGTGTCACAATGTGGTTCATCAAACACCACATGTACAGATTCTTCTACCACCAGGGTTCTCTTATTAAATACTCTGAAAGCTCTACTTACAGCAGAGTATCCTAAAAATACTCCTTCGTCTGATTTAGCATCAAAAGTTTTCAGATGTTCCTTTCCATTGTTGAGAACATAACACCTGCATCCAAAGATGTGTAGATAAGAGATATTCGGTGTATGACCATTCCATATTTCATAAGGTGTCTTGTCAAGATCTTTGATGATTAGACATCTGTTCTGCGTGTAGCATGCAGTGTTGGTGCCTCAGCCCAAAACCTCTTTGGTATCTCTGCTTCTGCTATCATTGTTCTTGCTGCTTCCTTGAGGGTTCTATTCCTTCTTTCAGCAACCCCGTTTTGTTGAGGTGTTCTTGCAGCAGAGTATTCATGACGAATACCATTGTCAGAACAGAATTTCTTTATAAACTTATTTGTGAACTCGGTTTCTCTGTCTGATCTTATCTTCACTATGCTCAAGCTCTTTTCATTCTAAATTTTCTTTATGAGGCCAGGTAGCTTTTCTTGAGTTTCCGACTTCTTTGCTAGAAAGATCGTCCATGTGTATCTAGAGTAGTCATCCACTACTACTAGGGAGTACTTCTTCCCACTTAAGCTTACCGGTTCTACTGGTCCAAAAAGGTCCATGTGTAGAAGATCTAGAATCCTGTGAGACGATTTCTGAATTTTATCCTTGAAAGAGCTCTTAACTTGCTTTCCTTTTTGACACGCTCCACAGACATTCTCCTTTTTGTAAGCTACATCTGGTAATCCTCTCACGAGGCCTTTTCTTGCTAGCTTGTTGATAGTCTTGGAGTTCAGGTGGCTTAATCGTTTGTGCCATAGCCAGCTCAGCTCCGGTGGACTTTTCACTATGAAGCATGTTGATTGAGTGGAGGAATTCCAATCTGCTAGATAGATATTTCCTCTTCTTGTTCCTGTAAGCTTTACTTCATTTGTGGTGATGTCCTTGATTAAGCATTTGTTGAGGTTGAATTCCACTGTATATCCTTTGTCACAAAATTGACTGATGCTTAGTAGATTGTATTTAAGCCCCTTTACATAGGATACGTCTTTAATCTTTATGTTCCCCTTGACTAGGCATCCGCTTTTTTTTGTGCTTCATTTGGAATCATCACCAAATATGACCTTAGGTCCTTTACATTCTTGGAAGTCTTTTAACGTTTCTTTATTACCTGTCATGTGCCTTGAGCAGCCGCTGTCGATATACCATACATCACTGTTGCATCCTGGCACTGTAACCTGTAACAAATTCCAACAAATTTAGGTACCCATATCCATACAGGTCCTTTGGGTTAGTTACTTTGGGAACCCAAACTTTCTTAACAGTAACTGCTTTACTGTAAGATTTATTGGTTCTCATGCTGTATGCAGTTGTCTTGACAGACTGCTTGTTAAAAGTGTGTGCATAACCATCATGTGTATTACCGAAACCCTTGTAGTGTGGTCTTCCACCATACTTCCCTGGAGTATATCTTCCTTGAGGTTTAGACATGTAAGTCTTAGAATAGGTGGGAAAGTTTCTTTTATGCTGCAACTTTGTTGGTTGCTGCATCCTTTTGCTGCATGCAGCAGATAGCTTCTGCTGCAGCCAATTCTTAGATGCAGGCTTACTCCCTGCAGTTGAGCATTGGGGTCTCTTCCCCTTATCCGTCATTGCTGTTCTGTTCATGATCTTTTCAGAGTCACAGAGTAACTCTTTCTCCATTGGAGTTTTAGCTTGAACAAAATTCACAGCTTTTGATGTGCTTGCTGTATTCTGAGAGCCTTGATTGTTGTAACCTATGCCTGAAATCTCAAAAGGATCTCTAACACGATTTATGCAATCTCTTGCGTCCTTTGAAGATTTGGTGAACGTACTCATCTTGGACTGCGAGATTTCCTTCTCAGATTTTAGCTCAGTGATCAGCAGATTCAATCTAGAGACCTCTTGTTACAGCTTACTACACTTTGAGTTATCAGACTCTCGTGCAGCGAGCATTTTGGCAATGTCGATGTTTTTGCTCTTGAGGATCTCATTATCGATTCTAAGGTTCTCATTTTTAACCTTCAGTTCCTCATGAATTGAGTTGATCTGCTCGAAATCACTCATGATCCTTTTCAAGGAGTGGATCATGTTCAGCTCCTCATCAGCTTGTATGGACAGCGGTTGGTAGATTACCTCATCTTCTTCGCTGTTCTCGCCATCTTTAGCCATCAGGCATATCAGCGCTTCTTCGTCAGAAGATGAGGTTTCAGCATCGCTGTCTGAGGATTCTGCAGCTTTCAGTACTTCCTTCGGAACTACTGCATCCTTGGCTTTCTCCATCTCTCCTATGAGAGCTCGAAGCTTGTGTCTTTCCTCTCTTCGTTTATCTCTCCTCTGTTCTCTTTCTCCTTCAGGATACTTGTGTACAGTTGGATAAGGACAGTTTCTTGCGTAGTGTCCAGGCTTCCTGCAATTATAGCACAAGTCAACATTCCCTGTTTTTGACTGTGGAGAAGAAGATACCTGAGGGGTTGGGTGACTTCTTCTGAAGTCATTCTTTTTGTTGAGGTTGGTGTTGCTGCTATTGTTGTTGCTCTTGATGAATCTCTTGAATTTCTTTAGGAGGAGCGCCATATCCTCTTCAGCAACTTCTGCTGTATCCTCACTCTATTTACTGCAACTGACGGTTGCTGTATCCTTTGTTCCTCTGGCGGTTAGCACTGTAACTTTGGAGATCGACTCCTCTGACTCCTTTCTCCTTCTATTGATGTCATACTCGAATGCTTTCAAGTCGGAGAATAAGTCAAATGTGCTCATAGACTTCAGGTCCATAGACACTCTCATGGCAGTGGTCTTGCTATCCCACTCCGCTGGTAGGGCTCTCAACACCTTCATGTTCTTTTCTTTCTGTTTGTAGTGTTTGCCCAGAGCTTCTAGTTCATTCACTATTGATGTGAATCTCAAATCTAGTTGCTCAAGAGTCTCTTCATTCTTCATTTCGAAGAGCTCGAATAATTGGGTAGCGTTGGAGATTTTGTTGTCCTTGGTGAGCTCAGTTCCTTCACAAATTTGCTCCAGCTTTTCCCATATTTCTTTGGATGTTGAGCAAGTTTTAACTTTGCTAAAGATGCCTTTATCCAAAGTAATAAATAGAGCGTTCTTTGTCACATTATCCAGGTTGGCTCTCTTCCTGTCTTCATTACTCCACTCTTGACGTGGTTTGGTCAGGAAGTTTGGTGGTGGCTGATCTCCTTCTGCATGGTCTCTTCCATATATTGGATTTACCTTCATGGGGATTATCGATCCTTCAGTTATGACCGTCCACATCTCATCATTCATGGCAGAAAGGTGTGCCTGCATTCTTATCTTCCAGTCATCATATTCCTCTATGGAAAACATAGGTAGCTTATGATTGGAGGAATCCATGATATAATTTAAAAAAAATGATTTTAATGCAAAGAAAATAGCGAGACAAAGGTGGATCTGGGTAGGTGACCAGATAAGTTGGCTTTTAACCCAACTCGCTCTGATACCACTTGTTGGTCCCAAGTGGTGTCCGAGGTTCAGAGGAAGGGGTGAATGAACCTTGGTCGATTTTTCAGAATCTTTAAAACAACCGTTCTACACTGCAAGTTACTTGAGCTTGCAGCGATAGATGGTTACTGCTTGCAGCGCTAGAATGCAGTGCTGCACGCTGTAACCTGGAGTTTTGTACGCAGTGGAAATAAACTTTTAAACACAAGGCTGTTTTTCTCAAGAATGCTTCTTTCAAAACGTTTTATGACGAGAGATAGATAGATATACAGAAAATAAGCGCAGATAAGAAAAGCGATAAAAACACTTATGGCTTATAGTGGTTCGAAGGTGGTGTAATCCTTCTACGTCCACTCTACTGCTCCTCGAGCAGAAACTTTGTTAAGCAAGATTGATTTGCAGGACACTCCTAACAATCTATCAACTTTACAAAGTAAACCACCTACTGAAGTTCAGCGTACACACAACAACTGCAAACTTCAAAGGCTAACCCACACAGGGTTCTACACTCCCACACAGGGAAGCTGCCTAACACTTAGACAACTAAACAAACAGCAAGGATTTCTCCTATCAACTGCTTGACACCACTAAAACAACCTAAGCACACAGCAACAAGGTTAAAAGGATAAAAAGGTTTTCTTCAACTTGTGCTTCGAAGTGAGTTTCTGAATCCGTAAGGAATCCTTTAGCTTTGAACTTGCTTCACTTCAATAGGTTGAGTGACCGAAACTGATTGTAGACTTGAATATTTGGATCTTGTAAGCTTTGTGAATTTAGCGTAAATGTTTTAGTAACCAGCTTCAGTTCTCCTCGACCTCTATTTATACTTGTAGGAGAAGATGTCCGTCGAAGGAGACATCCCTCTTTTGAATTTGAAATCGCCTGGCCAAAGTATGGTTCGCATTTAATGCGACTTGACTTTTCCTTTCGGAGCATTTTATGCGGCAGTTGCGGCTCGCAGCTTTCTGCAGCGCGTCAGTCCATGTGGCATCTTCTTATTGGCTCCGTGTCTGCTACATTGACTTTTTCTTGAACGACTCTATTATTCTTGCTTGAATCTCCGTTCCTCATACTGCATTTATTCTTCCTAGGATTTGCAGGATACTTCGTCTTGTAGTTGGCGCTGTATTACTTAACTGACCTGTAAGTCTGCGCTGTATCCTTGGTCCTTGTGCAGCTGATGCATTCTTTCAGTGCTGCTGTATTTTAGACCTGATTGCAGTATCATCTGGCAGTACTGCTGTAACTTCGTTCTAGCAGTACTCCTGTATCCTTTTCTTGCAGCGATGCTGCACGCCATTCTTCCTTGCTTTGCTGTATCCTGCCTTCATGTCGCGATACTGTATCCTGCCTTCTTGCAGCGATATCTTCCTTTAAAGCTTAGATGCAGCTTTATCCTCTTTTAACCTCCATTTCAAAGCTTGACTCAAACTCAATTCTAGTCTATTTATTCACTTAAACAATGTGAAAATGGGGTACTCAAAACTTCCTATTACATGATTGGTTTGTCTCATCAAAATCTAAACACTGAAATCCCAACACAAATGCTTCAATTGACGTGTACACGTATACTAATAAACATTAGTATATGTACATATGTGTACACGTATTCTCCAAAATAGCATGATTGACGTGTAATATGGGTACATGTATTCTTCAAAATAACATGAATTATGTATCATACGTGTATACGTATTCTGAAAATAGCATGAACGACGTGTAATACGTGTACACATATAATTTAATATAACATGAATTACGTATACACGTATGATTCAATATATCATGAAACACGTGTATATGTATTATTCAAGATAACATGAATTACGTGTATATGTATATAATTCAAATGTGTACACAACTTTGTACACATATGGTACACTATTTTATGATATTGATGTCAGTAATTGCAGCTTCTTATTCTATTAAATAGTTGTCTTTGTACAGTGTGCCACCTGCATTGTCATTTCGAGTGTCATTCAATCAATCAATCAATCCAATTTTAAACTGAATTAAAATCAAACCAAATTCAATGCACCAATCAAAATTGTTGACCCGATCTTATCAAGTTTAATTGTCACGGTGAAAAATCAAAATTAAGTGTGCTAATATACGTGTACACGTGTACATGAAAGAAACATGTGTACAACTATTTTTTATGCATAATCCACAAACTTCAATTAACTCGGCTCTGCCCATGAACATATTTATGACATAAATATACTATAATTTACACATGCACAATAGAGTAACTATATTTCATGTTTCACGTGACATCACTTTACGAATTTTACAGATGTTAATCAACCACTCCAATTTAATACAGATGAGATCATCCCAAATAGTGGTTCTCACATACATGTATTAATAATGTGAATGTTCATCTACCTTTCTTTACTTTTGACTTGTTCTTGAACCCGATAGTCCAATACGTACAGATTGTTCATCATGGATTGTTTTGCAGATTTTATGTCAAGAGGTGAGTTCGCAAAGGTGGAAGAGTGGAAACCCAATACACATCTTGAGTTCACTTTATATAAGCGCACAAAATGGACATCCCAGATTGAAGAAGCCCTACTGGATCATTTAATTAACAAACTGCAGTGTAGCGAATGGATTGTAGGGGAACGGAACCAAAGAGGCTGTTGATCATGCTACCGATGTTATTAACGTATTATTTTCCACACATTTTGCGCCTCTGGAGGTGATGGATCGTATAAAGTTATTCAAAAGACGATATGAGATTTAGCCAGTTATATGGGCTACAGAAGGGGTAGAGTAGTATCCTGAACTACATTTCATACATGCAACTACTAAACAGTGGATGAAGTGGTTTAATGTGTGTATAGAATTATGACAACTACACATGTATTAGTTCAGTAGTCTAACGAATCGTTCTATTTTTTTCTTTAACAAATCGTTTTTGCAATGTAGATGGACCTAATAAGTAATGCATATCTGCTAGGTAGTGAAAAATTCATGATAAAATTGGATAAACTTTTCAACAGTGTTGTATCTTCGAAGATCGACAGCATTGGCTCATCATCCACTCACAACAAAAGTTAAGTGACAAAGATGGTGTAATAAACTAAAACTGATATATGACCTTTTTTTTCACAACAATTGTTTTTTCAATATGTAGTTTAATGTGTGTTTAACAAGTTAACGTTTCATTCAATATTTATACTCACATTACAACTTCTTCGTGTATGTCCCTCAATGCCATAAATGCTACAATATTTCGGTCTACGGGCATGTGTCGATGAGGATGTCTGACATTTATTGTCACCACCAACCGGATTGTCTTGATTATTATTCATAGATGATATGGATATATTATCAATACAGTGAACATGCTTATGACCTATGTTACCACAACATCCACAACGTTGAGGTAAACCTTTTTGGGATTGTCTTCCTTTTGATATATGTTCAAATCCACCGCGAACACGATGGGATCTTGGACGTTTGGATTGTTTGGGGACATTTGATGGATCGTAAATGTCTTCTTAAAATATTTTTCAAAACACGTCAGTGAATAGACCATACATTAAAAGGTAAGGTTCAAAGACTTGCAAGACTATAAATGATGAAATGACTCACAAACGACTTGTCATTCTTCAGGATAGTGAATTGGCGTAACTTGTTCACTCCACATATGCTGCAACGTAGAAGTTTTGAAATACTCAGCTACGAATGACTCAATTTGAGCCATTTCTTTTCTAAAAAATGACCTAACAAAATCACATTACAATATGCAAAATTTGAAACATTGATTCAAACGTTAGCTCCAAACATTGATAAATACAGCATTACTCACCTTATTGCAGCTGCAGCATGTGGACAAGGAATCAAGTCCAATTCAAAAGACATACATATATATGTTCTACCACGAAGATTAACAATATATATTTTCTGATCATGAATGACCTTATACTTCTGTACATGTAGTCCATAAACTGTCATTTCTGCACTAGCGGACACATTTAGCATCCATCTCTTCGAAGCAACATCAGTTAGTACTTTCTTACATGCAAAGGCCGCAATACATCTTTCAAAAAACCATTTTTCAATAATAGTTCCTGCACACTCGAGGACAGCACAAATAAGAAGACCTCTTACCCACAAGAGTCTATTATTGAAGCTTTCAGCTGCATTGGAGTTCATAAATCCAAAACGTCGGACTTCATATTAAGAACGAGCCCAATGAGTATTTTCTATAGTGTTCAATGTTCGTAATACTTTATCCCCACGTGGGATGCCGACTAACTTGCTTGTGTGAGAGGTGAATTCATTATGAAAAGACACATATAATTCCTATAAGCCGCATTGTTAAAAATTACAACAACTTATTTACCATACTTTGCTAAGTTGTTCTGCAAATAATAACAACATAATTCGTGCACTGCATTTGGAAAGACACAACTAATTATTTTTTCAATACCTTTGTGTTGCTCCGATACAATGAGTAGATCATTCGCACACCCGTATGCAGCACACATATTAGTTAAGAACCATTTCCAAGAGGCTTCGAACTCGACATCACCAGGTCCGATACCAAGTGGAAATATTTGATCAATTCCATCAAGGGTGACAGCCACAATCATAATCCCACGATATCTACCTTTCAAGTGCGTGCCATTAACAACAAATACTGGTCTACCATGATTAGGAAATCCTTTGATTAATGATCCTAATGCAAAGAAAGTATACTTAGACTTACCAAAAACGGTTAATAGCTCAGTTATGGAATCGGGATTCATCAGTTTTAATTGGTTCAGATACGAAGGTAATCGATTGAAAGATGTCTTCTTATCACCGTATACAAGAGAAATGACATGATGTTTAGCAGAAAGCGACACTTTATAGGAAATATGTAGACCATGATCTCTTTTCAAATCGGCCACAATGTTCTTTAGAATGATGGAGTAGTTCTCTTTCACTAATTTTGGGGCACAAAGTACACCACCAACTTTCGATTTTAATAAACGGTGGACATTCTTATTAGGATCTAAGACACACAAATGGGGACCTGAAAATGTGGTGATTCTTCAAATCCCTCTGAATCCCTCAACACGGACTATAAAAGGACAATCAAAGTGTATACATTTTATGTAACAACGACTCTTATCCGAATGCACAACTTTATTGGTTAAATGATAGAATCCAACTATCCTCATCAACTACTCCTTTGAGGTAAACGTTAATTCTTTTTTTAACACATTGTCAAATAATACTATACATTCTAGTTCTACATCTTCAATTGCTTGGAAAATATGCAACGATTCACCTGGTATAACCCACTTACGACCAATAATTGGGTCGATAGGATCTCTATCATTCACATGTGAATCATCCCACTACTCCCATAGATTAGGTTCAATAGGTACTTCTCGATTGATGTTTGGATGAGTCGTTAAAGTTGACTTTTCAGGAATAGAAAATGAACGTGCAAACATGTGAGAGAAAACACCACCCTTTCTATAACATATGTTCATAATTTTTCAAACAAAGCTTCTTCTTCGTTTAAATTAGGTTTCGTTGCAATTGAAACATCACAATTCCAAAATATTTCATTATTCATGTGTCGATCAACACTATCATTGCTCGGATGATCTGTATCATTATTCATCTCATCTTCATTATTTCGGTCATCTTCACGATTCAAATGAGGAGAATATTCAGATATATCAGCTCAATCATTTTCCATTTCATAATTTGACACAGTACGAGTAAGTTGATTACTTGTCTGCCCAAAATCTAAACACTGACGTAGGGGAGCATCCGGTGTAGTTAAAACATGGTGTCGAGATGGAGATGATGAAGAGCCATGTCGACAATAATTGATTGGTTTTGATCGAGATTATGAACTTTTAGAGTTCATAAAATCAAGAGAAAAACCAACCCTACCCAATTCACCACTATAAAGTTGTTGAACTCCAGTAAGATTAATTTGTTTGCTTATTTTTTTAAGGGTAACAAAAATGATTGGCATATCAGAGCTACCTATTACTCGATCCACATCATGATTTATTTGAATCTTCAATTTGCCTATTTTATAAGAAACAATATCAATCAAAGCATGAATGACGTACTTGAATTCATCAAGATTTGCTTCAACAACACCATGAACTAATTGAAGAAACTCATCTCGAGTAATTTCTTTTGTGGGAATTGTTATGAACTCTTCATCCCCGCATTTGTATTCCAAACCTTCCCAATATCCACAAAAACAAACAATCATATTACTCCAACTCGTCTGAAATCAAAAGTAAATACATTATTGACATTTAATTATGCATAATCATTGTTTAATTCATTATAAAATAATGTTTAATTCAATCATTAATTCGTAAACACAAGTTTTTTACACTTGTACACTATTGAGAATACATGTACACGTCTTTATAATACGTGTACACGTATCAACCATTAAATCATGTATAATATTAATTCATAATACGTGTACATGTATCATCCATTCACGTGTACACGTATTCATAATATGTGTATACATACACATATGAATACTTATTTATATTTAAACATAAACGTGTACACGTATGTAATACATTACGCCTACATGTATACACACTCATGTACACATTGTTAGGATTTCGATGTTTAGATTTTGATGAGACAAAACAGATATGTAATAGGAAGTGTTTAGTACCCCATTTTGCACGATGTTTAAGTGAATAAATAGACTAGGTTTGAGTCTTGTCTAAGTGCTAAGAGATGGAGGTGTTTGACAAGGATAAAGCTGCATCTAAGTCCTTCAGAAAAGAAATCGCTGCAAGAAGGCAGATACAACATCGCTGCAAGAAGACGGAATATTACTGCAGCTAAGCAAGAAAGAAGATACAGCATCGCTGCAAGAAGGCAGATACAACATCGCTGCAAGAAGACGGAACATCACTGTAGCTAAGTAAAAAAGAACGGCGTTGAGCATCGCTGCAAGAAATGGATATAGGAGTACTGCAAGAAAGAAGAAACAGTAGTACTGCAAGAACATACTGCAATCAAGTCTTAGTTAAAGTAGCACTGCAAGATAATACTAGCTGCATACAGTGCAAAGCTTACAGCTCAGATAAGTCAATCAGCGCCAATTTCTACAAGAAGTATCCTGCAATCCAAGGAAGGATAAATGCAATCCCCCAATTCGAAATTTTTGTTTGGTGTAAATATTTGTCTATTTGGTGTAAATCATACTAGCAGTATTTATTTGAATATTAGCAGTTTACTTCAAAGGTATTCATTTTGTCTATTTTTGTTTGGTGTAAATATTTGTCTATTTTTGAATTCAGAATTTTTGTCTGGTGTAAATATACTTATATATGGTCACATAAACATATTACTGTAACATAACATCAAAATTTATATAAATTCAAAATTTCCACTTTCACATAGGTTCATGATCATAAAACAATTAAACATCATAACATAACATACCTTAGCGAAGGCGGAGCAGTAGATTAGAAGTGGATGTCAGTAGTGTTGGTCCCAAGTGGTGTTCGAGGTTCAGAGGGGGGGGTGAATAAACCTTGGTCGATTTTCAAAATCTTTTAAAACAACCGTTCTGCACTGCAAGTTACTTGAGCTTGCAGTGATAGATGGTTACTACTTGCAGCGCTACGATGCAGTGCTGCATGCTGTATCCTGGAGTTTTGTACGCAGCGGAAATTAACTTTAAAACACAAGGCTGTTTTTCTCAAGAATGCTTCTTTCAAAACGTTTTATGATGAGAGACAGATAATAATGCAGAATATAAGCGCACAGATAAATAAAGTGATTAAACACTTATTGCTTATAGTGGTTCGAAGGTGGTGTAATCCTTTTACGTCCACTCTACTACTCCTCGAGCAGGAACTTTATTAAGCAAGATTGATTTACAGGACTCTCCTAACAATCTATCATCTTTACAAAGCAAACCACCTAATGAAGTCCAGCGTACACACAACAACTGCAAACTTCAAAAGTTAACCCACACAGGGTTCTACACTCCCACACAGGGAAGCTGCCTAACTCTAGACAACTAAACAAACAGCAAGGGTCTCTCCTATCAACTGCTTGACACCACTAAAACAACCTAAGCACACAACAACAAAGTTAAAAGGATAAAAAGGTTTTCTTCAACTTGTGCTTCGAAGTGAGCTTCTGAATCCGTAGGGAAACTTTCAGCTTGAACTTGCTTCACTTTGATAGGTTGAGTGACTGATACTGATTGTTGGCTTGAATGCTTGAATTTGTAAGATTGAAACTTTTACGAATGGATTTTAGTTCTCAGTAACAGTAACCAGCTTCAGTGCTCCTTAACCTCTATTTATACTTGTAGGAGAAGATGTCTGTTGAAGGAGACATCCCTCTTTTGAATTTGAAGTAGCCTGGCCAAAGTATGGTTCGCATTTAATGCGACTTGACTTTTCCTTTCGGAGCATTTAATGCGGCAGTTGCGGCTCGCAGCTTTCTGCAGCGCATCAGTCCATGTGGCATCTTCTTATTGGCTCCGTGTCTGCTACTTTGACTTTTTCTTGAACGGCTCTTTTATTCTTGCTTGAATCTCCGTTCCTCGTACTGCATTTATCCTTCCTGGGATTTGCAGGATACTTCATCGTGTAGTTTGTGCTGTATTACTTGACTGACTTGTAAGTCTGCGCTGTATCCTTGGTCCTTGTGCAGTTGATACTTATTTGCAGTGCTGCAGTAAGCTAGACCTGGTTGCAGTATCTTCTGGCAGTGCTGCTATAACTTCTTTCTAGCAGTACTCCTGTATCCTTTTCTTGCAGCGTTGCTGCACGCCGTTCTTTCATGTTTTGCTGTACCGAAGTATAGCCTTATATATACATTGCTGTTCCTTCCTTCTTTCAGCTATGCTGTATCCTGCTTTCTTGCAGCGATACTGTATCCTGCCTTCTTGCAGCGATATCTTCCCTTAAGGCTTAGATGCAGCTTTATCCTTTTTCATCCTCCATTTTGACACTTAACACAAGACTCAATTCTAGTCTATTTATTCACTTAAACATTGTGAAAATGGGGTACTCAAAACTTCCTATTACATATTTGGTTTGTCTCATCAAAATCTAAACATTGAAATCCCAACAAGTAGCTGATAAAATATTTTCTTTTTAACAAAACTTATATTTTTAATTTCCTTTAAATTCAAGTTAAATTAAATATTTTTAGAAAATAAAATATTTTAACGAGTCTACAAAATTGTAGACCTGCTCTGATACCACCTGTAACGTCCCGATTCCTTTTGTAGATAAATATTAATCAAGGCGTTACTTACGTATAAAAGCATCACTCTTTGAAATAAAATAAAGATAAATAAAATGAAGAATAATTATAAAATATACATTTCTTAAATTCATGAAATTAATCGTTTTAAATAAATACTTCTGTAACATTTGATCATCGGCTACCAGCATCCACCGCTCGTACTCCACGCCTTTACCTATTTAAACTGAAAATATTTTTAAAAAAGGGGTGAGTGATAAAAGTTCATTCAGTGGGGGTGGAGAACTCGGGATGACATAAAATAATTTACAACATTTGAAACCATTTAAATAAAATATATATTATGCCCTATTTTAAAACATTATAAAATTAAAAGATTTCATTCGGACATTTCTCAACTTATCATAACACCATTTTATCAGAAAAACCCATTTGACATAAAACGTTTATGGATCACTTCAAACACGTGGCTTGAATTAATTTAAATGTAAGCATTCATCTCAATCACATGTAAACATATCATTTTCATATTTAATCATATCACTTTCATATCCACTCATATCAATTCACTTTATTTACGGTTCTCAGCCGCCATGATAATGCAGATCTCATCTGCCATAAAATTGTGGATCTTAACCATTATGAAAATCACATTTCATTTATCACATAATTTATCATAAAACACATATTAAGTACATTCAATCAGTCATCTCAATCAATCATCATTTACATTCAAACATCATTTTTCACATAATTTACGATGCTTAGCCGCCATGAAAGCATTTTACGGTTCTTAGCCACTATAAAAATATTTTTACGGGTCTTAGCCATTTTGGAAACATATGCGGGTCTTAACTGCGTTTTTCGACGTACTTAACCGTCTTTTTATACCGGTCTTAACCGCCTTTTTCGACGTACTTAACCGTCTTTTTATACGGGTCTTAATCGCCTTTTTTGACGTACTTAACCATCTTTTTATACGGGTCTTAACCGCCTTTTTCGGTGATCAGCCGTCATTCATACGCATGCACATGCACACATCAACATACACATAAAAACACATTATTTTAACATAACACTTAATTGCAGTTCTCAACTGCCATAAAAACACATCTTATTTGCACATATGCAAATCTTAAATTCACATCATTCTTCACCTTTGCATTCATAGTAAAACATTTACAATCCATCACTTGCTTTAAATCATTCATCAATCACATTCTCATCTCATAGCACTTTATTCATATAACACGTATATCGACCTCACATCAATCAAGTAAAAGATTTCATATTTTAAATACTTTGAAAGAATATAAATACCGTATTAAGAATTTACCCCCACCTCATGAGAAGAGTGTGTGTAATTATAAGTTGTCGAGCAAACATAGATAATTCTTCATTCTCCTTTTCCTACATCGATCATTAAAATATCTTAGTACATTATCTAGCTATAAATTCTTTAGTTAAGGTCATTAGTAATTAAAATATATCATTTAATGTTTTCTTTGATAAGATGGAATAGGTTATGACGATGTTGTGATTTAAAGAATAAAATAAATGATTTTAAGTTAATATAAGATTTAAGCGAATTTGAAATAAAATGTGTTTATTAAAATATTTGAAAGCTTAATTAGACTTTATTTAGATCTTGAAATACTTAGCTTAGTTTCAGGAAAGTTAATTATAAATTTATGATTTAGGTTAGATCTTGAAGATTTGATAATAATTCTAGACAAGTAAATTATAAAGCTTTTGGCTTCAATTAATTCTTGAAGACCTTTAAAATAATCTTAGAAAATCTAATTATGTAATTTACGATTTAACTTAGATATTAAGAAATATGGATATATTTATGATTATGGCGTAATTAGATTAACTATATAATTTAAATTATAAACATGAATTCAATTAACTGAAATTATAGGTTAATTTAAGAAATATAATTAATTGCATAACATGTTTAGTTAATTATTATTTAAGAGAATTAAATTTAATATTTAATTTGATTCTTAACTTTAAGGTTTAAATTGTGAAGTTCATAATTATTTCTTAACGTTTTGATCATTTTTAATAATATGGAGGATTTAATTGTATATTTAATATTTATAATTATGTCATTGGTTCGTTTATTAAATTATGAAGATCAAAACATAATATTCATATTTATAATTTCCCAAGAGTTATGGGTTAACGAAACGTGAATTTAGGATTTTAAAACTTAGATTTAAGATAACTATTAGATTGTACATACTTTAATTATTATAATATCTCTAAGGTTAATTTATAACCTAATTCATTAGTTTGGGTTTAATTCATTATTTCATATATATATATATATATATTAATTTTCGAAAGCAATATCTGTAATATTTAGGGTCCATTTTATAATTTCAACCAATTATAGGTAATTAAAATACAATTTCAACAACTATAAGGGTATCTTTGTAATTTCAGCATATTCTATCGTTTTAGCAATATAAAGTAATTCTAATTTGCAATACATAATATTATCAATTTGTAGGTTACGTAATATAATTTTCTTAAAATTCAGGGAACCAATATCATTATTTATAATTCACGATGCTTAAAACCTATTTTCATAAGCTTAAGGGTATAAAATGTAATATTTATAACTATTGGGGTTTTAAATGTTATTATTCATAAATTATAGGTCTTATAACATATTCATAAAATTTAAGGGTTGGTTTGTTAATTATCCTAAGTTAGAGTTTGCAATTAGGTCTCTATATTTTATCAAATTCTTAATTGCAACCCTTACCCCAACCACACATTTTCAGCTTTGGTTGCCGTCTGCCTCTGCCCTGCGCTGCCGCCGCCGCCTTCTGCTGCCGGTGACTCCCCGTAGCCGGCGACTATCCAAAACCCAAACACATCTACAACACCAAACTCAACCCACAATCATCCCAAATCCCAGCCACCACCACTCATCGTTGCTGCCTCCTTTCGCCATCCGCCGCCGCCTTCTGCTGCTGGCGACTCCATGTCGCCGGCGAATTCTCACACCCTAACACCCAATACACACAACCCCAACTCTCACAGCACTCACACACACACCAAACACACACAACTCACACACACACATCCGTACATGCTGCCGCTGCAAGCGGCGGCTCATAGCCCTTTCTCGCCGGCGCACAAGCGCCGGCCACTCCCATCTACCAAACTCGCCGGCCAACCAATCAACACCATGGCAGCAGAAAATATAGGGGAAGAGATAGAAGAGTGTGTAGTAGAGAGAGAAAAATTGAGCAAGTGAGAGAGAGAGCCGATAGAGATATGTGAGGGAGAGAAGAGAGAGAAATAGGGGAGAGAGAGTTTATCCCTTTTCAAATTATGCAAAGAGAGATGGTGCACAATAGAGAGAGACGAGAGAAATAGTTAGGAGGGGGAGAAGAAAATTCTTTTGTCCTTATCCATTTTATCACCCCACATTTTCTTTTATGTTATTTTAACTATTCATATAAATATCTCACATTTTATCTAAGTATTTAACTATTCATATAAATATCTCACATTTTATCTACTTAGTATTTCTTTTATTGTTATTATTATTAGTCAATATTTTGGTGATTTTTGTGATAAATATTTATTTTTCTACAAGTGTATATATTATAATGTATATTATGTATATTACATATTTTGTACACTTCATATATATATATATATATATATTCGGTGTGTATTTATTCATAGGTAATATATATATATTTTTTAATAATACATTTTCTTCATAGATTATAATTAAATTAAATTATATTACTACTTAAGTCTTAATTTAATTTTAGAAAATTCTTGTTATATTTTATGTGGTTAAATTTTATTTTGGGGTGTTACATTTCCAGTAGTGTTTTTTTGGAATATCAAAATTTATTGTGATATCCCAAATTCTGAAAATGTAAAAATTTAATAAATATAAATTTTTATTTTTATTTGATAAGTGTAATTAATTTTTTGGGCTACATAATTAATATTAAAGTAAAAGTTGAACCATATATTTTTATTCAAGTAGTAGTCCATGGTCCATGGAGCCCAATCATAGATTTGATCTATTTCATACGTTAGCCCATAGGTTGGGGAGGCGCATTCCATTTCTTTTAGATTTAGGATTCTTAAATCCTCATCATATAAATAAGGGGATTTC
The DNA here is from genome assembly GCA_028654395.1 of Scutellaria barbata. NCBI lineage: Eukaryota > Viridiplantae > Streptophyta > Magnoliopsida > Lamiales > Lamiaceae > Scutellaria > Scutellaria barbata. The sequence goes on along the minus strand of CM053649.1, from coordinate 6,021,359 downwards.
TTATGTTGGAAAACGTTAAAATGTCTATTTTAGGTAATTCTTAATATGTTAATTGATGACGTATAATGATTTCATTCCCTCATTATATAAAAGATGAAATTAATAAGTACTTTATGTTTTTGACACATCAAACACATCTTAATGCATCCATGATGAGTAGGATAACATGATTGTATTATATATGAGTTTATAATTCTTATATTAATGTACATATATTTTTTTTTTCCTTTCTTAATTCTCCTTTTCATGTCTTCTTTAGATTAGTCTTTTGGTTCTTGAATATGTTTATGAATTTAAGTTTGATTTTAAATTAGAATCAATTAATTTAGAAAAGATAATTTATAGATAATTCTTGAAATAATATAAACCTTGATAATTATTTATATGCACCAGGTGCTACATCTGTACAATTGGGTCAATTTGATTTGAGAGTGTATTTCACGTGTCATATGTGCATTCAAACTATAGCCCAAACACTAGTTCAAACTCATTTGTTATCAGAATAAATGACAATGTTTACACATATGATAACAGTTTGCAATGCACTAGCTTCATATGCAAATTGTGATGAGTTTTGACCACTTTATAAGTTGCATATTTACTTTTATACCCCTTGTATTGCGTATAAAATTATATGTATTGATTTCATTTAAAAAAAAGTCACTCTCTTTTACTTTGCAATTTTTGTTTATCTGAGTTTGATTTTTTTTAAATTTTACAATTTTTTTTGTTTATTTGTATGCTATGGTTATGTGTAATACTTTATTTATATTATAAATTCATGTTTATTTATTTCATTTGTAAATTTTTGTAGGCTATGTGGATGTGTAATATTTTCTTTAGAGGGTAAAATTTTTGTTTATTTATTTTTAAAAATATAATTTTGTTTATATATTGTTCATTTAGTTGCAATTTTTATAGGAAAATTGTCTTCTACATTTAGAAAATCAATGCCAAAAGTTGAACAAATTTTAGATTTAAGGTATAGTAACTTGTATCATTCTTATTTATTTTGTTGGTCCCAGTGGTATAAGGTTAAGAGGGGGGGTGAATTAACCTTATCAAATTTTTAACTATTACTCCAAGATGTTAAGTCCTTTATGAACAGGTAGCTAGTAAGCTTGCTGCTTGATAGGTTGCTGCTTGGGCAGTGATCTCAGGACTTAATCAGAGACTATAATGCACAGCGGAAATACTTATGATTTTCGAAACGATCTTTTAATGCAGTATGCTCAGGATGCAGATAGATAAATAAAGCTGTAAAACACAAGCAATCTTATAGAGGTTCAAGGGTGGAGTAATCCCTCTACGTCCTCTCTACTCCTTCTCAAGGAGGAACTTTGTTAAAGCAAGTTTGATTTACAATAGACTCTGCTAACACAAACTATACTCTAGACAAAACTGTCAGCTCTATCCACACAGGTAGCTGCACAGTGACTAACTAAGGGACCCACACAGGATCTCCACACAGGTTCTCCGACCCACACAGGATCCTTTCTCTTCTTCAGAGAGATTACAACTTAGCAGGGTAAACTCCTGCCTAAGCGACTCCTAAACAGTTTGATTGAATAAGATATAGAAATCTTTAATCGGTCGAGTGCAGCAAGCTTTTCAAACATCTGAAGATCACAATGGTAGCTGGCTTGCTGCTCTTTTGACTGAATAGCTTAGATATGAAGGTTTTAAGCTTGTAGACGAGTTGCTTTGCGTAGGATATTTCAATTCACAGACCTCTTTTTTCCTTGGTACATTCAGTCTTCTATTTATAGGCATCAGTGGGAATTCTACCCGTTAGAAGGGCAGTACTTTACTTGGTGAGGTGTCTTGCTCTGATTGGTTCTGCTGATCTTCTGACACCTGCTCTGAAATGCCTTCATTCTGTTCTGCTACTGTCTTGTCCTTTTTGCTGCGCAACTTCAGACTGCAGTTTTGCTGTACTGTGTCCTTACTGCTTTTTCACACATGGTAGTCTCTGATTTGCTGGAACTGGAGTGACTCTACTGGCTAGTCAGGTTGCACTGACTTTGATGTATCTGGTAGTATCCTCTTTGAGCAAGAGAGTCAGCTTCCTTGACCTCCTCCAGGTTCCTTGTAGCATCCTTCGAAGCTTGGCTACTGGTTCCTTGTGGCATCATGCAGGTAGCAGGGACTTGGCTCTAAGGTTCCTTAGCAGAATCTTCATATCTTTCCAACATCCTTGCCTTAGCTATTTTACATATAGGGACCTATCCAGATCGCTAATGCTCTAGTCTATTACATGTTTTGTCTCATCAAAATCTATTACAATTTATCCTATCATATTTCATATTGGACGTATATTTTTATATCAAGTAGAATATTTTTTATAGATATTTGATAATTAAATATTATTTATACTCATTGAATTATGATTGTTTTTACGAGAAATGGTTTCACAATTTAATCTTTTATTATGAATTAAAAGGTTTAAATTTAGGGAAAAATATATTTTATGTTTAGAGAAAAAAATTATCATTTTAGTTTATTAATATAAAATAAAAAGATCAATTTAGGAAAAATTCACCTTAATTTATTAATATAAATTTAAATTACAAATTCAAGAAATATGTGGCAATTAATCCCCATTATTTATCAATACACCTTCTACTAAATGAACCCCTTAAATTTTCTTTTAACTGTTTTTTTATTTTTACTTAATGCACCCACCAACTAAAATATCCATTACCATATTGCTATGTATTAAAAAAAACTAAATTGAATACCATCTTAAATCAATAGAAAACCACCTTCCCCCGGAAATTACCTTGGCTCTTCTTCACATATTTTCCATCGTACCCATAGAAATTTTACCATCAAATTTCAGTCTTCTTCTCCCTTCTCATACACCACCACCTCCACCCTTTTCTGGCGAGAACATATGCGACGCCAGCCCGCTTACACCTCCACCGATCACGGCTACCCTAATCGTCTTCTTCGATTGACATTGATGACTAATAATATATAAACAGCGTTCAAATATGCATAGGTGTACTGTGATTAAAGTGTGTTTGCAGTGGGGAGAAAAGGGGCTGGGTAGGAGCAATGACGGATCCATGATTTTAAATTTGGGGTACGAACGAATAATGTAAGTTGTAGAGCGAGGGAGGAAGAAAAAATCTAAGTTCATATTGAAAAAACATTAAAGGATGTTAGAGTTAGTTGTGGAAAAAAATAAAAAACGTGTAATTAGTGACAATTCTTTTGACAGAGGGGGAATCGTGTAGAATTTCATAAACACAAGAGTTTCACGCATTTTACCTTATATATTTATATCATGTTCTCTTATTTCAAATTTATAAAAATATATGTGTAACCATAACGCTTGGTATTGTTGACGCCATATATCAGTGCTTCTTATTTTGCATGAACTATGTTTGTCAATTTGTATTAATATTTTGACGCCATATTGTGAAGCTACAAGTATTGGACTCTGTGGGCGATCTATTGAGATGGATTGTGGCTTTGGTATTTCTAGTACTGTTGAAGGAAAAATACATTAATTTAAGGATATTTTGGTATGTCTGTGGTTCATCTCACATTATCATATTGGAGTTGACAAGATGTAATTCTTTGCAGTCGCTGACACCATCGTGAAAAACAACTAATATAACCACAATTTTAGGAGGGTTCATGAATAATATGATATAACATAAATTTTCTTCAATATAAAATACACAAAATTATTTACGTTCCTATAAATATGTTTTTTCAATATAAGTAATATTGAAAATTTTCAAATTTTACTGAGTTCAATTTTTTTTAAACACGTAAATTACACGGGTCATATACCAGTAATAAGTTTTACAAGATTTTTGTAATTCTTTTTTCTAGTGTGATAATTAAATATTTTTTCTTAAATCCTATTTTACATATCTTTCTCTCTTTTATTTTTGTTTGAGTAAATTAGTGCTTATTTATATAACACATGCTATATTATTTGCATGCTTTTTTTATTTTGATGGAAAAATTTTAAGTTTTTATCAGAGTTTTTTTTTTTTTTCGTCTCTTGTAATAGAAAAATTACATCGATGCTATAAATTATTAATTCCTTGACCACTTTCAGTCAACATGTATAATTATCACCCGTTTTCCATTTTCCAAGTCCAACACTTTATATATGATTCCACTAAAAAAATTATTTACGGTGATGGCATAATAATTTTGAATTACAAAATAATTAATGAATATAGACAAATTCATTTTTAAAGTTGTTTACAAATTGTATTAAAAATTGTATTAAATAATGGATACAATTGATAGTATATGCGATATTTTGTAAAATTGTTTACAAATTTAATTACTATTTTATCATTGTGTAATTAAACATTCTTCTAAATTAAAATAAGAAACTAAGATGAAATTCAAGTTTCTATGAGAGATTTTTTCTTTTCGTCTTTTAAAATTGCAAAATTATATTGATGTGAATCGTATGTGAAACCGACTTATGGCACATCAGAAGGATCGAAACCTCATTCATAGTCCAACATTTTTACTTGATATGTTGAACTATTGGAAGAAAATGGAAAATGAACAGTGAGTGGGATATAATTAATTCCTCGACCACTGATGAAGACCACATTAAAAATGCTACGTGTCTTTTTATTTGGTCAAGTTAGTTATATCATTACAACACTTTATGATTCCATTAATAATATCGTTACGGCCCAATATATAGACTAAGAAGGTGTTGATGTGGGCATAAAGATTTCATATTATTAAATAATTAGTGAATATAAGCAAACAATTTGTTTTAGCTAAATATTTAAACAACCAATATTTTAATAATTATATACTTTATCAACCAAACCAAATATTTTTGTAACACCCTTTTATTAGGGTAGTTGAGATCAATTTCGATGATGAGGTACAAGGCTTAATTTTATTATCCTCTCTACCAGAAAGTTAGAGTGGGATGGTGACAGCCGTTAATGTCTCAGTTGGGAAGGTAAAACTCAGCTTTGATGAAGTTAGAGACCTGATCATAAGCGAAGAAATTCGCAGAAAAGTATTGGTGTGACCGCAGGATCAACCTTGAATATAGGAAACAGAGGCAGATCAGAATCAAAATCAAATTCGAATCGAGATAGATCAAAGTCGAGGGGGAGAAATAAGCCGAAGAAAGACAAGAGTCAGATTGAGTGCTATAATTGTCATAAACTCGGGCATTATAAAAATCAGTGTAAGACACCAAAGAAGGATAACAAATCAGCAAACGCAACCACTGAGGAAAACGCGGATGTGTTAATCTTGAGCGTAAGCAGTCCATTAGAATCTTGGGTATTAGATTCTGGAGCATCATTTCATTCATGCGGCAGTGCTGACGTAATGGAACATTACATCTCAGGAGATTTTGGGAAGGTTTATCTTGCTGATGATGAGCCTCTGGAAATTGTGGAAAAATGGGATATTCGGATTAAGGCACGAAATGGAACTGTTTTGCAGTTGCGTGATGTGAGACATATTCCTGGATTGAAGAGGAATTTACTTTCTGTTGGGCAGCTTGATGATGAAGGTTACGTTGTGACCTTTGGTTGTAAAACATGGAAGATATCCAAAGGAGTTATGGTGGTGGCTCGAGGTAATAAGGAGGGAACGTTGTATATTATAGGTAACACCAGGGACAACATTGCTTTTGCAGGTGCAAAGAACGATGCAGATTTGTGGCACTGTCGTTTGGGCCACACGAGTGAGAAGAAGATGAAAGTATTGTGTTCGAAAGGTAAGCTGTCAGGCCTCAAGACTGTTGTTGGGATTTCAATGTTTAGATTTTGATGAGACAAACCAAATATGTAATAGGAAGTTTTGAGTACCCCATTTTTCACAATGTTTAAGTGAATATATAGACTAGAATTGAGTCTTGTGTTGTATGCTGAAAATGGAGGTTAAACAAGGATAAAGCTGCATCTATGCTTTTAAGGAAAGATATCGCTGCAAGAAGGCAGGATACAGTATCGCTGCAGGAAGGCAGGATACAGCATAGCTGGTAGAAGGAAGATACAACAACGCTTTAATAAAATAGAACTTCTATACAGCAAAGTAAGAAAGAACGATGTGCAGCATCGCTGCAAGAAAAGGATACAGGAGTACTGCTAGAAAGAAATTACAGCAGCACTGCCAGAAGATACTGCAACCAGGTCTAAGCTAACGCAGCACTGCAAGAAAGTATTAGCTGCACGAAGACCGAGGATACAGCGCAGAGCTTACAGTACAGTTAAGTCATACAGCGCCAACGACAAAACGAAGTATCCTGCAAATCCTATGAAGGATAAATGCAGTACGAGGAACGAAGATTCAAGCAGTAATAATAGAGCCGTTCAAGAAAAGATCAAAGTAGCAGACACAGAGCCAATAAGAAGATGCCACATGGACTGACGCGTCGCAGAAAGCTGTGAGCCGCAACTGCCGCATTAAATGCTCCTAAAGAGAAAGTCAAGTCGCATTAAATGCGAACCATGCTTTGATCAGACTAATTCAAATTCAAAAGAGGGATGTCTCCTTCAATGAACATCTTCTCCTACAAGTATAAATAGAGGTTGAGGAGCACTGAAGCTAGTTACTGTTACTGAGACCTGAAAATCATTCGCGAAAAATTCAAAGCTTACAAGATCCAAGTATTCAAGCCTACAATCAGTTTCAGTCACTCAACCTACCGAAGTGAAGCAAGTTCAAGCTGAAAGTTTCCCTACGAATTCAGAAGCTCACTTCGAAGCGCAAGTTGAAGAAAACTTTTTTATCCTTTTAACCTTGTTAATGTGTGTTTAGGTTGTTTTAGTGGTGTCAAGCAGTTGATAGCAGAGATCCTTGCTGTTTGTTTTAGTTGTCTAGAGTTAGGCAGCTTCCCTGTGTGGGAGTGTGGAACCCTGTGTGGGTTAGCCTTTGAAATTTGCAGTTGCTGTGTGTACGCTGGACTTCAGTAGGTGGTTAGCTTTGTAAAGTTGATAGATTGTTAGGAGTATCCTGTAAATCAATCTTGCTTAACAAAGTTCCTGCTCGATGAGCAGTAGAGTGGACGTAGAAGGATTATACCACCTTCAAACCACTATAAGCCATAAGTGTTTAATCGCTTTATTTATATGTGCATTTATCTTCTGCATATTATCTGTCTCTGAGCATAAAACATTTCGAAAGAAGCATTTTGAGAAAAACAGCATTGTGTTTAAAAAGTTAATTTCCGCTGCGTATAAAACTCCAGGTTACAGCATGCAGAACTGTATCCTAGTACTGCAAGCAGTAACGATCTGACGCTGTAAGCTCAAGTAACTTGCAGTACAGAACGGTTTGTTTACAGATTTGAGAAATCGACCAAGGTTCATTCACCCCCCCTCTGAACCTCGGACACCACTTGGGACCAACAAGTGGTATCAGAGCGAGTTGGGTTAAAAGCCAACTTATCTGGTCACCTACCCAGATCCACCTTTGTCTCGCTGTTTTCTCTGCATAAAAATCATTTTTACAGCATATCATGGATTCCTCCAATCACAAGCTACCTATGTTTTCCATAGAGGAATATGACGATTGGAAGATAAGAATGCAGACACACATTTCAGTCATGAACGATGAGATGTGGATGGTCATAACTGAAGGACCAATAATCCCCATGAAGGTGAACCCAATATATGGAAGAGACCATGTAGAAGGAGAGCAGTCACCACCGAACTTCCTGATCAAACCACGTCAAGAGTGGGAAAACGAAGACAGAAAGAGAGCCAATCTAAATAATGTGGCAAAGAACGCTCTATTTATTACTTTGGATAAAGGCACATTTAGCAAAGTTAAAACTTGCTAAACATCCAAAGAAATATGGGAAAAGTTGGAGCAAATCTGTGAAGGAACTGAGCTCACCAAAGATAACAAAATCTCCAACGTAACCCAACTATTCGAGCTCTTCGAGATGAAAAATGAAGAGACTCTTGAGCAACTAGATTTGAGATTCACATCGATAGTGAATGAACTAGAAGCTCTGGGCAAACACTACACTCAAAAGGAGAAAAACATGAAGGTGTTAAGAGCCCTACCTGCTGAGTGGGATAGCAAGACCACTGCCATGAGTGTGTGTATGGACCTGAAATCTATGAGCACATTCGACCTATTCTCCGACCTGAAAGCGTTCGAGTACGACATCAATAGAAGAAGAAAGGAGTCAGAGGAGTCAAGCTCCAAAATTACAACGCTGACCGCCAGAGGAACCAAGGATACAGCAACCACTAGTTGCAGTAAACAGAATGAGGATACAGCAGAAGTTGCTGAAGAGGATATGTCGCTTCTCTTAAAGAAATTCGGGAGATTCATAAAGAGCAACAACAACAGCAGCAACACCAACCTCAACAAGAAGAATGACTTCAGATGAAGTCATCCACCTCCTCAGGTATCCTCTTCTCCACAGTCAAATACAGGGAATATTGACTTATGCTATAACTGTAGGAAACCTGGACACTATGCAAGGAACTGTCCGTATCCAACCGTGCACAAGTATCCTGAAGGAGAAAAAGAGCAGATGAGAGATAAAAGAAGAGAGGAAAGACACAAGCTTCGAGCTCTCATAGGAGAGATGGAGAAAGCCAAGGATGCAGTAGTTCCGAAGGAAGTACTGAAAGCTGCAGAATCTTCTGACAGCGACACTGAAACCTCATCTTCTGATGAAGAAGCACTCATATGCCTGATAGCTAGAGATGGCGAAGACAACAAAGAAGATAAGGTAATCTATCAACCGTTGTCCATACCAGATAGTGAGGAGCTGAACATGATCCACTCCTTGAAAAGGATCATGAATGACTTTGAGCAGATCAACTCAATTCATGAGGAACTTAAGGTTGAAAATGAGAACCTTAGGATCGATAATGAGATCCTCTAGAGTAAGAATATCGACATTGCCAAAATGCTCGCTGCATGAGAGTCTGATAACTTAAAGTGTAGTAAGCTGCAACAAGAGGTCTCTAGATTGAATCTGCTGGTCACTGAGCTAAAATCTGAGAAGAAAATCTTACAGTCCAAGATGAGCACGTTCACTAAATCTTCCAATGATGCAAGAGATTACATAAACCAAGTTAGAAGTCCTTTTCAATTATCGGGCATAGGTTACAACAATTAATGCTCTCAGAATACAGCAAGTACATCCAAAGCTGTTAATTTTGTTCAAGCTGAAACTCCAATGGAGAAAGAGTTACTCTGTCACTCTGTAAAGATCGTGAACAAAACAGCAATAAAGGATAAGGGGAAAAAACCCCAATGCTCTACTGCAGGAAGTAAGCCTGCATCTAAGAATTGGCTGCAGCAGAAGCCATCTGCTGCATGCAGCAAGAGGATGCAGCAACCAACAAAGTTGCAGCATAGAAGAAATGTTCCCACCTATACTAAGACTTATATGTCTAAACCTCAAAGAGGATATACTCCAGGGAAGTATGGTGGAAGACCACACTACAAAGGTGTTGGTAACACACATGTTAATGCACACACTTTTAACAAGCAGTATGTCAAGACAACTGCATAAAGCTCGAGAACCAACAAATCTTACAGTAAATCAGTTACTGTTAAGAAAGTTTGGGTTCCCAAAGTAACTAACCCCAAAGGACCTATACAGATATGGGTACCTAAATCTGTTTGAAATTGTTACAGGTTACAGTGCCAGGTTGCAGCAGTGATGTATGATATATCGACAGCGGCTGCTCAAGGCACATGACATGCAGTAAAGAAACGTTGAAAGACTTCCAAGAATGCAAAGGACCCAAGGTCATCTTTGGAGATGATTCCAAAGGAAGCACAAAAGGAAGTGGATGCCTAGTCAAGGGGAACACAAAGATTAAGGATGTATCATATGTAAAGGGGCTTAAATACAATCTTCTAAGCATCAGTCAATTCTGTGACAAATGATACACAGTGAAATTCAACCTCAACAAATGCTTAATCAAGGACAGCACCACGAATGAAGTCAAGCTTACAGGAACAAGAAGAGGAAATATCTACCTAGCAGATTGGAATTCCTCTACTCAATCAACATGCTTTATTGTGAAAAGTCCACCAGAGATGAGCTGGCTATGGCACAAGAAGTTAAGCCATCTGAACATCAAGACTATCAACAAGCTAGCAAGAAAAGGCCTTGTGAGAGGTCTGCCAGATATAACATACAAGAAAGAGAATGTCTGTAGAGCATGTCAAAAAGAAAAGCAAGTCAAGAGCTCATTCAAGGATAAGACTCAGAAATCATCTCACAGAATTCTAGATCTTCTACACACAGACCTTTTTGGACCAGTAGAACCAGTGAGCTTGAGTGGGAAGAAGTACTCTCTAGTAATAGTGGATGACTACTCCAGATATACATGGACAATCTTTCTAGCAAAGAAATCAGAAACTCAAGAGAAGCTACCTGGACTCATGAAGAAAATTCAAAATAAGAAGAGCATGAGCATAGTGAAGATAAGATTAGACAGAGGAACTGAATTCACGAATAAATTTATAGAGAAATTCTATTCTGATAATGGGATTCGTCATGAATACTCTGCTGCAAGAACACCGCAACAAAACGGGGTTACTGAAAGAAGAAATAGAACCCTCAAGCAAGCAGCAAGGACAATGATAACAGAAGCAGAAGTACCCAAGAGATTTTGGGCTGAAGCTACCAACACTGCATGCTACACGCAGAACAGATGTCTAATCATCAAGGATCTTGACAAAATGCCTTATGAAATATGGAATGGTCATACACCAAATATCTCTTATCTGCATATCTTTGGATGCAGGTGTTACATTCTCAACAATGGAAAGGAACATCTGAAAACTTTCGATGCGAAATCAGACGAAGGAGTATTTCTAGGATACTCTACTGTACATAGAGCTTTCAGGGTGTTTAATAAGAGAACCCTGGTGGTAGAAGAATCCATTTATGTGGTGTTTGATGAACCACATTGTGACACCAAGAAGTTGGATGAGCCACCTGAAGAGACCGCTCCAAGGAAAGAGAATGTTGTACCTTACATAGAAGGAGTTCTGCCTACAGGAGAAGAAAAAGAAGAAGAAGCTGCAACTTTGGATGCAGCGGATATTCTTATAGCAGCAGAACCTCCTGCAATACAGCAACAAGATGAGCGAGCTATACCAACTCATGTCTTTGAGCTTGATAGGACATGGCTAAGGAACCATCCAAGAGATCTTATCATAGGAGATCCATCCATTGGTGTAAGGACAAGAAGATCCATACCACATGAAGCAATGTTTGCATGCTTCATATCCCAGTCAGAGCCTAAGAATGTTGAAGAGGCACTGCAAGATAGCAACTGGGTTCAGGCCATGCAAGAAGAGCTGAACGGATTTGAAAGAAATCAAGTATGGCAAACAGTTGCAAGACCAACCCATCAAGGTGTAATTGGAACAAAGTAGGTGTTCAAGAACAAGTTAGATGAATCTGGAGTTGTTGTAAGAAACAAAGCTAGATTAGTTGCTAAAGGATACTATCAGGAAGAAGGAATTGATTTTGATGAGACTTTTGCTCTAGTGGCAAGGCTGGAAGCTATAAGAATTTTTCTAGCCTATGCAGCACACATGAATTTCAATGTCTATCAAATGGATGTTAAAAGCGCATTCCTGAATGGTCTCCTTACAGAGGAAGTATATGTTGAACAACCTCCGGGCTTCGAAGATCAAGCAGAAGAGAAGGTGTTTCGGTTACAAAAAGCCCTATATGGACTGAAGCGAGCACCAAGAGCTTGGTATGACACCTTATCTCTTTATCTTCTGGAAAATGGCTTCCAGAAAGGAACGATCGATAATACGCTATTTAGGATACATGATGGAGAAAGTGTACTGCTAGTACAAATATATGTGGACGACATTATATTCGATTCCACAAACAAAGAGCTATGTGAGAAATTCTCCAACCTAATGCAGTCAAAGTTTGAGATGAGTATGATGGGAGAATTAAGTTTCTTTCTCGGACTGCAAGTAAAACAGCTACCTACAGGAACCTTCATCAGTCAAGTCAAGTATACGAAGTAGCTAATCAAGAAATTTGGCATGGAGAATGGAGCAGCAACGTCCGTTCCTATGTCCACATCCATAAGTCTTGACAAAGATGAAGACGACAAAGATGTTGATATTACCAAGTACAGACGACTCATTGGATCTTTGTTGTATCTCACAACAAGTAGGCCAGATATTATGTTTACAGTAGAAATCTGTGCAAGGTTTCAAGCAGCACCAAAGGAATCACACCTGTTAGCAGTAAAAAGAGTGATTAAGTATCTGAAGGGAACTCAGGAAGTAGGCCTATGGTATCCTAAGGAAGGAGGTTTCAAGCTTAAAGGCTACTTCGACTCAGATTATGCAGGCTGCAAGATTGATCAGAAGAGTACCAGTGGGACGTGTCAATTTCTGGGAAATAGACTTGTCTAATGGTTCTGCAGGAAGCAAACTTCAATTGTAACCTCTACAGCAGAAGCAGAATATGTTGCAGCAGGAAGTTGCTGTGCGCAGATTCTTTGGATACAGCAGCAACTAAGAGATTATGTGATAGAAGAAAAAGAGACTTCAATTCTCTGTGATAATACGAGCGCTATTGCAATTACCCATAATCCTGTCTTTCACTCTAGAACAAAGCACATTGACATTCGTCATCACTTTATAAGAGATCATGTTGAAAAAAAAGACATAGTGCTTGAGAAAGTTCACACGGATCTCCAACTTGCAGATATCCTCACCAAGCCTTTGAGTGAATCGAGGTTTTTTATGCTTCGAAACGAGCTGGTTCCTATAAAGCAAGACTTGTTGCGAAAGGGTATACTCAAAAAGAAGGGATCGATTATGAGGAAACCTTTTCGCCGGTAGCCATGCTAAAGTCTATCCGGATTTTTTTGTCTATTGCTGCTCATATGGATTATGAGGTTTGGCAGATGGATGTCAAGACAGCTTTCCTTAATGGAAGTCTTGAAGAAAACATCTATATGAAGCAACCAGAGGGATTCATTGAGAAAGGCAAAGAGCATCTTGTGTGTAAGCTTAATCGATCCATTTATGGACTGAAACAAGCTTCGAGATCTTGGAACATCCGTTTTGATAAAGTAATCCAGTCTTATGGATTTATTCAATGTCCGGATGAATCTTGTGTATATAAGAAGAGTGACGGAAACGTGGTGGTATTTCTTGTACTATACGTAGATGATATCTTGTTAATTGGAAACAATGTCAAGGTGTTGTCAGACGTAAGGGTATGGCTGTCCAAGCAGTTTGCTATGAAGGACTTAGGAGAAGCTGGACATATTCTTGGGATCAAAGTTATAAGGGATCGCAAGAAAAGGATGTTATGCTTATCTCAAGCTTCATACATTGACACTATCCTAGCTCGTTTTAGCATGCAAAACTCCAAGAAAGGTTTTCTACCTTTTAGGCATGGAGTGCCTTTATCTAAGAAAATGTGTCCCAAGACACCAAAGGAGATAGAGGAAATGAAAGCAGTTCCTTATGCTTCGGTTGTAGGAAGCTTGATGTATGCGATGCTGTGTACGAGACCGGATATCTGCTTTGCCGTAGGCATGGTTAGTAGATATCAAAGTAACCCAGGACAATGTCATTGGACTGCCGTAAAGCATATTCTAAAGTACCTGAAAAGGACTAGAGATTATATGCTAGTTTACCAGGCAAATGATTTATTACCTGTGGGTTACACGGATTCGGATTTCCAGTCGGATAGGGACAACAGTAAATCAACCTCGGGGTATGTGTTTACCTTGGGAGGTGGAGCCATAGTGTGGAGAAGTGTGAAGCAAAAATGCGTTTCGGACTCCACCATGGAAGCTGAATATGTGGCGGCCTCTGAGGCAGCCAAAGAAGCTGTATGGCTCAGAAACTTCTTAATGGACTTACAAGTGATTCCTGGTTTGCCCAAAACTATCATAATCTATTGTGATAACAGTGGTGCAGTAGCAAACTCGAAGGAACCACGAGCCCATAAGGCAAGTAAACACATTGAGCGCAAGTACCACCTGATACGAGATATCGTAAAGCGAGGGGAAGTTGTTGTCGCCAAGATTGCATCAGCCGATAACCTAGCAGATCCTTTCACAAAGGCCCTTCCGGCGAAAGCCTTCGATGAGCATGTTGATGGGATGGGAATCAGATGCATGGCAGCGTATATGACAGCATAGTCTTTTAGTATAAGTGGGAGATTGTAAGGATGTATACTATAAGCCTAGCTTTTGTATGAACATCTATTTATGATATGAGAATCTTTTATGGTCAAATGTTTGCATTTTATATATTTGTTATATATGTTATTGCAGTTGTCCAATTAATTTATATTGTAGATAACATGGTGTGTGGTGCCACACAGAAGATCATGTTATCAGTTCCTTATAGATTATAAATGGTAGCTCACAGCCGAGATAATTTTGGACAAATTATCGGAATGGTTGTAGTGTAATTTGGTATTAATCTGTCTTGATTATAAAATTACACTAGTACATTTTGTATGTATTGAGCAGGACCAATTGAGGTTGTTTTATTTGTACTGACTACATAAATAAAACAAGACCTCTGTTATTATGGATGTGCGTCCTCTTAATCATTGTATGATAACGGGCATGTATACTCGATATATGTTTCTTTAATTTACCAATGGGTGAGATTTATTTATTAAATCAATAAGCTCGGTAAATTGGGATACAGTGTTGTTTATATGATGTGCTGTTGATTATATAATGAAACCGTGTCCTAATTATTTAGGATGATGATGTCCCCTTGAGGAACTCATAAGGATTATCATGTAAACCCTGCAGGTGGATTTATTCCAGCATGATAATAAAGTTGAGTGGTACTACTCTTGGAATTAAATATTAATTAATTGAATTGTCAGTAATTCATTTAATTAATGGACATTCGATATCTTAAACGCGGGGAGATAAACGCGCACATAATAAATAGGAGCCATATCTAATATGGATAAGGAACGGTAGTTCAATAATATCTTTTTAGTGGATTAAGATATTATTTGATAGGCTTGAGAAGTATATTCAGATCGAATTAAGGACTCCTAAGCCTATCAGGAGACCGATTCCTAATCCTCCTCAAGGTCCCTGTTGTAGCCTATAAATAAGCCTCAAGTCAACCGTTTCTAAAGTAATAGACACAGAAAAATCTGATATACGATTTAGAGAAGAACGGTTGAGAGTCTCGATAGCACGTTGCCCACACAACGTTCGAGATAAGGCGAGGAATACAGTAGAAGATCGTGAGGTTCAGGCTTCATCGATTCCTCGATCTACAGTTCTGACCTTAGAACTAATTTTGGTGCAAAAGGTATGATTCGTTTTCCGCTGCGCGTTAATCATATTTGCATGGACCCCGATTCGGATAATCGAATAAGGGTCGGCGATCCGGCGGTTCCTACAAAAAAGGCATTTATTTAAGCGGCAAAGGGCATGTCTTTCAACATTAAATGCATGTCTGCGTGTGTCAGGAAGTGGAAATGGTGCAGTCAGAACCTACGCGCCAGGTAATTATTAGCGACGATTTGACATCTCCGTTTTTTCCTGAACCACTCGATCATTTCCTTGATTGATCTCAACCGTCGATCTTCGACACGTCTCTTGAGAAGCTCCATAAACTTCTCTACCGTGCCTTTTGAATTGATTTTTCACCATCTTCCAAGGAGAGAAAACATTCTTCGCGAAAAACCTCCAAGTGCAAACCCTCGAATTTTTCTCTCTTTCTCTCTCTCAAAAAATCATCAATGGCTGCCCGACGTACCATTGTTCTTGATGGAAGACTGATCAACCAAGAACACATCTATGCTTCAGGGCTGTATGATAACGCCCTTATCAAAAGGATTTTCGATGCTCTTCAACAAACCCAAGTCCTAGGGTTGTTGACTACTGTTTACGCTGGCTTCTCTGTGGAGTCAGTACAGAGATTTTACGCCTACGCCAGGCAGAGGAGGAAAGGAACTGCATCCTGTTTCGGATGGATGCAGATGAAGAAGAACGGTCTCTGACCGTTAGGGACATCGCCACCACCTTCAGCATCTTCGCTGCAGGTTTGACCCCCAGCCAGTTGGCATCGTATGGGGAAGGCTCCGCTCAAGAGATGTGGGATCTCTTTCGAGCAAGGGATGCAGGGGTTGAGATCAAGAGAAGCGCCCCCAAGAAGCTCTTCAAGTCGGAGTTCGAACTGCTCTATGACATCTGTGTATACTCCATCGAAGGAAGGATTGGGAGTTATGACAAATGCACGGATCTCCAGTTCCGGATCATGTCCGTTATCATGGCCGGAGAAAAAGTGAACTGGGCGAGGTTCATCATGAAGAGGCTGTGGGAAGAAGCAGAGAAGATAACGGAGCGTTGGAGCTACGGTATCACCATCTATTCTCTACTCTGCAAATTTAGCCTTTAACTTGCAGCACCCGCCCCCATTTACATTGAAAAGTATTTCGGGGAGAAGAAAAAGGGTAAGACCCAACTGAAGGCAGTAGGAGCAGGGGTTGCGAGGAAGAAAACCAAAGACAAAAAGAATGCTCCCCTGGCTCTGCAAGACGAGACCACCGGCAGCAGGGAGGATGCCGAAGAAGAGAACATTCAAAGTCCTCTTTCTGTCATCAAGAAGGGTTCAGTGAAGGCTGTACCTGAAACTGAATCTTCTTCCTTTGATGATGATGCACCCTTGGTGAGAAGGGCCCCACGCAGCAAGAAGATGAATGCTGCAGCTGCTGTGTATGAGTCACGTCTGCTTCGGGATAAAGAAGGTGCTCTTTATTCCCAACTCTCTACGCCTTCCATGGCGGTAGTAGACCTTGAGGATGAGTTACATCAGCCTCAGGAGCCACAACAGCACCGGGTCGAGGTAACTGAAGAAGCTCGTCTACAAACAGCGACTTCAGTGCTTGATCCCACCCTCCCAGCAGCTAGAAATATGGCTGCGGAGTACCATCTCTGGAGAGAGATGAGGCTGGCTAAAGGGGAAATCTTGTTAAAGTGGAAGGATTTCCTGACAGTCGAGCAAGTTGTCCTGGAGTGGGCCAAATCAGAAGACATTCTGGCACTCCTGCAACCTGATTATGCACTAAGAGTTCAAGAGCTCGAAGGATACAATGCTCTACAGGGAGCCAAAGACAAAGGGAAGGATAAAGCTCTTACAGAATCCGACTCTGTGGAGCTACCGATGAGAGCAACATTGGAGGACGCGCAGGTCTTCCTTATCCCGGCTGCGGAGGCTGTAAGAAAGGGCGATGATGTCGCTTTTGCTCAAGAGTAAATCGACACCCTGGGAGTGGAGCAAGCTGATGAAGCTATGCTGCAACAGGCGCTGCAACAAAGTATGAAGGAAACTAGGATGCAACACACTCCTAGGAGGATACGGGGAGAATGATGCTCAAGTTCAAATCAGATGAACTCCTCTGCATATGAGCAAGTAGTTGAGGGCCTCTCCAACATCGTCATGCTGGATCCTTTGGATGCAGAGGAATCTCAACTGTTGGACTATGGCGATTCCCTGTTCATGAAGATATAGATGCTGCTGATGCAGACTCTCACAGGGAATCGTCAGCCATCATTCAGGGAGTAATCTCTGAGCTTGCTGAAGACGCCAATGACGCAACCACGGAGGACGTTGTAGAGACAGGACTCCCTGTACTAGCCGCGACAGCAGTACAGCAAGCAACCCTTCAAGAAGAAGCTGCTGCAGAGACAAGCAGGGTGGAAGCTGAGATTCTTGCAGCAATTGAGCGTACAGTGCTGGATGTTGTGGACGCTGCAAGAAATCAAGCAGAGCTGCAAGAACCCATTTTTGCAGCGGAGTCTGTCGAAGTTGCAAGGCCGGCCGAGGAGATGGGGTCCTTAGAGAAGACCTCTGGGGAGGATATTATTCTGATAACACTTTCTGAGAGTGAGAAGACCTCATGTGGGGAGGTTGTTCAGACAGTACCCACTGAGGATGTTCGAGAAGAAGCTGAGGTAACCTCTACTGTGCAGCTAGAGACACCTCAAGTCTCAAGAACCTTCCAAGGTTACAGCAGCAGAGGTTACTGAGGATGTTGAGGTTACTCCTGTCGAATTCGAAAGGATGATGAGGGAGCGCAACATAGCTGCTTATGGGCCACTAGCTGCCGGAGTAGATCCTGTTGAAATCTCATCCTGCGAAGAGGAGACAAAAGAAGAAGATGAAGAAGAGCACCCATCCTCGAGTTCTCCAGTTCCTAACAACAAGGAGGATGAGGTTGCTACTGAAGTGCCGAGGTAGGATACAACACCAATCTGTCGAGCTGTTATTCCATTCGCTGCATCCGCTGCTGCCTCAACAAGAAGGAATTCCGGGCTGACTCCTGATGAATCGATCAACCGAGTTGAAGCTGCTGTTAGACACCTGCTGTATGCTTTCCAAAAGCATGAGTCTGTCATGCGCAACAGTCTCAGGGTCGCTGCCCAATTTCATGCTGAAACCATGACCGATTTCAAGGAGGACCTGGAAGTGCTGCCGGAGATGATCAAAATGAATCTTAATGAACACTCCAACAGGCTGCACTGGAACGGGTCAGGATGGAGAAGGAGTTGAAGAATGATGCTATTCAGACACGCCATGAGGTCAGGCAGTATAAGCAGCATGTTGAAAATGCCTCTGAAAGGCTCAATACTCACTCCAAAGTCCTGGAAACACTTCTGGATCGCGTATGTGATTAATCTCAGAGAACCAGAAGTGTGGATGACCGTTTGGGGAACCTGGAGCTGATTGTGGGAGAACTAAGGGACATCATGGTCCGAGCTTTCCCTCAGTATGTTGATGCTCCGACGGCCGCCCTCGAACCGACCCGTCGCCCACGGTCCAAGATGGTCCCATCTGCCCCTACTCCACCCCCGGCTTTTGATGATGCCAAAAAGGGGGAAGTATTTGATGATAGATACAGGAGCACAGGGGCTGCTGAAGAAGAAGAAGATGATGATGACCAGCAACCTCTCAGCAGGAGGAAAAGAAGGTCTGGATCATCTGCTGCTGCTGACATCCCCTCTCCGAAGAGATGGATAAGAGATGATGATGATAGAGTTGGAGGAGCCGATGCAGCTGCTGGAAGTAGACCTGCTGCAGGTGCTTCTCACAGCAGAGCTGCAAGCAAGGATGCAACACCTCCCAGCTATCATCATAAGAGAAGGGATGATAGCCAGCAGCAAGACTCAAGGAAGAGGATGAGCGGGGACGAGTCTGAGAGTCAGAGGCGCCAAAGAGAAGATAATGCAGATCCTTATGCCTGGATTCAAAGACTCGAAGTAATCGGTGAGAGAAGAATATATCCAGATCACTTCTACCGATTCCCTCCTCAAGAAATCCCTCGTCTTGACACAGAAAATATCTCTGCTGAAGTGTCCGTCATGATGGATCAAAGGCCTGAAGGAGAAAACATGGCTTGGAGATCGACATCTTCAAGGAAATCAGACTGCCTTATGACAGGAATCCATCATTTGAGGCGATAACTATTTTCAAATGCTCAGAGTACCTCAGACACTTCAGAGAACTATGCAGGAAAGACAAATTCAGCAGGTATCATACTTGCAAGATTGTATTGAAAATGTATGAACAGCTCACTCGGGAAGGAGGCCTTGAAATTCAAGAATTTTATATTAACCGAGTGAAGGATGGGCTGATTGTACCATACTGTGAGGACTACTGGCTTAGATGGATTCAAATTAGTGTGATCATGCACAAACTGGAAGAGTCCTACTAAGAGTCCATCAGGGACTGGTGGAAAGGATCAAGAGGAAGGGAAGACCTTGAAAGATTTGCTGAAAGAAGACCTAAAAAACCGCCAAGTAAAAGGTCTCTGTTTCAGTAAATTACATATACCCTCTTGTGATCCATGCTGTATATATTCTATCTTATAAAATTTCTCTCTGCCTATGAAGAAATTTTTCTTTCTGTTCTGACCAAGTTCAACTCTTATGAACTCATGCATGCTGTTTACATTTTCCTGTTAATTTATGATGAAAGGAATAGCATGATGCATCTCTGATGAATCCAGGATTATATTTGATCTTATCAAAGCTGTGCAAGCATGTAATCTGGATAAACCATATGAGTTAATGTAAAACAAAACTTCTTCATGAACGAAATAATGTAAAGGTTTTTTCATCATCAAAAAGGGGGAAATTGTTGGGATTTCAATGTTTAGATTTTGATGAGACAAACCAAATATGTAATAGGAAGTTTTGAGTACCCCATTTTTCACAATGTTTAAGTGAATATATAGACTAGAATTGAGTCTTGTATTGTATGCTGAAAATGGAGGTTAAACAAGGATAAAGCTGCATCTACACTTTTAAGAAAAGATATCGCTGCAAGAAGGCAGGATACAGTATCGCTGCAGGAAGGAAGGATACAACATAGCTGGTAGAAGGAAGATACAACAACGCTTTAATAAGATAGAAATTCTATACAGTAAAGTAAGAAAGAACAGCGTGCAGCATCGATGTAAGAAAATGATACAGGAGTACTGCTAGAAAGAAGTTATAGCAGGACTGCCAGAAGATACTGCAACCAGGTCTAAGCTAACGCAACACTGCAAGAAAGTATCAGCTACACGAAGACCGAGGATACAGCGCAGAGCTTACAGTATAGTTAAGTCATACAGCGCCAACGATAAAACGAAGTATCCTACAAATCCTAGGAAAGATAAATGCAGTACGAGGAACGAATATTCAAGCAAGAATAATAGAGCCGTTCAAGAAAAGATCAAAGTAGCAGACACAGAGCAATAAGAAGATGTCACATGGACTGACGCGCCGCAGAAAGCTGTGAGCTGCAACTGCCCATTAAATACTCCTAAAGAGAAAGTCAAGTCGCATTAAATGCGAACCATGCTTTGATCAGACTAATTCAAATTCAAAAGAGGGATGTCTCCTTCAACGGACATCTTCTCCTACAAGTATAAATAGAGGTTGAGGAGCACTGAAGCTGGTTACTGTTACTGAGACCTGAAAATCATTCGTGAAAAATTCAAGGCTTACAAGATCCAAGTATTCAAGCCTACAATCAGTTTCAGTCACTCAACCTACCGAAGTGAAGCAAGTTCAAGCTGAAAGTTTCCCTACGGATTCAGAAGCTCACTTCGAAGCACAAGTTGAAGAAAAAATTTTTATCCTTTTGACCTTGTTGCTGTGTACTTAGGTTGTTTTAGTGGTGTCAAGCAGTTGATAGGAGAGATCCTTGCTGTTTGTTTTAGTTGTCTAGAGTTAGACAGCTTCCCTGTGTGGGAGTGTGGAACCCTGTGTGGGTTAGCCTTTGAAGTTTGCAGTTGCTGTGTGTATGCTGGACTTCAGTAGGTGGTTAGCTTTATGAAGTTAATAGATTGTTAGGAGTGTCCTGTAAATCAATCTTACTTAACAAAGTTCCTGCTCGAGGAGCAGTAGAGTGGACGTAGAAGGATTACACCACCTTCGAACCACTATAAGCCATAAGTGTTTAATCGTTTTATTTATCTGTGCATTTATCTTCTGCATATTATCTGTCTCTGAGCATAAAACATTTTGAAAGAAGCATTTTGAGAAAAACAGCCTTGTGTTTAAAAAGTTAATTTTCGCTGCGTATAAAACTCCAGGTTACAGCGTGGAGGACTGTATCCTAGTACTGCAAGCAGTAACCATCTGGCGCTGCAAGCTCAAGTAACTTGCAGTACAGAACAGTTTGTTTAAAGATTTGAAAAATCGACCAAGGTTCATTCATCCCCCCTCTGAACCTCGGACACCACTTGGGACCAACAACTATTGAAATCGGGTTGTGTATTCGGAAAGCAGAAAAGAGTGAGTTTTTCGAAACGAGGCAGAACCTTGAAGAAATAAAAATTGGAGTTAGTCCATAGCGATTTATGGGGACCAGCACAGGTGACATCTCTTGGTGGAATATCTTATTACATGATTTTCATAGACGACTCAACAAGAAAGGTATGGGTTTATTTTCTGAAAAATAAATCTGGCGCTTTTGATGTTTTCAAGACGTGGAAGACTCTTGTAGAAACTAAGACGGGTCTCAAGATGAAGTGTTTGAGATCTGATAATGGTGGAGAGTACGAGCTCCGTGAGTTCAAAGAATTTTATACTGCAAATGGAATTCGCATGGAGAAAACTGTTAAAGGAACCCCTCAACAAAACGGAGTTGCAGAACATATGAACAGAACACTATGTGAACGTGCTAGAAGCATGAGATTGAAGTGTGGGCTGCCGAAGATGTTTTGGGCAGATGCAATTAACACAGCTTACTTAATAAATAGATGACCCTCAACTCCCTTGGAAAATTACCTACCAGATGAGGTCTGGAGCGGTAAAGAGGTAAATGTGTCATTTCTTCGAGTATTTAGTTGTGTCTCATAAGTTCATACTGAAGCTGCTGATAGAAGTAAGTTGGATGCTAAATCTATTAAATGTACATTTATTGGATATGGTGGTGATGAATTTGGCTATCGATTTTGGGATGAGAAGAATCGAAAGGTAATTCATAGTCGAGATATCATATTTAATGAACAAATACTGTATAAAGACAAGTTGGATGCATCTGAATCAGCTGGTTTCGAGAAACAAGTTTTCGAGTTAGACATCTCAAACTCGGGTGGAAGCAAAGTGGCTAATGATAATGAGGTGGTAGGTGACGAGGAACCACACACGCCACAGTCGATAATTCCACTGCGAAGGTCCACCAGAATACATAAATCACCTGATAAGTAGTCACCTTCTCTTCATTACTTGTTGTTGACAGATGGTGGTGAACCAGAATATTATACAAAAGCAACACTTGGTGAACACGTGAGCAAGTGAAAACTAGCGATGAATGATGAAATGAATTTATTGAAGGCTAACGAAACGTGGGAACTAGTTGAGCTTCCAAAAGGGAAAAAGGTGTTGCATAACAAGTGGATTTACAGAATTAAAGAAGAGGGTGATTGAAGCAAGCGTTACAAGGCAATACTGGTTGTAAAAGGGTTTCAGCAGAAATATTGTATTGATTATCACTACAAGAAATTTGGCTTTTAACAACCCCTCTTTAACAACGCTTTTACTGAATTTGTGTTGTCTTTTGGCTTTTTACAACGCTTTTTCCGAAAAGCGTTGTCTTTTTTGCAAAAAATCGCTATACGACAACGGTCAAAATTGAAACGACAACGCTTTTTAAATAGGGTTGTTAAAAGGTGTTTTTTTTGCTCTACGACAACCCTTTTTCGCAACGCTTTTGAGCGTTGTCTTTTCTTAGAAATTTTTTTTTTTTGCAACCCATTATGCAACCCTTTTGTTTTGTGTGTTGCATGTTTAAAATAAAAAACAATTATAAAATAATTATTTTTTTATATAATTATTTTTTAATTAACTTAAATTTAATACATTTAATTAATTTATAATGTTATCTTATATTACATTATTTGCATTAATATTATCTTATATGAACAAATTCATTATTTTAGAAAATAGTATTTTTATAAAATACTATTTTGAATTAATTAACAAATTAATTACACCTAATTAAGTATTACTCTCATCCTATTATATAATAATACAAAATTTGAATATTATTTTAAAACATGATTCGAAAATTGTATTTTATAATTCATAATTCATAAATTATGAATGTTTTTTGTAAAAAAATATAAAGATAAAATTATTGTGTTTTAAAATTAATACAAAAAACATAAAAAAAAGATACATATATATATATATATATATCAATTAATTAAGAATATATAAAAAATTTAATTATACAAGGATAAAAAAAATATACATTTATTAATTTGAAAAATATAAAAATTTGTATTACATAATAATATAAAAATTATATATTATTATTTTAGAAAATAAAGATAAAATGAGTTTGGTTTTAATTTGAACCAAAAATTATTTTACAAAAAAAAAAACAATACATATATTAATTTGAAAAATATAAAAATTTGTATTACATAATAATATAAAAATTATATATTATTATTTTAGAAAATAAAGATAAAATGAGTTTGGTTTTAATTTGAACCAAAAATTATTTTATAACAAAAAAAAAAACAATACATATATTAATTTGAAAAATATAAAAATTTGTATTACATAATAATATAAAAATTATATATTATTATTTTAGAAAATAAAGATAAAATGAGTTTGGTTTTAATTTGAACCAAAAATTATTTTACAACAAAAAAAAAAACAATACATATATTAATTTGAAAAATATAAAAATTTGTATTGCATAATAATATAAAAATTATATATTATTATTTTAGAAAATAAAGATAAAATGAGTTTGGTTTTAATTTGAACCAAAAATTATTTTACAACAAAAAAAAAAAACAATACATATATTAATTTGAAAAATATAAAAATTTGTATTACATAATAATATAAAAATTATATATTATTATTTTAGAAAATAAAGATAAAATGAGTTTGGTTTTAATTTGAACCAAAAATTATTTTACAACAAAAAAAAAAACAATACATATATTAATTTGAAAAATTAAAAAATTTGTATTACATAATAATATAAAAATTATATATTATTATTTTAGAAAATAAAGATAAAATGAGTTTGGTTTTAATTTGAACCAAAAATTATTTTACAACAAAAAAAAACAATACATATATTAATTTGAAAAATATAAAAATTTGTATTACATAATAATATAAAAATTATATATTATTATTTTATGATGTTATTTTATATTATTTGTATTAATATTATCTTATATATATGAACAAACTCAAAATTTTAAAAAATTAGTATGTTTATAACATATATTAAAAATATGCACTAGTATACTTTATAATTGTCTTAATATGAAATTAGATTAAATATCATTAAACATATTAATTATTCATTAATTTTCCAATTATATATTAATTATTCATTAATTATATATGTATATATATAATTAGTTAATAAAAAAAATACATATATAATATAAACACAAAAGCACTAGTAGCCTAGTGGTTGAAGGTCTTATAAAGGTCACGAGTTCGAATCCTAGACAACGCACATTTATTTCTCATGATGTGGCAATGATCTGTCAAAATTTGATGATGTGGTAATGATGTGTCCAAAATATGCTGATGACGTGTCACTTTTTCGAAAAAATTCAAAAATGACGGAAAAGACAACGCTTTTTGCAACGCTTAAAAAGCGTTGTCGTATCTAGATGCGAGGCTGACTACTATTGCTATCTCAAGAGGTATGACAAAGGTTATATCATTTTGTTGTTATATGTTGATGACATGTTGATAGCAGGTTCTAGTGCTCGAGAGGTGAGCAAGTTGAAGAAGCAGTTATCTGACAGGTTTGCAATGAAGGACCTTGGAGAGGCTAAGAAAATTTTGGACATACGCATTGAACGTAAAAGGGTGGCAGGAAAGTTGTATCTTTCACAGGTTGAGTATATCAAAAAGGTTTTGAAGAGGTTCAGCATGGAAGATGCAAAACCAATTTGTGTCCCTTTGGGTAGCCAGTTCAAGCTATCCAACAAGGACTCACTCAGTAGTGAAGAAGAGCGTGCCTATATGCAGAAAACTCCATATGCCTCTGCAATTGGCAGCTTGATGTATGCTATGGTGTGCACAAGTCCTGATATTGCACATGCAGTTGAAGTAGTTAGTCGGTTAATGGGTAATCCAGGGAAGCAACATTAAGAGGCAGTAAAATGGATCTTCAAGTATTTGAGAGGTACTACAAAGAAAATCTTGTGTTTTGAAAGCAAAAGTGTTGAATTGACGGGGTATGTTGATATAGACTTAGCATCAAATGATCTTGACAAAAGAAGAAGTACAACCGGATATGTATTTACATTTGGTGGTACAACAATCTTTTGGGCTTATAAATTGTAGAAGATTGTAGCACAGTCCACTGCAGAAGCAAAGCATGTAGCAGTGACTGAGGCTAGTAAAGAGATGGTATGGTTGTAGAATATCTTGCGTGAATTGGGGAAGGAGCAGAAGGATAGTATTTTGTACAGTGATAGTCAGAGTGCTATTCATTTAGCAAAAAATCCAGTTTTTCACTCGAGAACGAAGCACATTGAATTGAGATATCATTACATTCGTTACCTCATGGAGAATAAAATCTTGCAGCTGATGAAGATTCGAGGAAGTGAGAATCCTGCTGATATGTTGACTAAGGTTGTGACCTTAGAGAAGTTGAAGTCATGCATGGCTTCAACTGTAACGTCCCGATTCTTTTGTAAATAAATCTTAATTGAGACGTTACTCATTTAAAAAAAATTTCCTCTTCAAAAGAATTTCACTCTTTAAATAGAACAAAGATAAATAAAATCCAGAATAATTATAAAACATACATTTCTTAAATACATGAAATTCATCATTTTAAAATAAAAAGGTTCTTTAACCTTTGTTCATCGGCTATCAGCATCCACCGCTCGCGCGCCACGCCCTAAATTCTTTAAACTGAAACATTTTAAAAGAGGGGTGAGTGACAAAAGTACACTCAGTGGGGTGGGGAAACTCGGGATGACATGAAATAATTTTGGAAGATTTTACACACACATGCCAAAACACCATTTTATCACATAAAACAGATTTTCGTAAAACGTTTGACTTTTAATAAAAACCGTATAAAGTAGATCATTTCAATTACGTGACTTAAATCATTTTATAATGTAAGCATCCATCTCAAATCAATCATACTTCACATTCAGACATATCACTTTCCTTATCACATTTACGGTTTTTAACCGTCTTGCACACATATGCGGGTCTCAGCCACCCTGGAAACATATAATCCATCATTCACATTCAAACATCACTTTTCACATAGTTTACGGTGCTTAGCCGCCATGAAAGCATTTTACGGTTCTTAGCCGCCATGAAAATATTTTACGATTCTTAGCCGTTATGATACAGTGATCAGCCGTCTTTATGCGAGCCCTAGTCGCCTTGCATACGCATGCACAAGCACATATCACTTCATTTTCACATTTACGGTTTTTAGCCGTCTTGTAAACATACAATCAATCATTCACGTTCAAACATCACTTTTCACATAATTTACGGTGCTTAGCCGCCATGAAAGTATTTTATGGTTCTTAGCCGCCATGAAAACATTTTACGGTTCTTAGCCGTCGTAATATGGTCGTTAGCCGTCGTAACACGGTGATCAGCCGTCTTTATGCGAGCCCTAGCCACCTTGCATACGCATGCACATGCACACATATTTATATCACACATACACATATCAAACATACACATAGAAGCACATTAATTTAACAAAACACATAATTGCAGTTCTCAACTGCCAGGAAAACACATCTTATTTGCACATATGCAAATCTTAACATCACATAATTCTTCACATTTGCATTCATAGTAAAACATTCACAATCCATCACTTGATTTAAATTATTCATCAATCACATTCTCATCTCATAGCACTTTATTCACATAACATGTATATCGACCCAACGTCATTCAAGTATAATATTCACATTCATCATATCACATATAACATCTCATGCATTCAGCACGTATACCCAACTCATTTAATAATAATCTTAAAAGATTGCATAAACTTTATAATATCTTAATTTAAAGAAATTACCCCCACCTTATTCGGTGGTTACCACGTGAGCAGCAAGTATCCAAGATCACGTATCCCAAGGCTTCAAATCAATAGGTAGCCTACATAATTTACAGTGTTTCTTAGATCTTTATTAAATAAAATTAACGATTTAAACGATATAGAATCGGATACTATCTATCGAGATGAGACGGATCGAAACGGAAGGCTTAACGATTGAGGTTGAAGAAACAAGAGGGAAAGATCAGTTTGTACAATTGAGGTGAAAGAGAATGAATTTTGGATCACAACAAAACAAGAATGAGCTCAATCGGAGTTGAAACGAACTCGAACGGAGCGTTTTAAGATTTAGGAGTATTTTGCTAATTTGGTCAAAGGGTTGACTTTGACCGGGACCCACGACTCCCGATCAATGATATTTTGTTGGCAATGTCTCGATGATAAAGTACGATGAAAAGAAAATGAGATTCGGATCGAAAACGAATCGAAAATACGGCGTCGCATGCATTCCCCGCGACGGGAAAATTTCCCGACGGCGTCTCCCGTCGGCTGCCTAGTTTTCTAGGCAGCGGGGGCAGGATGGTGCCCCGACCTCCCGTCGTAACCTGCTCGAATAGCCTACTTCCTGCAACCACCGGCTGTGGCAGAGCCGTCCTATGCCGTCGACCCTTAGTCCTCCGGCTAGCCCGCCCTGCCGACTACCAGATCCGGCCATCCCTCACCGGATTCCGGCATGAATAGTGCCTGAAAACAGCCTCAAAAACCCTTCATCACACACATTTTACAAACTCCTTGTGCAATAACCCTCTTTCTAGCCAATTTTCCGACACCGGCGCCGCCGTCCATGGCGGCACCACCCCTCCAGTGGCTAGCTCACAACCTCGGCAGCCCCTCCGGTGCCTGCAACGGCGATAAGAAGAGCGAGAGAGAGAAAATGTGGCAAAAAGTAAGGGTTGGGGTTTTGGAGAAGGTTTTTCGCCGTTTTCCGGCGAACGAGAAATCGAAATTGAATTCCACAAGTTGCCCTAAACTCGTATCGTCGAGAGCTACGTTGTGTACGAAAATCAGCCGAAACGGACGGGTTTAATATTTTCCGGCAACAACAGCGGCGGTTTTTCGCCATTTTCCGGTGAATGGAGAATCGGAATTGAATTCCGGAAGTTGCTCTAGACTCATATCGTCGAGGGCTACGTTGTGTATGAAAATCAGCCGAAACGGACAAGTTTGACTTTTTTCCGGCGAACTCCGACGGCAGCGCCGGCGGTTACGACGGCAGCTCCGGCGACGGCGCGGCGGCGCCGGTGGTGGCGCGCCGGAGACAAAAAGCAAGACTGAAAAATAAAGAGAGAAGAATGAAAGACTTACGTGTGTTCGGCGCTTTTCGGCTCGTTCGAAGAAATGGTGAAAATGAAATTAAATGAGGGCCTATTTATAGAAATGGAAAGTTACTATTCATGATAAGATTTTGGTTACTATACATCAAGATTTCGTTTCTCGTTTTTCCGAAACTCCGTATTTTGCCCTTTTCTTCACCGTTTGAGTTACGGGTGTCCGATTGACCTCTAGTTCATTTCTATTTTCTCATTTTTCCGTTACGCATCTAATGGTATAAAAATATTTTACATTCCATGTTTATAAATTTTATCCCTCTAAAACCGATCGTTAAACACATATCTGAAACACACGTAATTAAATTAAACACTTAAAAATTAATACACATAAGATATTTTAATTAAGGGTTTACTTATTTAATTAATCAATTATGCTTCGTTTTTATTCTAGGCGTTACATCAACTGGCCTTGAAAACTGAGATGAAGGCCTGACATTGATGAAATGGAGAAGACAAGTTACAATTGGAAGTCAGTCTCCAGGTAGGAGATTGTTGGGTTATGGAGTCTAAGTTAGATAGACTTTAGAACTTCTGGTCAGATAAGAATTAGGACTTCTAGTCAAATTAGACTTGAGATTCTTAGTTAGAAAGACATTAGAACTAATTCCCTATAAATAACCCTTTGACTAATTGTATTTGTCAACACAAGAAAATTAGTAAATTCTCCTGACTTGGTAGTGCCCCCAAACATGGTCAATTGACGAATTGGGTGAACAAATCATTGTCTCTTATTTTTCGTTCATATCAAATTCTCTATAATTGTTCTCAAAATCCTAATAATAAAAACTAGCAAGACATATAATTAGCTAGTACAATAAAATTAAATTTGCGAATAAATGTAAGAAAACAACAAAATTCATCATTCATTGTACCCAACAACAAAAGTGTATAAATATAACATTTGAACTGATCCTTCCAAGTTGTTATTTGACAAATGGAGAAATTGAAGAGATGTCAAGTTGCAAAAAATTTTAATTTCATTAAATTACGTGATAATTTATTATAGAAAATATAAAGGAAATGAGAAATTAAAGCTTTCTCGTCCACTTTATTTATATATCTATTTTTTTGAAATTAAAGTGCATCAAACAAACAACATATTTTCACCAAATTTAGTTTGGACACTTTTCTAAAAACGGTAAAACTTAGCTAAAGGTTAAAAAAATAATGTTGGGTAAAAGATAGACCAAAAATGAGAGAGAAATCATTCTCCAAAAATATATGTTCATAGTGATAACTCACAAGAATAGGTATATGTTATGATGAATGTTTTGTACTACAAGAACATATGTACATGCATGTGAACACATCATTACAACTTATTATTCTATGAAAGACAGAATGTATCATGAATATGTCTCTATACTTATTAATATATATACAAGCAATATAAAACAAAACTTCATTTTATAATATATAGAATTTGCTAATTATAATAACGTACTAACATTTAATCTTTTCTACTAAGAATTAAAAGAAATTATGGTGATCTCTAAAGTATGTTATAAGAATTTGAAATGGACTGATTAGACACTAAAATACTTATGGCTACTTAAGAAAGGAAATAATTACGTCTCCAAACTTAATGATTGGTTTTTTTTTTTTTTTTGGTATTCTCTAATATAATAATTCATGAATGAATTACCAAAAAATTGGAGATAGATTATGTGTCTTTAATATTCGATTTTAGATTATGTCCTTCCCGACCATCAATCGGCATTCGGCATTCTTTGTAGCACCCAAAACAAAAACGAAGCATAATTGATTAATTAAATAAGTAAACCCTTAATTAAAATATCTTATGTGTATTAATTTTTAATTGTTTAATTTAATTATGTGCGTTTCAGATACGTGTTTAACGACCGGTTTTAAATGGATAAAATTTATAAACATGGAACATAAAATATTTTTAAACCATTAGATGCGTAACGGAAAAATGAGAATTAGTAGAAAGATCAATATACGTAAGATTGGTTGAGAACAACTCCCAAGGAATGCTACCTGAACAATATGACAAATTAGTAGTTGTAAGTTTAGTTGTTACCAGAAAATTTGTAAAAAGTATGAATTGCAATATTCGATCTAATTTGTTTTTTCAATTTAGGCATCAAATAAATACAAGTATTAAAATATATATTGCATTTTGATATTGATCCTAAGAATAAGTTAGATTAAAGAAACAGATAAATAAATATCAAGAATCATTAGGTCGGAAAAGAAAATGACAAAAACTGGAAACAAAATGACAATAGTGTAAGATAGAGGGCATAGAAGAAGTATCATACCATGTAAGCCATTGTTGTCAAGGAATAAAATCTGAAGCGCTCTCATTTTTTCTCTTGATAAATTTGTAAAATGAATTTAATAAAGTAGTTACTAATAAATATAAGTAATTGTTAAAACGTGGAATATAAATGAAAGAAAAAATTATATATTAACAAAAAATGAAAGTCTCATGATTAATTTTAAATAATACAAAATAATAAGTAAACACAATTCAAGAAGAGAACAAATTATTATGCATCATTTCTCATTAGTTTTGTAGTACCACATTTTCTTCAAAACTTTGTTAATATTATTATTAACTCTAATCTTTAATTATGTTAAATGAAATCATCATTTAATAACACCTCATGCTAAGTTTTATTACACTTGGTAATAGGAAAAGTAGGATATAATAAAATTTTGGCAAAAATTAGAAAAGAAAAAATAAGAAAAAGAAATAATAATCTTTCTTCTTCTTCCTCAACACACTGCACGACCGCCTCTTTCTACATCGCCGCCGGCAAAGCCTTTTCGGCAAGGTGAATAGGTTACGATGTAGTTCTCGTCAAGCTGGTCACCGGTATGGGCTCGGATTTTGACCCGGTCGCATCTCCACCGCGTACGGCGTGTGAACAAGATTGCTGTATGTTTATATATATATATATATGAAATTCTGTATATATGTATGTACATGCTGTGTAGTGCATCTGTGTGTGTATATGTTGGCTTGGGTGCTGGTGGATGAAGGTTGAGGAGGAGGAGGCGGCGCCGGGCTTGCGCCGACGAAGGTGAAGGGGAGCCGCCGCAGCAGCGGCGGCGAAGCTGGACGGAAAATATGTATATACATATGTATGGTTTTGTGTATGTGTAGATGTAGGTGTGTTGAGTGCGTGAAGTGTGTGAGTGGTGTGTGGTGTCGCCGGCGACATGGGTCGCCGGCAGTGGTGGTGGTGCGACGGCAGCAGGCGGCGGAGGGCAGTGGCCATGGAGCAGGGGGGGGTGAATTTGGGTATTAGGGTAATTTTGGGAATTTGGCAAACCCTAGGGACTTAATTGTAACTTCCAAGTTTAAGATAATTAACCATTTAGTCCTTGAACCATTGAATGCTAACAGTTTGACCCTAAAATCTTTCTAAACTTACAATATAATCCCTAGAATTCCTAGAAATTTCAACATGAACCTTAATCTTTGTAGAAATTATCGACTCAGCCTTAGATCTCGACAAAATGACAAATGAACCCTTGAAAATTATTGAAATTACATAGCTTTCTTTGATATTTGATAATATGATGCATTTCTCCTTATAATTATGGAATTTATGAGAATGATATTTTGTGGATTTAGAATATATATTGGAATTATAAAGGTTATCATATAATTACTAGAATTTAACATATGAAAACCGAACTTTAATTAAAGATAAATTATTTTAATTAGTTTATATTATTTTAGACTCCTTATATCACCGATTAGGGTATAAAACCCTAGATTTCTTATCGAAATAATTAAGGAAACCTAGTTTTAGGACGGATTTTGGACTTGAGTATTATTACATTAATTATTATAATTTAACTAGAGAGTTAATTGGGATTTTAAGTTAGACCCTATATTTAGCAAGATTACTTTTGAGACTAAAAATATAGACCCTAGAGATATTATAAAAATTAAAATATGTACAATTTAATAGTTATCTTAAATCTAGGTCTTAAAACCCTAAATTCACTTTATTTATGGTTTAAAATCGTACAGTTTTATGAAAAATAATGTGACTATGTGATTTAAATTCCGTCATTATGTGGTGTCGTTTTAAAGTGAAACGTTTTCACTATGAGAATGGTATTCGAATAAATTATATGATTTTGAGAGCTATTGATTTCAAGTATCTCAAATGCAAAAGGTTTCAAATGATGATAAGTCGGGATAATACCCGCTAAAAAGGGGTTTCTTATACCCACCAAAAGGGGATATTCTTTGGAATTCCCAACATAAAGGGGTGTAACAGCCCAAATCGGGTCGACTTGGGCCCTGATAGGTATTCTTCGAAAACCTATCCACAGTTGTCATTGAGACTCTTCGGGAGTCTACAACGTGTATTATATGTATAGTATTCAAGAAATATTATGTGTACCCATTTTATTGTACGAGTCAACCCCATTGAGTGTCTTTGTACGCTCACCTCTTTTATGTAAATTTTTTCAATTTAAAGAATTTAGGGCGTGGCGCTGGAGCGATGGATGCTGGTAGCCAATGATTAAAAGTTGAAGAAAGTTTTAATTCAAAAATATATGTTTTATAATAATTTTTCTAGAATTTATTTATCTTTAATTTCTTAAATGCGTAAATTTTATTTGTAAGTAACGTCTCGGTCGAAGTTTACATTTAAAAAGAAACGGGGCGTTACAAGTTTATACAAAAATTTCATGATTAAATGTATTAGACAATATTCTACTAATATGCTAAAATATTAATATTAATATTAGTATAATCTTACCTTATATTTAAATATAATATTTATTGGACCTCCGGTGTTTACCACTAAACAAAAAAAAACAACTTCTTGGTAAGACCAGCAAACAATAAATAAATATTATCTTCGTTCGTAAGCATACATGACATGATTTGTCAACAATAAAAATTTCATAACTTTACACAGTGAATAAAAAAAAAACTATTAATTTAATGATTCATTTTAAATAATATAAAATAATAAGTAAACACAATATAATATTTAGCATAAAAAATCGTTATGTATGTTTTAATTAATAGAGTTGATTATCAAATTTTATGAGTTAATTTACTATATGATACTGATGTATATATTTATAGATTTTAAACTTTCAATTATTATTTTTAATATTATTTTATTATTGTTAATATTACTATGTAAGAAATGAGGGGTTAATTAGGAGATATAAATTTTATCTTAGTTAAGAGATAAATTAGAGTAATTACACATATATATATACACACAAATACATAAATTAATGATACATGTATGTTTATGATTAATTTATCTTTAGGAGGGAAAAAATTAATCACAAGTTTGACATGTTTCAATCTTGAACCATCCTTTACTATTTATTGAAGATTAATATACATCCCATGTGATACATGAAATTTATAAAAATATATTTTTAATAAAAATAATATAAAAGTATATTACATTTTTTATTAAGAAATATTTTTAGGAAAGAGGTAAAAGTTATAGAGTGTGATTGTACATGAAATACATAGTATGTAATAGTTATATGGTTAACATGTCATGTCTTTATTTAAACTACTTATCCATGTATTGTTTATTTATTATAAGAAATATGAAAAATATAAGGTCTTTTTTTTTAGAATTATAGTTCGATAAATCTATAAATTTATAACTTATAGATTGTATGTAAAATTTAATGATATGTGTGTGGCGCCCAGGATAAAAACGAATCATAATTGGTTAATTAAATAAGTAAATTAACCTTAACTGAAATATCTTATGTGTATTAATTCTTGAGTGTTTAATTTAATTCAAGCGTTTTAGATATGTGTTTAACGATAGGTTTTAGATGGATAAAATTTATACACATGGAAAATAGAATATTTTTATATCATTAGATGCGTAACGGAAAAACGAGAAGATAGAAACAAACTAGAGGTCAATCGAACACTCGTAGCTCAAACGGTAAAGAAAAGGGCAAAATACGAAGTTTCGGAAAAACAAGGAACGGGATCTGGATGAACAGTAACCGACCCTTATCGTGAACAGTAAATGAACAGTAATTTTCCAGATTTTCTATAAATAGGCGCTCATTCATTTCATTTTTTTCACCTTTCTTCGAACGAGCCGAAAAGCGACGAAAACACATAAGTCTCTCTCTTTTCTCTCCCGTCTCTTTATTTATTTTTCTGTTTCCGATCGCCGCCGCCGCTGCCGCTGCCGTAAAATTCTAAACTCGTCCGTTTTTGCTGATTTTCGTACACAACGTAGCCCTCAACGAGACAAATTTAGGACAACTTTCGGAATTCAATTCCGATTCTCCGTTCGCCGGAAAATGGCGAAAAACCGCCGCTGCCGTTGCCGGAAAAAGTCAAACCCGTCCGTTTCGGCTGATTTTCGTATATAATGTAGCCCTCGATGATACGAGTCTAGGGAAACTTCCGGAATTCAATTCTGATTCTCCGTTCGCCGGAAAACGGCGAAAAACCATCTCCAAAACCCCAACCCTTGTTTCTCGCCACCTTTTCTCTCTCCCGTTTTTCTCTCTCTTGTTCTTTTTCTTGAGGTTGCAGGCACCGGAAAGGCTTCTGGAGTGGTGGGCTACCCACTGGAGGGGTGGCGCCGCCATGGGTGGTGGCACCGGTGCCGGAAAATGGATTGGAAAAGTAGTTGTTGCATTGTGTTTGTGTAAATTGTGTTTGACGAATGGTTTTCGTGGCTGTTTTTATGGTACTATTCATGCCGGAATCTGGCGAGGGATGGCCGGATCTGGTAGCCGGTGATTCAGGCTAGCCATAGGACTAAGTTTCGGTAGCATAGGGCGGCGACACCGCCGCCGGTGGCGCCGGGAAGGTGGCTGCTCGAGCAGGCCGACGACGGGAGCAACCTGCACCGCTGCCTAGAAAACTAGGCAACCGACGGGAGACGCCGTCGGGAAATTTTCCCGTCGACGGGAACACGCGTACGACGACGTAATTTCGATTCGTTTTCGATCCGAATCTCATTTTCTTTTCGTCGTTCTTTAACATCGGGTTGTGGGTCCCGGTCAAAGTCAACCCTTTGACCAAATTACCAAAATACCCTTCAATCTTAAAACGCTCCGTTCGAACTTGTTTCAACTCCGATTGAGCTCATTCTTGTTTTGCTGTGATCCAAATTTCATTCTCTTTCACCTCAGCTGTATAAACTGATATTTCTCTCTCTCTTTTTCTTCAACCTCAATCGTTAGGCCTATCGTTCCGATTCGTCTCATCTCGATCGATAATATTCGATTCGATATCGTTTAAATCCTTAATTATATTTCATAAATATCTAAAAACACCGTAAATTATGTAGGCTACATGTTGGATTGAAGCATTGAGATACGTGATCTTGAATACTTGCAACTCACGTGGTAACCACCGAACAAGGTGGGGGTAATTTCTAACTCTTTATCCGTTTACAGTTTTCCCTATTTCCAAGCATGATTGAGGAATACTAAATGCTATGATTATATACTTTCTGTGACATACATAAACTGTGAGGGGTGGGCCCGCTGAGGCGCCCCTTCATGCATTCGTCCATAACCCCCATTCTTCTATGAAAGGTTTGGTGGTCCTTGAAATGCACCAGCAGTGTTTGAGACCGTTTTATGGGATAAGACGGGCGATGCCCGCACCTATTCGTCCCTTACCATTTCTAATGTCTGTTGTGCATATGTCGTGCTGTGATTAGTGATGATTATACGTAATTCTGATTCAATTATATGTGTTAAGATTTAGACGCGGATTTTATCCCCACGAGTGTATTCAATGCACTCACCTCTTATTCTGTAATTCACGTTACAGGAGGTGATAGGCATGATGAACCCAAGAAGGAGAGAGGAGGTGTTATTCTTTTGGATCTGTAAATTATTTTAATATGATGTTTCTCAAACTTTTGTCTTTATAAAACAATGTTGTAAGGAATCCAAGTTTGGTGGTTAGATGATGTGTATTCGGGATGTGAGGTTCTGATGATGATATATATTCGGGATGTGAGATCCTGATGATGATGTATGTATGGGATGTGAGTTTCTGATGTCTTTTCCGCTGTGAGTATTATGTTTAAATCGATTGAACCGATGGTTATTATGTAATATTTTATGTTCGTCTCCTACCTCTTTTCTTCTTCCTGCACGCCCGTGTGGAAAACTCTGATAAATATTTTTGTAAGAAAATGGGGCGTGACAATGTGATTTTACAAATTCATAACATATATAATTTGTGAAGATTAATTCTAATAATTGACAAAACAACTAATCAAATTGGACCTTCAAATTTTAAAACACTTCTTTAATTACTCCATTTATGATCATCTCCACAAATAAAACATTTCAATATATGAGCAATTGACTAACTTTAGCAAAATTAGGGAATCTATAGATTCCCTTGCATCTTCGAAAACAAAATTCACCTAAAAATTTGACTTCAAAATTGAATCCAAATAAACATCAGCAAATATGTATTTTTTTTCCATAATTTCCATGTCAATTTTTTATGAATGAAAAAAGAAAGTTGATATATTACGTTTCTTAGTAACATTTTTTTTTTATTCATGTGTTACATTTATGTTATATTAGTATGATTTTTATATTATATTAATATGAAATTTATGTACAAATTTTATATTAGAATAAAATTATTTTCTAACCACATAGAAAAGGAAAAATCACAATGACAATTTTAAAGCTATCAAAGAGACAAAGAATCATACCACTAAGCTTGTTATCTGATAACCAAATCCGACTCAAGGATGATATATTAAAGATGGTTGGAGGCAAAGGGCCCATCAATTTGTTATAACTCATGTCCAACTCCTCTAAATTATTTAGATGACCAATTTCTTCCGAAATCAAACCTATACAATAGTATGATCATAAAATTTCATTTAATTATCAAATATAAATATAAGTTAACACTGTAATAAATTAAAATATGGGTAAACAAAGAATGAGAAATTTATCATTGTTGTTTCTTAGTAACATTTTGTTTTTTTTGTTTGATTCATGTGTTACATTTATGTTATATTAGTATGATTTTTATATTATATTAGTATAAAATTTATGTATAAATTTTATATTAGAATAATATTATTTTCTAATCAATCTCTTTTGGAATAAAACCTATACAATTGTAAAATATTAAAAATTCATTTATTTATCAAATATAAATATATGCTCTCATTGTAATAAAAAAAGTATAAACAAAGAATGAGAAATTATTCATCTCCATAATTTGAAATTTTCATTTACTATACACACTTACATCTTTAAGGACATGAGATATTGAATAAACTCTGTCTTAATTCAACTTTATAGATATATCAGAATTGGGTGCAATATTCGACTTTTCTAAAAATTAATTCAAATAAATTTGTAAAATGAATTTAATAAAGTAGTTACTAATAAATATAAGTAATTTGTTAAAAAGTAGAATACAAGTGAAAGAAAACATTATACATTAAAAAAAAAAAGGAAAGTCTCATGATTAATTTTAAATAATACAAAATAATAAGTAAACACAATTCAAGTAGAGAACAAATTATTATGCATGATTTCTCATTAGTTTATACAAGAATTTCATGATTAAATGTATTAGACAATATTCTACTAATATGCTAAAATATTAATATTAATATTAGTATAATCTTACCTAATATTTAATAATAATATTTATTGCACCTCAACTGTTTACCACTACACAAAAAACAACTTCTTGTGGTAAGACCAACAAACAATAAATATATATCCTTCGATTCAAAATAAATGTTATCATCCAACTTTATACACAAATTAAGAATGACTTTATTTTCCTATTATATCCTTCATTTATTATTTTTGTCTTTTAACCATTTCATTTTCATTCAACTATAATTAAATATTAACCAATGCATAATTTATTTCTCATTCAACTATAATTAAATAACCAATACAAAATTTATTTCGCATTCAACTATAATTAAATATCATGGCAGAGTGTTCATGCATGAGAGTTTAATTAGTTCTTGATTGTTCAATTATTGTTCAATTACTCAAAATGCATGTATTTTTTCAAAACATAGGAATGTATATATAATAAATAAATAATTAATTAAGTATAGGGGCAATTCTAGAAATAACCCTCAAAATGACACTTAAAAAGAATTAATCACAAAATTTTAAAACGACACTTATTTTGAATCGGAGGGAGTATTATCTTCGTTGGTAAGCATATATGACATGATTTGTCAACAATAATAATTTTATAACTTTACAGAGTGGATAAAAAAAACTATTAATTTAATGATTCATTTTAAATAATAAAAAATAATAAGTAAACACAATATAATATTTAGCATAAAAAATCGTTATGTATATTTTAATTAATAGAGTTGATTATCAAATTTTATGAGTAAATATACAATATGATATTGATGTATATATTTATAGATCTTAAACTTTCAATTATTATTTTTGATATTATTTTATTATTGTTAATATTACTATGTAAGAAATGAGGGGTTAATTAGGAGATATAAATTTTATCATAATTAAGAGATAAATTAGAGTAATTACATATATATACACATAAATACATAAATTAGTGATACACATGTATGTTTATGATTAATTTATTTTTAGGAGGGAAAAAATTAATCATAAGTTTGACATGTTTCAATCTTGGACTATCCTTTACTATTTATTGAAGATCAATATACAGCCAATGTGATACATGAAATTTATAAAAATAATATTTTTATGAAAATAATATAAAAGTATAGTACATTTTTTATTAAGAAATATTTTTAGGAAAGAGGTAAAAGTTAGAGAGTGTGATTGTATATGAAATATGTAGTATGTAATAGTTATATGGTTAACGTGTCTTGTCTTTATTTAAACTAGTCATCACACGTGGGATGCACATGTATAGTTTATTTATTGTAAGAAATATTAAAAAAATATTTTTTCGTTTTTAGAATTATAGTTTGTTAAATCTATAAATTTATAACTTAAGACTGTATGTAAAATTTAATGTTATGTGATTTTATAAATTCATTGCGTATATAGTTTGTGAAGATTAATTCTAATAATTGACAAAACAACTAATCAAATTGAACCTACAAATTTTAAAACACTTCCTTATAGTCACCATTTATTGGCAAATTACTCTGTTTTGATCATCTCCACAAATAAAACATTTCAATATATGATCAATTGACTAACTTTAGTAAAATTAAGGAATATATAGATTCCTTAGCATCTTCGAAAACAAAATTCACCTAAAAATTTGACTTCAAAATTAAATCCAAATAAACATCAGCAAATATGTATTTTTTTCCATAATTGTCATGTCAATTTTTTATGATTGAAAAAAGAAATTTGATATATTATGTTTCTTAGTAACATTGTTTTTTTTATGTGTTACATTTATGTTATATTAGTATGATTTTTATATTATATTAATATGAAATTTATGTATAAATTTTATATTAGAATAAAATTATTTTCTAACCACATAGAAAAGGAAATATGTAACGTCCCGATTCTTTTTGTAGATAAACATTAATCGAGATGTTACATACGTATAAAAACATCACTCTTTAAAATAATATAAGGATAAATAAAATCAAGAATAATTATAAAACATACATTTCTTAAATACATGAAATTAATCATTTTAAATAAAAAGGTTTTGTAACATTTGCTCATCAGCTACCAGCATCCACCGCTCGCCTTCCACGCCGTAAAATCTTAAACTGAAAACATTTTTAGAAATAGGGGTGAGTGACAAAAGTTCAATCAGTGGGGTGGGGAACTCGGGATGACATAAAATAATTTCTAAAAATTTTACACACACATGCCAAACCACCATGTGTCACATAAAAGTTAGATTTTCATAAAATGTTTGTCTTTTAATAAAAACAGCATAAAATAGATCACTTCAATTCACGTGGTATAAACCATTTTAAAATGTAATCATCCCAATCAATCATCATTCACATTCAAACACATCACATTCATTACGGTTCTTAGCCGCCATAGATACGGTTCTTAGCCGTCATAGATGTGGTTCTTAGCCACCATAGATACGGTTCTTAGCCGCCATAGATGTGGTTCTTAGCCACCATAGATACGGTTCTTAGCCACCATAGATGTGGTTCTTAGCCACCATAGATACGGTTCTCACCGCCATTCACAATAATTCAAGTAATTCACACATATTCATGCTTATTTCATCACATAAACATTTATTTTGCCATTCATCATCTTTCCGAATGCATTCATCGTGTATATTAAAACATGTCACATTTCACATAGTATAAGATTCACCTTCATCATATCATAACATTTCATGCGTTCAACACGTATACCCAACTCATTTAATAATAATCTTAAAAGATTGCATAAACTTTATAAAATATCTTAATTTAAAGAAATTACCTCCACATCCATCATATCATAACATTCATCACATTATAACATCTTCGCACATAACACGTTATTCGTTTAAACACGTATATATAGCTCATTCCATATAGTATAATAATTCGTAATTTAAATATTTTGAAAGAAGTATAAATACCGACTTAGCAATTTTTCCCCCACCTTAGAAAACTGAAGCTTCTATTCATAAGTTGTCGAGCATATTCTTTTTTTTCCTCGTTTCCTACATTGAA
Source organism: Scutellaria barbata (assembly GCA_028654395.1). NCBI lineage: Eukaryota > Viridiplantae > Streptophyta > Magnoliopsida > Lamiales > Lamiaceae > Scutellaria > Scutellaria barbata. Next base: position 5,979,793 of record CM053649.1, on the reverse strand, counting down.
CACTAAAATATCTTAGTATTTGGTCTAACTATAATTTCTTTAATTAAAGTCATTAGTAATTAAAATATGTTCTTTAAGATTTTCTTTGATAAGGTTTGTGATGATGTTGGTTTAAAGTAAAATAAATGATTTTAAGGTGAATATAAGATTTAGGTGAATTTCTAATAAAATATGTTTATTAAAATATTAGAAAACTTAATTAGACTTTAATTAGATCTTTGAAAGACTTGACTTATTTCTCAGGAAAATTAATTATAACATTATGATTTAGATTGGATCTTAAAGACTTGATATTAATTTTAGATAATTAAATTATAAAGTTTTTACTTAAAATAATTCTTGAAGACCCTTAAAATAATCTTAGAAAATCAAAGTATATAATTTACGTTTTAACTTAAATATTAGGAAATTTGAATATATTTATGATTATGGCGTAATTAGATTAACTATAAAATTTAATTTATAAAAATGAATTCAATTAACTGAAATTATAAGTTAATTCAGGAAATATATTTAATTGCATAACATGTTTAGTTAATTATTGTTTAAGAGGATTGAAATGGATATTTAATTGTATATTTAATATTTATAATTAGGTCCATATTTATAATTTCGTAAAAGTTATGGGGTTAACTAGACGTGAATCTAAGATTTTAAAACCTAGATTTAAGATAACTATTAAATTGTACATACCTTATTTATTATATTATTTCTAAGGTTAATTTGTAATATAATTCATTAGTTTGGATCTAGAAGTAATATTAATGACTTATACGGTCCATTTTGCAAACTTAATTAATTATGAGATAAATCGGTAATTTCAGCATATTCAAGAGATCGTTTTAGCAATACAAAGCAATTCTAATAATAATATATAATATTATCAATTTTATAGTTTATATAATGTAATTTCAACCTAATTGAGTTCATTATAATTATTTATTAATTTAGGATTTTAAAACATATTTTCATAATCTTAAAGTTATAAAATTTCATATTAATAACTATTGGGGTTTTTAAATGCCATTCTTCATAAATTATGGATTTTAATGTATGTTTTTGATACTTAAGGGAGTAAACTACAATTTCATAAATGCTAAAGGTTAAATTCTAATTTTATCAAAGATTATATTTGCAATATAGCCCTCCAATCATATCAAATTCACCAAAGAACACCCTTACCCCAAAGCCCCCTTTTCCAGCCACCACAGCCACCGCCTGCTGCCCTTCCAGCCGCCGTCCTTTGCTGCCGGCGCACAGCAGCCTTGCCAGCGCTACTCCCTTCAATCGCCTCGCCGGAAACCTCCATCCCCAGCCCAAACTCACACACCAAACACAGCAGCTACACATACCAAACACACCCTGAAATTATAGCGACCAAGCCCAGCCGCCGTTCGCCTTTCTTGTTCGACCGCCGATGCCTCTCTCGCCGGCGACCCACGCACTCTGCAGCGGCAGCAACGCCGCTGCCCAATCGCCGGCTCAACCCCGCGCCGGTCATCTCCAACACCCCCATCAGCTTCAGCTCCCTTGTTCAGCCGCCGTCTCACCCCCGTACACAAACATATACATACACAAATCCACCTACACCCATACCCATATATATAAATTACAGCAGCAAAATTTCTTAAAATAGGGAGAGAAAAATAGAGATGTGCAGAGAGAGGGAGAGAGCTGAGATGAGAGAGAGAGAACCGAAAAAGAGAGAGGGGGGAAAAACTTCTTTTGACTTTTTCTTTGCATCCCTATTCCTAATTTTTCAACTTCTCCATTATCTTGGATGTTAATTCAAGAATGGAAGATGAGGAAGAAGCATTACGGGCAATTATTTAGAGAGAGAGATTGAGAGAGGGGTAGGAGAGAGAGTAAAATATATTTTCAAATTTTTACATTTGTATATATATATGTATAGATATTATAAAGTCTATTATATATATTTTATACTTATATATGCGTATGCATATTTATATATATATACTTATATATAAGCAAATTTTATTTATTTTATTTCTCTTTCATATTTTATTAATATAATAATAATAATTTTTTTTTTTTATTAAATTCTCATTTCAATTATATACATTCTCACTATATTTTATATACTTGAATTTTTCTTCGGGTTGTTACAAAATATCACAATGACAATTTTAAAGATATCAAAGAGACAAAGAATCATACCACTTAAATTGTTGTTGCCCAGGTATAACATTTGAAGTGCAATCATGTTCGCAATTTTTGTTGGCAATGCCCCACTCAACATGTTATCCATTAACCAAATTTCTTTCAAGGATGATATATTAACGATGCTTGGAGGCAAAGGGCCCATCAATTTGTTATAACTCAAGTCCAACACCTTTAAATTATTTAGATGGCCAATTTCTTTCGGAATGAAACATATACAATAGTAAGATCATAAAATTATATTTAATTATCAAATACAAATATAAGTTAACAATGCAATAAATTAAAATAAGGATAAATTAACAAGGAATGAGAAAATAACCATTGTTGTACCTTCAAAATTTAATTTAACATACATTATTAAATCTTAAAGGACATGGGATATTGAATATAAATTGTAAAAATAATTAAAAGACCTAAACTGGACACTATGATCACTAATATTTAAAGGACCAGTTCCAAATGTTTTCATTAATTAAACTTTGAAGGATTAAACCTATAATTAAAACTATATATTAAAACTTAATTAGGATAAAGATAAAAGATCTGATCTATTGTCTTCTCGTTGAATTCAACGTTTTTTTTAAAGAACATAAATACAATACATCTTGTATTTTTAGAATAACTATATTGTCATTGTCGGGATCATTAAATGTTGTTAAGAAGAATATTTTATGATAAATACTTTTAAAATAATAAAATTGTAATAATTTTAATAATTAAAAAAATTAGAGATTATTGCATTTCCTTAATCGTAATATTTTTTTTTTGGGTACTTTAAGTTTGGAGACAAATAGAATATGGACATAAAAATCAATACTCTTACAAAATCCTGGTACTTATGAATCCTATTTCTAATATTTTTTTTGGATTCTTTTTGTTGATTTAAATATTTTAAAATAGTTTTCTGATTGTTTAAAATTAATTTTTCTATTTTTTAATATTCTTATATCTACTTAAATAATATTTTAAATTTTATTTAGTACTTTAAAATTTTCAAACAAAATTTCAAATTCTTTTTGTTATTAGTAATTCATTGTTAAATGGATTTTTTTAGATATTATTTGTCGATGTATATCTTAAAATATTTTTCTGATTATATTAAATGTTTTTTAAGTTATATTTGTTCATAATTACATGGTTTAAGCCAAAGAAGCAATATAAATGACACTTAGATTAAAAACAAACTTTTTAATGACGAAAGAAATAGATTTAGATGAAATAAGAAAAAAGATACATTTAATTACGTAAGAAAAGAAAAAAAAAGATAATGAGAAAAATAAGAAAGACTGTAATAAAATTACGCGGTAATTTAATTACGCGTAATTTTATTATATAAAAAAGGAAAGAAAATTAAGCGAAAAAAGTAACATGGATATCCAACAACGAATTCCTTAACATTACTATATATATCAAGGTTCACGTAGTAAGAAGACTAACTGGTCACAATGACGATAGAGAAATATGTAAAAAATTTAAAGTGCTATCAAAGAGGGTCAGAATAATACAATTGGCATTTTTTTTTTTATTTTTTACCAAGGTCAAGTGGTACTTCATCATGATGAGTAATGTTCAAATTTGAATCGCTCAAATTTTCAAATCTATATTCCCTTCCTTCCACTCCCTTAAAAAATATTTATTTGCGATCACTTTTTTTATCCTTTTAGTTTGGAAAATTCCATTGAGTTATAATTCCATTTAGTTTACTATGATAACCAAAAATGACAATGGCAATAGAAAAAAGATGAAATTATGTAAAGCTATAAAAGAGACAAAATCATACCACTTAAATTTTTGTTTCCGAGGTATAAGATTTGAAGTGCATTCATGTTCCCAATTTCTGTTGGCAGTGCACTAAGCATGTTATTTAATAACCAAATCTCTTTCAAGAATGATATATTAAAGATGGTTGGAGGCAAAGGGCCCATCAAGTTGTTATAACTAAACTCCAACACCTCTAAATTATTTAGATGATCAATTTCTTCCGGAATGAAACCTATACAATAGTAAGATCATAAAATTCCATTTAATTATCAAATACAAATATAAGTTAACACTGTAAAAGTATCATGTAATACTTTTGGGTCTATCTTACGAGAGATTTGTGAGATTGTTTCATGTCAGATGTATTAAAAAAATAAATGAGCTATAATTAAATCAAAATGAAATTAAATGCCAACTATTATTTATCACTTTTGAATATAGTTAAGAGCCCCATCAAGGTATTTTATATAAGGTAATATCCACGGTATTTAGATTAGATTTTACTTTTGTGATTATAAGTTTGTCAAGGCCCATGGTTAAGACAATCACTGAAGAATAGGATAATAAAAGAAACATTCTGTTTACAGAAATGAATGCAATAAAAAAGGGAAAGTAAACGAATAATGCTCATAATTGATCTTCGTTTATCTGTTCTTTAGTCACTTAAGGGGAAGATCTGAATTTTTTTGTTTACTAAAAGGAATATTATGTTATCTAAATACCTCTTAGCTTTCTAACATGCCTTTCTTACCCAAAAGAAATAAATAAAAATAAGCTTTCTAATATGCAAATAAAGATTTAGTTTACCTAAGCAAAAAATGAAAGTTTAGTCAAAATTGGAAAAAGAAGTGATAGTTGGAAGAGCAAATTTGAAATACGTAAAATTAATGGTAAAAGATCGGACAAGATCCAAATTACAATATGAAAATTGTAATTTTCCTTAAGAAAGATATTATTTTTGTTGATCCCAGTGGTATAAGGTTAAGAGAGGGGTGAATTAACCTTATCAAATTTTTACTTTTACTCCAAAATGTTAAGTCCTTGATGAACAGGTAGCTAGTAAGCTTGTTGCTCGATAGGTTGCTGCTTGGGCAGTGACCTAAGGACTTAGTCAGAGACTATAATGCACAGCGGAAATACTTATGATTTTCGAAACGATATTTTAATGCAGTATGCTGAGTATGCAGATAGATAAATAAAGTTGTAAAACACAAGCAATCTTATAGAGGTTCAAGGGTGGAGTAATCCCTCTACGTCCTCTCTACTCCTTCTCAAGGAGGAATGTTGGGATTTCAATGTTTAGATTTTGATGAGACAAACCAAATATGTAATAGGAAGTTTTAAGTACCCCATTTTTCACATTGTTTAAGTGAACAAATAGACTGGAATTGAGTCTTGTGTTATGTGTCAAAATGGAGGATGAAAAAGGATAAAGCTGCATCTAAGCCTTAAACGAAGTTATCGCCGCAAGAAGATAAATATACAGCATAGCTGGTTGAAAGAAGATACAGCAACACTTCAATGAGTTAAATCTTCTACAGCAAAGTAAGAAAGGACGGGGTACAGTAACGCTACAAGAAAATGATACAGGAGTACTGCTAGAAAGAAGTTACAGCAGCACTGCCAGAAGATACTGCAATCAGGTCTAAGTTACAACAGCACTGAAAGAAAGCATCAGCTGCACAAAGACCTAGGATACAGCGCAGACTTACAAGTCAGTTAAGTTATACAGCGCCAACAACAAAACGAAGTATCCTGCAAATCCTAGGAATGATAAATGCAGTACGAGGAACGGAGATTCAAGCAAGAATAAAAGAGCCGTTCAAAAAAAAGTCAAAGTAGCAGACACGGAGCCAATAAGAAGATGCCACATGGACTGACGCGCTGCAGAAAGCTGCGAGCCGCAACTACCGCATTAAATGCTCCGAAAGAAAAAGTCAAGTTGCATTAAATGCGAACCATGCTTTGGCCAGGCTACTTCAAATTCAAAAGAGGGATGTCTCCTTCAACAGACATCTTCTCCTACAAGTATAAACAGAGGTTGAGGAGCACTGAAGCTGGTTACTGTTACTGAGATCTGAAAATCATCTGCGAAAAATTCAAAGCTTACAAAATTCAAGCATTCAAGCCTACAATCAGTATCAGTCACCCAACCTACCGAAGTGAAGCAAGTTCAAGCTAAAGGATTCCTTACGGATTCAGAAGCTCACTTCGAAGCACAAGTTGAAGAAAAACTTTTTATCCTTTTAACCTTGTTGCTGTGTGCTTAGGTTGTTTTAGTGGTGTCAAGCAGTTGATAGGAGAGATCCTTGCTGTTTGTTTAGTTGTCTAGAGTTAGACAGCTTCCCTGTGTGGGAGTGTGGAACCCTGTGTGGGTTAGCCTTTGAAGTTTGCAGTTGCTGTGTGTACGCTGGACTTCAGTAGGTGGTATCTTTGTAAAGTTGATAGATTGTTAGGAGAGTCCTGTAAATCAATCTTGCTTAACAAAGTTCCTGCTCGAGAAGCAGTAGAGTGGACGTAGAAGGATTACACCACCTTCGAACCACTATAAGCTATAAGTGTTTATTTGCTTTATTTATCTGTGCGCTTATTTTCTCTGTATTTCTCTTATCTATGTGCATAAAACATTTTTGAAGAAGCATTATTAAGAAAAACAGCCTTGTGTTTTAAAGTTAATTTCCGCTGCGTACAAAACTCCAGGTTACAGCGTGCAGCACTGCATCGTAGCGCTGCAAGTAGTAACCATCTATCGCTGCAAGCTCAAGTAACTTGCAGTGCAGAACGGTTGTTTTAAAAGATTCTGAAAATCGACCAAGGTTCATTCACCCCCCCTCTGAACCTCGGACACCACTTGGGACCAATAAGTGGTATCAAAACGAGTTGGGTTAAAAGCCAACTTATCTGGTCACCTACCTAGATCTACCTTTGTCTCGCTGTTTTCTCTGCATAAAACTCATTTTTAAAGCATATCATGGATTCCTCAAATCACAAACTACCCATGTTTTCCATAGAAGAGTATGACGACTGGAAGATAAGAATGCAGACACACATTTCAACCATGAACGATGAAATGTGGACGGTCATAACTGAAGGACCAATAATCCCCATGAAAGTAAACCCAATGTATGGAAGAGACCACGCAGAAGGAGAGCAGCCACCATCGAACTTCCTGATCAAACCACGACAAGAGTGGGGAAACGAAGATAGGAAGAGAGCCAACCTGGATAATGTGGCAAAGAATGATCTATTCATTACTTTGGATAAAGGCACTTTTAGCAAAGTTAAAACCTGCTCTACATCCAAAGATATATGGGAAAAGTTGGAGCAAATCTATGAAGGAACTGAGCTCACAAAAGACTACAAAATCTCCAACGCGACCCAACTATTCGAGCTCTTCGAGATGAAGAATGAAGAGACTCTTGAGCAACTAGATTTAAGATTCACATCAATAGTGAATGAACTAGAAGCTCTGGGCAAACACTACACACAGAAAGAGAAAAACATGAAGGTGTTGAGAGCCCTACCAGCGAAGTGGGATAGTAAGACCACTGCCATGAGAGTGTCTATGGACCTAAAGTCCATGAGTACATTCGACCTTTTCTCCGACTTGAAAGCATTCGAGTATGACATCAACAAAAGGAGAAAAGAGTCAGAGGAGTCAATCTCCAAAGTTACAGCGCTGACGGCCAGAGGAACCAAGGATACAGCAACCGCTAGTTGCAGTAAACAGAGTGAGGATACAGCAGAAGTTGCTGAAGAGGATATGGCGCTTCTCCTAAAGAAATTCAGGAGATTTATAAAGAGCAACAACAATAGCAGCAACATCAACCTCAACAAGAAAAATGACTTCAGAAGAAGTCATCCACCTCCTCAGGTATCCTCTTCTCCACAGTCAAATACATGAAACATTGACTTATGCTATAATTGCAGGAAACCAGGGCACTATGCAAGGAATTGCCCATATCCAACAGTGCACAAATATCCTGAAGGAGAAAGAGAACAGAGGAGAGATAAAAGAAGAGAGGAAAGGCACAAGCTTCGAGCTCTCATTGGAGAGATGGAGAAAGCCAAGGATGCAGTAGCTCCGAAGGAAGTACTGAAAGCTGCAGAATCCTCTGACAGTGACACTGAAACCTCATCCTCTGATGAAGAAGAGCTGATATGCCTGATGGCTAGAGATGGCGAGGACAACGAAGAAGATGAGGTAATCTACCAACCGTTGTCCATACCAGAAAGTGAGGAGCTGAACATGATCCACTCCTTGAAAAGGATCATGAGTGACTTTGAGCAGATCAACTCAATTCATGAGGAACTTAAGGTTGAAAATGAGAACCTAAGAATCGATAATGAGATCCTCAAGAGCAAGAATATTGACACTGCCAAGATGCTCGCTGCACGAGAGTCTGATAACTTAAAGTGTAGCAAGCTGCAACAAGAGGTCTCTAGATTGAATCTGGTAGTCACTGAGCTAAAATCTGAGAAGGAAAGCTTGCAGTCCACAATATGTGCTTTCACTAAATCATCAAAGGACGCAAGAGATTGCATAAATCAAAACAGAAACCCTTTTGAAAAATCGGGTATAGGATACAGCAATCATACCTCTCAGAATACAGCAAGTACATCCAAAGCTGTAAACTTTGTTCAAGCTGAAACTCCAATGGAGAAAGAGTAACTCTGTGACTCTGTAAAGATAGTGAACAAAACAGCAATGACGGATAAGGGGAAGAAACCCCAATGCTCAACTGCAGGAAGTAAGCCTGCATCTAAGAATTGGTTGCAGCAGAAGCCATCTGCTGCATGCAGCAACCAACAAAGTTGCAGCATAGAAGAAAATTTCCCATCTATACTGAGACTTGTATGTCTAAACCTTAAAGAGGATATACTCTAGGGAAGTATGGTGGAAGACCGCACTACAGAAGTGCTGGTGTCACACACATTCTTGATGCACACACTTCTTATAAGCAGTTTTCCAAGACAACTGCATACAGCTCGAGAACCAACAAATCTTACAGTAAATCTGTTACTGTTAAAAAAGTCTGGGTTCCCAAAGTAACTAACCCCAAAGGACCCGTACAAATATTGGTACCTAAATCGGTTTGAAATTGTTACAGGTTACAGTGCCAGGTTGCAGCAATGATGTATGGTATATCGACAGCGGCTGCTCAAGGCACATGACAGGCAGTAAAGACACACTGAGAGACTTTCAAGAATGCAAAGGACCTAAAGTCATATTTGGAGATGATTCCAAAGGAAGCACAAAAGGAAGTGGATGCCTAGTCAAAGGGAACATAAAGATCAAAGAAGTATCCTATGTGAAAGGACTTAGATACAATCTTCTAAGCATCAGTCAGTTCTGCGACAAAGGATACACGGTGGAATTCAACCTCAACAAATGCTTAATCAAGAACAGCACCACGAATGAAGTAAAGCTTACAGGAACAAGGAGAGGAAATATCTACCTAGCAGATTGGAACTCTACTACTCAATCAACATGCTTCATTGTGAAAAGTCCACCAGAGCTGAGCTGGCTATGGCACAAGAGGTTAAGCCATCTGAACTTCAAAACTATCAACAAGCTAGCAAGAAAAGGCCTCGTGAGAGGATTGCCAGATGTAGCATACAAGAAAGAGAATGTCTGTGGAGCTTGTCAAAAAGGAAAGCAAGTTAAGAGCTCTTTCAAGGATAAGATTCAGAAATCATCTCACAGGATTCTAGATCTTCTACACATGGACCTTTTTGGACCAGTAGAACCAGTAAGCTTGAGTGGGAAGAAATACTCCCTAGTAGTAGTAGATGACTACTCCAGATATACATGGACGATCTTTCTTGCAAAGAAGTCAAAAACTCAAGAGAAACTACCTTGTCTCATGAAGAAGATTCAGAATGAAAAGAGCTTGAGCATAGTGAAGATAAGATCAGACAGAGGAACTGAGTTCACAAATAAATTTATTGAGAAATTCTGTTCTGATAACAGTATTCATCATGAATACTCTGCTGCAAGAACACCGCAACAGAACGGTGTCGTTCAACGAAATAATAGAACCCTCAAGGAAGCAGCAAGAACAATGATAGCAGAAGCAGAAATACCCAAGAGATTTTGGGCTGAAGCAACCAACACTGCATGCTACACGCAGAACAGATGTCTAATCATCAAGGATCTTGACAAGACGCCTTATGAAATATGGAATGGTAATATACCAAATATCTCTTATCTGCATATCTTTGGATGCAGGTGTTACATTCTCAACAATGGAAAGGAACATCTGAAAACTTTTGATGCTAAATCAGACAAAGGAGTATTTCTAGGATACTCTGCTGTAAGTAGAGCTTTCAGAGTCTTTAATAAGAGAACATTGGTGGTAGAAGAATCGATACATGTGGTGTTTGATGAACCACATTGTGATACAAAGAAGTTGGAAGAACCACCTGAAGAAACCGCTTCAAAGAAAGAGAATGTTGTATCTTATATAGAAGGAGTTCTGCCTACAGAAGAAGATAAAGAAGAAGAAGCTGCAACTTTGGATGCAGCAGATATTCTTACAGCAGCAGAACCTCCTACTTTACAGCAACAAAATGAGCAAACTACACCAACTCATGTCTTTGAGCCAGATAGGACATGGCTAAGGAATCATCCAAGAGATCTCATTATAGGAGATCCATCTATTGGTGTAAGAACAAGAAGATCCATCCCACACGAAGCAATGTTTGCATGCTTCATATCTCAGTCAGAACCTAAGATTGTTGAAGAGGTACTGCAAGATAGCAACTGGGTGCAGACCATGTAAGAAGAGTTGAACGGATTTGAGAGAAATCAAGTATGGCAATTAGTTGCAAGACCAACTCATCAAGGAGTAATTGGAACAAAGTGGGTTTTCAAGAACAAGTCAGACGAGTCTGGAATCGTTGTAAGAAACAAAGCAAGATTAGTTGCTAGAGGATACTGTCAGGAAGAAGGAATTGATTTTGATGAGACTTTTGCTCCAGTAGCAAGGCTGGAAGCAATAAGGATTTTCCTAGCCTATGCAGCGCACATGAATTTCAATGTCTATCAAATGGACGTCAAAAGCGCATTCTTGAATGGTCTCCTTACAGAGGAAGTGTATGTTGAACAACCTCTGGGCTTCGAAGATCAAGCAGAAGAGAAGGTGTTTCGATTACAAAAAGCTTTATATGGACTGAAGCAAGCACCAAGAGCTTGGTATGACACCTTATCTCTTTATCTTCTAGAAAATGGTTTTCAGAAAGGAACAATCGACAAAACGCTGTTTAGGATACAGAACGGAGAAAGTGTACTGCTGGTATAAATATATGTGGATGACATTATCTTCGGATCCACAAACAAAGATCTATGTGAGAAATTCTCCAACCTGATGCAGTCTAAGTTCGAGATGAGTATGATGGGAGAATTAAGTTTCTTTCTCGGACTGCAAGTAAAACAGCTACCTACAGGGACCTTCATCAGTCAAGTCAAGTATACAAAGGAACTCATCAAGAAATTTGGCATGGAGAATGGTGCAGCAACGTCCGTTCCCATGTCCACATCCATAAGTCTTGACAAAGATGAGGAAGGCAAAGATGTTGACATAACCAAGTACAGACGACTCATTGGATCATTGTTGTATGTCACAGCAAGCAGGCCAGACATTATGTTTGCAATAGGAGTCTGTGCTGGGTTCCAAGCAGCACCAAAGGAATCACATCTGTCAGCAGTAAAGAGAGTGATCAAATATCTGAAAGGAACGCAGGAAGTCGGCCTATGGTATCCTAAGGAAGTAGGATTCAAGCTTAAAGGCTACTCTGATTGTTGGTCCCAAGTGGTGTCCGAGGTTCAGAGAGGGGGGTAAATGAACCTAGGTCGATTTTCAGAATCTTTTAAAACAACCGTTCTGTACTGCAAGTTACTTGAGCTTGCAGCGATAGATGGTTACTGCTTGCAGCGCTACGATGCAGTGCTGCACGCTGTAACCTGGAGTTTTGTACACAGCGAAAATAAACTTTAAAACACAAGGCTGTTTTTCTCAAGAATGCTTCTTTCAAAACGTTTTATGATGAGAGACAGATAATAATGCAGAAGATAAACGCACAGATAAATAAAGAAAATAAACACTTATGGCTTATAGTGGTTCGAAGGTGGTATAATCCTTCTACGTCCACTCTACTACTCCTCGAGCAGGAACTTTATTAAGCAAGATTGATTTACAGGACTCTCCTAAGAATTTATCAACTTTACAAAGAGACCACCTACTGAAGTCCAGCGTACACACAACAACTGCAAACTTCAAAGGCTAACCCACACAGGGTTCTATACTCCCACACAGGGAAGCTGCCTAACTCTAGACAACTAAACAAACAGCAAGGCTCTTTCCTATCAACTGTTTCACACCACTAAAACAACCTAAGCACACAACAACAAGGTTAAAAGGATAAAAGGTTTTTCTTCAACTTGTGCTTCGAAGTGAGCTTCTGAATCCATAGGGAACCTTTCAGCTTGAACTTGCTTCACTTCGGTAGGTTGAGTGACTGAAATTAATTGTTAGCTTGAATGCTTGAGATTTGTAAGCTTGAAACTTTCACGGATGGATTTTAGTTCTCAGTAACAGTTACAGTTACAGTAACTAGCTTCAGTGCTCCTCAACCTCTATTTATACTTGTAGGAGAAGATTTCCGTTGAAGGAGACATCCCTCTTTTGAATTTTAAGTAGACTGGCCAAAGCATGGTTCGCATTTAATGCGACTTGACTTTTCCTTTTGAAGCATTTAATGCGGCAGTTGCGGCTCGCAGCTTTTTGCAGCGCGTCAGTCCATGTGGCATCTTCTTATTGGCTCCGTGTCTGCTACTTTGACTTTTTCTTGAACGGCTCTTTTATTCTTGCTTGAATCTCCGTTCCTCGTACTGCATTTATCCTTCCTAGGATTTGTAGGATACTTCGTTTTGTAGTTGGCGCTGTATTACTTAACTGACTTGTAAGTCTGCGCTGTATTCTAGGTCCTTGTGCAGCTGATGCTTTCTTTCAGTGCTGCTGTTACTTGGACCTGGTTGCAGTATCTTCTGGCAGTGCTGCTGTAACTTCTTTCTAGCAGTACTCCTGTATCATTTTCTTGCAGCGTTGCTGTACGTCATTATTTCTTGCTTTGCTGTATAGAAGTTTAGCCTTATTTATACATTGTTGTTCCTTCCTTCTTCCAGCTATGCTGTATCCTGGCTTCCTGCAGCGATACTGTATCCTGCCTTCTTGCAGCGATATCTTCCCTTAAAGCTTAGATGCAGTTTTATCCTTGTTTAACCTCCATTTTCAATACTTAACACAAGACTCAATTCTAGTCTATTTATTCACTCAAACATTGTAAAAATTGGGTACTCAAAACTTCTTATTACATATTTGGTTTGTCTCATCAAAATCTAAACATTGAAATCCCAACAATTTCCCCTTTTTTTTATGATGACAAAACCTTTACATTATTTCGTTTATGAAGAAATTTTATCTTACATGAACTCATATGGATTTTCAGGATTACATGCTTGCACAGCTTTGAACTATAAAATCTAATCCTGGATTCATCAGAGATGCATCATGCTATTTTTTTCATCATAAGCAACAGGAAAACATAAACAACATGCATGAGTTCATAAGAGTTGAACTTGGATAAAAACAGAAGGAAAAATTTCTTCATTAGCAGAGAGAAATTTTTACAACGTAGCAAAAATACAACATGGATCACAAGAGGGTATATGAATACAGCTTAGTAAAACAAAGACCTTTTGCTTGCTGGTTCGTCTGATCTTCTTCCTGCAAACCTTTCAAGGCCTTCCCTTCCTCTTGATCCTTTTCACCAGTCCCTGATGGACTCTTGGTAGGACTCTTTCAGTTTATGTCTGATTACGGAAACTTGAATCCATCTCAGCCAGAAGTCCTCGCAGTATGGTACAATCAGCCTATTCTTCACTTGGTCGATGTAGAATTGTTGAATTTCAAGACTTCCTTCCAGAACGAGCTGCTCATATCTCCTCAATGCAGTCTTGCAAGTATGATACTTGCTGAATTTGCCTTTCCTGCATAGTTCTCTGAAGTGTCTGAGGTACTCTGATCGTTTGAAAATGGTGATCGCCTCAAATGTTGGATTTCGATCAAAAGGTAGTCTGACTTCTTTGAAGATGTCAAATCTCCAAGCCATGTTCTCTCCTTCAGGCCTTTGATCCATCAACACGGACACTTCAGCAGAGATATTTTCAGTGTCAAGGCGAGGAATTTCTTGAGGAGGAAATTGGTAGAAGTTATTTGGAAAAATTTTCCTATCACCAATTACTCCGAATCTTTGAATCCAGGCATTAGGATCTGTAGCTTCTTCGTTCTAGCGCCTTTGATTCTCAGACTCGTCCCCGTTCATCATCTTCCTTGAGCCTTACTGCTGGCTATCATCCATTCTCTTATGATGATAGCTGGGAGGTGCTGCATCCTTGCTTGCAGCTCTGCTGTGTGCAGAATCTGCAGCCGATCTTCTTCCAGCAGCTGCACCGGCTCCACCAGCTCCATCATCATCTCTTCTCCATCTCTTCGAAGAGGGGATATCAGCAGCAGCAGATGATCCAGACATTCTTCTCCTCCTGCTGAGAGGTTGCTGGTCATCATCTTCTTCTTCTTCAGCTTCAGCAGCCCCTTTGCTCATGTATCTATCATCAGCTCTTTCAATTCATTCCCCCTTTTTGGCATCATCAAAAACCGGGGGGCTGAGCAGGGGCAGCTGGGACCACCCTTGAACGAGGGCATCGGGTCGGCTCGGGGGCGGGTTCTGGAGCATCTACATGCTGAGGGAAAGCTCGGACCATGATGTCCCTCAATTCTCCCACTATCAGCTCCAGATTCCCCAAACGGTCGTCCACACTTCTGGTTCTTTGAGATTGATCATACACACGATCCAGAAGTGTTTCCAGGACTTTGGAGTGAGAGTTGAGTTTGGTTGAAGCATTTTCAGCATGCTACTTGCATTGTCTGATCTCCTGACGCGTCAGAGCAGCATCGACCTTCAACTCCCTTTCCAGCCTGACCCGATCGTAGTACAACTTGTTTGAATGCTCAGCGAGATTTGACTTGATCATATCAGGCAGTACTTCAAGGTCCTTCTTGAAACCTGTCATGGTTTCAGCATGGAATTGGGCAGTGACCCTGAGACTGTTGCGCATGATAGACTCATGCTCCTGGAGAGCATGCAGCAGGTGTCTAACAGCGGTCTCGACTCTGTTGATAGATTCATCAGGAGTCAGCCCCGAATCCCTTCTTGTCGAGGCAGCAGCGGATGTAGCAAATGGAATAACATCTTGACATATTGGCGCTGCATCCTACCTCGGAACTTCAGTAGCAACCTCATCCTCATGGTTGCTGGTTTGAGAGCTTGTCGAGCTTGAGGATAGGTGCTCTTCTCCTTCTTCTTCTCCTTCTTCCTCATCTGTCTCCTCGTCGTCACATGAGACTTGAACAGGATCTGCTCCACCAGATTTTGGCCCATGAACAGCTATGTTGCGTTCCGTCATCATCCTTGCGAAGTCGGCATGAGACATATTAGCGTCCACAGTAACCTCTGCTGCTGTAACCTTGGAAGGTTCTTGAGAGCGAGCAGCAGCTGCAGCATCAACCTTCTCTCGAGGTGTCTCTAGCTGCACTGGGTTACCTCAGCTTCAGCTTCAATATCCTCAGTGGGTACTGTCTGAACAGCCTCCCCACCTGAGGTCTTCTCACCCTCAGGGAGTGTTGTCAGAACAACATCCTCCACAAAGGTCTTCTCAACAGACCCCGTCTCCTCGACTGATCCTGTAACTTCGACAGCCTCTGCTGCAAGAATGGGTTCTTGCAGCTCTGCTTGGTTTCCTGCAGCGTCCACAGCTTTCAACACTGTATGCTCCACTGCTGCAAGGATCTCAGCTTCCACCCTGCTTGTCTTTGCAGCTTCTTCTTCTTGTTAAAGGGTGGTTGCCGACTGCACTGCTGTCGCGTCCAGTGTAGGGAGTACCGCCTCTGCAACTTCCTCCGTAGATGCTTCATCGGAAATTTCAGAGATGTCTGCGATGACATCCCTGATTATGGCAGTTGGTTCTCCCTCAAAATCTGCATGAGCAGCATCTTCATCTTCATGAGCTGAGGAATCACCATAATCCAGTAGTTGGGCTTCCTCCTCCTCCAAGCGATCCAGCGAGACAATGTTGGAGAGGCCCTCAACTACTTGCTCATATGTAGGGGAGTTCATCTGATGTGAGCTTGAACTTCCTTCTCCCCACATCTTCCTTGGAGTGTGCTGCATCCTGATTTCTTTCAGGCTATGTTGCAGCGCTAGATGCAGCATAGTTTCTTCAGCTTGCTTCACTCCCAAGGTGTCGATTTGCTCTTGAGCAAATGCGATGTCATAGCCCCTTCTTATAGCCTCCGCAGCCGGGGTAAGGAAGACCTGCGCATCTTCCACTGCTGCTCTCATCGGCAGCTCTGCAGAGTCGGATTCTGCAAGAGCTTTGCCCTTTCCCTTGTCCTATGCTCCCTGTGCATCACTACATCCATCGAGCTCTTGAACTCTTGCTGCATAGTCAGGTTGCAGGAGTGCCAGAATGTCTTCTGATTTGGCCCACTCCAGGACAGCTTGCTCGACTGTCAGGAAATCCTTCCATTTCAACAGGATTTCCCCCTTGGACAGTCTCATCTCTCTCCAGAGAGAGTACTCTGCAGCCATATTTCTAGCTGCTGGAAAGGTAGGATCGAGCACTGAAGCTTCTGTTTGTAGACGAGCTTCTTCTTCAGTTGGCTCGACCCGGTGTTGATATAGCTCTTGGGGCTGATGTGACTCATCCGCAAGGTCAACTACAACCATATTAGGTGTAGAGAGTTGGGAATCAAGAGAGTCACATTTATCCTTAAGCTGATGTGACACATCCCCAACAGCAGCAGCAGCCCTCTTACTGCGTGGAGCCCTTCTAACCAAGGGTGCGTCATCATCTGGGGAAGAGGATTCAAGTTCAGGTACAGCCTTCCCTGAACTCCTCTTGATAACAGGAAGAGGACTCGAGGCATCCTCTCCTTCGGCTTCCTCCCCGCTGCCTGCAGCTTCATCTTGCAGAGCAAGAGTTGCATTCTTTTTGTCTTTGGTTTTCTTCCTTGCAACTCCTGCTCCAACAGCCTTTGGCTGGGTCTTGCCCTTCTTCTTCTCCCCGAGATACTTTCCGATGTGAATGGGGGCGGGTGCTGCAAGTTGAAGGCCAAGCTTGCAGAGAGCAGAGAGCAGATGGTAATACCGTAGCTCCGACGCTCCGTTATCTTCTCTGCTTCCTCCCACAGCCTCTTCATGATGAACCTCGCCCAGTTCACCTTTTCTCCGGCCATGATCGCAGACATGATCCGGAACCGGAGATCTGTGCATTTATCATAACTCCCGGTCCTTCCTTCGATGGAGTATGCACAGATGTCATGGAGAAGTTCAAACTCCGGTTTGAAGAGCTTCTTGGGGGCGCTTCTCTTGATTTCAGCCCCTGCATCCCTTGCTCGAAAGAGATCCCACATCTCTTGAGCCAATGTCTTCCCATATGTCGTCAACTGGCTGGGGTAAGACCTGCAGTGGAGATGCTGAAGGTGGTGGAGATGTCCCTAATGGTCAGCGACCGTTCTTCTCCATCTGCATCCATCCGGAACAAGATGCAGTTTCTGTCCTCCGCCTGCCTGGCGTAGGCATAAAATCTCTGTACTGACTCCATTGAGAAGCCAGCGTAGACGGTGGTCAACAACCCTAGAACTTGGGTCTGTTGAAGAGCATCAAAAATCCTTTTGATCAGGGCATTATCATACAGCCCTGACTCAAGCATGTGTTCCTGGTTGATTATCCTTCCATCAAGAACGATGGTTCTTCTGGCAACCATTGATGATATTTTTGTGAGAGAGAAAGAGAAAGAACAAGGGTTTGCACTTAGAGAATTTTCTGCGAAGAAGGCGTTTCTCTCTCTGAAGATGGTGAAAAAATGAATTCAAATGGCACGTTTTGGTCTTTATGGCGGTTCTCAAGAGACGTGCGTAGATCGACGGTTGAGATAAATCAGGGAGTTGATCTAGTGGCTCAGGAAAAAGCGGAGATGTCAAATCGACACTAATAATTACCTGGCGCGTGGGTTCAGTCAGCGCCCTTTCCACTTCCTGACACCCGCAGTCATTCATTTAATGTTGAAAGACATGCCCTTTGCCGCCTAAATAAATGCCTTTTTAAGGTTGCAGCGATCCAAGTACGAGGTTGCAGAACAATCAATACTCTTTTGAAATAAATGCTGTAACCTGGTGCTGCTTGAATTCTCGATCACTGCTGTACTGTAAGAATGAAAGTTGCAGCGCTGTCTGAACCCAGTGCTGTATTAACGCGTAGCTTACAGTACCATTCTTACTGCTTTCTGTAAGCATGCAGAGGTTCCCCTTGCGATCTTACATCTTTCTTCTCTCTTCACAACTTAAGGATTCCCAACTTGTTTCGAAGCATAGAAAACCTCGATTCACTCAAAGGCTTTGTAAGGATATCTGCAAGCTGTAGATCCGTGTGAACTTTCTCTAGCACGATGTCTTTCTTTTCAACATGATCTCTTATAAAGTGATGACGAATGTCAATGTGCTTTGTTCTTGAGTGAAAGACAGGATTATGGGTGATTGCAATAGCGCTCGTATTATCACAGAGTATTGGAGTCTTTTTTTCTTCTATCCCATAATCTCTAAGTTGCTGTTGTATTCAGAGAATCTGCGCACAGCAACTTCCTGCTGTAACATACTCTGCTTCTGCTGTAGAGGTTGCAATTGAGGTCTGCTTCCTGCAGAACCACAAGACAAGTCTATTTCCCAGAAATTGACACGTCCCACTTGTACTCTTTCTATCAATCTTGCAGCCTGCATAATCTGAGTCGGAGTAGCCTTTAAGCTTGAAACCTCCTTCCTTAGGATACCATAGGCCGACTTCCTGAGTTCCTTTCAGATACTTAATCACTCTTTTTACTGCTAACAGGTGTGATTCCTTTGGTGCTGCTTGGAACCTAGCACAGATTCATATTGCAAACATAATATCTGGCCTACTTGCTGTGAGATACAGCAATGATCCAATGAGGTGTCTGTACTTGGTAATGTCTACATCTTTGCCATCTTCATCTTTGTCAAGACTTATGGATGTGGACATGGGAACGGACGTTGCTGCTCCATTCTCCATGCCAAATTTCTTGATAAGCTCCTTCGTATACTTAACTTAGTTGATGAAGGTTCCTGTAGGTAGCTGTTTTACTTGCAGTCCGAGGAAGAAGCTTAATTCTCCCATCATACTCATCTCGAACTTTGACTGCATCAGGTTGGAGAATTTCTCACATAGCTCTTTGTTTGTGGATCCGAAGATAATATCATCCACATATATTTGTACTAAAAGTACACTTTCTCCGTCATGTATCCTAAACAGTGTTTTGTCGATTGTTTCTTTCTGAAAGCCATTTTCCAGAAGATAGAGAGATAAGGTGTCATACCAAGCTCTTGGTGCTTGCTTCAGTCCATATAGGGCTTTTTATAACCGAAACACCTTCTCTTCTGCTTGATCCTCGAAACCAGGAGGTTGTTTAACATAAACTTCCTCTGTAAGGAGACCATTCAGGAATGCGCTTTTAACATCCATTTGATAGACGTTGAAATTCATATGTGCTGCATAGGCTAGGAAAATTCTTATCGCTTCTAGCCTTGCCACGGGTGCAAAAGTCTCATCAAAATCAATTCATTCTTCCTGACAGTATCCTTTAGCAACTAATCTTGTTTTGTTTCTTACAACGACTCCTGATTCATCTAGCTTGTTCTTGAACACCCACTTTGTTCCAATTACACCTTGATGGGTTGGTCTTGCAACTGTTTGCCATACTTGATTTCTTTCAAATTCGTTCAATTCTTCTTGCATGGCCTGCACCCAGTTGCTATCTTGCAGTGCCTCTTCAACATTCTTAGGCTCTGATTGTGATATGAAGCATGCAAACATTGTTTCATATGGTATGGATCTCCTTGTCCTTACACCAATGGATGGATCTCCTATAATGAGATCTCTTGGATGATTCTTTAGCCATGTCCTATCTAGCTCAAAGACATGTGTTGGTGTAGCTTGTTCATTTTGTTGCTGAAATGCAGGAAGTTCTGCTGCTGTAAGAATGTCTGCTGCATCCAAGGTTGCAGCTTCTTCTTCTTTATCTTCTTCTGTAGGCAGAACTCCTTCTATATAGGGTACCGCATTCTCTTTTCTAGGAGCGGTCTCTTCAGGTGGTTCTTCCAACTTCTTTGTGTTACAATGTGGTTCATCAAACACCACATGTATAGATTCTTCTACCACCAGGGTTCTCTTATTAAAAACTCTAAAAGCTCTACTTACAGCAGAGTATCCTAGAAATACTCCTTCGTCTGATTTGGCATCGAAAGTTTTCAGATGTTCCTTTCCATTGTTGAGAATGTAACACCTGCATCCAAAGATATGCAGATAAGAGATATTTGGTGTATGACCATTCCATATTTTATAAGACGTCTTGTCAAGATCCTTGATGATTAGACATCTATT
This sequence comes from Scutellaria barbata, assembly GCA_028654395.1. Classification (NCBI taxonomy): domain Eukaryota; kingdom Viridiplantae; phylum Streptophyta; class Magnoliopsida; order Lamiales; family Lamiaceae; genus Scutellaria; species Scutellaria barbata. The sequence continues at coordinate 5,959,276 of CM053649.1, read as the reverse complement.
CTGCGTATAGCATGCAGTGTTGGTTGCTTCAACCCAAAATCTCTTGGGTATTTCTGCTTCTACTATCATTGTTCTTGCTGCTTCCTTGAGGGTTCTATTCCTTCTTTCAGCAACCCCGTTTTGTTGCGGTGTTCTTGCAGCAGAGTATTCATGACGAATACCATTATCAGAACAGAATTTCTCTATAAACTTATTTGTGAACTCGGTTCCTCTGTCTGATCTTATCTTCACTATACTCAAGCTCTTTTCATTCTGAATTTTCTTCATGAGACCAGGTAACTTTTCTTGAGTTTCCGACTTCTTTGCTAGAAAGATCATCCATGTATATCTGGAGTAGTCATCTACTACTACTAGGGAGTACTTCTTCCCACTCAAGCTTACTGGTTCTACTGGTCCAAAAAGGTCCATGTGTAGAAGATCTAGAATCCTGTGAGATGATTTCTGAATCTTATCCTTGAATGAGCTCTTAACTTGCTTTCCTTTTTGACAAGCTCCACAGACATTCTCCTTCTTGTAAGCTACGTCTGGCAATCCTCTCACGAGGCCTTTTCTTGCTAGCTTGTTGATAGTTTTGAAGTTCAGGTGACTTAATCGCTTGTGCCATAGCCAGCTCAACTCTGGTGGACTTTTCACAATGAAGCATGTTGATTAAGTGGAGGAATTCCAATCTGCTAGGTAGATATTTCCTCTTCTTGTTCCTGTAAGCTTTACTTCATTTGTGGTACTGTCTTTGATTAAACACTTGTTGAGGTTGAATTCCACTGTGTATCCTTTGTCACAAAATTGACTGATGCTTAGAAGATTGTAACTAAGTCCTTTCACATAGGATACTTCTCTGATCTTTATGTTCCCTTTGACTAGGCATCCGCTTCCTTTTGTGCTTCCTTTGGAATCATCTCCAAAAATGACCTTAGGTCCTTTGCATTCTTGGAAGTCTTTCAACATTTCTTTACTGCCTGTCATGTGCCTTGAGCAGCCGCTATCGATATACCATACATCTCTGCTGCATCCTGGCACTGTAACCTGTAACAATTTCAAACAGATTTAGGTACCCATATATGTACGGGTCCTTTGGGGTTAGTTACTTTGGGAACCCAAACTTTCTTAACAGTAACTGAATTTACTGTAAGATTTGTTGGTTCTCATGCTGTATGCAGTTGTCTTGAGAAACTGCTTATAAGAAGTGTGTGCATTAAGAACTTGTGTGACACCAGCACTTCTGTAGTGCGGTCTTCCACCATACTTCCCTAGAGTATATCCTCTTTTCGGTTTAGACATATAAGTCTCAGTATAGGTGGGAAATTTTCTTCTGTGCTGCAACTTTGTTGGTTGCTGCATCCTTTTGCTGCATGCAGCAGATGGCTTCTGCTGCAGCCAATTCTTAGATGCAGGCTTACTCCCTGCAGTTGAGCATTGGGGTTTCTTTCCCTTATCCTTCATTGCTGTTTTGTTCACGATCTTTTTAGAGTCACAGAGTAACTCTTTCTCCATTGGAGTTTTAGCTTGAACAAAATTTACAGCTTTGGATGTACTTGCTGTATTCTGAGAGCCTTGAATGCTGTAACCTATGCCCGATAATTCAAAAGGATCTCTGACACGGTTTATGCAATCTCTTGCGTCCTTTGAAGATTTGGTGAACGTGCTCATCTTGGACTGCAAGGTTTTCTTCTCAGATTTTAGTTCAATGATCAGCAGATTCAATCTAGAGATCTCATGTTGCAGCTTACTACACTCTGAGTTATCAGACTCTCGTGCAGTGAGCATTTTGGCAATGTCGATATTTTTGCTCTTGAGGATCTCATTATCGATTCTAAGGTTCTCATTTTGAACCTTAAGTTCCTCATGAATTGAGTTGATCTGCTCGAAATCACTCATGATCCTTTTCAAAGAGTGGATCATGTTCGGCTCCTCATCAACTTGTATGGACAACGGTTGGTAGATTACTTCATCTTCTTCGCTGTCCTCGCCATCTCTAGCCATCAAGCATATAAGTGCTTCTTCGTCAGATGATGAGGTTTCAGCATCGCTGTCAGAGGATTCTGCAGCTTTCAGTACTTCCTTCGGAACTACTGAATCCTTGGCTTTCTCCATCTCTCCTATGAGAGTTCTAAGCTTGTGCCTTTCCTCTCTTCTCTTATCTCTCCTCTGTTCTCTTTCTCCTTCAGTATACTTATGCATGGTTGGATAAGGACAGTTCCTTGCGTAGTGTCCAGGTTTCCTGCAATTATAGCACAAGTCAATATTCCCTGTATTTGACTGTGGAGAAGAGCATACATGAGGGGGTGGATGACTTCTTCTGAAGTCATTTGTCTTGTTGAGGTTGGTGTTGTTGCTATTGTTGTTGCTCTTAATGAATCTCCTGAATTTCTTTAGGAGGAGCGCCATATCCTCTTCAGCAACTTCTGCTGTATCCTCACTCTGTTTACTGCAACTGACGGTTGCTGTATCTTTGGTTCCTCTGGCGGTTAGCACTGTAACTTTGGAGATTGACTCCTCTGACTCCTTTCTCCTTTTATTGATGTCGTACTCAAATGCTTTGAGGTCGGAGAATAGGTCGAATGTGCTCATGGATTCAAGTCCATAGACACTCTCATGGCAGTGGTCTTGCTATCCCACTCCACAGGTAGGGCTCTTAACACCTTCATGTTCTTTTCTTTCTGTGTGTAGTGTTTGCCCATAGCTTCTAGTTCATTCACTATGGATGTGAATCTCAAATCTAGTTGCTCAAGAGTCTCTTCATTCTTCATTTCGAAGAGCTCGAATAGTTGGATAGCGTTGGAGATTTTATTATCCTTGGTGACCTTAGTTCCTTCACAGATTTGCTCCAGCTTTTCCCATATTTCTTTGGATGTTGAGCAAGTTTTAACTTTGCTAAATGTGCCTTTATCCAAAGTGATAAATAGAGCGTTCTTTGCCACATTATCCAGATTGGCTCTCTTCATGTCTTCGTTTCCCCACTCTTGACGTGGTTTGGTCAGGAAGTTTGGTGGTGGTTGCTCTCCTTCTGCATGGTCTCTTCCATACATTGGATTCACCTTCATGGGGATTATCTGTCCTTCAGTTATGACCGTCCACATCTCATCATTCATGGCAGAAAGGTGTGCCTGCATTCTTATCTTCCAGTCGTCATATTCCTCTATGGAAAACATAGGTAGCTTGTGATTGGAGGAATCTATGATTATGCTTTAAAAATGATTTTAATGTAAAGAAAACAGCGAGACAAGGGTGGATCTAGGTAGGTGACCAGATAAGTTGGTTTTTAACCCAACTTGCTCTGATACCACTTATTGGTCCCAAGTGGTGTTCGAGGTTCAGATGGGGGGGTGAATGAACCTTGGTCGATTTTCAGAATCTTTTAAAACAACCGTTCTGCACTGCAAGTTACTTGAGCTTGCAGCGATAGATGGTTACTGCTTGCAGTGCTACGATGCAGTGCTGCACGCTGTAACCTGGAGTTTTGTACGCAGCGGAAATAAACTTTAAAACACAAGGTTGTTTTTCTCAAGAATGCTTCTTTCAAAACGTTTTATGATGAGAGACAGATAATAATGTAGAAGATAAACGCACAGATAAATAAAGCAAATAAACACTTATGGCTTATAGTGGTTCGAAGGTGGTGTAATCCTTCTACGTCCACTCTACTACTCCTCGAGCAAGAACTTTGTTAAGCAAGATTGATTTACAGGACTCTCCTAACAATCTATCAACTTTACAAAGAGACCACCTACTGAAGTCCAGCGTACACACAGCAACTGCAAACTTCAAAGGCTAACCCACACAGGGTTCTATACTCCCACACAGGGAAGCTGCCTAACTCTAGACAACTAAACAAACAGTAAGGCTCTCTCCTATCAACTGCTTGACACCACTAAAACAACCTAAGCACACAGCAACAAGGTTAAAAAGATAAAAGGTTTTTCTTCAACTTGTGCTTCGAAGTGAGCTTCTGAATCCGTAGGGAACCTTTCAGCTTGAACTTACTTCACTTCGGTAGGTTGAGTGACTGAAACTGATTGTTAGCTTGAATGCTTGAGATTTGTAAGCTTGAAACTTTCACGAATGGATTTTAGTTCTCAGTAACAGTTACAGTTACAGTAACTAGCTTCAGTGCTCCTCAACCTCTATTTATACTTGTAGGAGAAGATGTCCGTTGAAGGAGACATCCCTCTTTTGAATTTTAAGTAGACTGGCCAAAGCATGGTTCGCATTTAATGCGACTTGACTTTTCCTTTTGGAGCATTTAATGCGGCAGTTGCGGCTCGCAGCTTTCTGCAGCGCGTCAATCCATGTGGCATCTTCTTATTGGCTCCGTGTCTGCTACTTTGACTTTTTCTTAAACGGCTCTTTTATTCTTGCTTGAATCTCCGTTCCTCGTACTGCATTTATCCTTCCTAGGATTTGTAGGATACTTCGTTTTGTAGTTGGCGCTGTATTACTTAACTGACTTGTAAGTCTGCGCTGTATCCTAGGTCCTTGTGCAGCTGATGCTTTCTTTCAGTGCTGCTGTTACTTGGACCTGGTTGCAGTATCTTCTGGCAGTGCTGCTGTAACTTCTTTCTAGCAGTACTCCTGTATCCTTTTCTTGCAGCGTTGCTGTACGTCATTCTTTCTTGCTTTGTTGTATAGAAGTTTAGCTTTATTTATACATTGTTGTTCCTTCCTTTTTCCAACTATGATGTATCCTGGCTTCCTGCAGCGATATTGTATCCTGCCTTCTTGCAGCGATATCTTCCCTTAAAGCTTAGATGCAGCTTTATCCTTGTTTAACCTCCATTTTCAATACTTGACACACGACTCAATTCTAGTCTATTTATTCACTCAAACATTGTGAAAATGGGGTACTCAAAACTTCCTATTACATATTTGGTTTGTCTCATCAAAATCTAAACATTGAAATCCCAACACCGATTCAGACTATGCTGGCTGCAAAATTGATCGAAAGAGCACCAGTGGGACGTGTCAATTTCTAGGAAACAGACTAGTCTCATGGTTCTGCAAGAAGCAAACTTCTATCACAACCTCTACAACAGAAGCAGAGTATGTTGCAGCAGGAAGTTGCTGTGCGCAGATTCTCTGGATACAGCAGCAACTTAGAGATTATGGGATAGAAGAAAAAGAGACTCCAATTCTCTGTGATAATACGAGTGCTATTGCAATTACCCATAATCCTGTATTTCACTCAAGAACTAAGCACATCGATATACGTCATCACTTTATAAGAGACCATGTTGTAAAGAAAGACGTCGTGCTTGAAAAAGTTCATACGGATCTCCAGCTTGCAAACATCCTCACGAAGCCCTTGAGTGAGTCTAGGTTTTCTATGCTTCGAAACGAGCTGGGAATTCTTAAGTTGTGAAGAGAAAGGAAGATGCAGAAACGCAGGGGGAACCTCTGCATGCTTATGAAAAAGCAGTAAAAATGATATTGTAAGCTACGTGTTAATACAACACTGGGATCAGACAGCGCTGCATCTTTATTCTTACAGTACAGCAGTGATCGAGAATTCAAGCAGCACCAGGTTGCAGCATTTATTTCAAAGGAGTATTGATTATCCTGCAACCTCGTACTTGAAATACAGCAACCTTAAAAAGGCATTTATTTAGGCGGTAAAAGACATGTCTTTCATCATTTAATGCATGTCTGCGTGTGTCAGGAAGTGGAAAGGGCACGGTCAGAAACCCATGCGCCAGGTAATTATTGCGACGATTTGACATCTCCGCTTTTTCCTGAACCACAAGATCAACTCCATGATTTATCTCAACCATTGATCTCACTCACGTCCCTTGAGAACCGCCATAAACTCCATAACCGTGTCTTTTGAATTCAATATTCACCATCTTCCAAGGAGAGAAAACGCTATGTGCGAAAAACCTTCCAAGTGCAAATCCTTGAATTTTCTCTCTTTCTCTCTCCATAAAAAATCTCCAATGGCTGCCCGACGCACTATTGTTCTTAACGGAAGGCTGATCAACCAAGAACACATCTACAAATCAGGGTTGTACGATAACGCCCTTCTGAAAAGGATTTTTGATGCTCTCCAACAGACCCAAGTCCTAGGGTTGTTGACCACCGTCTACACTGGCTTCTCTATGGAGTCAGTACAGAGATTTTACGCCTACGCTAGGCAGGCGGAGGACAGGAATTGCATCCTGTTCAGGATGGATGCAGATGGAGAAGAACGATCTTTGACCGTTAGGGACATCTCCACCACCTTCAGCATCTCCGCTGTAGGTCTTACCCCCAGCCAGTTGACAAACTATGTGGAGGCATCGGCTCAAGAGATGTGGGATCTCTTTCGAGCAAGGAATGCAGGGGCTGAAATCAAGAGAAGTGCCCCCAAGAAGCTCTTCAAACCAGAGTTTGAACTTCTCCACGACATCTATGCATACTCCATCGAAGGAAGGACTGAGAGTTATGACAAATGCACAGATCTCCGGTTCCGGATCATGTCTGCGATCATGGCCGGAAAAAAGGTGAACTGGGCAAGGTTCATCATGAAGAGGCTGTGGGAGGAAGCAGAGAAGATAACGGAGCGTCGGAGCTACGGTATCACCATCTGCTCTCTGCTCTGCAAGCTTGGCCTTCAACTTGCAGCACCCGTCCCCATTCATATCGGAAAGTATCTCGGGAAGAAGAAGAAGGGCAAGACCCAGCCGAAGGCTGCAGGAGCAGGAGTTGCAAGGAAGAAAACCAAAGATAAAAAGAATGCAACTCTTGCTCTGCAAGATGAAGCTGCAGGCAACGGGGAGGAAGCCGAAGAAAAAGACGCATCGAGTCATCTTCCTGTTATCAAGAGGAGTTCAGGAAAGGCTGTACTTGAACTTGAATCCTCTTCCCCAGATGATGACGCACCTTTGGTGAGAAGGGCTCTACGCAGCAAGAAGTCTGCTGCTGCTGCTGTTGGGGATGTGTCACATCAGCCCAGGGATAAAGGTGACTCTCTTGATTCCCAACTCTCTACACCTAATATGGTTGTAGTTGACCTTACGGATGAGTCACATCGGCTTCGGGAGCCACATCAGCACCGGGTCGAGCCAACTGAAGAAGAACTCGTCTACAAACAGAAGCTTCAGTGCTCGATCCCACATTTCCGGCTACTAGAAATATGGAGCAGCAGTACTCTCTCTAAAGAGAGATGAGACTGTCAAAGGGAGAAATTCTGTTGAAGTGGAAGGATTTCCTGACAGTTGAGCAAGCTGTCCTGGAGTGGGCCAAATCAGAGGATATTCTGGCATTCCTGCAACCTGACTTTGCAGCTAGAGTTCAAGAGCTCGATGGATGCAGTGCTGCACAGGGAGCACAGGACAAGGGAAAGGGTAAAGCTCTTGCAGAATCCGACTCTGCAGAGCTGCCGATGAGAGCAGCAATGGAAGATGCGCAGGTCTTCCTTACCCCGACTGCGGAGGCTGTAAGAAGGGGCGATGACGTCGCGTTTGCTCGTGAGTAAATTGACACCTTGGGAGTGAAACAAGCTGAAGACGCTATGCTGCAACTGGCGCTGCAACAAAGCTTGAAAAAAACCAGGATGCAGCACACTCCAAGGAGGATGCGGGGAGAAGGAAGTTCAAGTTCGTAGCAGATGAACTCCCCTGTATATGAGCAAGTGGTTGAGGGCCTCTCCAACATTGTCACGCTGGATCGCTTGGAGGAGGAGGAAGCTCAACTACTGGATTATGGCGATTCCCCAGTTCATGAAGATGAAGATGCTGCTCATGCAGATTCTGAGGGGGAACCAATTGCCATAATCAGGGATGTCATCTCAGACATCTCTGAAATTGTCGATGAAGCATCTACGAAGGAAGTTGTAGAGGCGGTACTCCCTGCACTGGACGCGACAGCAGTGCAGCAGGCAACCACCCTACAAGACGTTGCAGCTGAAGAGCCAAACAAGGTGGAAGCTGAGATTCTTGCAGCAGTGGAGCATACAGTGCTGAAAGCTGTAGACGCTGCAGGAAACCAAGCAGAGCTGCAAGAACCCATTCTTGCAGCAGAGGCTGTCGAAGTTACAGGATCGGCCGAGGAGACGGGGTCCGTTGAGAAGACCTCTGTGGAGGATGTTGTTCTGACAACACTCCCTGAGGGTGAGAAGACCTCAGGTGGGGAGACTGTTCAGACAGTACCCACTGTGGATATTGGAGCTGAAGCTGAGGTAACCCCAGTGCAGCTAGACACATCGAGAGGAGGTTGATGCTGCAGCTGCTGCACGCTCTTAAGAACCTTCCAAGGTTACAGCAACAGAGGTTACTGTGGAAGCTAATATCTCTCATGCCGACTTCGCTAGGATGATAAAGGAACGCAACATAGCTGTTCATGGGCCAAAATCTGGCGGAGCAGATCCTGTTCAAATCTCATCCGGCGAAGAGGAGGCAGATGAGGAAGAAGAAGAAGAAGGAGAAGAGCACCCATCCTCAAGCTCTACAAGCTCTCATACCAGCAACCATGAGGATGAGGTTGCTACTGAAGTTTCGAGGCAGGATGCAGCACCAGTCTATCAAGATGTTATTCCACTTGCTGCATCCACTGCTGCCTCGACGAGAAGGAATTCGGGACTGACCCTTGATGAATCAATCAACCGCGTTGAAGCTGCTATTAGATATCTGATGCATGCTCTTCAAGAGCATGAGTCTACCATGCGCAATAGTCTCAGGGTCACTGCCCAATTACATGCTTAAACCATGACAGGTTTCAAGAAGGACCTCGAAGTGCTGCCTGATATGATTAAGTCAAATCTCGCTGAACATTCAAACAGGCTATACTTTGATCGGGTCAGGCTGGAGAAGGAGTTGAAGGTCGATGCTGCTCTGACGCGTCAGGAGATCAGGCAATGCAAGCAGCATGCTGAAAACACCTCAACCAGACTCAACTCTCACTCCAAAGTCCTGGAAACACTTCTGGATCATGTATACGATCAATCTCAGAGAACCAAAAGTGTGGACGACCGTTTGGGAAATCTGGAGCTGATAGTGGGAGAATTGAGGGACATCATGGTCCGAGCTTTTCCTTAGCATGTCGATGCTCCAGAGCCCGCCCCCGAACCGACCCGACGCCCTCGATCAAGGATGGTCCCAACTGCCCCTGCTCAGCCCCCGGCTTTTGATGATGCCAAAAAGGGGGAAGGACTTGGAAGATCTGATGATAGATACAGGAGCAAAGGGGCTGCTGAAGAAGAAGAAGAAGAAGAAGAGGATGATGACCAGCAATCTCTCAGCAGGAGGAGAAGAAGGTCTGGATCATCCGCCGCTGCTGACATCCCCTCTCTGAAGAGATGGAGAAGAGATGATGATGGAGCTGGAGGTGCTGGTGCAGCTGCTGGGAGAAGACCGGCTGCAGGCGCTGCACACAGCAGAGCTGCAAGCAAGGATGCAGCGCCTCCCTCCTATCATTCAAAGAGAAGGGATGATAGCCAGCAGCAAGGCTCAAGGAAGAGGATGAGCGGGGACGAGTCCGAGAGTCATAGGCACCAAAGAGAAGAAGATGTAGATCCTAATGCTTGGATTCAAAGACTCGGAGTAATTGGTGATAGAAAAATTATTCCAGATCATTTCTACCAATTTCCTCCTCAAGAAATTCCTCGTCTTGATACTGATAATATCTCTGCTGAAGTGTCCGTGTTGATGGATCAAAGGCCAGAAGGAGAAAACATGGCTTGGAGATTTGATATCTTCAAAGAAATCAGACTGCCCTTTGACAGAAATCCAACATTTGAGGCGATCACTATTTTCAAACGATCAGAGTACCTCAGACACTTCAGAGAACTATGCAGAAAAGACAAATTTAGCAGGTACCACACTTACAAGACTGCATTGAAGAGATATGAACAGCTCACTCGAGAAGGAAGCCTTGATATTCAACAATTATACATTGACCGGGTAAAGGAAGGGCTGATTGTACCATACTGCGAGGACTTCTGGCTCAGGTGGATTCAAGTTCCTGTGATCAGACACAAGCTGGAAGAGTCTTATTAAGAGTCCATCAGGGACTGGTGGAAAGGATCAAGAGGAAGGGAAGGCCTTGAAAGATTTGCTGGCAGAAGAGCTGACGAACCGCCGAGCAAAAGGTCTCTGTTTTACTAAGCTTTGTATATACCCTCTTGTGATCCATGTTGTATTCTTGCTGATTGTAAAAATTTCTATCTGTCAATGAAGAAATTTTGTTTTGCTCTGATCAAGTTCAATTCTTATGAACTCATGCATGTTGTTTACGTTTTTCCTGTTATTTTATGATGAAAGGAATAGCATGATGCATCTCTGATGAATCCAGGATTAAATTTTATTTTTCTGTTCAAACATGTAATCCTGATAATCCATATGAGTTAATGTAAGATAAAACTTCTTCATAAACGAAATAATGTAAAGGTTTTGTCATCACCAAAAAGGGGGAAATTGTTGGGATTTCAATGTTTAGATTTTGATGAGACAAACCAAATATGTAATAGGAAGTTTTAAGTACCCCATTTTTCACATTGTTTAAGTGAACAAATAGACTAGAATTGAGTCTTGTGTTATGTGTCAAAATGGAGGATGAAAAAGGATAAAGCAGCACTGAAAGAAAGCATCAGCTGCACAAGGACCTAGGATACAGCGCAGACTTACAAATCAGTTAAGTTATACAGCGCCAACTACAAAACGAAGTATCCTACAAATCCTAGGAAGGATAAATGCAGTACGAGGAACGGAGATTCAAGCAAGAATAAAAGAGCCGTTCATGAAAAAGTCAAAGTAGCAGACACGGAGCCAATAAGAAGATGTCACATGAACTGACGCGCTGCAGAAAGCTGCGAGCCGCAACTGCCGCATTAAATGCTCCGAAAGAAAAAGTCAAGTAGCATTAAATGCGAACCATGCTTTGGCCAGGCTACTTCAAATTCAAAAGAGGGATGTCTCCTTCAACGGACATCTTCTCCTACAAGTATAAATAGAGGTTGAGGAGTACTGAAGCTGGTTACTGTTACTGAGATCTGAAAATCATCTGCGAAAAATTCAAAGCTTACAAAATTCAAGCATTCAAGCCTATAATTAGTATCAGTCACTCAACCTACCGAAGTGAAGCAAGTTCAAGCTAAAGGATTCCTTACGGATTCAGAAGCTCACTTCGAAGCACAAGTTGAAGAAAAACATTTTATCCTTTTAACCTTGTTGCTGTGTGCTTAGGTTGTTTTAGTGGTGTCAAGCAGTTGATAGGAGAGATCCTTGCTGTTTGTTTAGTTGTCTAGAGTTAGACAGCTTCCCTGTGTGGGAGTGTGGAACCCTGTGTGGGTTAGCCTTTGAAGTTTGCAGTTGTTGTGTGTACGCTGGACTTCAGTAGGTGGTATCTTTATAAAGTTGATAGATTGTTAGGAGAGTCCTGTAAATCAATCTTGCTTAACAAAGTTCCTGCTCGAGGAGCAGTAGAGTGGACGTAGAAGGATTACACCACCTTCGAACCACTATAAGCCATAAGTGTTTATTTGCTTTATTTATCTGTGCGCTTATTTTCTCTGTATTTCTCCTATCTATGTGCATAAAACATTTTTGAAGAAGCATTATTAAGAAAAACAGCCTTGTGTTTTAAAGTTAATTTCCGCTGCGTACAAAACTCCAGGTTACAGCGTGCAGCACTGCATCGTAGCGCTGCAAGCAGTAACTATCTATCGTTGTAAGCTCAAGTAACTTGCAGTGCAGAACGGTTGTTTTAAAAGATTCTGAAAATCGACCAAGGTTCATTCACCCCCCCTCTGAACCTCGGATACCATTTGGGACCAATAAGGAACTTTGTTAAAGCAAGTTTGATTTACAATAGACTCTGCTAACACAAACTATGCTTTAGACAAAGTGAGTTTTTTCTTTGAATTTTGCAGAGAGTTGTATTAGCAAATGGTTGAAATCGGCATTATCGTAGTTTTAGAAAATAAAAGATAAAGTGAGTTTGGTTGTAATTTGCAACAAAAAAACAATACATATATTAATTTGAAAAATATAAAAATTTGTATTACATAATAATATAAAAATTATATATTATTATTTTAGAAAATAAAGATAAATGAGTACCTTACAATTTATATCTATTAGGGTATTACAAAAGTGTATTTATTATAGGGTACAAAAGTGTATTTATTATATTAACACATCTCAAAAATATTTTATAAGTCTTATGATTTTTGATTTTAATGTAATGTATTATATTATATAAGTGTACAATTTGAAATCATGTAATTAGCAAAATAAGTATAAAAAAAAAAAACTACACGACAATTATAATATAATAATTAAATAAGATAACAATTTGCATAAAATTGCCGTTAATTCCCACTTGTAATTATATATAATAAAATAAAAATATAAATAAAAATAAAAACTACACGGCAATTATAAATAAGTAACTATAATATAATAACACTAATTATATTTTACAAAATAACACTAATTATATATTTTACAATATTTTCAAAATTTGTGTTATTTTAATATTTTAATATAATTAGTGTTATTTAGTGGGAACAGCAAATTAAATAATAATAAGACTTATACTTAGAAAATATATTTTTTCAATAATTGCATAAAATTGCCGTTCGTAAAAATTTTACCATCATTAGTGTTATTTAGTGGGAACGGCAATTTAGTGTAAAATATAATATTTAGTGGGCATGGAAATTTTGTAAAACATAAATATAATTAGTGTTTCAAAATTTTGACCAATTGCCGTTCCCACTTGTAATATAATCTAATATAATAACACATAAATAATTATTTAATTAGTATAAAATATATAATAAGAGAGTGGGAACGACAATTTTGAAAAAATTGGAAAATGAATACTAATCATTTAAAATTATGAATAATTACAATGCAAATTTCAAAATTAGCTTTTGAATAATTTTTTCACTAATTATAACACTAAAGAAAATTTTACACGTTTTTTTGAAAAAATATAGGGGGGCACGGCAATTATTGAAAAAATTGCCGTGCACCCCCTAAATATTAAAAAAAATTGCCGTTCCTTATTTATATATTATTGTCAATATTTTGTAAGTCTTATTATTATTTTTGATTTGAATATAATGTATTAAATAATATAAGATGTAATTAGCAAAATAAGTAAAAAAAAAAAAATACTAGACGGCAATTATAATATAATAATTAAATAAGATAAGAATTTGCATAAAATTGTTGTTCCCACTTGTAATATAATCTAATATAATAAGAAATAAATAATTATTTAATTAGTATCAAAAATAAATAATAAGAGAGTGGGAACGACAATTTTGAAAAAATTGGAAAATTAATACTAATCAAATAAAATTATGAATAATTACAATGCAAATTTCAAAATTAGCTTTTGAATAATTTTTCACTAATTATAACACTAAAGAAAATTTTATAAGTTTTTTTGAAAAAATATAAGGGGGCGCGGCAATTATTGAAAAAATTGCCGTGCACCCCCTAAATATTAAAAAAAATTGCCGTTCCTTATTTATTTATTATTGCCAATATATTATAAGTCTTATTATTATTTTTGATTTGAATATAATGTATTAAATAATATAAGATGTAATTAGCAAAATAAGTAAAATAAAAAAAATATATACTACACGGCAATTATAATATAATAATTAAATAAGATAAGAATTTGCATAAAATTGCCGTTCCTACTTGTAATATAATCTAATATAATAAGAAATAAATAATTATTTAAATAATTATTTAATTAGTATCAAAAATAAATAATAAGAGAGTGAGAACGGCAATTTTGAAAAAATTGGAAAATGAATACTAATCATTTAAAATTATGAATAATTACAATGCAAATTTCAAAATTAGCTTTTGAATAATTTTTTCACTAATTATAACACTAAAGAAAATTTTACAAGTTTTTTTGAAAAAATATAGGGGGGCACGGCAATTATTGAAAAAATTTCCGTGCACCCCCTAAATATTAAAAAAAATTGTCGTTCCTTATTTATATATTATTGCCAATATTTTGTAAGTCTTATTATTATTTTTGATTTGAATATAATGTATTAAATAATATAAGATGTAATTAGCAAAATAAGTAAAATAAAAAAAAAATACTACACGGCAATTATAATATAATAATTAAATAAGATAAGAATTTGCATAAAATTGCCGTTCCCACTTGTAATATAATCTAATATAATAAGAAATAAATAATTATTTAATTAGTATCACAAATAAATAATAAGAGAGTGGGAACGGCAATTTTGAAAAAATTGGAAAATTAATACTAATCAAATAATTACAATGCAAATTTCAAAATTAGCTTTTGAATAAATTTTTCACTAATTATAACACTAAAGAAAATTTTACACGTTTTTTTGAAAAAATATAGGGGGCATGGCAATTATTGAAAAAATTGCCGTGCACCCCCTAAATATTAAAAACAAATTGCCGTTCCTTATTTATATATTATTGCCAATATATTATAAGTCTTATTATTATTTTTGATTTGAATATAATGTATTAAATAATATAAAATGTAATTAGCAAAATAAGTAAAATCAAGAAAAAAAAAAAACTACACGGCAATTATAATATAATAATTAAATAAGATAATAATTTGCATAAAATTGTCATTCTTGTAATTATATATAATATAATAAGACATAAATAATTATTTAATTCGTATAAAATATATAATAAGAGTGGGAACGGCAATTTTGAAAAAATTGGAAAATTAATACTAATCATTTAAAATTATTAATAATTACAATGCAAATTTCAAAATTAGCTTTTCACTAATTATAACATTAAAGAAAATTTTACAAAATTTTTTGAAAAAATAAAGGGGGGCACAGCAATTATTGAAAAAAATGCCGTGCACACCCTAAATATTATAAAAAATTGACGTTCCTTCAATTTATATAATGTTACTAATTATTATAAATTATTATATAATTTATATAATGTCACTAATTATTTAAAATTATAAATAATTAGATGCAAATTTAAAATTATTACTAATAAATAATTTATTATTTCATGTGAGTATTCGTTTAATTAGTAATACAAGTCATTTAATTAAAAAAAAAACATTATACAAGTCATTTAATTAAAAAATATATATATTATACAAGTCATTTAATTAAAAAAAATACACAAATACAAGTCAATGAGATGTATCAGAGTAGTCAGTACTCGGTCCCTGTTTTCAAAAAAAAAAAGGGTAGATTGGGACATTAATATAAGGAATAGGGTATTTAGGGCATTAATTTAAAAGAGAGGGTATTTGAGGCACATATATAGACAAATGGGTTATTTCGGGTCATTTTCTCTAAATAACTATCATTTTTATCACATAATTTCACAAATTTATGAATATTTTTTCTTTAAATTCAAAATAAGGAATTTTGGCGGCAAAACTATGGCCACCACTGAAGAACCTCTGAGGCTCTGACCACCGCAGCCACCAACATCTTCCGAGATATTCCGCCGGAAGATTTAGAAGTTGCTATTAAAGTCTGCACAGATAACGGAACTTATCGAACACTCATACCAGAGCACACCGTTAAGGACTTCTTCTCCAACCTTATTGGTGGAGTTCTTAAAGTCATCTCCATCGAAAGAGGCAAAATCTCTTGCCTTCTCACTGTCAAAGCTTCCATTCTGGTACATTATGATGTGTATTTGGTTTCTATGTGTTTGCTTGTTGAATCGCAGCTAGAAGTTTGGAATTTTTATCGAGAGCTTCGATGGTGTTCTTAAGCGAATATGAGGAAAATAGGGATTGGTAAATCCTTGTTGATTTCACTGTAGATATTCGGGGGGCATTCACCAAATGCAGCATTGATTTTGAATTTTATGTGTTAATTTTCTGAAATATTGAATTTAGGGCTAGCGATTTCATAGGATGTGTAGAAAAATGGGGGAATTGAAATGGGTTGGGATTGTTGGGGTAATGGTTAAGCACTCTATTGTGATAGGCAATGTAGATTAATCACTACATGATTGTGTCATGTCTTGGGATTCTCTACCTTTGAAGGATGGCATTATTAAGGCGGTCTTCGGTGATGGGCGGAGGAGACGGAATGCGAAGGGGGCCGGAGTTAAATCAGCAGCGATGGTGGAGTGTTGGGGTGCTAAGGGAAGAAGGAACGGGAGAGCTAAAGGTTCGATCTTGTTGAAAGAAGTGAAATTGGGGATTAGGGCTCAGCCTAATACATTTCCCTTGGTGCGTCGTCGTTTTGGTGGAGAAGATTGTAGTTGATGCGGCGTAGTTTTGCGTTTCCTTTAAATTGTTGTTTTTATTTTTAAATCAATTGCCTTTCCAGATGGCATTTTGTAATTGGTCCAAGTTCTGTTTATTCTAATAGAATTCAGTCCTTTTAGCAGGGTTTTTGCGAATGAAAACGTAATCAGAAAATCACAACAAATCTGTCTCTCTCATCCCCTTTTCTCTCTCTTATCTCATCCCTTTCTTCTTCCTTGTGTATGCAAATCTACTGTTCTATTGCTATTTAATTAATCCAATTCAGAAAATACCAAAAATAGTATCATTGAATGGATGCAAATTCTTGAATCCTGACAGATTGATAGAACCTTTTTAGAATTTATGATAAGAATGACATTGTTCTGCAGATGAAACTTTTCAATTACTTGTTTTGGTTTAACTGCATGCTATTCTTGTTTTGTTTATTTGGTTCATTGGACATGTAGAATGGTTACTATGGAGTGCACGGAGGTGCCGTTGCATCTGTGGCTGAGAGAATCGTGATTGCTTGTGCTAGAACGGTTGTTGGAGAAGACAAAAATATCTTTCTTGGAGAACTTAGCAACTCCTATCTTGCATCTGCTCCACATAATGTGAGTTTTTTATGCTTCTCAGATCAATTTTCTCGTGTTAATGAGGTGGATCAATGGATGTATATTTTGCTATGTATAGTTCTTGTTTACATTCATGCATTTCTCGTTCTTCATTTCGTGCTTCTCTGATCAACTTTCTTGCGTTAATTAGGTGGATCAATGGATATGTGTTTTGCTATGTATAGTTCTTGTTGTTGTCCCTTGTTGGTATGAAACACCCAAGAGGACTAATAGAGTCATGGTGGCTTAGACAAATGCAATAATCCATGTATTTCTGCTACTTCATTCCTCTCTAAACTTGGAAGTCTAATAATCAATCATTCGTACACTTCATGCTTGATGCTTTGCCCTGTTCTTGAAAACTCAAATTGCAAGATGTCAACGATCAGTAGAAAACAATTTCTTTCGATTCTGTTGAGACAACACTATCCTGACACAATCCTTACATGGTTAAGTTCTAAGGTTGAAAAGCTAATGCAAACCACAGGCTGATCTGTCTTCTTGGGCTGACTATTTTTCGTTTTTGTACGTTCTTTTCTGATGATTCTGTATCACAGGCAGAAGTACTCGTTGATGGATCCGTGATCAGGAGTGGGAGAAACCTGACAGTAGTTACAGTTGATTTTCGACTCAAGGAAACGGGGCGACTTACCCACTTCTCTGAAATATCACCCTGCTTTCAAATCTTCAAAGCGCTCTCACTTGTCTACAAACATCAAATTCGTAGCCTTAAAACCAGATAAAGCAAAATGTTTCTTCAAAATACAAAATCCAAACATAAGGAATGCATAAATTAAGTGGAAGAACAAGTATATCTCAATTTTTTTTTTTGAAGCATATAACTTAATATTAGGAATTTGTTTCATTAAAGAAATATTATTATCCTGATAAAAGATTGCGAATCACAAAAAAAGGAAAAAAAAAAAAACTTAAACACAGCAAGCAGCAGCATAAGAACTACAAATATATGAAAAAAAAAAAAAAACCCTAAATTAATGAAATGCTTAATTATATAATGATCAAGCAGTCGAAATCTACAGGAAACGTAAAGGATGGGAATCAAGACCCGGGGTTAAGCTTCCTACACTAGTGACCACGTCCCTATTTCCCTAGTTGACTGGATAGACAGAAACGAGATAAGCCCTTCTATTCGTGGACATATTATCGACCTTATGTTCATGGATGAAATGTACTTGAACGAGGTAATATTCAGTTGGGGATATTGATCCTATACGAATGAAAGCTAGTCGAAAGTTGATCGCTCACTTTAGCAAGAGCATTTTTGTTTATTGGTTATGTAACTTATGTTTAGGAAAGATTATTTCATCTTGTAATTGCTTTAAAGGTAAAATTATAATTTATCATCTGAACTATGCAGTTTTTTTGTACTTCTTTGTTCAAACTTTTTTCTTGCAAGAACTTTACAATTTATTATATTTTACCAACTCGAACAAATCAAAATAGTACAAGTTTATTGCATACAAAGATTACATAATGAAC
This sequence comes from Scutellaria barbata, assembly GCA_028654395.1. Classification (NCBI taxonomy): domain Eukaryota; kingdom Viridiplantae; phylum Streptophyta; class Magnoliopsida; order Lamiales; family Lamiaceae; genus Scutellaria; species Scutellaria barbata. Next base: position 5,940,980 of record CM053649.1, on the reverse strand, counting down.
TTAGAAAGTCATAGTCATGAACAAGCAATCTACAATCAAGCAACGAGTTACCTTGGACGACATAGTTGGGATATTATATGAGTTAAGATTCATCTTACACTAAACAATGTAGTTTCTATTCTTCGCTTGTATCAGAGTCGTCGACATGATATGAATCCACTCTCCTAAAATGTAAAAAAAGAAAGTTATCAAACCTTTACTCAAATAGAAAAACACATAATCGTTTATGATAATTATGATGAATTGATTTTCATAACAAATCACACTGCTTTCAAATCTTCAAAGCACCGACACTTGTCTACAAGCATCAACAAGTAGTTATTAATTAATTGCGAGAAAAGAAAAGCCAATTTTGCATGTATAGGATTTAAAAAAAGAGAGGAAAAATTACAACATTTATAGTTTTTTCATTAAAAGAAATATTGTTATCCTGATAAAAGATTGAGAATCACAAAAAATAAAAAAAAGAATATGAACAGAGCAAGCAAGCAAGCAGCAGCATAAGCACTACATTATACTCATAAGAGCAATGTGATTGTAGAATTATATGAAAACAAAAATTAAAAAACCCTAAATTAATGAAATGCTCATTGCAAATAAGCTCTTACAGGAGAGGAAATTCACCAAAATCAAACAAACAAACTTGATTCGAGTTGTAGAATACAGTAATTAAAATTGGCAATTAAAGCGAAAGAGATTTAATATTGACAATTTGAGTTGTACAATAAAAAAGTGTTTTTTAATCGACTTTTAATCAAATAGAAAAACAGATAATAGATAAATGATAATTATAAGGAATTGATTTTTATGTAGAAATCAAACTTACAACATCCATGTGCTACGGTTGAATCCAAGATGAGCAAACAAATCACAAATTAATCAGAAAAAGATATGATAATACACTTACCGACCATCCTTTCGAAATTTTTGCCCATCAATTTCAATGTTGGGGATATGGGAGACATCATCAATGTGTTGTTCAATCCAATTCTTTAGTAATGGACAATTATCAATCCATAAATGGGTTAATTTCTTGAGGCATCGTGTGACTCCCACACTCGTCAACTCTTTGCACTTTTTTAAATATAATGTTTGTAGAGATGTGAGGTTCCCAAACCATTCTGGCAATTCTTCTATTCTGAAATTATCCAACCATAACAACGTAGAAAGAGCATTGAGATGTAGAAGTGAATGGGGAAGAGAGTCCCAATCCTCCATCCCTCCCAACCATAAGGTCTGAAGTGAATGGGATGCAGCTTGCAACATTCCATCAACAGCCTTCTTAGCACTATCACTTGAATCTGAAGCAGCCGGCTTGATCCTTAAAGTTTCCAAGTTGTGGAAAACAGCAGGGGCTGAGGGTGAGACGAGTTTGGGAACATTCCAGATGAAGAGTGAGTTGAGACTAGACATTTTAGGCAGACTATCAATTATCACTGGCAAATTTATTAAGCTGCTCAAATCCCATAATGTCAAATTCAGGAGTGAGGGAGCACATGACTCTACCATTTCACATGGCAAACTGATGAGCCCTTTGCAGTTTAAAATTGACAATGATTCAAGCGATGTTAAGCCTTGGGATTCTCCATCGCTTCTATATGCTATTGACTTCAGATTTGGGCATTCATAAATATACAACATCTTGAGAGAATTGAGGGTCTCCAGACCATGTTGTAACTCTCTAAGCTTATCACAATTGTATATTTTCAATTCTAAGAGATTTTTATTGTTAAGAAACCAATCCGGGAGATATTCCACTTCATCTAATCCTGAAATGTCAAGATGTGTAAGAGATCCGAATATGTGTAAGCCAGAATTCAATTCCTTATGATATGATGAGAATTGACTTGGATCCATCCTCAATTCTCTGCACCAATTGATTTCCAAGTGTTCAAGGCAAGGGAATACCTTTATTTCAAGTGGATGCTCATTTTCAGGAAATTCTATTTCTATCCACTCTACCAACTTTGGCATAAATGACAACCTGAGCCGTCGAAGCATCGGAAATACCACAATTCTCTCACTGCAGCTACTATCCTTGAATGAAGAACGTATGGATTTCACTTTCCTCATATCCGACAAAGACAGAGATTTGAGATGTGGCAAGTGCCCCATCATTGGAATTTCTTCACAATCATTGCAATAGTCAAGTGACACCTCCATCAAATTATTAAGTCCTTCCACCATATTCGATGGAAATGTTGTGCCTTTGAATCCACCTATCTCTAACCTCTTCAAATTTGGATGAGGTCGAAGACCTTCCAACACATTTTCATCATTTGTTTCACCTTCTCTAGATATACTCCACTGTAGAACTAAGTTGAATAATTTTGGCTTCTCAAATAAAAGTGCACTCTCAGCCTCTTTTCGATCTTGCACCTTTTCAAGATTTGAAATACGCAATGTACCTTGGAGGTCTTTCAACTTTCCAAGCTCTCCAATTCTGTGGCCCTCTTCCTCACCCACATGATAGTATTCCAATGTTTGAAGACAAGTTAAGCTTCCAATATTAGGAGGCAATTTTGTATAATACGATAGGTGAAGATGCCTTAAGTTGATCAAGTATTGTACGGTAGTTGGAAGCTTACTTATAATATCGGCTCTTAGTGTTTGCAAGTGATAGAGATCACCAATCGAGTCCGGCAAATCTTGAATACCTGTTGAAGAAATTTGAAGATATCTCAGATGTATTAACTCATTGATTGAACTAGGCAACTCCTCAACATCACAATCCATCAAAGTTAAAGTATGCAGGCTTTTGAAGTCCAAGAACATAGTATGAGAGAGTACTTCACCCTTGAAGAATAACGTACGCCAACGTTTTTTAGGAATAAAAGAAGATGAATCTCCACCATTCTCGCCATCAATACATTGAACTTGATAGACACCTTTTGAAACAATGCATGCTAGATCGTGTACAAGATCGTGCATGCTACAATGTGTTATGTTGGCATACTCATCTCGCTCTGCAACTTGTAACAAGGAATTCTGCACAAGATAGTAGAAAATTTTGTTGCCCACAACCTCCATACCTTTTTTAGGATCAGCTTGAAGAAATCCTTGTGCCATCCATAGCTCAATCAGTTGTTGCTTGTCGATTACTTTACCTTTGGAAAAAATTGAACAATAGGCAAAACACCTCTTGAGTGATGGTGGAGACAAATGATCATAGCTCAATCTCAATATCTTTGAGATGTCATTGTCATCAACTTGAAGATTTGAAAGCCAACCATCTGCAATTGAGATCCACTCATCTTTGGGTGTACGGTGTAGCAGTCCTCCGACTACATTGGCAGCTAATGGTAGACCTTGACATCTTTTTGCAATATTATTTGCAATGCTGTCAAACCCCGATGGAATATGCTCTTCTACTTTATTCAGAGCTTTTTGTTTGATAATGGACAAACAATCTTCGTTTGATAAGACATTCAAATAATGAATATCAAGTGTGTGAACAATCGAAGCAACTCCTTTACTCCTCGTCGTAACAAGAACGTAATTTCCCTTGGTAGAAGTAATTCCTGACAGAGAATTTACAAAGCTTTCCCACTTCTGCGCATCTTCACTCCACATGTCATCAAGAACAATGAGACATGTTTTGTCTATCAATTCTTCTTGTATCTTTTTCAGAAGAACCATCCTACTCTCATCTACAATGTATTTAGATGTCAAATTTGCAAGAATTTTTTTCAACAAAATCATGACATCGAAATTTTGAGAAACATGGATCCAAATTTGCTTTCCAAAATGGGTCTTAATTTTTTCATGATTGAAAACTTTCCGAGCCAACGTTGTTTTCCCCAATCCACCCATTCCGACAATGGGAAGAACGGACAAGGGTTCTTTAGTTGTCAGCATCTTATGAACTATTTCTGAAACATCATTATCTCTTCCAATGAAAACTGGATCGAGAGTTTGTGGATCAGTTTCTTGAGGAAGGGCGTGTGCAATCGCCGGTCTGCTATGGATGCCAAGCTTGGTTGCTTGGTCTATACTAGACTCAAAACGCATAAAGATTTCATTGATTCTAAGAGCCATACGGCGACGACGAACATAATCATTGAAGGATGGGAAACAAGATGGTAGTACCTTTTTCTTCTTCTCTCTTCTGATGCTCTTCGTCTTCCTTTTGGTATCATCATATTTGAGTTCATCCAAAACATTATGAGCATCGAAGGCCACATCATCAAGCTCCTCCAGCCAAGTTTTGACAGCCTCTTCGGTGATCAGCTTCTTCTCAGCATCGTTCAAGTAACTTTGGATTTTGTTCAAAATAATTGGTAGCTTGTGAGCATTCTTCTTGAGACCTCGGATTAGTGAGATCTCTCCCTTGGAAAAGTCGATCAGATTTTGAACCAGAACTTCAACGGCAGCAGCTCCTCCTTCCATTGATCTTTGGGAAAAAAGAGAGAATGCTTGGTGAAAATTGGTGGTATTTGGAATTTCTTTGAAAAGAGAAAATGGCATGAACTTGAAAAAATTGGAATTAGATACAAGGCTTGTGCAAAACATTTATACTTTTCTTGAACCAGCTTGCAACATTTTCAAAAAAAAAAAAGGAATATATAAGCTGAACTACATTTTACATTTTCATACTTTGTGAGATGCCATACTTTATTAGATAACAAGTAAAGAATAACATTTTAATTTAATTGGGTCACATTTATATTGTGTATTGTGAGCTTTAATGATTGTTCATTAATATTTTTCGCATTTTGAACATTCATATGTTGGCCATTGAAATCAAGTTAAATACAGTAATCAATATTGGAAATTAATGACCTATCATGTTACTCCCTCCTTCAGAAAAGAAAAGAAAAAAAATAAAATCTAGAATTAATCATTTAATTATTATTTTTTAATTAATAAATTATTTTACTGATTATTTTCTTTTTGTGAAGACCGATATAAATGAATGATGAAATTGTTATTTTCCCTAGTTGAGATAACTTGTTCACTTGATGATTGGCTTTGGCAAAAACTAATGGAATATTAAGTACATATCATAATTATTTCTATTTGTCGATAGATAAAATGTTTGTAGAATGTATAGTTGGATTTGCAAAGGATAGCAGTTAATTCGTAACAGTTACTTTTTATTGAAACTAGTCATCCGCTAGTTCAATGTACGAATATAATATCTTTATTTAATAATAAATCTTAATCAAATAGTTTTTTTAGTTCAATGTACGAATATAATATCTTTATTTAATAATAAATCTTAATCAAATAGTTTTTTGTTATTAGAATTATGGTATGTTGGATTCATATATAAATAATTTATATACAGTATATGAAATTTAATATCACGTGAAATAAAAATTTACAAATTTCATCGTATAAATAGTTTGGGAGGGTGATTAACCATTCAATCATGTCCTCTCTTTCCAAAACGTCATGAATAACAATTCCTTTTTATATAGTGGGTTTATTTTCCAACCAACTTCTAGAATTTCAATTTCACGTTTAAAATAAAACTAAATTTGATGATGTTGTTTTTTTTTTTTTGAAAAATGAGTTAAAAATTGAATTTAGGTCGTAATTGGTTAAGCCCACAAAGTATGTAGATCGAATCATCTATAACAAAATACGTATTCCATTTATATGTCATATCAAAACTATGTAGTTTTGATATTGAATTTTTCTTTTTTTTTACATTGTAACTGTTTTTATCAAAATTATTTTACTGAATTTTATAGCAAATACAAACATGATCTAAGTTTTGAAGAATTTGAAATTCTAAAAGTGTTTTTTTTTAAATAAACCATTATTCAAGTAGGAAAACACATAATAAATCATGATGATTATAATGAACTTTTCATGTATAATTCAAGTAACATCCATCTGCTATAGTTCAATCCAAGAAGAGCATGTTAATCACAAACTTGACACTAGTAAATTTAGCATGAAATGGTGAATTTTGAAGTAAAGATTAAATAAAAAAAAAATGATAATTACACTTACCAATCATGTTTTAGACCACTTTTATTAGTGACATTTGGTGGATGTCACCACCAAATGTCACTACTTATATTAATTGTTTAATATGAGAGAGAAAGAAAATGTCATGACATTGGTCACATGGTGACCAATGTCATGACACTTATTTTGTGTACAATTTATACACGTGTCATTTTTCTATTGGTCTCGATTATTTTTTTTCGGATATAATTTAAAATATTAATATTGAAAATAATTTTTATTTAAAAAAAATTAAAAAATATCAAAATTCATAAAAAAAAAATTATCTATAAATAGAGTTCAATATTGACATATTTACTCACCAATCCAAAATTTATTCTCATTTGTCTCACAATCTCAAATTCTTTTTTTGGGAAATTATGGATCCTAATAATCCAAATTATTTTTCAGATTCCAAAATTACCCAAACTTTCAATCTTTATTGAATTCTGAAGATTTTCCAAACTCTCAATATTTTGGAAACTCTCAATTTTCTCCAAATCTCAATCAAATTTCTAGCCAAACACCACAAAATATCTCTCGAAATTTATTCCAAAATATTGAGAGGCAAACACAAATCAAAAGGGGGGAAAAATATTAGTTGGTGTGTGAAAGAAGATGTAGCATATTTGGAACAAATTTGGTATTGATAATTAAATATATAATTTGTAGTTTGATTATTGTAATTTCGATTTCGTATTTCAATTATTGTAATTTCTATTTCGTATTTCAATTATTGTAATTTCGATTTAGTTTATTGTTGAATATAATAAAAAATATACTCACAAAATAATATATAATTATTAAATATTAAAAAAAAATTTAGTTGGGTTGGGTTGATGTCACTAATAAACTATGAAAATGTTGGAATTAAGTTGGGTTGTGGATTGTGTAGGTGGAAGAGAGAGAAATTAATATTTTAATGTTGGGTTGGGTTGGATGTGTGTCACTGATAAAAGTAATCTTAGAAACAATAGCTCACCATCAATAATTATATAATTTTTTATGTTCGGCCAGACTGATCTCATTAAAATGGATCCGTCGTGAGACTATTTTACCCGAGACTTTACCGTTTTGAAAAAAATATCGTTATAAATTATCTTTTAATAGATAAAAATTTATATTATATTTCACAAGGAGAATTAATAAACTCAATAAGTAATGGTTCTTTAAAAAAATTAATTCAACAAGTATCATATTTAAATTTATAATTGAATCGAAATATTTTTTTAGAACATTTTCAGTAGTTTAGATAAATAACAATCAAATCAACACTTTGAATTGCCAATTAAAATATCATTGTTACTTAAATTATGAATAAAATATTATTTCATTTGAATTTAAAATAGATTTGGAATTAAAATCATTTGAGCATCACACTAAAAGAGAACAAAATTCCGTAAATTATGCTATCAAGTGATATATTTTCTGAAAGAATAAAGGACTGTGAAAATGAATAAATAAATGATCTAACAACCTTCCACCGTTTATGGAAATCAATCTCCTTTTTAATAAGCTTCGGGAGCAAGGGTTAATAAAGACTAGAAAACTTGTGTAAACTAAATTCGAATGTAAGTTATCATAATTTATATCTTTATAAAGGTGGAATGTCACTTGAACTACAAGACTATTGTTTATAAAAAACAATCTAAATGTTCAATTTTGAGGAAAACGTTTTTCCACAAATTACTTGAAAATCTATGTATATCATTCTTATTACCTAATTTAACTAATTTATGAATTGATTCCAAATTTAATTTATGGAAAACTTACTCAATGGATTTATTCCAATTAGATAAATAACATTCTTTTTTCACAATTTTATGATTTTTTATTTTCAGATTTAGTAAATTGAAATGGGAAAATACTGTTTTTCTATTTTTATCTTGTTTTTGTTTATATATATAAAAGTTAACTATAATGCATTTTTGGCCCCAAATCGAATCATCTATTTCTATAATCTAAGATTTTTGTAGCATTAATTTTGAGGAAAATTCCAAATTTCAAATTTAAGCTAGAAGTTTAATCGAAAATCTCATTTTTTTTTTCTATTTATATTTTTCAACATTTAATGTTGTTTTAATAAAAAAAAGTCAAAACAATAATTTGAGGATCCCAAATTTCATATTTAATTTTTGAATCAAAAATCTAATTTTGTTATTTATGTATTTTCAACATTTGATGTAGTTTGGGTAAAGAATAATAAATCAATCTCTTGAGAACCCCATATCTAAGTTTATAATTGAATGGAAAATCTTATTCTTAAAATATTTTATGTATTTATAGCAAATATATGGATATTTTGAATTAAAATTAAAATATATTTGTTGCTTAAATTATGAAATAATTTTTTATTTGAATTAATCTAAAATAAATTTGGAATGCAGAACATTTCACATCAGACTTAAAGAAGAAGAGAGAAACCCTAAAAATCATGCTATCAATGAATACATTTTTTTTTGAAAGAATAAAGAAATAGAGATTAATGCTCGACTTTCCTATTTATTATTTCAAGTCATTTTCAAGTACACCACACATTCATTTCCAACAGTGTAAGACGAAATTTTTGGGTATTTGAAGATGGCATTCCTGCAGCACCAGTGTACGCTGAAAGACCGATAAAGTTAGACGGTACTGAATTTAAGAGTGGCAACAAAAGATGTTCTACCTAACAACGTTGAATTTGGTTCATTTCTTGCAAGAAAGCACACCAAATGTAGGGAAGATGAAGCCGATGATCAAAAAAATAATTGTGTTAGACACATGTAATCATAGTGATTTCTTATGTCACAACTACATCCTTCATAGACTCAACGACTCCCTCTACAATGTCTACGCAATAACAAAACTGTAAAAGGATTAAGGGACTCACTAGTAAGAAATATATGACCGAAGATGTTGGATCAAAGAAATTCAGAGAGAGCAAGTTTTTGATATCCTTATTCTTTTTGTTGCTTCATTTGTGAGAGATAATTTTGTTTTGGGTCAAATTAGATTTATTTTCTTTTGAACTCAAAATATATATATATTATTTAGCCTTACCCAATTAAGTTTGATGTGGGCTCTTACCAAATCGTGGTTAAACCCGAAATCAATTGTGGGGGGTCCACTTGTATTTAATTGTGGTATTGTTTGATAACATCAAATTATGATTTCATAACTACCACTACAAGAAAAATGCTAAACAACAACACCAATTTTACAACGGTTTTTCGAAAAACCGTTGTCGTAGACATCTTTTACAACGGTTTTCCGAAAAACCGTTGTCGTTGTGCGAAAAAAATGCACAATGACAACGGTTTTTTTGTACCGTTGTCGTAGATGTCTACGACAACGGTTGGGACAACGGTTTTTTTTATACCGTTGTCGTTGTGCGAAAAAATTCACACAACGACAACGGTTTTTTACAACGGTTATTAACCGTTGTCGTAGACATCTACGACAACGGTTATTAACCGTTGTCGTAGACATCTACGACAACGGTTATTAACCGTTGTCGTAGACATCTACGACAACGGTTGGCACAACGGTTTTTTTGTACCGTTGTCGTATATGTCTATGACAACGGTTAATAACCGTTGTAAAAAACCGTTGTCGTTGTGCGAATTTTTTCGCACAACGACAACGGTACAAAAAAAACCGTTGTTATAGACATCTACGACAACGGTTAATAACCGTTGTAAAAAACCGTTGTAAAAAATGAGAATTTTTGAAAGAAGTAAATAAAAGTAATGCATGTAGAATTTTAGCACATAAACATTAGTGGCCAAGTGGTTTCAGCTCAAACAAGGGGTCGCGAGTTCAAACCTCAAGCAACGCAAATTTATTCGTGCTGACGTGGCAAGTGATGTGGCGTTGACCGATGACGTGGCGGGTGACGTGGCGTTGACCCGATGCAGTGGCAGGTGACGTGGCATATTGCAACAACAGCTGACGTGGCAGATGACATGGCGTTGACCTGATGTCAGATTACAACGACAGCATCTTCCACAACGGAAAAAATAGGTCTTCCACAACGGTTATTAACCGTTGTGGTAGACATCTTCCACAACGGTATAGGTCTTCCACAACGGTTATTAACCGTTGTGGTAGACATCTTCCACAACGGTTAATAACCGTTGTCGTAGACAGGGTCTACGACAACACCATCTTCCACAACGGTTGAAATCTGGCAACGACAACGGTTGTGCGTTTTTCTTGTTGTGTACTATTTATGAACTTAATTAAATTGTAGATTTTGACACAACTGAATTTAATTCAATACAACATGACCTTAAGTTAATAAGGTTAAAGTTAAGAGTCAATTTGGGATTTTTGTTCCAAATTAAAGATTTGCACGGAGTAAAAGTCTATGTCATCAACCAAAAATGGTGAATAAAGGCAAAAGGTCAAACATGTTCCTGTGTAGGAGGGACATATACAAGTTTAAAGAATTTCAAACTAAAACTTAATTTGAGAATCAAGTTAAAAGACAATTTTGAGCATTGTTGAGCATGTACAAAGTTAGGCTATACGCTTATTGAAAAATGTTATTGAGTCTTCTAATTAGACCCTGAGCCTTCTAGAAATTAAAAATGGAGAAATTAGTTTGATTTGATGTCCTAATTATAAATTGGATCGAGTCCAATGAAAATGGATATAAGTCCTATGAACTAAATTGAGGACATGGGCTGATATGGTAAAAAAGATTTTGACCTAACAAATTTGATGAATGTCTCTCATAATAAGAGAATGGAAATGAAAGACAAGATATTGTCTTTGCTGTCGTGCTGTGGAGATAAAATTGTTTGGACATAACAATAACTAAAATAACAAATAGCTATACATGTTATGTTCAAACAATAGTGTATGGAATATCAATTTAAAGATTGAGCACTTTCAAAACATGGCCTAGACACCACAATATGAAAAAAAAACAAATTTGCCACGTAAATGTTGAATATTGGGGGGACTAAGTCATCCCATAAAAATGCTCGAATATGGGGTGGGTCAACTAGTGGTCAAATGCAACTAATCTCTAATGGAATAATTTGCACAGACAATACAAATTTGTAAAGTAATAATTGTAAAGGAGATCAATTATGCTGTATGTCTGGGAGAATGAGTTCAAAAATCCACACATTAAAGAATGTTCATAGCGATAACTCAATTATGATGAGTAGAGATCCCACAAACTTGGTTCAATGAGACAACTAAGTTATGGATGGTTCAATTGAGCACTTGGAACTCACTCAACTCATTCTCAGAGACAATCAAGTGCGATAAAGACAATCCTATTGACGTGTGGTGAGGGTAAGCTTTTAAAGCTTTTAATGACGTCTATACCTAATAAGGTAGAGTATCACAGGTTACTCTCTAGATGAAGCCCTAATATGAAGTCACCTATGTAAGTGCGAGGCTGACCGCCTTAATGAAGCACATATGAATCCAAAATATGATTCAAGATCGAAATAGACACAATGTGAGAACAAAAGATTAAAAGAAAAACAAAAAATATAGATTCAACAAAAAACGGAATTGAAACTTAGAAATGCCCAAATCCCAAATTCTACCCAACAACCCTAATCAACCCAAGATTCTCATTCGATTTTTTTTCATGTGAGCACATATTGTTTCCTGATTATTTATAGGAAAACGTATTTTTTTTCTCTTTCAGATTTTAAGTAATATCCTTGACTTATAAATATAATTTGGTGAAAGATTTAAAAAATAAAACAAAAAATGAAAATATTTAGATTAATTTTGAAATGCAGGATTATTGTATATTAATTGTTTATATATATATATACTACCATAAGTATGAATAATTTAGGTTTTGTCCATTTTTCTTCATGCCTATTTTAACTTTATTAAACTAATTAGCAGTCTTATTTAAAATAACAACTCTCTATATCTAATGTAGACTCCCTACTTAAAACAAACTCTATTTCATGCCTATTTTAACCTTATTAAACTAATTTGGAGTCCTAATTAATTTAACTATTTTTTTGTCAACAAATGTCAATTACATCTTAAAATATTAATTAATTTAACTAATTTAGTCATTATCTATATTTTGATAATCATCCACCAAGAGTCAAACATCAAATAAGTAAATAGGTCTTCTTTCAATAGAACATCAATTTAATAGATAATTTAAGTTTCATCCATTTTTCTCCTATTTTAAAAAAAAAACTCTTTATATCTAATTTAAACTCCCTACTTAAAACAAACTCTATTTCTATCTAATTTAGAGTCTTCCACATCTCTCTATATAAGGTTGGTTCACAATGATTTTTCAAATCACAACACCGGATCAATTAAGAATTAAGAAGAAATAGTATTTCAAAAGAACAAATCTTCACCCCTTAAGAGAGTCAAGACATCCAACTCCCAGAGTACAACACCTGATCAATTAAGAATTAAGAAGAGTATTTCGAGAGAAGTTATAAAAAAGAAGTGGTGTACTCAAATCTTCATCAGGTATGATAATAAAAATTCCAGATTTAAATTAAGTTAATTGATGAGACATCTTCATCTGGCCTATAAATCAGTAATTGTAATTGAGTTCCTCTCAGACATCAAACTTGGTGATGTCCGATTTCTTTCATCAATAGAATACTTTCCAAAGAAAAATCCATGTTCTTTAGGTTCAGGCAGAATAGTTGAACACATAATAATCCAACATGGTTGCGTCTTTTCACTTCCAATTCCATGAATGTGTCATTCAAACATTCATCCATTAGCTCTAGAATCTTGTTTTCTTGCCATAGCCTACCAGAATTATAACAACGTTGTTAGTTGTTCAATCATCAACAAACACATAGTACAAACTTTTGTAGCAAAGAAAAATTACATGTCCCAAGAGGTTGTGATAATGATCGTTGTTGCATTCAAATCCTCTGTTCTTTTTTCCACTCACTATCTCTAACAATATCACTCCTATTCCAAAAATGTCAGACTTTACAGAAAAATTCCCAGCAATAGCGTATTCTGGAGCCATGTAGCCACTGCATAAAATTATTAGTAGTAATGTCCGTTTGTAGAATTCTAAAGTATTATTGTTGTGATTTAAAGTAAAACAAAAGAAAAGGCTTACTAATCCTCTGCAAAGATTCTAGCTAAGCCAAAGTCTGAGATTTTTGGATTCAATTTCCATCAAGTAATATGTTGCTTCTTCAGCTGATTGAATAGAAGCACCAATTAAAGGAGCTAAAGTTGCTTCTTCCGCACGGTTCTTGCTAGAGGAAACACCCACCCCAAACATTCCTGAATTGGGAGGGATTATAGGGCGTGTTTTTTAGAGTGACAATATTTGTGAAAAACTCATGACTGATACAGATCATAACATTGGTAATAAACTGAAGCCCTATTTGATTCTTTGTTTGAATTGAGTTTGTAGGTCAAATAATTGTATTTTTTTAATAGCTAACGCCAACTATAAATGGCGTCAAAGGAAGCTTGCTGGACAAAAAAAAATGCAAATCTTAGTCCTACTAAGAAAAAAAATTATATACACCATGTTTTGCACAATCGTGAAAAGAAGCAAGTAATATGTGATTCAAAAACTCATCCGAATCTAAATAACTCTAAAGATAATACATTTTTTGTCTTTTTCCCTCATTTTAAAAGTTAAAACTTTATATTTTCTTTTTACATTTTATAATCTTTGATATGTTTTAATTTTTATTCTTTTAATGTTGAAGATGGTTATCATCAAAGGAAGGTTGTTAGCGGGAAAAGGAAATATTCAAATCTAAGTACGGGTCAAACGATGGAATATAAGGATACTGCATTAATTTTAGAAGATAATTTTAAAACTTCTTTTAAGTTTGTATTAAAGTAAAATTTTCTTCTAAAATTGAAAATTGTATTTCTTTAGATTTATCTCAATATAAATTTCAATATCAGAAGAACTTAATTGAGTAAAATGCCGAATTGCATTCATTATGGTGCAACAGGATTGGAGTATGAGCCACCCACCTTTTGTTGTGATAATGGGAAAGTTAAACTTGCATTTTCAGAAGTTCCAGAGAAATTGTATGAACTATATACTTTTCAATCAGAAGAGGCTATTGATTTTAGAAAAAATATACATTCATACAACTCTATATTCTAATTCACTTCATTTGGAGTTAAATTGGATAAAGAGCTTGCTTCGAGTACAAGAAATGATTTATCACAATCTTCAAAGTTTGAATCTTAATGAAGACAAACCAGCTTATTTTTAATTATATTTTCATGATACTGAAAATGAGATTGAAAATAGAATGAACCTTAATTCTTATGTATCAAAAGGAATTGTACGAAAACTATCTGAATTACTGGAGGAGAATCCATATGCCAAAATCTTTAGAAGATTAACAGGGTATTCTTCTTTAGATGATGTAGAACTTTGTATTGTAAAAGATGTGAGATTGGATCAGAGAGTTTATAATACTCCAATATCAGATCAAGTTGCAGCTGTTTGGATTGAGGGAAATAATGAAAATGTAGGATTTGAACGAGATATAATTGTTAATGCTCATTTTGGGAATCAATATAGAATAATGCATGATTTTAAATGTTATGATCCTTTGCAATACCCTCTTCTATTTCCAAGAGGTGAATTAGATTGGCACCAAAACATTTATAAAGTTATCACACAAGAACATGTGCATGAAAAGAAACAAGGTACATATGTTTTAATATTTCGATAACCTACATTTTTTAAGACTTAAATAACTTTTAGAAGGATTTAACTTTACTGTATATTTTTCATATACATAAAATTGTAGCAAATGTATCAAATATATTGGATGCTTCTAGACTGACATCAAATTCTACTCCAGAGGAAATTATCTCCCAAGAGTTAGAAGGTATTAAGATTTTTTTTCCTAACCCAATTTTTTTTTATTATATATATTCTATGATTTTGACATTCCATAAGAGATACTTTGGGGCTGGAGAATATAGTTGAAAAATCTCTTACTTATCGAAGAGTTGCCTCTAGTGGATTAATCATCAACTCTCATATCATTCACATATCATAAAACTTAATCAATCAAAATTTTCTACACTGGAATCTAAGAATGATGACATTCAGAGCAACAATCTTAAATAACATTAGAATACTTTTCGACTTGCACATTCTACTATTAAAATTTACTTAAACCTTGGAGATATTAAAGTTCACAAGAAAATCACCAACATATGCTTTGAATGGTTACCTTTAAGTGGTCCTCTGCTCACTATACTTGGAAAGAATGGTAATCCCTGTTGCAAGATGTTAAATATATTAAAAATAAAAGGTTTGTGTAAATTGCAACAATATTACTTAAATGTATTTATAGGTAGTCGAAAAGAAATTTAAAAGAGTAGAAACTAACACATAAACTATGCTCAGAACCTTGAGCATGTATAAAGTAGATGTGGATTGTATGAATAAGTGTGACATTATGATTTGATATTAAAATATGTTCGTATGTAAAAGCTAGATAGAAACACTCTAGATTCACACTTACTTTATAGAAAATTAATAGTTTATGTTCATTCTAATGTTTTCAACCATTGTTTCTTATAATCAGTTATAAAAGGAAATGCAAAAAGAGTCTATTGCAGAGAATACAATTGTTATAAGCTACAAATTAGAAATCCAAGACACTCGACACTATTATTTGCAGGAAGATTGTTGCAACAATATGTAGTGGATAGTTATATAAAATTGGAGACAACAAGATTACATTTTTTTCGTCTGAACCAAGCAAATTTGAGAACTGAATTATACCAAGGGATCATAGATAGTGTTTTTAATGGTGAACTTCATGGTAGTGAAATTGGCAAGAATTCTGCTTCCAGCATTATTTATTGGTGGCCCAAGAGATATGCGACAAAGATATCTTGATGCATTGACATTAGTTCAGATATGGAAAACTTGATCTATTTATCACCATGACTTGCAATCCTAATTGGATTGAGATACAAGAAAATCTTTATGAAGGTCAAAATGCTCAAGATCGTCCGGATTTAGCTGTGAGAGTTTTTCGAGCAAAATTGCATGATTTGAAAGATCAATTATTCAAGAAAGAAATATTTGGAAAAGTTGCTGCACATGTTCATTTAGTCGAATTTCAAAAAAGGGGATTACCACATGCTCATTTACTTATAATTCTAAGGGCTGAATATAAGATTCATACAACTGGCCAGTTTTATAAGTTTGTATGTGCTGAAATTCCTAATGAAGAAAAGAATCCTCGGCTATATGAATTAGTGAAGAAACATATGCTACATGGACCGTGTGGATAAAAAATCCTAAAAAAATTCATGTATGGTGAGAGATAATTGTAAAAGTCACTATCCATGACCATTTTGTGAAAACACTGTACAAGGTAAAGATATTTATCCAATCTATAGAAGACGTAAACATGGGGTGGTTGTTCATGTTTGCAATGCTGAACTTAATAATCAATGGGTGGTTCCTTATAATCTCGATCTATTATTCAGATATAACTATCATATCAATGTTGAGATATGCTCTAGGGTCATAGTTGTTAAGTACTTATACAAATATATTTATAAAGATCATGATAGAGTGGTAGTTAATATGATCCAAAATGATGGTGAGGATGTGATCGATGAAATCAAACAATTCCAAGATGCAAGATGAGTGTCGGCACATGAGGCATTATGGAGAATTTTTGAATTCAATTTAAATAAGATTTACCCTACAATTTTCAACTTACAACTTCATTTGCCAAACAAACATCTTGTCACCTATTGAAATAATCAAAATTTGGAAAAATTATTGACAAATGATTATGCTTCAAAGACGATGCTCACACAAAAATTTTCAATGTGTGCACAATGTGATAATGCCAAAAAATATCTATATAAAGAATTTTTAGAGCATTATATGTGGGATAGACAAAACAAATGTTGGAGCGACAAAAAAAAGAGAGGTGATTGGACGTATTAGTTCGGTAAATCCAACAGAAGGAGAAAGATATTATCTTCGATTACTTTTGAATCATGTGAGAGGTCCAACATCTTTTGAGTATTTGTTGATAGTAGATGACGTTCGTTGTTCAACTTTTAAAGAATTTGCATAAAAAAGATGATTACTTGAAGCAGATCAAAGTATTTTTCAATGTTTAAATGAAGCAATTACATTTCAAATGCCACAAGAGTTCCGAAGACTTTTGCAATAATATTGGTATTTTGTGCACCAACAGATGTAAAAGCTTTATGTGATACATATTTCAATGAAATGTTCGAAGATTTCAAAAAAGATGAAGACACATCGACATCTTATCAAGCAGCGAAAACCTTGTAAAGCATTAATTTTTTTTTGGAGAGTATGGAAAAAAGTATAAATTCATATGATCTACCAAACATTACTATGGAAATTGACGGTATAGAAGATGAACATGGAACAAAATTATGAGAAGAAATGTCTATTAAAATTCCTCTTAAAGATGAAGAAGAAGAAGCTAAATCAAAGTTGAATGTTGATCAATATATGACCTTTGCTCTCATATTAGAAGCCATTGAGAAAAGAAATGAGGGGTTTTTCTTTATTGATGGACCAGGAGGGACTGGTAGGACATTTTTATACCGTGCATTGTTAGCTCATCTTATATCAAAAAATGAAATAGCTATTGCGACTGCCATATCTGGAGTAATAGCCATATTGATGCCAGAAGCAAGAACATCACATTCACGATTCAAGATACCAATAAATGTAGAAGAAAGCAATAGATGCTCCATTTCCAAACAAAGTGGAGCCACAGAATTATTGTGAAAAGCAAATTTGATTTTATGTGATGAAACTCCAATGGCAAAATGATAGGCAATTGAAAATGTAAATACATTACTAAAGGATGTTACTAGAAACAATAAAGACTTCAGTGGAAAAATGATAGTTTTTGGAGGAGATTTTAGACAAGTTTTACTCGTTGTCCCAAAGGCAACAATTTTACAAACAATTTCCGCTAGCATGGTCGATCATATTTTGAGATTGAGATATGCATGGATGAATATTTGTCGATATTTTTCTTTGATTTGTTTTTGAGATATGCATGGAAGAATATTTGTCAATATTTTCCAATATATTTTGTATTGTTGGTAAGGTTGTTTCTTGTTCCTAAATTAAAGGATCCGATCCAATATTGAAGAGATCTTCATTCTTTGTAGTTGTACATATATATGGGGTATATCCCATTTTCGTTTTCAGTTAAGAAATATGGAGAAAAATATTTTCTCAAACTTCTCTTCTTGTGTCGAATTTATCATGGCATCAGAGCAGGTTGTCAGGGAAAACGCCAAGAAATCCTTAAGAAAACTCACTCTGATGCAATCTCAATCAAGAACACACACTAGCAAGTTTCTTCCTCACAGATTTAACACAAAACAAGCAAATTGAAAACTAAGAATAAGACACCAAGATGTAACGTGGTTCAGCATAACTTATGCCTACTTCCACGGGTAAATCGGGGTGGGGATCTTTTATTAACTCTGAACAAGAAATCGTTTACAAAACACTCTTAAGAAACCGATCTCTCTTCTTTTTTCTATGACAAAACCTAGCTCTCACAGAAGAAATCTAAAACTTCTATATATGGATACAACTTGGACTACACTTATATATACAACAGAAACAAGACTCAAATAATAAGCCTAACTACCGTAAGCTACACAACAACTGAAACCTTGCAACTCGGCTCCAAAATGAATGGCTGAAAACTGCATGCATGTCCTGTGACTTCCTTCTGTTAAATTGGTTAAGAAATCGTAATATCACCTTTGCGCTTTTATAAGTCATCCCGACTTTGCCTTACACTCCACATTCTATTTACTTAAATTAAAAACGCAGCCTTCTTTAGCAACTTTATAAGTGAAGCATGCCTCTAACTTAAGCAACTCGAATAAAATGTAATATGAAAAAACCGCTTCTTTAAGTGAAGCCCGATTCTTCCATACTTAGCTTCAGCAAACACACAACATGACTTGAGCTATATCTTCCAATCTCCACCTTAGACTCAAGTCAGGTTTGCTGAATTATTCAGTAGCCAATACTTCAAGTGACCTTAGTAGATGCACAGTCAGTCATCCTAATAATCTCCATGCACAACTTGAATTTTGCCACAGGTAAAGCTTTAGTGAAAGCATTTGCTGGATTTATCTTTGAAGGTATTTTCTTGATTTCAACAGCTTGATCTTCTACCTTGTCTCTTATGAAAAACATTCTGACATCTATATGCTTAGTTCTCTCATGATATCCCTGGTGCTTGGATAAATGAGTTGCACTGTTATTATCACAATTAACCACAACACAGCTCTGAATCAGACCAAACTCCCTTAAGATTCCTTTTAACCAAACTACTTCTTTAACAGCTTCAGTTAATGCAATAAACTCTGCCTCAGTAGTGGAAAGAGCCATTACAGGTTGTTGAGTGGTCTTCCAACTCACAGTTATGCCAAATAAGGTAAAAACATACCGTGTCAAAGATCTTCTAGTATCTGCATTCGATGCATAATCTGCATCTACATAGCCAACAATAGGTGCTGAACTTGAACCTTCTTGTGCTCCCTTGAATTTTAGACCAAAACTTACTGATCCATTCAAGTATCTGAACACGCCCTTCACAACTTCCTAGTGAGCTAAGCCCTGATTTGACATATACCTGCCGATCACACTCATTAGATGTGCAAGATCTGGTCTGCAACACACCATAACATACATGGAGCTACCAACTGCATTAGAGTAGGGTATTCTTACCATCATATCTACCTCTTGCTGTGACTTTGGGCATTGCTCTTTGGTCACTTTAACATGTTGTCCAATAGGAGTAGAGCTTGGTTTAGCATGATTCATTTGATATCTTACCAAAATTTTCTTCAAGTAATCAGATTGGCTCAGAAACACTTCTCCTGTGTTTTCATCTCTGAATATGTCCATCCCAAGCATTTTTTTTGCTTTGCCTAAATCCTTCATCTCAAATTCTAATTTCAACAAAGCTTTAATTTCCAGTAAGCCATTAGTAGAGGTGCTTGCAATGAGTATATCATCAACATACAAGAGCAAGAAAGTATGAGTTGAGGCATCATGTTTAAAATATACACAATTATCATACCTGCTTCTTCTGAATTTGTTTCTCAACATGAATTGATCAAATCTAAGGTACCATTGCCTTGGACTTTGCTTTAGTCCATAAAGAGATCTTTTAAGTAAGCAAACCTTGTTATCCTTGTCTGCAACTTGTAAACCTTCTGGAATCTTCATATAGATTTGTTCATTCAATTCACCATGGAGAAATGTTATGGTTATAACCAATTGGTATAGGTGCATACCAAACTGAGCAACCATGGCTAAGAGAATCCTTATAGAACAATGTTTTACCATCGGGGAGAATATCTCATTATAATCTATCCCTTCTTTTTGTAAGAAACCTTTGGCTACAAGCCTTGCTTTAAATCTCACACTACCTCCCTTTGCAGCTTCTATTTTTTTCTTGAAAATCCATTTACATCCAACCAGCTTTTTATGTTTTGGTGTATCAACTATCTCCCAAGTCTTATTCTTTTCAAGAGAGCAAAGTTTCTCTTGAATAACCACTATCCACTTATCCTTTTGCTTGCAACTGACAACATCCAAGTAGTTCTTAGGTTCATGAGAATCAATGTCGTGAGCAACATGTAAAGCAAAGGACACATTATCAACAAAACCAAATCTTGTAGGAGGTTTAATAGTCCTCTTTGGCTTGTCCCTTATTAGCTGATAATTGGTTAAATCATCTTGTTCATTTTCCTGATCACTGTCAGCATTGTCATCTTCCTCAACTTCAGGTTCTTGTACATTTTCACTGGTTTCCAAAGACTCCACCTCAAGTTGAGTATTAGCTCATGTTTCTGCAGTAGTAACACATTGAGCAGTGTCTTTAAGCGGCATTTTAGACTCATCAAACCTTACATCTCTACAGATCAGACATTTTTGGTTATCCTTTTCCAAACACCACAGCTTGTATCCCTTGACACTGGTAGGATAGCCAAGAAAAACACACCTCAAAGCTCTAGGTGCTAACTTGTCTTGCTTGACATGAGCAAAAGCCAAACACCCAAACACTTCAAGTTGGAATAATCAGCCTTGTGACCATGCTATTTCTCTTCTAGGGTCTGAAAGTTTATTACTGATGAAGGACTCCTATTAATGAGGTAAGCTGCAGTAGCCACTGCCTCACCCAAAAGTTTTTGGATAATCCTAGAATAAGAAATTGACAGTAGAGGGAATCAACGATTCTTATTGAGCTGATCAATATGCATCTGACCTTATTTAGAATAGTTTGGTTCATCCTTTTAGCCAATCCATTCTGTTGTGGAGTACCAGGAATTGATTTATGTCTAGCAATCCCCTTTTCTCTATAGAAACTGTTAAATTCAGCAGAGGTGAACTCCAAACCATTATCAGTTCTAAGAAACTTAAGCCTTCTTCTAGATATGTTTTCAGTCTTTGCAAGCCACAACTTAAAGGTCTGGAAAGCTTCATCTTTAGACTTTAATATATATACCCAAACTTTCCTAGTGTAGTCATCAATTAGTAATAGGAAGTAACTCTCTCAATTCCTTGTCTTGACTTTTGTAGGACCCCATAAGTCCGAGTGAATGTAATCTAGAGGGCCTTTGTTGGTGTGCAATCCAGGATTAAAACCAAGTCTCTTAGACCTACAAAGTATGCAATATTCACATAAATCCAATTTTGATATTCTGTCACTTCCAAATACTTTTTGCCTTGCAAGTTCCTGTAAACCCTTCTCACTTATATGCCCTAGTCTTTTATGCCAAAGTAGAGTTCTATCCATCTCCAAAGCTGAATTTGCTTGTGGAAAATAGGTCTTCCCATCTAGGAAATACAACTCATTTACTTTATATCCTCTCATCACAGTGTTAGTTCCCTTTGAAACACTCAAGTAGCCAGCTTCAGCCTGGAATTTGTAGTTTTGGGAGTCCAACATTCCAAGTGATATTAGATTCCTTTTGAGATCAGGAACATATCTCATTTGTAACAAAATTCTTAGCACTCCATCATGCATAATCAAACCAACTGATTATATGTCTTTCACCATACAGGACCTATCATTTTCCAAAAGAACAGATCCACCATCCTGCAGCTTCAAGTCTTGAAACCACTCTTCCTTTGGGCTCATATGAAATGAACACCCTGAGTCTAAAACCCACTCTTCAGTGATGTTGCTTGCAGTGATAGACAACACTTCAGCTGATTCATAACCTGCAGCAGCAGATGTACTAGCTTCAGCAGTCTGATTTGTATGATTTGGTTTGCTCTTTTCTTGATTCTTCTTGAATTGTTTATACTTCATACAATCTTTCTTATAATGGCCAGGTTTGTGACAGTGAAAGTATGTATTGTTTCCAATGTCATCAGTAGATCCTTGAGGTTTCTTATCTTGCTTCTTGACTGATGGTCTTGTGTCTTGTTTCTTGAAGTTCTTCTTCTGTACCTTTTGTCTAATAGCCAACCCTTCTGCAGTTGATTCTTTCTTTCCATCACTGACCTTTGATAATTCCTTAGACTTTAATGCAATTATGACTTCATCTAAGGTAATAGTGTTCAGTCTTCCATGCAAAATTGTATTAGTGAAATTCTCAAGAGACTTAAGCATAGAACTTAAAAGCATGAGAGCCTTGTCTTCTTTAATTAAAGAAACTCTTATATTTTCCAAATCATCAAGAATTTTTAAGAACTCACCAAGCTGGCTAGTTGCTGATTTTTCATCGAGCATCTTATATGCATAAAGCTTCTTCTTCATGTACAGGCGATTTGCAAGAGTTTTGACCATATATAAGTTATCCAACTTATCCCAGATACCCTTAGCAGTGCTTTCCTTTGATACCTCCTTTAAAACCTTGTTTCCAAGGCTGAGAATCAATGTATTATGTGTCTTCTCCAAGATTTGCTGTTTCTCTTCTGCTTTCATGGCTTCAGGGAAAAAAGTTGGACTTTGCAGAGCTATAGCCAAACCTTGTTGGACTAAAAGTGTCTTTATCTTTAATCTCCAAAGCTCGAAATCCCCTTCGTCATTAAACTTCTCTACATCGAATCTTGTAGCTGCCATTTTGATTCCTCAAGCGCTCACTGTTCCCACAAACGATGCCAGTTGTCAGGGAAAATGCCAAGAAATCCTTAAGAAAACTCACTCTGATGCAATCTCAATCAAGAACATACACTAGCAAGTTTCTTCCTCACAGATTTAACACAAAACAAGCAAATCGATAACTAAGAACAAGACACCAAGATATAACATGGTTCGACGTAACTTATGCCTACTTCCATGGGTAAATCGGGGTGGGGATCTTTTATTAACTCTGAACAAGAAATCGTTTACAAAACACTCTCAAGAAATTGATTTCTCTTCTTCTTTCTATGACAAACCCTAGCTCTCATAGAAGAAATCTGAAACTTCTATATATGGATACAAATTGGACTACACTTATATATACAACAGAAACAAGACTCCAATAATAAGCTAAAAATGGTTAAGAAATCGTAATATCACCTTTGCGCTTTTATAAGTCATCACGACTTTGCCTTACACTGCACATTCTATTTACTTGAATTAAAATGCAGCCTTCTTCAGCAACTTTATAAGTGAAGCACGCCTCTGACTTAAGCAACTCGAATAAAACGTAATATGAAAAAACCGTTCTTTAAGTGAAGCTCGATTCTTCCATACTTAGCTTCAGCAAACACACAACATGACTTGAACTATATCTTTTATAGGTTTAACTAAAGATCTTAAAAATCACTAAAAGCTTCTGTATTTTTTTGGCAAGAACACATCAATAATGAAAAACGGCGATAGTGGTAAAACCGAAACCGGTATTGATGTAAGTTCTTCCTATTTCATTGGTTCGTTTGATAATTTGAGTCACGTTTTATTTCTGATCTTCTTAGCGATGGAAACTACGGAGATTGGTCCGAAGAAATGAGCGATTGCTTATTTGCTAAAAATAAATTTGATTTCGTGGATGGATCCATATCCATGCTACAAGAGGGTTCCTCTGATTTTCTTCCATGAAAATGTTGCAATGCCATGGTCAAAGATTGGTTGATGGTGGTCATGGACAAAGAATTCCGGAGTAGTGTCAAACATGCAAAAACTGCATAAGAGATATGTAGCGATCTTGAAGAATGATTTGGGAAAGAGAACGCACCCAAAGCCTATGAACTCAAGAGAAATCTCACTCACACTCGTCAAGAAAAGCTATCGGTGTTGGCAAAATACACGAAATTGAAAGGAATATAGGATGAAATCAATTCCATTTCAGCGGTGCCGAAGTGTACGTGAGGCAAGTGCATATGCTAATTATCAAAACTTTTTATCGAGAGGATTGAGAAGGAGTGAATCTACGAGTTCCTCATGGGTCTGGATAACACATTCAACACTATCAAGACACAAATACTGAGTATGAAACCACTATCGAGCCTTATGATGATGTATCATTTGGTTACAGAAGACGAGCGGCGATGGTTGATATCGGGTTGGCGAAAGTCGATCGTTGATGGCGTAACATTGCAAACACAGCAACATGAGAACCAGAATCATGGTGGTAGTGACAATACTCTTCCGAGGTGTAACAATTATGGGAAACTTTGGCACACCATCGAGAATTGCTATGAGATAATTGGTTACCCAGAAAAAGGTAAAAGGTCGGGAAAAGTGAAAGAGAATGACAAGAACAAAAATTTTGAGAAGAGGCAGACACCCAGGGTTGTGGCTGTTGATACAGGCTCCACAAACGTGAGTCATTTTCTAGGTTTTTCTGCCGAACAACTAGGACAGTTAAGGGATTTCCTAAACAACAGTGCCGACGTTTCTTCTATAAACATGGCTGGTAAGACTCTTTCTGGTACACCATGGGTGATAGATTTCGGAGCAACGGAACACTTTACACACGAGAAGAGTATTGTTAAATCTTTTATAAATACTAGTACGGAAATACCCGTGAAAATTCCTAATGGGGATAGAATATCGGTTAAGTGTGTTGGTTCTGTTGATTTGCCTAATGGTTTAAGTGTTGAACGTGTATTGCATGTGCCGGAATTTCAATGCAATCTAATCTCAATTAGTTACTCACAAAAGATCTCAACTGTGTGATGATATTCTTCCCTAATTTTTGTACCATGCAAGACTTAGCTTCGAGGAACCTGATTGGAGTGGGTAAGCAGTGTGGTGGTCTATATCTTCTAGAGCTTGTTGATGATAGTCGAAGAGCCTTTTCAGTAACTGTTGATTTTGAAGTGTGGCATAGACGATTGGGACACACATCTAGAATAAAACTTCAAAATATCTTATTTGTTAATAAAGCATTAAATGGTCCTTGTGAACCTTGCATAAGGGTCAAACAAACTAGAACTTATTTCCCTACCAGTTCTATTCAGTCTGTTACTTGTTTTGACTTGATACACTATGATATTTGGGGTGAATACAAAACTGATTCGTTTAGAGGAGCATATTATTTTCTCACTATTGTCGATGATTACAGTCGGGGTGTTTGGGTTTACTTGATGAAGTTTAAATCTGAAGCATGCAAATATATCCAGTCGTTTTGTAATATGGTGAAAAAGCAATTTGGGAAATTTGTGAAACGCATTAGAACTGATAATGGTAGTGAGTTTTAGTCTCATGAAATGATGGATTATTATATATGCAATTTGGAATTGTTCTTGGAACTTCTTGTGTTTACACACCATAGCAAAATGGTATCGTTGAATGAAAGAATAGACATATTCTTGAAATTGCTAGGGACATTTTCAACCCAAATTGTCTATAATGTTTTGGGGTGAATGTGTGTTGACAGTTATTTATGTTATAAATAGACTTCTTTCTAAGGTCGTCCAAAACCGTACTCTATATGAAATTTTATTAGGCAAAAAATGCACTTATGAACACTTGAGAGTTTTTGGATGCCTTGTGTTTGCCAAAGATACAAGAAAGAGAGGAGATAAATTCGATGAAAAGGGGAGGTCATGCATCTTTGTGGGATACCCACATTGGCAAAAGGGTTACAAAGTATACGATATTGAGAACAAAAAGATGTACACTTCTCGCGATGTAAAATTCTATGAAGATGTTTTCCCATTATCATCTCGTGTTGACAAAATTCAAGATAATCGAAACATTTATTGTGATGATACAACTGAACATGATCATCTGGTTGATGGTGGGTGCACCGAAATAGAGTGTGAAGAAAATGAGGACATTTTTGTGGTTGGAGAAGATAATGGGCAGAATGGTACACGGCATAATAGTAGGGTCAGGCGACAACCATCTCACCTTCAAGAGTATAAAGTCGAGTTACCAAGATCTATAGACCATACGCAGCCCACATCCAATCTCATTTTCTCGACGGTACACCCTCTTGCTAATTACATATCTTATGATAAGTTTTCTATTGCTCACAAATGTTTCTTGACTGTCATCAATACTATTGATAAACCAAAATTGTATTCACAAGCAGTCAAGTCTCAATAGTGGTGTGATACAATGAAGAGGAAAATTGATGCGTTAGAAGCAAATGAAATATGGAGCCTAGAATTAGTTGGACGTAAACAATGCATTCTTGCATGGCAACTTGGTTGAGGACGTCTACATGAAAGTTCCACAAGGTTTGTCAAACCAAGAGATGCTAGGGTTTGCAAGTTACGCAAATCTCTTTATGGCCTGTGACGAGCATCGAGAAATTGGTACCATAAGTTTACCAATGCAATTATTAATGTTGGTTTCAAGCAGTCGCATGCGGATCACTCATTGTTCATTTTTAAATAAGGACACATCTACATTGTAATCCTAATATATATGGATGATGTGATTCTTGCTTGCAACAATGCTAAGAAAATTCTGGAGGTCAAGACATCTTGATCGCATGTTTAGTATAAAGGACCTCGGTCTTTTGAAGTACTTATTGGGCATTGAAGGAGCACGATCGGACAAGGGTTATTGTGTTGAGTCAATGTAAATACACCTTTGATATATTAAAGGATTGTGGCATAGAGCGTTGCTGTCCTGCTCGTTCCCCATGGAGCAAAATGCTAGCTTACTCTTGATGAAAATTGAGTGGTTATGGACGAATTGCAGTACTGCCGTCTTGTTGGGAGACTTCTCTATCTCACGGTAACACGGCCAGATATCTTGTACGCTATAAACATGTTAAGTCAGTTCATGTTGTCACGTCGACAATCCCACATGGATGCTGCTCTACGAGTCATCCGCTACCTCAAGGGAACACCTAGGCAAGGCTTGTATTTACCTGCTACTGGAAGTTTAAGTCTTGTTGCATACTGTGATTCAGATTGGGAGGTTGCCCGATGATGCGGCGTTCCAGAACTGGTTAATTTATCTCGGTAGGAGAATCGCCTATTTCTTGGTGCAAAAAACACAGACCATGGTCTCTCGATCATCTGCCGAAGCTGAGTATCGTGCAATGGCTGACACCGTTAGTGAACTCTTGTGGCTTCGTTGGTTGATGACTGACTTCGAAGCACAACAAATAGAGCCCACTCCACTTTACTGTGACAATCAGGCCACACGGCATATTGTAAATAATCTGGTTTATCATGAAAGAACGAAACATGTGGAAATGGACTTTTACTTTGTTCGGAAATGTGTTGAGTCTAAGGATATCGAGCCTCGACAAATATCCACTTCTAATCAGATTGCAGATGTTTTCACTAAAGTACTTGGTTCGGACCAATTTCGACGACTTATTGGCAAGTTGGGGGTTCACGATCTTCACTGTCCACCTTGAGGGGAGTATTGAGATTGAGATATGCATGGAAGAATATTTGTTGATATTTTCCTTTGATTTGTTTCTGAGATATGAATGGAAGAATATTTGTCGATATTTTTCAATATCTTTTGTATTATTGGTATGGTTGTTTCCTGTTCCTAAATTAAAGAATCCGATCCAATATTGAAGGATCCTTCTTCTTTGTAGTTACACATATATGGGGTATATCCCATTTCCGTTTCAATTAAGAAAGATGGAGAAAAACATTTTCTCAAACTCTCTTCTTGTGTCGAATTTATCAATGAGAGCTATAAAAGATCCTAAGTTCAGTGAATTTTTGCTACGAGTTGGTGATGGAGAGGAACCAACAAATGAGGAAGGAAATATCTCAATTTCAAAAGAAATGATCATTGAGTATGATAATGAAGAAGATTCTGTACAACGACTCATATGTGCTATTTTCCCAAACTTATAGAAGAATGCAAAATCAGTGAACTATATGATAGAGCGGGCCATATTAACCACGAAAAATGAAGAAGTTGATAAATTGAATGATAAGATGATATCTGTATCCCCGGAAGATCCAAAAACTTTCAATAGTTTTGATGTGGCAATTGATGAAACAGATAATCATTATGGGGAGGAACTTTTAAATTCTTTGACTTCGAATGGTTTACCTCCTCATAAACTGGTGTTGAAGAGAAATTGCCCAATAATTATTTTAAGGGATTTGGATCCTTCAAATGGTTTGTTTAATGGCACAAGAATGATTTGCAAAATTTTTAGGAATTATATAATTGATGCTGAAATTATTTTTGGATAACATATTGGGAAACATGTGTTAATTCCTAAAATACCCTTATCACCTGCAAAAAAATAAAATGAAGGGTATCCATTCCAATTTAGGCGTAAACAATTCCCCGTAAAGCTATGTTTTGTGATGACAATCAACAAAGCCCAAGGACAAAATCACGAAGAAAGAAGACTAAAATAGAAAAGAAAACTAAGCTAGAAAAGAAGATCAAGCAAGAAAGATATAGTTAGAAGTTTCGTTTTAGAATTTCGCTACTTATTATTCTTTTGATTTTATTTATTAATTTCTATATTTTAATTTTTTAGGATTAAAGAAACTTGAATTTTTTAATCTAATGCAAAAAATTATTTTCCCTTTTTATAACGACCCATAAACCTATATTTTTTGTGTCGATTTCATATTGTATTACACTTATACCTTACTATATATAATTTCCACAATTTATTGAATTTTTTCTTAATAAATTATTGATGTTAAAATTCCTATATTAAATTTCCAAACAAAAAAAAAACTTAAAATAATCAAATATTAAATAATTTAAATATACTTCAACACAATACTAAAGATAAAGATAAGCAAATGAAGGATAAAAGAACCATGAAATGAACAGAAAAATAGGTCTTTCTACGTGCAACGTACGTGTTCTACACTAGTATATATATATATATATATATATATATATATATATATACCAATTTCATATATACGTATTTTTTTTATAATATATCCAATTTTAAAAAATTGTATTTTTTCCTTTTTCATATATATATGAGAATTCGACATATCAATTATGCAATTATATATTTGAGTGAAATATTATAAAAGGGGTTGAAGAATATCACCGGTCTTTCAAACAAATCAAAAAACGCCAATATAATATTTAAGGTGAGATGTGAGATATGTGCCATGTTTTTCAAAGCAAAACATTGCTATTGCCACAATTTCCTTCCAAAATATTCTCTTACGAGATAATATCACATATCTGTTTTGACTTGATCTGAATGAATGTTCGAAAAGTGCTGTAGTATAAATAAAAACTACATTAATTAACAAGTTTTATTAAAAGAAAACAGAAAACAATCAGGGGGATCAAATGCACAACTTATTTACTATTCATATCTTCTTTTATATACACAATCATAATCAGATCAACTGCAAATTAAATCAAGACAAATT
Source organism: Scutellaria barbata (assembly GCA_028654395.1). NCBI lineage: Eukaryota > Viridiplantae > Streptophyta > Magnoliopsida > Lamiales > Lamiaceae > Scutellaria > Scutellaria barbata. The sequence goes on along the minus strand of CM053649.1, from coordinate 5,911,267 downwards.
CCCACTAAAAAACAAACATAAGCAAAACAAAACAACAGATTCAAATAGAAACACCAAAACCTTTTACAAAAAACTAAGCCAAATCTGCATAGCCAAAAGGCTACACTACTCAGCAGCATTAGCATTAGCAGCTGTGATACTGATTATGTATTCAATCTCCTCTGTCACCTCTTTCATTGAAGGCCTATTTTGCCGTCGTTCCTCCAAACAGCTGACTGCCAGAAACCCTAACGCCTTCATCGTTTCCAACTCCAATGAGTTCACACCCTCCTTCAACATCGGATCCACACTGTCCATTATTCTCTCCTCATCCACCAACCTCTTCATATAAACCGCCAAGTTCACATCATCCGGAGCCCTATTAAAGTCTATGGCTTTCTGAGATGTCAATAGCTCCAATAGCACGACTCCAAAGCTATAAACGTCGCTTTTATCTGTTAGCTGATAGTTCCTGTAGTACTCGGGATCAAGGTACCCAAGGGTGCCCTGAGCACAAGTAGATACATGGCTAAGATCAGTATGAGCCAAACGAGACAACCCAAAATCCGCAACCTTTCCATTGAGTTTCTCGTCGAGCAAGATGTTGCTTGACTTCACGTCACGATGATAGATCGGAGGCACCGCCGAGAAGTGAAGATAAGATAGTCCCTCGGCAGTTGCTCGCGCAATGTTAAGCCTCCGATCCCAAGAAAGAAGTCCTCTGTTCTCGCGCTGTAAATGCTCCAAGAGGTTTCCGTTGGAAATGTACTCGTAAACGAGCACCGGTTGTTCAAGCTCAACACAACAACCGAGCAGGCGAACGAGGCTCTTGTGGTTGACTTGACAAAGTATACGGACTTCGTTCAGAACTTGGTCTGTGCCTTTGGTGTTGCCTAGCTTCGCGCATTTCACTGCAACCGTGGTTCCATCTTCTAGAATGCCTTTGTAGACTTCACCATAGCCCCCGGCTCCAAGAAGGCGATCCTTAGCAAAGCTATTTGTTGCCTTCTTTAATTCTTTTCCGGTGAAGATTTTAGCCGTTTTTCCACCACCAGCATTGAGGATCTCTTCACGCTCTCGTTTGAGGCGTTCCTGCTCTTGCTTGATGCGTTGATGGCGCTTGTAGAAGAAGAGTCCGATCAATGCTGATATGAGTGCTACGCCAAGGCCTACGGTTAAACCTGCGTTTATAGATAACAACCTCCTCTTAATTATTAGCAACAAATGTACAAATGTTGAAGAAATCCCTTCTATATATGGCTAGCATTGCAATGCTTCTTTAATTGTTGAATATGAAGCTTGGTAATCCAATCCGACTATATTTGTTGCATTATTTTTCTCATGAAACTATGCATGGTAATAAAAGAATACATTACTTGCTACACACCTAACTTGAAATTAATGCTCAAATAAAATGCAAAACTGAAATAAATAAATTAATTAAAAAGAAAATCTGGAGTAGCATTTGAGTAAAGAAGAACACGTTATACAAGAAAAAATCAAAATGGAGGTTGTTTAATCAGAACTTATAAGTCTCCCACTTTTATTGACTTTTTGGTTCATAAATTCAACTTGTCAAATATTTAAGGACATGACACCAAAATAACGTGATACACATCCAGAAGATTTTTAAGTAAACGCTAATTAATCTTTTTTCTCTTTCATGCAAGTAATGTGTTGCACTACAAGAAGAAAAGTTTCCTAGCGCTAACAAAAATATTATCGGAAAAATATTGATAGTTGTCCGAAAAATATTTTTTGACACCTTCTCTAAATTATTATCCTAAAGTCTTCTTGCAAATAATTTTTTTGCAACGATATTGTTATCACTAATATATTAGAAACAACATCATGTTGTCTCAAATAGTGTTTTTTAATTATTTTTCATGATAACTTGTTATCAATTTATATGATTAATTTTTCAACTTTTTCGTGACAATTTTTATTGTCGCAAATAATCTCATTATAAATAATCATTTTTGTTGTGGTATTGGTAATTAGTATTTACCATAAAACATTAAAGAAGACAAACAATCAAAAAAAAAAAAAAAACCTTAGAAATTCAGTTTGAGATTGATCTCTAATGATTTTTTATCAAAACCAGTTAAGAAAGTAAAACAACTTGAGATTGATAAATAAAAATAGGAAAAAATTATCTTCATCTACGAGTCTCAAATTAAATGATATATAAAAATGAGTATTGAAAATCTACATATAATGAATGTATTTAAATATGACCAGATTAGCTTTTTTATCAAACTCGTTAATCCGTGTGCAAAAATCTTTTAAGGTTTATTTTGAAATGAAAGCAATACTATGACAAACTTCACCACTTAATATCCGAACTTTGATATACTAATGAAAAACTTATAATTCCAGCTAACTATGGAATCCAAGTCAAAGAAATCTGCCTAATCAAATATTAAATCTCAATTATTGTCAACAAAGTTTTAAAAGAAAAACATAAATTAGTTGAATGTTAAATGTGACAAGAATAAAAGGAAAAGGGATTACAAATAAACAATAGCAGTTACCTGTTATAAGCGCAGTTCTATCTTTGCCACAACCATCTGGATCCCTGCACTCTGCACATCAGAATTCATCTACCATGGTTAGGATAAATCAAGAGTTAAAAAACCATGGTTAATGATTTGACAAGAAAACTGACCTGAAGCGCAGACTCCACCAACCGGGTCCCACTGCAAACCCGAATTGCACAAGCACTTACTAACTACAGTACCATTGGAGCTCCGATCCGGTAGACACGTGGAACCCGACCCGCAATCGGCCTGCCTCGAACAGCTCGGCTCCGGCGGCAACAGCCACAGCAACTCAACCCCGGGCAACGGCCACTGGCTGACGGGCAGCCCAGCGTCCAAGTTCACGAAACTCCTGTACGCGCGGCACCCGTCCGGCCGCACGCGTATCCTGTACGCCGTCGTGGACCCGCCGGCGCGGAACGCGCAGCACGGCGTGTTCCTGCACGCGCTTCCGGGGGAGTTGGTGGCGTTGCTGTACACATGGCAGAGGCTGGAGGAGGTGCAGTTGAGCGGGGAGTTGAGGATGGAGTCTGTGCAGTTGAGGTAGAATATGGTGTTGCTGCTGGTGATGTTGAAGGGCGCGGAGGGGCTGAGCTGGAGGCCGTTGGTGGGGAAATCGGCTGCGACGCAGGTGTTGGGGACGAACGATGAGGGCGCGACAACTAGGCGCTGGGTGGCGGAGGAAATGGAGGTGATTGGGTAGGTGTTGTTGGAGGAGTCGAAGAGCAATGCGCCGCCGGAGCAGCGGATTTTGTACGACTGGTCTCCGCAGGTGGAGGCGGTGCTGAGGGGGTAGGGGACGGGGGTGGAGCCGCACGGGGGGCAGGGAGGGAGGGAGTGTGCGCACACGGCGTAAGTTAGTAGCACCGCCGCGAGTAGGAGGAGTGGTCGGGCCATGATGGTAGAGGTTGATGAGTATAATTAATTGGAATTGAAAGAGGAGGGGGTTTTATAAATAAGGCCATGTTTGGTTGGTGTGAAAAGAGGATTATTTATTTCCATGTGCAATATTTCATTTTCTTTATAACGTTAAATTGACTTTTTTGGGCAATGTTTGAAATTTCGGATTTGAATCCATCATTATCCGACGATTGGTGGGGCTGGAAATCGGAAAGGAAATGGAGTTATAATTGATAAAAGTCTGCGTTTTTCCAGGATACAAAAAAAAAAAAAAAAAAAAAGGAAGAAGACCAGTCTTTAATTAATTATTTTGGAAAGAGACACTCTTCATACAATGTTTAATAAATTTCGTATTAGCTAGTTTATACATATAATTTGTAAGATAAGTTTCAATATTCTCTAACCCAAAGCTTATTTATTAATGTTTTATTTATTTATTTTTTAAATATTTCAATATTGAATATCTTTATATGTTTGTATATCTATATATAAAATAACGATCACACATGTGCTACATGACAAACCTACAATTTTTTATATTAATTTATTTTCTTTTTTTTACAAATAAAATCTATAAATAAATAGAATTTTATAACTAGCTAATTAATATGATTATTTAATGATATTAAATTTAATTTTGAAATAATATAGAAATTTTAACTAAATTTAAAATAACACATTTTAGACTTCAAATATGAAAATCATTTATAGATATGATTTTTTTTTAATATAAAACATTTAGAGAAAAAAAATACATAAATAAAAAAGTAAAAAATAAATAAATAAGCAAAAGATAAATAAAAAAGAGTTGATTAAAAATGATTATTCAAACTTTTCATACATGTTAATTAATGAAACTTAATCATTTTAGCAAATATGTGTTTTAAATAAACTATGAAATGTTTTTGAAATTTTTTTATTTTAATTTTTATCATTTAATTGAAAAGAAAATCTGATGGTTAATTTTAAACTTAAGCAATATAATCAAAATAAAAAATGATGGACGAGTTGGAAAATATAATATGCATAACAATATATATGTTTTCTAAATAAAAACAAAAAAATATTTAATTTATATTTCTTTACAAATGCAACATATTTTAACAATTAAACAATATATTAATCAGATAATATTGAATTTAGTAATAAATTAGAAGATGTGTATTACATAAAATCATAAATATATTTTTTGATATTTACATTTTTATAATTTACGAAGTCTAATAAAGTTTTAATCTCGTGTATTACACGGGCTTATAATAGTAGTTTATATATATATATATATATATGACACCTATTAATTTTTCTAATTATGCTACACTACCAATTGTGGGTACAGTAATATGTATCCACAATTGATGTGTCAGATATCTAATATTAAATTTTACTTTCTATATAATAAAGGGATGAGATCATTACGTGACATCAGTTGGCATATTAACAGTTGTCCATGATGGATCAGATAGCATTTTTTCCTAATTAATAGGTTAAATGTATTTTGAAATCTCCAAATTTTTGTAGTTATTTTAGATAAACTTTCATACATTTAATATGTTATATTAAGCTCTTAAAGCATTTATATATACTATACTAATAGCAGGACAGTTGGGAATAATTATAAGAATGTCATTTTCTCACTCAAACTGTTCTGCAATAAATGTTGTATATATTTTTTTATTAATTGTTTTGTTAATTTTCAAGAATAATTATTACATATAATATAAAAGATATTTTTGATAGGATGAAATGTAATAGATTTTGATGAGACAAAACGTGTAATAGATTAGAACTTTAGCTATCTGGATAAGTTTTAAATGTAATTATGCTAAGGCAAGGATGCTGGAAGGACTTGAAGATTCTGCCAAGCAGCCAGAAAGCCGAAGTCCCTGCTACCTGCATACTGTATCAAGCAACCAGCAAGCAAAACTTGAAGAGGATGCTACAAGGAGCCTGGAAGATAGTCAAGGAAGCTGACTTACTCGAAGAGGATACTACCAGTTTCATCAGAGTCAGTGCAACCTGACTAGCCAGTAGAGTCACTCCAGTTCTAACAAATCAGAATCTGCCATGTGTGATAAAGCAGCAAGGACACAGTACAAGCAGTCTGCAGAATGAAGTTGCGCAGACAAAGGACAAGCGTTTGCAGAACAGAATGAAGGCATTTCAGAACAGGTGTCAGAAGATCGGCAGAACCAATCAGAAAGAGACACCTCATCATGCAAAGGACTGTCTTCCCAACAGGCAGAAAACTACCTGATGCCTATATATAGGAGTCTGATTTACAAAAAAAAGAGATACAACGATTATATACAACCAAGAGAGAACTAAGAAGCAAATAGACGCACAAGCTTACACTCTCAAGTTAATCAGACTGAGCAAGCAGCAAGCCAGCTACCTTTGTGATCTTCTGACGTTCAAGGAGCTTGCTGCATTTGATTATGTTTTAAACCTCTTACTTTATTCTAAGTCTGATAGGAGTCGCTTAGGCAGGAGTTGAAACTGCTAAGTTGTAATCTCTCTGAAGAACAGAAAGGATCCTGTGTGGGTCGGTTAACCTGTGTGGAGATCCTGTGTGGGTCGATAGTTGGTCACTGTGCAGCTACCTGTGTGGATAGAGCTGACAGTTTGTTTAGAGTTTAGTTTGTGTTAGCTGAGTCTATTGTAAATCAAACTAGCTTTAACAAAGTTCCTCCTTGTGAAGGAGTAGAGATGACGTAGAGGGATTACTCCACCCTTGAACCTCTATAAGCTCGCTTGTGTCTTTCATAGCTTTTTATCTATCTATCTGCATCTGAGCATACTGCATTAAAAGCGCGTTTCGAAAAACATAAGTATTTCTGCTGTGCATTACATTCTCTGACTAAGTCCTGAGGTCACTGCCTGAGCAGGAACCTGTCGAGCAGTAAGCTTACTAGCTACCTGTTCATCAGGGACTTAATATTTCTTGGAGTAAAAGTTGAAAATTTGATAAGGTTAATTCACCCCCCCTCTTAACCTTATACCACTGGGGCCAACAATTTTTTATTGTATCAATACTTACTTTAGAGGATTTTAAGACATTTTTTATTATCAATGCTTACTTTTGAGGATTCCAAAATATTTTTATTGTATCGATGCTTACTTTTGAGAATTCCAAGACATTTTTTATTGTATCAATGTTTACTTTTGAGGATTCCAATATATTTTTATTGTATCAATGCTTACTTTTGAGGATTCTAAGACATTATTTTTCCAAGACATTTTTTATTATATAAATGCTTACTTTTGAGAATTTCAAGACATTTTTATTGCATTAATGCTTACTTTTGAGGATTTCAAGACATTTTTTATTGCATCAATGCTTACTTTATATTACATATTAATTATCCAATAAAAAATTGATTTGATAAAAAATATATTAATAAATAAAATGTGTGTTCTTGATTTTTGAATTTGGCTTCCTATTCAATCCACTTTTGTTGATTCTTTTTCAAGATATTAATGTGTATATATATACAAGCAAAACTCATTTTTAAGACCTTAAAACTTGAGAAACCCAAAATTAGAATACAATTTTAAATAATTTCTCTAATTTTTAGATAGTACAGAGTTGAATACAATCTTATTCGATAAGATTGGAAGATGCATATAAGTTATGTTAAACAAAGATGTTTTGTTGAGGAGACATAGAAAGGAAAAAAAAAGAGAAAAAAGAAATAAAGAAAACCATCGATCTCTTGAAATGAGAAGAGAGAAAGAAAAACAAGAAGAAAAATATGCAAACTTAAAATATGGAGATGGAAAAACATCCACCACACTTTAATCCATATCTTTATGTCTCTTTCAATATATATTTTCATCTATCTCTTTATATATATCTTTAAGTATATATATGTACATGTATGAAATAATATAATTTTTTTCAAGAGAAGATAACAGGAAGAAGAAATGAAAGGAAAAGGAAAGAAGAAGAGAAAGGTTAGATCTGGAGAGTGGGCGAGACTGAAGGTGGAGATAGTGGTTGTACGATCGATGTGAAAGTGATGGGACGCTGAGAATGATTAGAGATGATAGTTGTTTATAATACTACTATAAATGTTGTTTATATGAGAATTTTTAATAATTTGTAATATGTTATGAAATTTATTATGTTACATCTTTTGATGGATTTGATGTATGATTTGGAAACAATAATTTAATTTAGTTGTTTATGTTGTTATTTAATAGTGTGTATATATATATATATTAATGTTTAATAGTTGTATTCAATATTGATGTGTTGTGTATTTATAAATTTAATTTAATTATATTAAAATTATTTTGTTATATAACAATACGCGCAACGTGCGAGTACATTGCTAGTCTATACTATACTAATAACAGGACAGTTGAGAATAATTACAAGAATGCCATTTTCCCGCCCAAACTGTCCTGCAATAAATATTATATATATATTTTTTATTAATTGTTTTGTTAATTAATTTCCAAGAATAATTATTACATATAATATAAAAGATATTTTTTATTGCATGAATGCTTACTTTTGAGGATTTCAAGACATTTTTTTATTGTATCAATGCTTACTTTTGAGGATTCCAAAATATTTTTATTGTATCAATGCTTACTTTTGAAGATTTCAAGACATTTTTTATTATATTAATGCTTACTTTTGAAAATTTCAAAACATTTTTTATTATATCAATGCTTCCAAGACATTTTTATTGTATCAATGTTTACTTTTGAGAATTTCAAGATATTTTTTATTGTATCAATGCTTACTTTTGAGAATTTCAAGACATTTTTTATTGTATCAATGCTTACTTTTGAGGATTTCAAGACATTTTTATTATATCAATGCTTACTTTTGAAGATTCCAAGACATTTTTATTATATTAATGCTTACTTTTAAGAATTTCAAGATATTTTTATTGTATCAATGTTTACTTTTGAGAATTTCAAGATATTTTCTATTGTATCAATGCTTACTATTGAGAATTCTAAAACATTTTTTTTATATCAATTCTTACTTTTGAGAATTTCAAGACATTTTTATTATATTAATGTTTACTATTGAGAATTTCAATATATTTTTTATTACATTAATGTTTACTTTTGAGGATTCCAAGACATTTTTTATTGCATCAATATTTATTTTTTAGGATTCCAATATATTACATATTAATTATCCAATAAAAAATTGATTTGATAAAAAATATTTTAATAAATTAAATGTGTGTTCTTGATTTTTGAATTTGGCTTCCTATTCAATCCACTTTTGTTGCTTCTTCTTCAAGATATTGATGTGTATATATATAAGCAAAACTCATTTTTAAGACCTTAAAACTTGAGAAACCCAAAATTAGAATACAATTTTAAATAATTTCTCTAATTTTTAGATAGTACAAAGTTGAATACAATCTTATTCGATAAGATTGGAAGAGGCATATAAGTTTTGTTAAACAAAGATGTTTTGTTGAGCAGACATAGAAAGGAAAAAAAAAAGAGAAAAAAGAAATTGAAAGAGGCATATAAGCATTGTTAAACAAAGATGTTTTGTTGAGGAGATATAGAAAGGAAAAAAAAGAGAAAAAAGAAAATTGTCGATCTCTTGAAAGGAGAAGAGAGAAAGAAAAACAATAAGAAAAAAATACGCAAACTTAAAATATGGAGATGAAAAAACATCCACCATACTCTAATCTATATAATATAAATTTTTTCAAGAGAAGATAATAGGAAGAAGAAATGAAAGGAAAAGGAAAGAAGAAGGGGAAGACGGTTTGAGTTGATGGATCAGATCTGGAGAGTGGGCGGGACTGAAGGTAGAGATAGTGGTTTCGCGATTCATATGAAAGTGATAGCGCACTGAATATGATTAGAGATGATGACAAATGGTATATTGTTTATAATACTACCATAAATGTTGTTTATAAAGAAGTTTTTAATAATTTATAGTATGTTGTGAAATTTATTATGTTACATCTTTTGATGGATCTGATGTATGATTTGGAAATAATGATTTAATTTAGTTGTTTATGTTGTTATTTAATAGTGTATATATATACATTAATGTTTAATAGTTGTATTCAATACTGATGTGTTGTATATTTATAAATTTAATTTAATTATATTAAAATTATTTCGTTATATAACAATACGCGCAACGCGCGGGTACACTGCTAGTTTCTACTAATATTGGGAACTTTTTAGGGACTAAAGATAGTAAAAATAAAATAAGTTCCACAACTCAATAAAAACAATATACTAGAAGTGCCCCGCCGGTTCAGAAAATCGGAACCGGGCCGGTTCGAATCGGCGGTCAACGATTCCGAACCGGAATCGTAACCGTATGTATTAAGGTTCGGTTTCGATTCGAGCATTTCAAAAACCGGTAAACGGTGGTTCGAACCACCGATTTTTGATTTTTTTTATTTTTTTATTTTGGAAAGTGTCACGTGGACGACTGAGATCGCTTGACCATTGATGATCAACTGTTAAGATTAGAGTACCGTTGGAACCGCCGGTTCGAACCGGCGTGTATAATTCTTTCATTTATTTATACTTAGTTGTAACTTGTAATTTTTTTTAACTTCAATATTGATGTATAATGGTAATATATTGAGAGTTGTAACTTGTAATTTATTTTTTCATTCATCATTGTAATTGTAATATATTCAATTTTTAAATTTGTAATAACTATTGAGTTTTATTTTTTAACTTGTGACTTGTTATTTTTTTCCCTCATTTCATTTTAATTTCAATCTATCTTGTGCATTTTGTTAATTAAAAGTTTATGTTATGATGAAATAAATAAACGAAAATGCAAAAAAAAAAAAAAAATTTCAAAACCGATCAAACATAGCACGGTTCAAACCGCCGGTTCCGGTTAACCGCCGGTTTCAAAAAAAAAAAAAGGGAAAACCGACGGTTCTAACCGCCGGTTTCCAAATCGGAATCGGAACCACCATGGTTCGGTTCCGGTTTGAGTGTCTCGATCCCAAAAACCGCCGGTTCCGAACCGACAAACCGGAATCGGAACCGGCGAGGCATGTTTACAATATACACATAAATTTGTGTAATATATAAAACGTCCAATGCGAATAAAAAAAAAATTACAGGCTTAAAAATATATGTTCTATTGTTACCAATTACAGGCTCAATAAAATTTAATAATTGAATACAATAAAACATGAAGACTCAAGTTTAGAAATACTTGTTGCCATGTATTGAAAAAAACAAAAAACAGAATTGTTTTTCTACTTTCAGTTAAGTGCAAACTTAATATTATTTACAGTAGGGAGTGATTTAGGGGGTGTGGTCGCCCTCATGGACTTTCACCCCTTCGTGAGCAAGCGAATCACAATTACAGGGATTTGGAAGCATATCGATAGATGGATACAACAAATTATTTTCTCTATTGTAAACGACAATGGAAAAAGTGAATAAAAGAGTGGAAGTCGCTTGTTTTTTTAAACGTAATTTTTTTTAAATTTTTTTTATTTTTATTATTAATTTATAGGGTCATTCTATAGTATACCAGTGGTATTAATACACCAGTGGCCTTAACCATTAGATCTTCCATCATTGCATCTTGACCCTTCATTTTCAATTTACCTTTTTTACCTTACTTCAAAAGTTACTGCAGTAAATTATAAAAATTCCCCCAAATAGTCTAATTTCACAAGATAATGAGTCTATATCCACCTTCTCCAATAATTATATTTATCCATCAATAACAACCATAAAAACACAATTAAATCTTTTTGTATTATAGAGCATGTGATGACGAATCATTTGAAACCCATATTCGATATGTTATATTTTGTGTAGATGTAATTCTCTTATTAACAAAATTGTTATGAACATAACTGTAATATCCAAATTTTCGTCTAATTAATTTACCTGAAAAAAAAATCTAATTAAACACCATAATGACACCTCATATTAAATTAAGTACACATGTCATCTAATTGGAAAAAGAAGATATATGTTGGGCAGGGGAGATGCAAGTTGAGAATTAGCACATAGGAGTAGGTGGTTTGTGGAAAAGAAGAATAAGAAAAAAAAAATTCTTTCTCCTCTCCCGTCACTCTCTGCAAACAATGCTGCCACCTTCACCGCTGCTTCTCCAATCGTCGCCGGCCAACGTTTTCCGGCAAAGTAAACCGATTACTTTAAAGTTCTCGTCGAGCCAGTCACAACTACGATCTCGGAATTTGAATCGGCCACTTTCTCCACCGCGTACGATCGTGGGAAGAGACGACAACTCCGTCGATGTTTGTCCGATAAAGTAATCGGACCCACCCATATGTAGTACTCACTGAGCTCATCTCAAGTACGGTCTCGATTTTTGACTCGGTCGCCGTCTTCGCCACGAATAGCCACGGAAAAGGGGAATACAAGCAAAATGCAAGAATACGAGGAAATAAGATCGAAAGTTTTTGACCGATCTTGTCGACTATCCAAGGTGGGGGTAAAATCTTATTTATGTTTTAAGTTGTACAATTTTACAAAAAACTACGTGACTATGTGATTTAAATTCTGTTGTTACGTGACGTCTTTTTAAAGTGAAATGTTTTCACTACATGAATTTTATTCGAGCAAATTATACGACTTCGGAAGTTATTGATTTCAAGAGACAAAAATGAGACTGGTTCCATGAAATGAAAAGACGGGAAATACCCGCATCAAAAGGGTTTCATTAGAAACCAACATATGCTAAAGTTTTCTGTACTTACGTGTTATGTGAGTTATGTGGCCAACGTGAACGTGATTAATGTGCACTATGTGTTTATGTGGAACCACTATGTGATTTTTAACTGCGCATGTGCCTTCACGCCAAGTAGGGTATTCCAGCGGGGTATTCTTCGGAAACCCAGCACGAGGGGGTGTAATAACCCAAATCGGGTCGGCTTGGGGCCCTGATAGGTATTCTTCGGAAACCTATCTAGAGTTCATTGGGACTACTTGGGAGTCCACAACGTGTAATATTTTTATGTTAAGCAAATGTTTTTCATGGCGGTTAAGATCCGCGTTTTCATGACGGCTAAAAACCGTAAACAAAAAGATGTTATTGAATGATATTATTATGAGTATTCCCGTAGATCAACCCCACTGAGTGTCTTTATACGCTCACCCCTTCTATGTAAAATGTTTTCAGTTTAAAGAGTTTAGGGCGTGGTGCGTGAGCGGTGGATACTGGTAGCCGATGATCACAGGTCGAAGAAAGTTTTAATTTCAAAATATTATATTTCATGAATTTCGTAATGTATATTTCATAACAATTTTCTAGAATTTATCTATTTTTATTTTCTTGAAAGAGTGAATTTTACGCGTGAGTAACGCCTCAGTCAAAGTTTGCCTTAAAAAGGAAATGGGGCGTTACAGGTGGTATCAGAGCAGGTCTATGATTCTGTAGACTTGCTAAAATATTTTTGTTTTCTGAGAAAAAAAAAAATCTCTTGTCGTATTGTGAATTCAATGAGAAATAAAAGTATATCTTTTCTTTGAAAGAAAAATTCTTATTAGCTACCGGCATCTACTTCTAATCTACTGCCCTGCCTTCGATAAGGTATGCTATGTTCAGATGTTTGATTATTCTATGACCTTGAAATTATGTGGAAAAAGAGGTCATATAGGCATTTTCTTATGATTGCTTTAGTGCATGGGTTATGATTATGTGCTTGTGGGATATCACTGTTATCGACACACTGCTTGCTGGACGCTGCCGCTGAGCCGCTTGCGGCCGCAGCATGAGCTCGTGTGTGTAAATGGCCGCGGCAGGAGTTGGTGTAGTGTTATGTGATGGGTTATGTCAAGTTAAGATATGTTATATGTGCGATAATGTTATGATGGTAAATGATGATATAGAAATCTATTGAGGTATTTACATGATTTATAGAATCATGTTATAAGTTGAGTGAAATGATTCTCAAGGATAACAGCTAGAATAACATAGATGCTTAGAATGGACTTCACATGCCTTGAACTTTAGGGATAGAACTACGTTGAAATTTCATGATAGATTCTCTAGGCTTACGTTCCTAATAATAACACGTTTTGGCCTTACGACCAGTTAATCATGGGAGATGATCTTGGAAGAAAATCGGTGATTACGAATGTTCTAAAATCTCTTATTAAATGTTGAAGCCTGTCCACTTTCTTTTCTTCACCGGGAAATATTCATAAGAATAAGAAGCCAATTTCACCCCCTTTGCTTGGGGGAAAACTAGCGCTACCACATCATAGTGATTCAACCACGGCGGATATTTACTCAACTGCGGTTATACCAAGAACTCCTATACGAAAAAGTTTCAGTGGTAAAAGACGAATTAGAGAAAATAAGAGTATACTGGAGGCACTTCCTCGACCAATAGCTCAGCTCGTTTTCTTCATTTTTCGAATGGGAGATGAAGTCAGGAAAAAAAAAACGCACTTTCTCTTTCTACTCTACGAGGAGCGTTTCGAACGTAGATGATATCATCACGACTTCTCTTTCCATACCGTTAGGAATGCTTAACGCCATTTCGCCAACTGACGTTACCTGCGCATAAACTGAAACCATTCTACGTGCAACCTTCGCCGAAGATGAAGAAAATCAAGTCAAGGAAAGGAATTTAAATTTATTGCTTAAAGATCGGCTCCCGAACTAAAACTCTCTTTCTTCTTCCGCCGAAATCAGACTGGAGAAATGATTAACAGAATGACAGCGATTCATATAAATAATAGATTCTAAATAATTAAGATTTAAATCAAATCAAAAACATGCTATTCTTAATCTTCCTCTATCAAACAGTTTCGACTTTTTAATCCGCCAACCTTCAATAGAAGATGAGGACTTGCAGATACGGAACAATGGTTGATGGCCCCAGATAAACTTTCTACTCACCTAATTCGTACCAACAAGCAGAAAATTTCATGCGTTATTTTCAATTCATCGTGGAGGTGAGTTTCTTACGGAACTTATATGATAGAATTTTTACCTAAAAAGAAGAACTGTAATGACGTGGACGGACATTAGAAAAAGTGATCATGCAGAATTAATCGTCGAAAAAAATTTACTGTGGTAAGAAGGAAACAAAATTTCTACATCTCTGTCAAGGGTTGCTGACGATTAGAGAATATTAAAGAAAGTTTAAATTAACTAAGTACGTGACATATTTAGTCAGCACCGATACAAGAAAATGCTAGACGCTTTAGTAGGAGCCTACGTTTGAAGAATTACGCTATTCTGGCTAGACATGAAGGAATGACATACGCCGAGATCATTGACAGAGCTCAATAAGTCACCTCGCATGTGTGCTAGGACTACGTAATTCCAAAAAGCCTGCTAAGACGTCTAGGAAAAATGAGTGGGATGATTGAAATCAAGATCAAATTACATCTCTCAACCAAATAAAATGATCGATAGTGAGTGACACTTTGAACACCTCTATTCTCAGAATGGGAGCTGTCTGTTCAAGATACGAAAGAATTTAGACCGGACAATACTGTTGGAGGACTGGACATTGTCACCGAAGTTAAGAACCTGACCATAATTCGAACGCTAGTCCTAAAAATAGGATTGTTAGATCAGGCTTCAAACCAAGACACGAAGCTGGAAAAGCTCGAGTTTTTCTCTCATACTAAGTGAGATCGCTGAAGAGTCAGAGACCACGACAGACGACCAAAATATTTAAGAAGGAAGAATGTGAGACATTTTCGATAAATATTATAAATCTCGAGCAGAAAATGAACCCTATCAAAATAATGTCGATAATAAGGGAATACGTGGGTGTTTATCTGAAAAATTTATTTGGGCCATCTTCTGATCGATAAGCTGAGTTCGACATAGATTTGGTGTCGGGTCGACATCAGTGTCAAAAGCGCCATATCAAATGACACCAAAGAAGTTAGAAGAATTGAAAATGCGATTACAAGAGCTTTTGGAAAACAAAAACAAAAACAAACTTTATACGTTCCATCGTATTTCCTTGGAAAGCTCCGGTGTTGTTCTCGAAGAAAAGATAATGAAACGTTTCGAATGTACGCTGACTATCGCGAACTAAACAAAAGGATTATTAAGAATAAATACCCGCTACCTCGAATAGAAAATTTATTTTAAATAATTAAGAGGCGTAAGCGTGTTCTCGAAAATAGATTAGAGATCGAGATATCGTCAAGTGAAGGTCAAGAAAGAAGATATAACTAAGACAAGCTTCAAAACGAGATAAGACCATTTCGAATTCGTAGTCGTGCCTTTGGGACTTAGTAATGCGCCAACAATTTTATAGATATGATGAATCGGATCTTCCATCCATACCTTGGTCGTTTCGCATAATATTTTGACGATGACATTCTAGTATACTCGTACGATAAACTCCAACATGAAGTATAATTAAGGTTTTCGTTGGAAACTTTAAGAAATGAAAAATTATATGCAAAGTTTAAGAAGCGTGAGTTTTGGCTGGATATAATTACGTTTCTTAGGCATATCGTCACTTCAAAAAGAATCGAGGTAGACCCGACTAAAGTGGAAGTCGTTAGTAACTAGAAGACGCCGACTAACGTAAACGAGGTGTGAAGCTTTCTAGGCTTGGCTGGCTATTATGGAAGGAATTATGAGATCAGCAGATGAAGCTCTGACTTTTAGAGAAAGACTATGCGCGCCAAGAATAAAAGATTAAGGGAAAGAATACTAGTAGAAGCGCATAACACCTCATACTCTGCATACCCTGGAGGTACGAAAATGTATAAAGATTTAAAAGAGATTTTCAGGCGCAACGAAAGCGCGGCGGAACATGAAGAGGAGCATTGGACTTTTCATCAAGAAATATCTCGTTTGCCAACAAGTAAAAGCAAAACATCAGCGACCAGTGGGGATGCTGACACCACTGAAAATACCCGAGTGGAAGTGGGAGCACATTATCATGAATTTTATTGTCAGGTTGCCTAAAACAAATCAAGAAAACCATGCTGTATGGGTTATTGTGGACAGACTGACCAAGTCTACTCACTTTTCGTCTATTAAAATTACATTCGACCTGGATAGATTAGCACGAATTTATTATATAAAGAAAATTGTCAGACTCCATGGAGTACCAGTCTTTATTGTATCTGATAGGGACCTTCGCTATACCTCCAGATTCTGGCAGAGCTTGCAAAAAGAAGTTAGATGCCAAACTAACTTTCAGCATTGTTTTTCATCCCCAAACTGACGGCCAAATAGAGCGAACAATACAGATATTAGAAGATATGTTAAGAGCTAGTGTCTTGGATCTGCATGGAAGCTGGGAAGATTATTTATATTTAGTAGAGTTCGCTTACAATAATAGTTATCAATTAACGATTGGGATAGCGACATACGAAGCTTTATATGGAAGAAGCTATCGATTACCCCTGTATTGGGATGAAGTGGGTGAAAAACAACTTTTGGGACTGGAGTTAGTCGAACAAGCAGTAGATGTAATACGAAAAGTTTGAGAAAGAATCAAGGCAGCTCAAGATCGATAAAAGTCTTAGGTAGACAAGAGACGCCGAGAATTGGTTTTTGAGTTGGGAGATAAAGTTTTCTTGAGAGTATCACCCACAAAAGGAATTTATCGAGGTTTGGTGCATCTCTAAATTTCGAGGACGAAATTTCTTTATAGGAGGAAAGAATGTAATATCCAAATTTTCGTCTAATTAATTTACCTAAAAAAAAATTCTAATTAAACACCATAATGACACCTCATATTAAATTAAGTACACATGTCATCTAATTGGAAAAAGAAGATGTATGTTGGGCAGGGGAGATGCAAGTTGAGAATTAGCACATAGGAGTAGGTGGCTTGTGGAAAAGAAGAATAAGAAAAAAAAAATTCTTTCTCCTCTCCCGTCACTCTCTGCAAACAATGCTGCCACCTTCACCGTTGCTTCTCCAATCGTCGCCGGCCAACGTTTTCCAGCAAAGTAAACCGATTACTTTAAAGTTCTCGTCGAGCCAGTCACAACTACGATCTCGGAATTTGAATCGGCCACTTTCTCCACCGCGTACGATCGTGGAAAGAGACGACAATCCCGTCGATGTTTGTCCGATAAAGTAATCGGACCCACCCATATGTAGTACTCACTGAGCTCATCTCAAGTACGGTCTCGATTTTTGACTCGGTCGCCGTCTTCGCCACGAATAGCCACGGGAAAGGGGAATACAAGCAAAATGCAAGAATACAAGGAAATAAGATCGAAAGTTTTTGACCGATCTTGTCGACTATCCAAGGTGGGGGTAAAATCTTATTTATGTTTTAAGTTGTACAATTTTACAAAAAACTACGTGACTATGTGATTTAATTCTGTTGTTACGTGACGTCTTTTTAAAGTGAAATGTTTTCACTACATGAATTTTATTCGAGCAAATTATACGACTTCGGAAGTTATTGATTTCAAGAGACAAAAATGAGACTGGTTCCATGAAATGAAAAGACGGGAAATACCCGCATCAAAAGGGTTTCATTAGAAACCAACATATGCTAAAGTTTTCTGTACTTACGTGTTATGTGAGTTATGTGGCCAACGTGAACGTGATTAATGTGCACTATGTGTTTATGTGGAACCACTATGTGATTTTTAACTGCGCATGTGCCTTCACGCCAAGTAGGGTATTCCAGCGGGGTATTCTTCGGAAACCCAGCACGAGGGGGTGTAATAACCCAAATTGGGTCGACTTGGGGCCCTGATAGGTATTCTTCGGAAACCTATCTAGAGTTCATTGGGACTACTTGGGAGTCCACAACGTGTAATATGTTTATGTTAAGCAAATGCTTTTCATGGCGGTTAAGATCCGCGTTTTCATGACGGCTAAAAACCGTAAACAAAAAGATGTTATTGAATGATATTATTATGAGTATTCCCGTAGATCAACCCCACTGATTGTCTTTGTACGCTCACCCCTTCTATGTAAAATGTTTTCAGTTTAAAGAGTTTAGGGCGTGGTGCGTGAGCGGTGGATGCTGGTAGCCGATGATCACAGGTCAAAGAAAGTTTTAATTTCAAAATATTATATTTCATGAATTTCGTAATGTATATTTCATAACAATTTTCTAGAATTTATCTATTTTTATTTTCTTGAAAGAGTGAATTTTACGCGTGAGTAACGCCTCAGTCAAAGTTTGCCTTAAAAAGGAAACGGAGCGTTACAATAACACTTAAAGTCATTGCAACCATGGTTTTGTATGCACAATTAACTTTAAGAAAAAATATGTATTTCGATTTAAATATTAATATTAAATATGAAATTAAATTAAACAGAAATGTTTAATTTAATTTCATATTTAATATTAGTATTTAAATTAATCGTGTTGTTTAATTTAATTAAATACTACATTACAAATATTAATTTTAGCCGAAACAAATATTAATTATCTTGATCACACCACTAGTTTAAAGTAAATATTAAATTATAAAATATTTAATTTATAACACCATTATATAATTTATATGAAATTTCATATGTGAAGTTATTTTTTGATTTGATGTAATGTCTTAATAAACGATTAACATTAAGAAAATATATACATTTCGATTTAAATAATAACATTAAATATTCAAATAAATTTTAATGTTTCAATTTAATTTAATTTTATATTTAATATTAATATTTAAATTAATCATATTACTTAATTTAATTAAATACTACATTATAAATATTAATCTAATTAAATACTATATTACAAATATTAATTTTAGCCAAAACAAATATTAATTATTTTGATCATGCCACTAGTTTAAAGTTAATACTAAATTATAAAATATTTAATTTATAGCCGAAATAAATATTAAATGTTATTTAATTGTATATTATTTGCATCCTATTACAATGTTGTGTGATAATTATTTTTAATTCAATTGATTGCATGTTATGTCATAAATATTGGTTGGTTGGTTGATGTTGTGTGGTTACTTGATAATGTTTATTATTAATTGACTTGTCATACTAGGTCACTGTATCGACAGCATGCTAGGTCATCGATATTGGTTAGTTGAATGTTATTTCATTGCATGTCATGTCATCAAGATTGGTTGGTTGCATGCTATTTAATTGGATATTTGTAGCATCCTACTTGTATATGATTAATTAGTAATATCACAATCTTTTGATTATAAAAATTACGATTTGGATATATCTTCATCCATTGTATAAGTTTAGTATGGTAGGTATGTTGGATTAATTTTGATCGATTTCACGTATCTCTTCATTTATACGTAGTCAGATGAATTTTGATATAAATAAATCATTTCGATTTAGATGGACTTTCGTATGTTAAGCAATT
Source organism: Scutellaria barbata (assembly GCA_028654395.1). Lineage (NCBI taxonomy): Eukaryota > Viridiplantae > Streptophyta > Magnoliopsida > Lamiales > Lamiaceae > Scutellaria > Scutellaria barbata. The sequence goes on along the minus strand of CM053649.1, from coordinate 5,891,586 downwards.
TTTAAATTTGAAGTGATGCCTTAATACACGATTAACATTAACAAAAATAAAAAAAAAATATGTTTCCATTTAAATGCTAATATTAAATATAGAAATAAATTTTTACGTTACCGTGTAATTTAATTTCACATTTAATATTACTATTTAAATTAAAAGGAGAGTGTGATTAATTAATTAAATATTAGATTACAAGTATTAATTTAATTTCATATTTAATATTAGTATTAAAATTAATTGTGTTGATTAATTAATTAAATATTAAATTACAATTATTAATTATCTTGATAACACTACTGATTTAAATTAAATACTAATTTAAAAATATTTAATTAACTCAAATATAAAATTAATTATGTTGTTTAATTTAATACCCACTTGTTGGTATCATGTGATTTAATCAAAATCAAATACATATAACAAGAAAGGGTCTATGTACATTTGTGTTTATGTGCATTTTGGCCTAGTAAAGAGGCCCAATACAACTCATAAGACCACAATTAACAGCCCAACCCAAAAGTCAAAAATTAGCTTAATTTTATTTACCACAGTAAAAAAAATTGGTGTATCAATACCACTGGTATATAGCAGAATTACCCTAATTTATAAGGGACATCCTCTATATTGAAAAATGTGTTCATTATATAAATTTTAATTTCTGATCTGCTTTATGTTTTGATCCAAAATAAATTTGTCCCTTTTGAAACATAATTTTAAATCTTTTCTTGATTTAAGGATTTTCTTATTGATAATTCGATAATGATGATAATAACAACGTTGATGCCAGTGAATATCGATTGTGATATTCTATTTTATATTTTAAACATCGGAAAATAGAGGTAAAGGAGAAAATCAATCCTATGATGGAGAAGCTACTTTTCTGAAAAGCTAGCATTATCCTTTTTCCTTTGAGAATATGGAATATGGATGTGAAAACTAGATAAAGTCAACCTAATACAGTTGTCAATCATGTCGAGTGTTGCAAGTACAATAAGTTTATGTTTCTAGAATGTCTATCTACATTAGTTTAATTTTAGAATATATCATTTTTTTATAATAATGTCTAGATATACATGCTTATTTTGTATGAAAATAAATATGGTTTCAGAGATTTTTATATAGACATATTTGTTATCTATCAGTTATGAGTATATTAATATATATTCACGATTTATGTGTCATATATTTAGGATATTTATTACTTTTATTTTTTATATAATTAAGAGATGTGATCATTACATATTATCGATGAGTATATTAAGAGTTACTCACGATGGTTATTTTATCATTTTCATTCATATAGATTAAGGAAGATGATAAAAATATAGATTTATCCTTAATTGAGTAAAATTATTGTGAAAGTTTTTTTTTTTTTTTCCCTCTTAACAAACCTCTTTAATTTGGTAGGAATAAATGAGGGTAATCTTGGTAAATTAATTCTAAAACTCTCACCAATGCTAAACAAATCATGAGCAAACTGCTTTGAACACTCAAAATCTGTGTCTTCAAATCAAACTGGACTGTATTGGCAATGGAATCTTTGCAGAACACTCATGTTTCTCTCTACAATTCCTGCACTCACACATTTCTTGTTTGGATAATTAATCACTATTTTAAGTATGTGAAAACGAGCAAAATTAATTAATTTATAAGAGATTACTAATTGAACTCTTAACAAAAATCATAATAATCAAACCCTAGAATTTAATTGATGTCAAACATATATATGTCAAACAAATATTGCACTTATTTCACCTATTGATCAAATTGTAACAAAATTGATAAATTCGTGTTTAAATTGATATGTTTTATACAATAATGGAGAAAATAGTAAAGCTCCGTAAAGCTTTTATAGTATTATAATCTAGAGCTGCACGAAATATATATAATAATAATAGAAATATTTTCAAACTCAAAAATATTAAAACATAAGTAAAATGGTTTGAAAATGAAAGCTAACACCAAGCTTATGACCTTTGGAAGTGGTTTTAGATTTTTAGTGCTCACATATCCGAACCTTCTACCAAATGTTACATATTCTGAATTATTATAATGAGTGAGGATTGACCAAACTCAAGTTGACTTCAACAAAGTCTTTATTTACTAATAAATGTTGTTTTGTTTTGTTATATTTATGACTTTATCTCCATCACGATCCATGCGTAACAGTGGACAATAATAATTAAACTAAAATGCAGATTTTTCCTTTATTGCATCAAAACACCTGCCCCACCTCTTTTTTTTTTTAACATTAATTTCTCTCATTCATTTTCATGTTGCAACTCTTCTTCTCTTTTCCCTCTCTTTATCATCCTCTTTTCTTCTTTTTTATTTCATAGTTCAACATATTCTATTCTCATATATTTTGAATAGATAGTGTAAATCATATTCTGATAATGATAAAAATGTAGAACATTTATCAACAATTAGTAGTAAAAAAGATGTTATTCTTCTCTTATTTATCATGAATGCACTCTCATCTTCTTTTTCACCATGACTACAATTCTCATCTTCTTCTTCTTAGTTTTATTTGTATGATATCAACTTATTATTTGTACACAACCATCAAACTCACCAAACTTATACATTATGTGTGGTTTTTAATATTTCAGTTTGATGGTTATTGATTGAGTATTATGAATTTGCAGAAATTTTAGGGAAGAAGATATTAAAAATCGTGTATTTGAGGTATTATTAATTTGTAATACCTGAAAAGAACATATATAATATTTGTAAGGTATTTATGTAATACTTGAAAGAAACATGTGTAATACATATAAGGTACTTATGCAATATTTAAAAGGAACATGTATAATAATTATAAGGTACTTATATAATACTTGAAATGAGTATATTTAATATCTGTAAGGTACTTATGTAATATTTGAAAGGAACATGTGTAATATCTATAAGAAACGTATGTAATACCTGAAACAAATATGCATAATACCTGTAAGGTAATTATGTAATACTTGAAAGTAATATGAGTAATACCTATAAGGTACTTATATAATACCTGAAATGAACAAATGTAATACCAGTAAGGTAAGTGCAATATTTGAAAGAAACATGTGTAATCACTAATATCTGAAATAACATGTGTAATATCTGTAGTTTTTTATGTAATACTTGAAAGAACATGTAAGGTATTTATGTAATACTTGAAAGAACATATGTATATTTATGTAATAACTGAAATGAACATGTGTAATACCTTCAAAACATACAATTAATATCTTTATTGAAAAATCTTAAAATTTCAAATGTTTCATCTTCTTCCTCAAAATGATCAAATCATGATTTCATATTGTTTGAAATAATTGATTTTCAATGTTTTAAAATTATTATAATAAATTGTGATTTAAAATCAATAATCTGAATCTATGAAAATGAGTAAGAGAGAAGAGGAAGAAGAAAAAACCCCATAAATGACTCAATAGAGATTTGAAGAAAAATAAGAATAAGAAGATAGAGATAAGAAGAATGTACAAAACAAATAAGAACAATAACAAATTGATAATAAAAAAGGTTAAGAAGAAAAAAGAAAGAGAAGAAAAGAATAAAAAAATTGCACTGTTTTTACATTAATATTTGAAGGGTAATAATATGATATTTTAAAAATAAATAAGTGATACCTTAAAGTATAAAATTCAGGTGGTACGCGGTGCACATTAATTATGATGTGACCACCCATGAAAATGCGTGGACGTACGGGAAAACAACCCCACATACCAGATCGGATTAGGGGCATGGATCTAAAGATCCGTGTCTTCGCTGCATGGTGCATATAAGTTTTGATATTAGAATTATTAAAAATAATAACTGCATGATTTATATGGTAAGTAAAGAGTCAGTGGGTCCCCTAAAAAAGTAGATGGATTACATGTTCAAGACTTCCAAGTTCTGTGAGTTTTGCCCAATTGTATTTTGGTTTTTAATTGATTATTTGGATTGATTTTTGTTTATTTTTAATAATTGATCAACAGTTTCAATTACAACGATTATAATGGCATTTTCTCATAAAATCATTGTAGTTATATTATGTATTTCACATATACTTTTTAAGTTAAAGTTATTCTATAATTTCATTAAGGTCAATCCACAACATTCGATTTTTATTGAAAGACTGATTATGATACGTCATTTTAGCTAAGTCAAACTCGATCAATTGCTGAACTTATTAATTGCACATATAAAATAAAATCTATACCATCTTGTCCTATAATTTTATTATTTTTTAGAATTTGTTAACACATGCAACCACTGGCGGATACAAGGGAGGCAAGAGACCCCCAAGATTTTGAGATTTTTTTACCAAGTGTATTTTACAATAATTATTCCAGTCTTGTCCTTGAAATTTAAAGGAGGGTTTATATTTTTACCTTTTTTCTTAAAGGAAAGTATTCATTTTAGCATAAAAAATATAATCATATATTCAAATTAGCATAACATATAATAGTATGTCACTTTCTACCACCAAATATAATAGTATGCCATTTTCTACCACATTTTTTGTCAAAGTCAACTTGGATGATTGGACAATTAATATATTTTATTAATTGGTCAATGGTGACAAATATGTCCATTTTAATTATTGTTTAATTTTTTTTTTAATTATAGATATGAGGCACGTGTAGTAATAGGGTTGCAATAATTAATTTGGTCATAACTATTACACAGTTAATTTTTTGTTTCCTTTTGTTCTCATTATTCATTATTGTCTTCATTGAATTTGGTCATGCACGTCAATTAATTCTTCCTTTTCATTATTTAGTGTGAATTCACTTTATACTGTGAAATCACATGTAATTTTCCTCCGTTTGTTCTTCTATATAGGTTGATAATTTCTGTACGAAATTATCACACAACATTTTGAAGAACAAAATATTCGATTTTTTTCCCCGACATTTTGGCTCTTGGAAGAGTGGAAGAATTATTGTTGAAATAAGAAAGGTATGTTTACTAGTTAGTAATCCTCATTTAACCCTTTTTTAGGGATTAGGTTTAATTTGTTTTCATATATGTTTGAATTGATGTTTGGAATGGTTAAACGTGTTTAATTTTGCATTATATAGGGTTAATTTGTTTGAATATATGCTTGAATTGATGTTTGAAAGGGTTAAACGGGAATAATCGACGTTTGGAATGCAATAAATTTCGATTTTATAGTGATTGTAGGGAATAATCACGTTTAACACTTTAATGATAGTGCTAAACGTGAATAAATTGAAAATTCACGTTGAACCCTGTAATTAAAGTGTTTTAAGATTGAGGGGTATTTTGGTAATTTGGTCAAAAGGTTGACTTTGATCGGGACTCACGATCCCCGGTTAACGGTATGTCGTTGGTGACGACTCGATGATAAAATATGATGAAAAGAAACGGGATAGAAAACGAATCGAAAATTCACGGTTGGAATTTTTTCCCCGCGATGGGGAAAAAATCCCTGTCGTCTCCCGGCAGCTGCCGAGAAATCTCGGCAACGGGGGCACCGGTGATCGGCAGCTGTCGAGTTTTCTCGGCAGCTGCCGGGAGCGCCGGCCCTCGCTGTCGAGAAAACTCGACAGCTCCCGTCCCCCGTTCCCCGTCGGGCGCGCGAGCTCCCGTCCCCCGTCGGGCGCGCGCCTCCCCCGTTGGTGACGACTCGATGATAAAATATGATAAAAAGAAACGGGATAGAAAACGAATCGAAAATTCACGGTTGAGATTTTTTCCCCGCGACGGGAAAAAAATCCCCGTCGTCTCCCGACAGCTGCCGAGGAATCTCGACAGCGGGGGCACCGGTGATCGGCAGCTGTCGAGTCCCACAAAATTCACGTGTACCCATCTCCTGTCGAGTTTTCTCGACAGCTGTCGGGAGCACCGGCCCTCGCTATCGAGAAAACTCGACAGCTCCCGTCCCCCGTTCCCCGTCGGGCGCGCGCGCTCCCGTCCCCCGTCCCCCATCGGGCGCGCGCCCCCCTGTCCCCCGTCCCCCGTCGGGCGCGCGCCTCCCCTGTCCTCCGTCGGCCGCGCCCGCGCACATCGACCCGTTATTTAAAGTCCCGTTTCAAAATTTTAATAATTTTAATTGGACAATTAAATATCATATTTCATTAATTCCTCTCTAATAATTTTTTTTAATCTACGTTCAATAATCAACACGTAAGAAAAATAATTTCTTAATTCGTCTTGCATAATAGATACATAATTTGAATTTAAAAATTAATAATCTCAATGTCATAATTAAAGTAACATAATATCCTAATAATTAAAAATATTCTGACTAATTTTTTTACTATCCGTTTATTAATGAACACTTAATTTTGAAATAATGCCTAATCCTTCCCAAATATTATCTACATACTGAAAAATTATCCTCTTTAATATTTCTCATTTCATAATTATAACAATTTCGTCGATCCATTACGATTTTTTTTTTCCAATTTTTTTAGTCTCCTTTCAATATTCAACTCGTCACTCGGGGATTTTTTTTTCTACAATCCTGTTTTAAAAATTTAATAATTATAATTTGACAATTAAATATCATATTTGATTAATTCCCCTTTAAACAATTTATTTAACCTCCGTTTAATAATCAACACGTAGTAAAAATAATTTCTTAATCTATCTTACGTAATAGATACATAATTTGAATTGAAAAATTAATAATCCCAATTAAGTAATTAAAGTAACATAATATCCTAATAATTAAAAATATTTTTACTAATTTTTTTAATATCCGTTTATTAATCAACACTTAATTTTGAAATAATTCCTAGTTCTTCCCAAATATTATCTACATGCTCAAAAATGTTTCTCTTTAATAATCCTCATTTCATAATTTTAACAACATAGTTGGGTCGACCCGTTACGGTTTTTTTGCCCAATTTTTTTTGGTCTCCTTTCAATATTGAACTCTTCATTCGGTAATTGTTTTTTCGAAAATCCCGTTTAAAATATTTAATAATTATAATTGGACAATTAAATATCATATTTCATTAATTCCCCATTAATAAATTTTTTTAATCTCCGTTTAATAATCAGCACGTGATAAAAATAATTTCTTCATCCGTCTTGCATAATAGATACATAATTTGAATTTAAAATTTAATAATCCCAATTTCATTGATTTCAGTAACATAATATCGTAGTCGAATGTAAATATTTTTACTAATTTTTTAATATTCGTTTATTAATCAACACTTAATTTTGAAATAATTTCCTAATCTTTTGCAAATATTATGTACATACTCAAAAATATTTGCTCTTTAATAATCCCCATTTCATAATTATAACAACATAGTTTCCTCGACCCGTTACGAAATTTTTTGCCTCCATTTTTTTTAGTCTCCTTTCAATATTCAACTCTTCACTCGGGAATTTTTTTTAAAAATCCTCCGGAAAAATTGGTACATAATTTAATAATCCACTTTCGTAATCCCCATTTCACAATTAAACTTTGCGATTATTTTAACGTTAGTTTCTAGGTTAAACCAACATTAGTTGTTGATATTTGATTTATGACTTACATAATTAATTATCTTTGGTGTTTAGAATCGGCTATAGTTGTTGTTTTATTTTATTTGTTACCTATTACGTGTTTCATGATTCTCACCATTTTTTTTAATTTTTTTTGCAGTAACCAACAAAAAAAATGACTATTGAAGTTATTGTATGGTACGGTGGCTACTGGGAAGGTTTATAATACACCAACGGTTTTGAAGAGGTCATTCACCTTAAGGAATGAACCCTATTTGATTTAATGGTTTCCATTCATGAAGTTGTGGGTGCCGATATGACACAGTGGGGTTATACGATTCACTCACTACTCGATTCTGCAGGAAGACTGAGGAAGATTAAAATAAAGAATACAGAAGTTTTGCAGCAAATTTTGTTACAAATCGATGGGGCTCTTGTTGTTTTTGTTACTCTTACGAGGTTGAACGTTGGACAATCCGATGTTGCCGTGTCCTCCGAGCCGAAAAATACTAATGTCCCTAGTGTTGGATTGAATTATTCCGACGTTCCAAAACACCATGTCACGACAGATGAGTACAGTCAACGGAGCTGGGAAATTAGTGAACCGTTTTCTTCAAGCCGAACGGATCCACCTTCATATGTGTACACCGACCAAGGTCCCTATTTTGCTTCAGTTCCCTTTGGACTCCAATCCGACCCGGATTTTCACGCAAGATGGAGAATCCCCAATAAAAATGACACTACTCGTTTTGGGAGTTCTTCCGGAATGCAGTGGGATCTTTCACCACCGGAGCATGATCGAAATGACTTTGGTGGCAGACTCGACTTAAATAGGGACCTAGACATTTCGGGGCATGAAGCTGTACAACCATATGAACAGTTTACTGAAACAACATGTGTAGGAACATCCGATCATAAAGACGATGGTGAAAGTGGTAATCGTGCTCCCTTGAGTATTTATTAAACATTTTGAACTAAGTTAATATAATGTTGCATTATTTGTGATTATCTCTATATGTATGTAGGTTCGGACCATCAAGGCGATGACTTTGAATTCACTACTGATCAGGAGAATGTTGTGGATGCTAAGCAACGAGAGGAGTATGAGGAATTCTGTTCATACATATTGAGACCGGAGTGGTCTATCCCCGATATGTGGGACACCGAGCTACCCACGGCAGGACAATTACAGGGAGATGAAGAAGTAACATACGTGCTGCAAAAAGGCTCCACCTTTTGCAGCAAGGAGGAGTTGCAGACTACTGTTGGGATACACCATCTGGAAAATAAAGTAGAGTATCGTGTGGGCCATTCCGACACCAAAAGATAGTCTGCGCATTGCCCATACAAAGATTGTTGTTTCAAGATATTTACAACTCAAAAATATGGGATTTGGAGGATCTCAACAAGTGTCTTGCAGCACAGTTGTGCGTCGGATCTAAACCGTAGGTCTCCACTTCGACTTCCTTCTAAATTGGTCGGTGCATATTTCACCGACACACTTCGCAAGGAAAAATCGACCATCGGGCCGAAAGGGATCATTGATGAAATGAACTGGCAGCATGGGTTGACACTAAGTTATAAGTCAGCTTTGAAGGTGAAACACCATGCCATGTTCCTCGCCTACGGTGATCCGAAGAAATCCTTTTGGAACCTGCCATCCTACTTGCAGGTGTTGAAGGACACCAACCCTGGTTCTTATACAGCCTTGAAAACTGATCCAAGTGGAAAATTCAAATACGTGTTTTATGCCCTAGCCGCCTCAATTATGGGATTTGTTTCATATTCACGGCCGATAATTGTGGTAGACGAGTGTCACTTAAAAGGTTTGTATAAGGGAATCGGATTTGTGGCTGTTACTCAAGACGGAAATGATCAAATATTTCCTCTTGCTATCGGCATAGGAAACATTGAGAATGATGAATCATGGACATGGTTTCTGTAAAATGTTCGTGCCGCTTTTGGATGCCCAGATCAGCTCCTTATTGTGTCCGATCAACACCGGAGCATTGAAAATGCCATCAACATTGCCTACCCAGAGGTGACTCATGGGCTGTGTTGCTTTCATCTTCAGCAAAATTTAGCCAGGTATGGAGCACACCTGGTTGGACTTTTCAAGAGAGCTGCTTATTGTTATGATCGCGACGAGTTCGAGAGGTACGTTAGAAACCAGTACTGTTGTAAATTGAATTTGGATTTTGAATACTCCATAGGGTCAAATATGACCAAATCTTTTTTCTTGTTTTTTCAGGTACATGAACAATCTGAACGCATTGGAGGTTCAGGGTGCTCGAAACTCATTAAACAGAGCGGGGCAAGACAGATGGTCGCGCGTGCATTGTCCGGTTCGTCGGTTCAACTTCATGACGTCAAATATTGCGGAGACGTGGAATGCTCGCCTTCTTTGGGTATAGAGGCTTTCCGTTTGTTCATTTTTTGAGGGGCCCCGAAAGATAATGGAGAAGTGGTTTTATGAAAGAAGAACGGCGGCTGAAGATAGAGAAGAATTCCTGACGAAAACGGTGCACGATCGAGTCCTCGAACACTTACAGCTTGGTCGACATATGACTGTCGATAAGCTTGGACGGTACAAATTCAAGGTCACAGATCGTTCGAGGATTTTCATCGTTGACTTGAACTCAAAAATGTGCACATGTAACGTTTTCCAAAACGACTTGATACCATGCTCGCATACCTATGCCGCCATAAGGTATGTAATTCAGGTGACGATATGGTTTTGCTTCTCTTACTTGTTGCAATTAGACATTATCTTACACCACTAAATGTACAAAACAATGTTTTGCCTGCAGTGTCGGGAACCAATCAGTGACTGAATACGTTTCTCCATACTACACGACGACGTCATTGAGGGGAATGTGGTCTGGTGTCGTCACCCCCGTGCCCGACGCACACGACTGGAATGTGTGCGAGGAAGTTCGTAATGTACTATGTCGGGCACCTGACAAACCAAGACAAGTTGGTCGGCCCAAGGGTAAACGAATTCCGTCAACAGGTGAGTTTTCCAGCCGAATGAGGGGAACAGGGCCATGTGGTCTTTGTGGCGGTTCCGGTCATAACATAAGTAGATGCCCCGAATATGTGGCGCCCATTTCCGAAGATCAGGCCCATGAGGGATTCGGTCATGATAATCAGACAACAGGGCAACCACAAGTGAGGACGAGAAGGCACAAAAAATGCAGTTTGTGTCGTTCAGAAGAACATACAAGAAGGAAGTGTCCTCTCTATCGCAAGGCAATCCTGAGGAATAAGATGGCCAATCTGTGTATAGTATGCCCACACATTCATCCTGATAGAAAATCTGACCCCTGTGTTTTGTACCCGGGTGTACTTGTTTCAATATTTGGATTTAAAATCAAATTCTTGTAGTTTTCCGATTATAGTGTGAATCTATACGTCCCCACAATATGGATTAGGATTACAATACTGTGCTTTTTGATAAGTGCCTATTTTGATCTTTTTTGCGTATGTTTACGTATTCATTTGAATATGTTAGTTACGCTTTTGTGGTGATTATTCAGATTATTTGATTTTCGATATGTTAGTGACAATTTTTTACATTAAATAAAAATATATGTCCATAACGGAATAAAGCATGCAAACACTAATACAGTGAACCTGACCCTAGAAATGGAAATCAAACTATCCCATTATCGCTGCAACACTACGTCTACGAGAAAAAGTCGCGTGCAACCGTGTCTCCATCGGTACTCCATCTATAGATGTTGAAACCCATCCTTCGCCGAATCTTGTCTATACCCTCGTTCAAATAGGGTCTAGGCCAAATATGAGTTACACAACACTCGATTGACATGAGGGCAAAAATGGCGCAAGAACTGTCGTCCTTCTGTACATAACAGTTGGCCGCTTCTCCTGTGTACAAGTCACACTCAAGGGGCATGAGAAACTCAGGTAAGCCCTTCTCTCGTCTTTGATCATTGAATGATGCGTACTCAAATAGAGCAGGAAGAACACGTCTCAGTGGCAGTGTCTGTACCAGCCTACGTTGTTCCTTCGCATTATTGTACGTGTGCCTCATGCTATCAAACATGATGACACGTCCACAGAACAACTGAATCTCAACGGCCACCCAATGCTCGTTCATGTTGATCACTGTGAGCACCTGCATCACAGATATTATGAGTAGGTTTATGAGCAAATAAGTTCTCATCATAATGAATGAGACCATTTTTATAACTCGTATAGTAATAAATTATACTCACACTATCTACGTCACTCCACCATGGTCTGATGCGGTGCCATCTAGGATGTTCACCTCGTACGTAGGGCATTAACAGCTCTAAAGATGCAGTTGAGAAGTTCTCCCTTTTCGGCGTGACGTCGTCCCTAATACGCTCGGGCTGGCCGGCGTGCGCCTCAGTGAAAATGGCCTTACATTTTTCCTGATAAAAAATTTTCAAATACTTGTTAGTACTTTGAGTTCGCGCTCACATTTAAGATTAATAGTAGGAGAAGGATCATTACAAAAAAATGTGTGTCCACTATCAGTATTCTGCCAGCCCACGTTCGATCGCGTTTCACTTTGACGAATTTCACATTCGACTGGAGGATGTCGAGGTATGCATCAATCGGCTGTGCAGACAAGGACCAACCATGCATAAAATCCATTTAATTAAGACGTGAGTTATAATAATGTGAAATGGGGTACTCGATAAAAGATTTTGTAATAACAGTACGAACCTCAAAGTGGACGTCCACACCCGAGGCCACGAATTTACTGAAAAATTCCGGATTCTCTGTGCAGTCGGTCCCCATATTCAGCCTGAAATATGAACATACACATTAGTACATCATTCATTAGCAATAAGTTATTATCGAGTGATGAAATAAGAAATGAGACTAACTCTTCGGCGTTAGGTCCGCTGGCCATGTATCGCTCGAACTCCTCCTCATTTGCGTTCTTTCTTGGTCGTCTTTCATCCTTTATAAACGGGCTGAGGACATATTTGCTCAGAGCTCTCAACCTAACATTGTGGATGCCGGCACTTGTACGAGGCAAAACTGATGAAGAGCTGGCATTCTCTGACCCCTCATCCTCATTTCTCGCAATCGGTGTGCTCTCCATGAGGGTCCGTCCTGCTGTAGAAGTCCCCAAATCAAAATGAATCGGGGATATGTGTCCCTAAGGCTCAACAGTGGCAGCTGGTACGATGAGAGTTTTCTCAGTGGGATAGAAAGACTCATGCCATCCGGATGTAGGCTGGGTCGGATAATACTGCTCGTCCGGTGGGTAGAACTGCTCGTGGTAGGAGGGCACATTGTTGTAGTACTCCGCGATCCCAGACTGGATCATGTTTGGAATCTCCAGCTCCAAACGTTCGAACTCCTCACGTCTTCGATCCTCCACCTCACTGAGCCTACCATCGACGTATGATCGCATCTCCGAGAACTGGTCACCGACATAATCTCGTAGCCCCATCAGGCTTGCATTCATTGAATCGAAACGTGTGCTAAACATGTTCCTCAGCTCGTCAAACATCGTACCAACAGCAGGTGTAGATGAATCTCCATATTCGGTGTTTGAGGGACCTGGCTCGTCGTCGATAGGCGATATGTGTGGGGGATACGAGGGCGATTGAAAACCACCAAAATCGTGAAACTGCTCCTCATATGGTGGATAAGCCTCGATCCGCTGGGGAGGTAGGCTGTAATCACTCTGCAACAGAATGTCATGCAGGTCCAGAGATACAGGGACATCAACATAAGCCGGGGCTCGATCCTCATCCTCCTCATGTATTTGTAAAAAGTCATCGGACGACACGTGTCGCTGCCCACCTTGTCGAGAACTCTCGCATGTAGTTAATGTGGGTTGGCGGGACCGCGTAGTCCTCGATGCTTGGGGGGCAGCAGTCATGCCTTCAGACAAGACGGTGGTGGGCCTCCGTGGACGACCCCATCTTGACTGGGTCGGCATCTGCACACCGTCTGGGAGATCCTGATCAAGGTACTGCAAGTACGGCTGGCGGGCCTCACGACGCTGAACCTGAAGGTTCTCATGACACTCGAGACCCTGCAGTAGAGATAGTCACAATTCAATTTGTGAGTAAGAGAAATATAAATGCATGTAATGAATTAGAAACTTTGTATTTAAGTACCCCTGGTCTGCACAAACCTCATGATCAAGCTCCCTCGATACGTCGTCTTCTGGCCTCTTTGTCGACCACCTCAGAAGCCTCGGTAACACCTTGTGAGACTTCGACAGGCGCTTCCCGATATATACTCCGGTATATGGAATCGCCTCAAAAGCCCATATCTGAAAAGTTCGAAGAACAATTAAAGTTAATTGTCAAGTTGAATTATTGAATCATAATATGAAACATTACCAAATTATGATGTTAACACTAACCATTACGGCTAACGAGAATCCATAGAAGTGGTACGACGGGGGCCTGGTTGCAGTTGGCGGGGGCAGCGAAACTGGTAGTTGATTGATTTTGTTGAGAAGATGGAGATAGGAAATCTTACCCCAGGGAAAGGTCTCCCACCGATCCTCGTCCTCGACCAAATCCCAAACCCAAAGGTCAACTGAAGTGGTGAATGGGTCAACTCCAAGCACAATGCTGTAGAGGAGGATAATCTTAGCAATCTTCAGCGTGTCATCAGCACGTGCTACGAACTCCTCCACTCTAAACCTCTTAAGAAGATCCGCCACAGATATTCTATCCTCGTCTTCACAAATTCGAAAAAACACGCCACCCAACTGCTGCGGCCTCGACAGAACAATCGGCCTAAATGTAGAGTCGCTAAACCGTAATCCCGTCACCAGGGCGAACTCTGTCCTAAAGAAGCGACATAGCCGACGGTCTCCACCAATATGAAACCACACCTCATCCGTCGGAGTATAGGGCCCACGCATCTCACGTGACATAAGGGCGTGTAAGAAGCTCTTGCAACTGTCAGTCTCAGTTGCCCAGCGCAAGAAATGCCCGAAGCAGCTCGCCTCAAAATCGGTCACACAATCGGAGTCACTTTTTTTGAGGATTTGCCTTATGTTGCCTAGTATTTTGACACGTGTGTACGAGTTAATGTATGCTTGTGTAGTCTGATACTCCGGACGCACCCAATCGACCTGAAAAAGAGAAAAAAATTGGTCACATTAATTCATACATTAATATACAAAATGAAAGTACATATGCGAATTAATATCATACAATAGACATGAAAAGTAAAGATATGAAACTTATAAAGGTTGGAGTTTTGCTTATGCAAATTAGTAGAGCTGGATAAAACGTAGATTTATAAATTATAAAAAAAAATGCTAACCGACCATTATGAGAAATTTAACAAGTTTAAATGATCCAACAATTATGGAAATTCTGAAATTGGGATTATTAAATTGGTAATTCAAATTATGTATGTATTATGCAAGACGGATGAAGAAATTATTTTTATTACGTGTTGATTATTAAACCGATATTAAAAAAATTTATTAAAGGGGAATTAATGAAATATGATATTTAATTGTCCAATTATAATTATTAAATTTTTAAAACGGGATTCTCGAAAAAATAATTACCGAGTGAAGAGTTGAATATTGAAAGGAGACTAAAAAAATGGAAAAAAAAATATTCGTAACGGGTCGAGGAAACTATGTTGTTATAATTATGGAATGGGGATTACTAAAGAGGATTATTTTTGAGTATGTACATAATATTTGAGAAGGATTAGGAAATTATTTCAAAATTAAGTGTTGATTAATAAAAGGATATTAAAAAAATTAGTACAAATATTTAAGTTCGATTACGATGTTATGTTACTTTAATTCTGAAATTGGGATTATTAAATTTTAAATTCAAATTATGTATCCATTATGCAAAACAGATTAAGAAATTATTTTTATTACGTGCTGATTATTAAACAGAGATTAACAAAAAAATTTAATAATGGAGAATTTATGAAATATGATATTTAATTGTCCAATTATAATTATTAAATTTTTAAAATGAGATTTTCGAAAAAATAATTACCGAGTGAAGAATTGAATATTGAAAGGAGACTAAAAAAATGGAAAACAATATTCGTAATGGGTCGACGAAACTATGTTGTCATAATTATGGAATGAGGATTATTAAAGAGGATTATTTTGGAGTATGTACATAATATTTGCGAAGGATTAGGAAATTATTTCAAAATTAAGTGTTGATTAATAAACGGATATTAAAAAAATTATTACAAATATTTAAGTTCGATTATGATATTATGTTACTTTAATTATGAAATTGGGATTATTAAAATTTAAATTCAAATTATGTATATATTATGCAAGACGGATTAAGAAATTATTTTTATTACGTGCTGATTATTAAACGGACATTAAATAAATTTATTTAAGGGGAAATAATCAAATATGATATTTAATTGTCCAATTTTAATTATTAAATTTTTAAACGGGATTTTTAAAAACGAGGCGCGGTACTGGAGCGCACGCGACGGGTGACGGGAACGCGCGCCCGACGGGAGACAGGTGCCGGGAGCACGCACCCGACGGGATACGGGAGTGCGCGTCCGACGGGAGACAGGTGCCGGGAGCAGGCCCGCCCGACGGGAGATGGGTGACTGGAGTGCGCGCCCGACGGGAGACATGTGCCGAGAGCACGCACCCGACGGGAAATAGGTGACGGGAGCATGCACGCCCGACGGGAGACGGGTGACAGGAGCTGCCGAGAAATCTCGACAGCAGGGGCGGGCGTGATCGACAGCTGCCGAGAAATCTCGACAGCAGGAGCGGGCGTGATCGGCAGCTGTCGAGTTTTCTCAACAGCGTGGGCAGGGGCTCCCGGCAGCTGTCGAGAAAACTCGACGGGACAGAGCTACACGTGAAATTTATGGGCTACACGTGAAATTTATGGGCTACACGTGAAATTCACGTGTAGCCCTTAAATTATAGGGTTACACGTCAATTTTGAAAAATCACGTGTAGCCTCATCCCGTCGAGTTTTCTCGGCAGCTGCCGAGAGCCCCCACCCACGCTGTCGAGAAAACTTGACAGCTGCCGATCACGCCCACCCCCCACTGTCGAGATTTCTCGGCAGCTGCTGGGAGACAACGGGGATTTTTGCTCCCATCGTCGGGAACGCGCGACGACCTTTTTTTTTCGATTCGTTTTCTATCCAAATCTCTTTTTTTTTTCATCGTACTTTATCATCGAGTTGTCGCCAACGAGATACCGTTGACCAGGGATCGTGGGTCCCGGACATAGTCAACCCTTTCACCTAATTACCAAAATACCCCTAAATCTTAAAACACTTAAATTATTGGGTAAAAAATTCATATTTTTTTACAGTGTTTTTACTGAATTATTCCCTATAATTACAGTGTTAAAATTGAATTATTAATTATAATTACACGTGATTAAATATGTATATTTTCGATTAAGCGTGATTATTTTCGATTATGGCCATTTAACCCTTTCAAACATCAATTCAAGCACAATCTCAAACAAATTAACCCTATCAAATTCAAATTTAAACCCAATTAACCATTCCAAACATGAATTCAAGCATATATGAAAAGAAATTAAACCTAATCCCCAAATAATTTAGGGTTCAATTGGAATTCAAATCCACGTTTAACCCTCCGTTTGTTCAACTAATACTCAACAAATTCAAAGTATTAAGACATATTTCCAACAAATTCAACAAAAGTTCAACAAATTCTCAAGAAATTTCAACAAATTCGAAACTTAATTTCTACAATTTTCTAAAAAAACGAGGGATAAATCACTAACCTCTCCTTCTTGGTTTGACATTTTCGTCTTACACGTTAATTTTCACCAAAAAATCTAAGCTTTACACGTGAATTTGAGGTCAATTTCTGAGCTCAAAAATGGGGGAAAATGGAGGTGGGGAGCGGCTGTAAGTGCGAGAGGTGAGAGGGAAGGGTTTAGGGGTGGGGGAGGTGAGAGAAAGACATTTTTGTTGACTAAAAGATTCATTTGACCAATTATTATTGGGTAATAATTTTGTCATCAAAGTCAATAAAAAATGGTGGTATTTTTGGCCATACTTTTAAATTTGATGGTATAAACTATCTCACTTTTATTTTTGATGGTAAAAAAAGGCCAATTTTATTTTTGGTGCTATTTTGAGTCATATTTAATAGTAATTGTGGTAAATTGGGTTGCTATCCGTCTTTCTTATCTTCTTGTTATATTTTCCACATCAACATATATATATATATATATATATATTTTTTATCATAAATTAGTCCAATTTTTTTAAGTAGATATATAATTATAAAAGATTTATACATACAATTTCAATATATTTAGACTTTCCATATATGCATTCTTTCTACCCATCCCCCAAACTCTAAATTTTAGATCCACCACTGCATGATGCAACTGAAGTGTATATAAAAGATAAGTGAATGAAAAATCCTTATTTTTTCAATTCAATTTTCAAATGTTCAATAACAAATTTGACATATACTAGGCTAAAAAAAACATCATTTCCCCAATAAAACAAAAAATCGACACAAGAGTTAGGTTTCTTCTACATTAGACGAAATTATCAAGCATTTGGTGATTACGGATAAAAGTTTTCTAACGAATGAAAATAATATTTGAAACTTTTTTGATGAGACACAAAGAAGAGAGTACCTATTACAATTGATAGAATGTTATGAATGCAAACTGTAGAGAAGAGAATGAAGTGAATAATTTTTGGGTATATTTATAGAATTCAAAAAATTATGGTATCTTTTCGAAATTAGACTTCTTTTGGGTTGAACCGATGTGACTCACAGTGCTTCGAATTGGTTGCATCTATTTGGAATTAACTTCACACCCTATCAAAACGTAGCTTTCATTTTTACAACTTGTTCTTGTTTTAATCAAATGATATATATTTTAAAAAATTAAACAACACCAACTTTTCTAAATTAATTATCAACATTTCATAATTTCTCCATTTCACATAATGAATCTAAATAATTAAATAAATATAATAAAAACTGTTGGAAATTATATGGGTCCCAAATCAAATTTGGGTCGAATAAAATCTGTCTTTTCAATCTAATCAAAAAGTGGCGGAAACGATTGTAACGTCCCGTTACTTTTGAAAGCAAAATTTAACTAAGGCATTACCCATGTAAACAAAATTCACTCTTTTAAAAATAATAAAGATAAATAAAATTTAAGAATAATTATAAAATATACATTTTCGAAATTCATGAAATATAATATTTTGAATTTAAAACCTTATTCGACCTTTAATCATCGGCTACCAACATCCACCGCTCACGCTCCATACCCTAAAATACTTAAACTGAAAACGTTTTAAACATAAAAGGGGTGAGTGTACAAAAGACACTCAGTGGGGTTAATCAACAGGTAAGGGAGAAAAACATAAATACTTGTAATAAAATCATTCAATAACATCATTTTATTTACAGTTATTAACCGTCATGAAAACGCAGATCTTAACCGCCATGAAAATATTTATGGTTACACGTGGATCTTAACAACCATGAAAACATTTACGGATCTTAATCGCTGTGAAAATATTTACAGATCTTAACCGTCGTGCAAATAATTTACGGATCTTAACCACCGTGCAAACAATTTACTAATTTTAACCGCCGTGCAAACATTTCTTAATCATTCAAACATGTATTTTCATCAAACAATTTCATATTCAACTGTAGCTTCAACAAACTCACAATACATTGCACATATTTTCAACACAATCCAGTTTAGAGGCAAATATCACATAGTCAAACGAGCACATATATAACGTCACGTAATTTAAACACGTAAAATTTATACGAAGTACCCATTAAAAATATTACCCCCACATTTATCACGTTGTTCAGAAAGCTTCAAAGTACTAAGCAAACTTAGCTCGATTACCTTTTATATACCTGCGGTGGCTCATAGCTCGACTCACCGGCGTGAACCCCACACTGACTCCACAACAACCCACAGCGACAGCGACGGCTCGATAGCGGAGAGAACGAGAGGAAAGAGAGAAAAGGGTTGTCATTTCTTCCTTCGGTCGTACACGGCGGAGGTGATGACCGAGTTAAATTCCGAGTTCGTACTTATGATGAGCTCGATGAGTACTATACATAGGTGATTCGATTACCTTGTCAAAAAAACTTTAGCCGACGATGATGAAGGTGCGGCGATGATCGTGGTTGTACGAGAGAATAAGAGGAAAGAAAAATGAGAGAGATTTTACTTGCTTTCTTTTACCACTTTGACTTATGCACTTCACCAACACAAAAAAAAGATTTCTATGTATTAACCTAGATAAATTTTCTGGAAAAACATTCATGTATTAACTTATTATTGAAGTTGGAAATTCTGGTTTTTTCCAGAAATTTTGTCTTAATTTGGGCATTAATTGCACGTGGGTTTTAAACCCGATTGTGGCGAAGTAAAGTTGGAATATGTTTACCTCCGTAAGAGGTTCGTGGCAAGCTATTGTACGTCCAAATCGGATAAAAGGTGAATGAGAAATTGTGTCTCAAAGTTGCATGTTTGGATCCTTTTTCTAAGGTGTTATCCCACATCGGAAAACTTAAGTTAATTTTCTCAATATATATTGGTTTTTCCTTTGGTGGAGGCTAAGAATGTTTGGCAAGTAGGCTTTCTCCTCGCGCGCAGGGGGGGTACAAATCACGGTCCAATCTGGGCTCTCGGACCATGGACTTGTGTGCATCCGCGACCTGCGTACACGAATGTCGGTCCGGAAAGCGGCGGGCCCGACCACGTTCCTTTTGCCAATTTTTTCATCCAGAAACATGTGACTGTTGGCCTTCCAACTTCCAAAACTGTCAGGCACGTTTTTGCCATTATTACAGCCGTTTTGAAACGGTTTTTTGAGTGCCTATAAAAGGAGCCTCCCCCTTTAGATTGATCACTCATCACCAGAATCATTCCTCTCCACAGCTTTCGTTTTACTCTCGTTTCTTCTTGATTTCGTGATACCGATCGGGCTTCATCCAGTTCGACGTTAGCTAGAGTTGGTGCTTACGCTCTGAGCTTTGTAGCCGTTGTATCCTGGGAAACGGACATCGGTGAATCCTCAAGCACCATAGGAGGCGGTGAATCTGTTTTAAGGAAACTGTATTTATACAGTCCTCGGCCTTCTCCTTTTCGGTTTATTTCGAGCCATTTTTCTTCCAACAATCTTAAAACAGATTCCTTCTGAAAATGGCGACCAATCCAGCTGCCCCTGTCCTTGCCGTTCCTGCTGCCCCTACCGGTCCTACTGCCACTGCTCGACAGAACGGGCCTCCGGCTCCTGTCAGTGTCCCAATCAATCACTTGGACAAACCTGAAAAATTCAATGGACTTAACTTCAAATGTTGGCAACAAAAAATGATGTTTTATCTGACTACGTTGAACCTTGCTAGGTTCCTGACTGAGGATGCTCCGGTTCTTGATGAGAATCCGGATGCTCAAGCTGCTCATGCTCTTGATGCGTGGAATCACTCCGACTACTTATGTCGGAATTATGTGATGAATGGTTTGGCCGATGGATTATACAACGCGTATACTTCCATGAAAATGGCAAAAGAATTGTGGGAATCCTTGGATAAAAAGTACAAGTCGGAGGATGCTGGAGCCAAGAAGTTTATTGTTGGCCGATTTCTCGACTTCAAGATGCTTGATTCCAAGACGGTTGTCAGTCAAGTTCAAGAAATCCAAGTTCTCCTGCATGAAATTCATTCCGAAGGTATGACTTTAAGTGAAACCTTTCAAGTGGCTGCTATTATTGAGAAGTTGCCGCCGGGATGGAAAGACTTCAAAAATTATTTGAAGCACAAACGCAAAGAAATGAACGTTGAAGAGTTGATCGTGCGTCTTCGTATAGAAGAGGACAATCGTGGCTCTGAAAAGAGAATGGTTAGCCCTGACATGGCTAAAGCTAATGTGGTTGAGCACGGCTCAAGGAAGAATTTTAACCACAACAAGAAAGCCGGTCCACCCTCGAAGGGTGCTTTGGGACCGAAGAAAGAAAGCTTCAAGAGAAAGTTTACTGGAAATTGCTTTAATTGTGACAAACCGGGTCACAAGGCGGCTGAATGTAGAAAGCCGAAGAAAAAGTAAGAATCTAACATGGTTGAAAACATCACAAAAGATATCGATGATATGCACCTTGCTGCAGTTATTTCTGAAGTTAATTTGGTGAACTCAAATCCGCTGGAATGGTGGATCGATACTGGAGCAACTCGACATATTTTCTCGAGCAAGGAGTTGTTTAACAAGCTTGAAGAAATCGGGACCGAAGAGAAGCTTTACATGGGAAACTCTGCCACCTCTGATGTGAAAAGACTTGGAAATGTGGTTCTGAAGATGACCTCTGGAAAGGAGTTGACGCTAAACAATGTGCTGTATGTGCCGGATGTTCGCAAGAACTTGGTGTCCGGATCGCTGCTGATTAAGCATGGTTTTCGCATTGTTTTTGAATCTGATAAAGTTATTTTGACTAAAAATGGAATGTTTGTAGGGAAAGGTTATGTAGTTGATGGCCTTTTTAAGCTAAATGTAATGGTTGTTAAACCAAATAAGAACAAGAATATGAATAAAACTTCTACTTCTTCTGCTTATATGCTTGAGTCTTCATTTGTTTGGCACGGTAGACTAGGACATGTCAATTATGATTGCCTGCGCAGGTTAATGAACATGAAAAGCATACCTACACTTCATTTTGATTCTAAACAAAAATGCGAGACTTGTGTTGAGGTGAAACTAACCAGGACTTCATTCCAGTCTATTGAAAGAAATAGTGAACTTTTAAGTCTTATTCACACAGACGTATGTGACATGAAATCGGTGCAATCTCGTGGTGGAAATAAATATTTCATCACTTTTGTGGATGATTACACTAAGTTTTGTTTTGTCTATCTTCTAAAAAGTAAAGATGAGGCAATAGAGAAGTTTATTCTCTACAAAAATGAGGTGGAAAATCAACTTAATAAGAAGATTAAGGTGCTAAGAAGTGATAGAGGAGGTGAGTACGTATCACCTTTTGCCAACTTCTGTGCTCAGCATGGAATTAGGCATGAAACAACGACACCTTATTCACCTCAACAAAATGGCATTGCAGAACGTAAGAATCGCACTCTAAAGGAGATGATGAATGCAATGTTATTAAGTTCGGGCTTGCCTCCGAACATGTGGGGGGAAGCTGTGCTATCAGCCAACTACCTTTTAAATAAGGTGCCCCGAAAGAAGTTAGACAAGAGTCCATATGAACTCTGGCATAGAAGAACACCTTCTTATAAATACTTAAGAGTGTGGGGGTGTCTTGCAAAGGTTGTCGTACCTCTTCCAAAACAAGTGAAAATTGGTCCTAAGACTATTGACTGTGTTTTTATTGGATATGCACAGAATAGTAGCGCATATCGGTTTCTTGTACATGAGTCTCATATAAATGACATACACAAGAACACGATAATCGAATCACGAAATGCTTCATTTTTCGAACATGTTTTTCCACACAAAACGAAAATGGATGTTGCATCTGTTAGTAGGGATGTGGAACCTATGGAAAAAGAACAAATTGAAGATAACGAGGTTGAGCTAAGACGTAGTAAAAGGGCTAGAATTGAAAAATCATTTGGTGATGATTTCCTTACCTACATGCTCGAAAGTGAACCTCAAAGTTATTCAGAGGCTGTGAGTTCTTCTGAAGGACCTCTTTGGAAAGAGGCAATCCAAAGTGAAATCGATTCTATCCTGCAAAATCACACTTGGGAATTAGTGGATCTTCCTTCGGGAAATAAACCTCTAGGATACAAGTGGATCTTCAAAAGAAAAATGAAGGCAGATGGTACAATCGATAAGTACAAGGTAAGACTGGTGATAAAAGATTACAGACAGAAACAAGGCCTTGACTATTTCGATACATATTCTCCCGTAATGAGAATAACATCCATTAGAATGGTGTTAGCCATTGCAGCTTTAAGGAATCTTGAAGTGCATCAAATGGATGTCAAGACTGCGTTCTTGAATGGAGATCTTGAAGAGGAGATTTATATGGAACAACCAGAAGGTTTCATAGCTCTTGGATATGAAAATAAGGTGTGCAAGTTAGTAAAGTCCTTGTATGGCTTGAAACAAGCACCAAAACAATGGCATGAAAAGTTTGATAATGCTATGTTGTGTAGTGGGTTTAAGATTAATGAATGCGATAAATGTGTTTACGTAAAAACCACTGATATCGGCTACGTCATTCTATGTTTATATGTAGATGACATGCTTATCATTGGGAGCAACGATAAAATTATCAAATCCACTAAAGATATGCTGAATGCGAAGTTTGACATGAAAGACATGGGTCTGGCCGACGTAATTCTTGGAATTAAAATCCTCAGATCGCTAGAAGGACTTGTGTTAAGTCAGTCGCATTATGTTGATAAAATCCTAGAGAAATTTAACAAGGATGATTCAGCATATGCTAGGACTCCGTTAGATCCTAGTCAACATCTTTCGAAAAATCGAGGAGACGGTGTGTCTCAAGTTGAATACTCTCGAATAATTGGAAGTCTGATGTACTTAATGAGTTGTACACGACCTGACATTGCTTATGCTGTTAGCAGGCTAAGCAGATATACGAGCAATCCTGATTCTGATCATTGGAAAGCTATTGTGAGAGTACTAAGATACTTACGATACACTCGTGAGTATGGTCTGCATTATAGTAAATATCCAGCTATAGTTGAAGGATACAGTGATGCAAACTGGATATCAGACATGAAAGATTCTAAGTCCACGAGTGGATATGTCTTCACTCAAGGTAGTGCAGCTGTGTCTTGGAAGTCTTCGAAACAAACGGTGATTGCAAGGTCCACCATGGAATCTGAGTTTATTGCTTTAGATAAGTGTGGAGAAGAAGCGGAATGGCTTCGTCACTTTGTAGAAGATATTCCAATGTGGCCTAAACCTGTGCCCGCAATTTGTATATATTGCGATAGCCAATCGGCTATTGGGAGAGCACAAAGCCACATGTATAATGGTAAGTCTAGACACATTCGTCGAAGACATAATACCATTAGACAACTACTCTCTACTGGAGTCATCTCGATTGATTACGTAAAATCGAAAGAAAATTTGGCGGATCCATTAACCAAAGGGTTAAGTAGAGACTTAGTTGCAAGTTCGTCAAGAGGAATGGGGCTAAAGTCTTTTGGAGGAAAGGGTTGAGACGAAGGAAAACCCAACCTAGTTGACTGGAGATCCCAAGATCTAGGTTCAAAGGGACAACCGACTCGTTGTAACTCTAGAAAATCACTGTGGGGGATATTTTTTGTGTCTCTCGAAGCCCATCCTTAAAAGAGAAACAGTGATGACGTAGGAAATTAGGATAAGCTAAAGGCTTTTAATGATTTGATGAAGAATCACCTATGTGAGAAAGAAGTGGGGCCGCTTCAAAGGGAGTCGTTAAAAGACTCGACTCTTAGCAATTATCGCGTTACCAGGATGATGTTCAGGGCCAAAACGAACATAACCATGAGAACTGGGTAATGTTAGGGAGAGTCTTGTGTGAGATGCATCATCGTTTACACCAAAGACAGATTAGTTCAAGGACATCGCGTCTACTAATTAGCCAGTAAAGTAAATGCGTTTTCACAAGAGAAGGTTCAAAGGGTAATACCTACCTATCCTATGCAAGACTCAACTGTCGATCGGTATCTTTTTCCTTTTAGTTTCAATTTTCATTCATGTGGGGGACTGTTGGAAATTCTGGTTTTTTCCAGAAATTTTGTCTTAATTTGGGCATTAATTGCACGTGGGTTTTAAACCCGATTGTGGCGAAGTAAAGTTGGAATATGTTTACCTCCGTAAGAGGTTCGTGGCAAGCTATTGTACGTCCAAATCGGATAAAAGGTGAATGAGAAATTGTGTCTCAAAGTTGCATGTTTGGATCCTTTTTCTAAGGTGTTATCCCACATCGGAAAACTTAAGTTAATTTTCTCAATATATATTGGTTTTTCCTTTGGTGGAGGCTAAGAATGTTTGGCAAGTAGGCTCTCTCCTCGCGCATAGGGGGGGTGCAAATCACGGTCCAATCTGGGCTCTCGGACCATGGACTTGTGTGCACCCGCGACCTGCGTACACGAATGTCGGTCCGGAAAGCGGTGGGCCCGACCACGTTCCTTTTGCCAATTTTTTCGTCTAGAAACATGTGACTGTTGGCCTTCCAACTTCCAAAAACGTTTTTACCATTATTACAGCCGTTTTGAAACGGTTTTTTGAGTGCCTATAAAAGGAGCCTCCCCCTTTGGATTGATCACTCATCACCAGAATCATTCCTCTCCACAACTTTCGTTTTACTCTCGTTTCTTCTTGATTCCGTGATACCGATCGGGCTTCATCCAGTTCGACGTTAGCTAGAGTTGGTGCTTACGCTCTGAGCTTTGTAGCCGTTGTATCCTGGGAAACGGACACCGGTAAATCCTCAAGCACCATAGGAGGCGGTGAATCTGTTTTAAGGAAACTGTATTTATACAGTCCTCGGCCTTCTCCTTTTCGGTTTATTTCGAGCCATTTTTCTTCCAACATTCTACTTGAGATTTATAATATTTATCAAAAATGTCTCACATTCTCCCTTCTTAAGAATCTTGGTCGTTTGTCGTGGTCTCTAACTCTTCAGCGGCCTCGCTTCGAGTGAGAGCAAAAACTCAAGCTTTTCTTGCTTTAAGTCTTGGTTTGAAGCCTGGTCTAACGATCCTATTTTTAGGACTAATGTTCGAATTATGACCAGGTTCTTAACATCGATGGCAATGTCCAATCCTCCAGAGGTATTGTCTAGTGTGAATTCTTTCATATCTTGGACAAGTGGCTTCCATTCTGAGAATAGAGACATTCAGAGCACACACACCATCGATCGTTTTATTTAGTTGAAATGTGTAATTTGATCTTGATTTCGGTCGTCCCACTTCTTTTTTCTAACCGTCTTAGCAAGTTTTTTTATTTTTTGAATTACGTAGTCCAAGCACATATGCGAGGCGACTTCTTGAGCTCTCTCGACGATCTCGACATATGTCATTCCTTCATGTTAAGCCAGAGTAACACAAATCTTCAAACACAGGCTCCTACTAAAGCGTTTAGCTTTCTTCGTATCAGTGCTGACTAAGTGTGTCACGCACCTACTTAGTTGATTAAACTTTCTTTTGTATTCATTAACCGTTGGAAACCCTTGGCGAATGTGTAGAAATTCTGTTTTTTTTTTATCACGATAATATTTTGGCAGATAATTTTTGCATGATCACTTTCTTAAAATCTGTCCATCTGATTACAATTCTTTTTAAGGTTAAAATTCTATCGTATAACTTTCACAAAAACTCACCTTCTCGATGTATTTTAAAAAAATCTCATAAAATCTTCTACTCGTTGGTACAGAATATGTGAGCAGAAAGTCTATCTAGGGCCATCAATCATTCTTCAGCATCTGCAGGTTTTCCTCTTCTATTGAAGATTGGTGGGTTAAATCATCAAAACTGTTTGATTACTTACATTACGTCGTTCCTAAGTATCGGTGGAGGTACTACTCGTATGGTATCGAACTGATCAGCAAAACCCTTTAGTATGGTTATTAAATTACTCATTAGCCCTTCTTTTGCTGGTTTAAGTGATTCCCTTGCTGCTTCTAGATTCCTTCGTGGTCGATCCCGAAGCATAATTTTTTTCAGGATATATGCAATGCTCCCATAGACTTTAGACATTAGTCATGGTTTTACGAATTACACCCGTGTACTAAGGGAAATACACCCATAAGGGCCCATGGTAGTCTCAATTCTTTATAACTCAACGGCTATGTCAAAACATACACACTAACTCACACGATACTTAATGGCTAGTGGCAGTGATCACCAATACAACAAATCTCACAAATAACATAACCCACCATATAACATTACACCAACTCCTACCGTAGTCACTTACGTACACGAGCTTATGCTGCTGTAAGCAGCGGCTCAATGACGACGTCCAACAAGCATTGTGTCGATAATGGTGGTATCATACAACAACATGATCATAAACCATTAAAGTGATTTAAAGAAAAAAAATATTAATAAGCACTGTTGGGATTTCATTGTTTAGATTTTGATGAGACAAACCAATCATGTAATAGGAAGTTTTGAGTACCCCATTTTCACGTTGTTTAAGTGAATAAATAGACTAGAATTGAGTCATGAGTCAAGGATTAAAATGGAGGTTAAAAGAAGATAAAGCTGCATCTAAGCTTTAAAGGATACAGTATCGCTGTATAAAGGCAGGATACAGTATCGCTGTATAAGGCAGGATACAGCATTGCTGGAAGAAGAAAGGAACAGCAAAGCATAAATAAGGCTCTACTTCAATACAGCAAGACAAGGAAGAACGGCATGCAGCACTGCTGCATGAAAAGGATACAGGAGTACTGCTAGAACGATGATTACAGCAGCACTGCCAAATGATACTGCAAGCAGGTCTAAAATACAGCAGCACTGAAAGAATGCATCAGCTGCACAAAGACCAAGGATACAGCGCAGACTTACAGGACAGTTAAGTAAATACAGTGTCAACTACAAGACGAAGTATCCTGCAAATCCCAGGAAGGATAAATGCAGTACGAGGAACGGAGATCCAAGCACGGACAAAAGAGCCGTTCAAGAAAAAGTCAAAGTAGCAGACACGGAGCCAATAAGAAGATGCCACATGGACTGACGCGCCGCAGAAAGCTGCGAGCCGCAACTGCCGCATTAAATGCTCCGAAAGGAAAAGTCAAGTCGCATTAAATGCGAACCATACTTTGGACAGGCTAATTCAAATTCAAAAGAGGGATGTCTCTTTCAACGGACATCTTCTCCTACAAGTATAAATAGAGGTCGAGGAGTACTGAAGCTGGTTACTGTTACTGATACTGTCACTATTCTAAAGCATCTACGCGAAAGTTTCAAGCTTACAAATTTCAAAGTATTCAAGCCAACAGTTTCAGTCACTCAACCTATCGAAGTGGAGCAGAGTTCAAGCTGAAAGTTTCCCTACGGAATCAGAAGCTCACTTCGAAGCACAAGTTGAAGAAAACCTTTTATCCTTTTAACCTTGTTACTGTGTGCTTAGGTTGTTTTAGTGGTGTCAAGCAGTTGATAGGAGAGATCCTTGCTGTTTGTTTTAGTTGTCTAGAGTTAGGCATCTTTCTTGTGTGGGAGTATAGAACCCTGTGTGGGTTAGCCTTTGAAGTTTGCAGTTGCTGTGTGTACGCTGGACTTCAGTAGGTGGTTAACTTTGTAAGTTGATAGATTGTTAGGAGAGTCCTGTAAATCAATCTTGCTTAACGAAGTTCCTGCTCGAGGAGCAGTAGAGTGGACGTAGAAGGTTTACACCACCTTCGAACCACTATAAGCCATAAGTGTTTTTATCACTTTATTTATCTGTGGTTATCTTCTGCATATATCTATCTTTTCTCATCATAAAACGTTTGAAAGAAGCATTCTTGTGTAAAACAGCCTTGTGTTTAAAAGTATATTTCCGCTGCGTACAAAACTCCAGGTTACAGCGTGCAGCACTGCATCCTAGCGCTGCAAGCAGTAACCATCTATCGCTGCAAGCTCAAGTAACTTGCAGCGCAGAACGGTAGTTTTAAAGATTCTGAAAAATCGACCAAGGTTCATTCACCCCCCCTCTGAACCTCGGACACCACTTGGGACCAACAAGCACAATTTATAGTCCAGAAACTCATACTTGTGTGAAATATGGTTACAAATTATCACAATTTCGTAGCCATAAATTACATAAAAAATTCAATATGATCACATACACATAGCACTACTGTAACATAACATCAAAATTTATATAAATTCTTAAGATTTCCACTTCCACATCGGTTCACAGTCATAAAACAATTAAACATCATGACATAACATACCTTAGCGAAGGCGGAGTAGTAAATTAGAAGTGGATGCCAGTAGCTAATAAAATATTTTCCTTCTAACAACATTTATACTTTTACACCCCTTTAGATTCTCATTGAATCATATTTTTTTAGAAAATAAAATATTTTAACGAGTCTATAGAATCACAGACCCGTTCTGATACCACCTGTAACGCCCCGTTTCTTTTGAAAGTAAAATTTAACTAAGACGTTATCCACGTATAAAATTCATTCTTTTAAGAATAATAAAGATAAATAAAATCAAGAATAATTATAAAATATATATTTTCGAAATTCATGAAATATAACATTTTGAATTTAAAAACTTCTTCGACCTTTGATCATCGGCTACCAGCATCCACCGCTCACGCATCATACCCTAAAATCCTTAAACTAAAAACATTTTAAATATAAAAGGAGTGAGTGTACAAAAGACACTCAGTTGGGTTAATCAACAGGTAAGGGAGAAAAACATAAATACTTGTAATAAAATAGTTCAACACCATTTTATTTACTATTTTTAGCCGTCATGAAAATGCGGATCTTAACCACCATGAAAATATTTACAGTTACACGTGGATCTTAACTATCGTGAAAATATTTACAAATCTTAACCGCCGTGAAAATATTTACAGTTACACGTGGATCTTAACTGTCGTGAAAATATTTACAAATCTTAACCGCCGTGAAAATATTTATGAATCTTAACCGCTGTGCAAACAATTTACGGATCTTAACCGTTGTGCAAACAATTTAGAAATCTTAATCGTCGTACAAATATTTCTTTATCATTCAAACATGTATTCTCATCAAACAATTTCACATTCAACTGTAGCTTCAACAAACTCAAAATACACTACACACATTTTCAACACAATCTAGTTCGGAGGCAAACATTACATAGTCAAACGAGCACGTATATAATGTCACGTAATTTAAACACGTAAAATTTATATAAAGTACACATTAAAAAGTATTACCCCCACCTCTATCACGTCGTTCAGAAAGCTTTAAAATAATAAGTAGAGTTATCTCGGTTCCCTTCTGTGTACTTGCGTAGCTTACAGCTCGACTCACCGGTATGAATCCCACGCTGGCTCCATGACAACCCATAGCAGCAGCGATAGCTCGGTAGCAGGGAGAAAATGAGAGAAGAGAGAGAGAAAAGGGCTGTCGCTTCTTCCCTCGACCGTACACTGTGGAGATGACGATTGAGTCAAATTCCGAGCTCATACTTATGATGAGCTCGATGAGTACCACACATGGGTGGTCCGATTATCTTGTCGGAAAAAACTTCAGCCGACGGCAATGAAGGTGCGACAATGATGATTGTTGTACAAGAGAATAAAGGGAGAGGAAAATGAAAGAGATTTTACTTGCTTTCTTTTACCACTTTGACTTGTGCACTTCACCAACACAAAAGAAAGAAGAAAAAAAATGCTTTCAATAGGGGTTATGTGTCATCATTTTAGGGTGGAAAAGAAGTGGTGTCACTATAATAAATTTACTACTTAACATAATTAATTAAAATAAAAAAATAAAAAAATGGGTATTACAACAATGAATTTCAAAAATTGTTATTTGAAATATAAGAACGCATCATTAATATCATTACAGTAAAACCTCTATAAATTAATACTTTATAAATTAATAAACTCTCTAAAATAATAAAATCTTCTGGTCCCGACTTGTGCCTTTGTAAAAAATCATGAAATTCGATAAGATAATAAGATAATAATTTTTCGGAAAATCCCTTTATAAATATTAGGTCCCATTAAAACTCTAAATTAATAATTTATAAATATTACAATTATAAATATTATGGTAATTTGCTAAAATATGAATCTATTGTTACTTGATTTTTCTTATAATTTAAATCTAATTGGATTTCATCCCTAATTTTTTTAAGGGATAGACTAAACATACCCCAAGAATTTCTAAGCACACCCCATCCATGTGTAAAATCATGTGTGATTTTACACATGAATGAGGTGTGCTTAGAAATTCCTGGGGTGTGTTTAGTCCCACCCTTTTTTTAATTGGCTGAAAGGTACTCTAATGATCTTTTGAGAGTGTTTGATATTGTACCTTGACTAACTTTCAAACCATATTTTTCATCAACCCACTCTTGTAAATCTTTTTGAGTGCATGTGGGATGGTCTCTCTTATACTCACATAATGCTTTACGCATTTGATCATTTATGGATGATTTTGCGATGCCTTTTAGATGAGAAGACATGGTTGGGTATTATGAATTATTTTGTTTCCATATTGAGATTTATATAGTATATGTTTCATTCATCATGCATGAATATATTTAATTGACTATAATAGTTATTTAAGTACAATAAATTAATGTAAACATGTATTTAAGTAATTCCAATGAATTGATACATGTATCCATGAATATAATAGTTAATGGTATATAATGAATTGATATTATACATGAATATATTTAATTAGTTACAAAAAATTGGTTGATGCATGAATATAATCAATGAAACATGTATATGAATTCATTTATTTTCAATACATATGTACTAAATTTGTTGAATTTAAAAAATCTCTCTTTTAATTAATAAAATATTAATTTATCGATATATTAATATCTCTTTAAATTAATAAAATTTCATGGTCCCAAGGTTATTAATTTATAGAGGTTTTACTGTATTTGAAATATAAGAACGTATCATTAATATTAAATCTATTTAAGACTAAAGAAACAAAAAGAAATATACATTTGATGTTTTTTTTCTCTTTTATTTTGCTTTAATTGATATCCAATGGTTGAATTCATGAATTGTTGAAGACACCATGATCTTTCGATTCGATCCTCCCTTTTAACAGTTGTCACGTCCTATTTTCGAATCGAAATAAAATATTAAAATTTTATTTTATGGGCATCCAACAACTCATAATAAACTCACACCCACACGATGAGAACCCTGTCCTCGCTACCACAGCAGAACCTCAACAAAGATGGAAGAAAAACAGTCGGAAACCAAGAAAGAGAGAGAGATGGCCGCCCCTTCCCGTGGCCGTACGTGATGGAGACGGTGATGGTTTGAAGTTCCGAACCTGTGCCCACGATGGACTCGACGAGATCTATAACTTGGTTCGATTACCTTGTCAGAAAAATTAGTTGGCTGATTGTGGTCGGTGGTGGTTGGTGATTGGAGAAGAAGAGAATGAGAGATGAGAGAGACCTTATCCTTTTCAAAATTTATGATGTAGAGAGAGAAATAGGGGTGATAAGGACATATCTATGCTTATCTCCTCATATCATAATACTACATTATTAATGCTTTATAACCTATATCATAATGTTATAAAAGAAAAATCTAGGGTGTTACAATGGTAGTGTGTGGGTACAAAAATATCGTATATTATTTTAACTTGATTATTCCTATGATGTACTCAACTCATGAGATCATAGAATTGGACCAATTGAATTAGAAGAGATATAAAACTATTCTATTTAATAAACCACATAACAAAAATTGAGATCAGATCTAAAAAATGACAGTGTTTTTCTTAAGAAAATAGAGCATGTATTTTCTCTCTAAACTGGCGTGTATCTGTTGTGTGGAGAGAAAAATTGTGGCTTTCTTTTATAAACTAAATTCTATTAATTACATATCCAGTTGAAAT
This sequence comes from Scutellaria barbata, assembly GCA_028654395.1. Lineage (NCBI taxonomy): Eukaryota > Viridiplantae > Streptophyta > Magnoliopsida > Lamiales > Lamiaceae > Scutellaria > Scutellaria barbata. The sequence goes on along the minus strand of CM053649.1, from coordinate 5,858,566 downwards.
TTTAATCTCAATCATATTCGAATTTATCTGCAACTAGCAATCTAACGTAATTAAGATTCATAATCTTAATCCAATTAGTTCTTATCCAATTAGGATCCCAAATCCTATCAATTAATTAAGAGTCCTAATCTTAATATATAATTGCAATTGGTATAATCTTATAATATCAACTTTATTGATTATATTAATATAAAAAATAAACATCAAAATACTTGTTTAATTTCTAATACAGTGATCACCGTAGAATATCAAATATTTTTGAAATTAAATGATATTTATATAATTATCCAATTCACATGGAAAACTATTTCCCATAAATTATCAGAAATATATAAACTTATATTTAACTCGTTTTACTTAGAAAGGTGAACCGGGGACCATGTACCCATAATCATAAGCTCCAATAAATTGAATAAATAATTAAACTCTTTAATTAATTCATTCGACTTATTATTTCCATTATTACTCCACTAAAAATACAGAATTGAACTCTTACGATTATATAATATTTTACTCTTTGAAGTTGAGTCGTCCATTGATATAACCATTACATATAGATTAATCTTCCATAGATAATTCGTAATTAAAGTAGATATCATCCGTTAACCTCTTCAATTACGTCTCTTCCTCATTTACCATTAATTTACTACCAAATGGTTAATTTATAATCCAATTATAAAATAGAGATCTCAAATCATTCAATTCCAAAATTAACAAATGAATTGATTCCATATCTATGAATTTATATTCACAGTCATTTAATTTTATGTGAATCTAAAATGCAAGTATTGCGAAAGTTCATTGACAAGCATAAACAAGCAAATTAAAAACCATATCAAACTATATAGGAGTCTATAATCACTCATGATAAAGATTCATTCGTATATGATCATCTTATGATTTAATTTGGATTTCATATCTAAACGAAATTTATAGGAAAGACACAAATTAAATCGAACCGTGTCTTATATGATCAAATCATATATAAATGCTCCCACTCAAATATCTCCACATCGACGGTTCAGATAAAATTGTCACATCTTATGTTATTGGTCGCATTAATGATGTTTTAATTAATATCATCATAAACTTAATTTAAGTTTATTATCCATAATCTTAATTCTCTTATATATAACACTTATATAATAAGATTATGATTACATCAAACAAATTAAAGATTTTCTATAATGTTTATGAAATGCATACAATAAACATGTGAATTTGAAAATAAATATCGCATTTATTAATAATAAAAAACCAATTCATAATTCCTTTAAGAACATTATCCCTTAAAAAAAAACAACTTAAACTAATGTCCAGGAAGAAAGTCACAGAGGCCCAGAGTATAACCAATTAACATGACCAGTAATTTGAAATACGTGGAATTAGTTAATCGAAAAACTTGATAAAAATATCTCGTAATAATACTCTAAAATTATAAAAATATTTACTTATAAGTATTTTAGTTTCTTAAAATACACTGTAACTTCGAAAAGTAGCAAAAAAATGTCCCACCAATGACGTGTACTTGTATGTCAACGTCTTGTAATTGCTCATCTGACCCTTTTTTTTTCCTTCATATGTGGCAATAAAAAATTTCATGTTAAATTTATGTATTATTTATATTGCTTATTTCTCTTCAACAATTAGATTTCTAACAAATCTAACTGAAAATAAATATAAAAAGGTAATAAAATAAGAAATGTTTATTTTAAAATGTTGGAAAATTATTTAAAATATCTAAAAACTAACATTAAAAAAATTAACATTAAAATTAATAATGGTTCTGAAAATAAGAAAATTTAAAATGATCAAAAATAAAATTTAGAATATTATTTATGTAATATAAAATATAATTAAATCATATATGTTTATTCTCAAAAATTGGAAAAATAGTTTAGAATATCTAAAAATCAAGAAATAAAATAGTAAACAATGTTTGACAATAAAATCAATAATAATAATTCTTCCGAAACTATGTTTGAAATTTGAAATTAACAAATAGGAATTAAAATACTAATTAATCAAATATAAAACATAATAAAATGAAAAATATTGTAATTTCCAAAATGATAAATTATTTTAAATATCTTAAAACCAGCAAATAAAATCTTAAAATATTTAACAACAATGACAACGAAAACAATAATTATCATTTAACTCCAGATCTGGCTTTGTAGCATATATATATAACAACGTCACAATATACAACATTTTTTTTTCAAATTCATTTTTAATTAGAATTGTGCATGTTACTTATTAGACCAACGTGTGATAGATTTACCTTCAACAAGCCTATTTTCTTTAATGTTCTTATAAGAATATGAAAAAAAACATAACCATACACAAATTTGAAAAATAAAAATTTCAAATGATTATTGTTTGATTATATATGGCACCTTCAATAATCCTTGCAGTCGTACCAAACGTATAGAGCCCTCATCCTAATAACCTTATTGCAGTAGTTATTCCCTTCGTAGCCAACTAGTACACTATTGTAGCAATCGTAATCAATGGTATCTATAAGGTTATTACAACAATCAAAAGAGATGGGTATTGGAGATTGGTTTTCATCTTGACATAAGGCATCCAAAATCTCTGTCCTACATTCTCGTGTCAAGTTCGTATCGCATTCTGCGTTTGGTGGCGGTGCAACCAACAAGCTTTCAAAATTCGATTTCTTGATTGCTTCAGATTCATCCACCATTACCATACTGATTATGAGGAAAGCTAAGCTCATAGCTATGATCCTCATGTTGAAATTGTTTGATATTTGTAAGAAATATGTCTTAGCTATCGATTTTTTATAGTAACTCAATGAAGCAGGATGGACACGTTACAACTTAATTTAATGATATCTATTGAAACCTACTTAATGCATTTAAGCTTTGTTTTAAGTTAATAAACTATTTATCAATGGAGCCTCAAGTATATATCAATTTTGACTCCACGTTATGCTTTATTTAGATTTTATTTTATGTTTTTTAACCAAATCAAATGCATTACTCAGCAATCATCGTTCGACATATAAATGAAATCGAAAGAAAGAGTTTTGTTCAAAATTGCACGACTCAAACTTGATACCATTTCGAATTCAGTTATACAGTAAAACCTCTATAAATTAATATTTTATAAATTAATAAACTCTCTAAAATAATAAAATCTTCTGGTCTCGACTTGGGCCTTTGTAAAAAATCATCAAATTTGATAAGATAATAAGATAATAATATTTCGAAAAATCCCTTGATAAATATTAGGTCCCATTAAAACTCTAAATTAATAATTCATATATATTACAATTATAAATGTTATGGTAATTTGCTAAAATATGAATCTATTGTTACTTGATTTTTCTTAAAATTTAAATCTAATTGGATTTCATTTCTAATTTTTTTAATTGCAGCCAAGAGTTCTCTAGCTACAACAAAAAATTGTGAAGAGTTGTTACATGAGTTCATGAATATAATAGTTAATTGTATACAATGAATTGATATTATACATGAATATATTTAATTAGTTATAAAGAATTGGTTGATGCATGAATATAATCAATGAAACATGTATATAAATTCATTTATTTTCAATACATATGTACTAAATTTGCTAAATTTAAAAAGTCTCTCTTTTAATTAATAAAATATTAATTTATCAATATATTAATATCTCTCTAAATTAATAAAATTTCATGGTCCCAAGATTATTAATTTATAGAAGTTTTATTGTATCTACTTTTTTCTTTTTTCTTTTTTGATAGCATTAACTGATAATTAGCGTTAGTGTCAAGATTAACCACAAGAAAACACTCTAAAACCAGGTTCCAAAGCCAAAAACTCAGATTACAACTGATAACCAAAACTTGCAATTGCAATCTAGAAGAGTAAAATCTAGAAAGAAAACAACACACAAAAGGATTATATGGTTCGGCTTAACTATGCCTACATCCACGGGAATCAAAGGGTGGGAAACTTTATTGATCTGGGCAACAATTCAAGATTACAAGACTTCAAGAAGAAAAACTGGAAAAACTTGAGATCACTCTCTTAACTGTATTACTCCAATGAAAACTGAGAAAGCTGAAAACTATATCTAAACAATAGAACTTTACATGTATTTATAAAGCCTAGAAACAGAAAACAAAACTAAGAAAACTATCTCCTGGAATCAGCATCAGCGCAGCATCTTGAAAACTGACTCTGAACTTCTTCATCAAGCTTTGTCAATATGCCCGTTAATTCTGTTACAAGGGCGTGCTTCTGAAGACGCGTTTTTATAAGTGCAGCGTGCCTATTACCTTAAACTGCAATCAGAAGAATAAAAGGGAAAGTTGCAATTCCGTAAAACACACTTCTATAAGTGATGCACGACTTTGTCTTTAATTTAAAAAACAAAGATAAAAACGTAGTAGCGTTTTCCATTCTTTCTTCAGCAAGACAGATGAAATGGCTAATTCTTTCAGTTAGATTCTATAATCGCTCGAGAGAAACCAATTATTCTATCAATAAAATTGAAATTGATAAAAGTGCATAGGGAAAATCGCAAATCCGTAACCTAAATAATTTAATAATGAATAATAGAATTTAATTTTTTTTATTAGATATGTGTAAATGGATCATATAGTAAGTCCAATGTCATGTCTATGGATTGGTCATTTGGTCTCCCCCCTCTACCCTTCTATTTAATTCATTTCAGGTTATGATTAATGTGACTTCTTAATCAAATAGAGTAAAATAAATCTTGTCTCCAACTCATTCAAAATTTTATGAATTTAATAATTTGGAAAATTTTGATCGATTTATTGTCTACTACAAAATATTGAAATTATTAAGTTGAGTTATAACATATTTTACATGAATTCAAAAATCCAATTAAAATTGAAAGCACAATTTGGAATCATAACCGATATTTATCTTCCAATTTGGGGCTTCATTAATTGATACTACTTAAGACAAACCTTAATGCATACGTAGGTTTCAATTATGATCATTAAATGAAGTTAATAAGTCGATCTAGCTTCATCCAGTTATTATAAAAATTGGATTTCAGGCCATGTATTTTAGACAAATGCATGCTAGCTGAACAACTTCAAACTTGATATCCAAATCGAGGATCTTGATTAAGACCTTAATTTTCCTCATAATCAGTGAGGTAATGTTTTTTGAATATTCCCAGGCAATCAAGAAATTGAACATGGAAGGATCGTTGGCTTCATCACCAGATATTAATGCTGGTTGTGACAAAAATCTGACAACAGAATGTAAGACTGAGATTCTAAATGTCTTATGTCAAGAACCGAGTGAATCACTATATGTGTCTTCCATTTGTTGCGATGAACTTAAAGATGGTGTTGATAATGTTTGCTTTTGGGATGAATTCATCGACATCGAGGGAGCTAACTACTGCAAAAAGGTTATTGGATCGACGGTTTTTCAAGTCTTGACCTTTTGCATGGATTACAATTGAAGCGCACTGGATCTTCTATTCCAATTAAGTTAGTATTTTATCTAGTATTCCATTGTTTTTAATTCATATCATATGTAAATTGATGATGTCATCTTTTACACTTAGCATGTCGAGGTTATTTTGAAACATCGATAAAACACCAACGTGGAATAAAAGATCTTGTTTGCAATTGAAGACATGTAAGATATAAATATATATTCAAAGAATGATCGATCATTTGAACATGAATTTGTAATTCCATTTGATCTCGTGTAGTTATATTTCTTTATGGCATCTTCATTTAATAACAAACAAAGTGACTTGAATTAAGAAATAAAGAAGATAAATGTTACGTAATGCCCTCCTAAATTGCTTGATCAATTATAATAAATGAATGTGAGAATTAGTTGTTGTATTATAATCTTCATATCCGTGACTCTCTCTTTAAAACTTTTCATTTCAACATCCTAATTGTCATACACCAAATTTTATCTTTTCGACTTTGATTTAAATGGACAATACCCTCTTTCACAATCCAAAAATACGCTAGGCCGTCAATCACTATCCACCTCGTCTGAGCGTATCATTAACCATCGTATTAAGCCTATGTGCTACTCCTCTTATCTAATTCACCAACGCACTACGACACTTAAAAAAATAATCGGTAGTAAACTCAACTATATAATCTATCTGTTCATACATTGAATCCATCTCTTCAATTCAATCATGGGATTTACCACACTTAGTTATGTGGATTTCGAACCGTTTTCCTATTAAACAATAAAGAAATAACATAATAAACATCTTGTTCAATGAGATAAAAGAAAATATATCTAAAAAACGTCTTTGTTCGGCCCAAAAGATCGAACATATCATATAACGTTCGACCAAAAGTAGTCAAACAATAAGAGTTCATTCGACTAGTATTTGTCAAACAATTTGTGATTGTTCAACTCTAAGAATCAAATAATTTCTAACATGTTTGACTAGTTTGTGTCGAACGGTTGTTGTTTTGTTCGGCCTTTGAAATCAAACATTACTTATTGTGTTTGACTACTTCAGGTTGAACACTATTTATTTGTTCGGCATGGAGTGGTCGAACAGGTTTGTTCCAACGGGATTTTATATTTTCAAATGCAAAACTCGACATTTTTTACTACACTATTTAAATCTCTAGAAAAATGTATGAGAAATCTTACATTGCTCGTTTGAAATGTGTCTTTCCATTCTATTGACATTTCTCTTGAGAATATTGCTTGGATAATAATGTTAGGTTTCAAGTTTGGTGGGTTTGTGATATGAAGGAATAAGAAGTTGAGTAAATATTAATGAGAGGTGCATAATTTAAGAGGTGTCCTTAGTCCCTCCTATATTTAATTGGATATATCATTCAATGAGCTAAGGATATTTTAGATATTTAATATATAATTATTTTTCATTTAATTAATTATGGGGTGGGGTTAGAATTGATTGGGTGTGAATAGTCCCACCTTATTTATAAATATTATTATTTTACCATATCATGTGCTTTTTTCTTCCCTTGACTACCCACTTGTTTAAGTGTGATGTTCACTTAAACTTAAGGGTGAGTACAATCCACATCAAATTGGGGATAATTTTTGAAATCCCTCCAAACTTCGAAGAATTTTAAAATAACTTCTCCACAATTGATCCAACAAATTGGTTTGATTCCTTTAAAGATTGGGGTATAACGGATCGAATCAGTTTGGATTTTGAAGATTTAGAATTTTACAATTTAAAATAAATGTTCGTTCAAATAAAATATAAAAAATAAATAAATATATCATACACGTTATTTAAAATTTAATCCTAAAACAAGTCATTATAAACTAATAATTGTCAATAGCACACAGTCTTTCTCTTCTCTTCTGTAAGTGTAAGTTTGTTTATTTGCATAACCTCATCGTGGACGCACCCTTACTAACTAATTTGACTCAAGAATTGTTATGTAGTTGTTCTTTTGTAAACAAGTCATTTCTAAGTTACAGAACATTGAATCAAAATCACAATTTAGTACATAGTGATAATCCATCATGAATACATATAGATAGAATGTTTGATTTTAGACAACATAGATAAAAATGGGTTGGACCCATTATGAGGTAGAGAAGCAAGACATGTTTGGTCGAATATGGGCCCACTAACAGTGGACTTGCAATGGACTTTGGTCATAATACCAATCACTCATCTCTTTCTACTTTCTAGGATGTGTTGATGAAGAGTGGAGTCCGAGTCTCCACTTGAATTGATGTCGGTTAGATAGATGTAACTGAAGTGCACCGATATTAGGCAAGTAGACGACTTTCTGCCATTGAAAAACCTCGAGTGATACCGAACTTCCATAGAAGACTAATTCGATTCCTCTGCTCGAAGTCGAAGGTGCTTTGAGTTTGTCTGAATATCAACCAAGTATTCTGGAAAGAGACACTGATAAGTTAATTAACATGATTCAGCATATATATTGAGAGCGTGCCCATTTTGCTAAGGGCAGAAGCCTCTTTGATAGAAGTTGCTGGGGATTGTACGATTAGTAGCCAGCCTTGCGGAGGCAAAAGGATTAGACGTTCCTGCCATTCCATCTCCCTTCATTTGCACAAGATTCATATTTTTTTCAGAGGGTCGGCGGGACATGGGAGCCTCAGCTCGTGCATCGGTTTAACGAAGTCACCTCCGCTCTCCCACTCCTTTCTATTCAAAAGGCGGCATGATCGGCCGGACAGAGGCTAGGGCTGCTTCCTTCCCACTGCGTCCTTCCTTGTGTGTTGGAGAAAGCTCTAAGAGAGATTCTTTAAACCAAGAAGGGCATGGGAGCGGGTTTAGAACGCTGGTTTGATCAATGACTTCAAAAAATTTTGAGTGAAGGTCCCCAAGACTTTCGACTCTCATCAACTTGATGAATTAATTTCAAGATATACGGCTTTCCTATTAGAACAGGTTGTGCCGGGCGTGTGACCCATCAACCTACTAGCAATGGGGAAGAAAACATAGCATGTCTCACGGTCCGTACAAAAACGAAAGTGAAAATCGTGCATTTTAGGAACAAGAAGCCTCCGCCTAAGCCGCCACATTAAATAGAGACTGTATATGCTGAATCATGTTGAATAACTTATCACTGTATATGCTGATAAGTTATCAGTGTCTCTTTCCAGAATACTTGGTTGAGGATATTCAGACAAACTCAAAGCACCTTCGACTTCGAGCAGAGGAATGTTTGTCCACTCTTCATCAACACATCCTAGAAAGTAGAAAGAGATGAGTGATTGGTATTATGACCAAAGTCCATTGCAAGTCCACTGTTAGTGGGCCCATATTCGACCAAACATGTCTTGCTTCTCTACCTCATAAAGAGTTGCTACTTCCTAGTGATCTTTTGCGACACTCTTCTTTCGATACACAATCCAGTTAGCAGTACCATCCCCAGACCCCTCAAGATAGGAGTAAGCTGGTGGACTCCCATCCAAACACACTGTAAAAAGATAACATGCATCTTTACCTTAAACGTCTAGAATTAATAATATCTATCTTCCAAACTTTGAATCTATAAAATTTACCTGCTCCTTTGGCCACAGCACTGTCCAAAAAAGTAATGTTGACCAAGTCATCGGCGTGGACTTGAGTGGCAAGCAAAAGGGGAATTAGACACACAATGTAGCCACCCATGATCTCAATGTATATGTTAGAACTCAGATTCAACAATTGAATAGAAGAGAAGAAGAGAGAATAGAGAGATGAACAATAAGAGAGAGAGAGAGAGAGAGAGAATGTATTTCTTCAACTAAGCAAAAGAGGGAGTCTACTAGGGTATATATACAAAGATGAATAATCTCAAAAAAGGAGCTATACAACAGAAATATAACAACCTATCTTTATATTTCAAGTATCGAGTCGAGTCGAGTCAAGCTCGAACTTATCGAATTATTTGTCGTGTCGAGTCGAGTACGAACATAAAAATATATACTTGATTGAATTTGAATCGAGCTCGAGCTTGAGCCTGACAGTACTCAGGTCGGCTCTATTACTCCCCTAATAAGTAGAATGACAATTTAAAGACTCAATTTAACGATAGAAAAAGAACATAGATTAATTGGCGGCATGAATTACAATAAAAATTTGGAAATACAATGAAACACAATACTTCATTCACCCCAAAATAAATGTTGTTTTAGTATTAAAAAAATTGTTCTAAAATAAGTGGCATTATAGGATTTTTAAGATATGTTTACCAATAATTTACCAAAAATACCTTCATTTACTTCTAACAAATTAAATAGGGTTGTTAAGAGGAAAGAGAAAAAAAAAATCTCATAATAATTATACTTAAATGGGTAGATCATGAATCTTTATATCATATTTTTTAATCTATTTAAAAAAAATTAAAACGACATTTATTTTCTTTAGAAGAGGAACTAAAAATTATACCATAACTCAAATTCAATTTGAGTAAACGTATAGATATTTTCTTTAAATGTAAATATTTTTGAATACCTTTCTTGATTTTTGAAAATCATGTTAGCATCATCAAAAACTTGAGCTTATTTGATTATTTTAACGAATCACACAAAATGATCCGAGTCTCTAATGAGATGATATGGGATCATACTTTGAATAGCTCATAAATGGCTGGATTAGTTTAAATCCACACACCATCGTATACTAGATCTCACTCTCTATATAAGTAGTTCATGCCCAACATTTACTTATAAGTACTCCTGAAGTTTGAAAATCAATACAATAATCATCATTGAACTACGGATCTAATGCAGCATATTACACGTTACCACAATATACAACAAATAATTCTCACATTCATTTATTAATGTGTACTGCTCAAGTAATTTTGGAGGTCATTGTGTAATATTTAATCTTCTTTATTCTTCAAGGTGAAAAGGAACAAATTGACCTTATTTTGATTATATCTATTACCTATATATAAGTATGGATGTGTAGTTCTGTTAATGTTCACCCTCTTACATAATTAAATTTAATTAGAGTCTTAATTAAAGAATTTTTTTTATTAAGGATAGTAACATAATTCAATATTAATTTTATTTTTCTATATGATTATAAGGCAAGAATCCTTTAAATTCCAAACTCTTCTTGTAAACACTACATGTTTTGATTATTTTTCTTCTATAATCTTGAACATTTTGAATTTTAGACTAAAATTAGCTATACATTTGGTAGCCATACACATTTTATAGATAATTCACTTACCTGAAAATTTACATAATTCTGGCCTTACACGAAAATTTCAAAAAATGATGCTGACACGAAATTAGTCTTCCCGATGTCAACGCCAAATTATATATAGTATAAAATGAGGATCTTTGTAATTTTAATTGCATCCTCCAGGCTTCGACGAAATTTCCTGACAACAAATCGTATACAAAGATCTGCATCTGTCGCTTGTGACCACTCGACAATGACTCTATGGTATATTCCACCTTCATGTGGATGGTGTCGGTCAGAAGGATCAAAATTTGAGTCGTCGAATTACAGTCTGATCACGAGAGCAAACTCTCTCCTAGAGAACTGACAAAAGTGGTCTCGTCCGATGTAAAACCATCATTCATACTAGTCATCATTTTGCGTACATCCCACCCCACGAGACATCAAGACGTGCAAAAAGTCTTTACACGTCTCTGTATTGGTGGTCCATAACAAAAAATGACCAAAACATGTCTCTCTAAAACACCGGATGCAGTCCAAACCTATAGCTTGCAACTCCGTCCATATGTCATCAAGTATACTCAAATGCGTATGTCCATTTATATAAGCAAGCTGATCTTGACAAGTCGCAAGGACCCATAGATGATCTAATTATAATATATAAAATAATTAATCATTAATATATCTACGTAAGAGTTTTTTCAATACATAAATTAATATACTAAAAATTATAGCATAAATAATGATATATGATTAATTAGTTAATTCATTAGTTAGCAATTTTTTAAGTCAAAATCAAAAAAAATAACAAGAAAAAATAACAAAAGACTCTTTTAAGTGACCATGCCGAACTTTAAGTAGTCACTAAGGTAAAAAAAAAAAACATAAAACTCTTTCAAGCTAGGCATAGTCACGCCTAACTTCAACTAAGTCTCTAGATATGAATTAATTTTGTAAAAAACATATAATTTTAATATATCTTTTTTTTTTACCAAGAATTAATCATTTTTGCCAACTTAATTCATATGTTAGGGGATGATATGTAAAGGTGTAATGAATGATATTTTCGTGTAAGTTCATTGCGGACAATTTCATGTACGTTTTACTTATAGACAATTTTGTGTAAGATTTAACTTAAGGACAATTTCGTGTAATGTTAACGGCAATTTTGTGTAAGGTTACTTAAGGACAATTTCTTATAAGGTTAACTTATGGACAATTTCGTGTAAGATTAACTTATAAAGAATTAAGATTAACTTATAAAGAATTTTGTGTAAGATTAATTTATTCAGAATTTTGTGTAAAAGTTAACTTATGAAGAATTCCGTGCAAGGTACAAGAATTTCGTGTAAGCTTTAAGAAGTCCTAAAATATAATTGAAGTCCTAAAATTGTAACAGTAGACCTAATTCATGTAAACATGAATTAATATGCATTAAAATACAATAGAAATCTCAAAATCCTATCAATAGCCCTAATTCATGTAAGTATGAATTAATACGCACTAAAATTCGAACAAAATTGATAGAATTCCTAAGCACCATCCCTTTATTTCTAGTAAGCATCAATATACAAAAATTCGAAGATAATTATCACAAATTCAAATAGAAACACATAAAATTTGAAAACAATTCGAAAAAACGCCCTAACATATTGAATCGGTACAAATAAATCTTTACTCACTTGTCTTCCTTCCATATAATCGGCTCAAATGTTTTCATGTATAAGATTTGTCCAAACTTACACGAACTTTCCAAAATACTCCCGATCTCGCTCGCCTAGTTTTTCAGATCTCTCCATAGAATTACAGTTTTTCAGATCGCTCGCCCAATGAAGCTTGAAATTCCTTTAATGTTTTAAGAGTAAATAGTAAATGGTCATTCAATAATACACGAAATTCCAGCAATTTCAAATTTGACCTCGATTTGACGAAGTCAAGATGCTTTTCCCAGATGTTTTGTAGATTGGCAGAAGGCAGTGGTGGTGGCAGTTGGGATACATTATTGTCCCATCTAATGCAATAAAGTGGGGATAGACATGTGACTTGGTCAAAATTTGTGGTATATTGGGCATAATTTTTATAAGTTGGATCGTACGATTCTATAATTTTTTTATCATGTACTGATTTAACATGTGTAGAAAATCAGATTTTGATAAAATCATGATTCTACCTCATAAAATCAGTAAAATTGGCCGACTTTATGATTGCGCAAATGATGTATTTTTTTTATTTTTTTGTGTGTGTTTGAATTCAAGATTTCAACTTCAAAAAAAAAAAAGTCACTTAAACAATTATATCATGTGTATCCTATATGAAGTAATGAAATAATGTAACTATTTTATCACATTTGTAAGTTCAAAATTCAAAAGAAAAAAATAAAATGTTTAGTGCATTGTTAAGACTATAAATTAAAACTTAAAAAAATTTAACATTCTAAATTCTAATTACCCACTTTAGAAATTTAATCGTATATATATATATATATATATATATATATATATATATATATATATATATATATAATCACTCTTTTAGTTTGTCTGATAAAATTTAATCTATTTTATTTTATCTTAAATATTCTATAAAGTTGAAGGCTAAAACTTATATGCACCAAGGGCATGAATCTTAAATCCGTGTCCCCAATTCGAATCGGCACGTGGGGAGCTTTTACGCGCGTCCACGCGTCCCCACGCACGGCCACACCATAGCTGGTGTGTATCGCGCACCATCTGAATTTTATACTTTAAGGTATCACTCATTTACTCTTAAGGTATAACACATTTACTATTAAGGTATCACACTATAACCCTTCAGGTATTAGTGTAAAACAGCGCTGCTTTCTTCTTTTTCCTCTTTTTTTTTTTCTTCTCTCTCATTCTTCTTCTTAATCTCTTTTCTTATCAATTTGTTATTCTTCTTATTTGTTTTGTACATTATTCTTCTTCTCTATCTTCTTGTTCTTATTCTTCTTCAAATCTCCATAGAGTCATTTATGAAGTTTTTTCTTCTTCTTCTTCTTCTTCTTCTTCTTCTTCTTCTTCTCATTTTCATAGATTTAGATAATTGATTTCAAATCACAATTTATTACAATAATTTTGAAACATTAAAAATTAATTATTTCAAATAATATGAAATCATGATTTGCTGATTTTGAGGAAGAAGATGAAACATTTGAAATTTCATGATTTACAGGTATTACACATGTTCATTTCAAGTATTACATAAGTATCTTACAGATATTACGCATTTTCACTTTAAGTATTACACATTTTCATTTCAGGTATTACATAAGTACCTCATAGATATTACACAAGTTCCTTTGAAGTATTGCATAAGTACCTTATAGGTATTACATATGTTCATTTCAAGTATTACATAATTACCTTATAGGTGTTACACATGTTCATTTCAAGTATTATATAAATACCTTACAGGTATTACACATGTTCATTTCAAGTATTACATAAGTACTTTATAGGCATTAGACATGTTCCTTTCAAATATTACATAAATACTTTATAGGTATTACATATGTTCCTTTCAGGTATTACAAATCGTAATACCTCAAAAGTATTTTCATAATATTTTGAAGGTATAACTTACATATTATTTAATCATGTAATTTTGTAATACCTAAAGAATAAATCATTAATACCTCAAAAATATTACTTACATATAAATTCTTGTTTTCAGCCAAATACTTTACCTTGTTTATTGTTAAAATCTTTCTCCATTGTTGACACAAGGAACCCTAAATTTTAGAACTATAAGAATCCAAAATTTGTAGTATTGTTGATTAAGTGTAGAAATTGAGAAGAAATTAAAAAAAAATTATTGATCTTAAGAGATGTGAGAAGAAATTGAAAAGAAAGAAAAAAAAACAAGCAGCACAGAAAGGAGTGAGAAAAAAAAAAGAAAAAAGAAGGAAAGAAAAAAGAGAGAGAAAAAAGAAAAAAAAGGAAGAATAAATATAAAAAAAAAAATTTATATATATATGGGTGGGGGCACGGTGCCCCAGGGGCACATAAGTGCTTCTCAAAGTTGAAAATAGTTACACTTGTACTTTTAATCTTAATTAATTTTTTTACATATATATATATATATATATATATATATATCTTATTAGGGGTGGAGATTGGAACGGAAATTTTCGATATCCGTTGAATCCGATCCGAAATTTTCCGATTTTGGAACGAATATTTTTAATCCAAAATCCGAAAATACAAATTTCGATTTTTCCGAAAATTTTTGGATGGAAATTGGAATTAGTTTTGAAATTTTTGGAAATTTCGAAATCCGATCCGAAATATTTTCGAAATTCAATTTTTGGAAATTCCGATTTTCGATCCCATCCGAAATTCCGATCCAATTTCCGATTTATTTCCGAAATAATAGTATATAGTATTCTTCTATAGCAAATAGTATATAGTATAAAATGTTTGAATTATATTATATAATATAATATATTTTATATACATTTACTATATGTAAATATAAATATACATATTATAGTATAATTTATAATACTATATACTATACAATATATTTTATATACTTTATACTATGTGTAAATATAAATATACATATTATAATATACTTTATAATACTATATACTATATAATATATTTTATATACTTTATACTATATGATAGTATATAAATATATTATATACTATATGTATATAGTATAGTTTATACTATAGTTTTACTTTATACTATATATAGTCTATAGTTTATACTGTAGTTTTTTAGTATTATTTTATAATATATACTATATACCATAGTTTATATTGTAGTATCTTAGGTCGTATTATTTCTTGGGATATTAGAAAAGGTAATATAGCTAATAGACCAACTAATTAATTTCGAAAAATTTTTAATTTCTGAAAATTCCGAAAAAAATTTTGAAAATTTCCAACAATTTCCGAAAAAATTTCCGAAAATTCCGAAATTTTGGAATTCCGAAATTTCTGAAAATTCCGAAATTTTCGAAATTTCCGAAATCGGATTGCATTTCACATTTCCGAAATTTTTT
The DNA here is from genome assembly GCA_028654395.1 of Scutellaria barbata. Classification (NCBI taxonomy): domain Eukaryota; kingdom Viridiplantae; phylum Streptophyta; class Magnoliopsida; order Lamiales; family Lamiaceae; genus Scutellaria; species Scutellaria barbata. The sequence continues at coordinate 5,842,903 of CM053649.1, read as the reverse complement.
GGATGGAAATTGAAATTGGTTTTTCATTTCCGAATTTTTTTGGAATTTTTCCGAAACACTTTATTTCCGATTCGATCCGTCCGATCTCCACCCCTATATCTTACACATACTTATATTTTTTCATTAGTTTATGTTTATGTACTTCCATATATATATATATAAGTTTGTATCCTTCTATTATCTTATTATAAGGATTTCGTTTCTACAATCCGATTCTATGGACCCAATCCTAGTTAAAAAATGCAATTTTAACAACCTAGCTTACATATAGGGATGGGTAATATTAGTTCTTTTTGATAGAAACATCTCACAAGGCAATAACATTCACCTTATAATTCCACCACACATGAGTTGTTTCTTGTATTAATTATTACTTGTTCGGTCTCGTTAAAAAAGATCTGTTAAAAAACAAACACATTATATCCTAAAATATGGTAATATTCCTAAAGTTAAGGTTTATGTTTTCAGAATAGTGTAAATGGATCAATTTGATCCGGACTAATTTGATCCGAATCAATTGTATTTAATATTATTCATAGCATTGTAAAAAGACTTTTATATCTTTTTTTTGGATCCTAAATAAAAGTATTTGATTATATCTATTAGCTATATATAAGTATGGATATTTCGTTTATATTGTCAATGTTAATCTCTCATACATAATTAAATTAAATTAAAGTCTTAATTAAAAAAATTCTTTATTAAAGATAGTAATATAATTCAACATTTATTTTATTTTTCTATTTAATTATAAGGCAAGAATCCTTTAAATTCCAAATTCCTTGAAAACACTACATGTTTTGATTATTTTTCTTCTATAATCTTAAACATTTTGAATTTTAGACTAATATTAGTCTCACATTAATATAATTGATATAATTTTCGATTTATAAATAATAGTTACAATTTTAAGACAATATTTCAGATTTATAAAAATTAAGTTATGAATTTTTAAGATTTATTGTAATTATTATAATTAATATTGTTGTTATTAATAAATAATAATTTTAAAAATATTTTTTCTTACATTTATAAGATAAATTTTCATAAATCAATTAACTCCCTAAAATAATAAACATAACTTCAATTTATACAATAGTGTTTCTATGCACCAATTGTACCATGAGTTGGATTGGGTCGGATCCGACTCAGATCTGTGCTCAAATTTATTTTATTTTTTCAATTTTTATACTTTAACATTTATGTTATATTACTATAACTTTTATGTTATATTAGTATAACTTTTATGTACAAATATCATCTTAAAGTGATATTACTTAAAATTTTCTCAATATAAAAATTCATGCCAAATAGTTGTACCTTTATATTATAATAATTTAACTTTTATGTAAAATTGCAATAAAATTTATGTTTTAAAGTACTACATAAATGTTATATTATTTTAACATAAATGTCAAATTATATAATATTAAAGTTATATTATTATAATATAAAAGTTTAAAAGGTATTTGTTGGGATTTCGATGTTTAGATTTTAATGAGACAAACCACATATGTAATAGAAAGTTTTGAGTACCCCATTTTTCACGATGTTTAAGTGAATATATAGACTAAGATTGAGTCTAGTGTTAAGTGCTAAGAATGGAGGTTGAACAAGGATAAAGCTGCATCTAAACCCCTAAGAAAAGATATCGCTGCAAGAAGGCAGGATACAGTATCGCTGGATGAAGGTAGGATACAGCATAGCTGCAAGAAGGTAGATACAGCAACGCCATAACAGGACAGAACATCACTACTGCAATGAAAGAAAGAACGACGTGGAGCATCGCTGCAAGAAGAAAGGGATACAGGAGTACTGCAAGAAGAAGATACAACAGTACTGCCAGAAGATACTGCAACCAGGTCTAAGTTACCGCAGCACTGCAAGAAAGTATCAGCTGCACGATGACCTAGGATACAACGCAAGCTTACAGTACAAATAAGTCATTCAGCGCCAATTACAAAACAAAGTATCCTGCAATCCTAGGAAGGATAAATGCAGTACGAGGAATGAAGACTCATGCAAGAATAAATAGAGCCGTTCCAGAAAAGATCAAAGTTGCAGACACGGAGCCAATACGAAGATGCCACATGGACTGACGCGCTGCAGAAAGCTGCGAGCCGCAACTGCCGCATTAAATGCTCCGAAAGAGATAGTCAAGTCGCATTAAATGTGAACCATGCCTTTGGTCAGACTGCTTCAAAATTCAAAAGAGGGATGTCTCCTTCAACGGACATCTTCTCCTTCAAGTATAAATAGAGGTTGAGATTCACTGAAGCTGATTACTGATTAACTAAACCATTTACGCAAAATTCACAAAGCTTACAAGATTCAAGTATCCAAGTCTACGATCAGTTTCAGTCACTCAACCTCCCGAAGTGAAGCAGGTTCAAGCTGAAAGTTTCTTCAAGGATTCAGAAGCTCACTTCGAAGCACCAGTTGAAGAAAACCTTTTTATCCATTTTACCTTGTTGTTGTGTGCTTAAGTTGTTTTAGTGGTGTCGAATAGTTGATAGGAGAGATTCTTGCTGTTTGTATAGTTGTCTAGTGTTAGGCAGCTTTCCTGTGTGGGAGTGCGGAACCCTGTGTGGGTTAGCCTTTGAAGTTTGCAGTTGCTGTGTGTACGCTGGACTTCAGTAGGTTGATACTTTGTAAAGTTGATAGATTGTTAGGAGAGTCCTGTAATTCAATCTTGCTTAACAAAGTTCCTGCTCGAGGAGCAGTAGAGTGGACGTAGAAATATTACACCACCTTCGAACCACTATAAGCCATACGTGTTTATTGCTTTATTTATGTGTGTTTTTACCTTCCGTCTCTTGCTTGTCTCATCAGCATAAAATGTTTTGAAAGAAGCATATTGAGAAAATCAGCCTTGTGTTATAAAAGTTATTTTTCCGCTGCGTACAAAGCACTAAGTTACAACGTGCAGCACTGCATCCTAGTGCTGTAAGCAGTAACTATCTGACACTGCAAGTTCAAGTAACTTGCAGAGCAGAACGGTTTGTTTAAAGATTTGCAAAATCGACCAAGGTTTATTCACCCCCCCTTTGAACCTCGGACACCACTTGGGACCAACAAGTGGTATCAGAGCGAGTTGGGTTAAAAGCCAACTTGTCTGGTCACCTACCCAGATCCACCTTAGACTCGCTGTTTTCTCTGCATCAAAAACTTATTCTTTTAGCATATCATGGATTCCATTAATCACAAGTTACTTATATTTTCCATAGAAGAATATAACGACTGGAAGATAAGAATGCAGGCACATCTTTCAGCAATGTGGACAATCATAACTGATGGGCCAATAATCCCCATGATGGTAAATCCAATGTATGGAAGAGACCAAGCAGAAGGATAGCAACCACCACCGAACTTCCTGACCAAACCACGTCAAGAGTGGGGAAACGAAGACAGGAAGAGAGCCAACCTAGATAATGTGGCAAAAAATGCTCTATTTATTACTTTAGACAAAGACACCTTTAGCAAAGTCAAAACCTGCTCTACATCCAAAGAAATATGGGAAAAACTGGAGCAAATATGTGAAGGGACTGAGCTCACTAAAGACAACAAAATCTCCAATGTTACCCAACTATTCGAGCTCTTTGAAATGAAGAATGAAGAGACTCTTGAGCAACTAGACTTGAGATTCACATCCATAGTGAATGAACTAGAAGCTCTGGGCAAACACTACACTCAAAAGGAGAAAAGCATAAAGGTGTTGAGAGCCCTACTAGCGGAGTGGGACAGTAAGACCACTGCCATGAGAGTGTCCATGGACCTGAAATCCATGAGCACATTCGACCTATTCTCCGACCTCAAAGCATTCGAATATGACATCAACAGACAGAGAAAGGAGTTCGAGGAGTCAAGCTCCAAAGTTACAGCGCTGACTGCCAGAGGAACCAAGGATACAGCAACCGCTAGTTGCAGTAAACAGTTTGAGGATACAGGAGAAGTTGCTGAAGAGGATATAGCTCTACTTCTGAAGAAATTCAGGAGATTTATGAAGAGCAACAATAATGGCAGCAACACCAACCTCAACAAGAGGAATGACTTCAGAAAAAGTCATCCACCTCCTCAGGTATCCTCTTCTCCACAATCAAATACAAGCAATGTTGACTTGTGTTATAACTGCAGGAAACCAGGGCACTATGCAAGAAATTGTCAATACCCAACAGTGCACAAGTATCCTGAAGGAGAAAGAGAGCAGAGGAGAGACAAAAGAAAAGAGGAAAGGCACAAGCTTCGAGCTCTCATAAGAGAGATAGAAAAAGCCAAGGATATAATAGTTCCGAAGGAAGTACTGAAAGCTGCAGAATCCTCTGACAGCAACACTGAAACCTCATCCTCTGACGAAGAAGCGCTGATATGCCTAATGGCTAGAGACGGCGAGGACAACGAAGAAGATGAGGTAATCTATCAACTGTTGTCCATACCAGAAAGTGAGGAGCTGAACATGATCCACTCCTTAAAAAGGATCATGAGTGCTTTCGAGCAGATCAACTCAATTCATGAGGAACTGAAGGTTGAAAATGAGAACCTGAGAATCGATAATGAGATCCTCAAGAGCAAGAATATTGATATTGCCAAGATGCTCGCTGCACGTGAGTCTGATAACTCAAAGTGTAGCAAGCTGCAACAAGAGGTCTCTAGATTAAGTCTGCTGATCACTAAGCTAGAGTCTGAGAAGGAAAGCTTGCAGTCCAAAATGAGCATGTTCACCAAATCCTCTAAGGACGCAAGAGATTACATAAACCAAATCAGAAGTCCTTTTGAAAAATCGGGCATAGGTTACAGCGATCACAGCTCTCAGAATACAGCAAGTACATCCAAAGCTGTAAACTTTGTTCAAGTCAAAATCCCTATGGTGAAAGAGTTACTTTGTGACTTTGTGAAGATCTTGAACAAAACAGCAATGATGGATAAGGGGAAGAAACCCCAGTGCTCAACTGCGGGAAGTAAGCCTGCATCTAAGAATTAGCTGCAACAGAAGCCATCTGCTGCATGTAGCAAAATGATGCAGCAACCAACTAAGTTGCAGCAAAGAAGAAACTTTCCCACCTATACTGAGACTTACATGTCTAAACCTCAAAGAGGATATACTCTAGAGAAGTATGGTGGAAGACCACACTACAAAGATGCTGGTATCACACATGTTGTTAATGCACACGCTCTTAACAAGCAGTTTTTCAGGACAACTGCATATAGTCAGAGAACCAACAAATCTTACAGTAAATCAGTGACTGTTAAGAAAGTTTGGGTTCCCAAAGCAACTAACCCCAAAGGACCCGTACAGATATGGGTACTTAAATCTGTTTAAAACTGTTACAGGTTTCAGTGTCAGGTTGCAGCAGTGATGTAGGTATATCGACAGCGGCTGCTCAAGGCACATGACAGGCAGTAAATAAATACTAAAAGACTTCCAAGAATGCAAAGGACCAAATGTCATCTTTCGAGATGATTTCAAAGGAAGCACAAGAGGAAGTGGATGCCTAGTCAAGGGGAACATAAAGGTCAAGGATGTATCCTATGTGAAAGGACTTAGATACAATCTTCTAAGCATTAGTCAATTCTGTGACAAGGGATACACATTAGAATTCAACCTCAACAAATGCTTAATCAAGGATAGTACCACGAATGAAGTCAAACTTACAGGAATAAGGAGATGAAACATCTATCTAGCTGATTGGAACTCATCTACACAATCAACATGCTTCATTGTGAAAAGTCCACCAGAACTGAGCTGGCTATGACACAAGAGGTTAAGCCATCTGAACTTCAAGACTATCAACAAGCTAGCAAGAAAAGACCTTGTGAGAGGACTGCCAGACGTTGCATACAAGAAGGAGAATGTCTGTAGAGCATGCCAAAAAGGAAAGCAAGTTAAAAGCTCATTCAAAGATAAGATTCAGAAGTCATCTCACAGAATTCTAGATCTTCTGCACATGGACCTATTTGGACCAGTAGAACCAGTAAGCTTGAGTGGGAAGAAGTACTCTCTCGTAGTAGTAGATGACTACTCTAGATACACATGGACGATCTTCCTTGCAAAGAAGTCTGAAACTCAAGACAAGCTACCTGGTCTTATGAAGAAAATTCAGAATGAAAAGAGCTTAAGCATAGTGAAGATTAGATCAGACAGATGAACTGAGTTCACAAACAAATTCATTGAGAAATTCTGTTCTGATAATGGTATTCAACATGAATACTCTGCTGCAAGAACACCTCAACAAAACGGTGTAGCTGAAAGAAGGAATAGAACCCTCAAGGAAGCAGCAATGACTATGATAGCAGAAGCAGAAATACCTAAGAGATTTTGGGCTGAAGCCATCAACACTGCTTGCTACACACAGAACAGATGCCTAATCATCAAGGATCTAGACAAAACGCCTTATGAAATCTGGAATAGATATACACCAAATATCTCTTATCTGCATATTTTTGGATGCAGGTGCTATATTCTCAACAATGGAAAGGAACATCTGAAAACTTTCAATGCAAAATCAGACGAAGGAGTATTTTTAGGATACTCTGCTGTAAGTAGAGCTTTCAGAGTGTTTAACAAGAAAACCTTGGTGGTAGAAGAATCTATTCATGTGGTGTTTGATGAACCACATTGTGACACCAAGAAGTTGGAAGAACCACCTGAAGAAATTACTCCAAGAAAAGAAAATGATGTACCTTATGTAGAAGGAGTTCTGCCTACAAGAGAAGACAAAGAAGAGGAAGCTGCAACTTTGGATGCAGCTGACATTCTTACAGCAGCAGAACCTCCTGTTCTACAGCAACAAGAGGAGTAACCTATACCAACTCATGTCTTTGAGCCTGATAGGACATGGCTAAGGGATCATCTAAGGGATCTTATCATAGGAGATCCATCCATTGGAGTAAGGACAAGAAGGTCAATCCCGCATGAAGCAATGTTTGAGTGCTTCATATCCGAATCAGAGCCTAAGAATGTTGAAGAGGCACTGTAAGATAGTAACTGGGTACAGGCCATGTAAGAAGAGTTGAACGGTTTTGAGAGAAATCAAGCATGGAAGACAGTTGCAAGACCAACCCATCAAGGTGTAATAGGAACTAAGTGTGTGTTCAAAAACAAGTTAGATGAATCTGGAGTCGTTGTAAGAAACAAATCAAGATTAGTTGCTAAAGGATACTGTCAGGAAGAAGGAATTGATTTTGATGAGACTTTTGCTCCAGTAGCGAGGCTGGAAGCAATAAGGAGTTTTCTGGCATATGCAGCTCATATGAACTTCAATGTCTATCAAATGGATGTCAAGAGTGCATTCTTGAATGGTCTCCTTACAGAAGAAATGTATGTTGAACAACCTCCAGTTTTTTTAAGATCAAGCAGGAGAGAAGGTGTTTCGGTTACACAAAGCCCTGTATGGACTTAAACAAGCACCTAGAGCTTGGTATGACACCTTATCTCTCTATCTTCTAGAGAATGGTTTTCAGAAAGGAACAATCGACAAAATGCTGTTTAGAATACAGGACGGAGAAAGTGTACTGTTAGTACAAATATATGTGGACGACATCATCTTTGGTTCCACAAACAAAGAGCTATGTGAGAAATTCTCCAACCTGATGCAATCAAAGTTCGAGATGAGTATGATGGGAGAGTTAAGTTTCTTTCTCGGATTGCAAGTAAAACAGCTACCTACAGGAACTTCATCAGTCAAGTCAAGTATACGAAGAAACTTATCAAGAAGTTTGGTATGGAGAATGGAGCAGCAACGTCCGTTCCTATGTCTACATCTATAAGTCTTGACAAAGATGAAGATGGTAAAAACATTGATATCACAAAGTACAGACGCCTCATCGGATCCTTACTGTATCTTACAGCAAGCAGGCCAGACATCATGTTTGCAGTAGGAGTCTGTGCAAGATTTCAAGCAGCACCAAAAGAATCACATCTTTTCACTACAACAAAAATGCTCAAAGACAACACTATAACAACAACATTTTTAAGCACAAAATGTTGTTGTTTTGAAATTTACAACACTTATTGCTTAAAGTGTTGAGAAAGACGTATATTTTTTGGTCAAATACAACACTTTGACAACATCTTTCGTGAAGTGTTGTCTTTGGACGTGTTTTTATCAACAAATAACTACTGTTAGACAACACTTTTATTGTAGTGTTGTGTTTAGGCAAATTTTTATTACCAAACTACAACACTTTAGGGGAAGTGTTGTCTTTGAGCTGCCTTTTTGAGATAATAACAACATTTCTTTAAGTGTTGATTTTATATACACTCTTCTAAAATGACAACATTTGAAATGTATTATCTTTTAACCATAAAAACATTCGTTTTGAAAAGTGGTAAATTTATGATGAAACTGATGTGTGACCTCTTCCAAACAATTATTAATAATTAATAATTATAATAGTATTATTATTGTATTTGAGGTACATAATTATTATTATTGCTATTTTTATTTTATTATTATTATTACGATTCCATTATTTTTTTAGCTTTGATTTATCAGATATTTAGGTTGAATCTTAAGCTTATATTGTTGAGAAATTTTTATTTATTTATTGATCAATTTTTAATCATCGATATTGAGGGTAAATTATTCACTACAAGAAAACTGCCTGATAGTGACGGATTTTAGTGACGAAAATATTTCGTCAAAAATTTGTTACGGAATAATGACAGAATAGTGACAAAAAAGATTTTGTGACGGACTTGTGACAGAAATTATTGACAGAAACTTTTCCGTCAAGAATTCTGTCAAAATCATGTAGTGACGGATTTAAATCCATCACTATTTTGTGACGGAATAATCCGTCACTACATGAATTCAAATTTAAAAAAATATATAAATTCGGTTATTTTTCTTTTTGACAGAATTTTCCATCAAAATTATGTAGTGAAAGATTATTCCGTCACAAAATAGTGACGAATTTATATCCGTCACTATTTTGTGAAGGAATAATCCGTCACTACATGAATTCAAATTTAAAAAAATTATAAATTCGGTTATTTTTCTTTTTGACGGAATAATCCGTCACTACATGAATTCCTAAAAATATGTGATAATATTAATTATTTTTTAATTAAATTAAATTAAATTTGAAAAGTTTAATTATTTTATGATGTTATCTTATATAATTATTTGCATTATTATTTTCTTATATGACCAAACTCATAATTTTATAAAACTAGTATTTTTATAAAATATATTAAAAATATGCACTAGTATATTTTATAATTGTCTTAAAATAAAATTAGATTAAACATTACTAAATATATTAATTAGTCATTAATCTTCCAATTATATATATATATATATATATATGTATTGTTAACCTTTAAAAAATATGTGATAATACAAAATTGAAAAATATTAAAAAAACTTATAAAACAAATGCATGTAAAATATTATTACATAAAGCACCAATGGTCTAGTGGTTAAAGTACCACCATGGGTCTTGGGTTCAATTCCCAGACAATGCATAATATTGTATATTGTCGGTGGTGTGATGACATGTCATGCTGACATGTGGCATGATGATGTGTCATGATGTGGTGACACGTGGCATGATGATGTGTCATGACACATCAATACTATGATTTTAATGACGGAATTTTTCATCACAAAATTAGTGTTGCATATTTTATATAAAAGATAACAGTTTGTATATTAAGGACAACATTTTAAAAGTGTTGTCTATAAGAAAACGACAACACTTATTAAGTGTTGTCTTTGGGCGCCCCTCTTCGACAACGGTGGCATAGACTACAATTTAAAATCTACAATGACAACACTTTACAATTGTTATCTTTCAGCTTTTTTATTGTAGTGTTTAGCGGTAAAAAGAGTCATCAAATATCTGAAAGGAACTCAAGAAGTAGGCCTATGGTATCCCAAGGAAGGAGGATTCAAGCTTAAAGGCTACTTCGACTCAGATTACACAGGCTGCAAGATTGACCGGAAGAGTACTAGTGAGACTTGTCAGTTTCTGTGAAATAGACTCGTTTCATGGTTCTGCAGGAAGTAAACTTCAATTGCAACCTCTATAGCAGAAGCAGAGTATGTTGTAGCGGGAAGTTGTTGTGCGCAAATTCTCTGGATACAACAGCAACTAAGAGATTATGGGATAGAAGAAAAAGAGACTCCAATTCTCTATGATAATATAAGTGCTATTACAATTACCCATAATCCTGTCTTTCACTCAAGAACAAAGCGCATTGACATTCGTCACCACTTTATAAGAGATCATATGGAAAAGAAAGATATTGTGCTTGACAAAGTTATACGGATCTCCAGCTTGCAGATATTCTCACTAAACCTTTGAGTGAATCGAGGTTTTCTATGCTTTGAAATGAGCTGGGAATTCTTAAGTTATGAAGAGAAAAGGAAGATGCAAGAACCAAGGGGAATCTCTGCATGCTTGCGCGAAGCAGTAAGTATAGTACTGTAAGCTACGCCTTCTTACATTGCTGGGCTCAAACAGCACTGCATCTTATATTCTTACAGTACAGTAGAAATCAGGTTTCAAACAGCACTAGGTTACAGCATTTATTTCAAAAGAGTATTGATTACTCTGCAACTTTGTACTAAGAATGTTGCAACCTTAAAAAGGCATTTATTTAGGCGGCAAAGGGCATGTTTTTCAGCATTAAATGCATGACTGCGGGTGTCAGGAAGTGGAAAGGGCGCAGTCAGAAACCCACGCGCCAGGTAATTATTAGCGATGATTTGACATCTCCATTTTTCCTAAACCATAAGGTCATTTCCTTGATTAATTTCAACCGTCGATCTTCCACATGACTCTTGAGAACCGCCATAAACATCATAACCATGTCTTTTGAAATCATTCTTCATCATCTTCCAAGGAGAGAGAAAAACCTTTTTCGCGAAAAACCTCTAAGTCCAAAATCTTTGATTTTTCTCTCTATCTCTCTTTCAAAAACATCAATGGCTGCCCAACAAACCATCGTCCTGGAAGGAAGACTGATCAACCAGGAGCACATCTACGCTTCGGGGTTGTATGATAACGCCCTCATCAAGAGGATCTTTGATGCTCTTCAGCAGACCCAAGTCATAGGGCTGTTGACTACTGTGTACGCTGGCTTTTCTGTGGAGTCAGTACAAAGATTTTACTCCTACGCCAGGCAGGCGGAGGAAAGAAACTGCATCCTATTCAGGATGGATGCAGACGAAGAAGAACGGTCTCTAATCGTTATGGACATCACCGTCACCTTCAGCATCTCCACTGCAGGTCTAACCCCCAGTCAGTTGATATCATATGGGGAGGGCACCGCTCAAGAGATGTGGGATCTCTTTCGAGCAAGGGATGCAGGGGCTGAAATCAAAAAAAGCGCCCCCAAGAAGCTCTTCAAGCCGGAGTTCGAACTGCTTCATGATATCTGTGCATACTCCATTGAAGGAAGAACGGGGAGTTATGACAAATGTACAGATCTCCGGTTCCGGATCATGTCTGTTATCATGGCCGGAGAAAATGTGAACTGGGCGAGATTCATCATGAAGAGACTATGGGAAGAAGTAGAGAAGATAACGGAACGTCGGAGCTATGGTATCTCTGCTCTGCAAGCTTGGCCTTCAACTTGCAGCACCCACCCCCATTCACATCAGAAAGTATCTCGGGGAAAGGAAGAAGAGTAAGACCCAACCGAAGGCTGCAGGAGCTGGAGTTGCAAGGAAGAAAACCAAAGACAAAAAGAATGCAACTCTGGCTCTGCAAGATGAAGCTGCAGGCAGCGGGGAGGAAGCCGAAGAAGAGGACGTTAAGAGTCCTCTTCATGTCATCAAGAGGAGTTTAGGGAAAGTTGTACCTGAACTTGAATCATCTTCCCCAAATGATGACGCACCCTTGGTGAGAAGGGCTACACGCAGCAAGAAGAAGGCTGCAGCTGTTGAGGATGAGTCACATCAGCTCAGGGTTCAAGAAGATGCTCTTGATTCCCAACTCTCTACACCTTCTATGGTTGTAGTTGACCTTGAGGATGTGTTACATCAGCCTCAGGAGCCATATCAGCACCGGGTCAAGCTAACTGAAGAAGAAGCTCGTCTACAAACAGAGACTTCAGTGCTCGATCCCACCTTTCCAGCGGCTAGAAATATAGAGCTGCAGTACAATCTCTGGAGAGAGATGAGGCTGGCTAAGGGGGAAATCCTGTTGAAGTGGAAGGATTTCCTGACAGTCGAGTAAGCTGTCCTGGAGTGGGCCAAATCAGAAGACATTCTAGCACTCCTGCAACCTGAGTATGCAGCAAGAGTTCAAGAGCTTAGAGATAGCAGTGCTGCACATGGAGCAAGGGACAAAGGGAATGGAAAAGCTCTTGCAGAATCCGACTCTACAGAGCTGCCGATGAGAGCAGCATTGGAGGACGTGCAGGTCTTCCTTACCCCGGCTGTGGAGGCTATAAGAAGGGGCGATGACGTCGCTTTTGCTCAAGAGCAAATCGACACTTTGGAAGTGGAGCAAGCTGAAAAAGCTATGCTGCAACAGGCGTTGCAACAAAGTGTGAAGGAAACTAGGATGCAGCACACTCCAAGGAGAATGCGGGGAGAAAGAACTTCAAGTTCACACCTTATGAACTCCCCTGTATATGAGCAAGTAGTTGAGGGCCTCTCTAACATTGTCACGCTGGATCACTTGGAGGAGGATGAATCTCAACTATTGGACTATGGCGATTTCCCAGTTCGCGAAGATGTAGATGTTGCTCGTGCAGATTCTCAGGGGGAACCAACTGCCATAATCAGAGATGTCATCTCAGACATCACTGAAATCGCCGATGATGCAACCACGGAGGAAGTTACCGAGGCAAGACTCCCTGTACTGGCGAAGACAACAGTACAGCAGGCGACCACCCAAGATGAAGCAGCTGAGGAAACAAGAAGGGTGGAAGCTGAGATTCTTGCAGCAGTGGAACATACAGTGCTGGAAGCTGTGGACGCTGCAAGAAACCAAGACCATTTCTGCAGCTGAAACTGTCCAAATTGCAGGACCGATCGAGGAGATGGGGTCCCTGGAGAAGACCTCAAGGGAGGATGTTGTTCTGACAACACTTCTTGAGGGTGAGAAGATCTCTGGAGGGGAGGCTGTTCAGACAGTACCCTCAGAGGATGCTGAAGAAAGAGCTGAGGTAACCCCCGTGCAGCTAGAGACACCTCAAGAGGAGGTTGATGCTGCAGCTGCTCCATGCTCTCAAGAACCTTCCAAGATTACAGCAGCAGAGGTTACTGAGGAAGTTGAGGTTACTTATGCCGACTTCGCAAGGATGATGAAGGAGCGCAACATAGCTGTTCATGGGCCATTATCTGGCGGAGCAGATCCTGTTGAAATCTCATCCGGTGAAGAGGAGGCTGAGGAAGAAGAGCACCCATCCTCAAGCTCTACAAGCTCTCAAACCAGCAATCATGAGGATGAGGTTGCTACTGAGGTTCCAAGGCAGGATGCAGCACCTATCATTCAAGATGTTATTCCATACGCTCCATCCACTGCTGCCTCAACCAGAAGGAATTTGGGGCTGACTCCTGACGAATAACCGAGTTGAAGCTACTGTTAGACATCTACTGCATGCTCTCCAAGAGCATGAGTCTATCATGCGCAATAATCTCAGGGTCGCTGCCCAATTCCATGCTGAAACCATAACAGGTTTCAAGAAGGACCTGGAAATACTGTCGGAGATGATTAAGAAGACGCTGAATGATCACTCCAACAGGCTGTACTGAGAACGGGTCAGGATGGAGAAGAAGTTGAAGGTAGATGCTGCACAGACACGCCAGGAGATCAGGCAGTGCAAACGTCACGCTGAGAGTGCCTCTGACAGGCTGAACACTCACTCCAAAGTCCTGGAAACACTTCTGTATCGCGCATCTGATCAATCTCAGCGAACCAGAAGTATGGATGATCGGTTGGAAAACCTGGAGCTAATTGTTGGAGAACTGAGGGACATCATGTTCCGAGCCTTTCCTCAGTATGTTGACGCTCCAGAGGCCGCCCCCGAACTAACTCGTCGCCCACGTTCCAAGGTGGTCCCAGCTGCCCCTGCTCAGCCCCCGACTTTTGATGATGCCAAAAAGGGGGAAGGAGTTGAAGATAGATACAGGAGCTCAGGGGCTGCTGAAGAAGATGATGACCAACAACCTCTCAGCAGGAGGAGAAGAAGGTCTGGATCATCTACTGCTGCTGACATCCCCTCTCCAAAGAGATGGAGAAGAGATGATGATGCTGGAGCTGGAGGAGCTGGTGCAGCTGCTGGAAGTAGACCTGCTGCAAGTGCTGCATACAGTAGAGCTGCAAACAAGGATGCAGCGCCTTCCTCCTATCATTCCAAAAGAAGGGATGAAAGTCAGCAGCAAGGCTTAAGGAAGAGGATGAGCGGGGACGAGTCTGAGAGTCAGAGGTGCCAGAGAGAAGAACAAGACCCATATGCCTGGATTCAAAGACTCAGAGTAATTGGTGAGAAGAGAATTTTCCCAGATGACTTCTACCAATATCCTCCTCAAGAAATCTCTCGTCTTGACACAGAAAATATCTCTGCTGAAGTGTCCGTTCTGATGGATCAGATGCCTGAAGGAGAAAACATGGCTTGGAGGTTCAACATCTTCAAGGAAATCAGACTGCTTGCTGACAGGAATCCATCATTTGAGGCGATCACTATATATAAACGATCAAAATACCTCAGACACTTCAGAGAATTATGCAGGAAAGATAAATTCAGTAGATATCATACTTGCAAGACTGCATTAAAGAGATATGAGTAGCTCGCTAGGGAAGGAGATCTGGAGATTCAGAGATACTATATCGACCTAGTGAAGCATGAAGGGATTGTGCCCTACTGTGAGGACTTCTAGCTCAGGTGGATCCAAATTCCTGTAATTATGCACAAGTTGGAAGAATCCTATCAAGAGTTTATCAGAGACTGGTGGAAAGGATCAAGAGGAAGAGAAGACATTGAAAAGTTTGCTGAAAGAAGACCTGAAGAACCGTCTACTAAAAGGTCCCAGTTTCAGTAAATTCTATATCCTCATGTGATCCTTGTTGTAAAATATATGTCTTGTAAAATTTCTTTCTGCTAATGAAGAAATTTTTCTTTCTGTTCTGTCCAAGTTCAAACCTTATGAACTCATACATGCTATTTACATTTTTCCTGATGTTTTTTTATGAAAGGAATAGCATGATGCATCTCTGATGAATCCAGGATTAGATTTAATCTTATCAAAACTGTTCAAGCAAGTAATCCTGATAAACCATATGAGATAATGTAAAATAAAACTTCTTTATGAACGAAATAATGTAAAGGTTTTGTCATCATCAAAAAAGGGGAACTTGTTGGGATTTCGATGTTTAGATTTTGATGAGACAAACCACATATGTAATAGGAAGTTTTGAGTATCCCATTTTTTATGATGTTTAAGTGAATATATAGACTAGGACTGAATCTAGTGTTAAGTGCTAAGAATGGAGGTTGAACAAGGATAAAACTGCATCTAAACCGTTAAGAAAAGATATCGCTGCAAGAAGGTAGGATACAGTATCGCTGCATGAAGGCAGGATACAGCATAGCTGCAAGAAGGTAGATTCAGCAACGGCGTAACAGGTCAGAACATCACTACTGCAATGAAAGAAAGAACTGCGTGCAACATCGCTGCAAGAAGAAAGGGATACAGAAGTACTGCAAGAAGAAGATACAGCATTACTGCCAGAAGATACTGCAACTAGGTTTAAGTTACCGCAGCACTGCAAGAAAGTATCAGTTGTACGAAAACCTAGGATACAACGCAAGCTTACAGTACAAATAAGTCATTCAGTGCCAATTACAAAACAAAGTATCCTGTAATCCTAGGAAAGATAAATGCAGTACGATGAACGAAGACTCATGCAAGAATAAATAGAGCCGTTCTAGAAAGGATCAAAGTTGCAGACACGGAGCCAATACGAAGATGCCACGTGGACTGACGCGCTGTAAAAAGCTGCGAGCCGCAACTGCCGCATTAAATGCTCCGAAAGAGAAAGTCAAGTCGCATTAAATGCGAACCATGCCTTTGGTCAGACTACTTCAAAATTCAAAAGAGGGATGTCTCCTTCAACGAACATCTTCTCCTTCAAGTATAAATAGAGGTTGAGATTCACTGAAGCTGACTACTGATTAACCGAACCATTTACGCAAAATTCACAGAGCTTACAAGATTCAAGTATCCAAGTCTACAATCAGTTTCAGTCACTCAACCTCCCGAAGTGAAGCAAATTCAAGCTGAAAGTTTCCTCAAGGATTCAAAAGCTGTAACACCCCAAAATAAAATTTAACTACATAAAATATAACGAGAATTTTCTTCAATTGAAATGAGATTTATGTAATAATAATAATAATTATTAATATACTAATAAAAATGAAAGAAACATAAAAGAAATAAAATTTACTTATACATAAGTGTATATATATATATGCATAAGTACACAATGTAAATATAAGTATAAATGTGTTATTATCACAATTATTTTTCTCTCTCTTATCAAGGACATATTAAAGCAAGTGGATTATTAATTATATCATCTTGGGAAGAGAAGCTAGACAATTTTGAATAAAAGTCAAAGGAGATAATCACTCTCTCAAGTCTCTCTCTCTCTCGTCTATCTCTTTTCTTTCTCTACAAGCTCTCTTTTTCTTCTCTACCTCTCAAGTCTCTCTCTTCTGCTATTTTTCCTTCAATCTTTGCTGTAAGTTGCTATTGGGATTTTTGGTATGTATGTTGGGGGGCGCCGCCGAGAGTGGCGGTGTCGAGGCGGATGTGTATGTATAGTTGTGGGTGTGTGTATGTGCAGGGTTGGAGTGGTGAGGTGGTGTTGCTGGCGTGGGGTGGTGCCCGCGGCTGAGCTGGGCGGTGCAGTTGGCATGCTCAGGGCTGCTGTTGGGACGTCGGGCTGCAGTGTTGTGGCTGTTGGTTGGTCGTCGGAGATTCTCAGTCGACGGCAGCAAGTGGACGACGGCGGCGGAGGAGGCTGGGCGGTGATGGGACAGCAAGGGTTCTTTAATGGGCTGGTACAAGTTGTGGTGGAGGTCATGAGTGATGTTTCACAGCAAGGGAGTGCAGCAGGGGTAGTTTTTGGGGGTAAGGGTTAGTTGGTAAATTTGATATAAATGGTGGATTAAATTGAAAAAAACTCTATAATTATTAACAAGTCAATTTTTTTTTTACCCTAATCATTATGTATATTACAAATTAATCCCATAAATTTATGATATATATTTTAAGACCTAAAATTTATGAATCATAATAATTATAATCTCCAATAGTTATAAATATGAAATTTTATAGCCTTAAGATTGTGAAAGTATGTTTTAAAACCCCAAATTAATAAATAATTATAATTAACTCAATTAGGTTGAAATTACATTATGTAAATTATAAAATTGATAATATTAAGTATTGCCTCTTAAAATTGCTTATTTTGCTAAAACGATTCCTAGAATTGCTAAAATCGTATTTATCTATAATTAGTCGGAATTATAAAACGGATCCTAAATATTACATATATTGCTTTCGAGAATTAATATATATATATATATATGAAATAATGAATTAAATCCAAACTAATGAATTAGGTTATTAATTACCTTCGAGATTTTATAATAATTAAATTATGTACAATTTAATAGTTATTTTAAATCTAGGTTTTAAAATCCTATTTTCATGTCTCGTTAATCCCATAACTCTTGGGTAATTATAAATATAAATATTATGTTTTAATCTTCATAATTTAATGAACAAACCAAAGGCCATATTATAAATATTAATTATAATATCTCTTAATTTCCAACGAATTGTTGACTTAAAGATAATTATAGACGTTGAAATTGACTCTTATAATTTAATAAGCGAATCAATGACTTAAATATAAATATTAAATATATAATTAAATCCTCAACATTATTAAAAATGATAAAATGTAAAGAAATAATTATGAACCTTACAATTTAAATCTCAAAGTTAAGAATCAATTTAAATATCAATTTTTAATCCTATTAAATAATAATTAACTAACCATGTTATGCAATTAAATAAATTTCCTAAATTAACTTTAATTGAATTCAGTTTATAAAATAAACTTAATAGTAAATCTAAATACATCATAATCATAAATATATTCAAATTTATTAATATCTAAATTAAACCGTAAAATTATATAATTAGATTTTCTAAGATTATTTTAAAGGCCCTTAAGAATTATTTTAAGCTAAAAGCTTTATAATTTACTTATTTTAGAATTAGTTTCAAGTCTTCAATATTTAAACCAAATCATAATCTTATAATTTAATTCTCCTGGAACTAAGATAAGTCTTTCAAGATCTAATTAAAGTCTAATTAAGCTTTCTAATATTTTAATAAACACATTTTATTACAAATTCACTTAAATATTATATTCACCTTAAAATCATTTATTTTATTCTTTAAATCGCAACATCGTCACAAACCTGTTCCAACTTATCAAAGAAAAACATTAAAAGACATATTTTTAATTACTAATGACCTTAACTAACATATATATATATATATTCTAAATTGTTAATGGATTGATTAAATTCTAAAACGAACAATTATGCTTTGTAGGAAATACGAAAAGAGGAAAGGGCTAAGCTTGTATAAGAATAGACGTTTTACAAGCATCATCTTCGAAAGGTGGGGAAAAGTGCTAAGTCGGTATTTATATTACTTTCAAATTATTTAAATTACGGATTTTATTATGCTATATGAAATGTGTTGGGTTTATGTGCTGAATATATGAAATGTTATTATATGATGAAGGTGAATCTTATTCTATATGAAACGTGTCATATTGAAGTGCCTATGAATAAACGTGTTATGACGTATGATGACTTGAAAGTTGGTGTTTTGTTCAGTACATGTGCTTCTATGTGTATGTTTGATATGTGAAAATATGATGAAATTATGTGCGCATGTGCATGCGTATGCAAGGCGGCTAGGGCCGTATATGACGGCTGATCACCGTACCAGGACGGCTAAGACCCGCATATGTTTTCAGAATGGCTAAGACCCGTAAAAATATTTTCATGGCGGTTAAGACCCGCAAAATGCTTTCATGGCGGCTAAGCACCGTAAATTCTATGAAAAGTGATGTTTGAATGTGAAAATGAAGTGATATATGTGCATGTGCATGCGTATGCAAGGCGGCTAGGGCCGTATATGACAGCTGATCACCGTATTATGACGGTTAATGACTGTAAAAATGTTTTCACGGCGGCTAAGAACCGCAAAATGCTTTCATGGCGGCTGCGCACCGTAACTATGTGAAAAATGATATTTGGATGTGAATGATGGATTATATGTTTCCATAGCGGCTAAAAACCGCATATGTTGCAAGACGGTTAAAGACTGTAAATGTGGGAATGAAAGTGACATGTTTGAAGATGAATGATGTTTGATTTGTGAAGAATGCTTACATTTAAATTGATTATAATTCACGTGATATAAATGATATATTTTATGCTGTTTTTATTAAATGATAAACATTCTATGTCAATTGGGTTTTCTGATAAAAATTGTGTTATGATGAGTTGAGGAATTTACGATCGAAATCTTTTAAAATTATATTGTTTTGAAATAAGGGCAGGAAAATATCTTTTATCAAATGTTTTAAATGTTGGAAAATTATTTCATGTCATCCCGAATTTCCCCATCCCACTGAGTGTATTTCAAACACTCGCCACTCTTTTAAAATGTTTTTCAGTTTAGGGATTTTAAGGCGTGGAGTGCGAGTGGTGGATGCTGGTAGCCGATGAGCAAAGGTTACAGAAGTTTTTATTTGTAAATGTGATATTTTATGAATTATGGAAACGTATATTTTATAATAAATCTTGAATTTTAAATTATTCTTGATTTTCATTTATCTTTATTCTTTTGAAAAAGTGAATTTTTATGAGTGAGTAACGTCTCGATTTAGATTTATTTACAAAATAATCGGGACGTTACAAAAGCTCACTTCGAAGCACCAGTTGAAGAAAACTTTTTTATCCTTTTAACCTTGTTGCTGTGTGTTTAGGTTGTTTTAGTGGTGTCGAACAGTTGATAGGAGAGATCCTTGCTGTTTGTATAGTTGTCTAGTGTTAGGTAGCTTCCCTGTGTGGGAGTGTGGAACCCTGTGTGGGTTAGCCTTTGAAGTTTGCAGTTGCTGTGTGTACGTTGGGCTTCAGTAGGTTGATACTTTGTAAAGTTGATAGATTGTTAGGAGAGTCCTGTAATTCAATCTTGCTTAACAGAGTTCCTGCTCGAGGAGCAGTAGAGTGGACGTAGAAGAATTACACCACCTTCGAACCACTATAAGCCATACGTGTTTATTGTTTTATTTATTTGTGTTTTTACCTTTTGTCTCTTGCTTGTCTCATCAGCATAAAACGTTTTGAAAGAAGCATATTGAGAAAATCAGCCTTGTGTTATAAAAGTTATTTTTCCGCTGCGTACAAAGCTCTAAGTTACAGCGTGCAACACTGCATCCTAGTGTTGTAAGCAGTAACTATCTGACGCTGCAAGTTCAAGTAACTTGCAGAGTAGAACGATTTGTTTAAAGATTTGCAAAATCGACCAAGGTTCATTCACCCCCCCCCCTCTGAACCTCGGACACCACTTGGGACCAACAGTATTATATGTATTTAATATAATGTAAAGGTTAAATTAACATAACATAAATGTTACGCGCGCAAGATAAGAGTGTGAGCGTGGATATGGGAGTGCATGGGAATGTGTGAGGCCCGCATGGGATGCGTGAAAATAATCCCCGAATCGAATCCACCCAGTTACACGGATTCTAACCTATACACCTAGTGCATAAAAATAATTGTGTTATTTATATTAATATAAACTAAGAATCCTAAAAAATAAATTAAAACCAACATAAATTCTCTTGTGTGCATGATGTATGGATTTAAGATCCATGTAATTCGGGTCGACCCAATCCATATCCACGAATTTAATTTAATTTTATTTTATGTCTTGACCTTTATGTACAAATTCGGTGACCTTTACATACAAATGTTGTGAGCTTACCTTTATGCATTGTAACTTAGAAAAAAAAATTAGCAAAATATGATATTCATGTGACCCTTATGTATACTCATATGACCTTTATGTATAAATATTCATGCATTTATGTAATATATAAAGATATCTAAAGGTACGGATATTTGTATATAAAAGTCACATGAATATATATAAGTCATATGAATATAATATAAAAGTATCTATATACAAATTTTGCTAAAATTCTTTATTTTTTTCTAAGTTATTGAACATAAAAGTCACAGAATTTATACATAAAGGTCACATAATTTGTATATAAAGGTCACCAAATTTTGTATATAAAGGTTTTGGCTTAAAGGAAAAAAAAAAACAAATAAATGGTTGATCGTATTGCATGTGATGCACATTAGATACACTCTAAAATCAAATGTAAAGATATTAATTACAATAAAATCTATCTAAATCTCCACCAAATATATCTAATTTTCATTTTCCATCAATTAATCATCATCTCAAATGAATTAATAGGCATGAAAAAAAAAGGAACCGTTTGTTAAGCAACATGTAAGCCATACAATCTTAAAAAATAATTTATCTACATTAATGTCACGCAAAAAAAAAATTATTTTGTAACTGTGCAATTACATTTTTCCACATATAACATAAAGTATGAGTTTTAATTTTATTTTTAAAGTAGAAAGTTTGATGATCAATAATAAAAAGATCAAGTATACGTCTTGAAAGTAGTGACTTATTTGTCCTTAAATTGAAGGAAGATATTTAAATTAAGATGTCGTTGAAATGACATCATTTTGACGTAGATAAATAATTTGTTTAAAATTGTGTGGCTTACAAAATGAAGGTTAGGATAAAAAAGTATTTTAATGCTCAACAATAAAAAGAATAGACTTGTAATTCGAATCGCAATAATGAATGATATTTTTTTAATTTTTTTTTGCTAATTATAAAAAAAGCTATGATTGAATTGCATTGAGTAAGATGGTTATTTATTTTGTAATTTGACATTTACATTTATTTTTGTTGGAAATTAGGTGACATCTGACGTGGCATGATAGACGGACATGTAGACTCTGATCATCGAAAAATATAAATATGTTCTAAATTACAAGAACAAATAAAGATCGTGATTTTCTTTTAATTTATTCTTTTTGCAAACATTGGAAAAAAAGAGGATTAATTTATACTTTTTTAAAAATCATGATTTTTGTCTATTATTATCGCCACAAGAAAATTCTTCCAAATGAACCCATTAATGTGGAGAACTACTTGAAATTCATCAAATCCATGTATCTAATAACAAATATTCTAATCAATTTCTCAATTACTTAAATTTCATCGTCTCCATATCTCCTATACAAACACTACTAAAATTATGTTTGGATCAAAATATATGACTTGAAAAGAGGATTTGGAGAAAAAAAATTTAAAATCGTTGTTTTTAGCAAATGTACAGTACAGGTTTGATATTGGAATATAAACTAGGGTGAAAGAATTTCTGTCACGCCCCATTTTCTTATAACGTTTAAAACGTGGATAAATAAGAAGAATAATAATAATAATTTTCTTCAAAACAAATCAGAGCGTAAACGCAGCATTTTCATAGGGCGTCCAGCAGAAAATTCTAAACCGTGGAAATTTTAAAACAAACAAAGATCTAGAAGATAACCATTGAAAAATACAAAAGGTTTATATCATTGCAGCGGAAAAATACGTTTTTGTTTTAGAGTAAAACACATAAACATTGTTTTGTACATAACCGAGGTTTCAGGAAAACAAAACGAACATCCATATACATTCTTATATACATACAAAAATAATGTAACAGGCATCTCTGTTCATTCCTCCTCGCCTCCGAAATTTTCTGTAAAATAAAACATAAAAGGGGTAAGTGCCAAAAGGACACTTAGTGGGGTTGATTTGTACAGTAAAAGGGGTACACATAACATTTCTTGAATACTATATATATATACACGTTGTAAACTCCCGAAGAGTCCCAATGCAATCCGTTGAATAGGTTTCCGAAGAAGACCTATCGAGGCCCCAAGCCGACCCCATTTTGGGTTATTACACCCTTCATGTTGGGATTCCGTAGAATACCCCCTTGTTGGGCTCCGAGAGGAGTACCCTACTTGGCGTGGCACACGCATGCGCAGTTAAATTATCATACAACAGTTTCCACATAACACATAGTGCACATTGGTCACGTTCACATTGGCCACATAATTCACGTAACACATAGGTAAAGAAAATCCCTTGACATATGTGGTTTCTAAAGAAACCCCTTTTTAGCGGGTATTATCCCGTCTTATCATCATTTGAAACCATTTGCATTTGTATCACTTGAAATCAATAGCTCCTCAAAATCATATAATTTACTCAAATCCTGTTCACGTAGTAAAAAAATTTCACTTGAAAATGACATCACATAATAACAGGATTTAGATCACTTAGTCACATAGTTTTCCATAAAACTGTACAATTTAAAATGTAAATAAGAGTTTACCCCCACCTTGTTCGGTGGTTACCACGTGATCAGCAAGTCAAGGATCTTGTATCCCAGAGCTTCAATCCAATAGGTAGCCTACATAATTTACGATGTTTTCTTAGCTCATTATAATCTATAATTAAATATTAAAACAACATCGAATAGGATATTATCGATCTAGTTGAGACTGATCGGAACGGTAGGCCTAACGATTGAGGTTGAAGAAACAAGAGGGAAATATCAGTTTATAAGGCTGAGATGAAATAGAATGGATTTTGGATCACAACAAAACAAGAATGAGCTCAATCGGAGTTGAAACGAGCTCGAACGGAGCATTTTAAGATTTAGGGGTATTTCGGTAATTTGGTCAAAGGGTTGACTTTGACCGGGACCCACGACCCTCGGTCAGCGATATCTTGTTGGCGACGACTTGATGTTAAAGAACGACGAAAAGAAAACGAGAATCGGATCGAAAATCGCATCGAAAAACGACGTCGTACGCATTCCCGGCGACAGGAAAAATCTCATCGGCGTTTCCCGACGGGAAAAAAAATAGGGCAGCGTCTCCCGTTGCTGCCTGGTTTTCTCGGCAGCGGGGCACCACCACTCGGCAGCCTCCTCCCCGTCGCTCGCCCAAGTCTCCCGTCGTGACCCTGCTCAACCAGCCACCTTCCCGGAGCCACCGGCAGCGGTGTCGCCACCCTATGCCGCCGAAACATAGTCTGATGGCTAGCCTGAATCACTGGCTACCAGATCTGGCCAACACTCGCCGGATTCCGGCGTGAATAGTACCAGAAAAACAGCCACGAAAACCCTTCGTCAACACAAAAATACACCAACCCAATTGCAACAGCCCCTTTCTCAACCCATTTTCCGGCACCGACACCGCCACCCAAGGTGGCGCCGCCCCTCCAATGGCTAGCTCACCACTCCGGCAACCCTTCCGGCGCCTGCAACCTCGAGAAAAAGAGCAAGAGAGAGAAAAATGGGAGAGAGAAAAGTGGCTGAAAATAAGGGTTAAAGGTTTTGGAGATGGTTTTTCGCTGTTTTCGGGTGAACGAGATATCGGAATTGAATTTCGGAAGTTTTCCTAGATTCGTATCGTCGAAGGCTACGTTATATTTGAAAATCAGCAAAAACGGACGAGTTTGACTTTTTCCGGCGACGGCAGTGGCGGTTTTTTGTCATTTTCCGGCGAACGGGGAATCGGAATTGAATTCCGGAAGTAGCCCTAGACTTGTATCATCGAGGGCTACGTTGTGTACGAAAATCAGTCAAAACCGACAACTTTGAAATTTTTCGGCGAACTCCGACGGCGGTGCCGGCGGCGGCCGGAGACAGAATAAAGACGGGAAAGAAAAAGAGAGAGGAAAGAGAGACTTACGTGTGTTTGGCGTTTTTCGACTCGTTCGTCTCGTTCGAAGAAAAACGGTGAAAAATGAAACGAATGAGCGTCTATTTATAGAAAATGGGAAAGTCGTTGTTCATAGGGGGTAGGGTTACTGTTTATAGGGTAGGTTACTGTTCACGATAAGATTTCAGTTACTATTCACGATAAGATTTCGGTTATGTTCGTCATGATTCCGTTCCTCGTTTTTCGGAAACTTTATATTTTGCCCTTTTCTTCACCGTTTGAGCTACAAGTGTTCGATTGACCTCTAGTTCATTTCTATCTTCTTATTTTTCCGTTACACATCTAATGGTATAAAAATATTCTATGTTCCATATATATAAATTTTATCCATTTAAAACCTGGTCGTTACAATTTCACATTATAATTCATCAGGATTATTACCCTATCCATCGTACGCACATATTAATGTATCTATTAATAATGGGTTAAAAATCCAATATAATCATTAAATTTAAATCATAATATTTAGAAGTGGAGATTTTTACACATTAGTGATAGGTATTTTAAAGCACACCCATAGATAGGGAAACAATATTTTATAATTCATATATATCAACGGCGGACCTAGTGGGAGACAAGGGAGTACAGTTGTACCCCCAAAATGGATTTTTTTTAAAAATATATATATATATATATATATATATATATATATATATATATTTATTAAAATAACCTTAGCTTTATAATCTAATTACAAGATTGCCATTAAGTTTTACACAACTAACCAAACATATCACAAACCTATTAATTTGCAGAGCTGTGTGAGGGAGAACAGTGCTCCTTCTTCTTTGTCATTTTTAGGTATTCGTTTTTTTAAAATTTATTTATCTATTTTATGTATTCATATTGTGTATATATATATTCATATTTATTGTTTGATTTAGATCATTATTTAGTGAATTTGATGTGTTTATTCATTATTTATGGTTTGTATTTTTTCTTGTTTATGAATGATATTTATTGATTTTGTGACAAATGTGTTGTTATTCTTTATGGATTCTAATGGTTTTAATTGTTATGTGTTGTTAGAGTTTTAATTCTAATTGTTATGTGTTGTTATTCTTTAATGGATTCTAATTGTAATTGATAAGGTGTTATTATAGAATTGATTTTATGCTTATTATTTACTATCATTCTATTAGGATGAAGAATACTCCTAAATTAAAGAAAGTAAAGGCAATGGAAAAGTAACCCGATCTTCGACAATTTATGTTTAAAAAAACGAAATCTCAAGAAACTTCTTGTTCTTCACTAAGAGATATCGAAGTTCCTCAAAAAGATATCCAAGTTCCTCAAAAAGATTGTGAGTCTCCTTCTTCTCAATCACTTAATTCACCCATTCAAGAAAACAAAATGGAATCAAGTGGTTCAAGGGAAAGTAGAACGACATTAGAAGAGGAAGAATATTTATATGATGTCGAACTTCTTCCCCACGATCCAGGGAAAAGAATTAATATAATGGATTATCCTCTAAAGCAACGAAATGCAGTAAGAAGAGCATATATTTTTAAAGAACCATGTCAACCAAAAACTCATAACTTCCCTCAAAAAGAACTTGGAGGTATACGTCGATTTAGTGTCGCATGGTTCAAAAAGTATGATTGGCTTGAATATAGTATTGAGAAAGATGCATCATTTTGTTTCGTTTGTTACTTGTTCAAGAATGAAGTATTTCTTAATGTGGGGGGAGATGCATTTGTTAATGGAGGATTTAGATCATGGAATAAGTCGAGTAGGTTTGAGAAGCATGTTGGTGGGGTTAAAAGTACTCATAATCTTGCTTATGAAAAGTATGTGAATTTAAGAGACTCAAAAAAGAAATCTATTGTATATGCTTTTGATAATGCAAGTGATATAATTCGAAGTGAGTATGAAACTCGTTTGAAAGCTTCACTTAGTTGTTTAAGGTATCTTTTGTGCCAAGGATTGGCATTTCGTGGGCATGATGAAGGTGAAGAATCAATTAATAGGGGAAATTTTCTTGAGCTTTTGAAATGGCTAGCAGAACATAATGAAGATGTTAAAGGTGTTATTTTTACAAATGCTCCAGGAAATAATCAAATGACATCTCCCAAAATTCAAAAGGATCTCATTAGTTGTTATGCAAAAGAAACAACTAAGCGTATTATAGAAGAACTTGAAGATGAATATTTTGCTATATTGGCCGATGAGTCAAGTGATGTGTCTCAAAATGAACAATTAGCTCTTTGCTTACGTTATGTTGTTGGTAAAACATGAGTGGTAGTGGAGCATTTTCTTGGACTTATACATGTCGGTGATACCACTGCTTTGACACTTCAAAGTGCAATTACATCTTTGCTTATAGAGCATTCTTTAAGTCCATCTAAAATTCGAGGATAAGGGTATGATGGAGCTAGCAACATGAAGGGTGAGATTAATGGTCTTAAAACTCTGATTATGAAGGATACTCCATGTGCTTACTACGTTCATTGTTTTGCTCATCAACTTCAATTAACACTCATTGTTGTTGCTAGACAAAACAACGATTGTGATTGGCTTTTGAAACACTTGCAAATTTGTTGAATGTAGTCGGAGTTTCTTGTAAGCGAAGAGAAATGATTCGAGTAGTTCAAGCTCAAAAAATTGCTCAAGCCTTGGAAATTGGTGAACTTGAGAGTGGATCAGGTTTGAATCAAGAGGTTGGTTTGAAAAGACCTGGGGATACTCGTTGGGGGTCTCATTATAAAACTCTTTTGAATGTTATCCATTTGTTTTCTACAATTATTGAGGTACTCGTCATGGTTGGGGAGAATGTTTCATGTTCAGAAGATAAGGTAAAAGCTCAAACCATTTTGTTCTCATTAGAATAGTTTGATTTTGCTTTCATGGCACACTTGATGTTGACTATTTTTGGGTATACTAATGATTTGTGTCTTGCTTTGCAAAGAAGAGATCAAAGATATTGTTAATGCTATGTCTCTTGTTTCTTGTGGTTCCCAATATGGATGCTCCTTATAAGGCAAGAGGAAGATCAAGACGTTTTGTACAACAAGAGATGAATCTTCAACATTTTCGAGATCAGGTTTTTCTAGAAGTGATTGATTTACAACTTAATGAACTCAATGATCGATTTGATGAGGTGAATATGGAATTGCTTACATGCATGGCTTGTTTAAGTCCTAAAGATGGTTTCTCTTCTTTTGATAAGGACAAAGTGATTAAACTTGCCACATTTTATCCATCCGAATTTTCAAATATTGATTTGATGACTCTTGAATGTCAACTGGACATATTCATTGAAGATATGCAAAAAGATGACAGGTTTCGGGATTTGCATGATATTGGCGCCCTTTCAAAGATGTTAGTAGAAACAAATAAACATGTAACTTATTCGGTAATTTTTTTGCTTATCAAGTTGGTGTTGATTCTCCCGGTTGCCACTGCAGGTGTTGAAAGAGTGTTTTCAGGAATGAGCTATATCAAAAATAAATTGAGGAATAGTATGAGTGATCAATTATTAAATGATTGTTTGGTCACTTTCATTGAGAATGATATGTTCTTGCAAATTTCTGATGATACTGTCATAGATCGTTTCCAAACAATGAAGAGTCGACGAACCAAATTGTAGTTTATAACTTGAATATTTTGTAATATTTTATGTATTTGATTATCTTTGTTGTAAGACTTTATATATGAAACAATGTTTATGCGTAAAAAAAATTTTATTATCTATTATTTATTTGTTCGTACCCCAAATTAAAATTTTTGGGTCCTGATATATATATATATATTAAATTTCATATCAATTATTACCGGATATTCATCCCCGAAAGTAATTCAAAATAAAATGATGATGGATCTTGAAATGCACTCATCCAAAAGACTTGAAGGCAAGAATTTGTTATTATGGATTTTGGATTCTTTATCTAACTCCCAATACAAATTGGATCTAATTAATCTGGACAAACAAAAATAAAGTAGATTGATCAAAATTCATTATAATTGACAATTTTCAAGAATGGGAGGTTTTAATTTGTTGCAATTATTGTCTATCGAATAGTTAGGATTAGGGTACATATAGCATGGTTGTTAAAATGGCAAGTCAAATCGTACGATTTACGATTTCTTTATCATGTACCAATTCAGCACGTATAGAAAATCAGATTCTGATAAAATCATGATTCTACCTCATAAATTTGGTAAAATTGTGTGTAAAATTGGCTGATTTTATGATCCCACAAATGATATATTTTTCAATTTTTATTTTTTTTTATTTTTTGGGTGTTGGAACTCAAAACTTCAATTTCAAACAAAAAAACATTTAAACAACTAGATCAAGTGTATCCTATTTGAAGTAATGAAATAATGTAACTATTTTATCACATTTGTAAGTTAAAAATTCAAAAGAAATAAATAAAATGTTTAGTGCATTGTTAAGACTATAAATTAAAACTTAAAAAATTTAACATTCTTAATTTTAATTACCAACTTTAGAAATTTAATCGTATATATATCATTATAAGTTTGTATTCTTTTAGATAAATTCTCCTATAAACCTAGTGTACGGATCTAAGATCCGTGTAATCTGGATCGACCCGACCCGGATCTGTGAATTATTTTTTGGTTGAATTTTATATCTTGACTTTTATATACAAATTCGGTGACCTTTATGTACAAATATTGTGACTTTTATGTATAAATGTTGTGACCTTTACACATTATAATTTAGAAAAAAATGAAGAATCTAAACAAAATTTATACATAGATACCTTTATGTTATATTCATATGACCCTTATGTATATTCATGTGACATTTATGCTAAAATTCTTCATTTTTTTTCTAAATTATTGAATATAAAGGTTACAGAACTTATACATAAAAGTCACAGAATTTATATATAAAAATTTTGGTTTGAAAGCAAAAAAATAAAAAAAATAAAAACATTTAAAAAATACAAATTCGAATCGACCCAAATTACATATACACCAAGTATACATAAGACACACTCATTCTTTTATTATCTTATAAGGTTTACGATTCTACGATTCGATTTTATGGTCCCAATCCTAGTCAAAAAGCCATTTTAACAACCTTACATACAGGGATGGGTAATATTAGTTTTTTGAGAGAAACATCTCACAAGGCGACAACATTCACCTTATAATTCCACTCCACCATCACATGAGTTGTTCCTTGTATTATAATTATTACTTGTTCGGTCTCATTAAAAAAGGGGTGTTTAAAAACAAAAAGAGGTGTTTAAAAACAAGCACGTTATATCCTAAAAAATGGTAATATTCCAAAAGTTAAGGTTTATGTTTTTAGAATAGTGCTAAATGGATCTATTTGATCAGATTAATTTGATCCGGATCAATTGTATTTAATATTATTCATAACATTGTAAAATGACTTTTATATCCTCTCTCTCTCTCTCTCTCTTTTTGGATCCGAAATAAAACAAATGGAGGAAAATCAATTAATTATGAGGTTTAGGAAATGTAAATTTTAATGTTTTCCCCAATACATTAATTATATTTTTCTTTTGAAACCACATTAATTATATATTTAAGGAATACAGTTTTGGTTATAAAATAAATTATTTGTGTTACATTACCAAGTTAAATGGATAAGTTTCTTATACAAAAATGATATTATTTTTAGTATTTGATCACTTTTTTCTTTAATGATGAATAATTTTGTGTAGTTTCATTAACTGTAAATGAACAAATATATGAAATTCTTAAAAAATTTAATTTATTCAATTTAACTTTTAAAAAAATCATTTCTTCCTTATAAAAAATTTTAAAAATTTACTTTATTCAACACCACAAATATATGAAATTCATTTATTTCGTCTTTTGAATTCAATGTAGATGAAATGCAATATATAAATTAAAAAAACAAATAATAAAAAACTAATTTAATAGACAACAACAAAGTTTCATTAACGAAAAACTAAATATTTCACTTCAAAAGTTATAAGAGTTGCACTAGCATGCAACTGAGATCCATAGAATGCGGGTCGGTCGGATCGAATTTAACCCGAATTCATGCATTTTTTTTCTCTAATTTTTATGTGTTTTAATCATACCTTTATATTATGTTAAACACAACTTTATGTAATATTTAACTTAAAAAAACCCTAATTTGTACATATATACATTTATGTGATATAACACATACATTTAAGTAATATTGGTCATAGTTTTATATAATACATAAAGGTACAACTAGCATAATTAAAAGACATAATTAACATAATATAAAAGTATGCTTAACATAATATAAAAACCCTAAAGGTAAACATAACATAAAATCCTAAAGATATGTTTAACATAACATGAAGGTATTCTTAATATAATATAAATGTTCTAATGGTATGCTTAACATAACATAAAGGTATATTTAACATAATATAAAAACATGCTTAACGTAACATATATAGCACCAAAAACGAATTTGGGTTGGTTTAAGCGCACCCACCCAAACGCATAGGGATGCATGCGAGTGCTCATGGAGCAGCACATGGATCGGTTTGAATCCGGTGAATCTCCACACCAGTTACACCAAATTTTTTTGTAAAGTTATAAATTAAACTTACAAAGTTTCCTAATTTAGAAAGATATATGTTTTCTTGATAGTGGGTATTAGAATATAATTTATTATGATTAATTATTAAAAAACTGAAAATTTAAATTATTTAGAGCATTATAACTTATTAACTTAATCAAATATATATTATGTAATTATATCAATATAAAAAGATAAATGATATATATATATATATATAACTCTTTGAAATCGATTTTTTGATTTGGTCAAATTCGGTTTAGTTTGGTTTGAATAACTAAAATTTTCCAAAACTAAAAAGGAAAAAAAAAACGGTTTGGATGAAGCCCGATCGGTATCACGGAATCAAGAAGAAACGAGAGTTACAAGTCCATTGTCCGAGAGCCCAGATTGGACCGTGATTTGCACCCTCCCCCTGCGCGCGAGGAGAGAGCCTACTTGCCAAACATTCTTAGCCTCCACCAAAGGAAAAACCAATATATATTGAGAAAATTAACTTAAGTTTTCCGATGTGGGATAACACCTTAGAAAAAGGATCCAAACATGTAACTTTGAGACACAATTTCTCATTCACCTTTTATCCGATTTGGGCGTACAATAGTTTGCCACGAACCTCTTACGGAGGTGAACATATTCCAACTTTACTTCGCCACAATTGGGTTTAAAATCCACGTGCAATTAATGCCCAAATTAAGACAAAATTTCTGGAAAAAACCAGAATTTCCAACATGTACTATGAGGATATGATTCTCTAATAATCTACATAGGTTTTGCTTATGTCACGTCCTTTGCAAATTATTTGAAAAGTAGGCATGTTGTGATTTTAGCAAAATACTTAATGAGTTCAAGTTTGAGGTCTATAATAGCTTGATGAGGCATAATGTTGAGACGAAACAGAACGAGTTTGTACATAAGCATAATTTGAAAATTAATGCATTAATTTTTGAAAATTACAAAAATTAATGCATGAATTTTCGAAAATTAATGCATTAATTTTCAAAAATTACAAAATTTAATGCATTAATTTTCGGAAATTACTATGCTTTTTCGAAAATTAATTTTTGAAAATTCATATGCATTTTTCGAAAATTAATGCATTAATTTTTGAAAATTCATTATGTATTACTAAAATTAATGTATGAATTACTAAAATTGATGCATTAATTTTCGAAAATTCATGTATTAATTTTAGAAAATTAATGCATTTATTTTTTAAAAAGCATATGAATTTTTGAAAATTAATGCATTAATTTTAGTAATTTTCGAAATTTAATGCATTAATTTTTGAAAAAGCATATGAATTTTTGAAAATTACTACAATTAATGCATTAATTTTAAAAAATTACTAAAATTAATGAATGCATTTTCAAAAATTAATGCATTAATTTTCAAAAATTACTAAAATTAATGCATTAATTGTCGAAAATTAATGTATTAATTTTTGAAAATTCATTATGTATTACTAAATTTAATGTATGAATTTTTGAAAATTAATGCATTAATTTTCAAAAATTATTAATTTTCGAAAATTAATTTTAAAAAATTAATGCATTAATTTTTGAAAAAGCATATTAATTTTCAAATATTAATTCATTAGTATTTAAAAAAATAATAATTTTCTATTTAATAAAATAATAATATGATAAATAATTAAATAATGAATTTGATTGGACTAGTGGGGCCCATTTCAAAGTTGACTTGACTCAAAATGGGTATTTTGGGATCAATTGTTATATTTATGGGTATTTAGGGATCAATTGTTATATTGATGAGTAAAAAGGGATCAATTTCTATATTAATGGGTAAAAAGTGATCAATTTTTATAAAAAAGGGTATAAAGGGTTATTTTCCCATATAACAATTATAAATAGTGATAAAGGTCCAAATTACCACAATTGATATAATAAATAACATTTTCTACCACAATTGATATAACATATACATTTTCTACCACAAAGTACATATTTGATTCAATTTGGGGTTCACTGATTGAATGAAATTTACAAAGCTGAGTTTGAGTCAGAATTGTTGGCCCCACCAATCTTTATTTTGTCAATTAAGTGGGTGAAATTATTTGGCTTTTAATGCCATATTTACTGTCCTAATTTTTATTATTGTCGTGTACCCCCATTGTTTGGCTTTCAAAATTTGTTTGTTTTTGTTCTTCCCTCAAAGTAAACGGGAATTCTTTAAAATTTCATGAATTTTGCCAGCCATTGTACGATGGGTGATGAGGTTAGTAAACGGCAATTTTTTCTCAAGACTTTTTTTCCCAAATTTCTGCAATTTATTCATGAAATTAGGGCTGCAATAGTGTTTTATATTTCCACAATTTTTGTGATGAATTAGGGCTGCAATAGTGTTTTATATAGTAAACGGCAATTATGGAATATGTATATTCGTCGTGTTAGAGTTAAACTATAGTTTAAAGGGTAGAAGACCGAAATTAGATGTTTAAAGGGGTAAACGACAATTTTTAGGTGTTAAACGACAATTAACCAAAATTGTCGTTTAACGCCTAAAATTGCCGTTTACCCCTAAAACGGCGAAAATAGGTGCAGAATTATGGTTTCAAGGGTAAACGATAATTTTTAGGCGTTAATTGCCGTTTAACGCCTAAAAATTGTCGTTTACCCCTGAAACGGCAATTTTCTACCTAATTTCACTGTTTTAGGGGTGAACGGTAATTTTAGGCATTAAACGGAAATTTTGGTTAATTATCGTTTAACACCTAAAAATTGTCGTTTACCCCTAAAATGTTGAAATTCTGCCTAATTTCGCTATTTTAGGGGTAAACGACAATTTTAGGCGTTAAACGACAATTATTGTAAAATTGCAGTTTACCCCTAAAACGGTAAAATTGCCGTTTACCCCTCAAATTTTAGGCGTTAAACGACAATTTTGGTTAATTTCCGTTTAACACCCAAAAATTACCGTTTACCCCTAAAACGGTAAAATTCTACCAAATTTCGTTGTTTTAGGGGTAAACGGCAATTATTGTAAAATTGTCGTTTATCCCTCAAATTTTAGGCGTTAAATGACAATTTTGGTTAATTGTCGTTTAACACCTAAAAATTACCGTTTGCCCCTAAAACGGTGAAATTCTGCCTAATTTCGCTATTTTAGGGGTAAACGGTAATTTTAGGCATTAAACGACAATTATTGTAAAATTGTCGTTTACCCCTCAATTATTTTTTAAATTGCCGTTTACCCCTCGATTCGATTTTCAAACATATTTTTTCACATTTTAGGTCTAAAGGGCAATTTCGGCATAATTATCTTATAAATTGATTAAGTAAACAATAATTTCTACCGACAATATGCACAACTATAAAAACATAATTTACTGAATAATTGTGAGGGAAAAAATATTACCTACAATCTCTTCACTTCACCGCAATTTCTTTTTACAAACTCAAGAGAATTTCACTTATATGTGGAGATGAAAAATGAAAGCAATTCAAAAAAGTGGTAAAAAACAACCCAAATTATAATTTTGTAGTAGAAATAGTCCATCTTATATCAATTGTGGTAGAAAAGGGTTGTCATTATATAAATTGTGGTATATTGGGCTCTGGACCCATTATAAATAACTTATGATTAGTTATAATAAATTTGTAACTTGTGTGACTCGAGTTTGAATTGGGATCATCACAATCTACATCATTTAAGTGACAAGACTTGTTGTATGAATAATTATAATAAATAGTTTAAAGAGTTTAATAAATAGTTTAAACTTATTATCTATTATATCAAAACAACCTTATACGATGTATGAGTTCATCCATCAATCTATAGAAAAATTATATATAGCTTATTTTTCATCTCAAGTGGTGTTCGAGGTTCAAAGGGTTGAATGAACCTTGGTCGATTTTGCAAATCTTTTAAAACTTACTGTTCTATAAATTACTTGAACTTGTAGCGCCAGACAGTTACAGCTTATAACACTAGTATGCAATGCTGCATGTTGTAACTTAAAGTTTTATACGCAGCAGAAAAATAAGTTTTATGATACAAGGCTGGTTTTCTCAAATATGATCCTTTAGAAAATGTTTTATGCTTATGACAGAGATAGATATATATATAAGATAAAACACAGATAAGAAAGTAATAAAACACTTATGGTTTATAGTGGTTCGAAGGTGGTGTAATCCTTCTACGTCCACTCTACTGCTACCTCCAGCAGAAACTTTGTTAAGCAAGATTGGTTTACAGGACACTCCTAACAATCTATCAACTTTACAAAGCTAACTATCTACTAGAGTCCAGCGTACACACAACAACTGCAAACTGTAAAGGCAACCACACAGGTTTTAAATTCCACACAGGGAAGCTGCCTATCTCCTAGACAATTATACAAACAGCAAGAATTTCTCATGTCAACTGTTCGACACCTAAAACAACCTAAGCACATAACAACTCAGGTACACCTGTTACAATTTTTACCGCCCAATAACCAATTTGGTCCCGAGGTAAGGAATAACCAGTTACGCCAAAAGATGTGGTTAATACTGCCAGAACCACACCTGTAACCCAAGTCAATTCGCGAGGTTTTTTAAATCCACCGGTGAGATACACACGAAAAATATGTAGAATCATCATGAGAAGGTTAAAAAGTATATAAATTTGTTCTTCAACTGGTGCGGTGAAGTGAGCTTCTGAATCCTTCAAAGGATCTTTCAGCTTGAACTTGCTTCACTTCACAAAGGTCGAGTGACTGAAACTGAGAGTAGACTTAAGAGAGTATAGCTTGAATGCTTGAATGTTTTTGTGCAAATGTTTTAGTAGTCAGCTTCAGGATTGCTCATCCTCTATTTATACTTGTAGGAGATATCCGTTGAAAAAGATATGTCTCATTTGAATTTGAGTGTACTTGATAAAAGGCATAACTCGTATTTAATGCGGCTTGACTTTCTCTTTCGGAGCATTTAATGTGGTGGTTGGGCTCGCAACTTTGTGTAGCGCATCAGTCCACGTGTCGTCTTGGTATTGGCTCCATGTCTGCAACTTTGATCTTCTCTAAACGGCTCTATTTATTCTTGCTTGGTTCCTCGTTCTTCGTACTGCATTTATCCTTCCTCAGATTGCAGAATATTTATTATATTAGTTATTGGCGCTGTTGACTATTTATGCAGTAAGCTTCGCACTATATCTTAAGTCTGCTTGCAGTTGTTTGTTCTTTACAGTGCTGCTGTAACTTGACCTTCTTGTAGTAATTTCATACAGTACTGTTGTATCTGATAGGATAAATTGTAGTAGATTTTGATGAGATAAAATGTGTAATAGACTAGAGCATTAGCTATCTAGATAAGTTTCCATATGTAAAATAGCTAAGGCAATGATGTTGGAAAGAGAAGAAGACTCTGCAAAGGAATCTACGCCAAGTCCCTGCTACCTGCATGCTGCTGCAAGAATCAGTATCCAAGTATCAAAGGATGCTGTAAGGAACCTGAAGATGCTCAAGTCAAGAAAGCTGACTCACTCGCTCAAAGAGGAAACTACCAGATACATTAAAATCAATGCACCCTGACTAGCCGGTAGAATCACTCCAGTCTCAGCAAATCAGTAAATGCCATGTGTAAAAAAAAGTAGGAAGGACAGAGTACAGCAGACTGCAGGATTAAGTCGCGCAGCAAAAGGACAAGATAGTGACAGAACAGAATGAAGGTATTGCAGAGCAGGTGTCAGAAGATCAATAGAACCAATCAGAGCGAGACACCTCACCAGTGGAGAACTGTCTTCTCAACGGGCAGAATTCTCACTGATGCCTATAAATAGAAGATTGAGTGCACCTGAGAAAAAAAAGACTCGAATTGATATATCCTACGCGAAGCAGTTCATCGACAAGCTAAAAATCTTCATATAAAAGTCACTCAGTCTAAGCAGCAGCAAGCCAGCTACCTTGTGGAATTAGAAGTCTAAGGAGCTTGCTGCATTCAACTGTTGAAAATCTCCATATCTTACTTAAATAGAATGTTTAGGAGTCACTTAGGCAGGAGTTTATACTGCTAAGTTGTTATTCTCTCTGAAGAAGAGAAAGGATCCTGTGTGGGTCAAGGAACCTGTGTGGAGATCCTATGTGGGTCGTTTAGTTTGGTCACTGTGCAGCTACCTGTGTGGATAGAGCTGATAGTTTTGTGTAGAGTAGAGTTTATATTAGCTGAGTCTATTGTAAATCAAACTTGCTTTAATAAAGTTCCTCCTTGAGAAGGAGTAGACAGGACGTAGAGGGATTACCCCACCCTCGAACCTCTATAAGCTTGCTTGTGTTCTTACTGCATTATATATCTGTCTGATCTCCTAAGCATACTGCATTAAAGCTTATCTTCGAAAATCACATTATTTCCGCTGTGCATTCTTATCTCTGACTAAGTCCAAAGGTTACTGCCCGAGCAGCAACCTACGGTGCAGCAAGCTTTCTAGCTACCTGCTCATCAAGGACTTAATACTTTTGGAGAAAAGTTAAAATTTGATAAAGTTAATTCACCCTCCCCCCTCCTAACCTTATACCACTTGGGACCAACAAGTGGTATCAGAGTAGGTTGGATTAAAAAACCCAATTTGTCTGGTCAATCCCCAATCCCTGATTTTCAAAAATCTACATACATCATTTTAATCATATCATGGATACGCATAAGCCTCCTATGTTCTCTATTGAAGAGTATGATGGTTGGAAAGTTAGAATGCATACACATCTCTCAGCCATGCACGATGAAATGTGGATGGTCATTACTGATGGACCCACAAGGATCACCAAGCCCAACCCTATATTTGTGAGAGCTGTAGATGCTGGTGATGCAGGAGTCATTCCCCATCAGGCTGTTATTGATAAACCTAGAGAAGAATGGACGGCGGATGACAGAAGGCGAGCCAATCTGGATAATGTAGCCAAGAACGCCCTATTTGTCACTCTGAAGAAAGGAACCTTCAATAAGGTCAAGACATGAAAAACAGCAATGGATATATGGAACAAGCTCAAATAAATTTGCAAAGGAACAGAGCTTACAAAGGAAAACAAGGTGTCTACAGCAACTCAAAAATTCGAGTTGTTCGAGATGCTTCCTGAAGAAACATTGGAACAGATGGATCTGAGGTTCACGAATATTGTTAATGAGTTAGAGTCTCTGGACAAATTCTATACCCAAAAGGAGAAAAATATGAAGGTGCTAAGAGCGCTACCTGCGGAATGGGATAGCAAGACTACTGCCATGAGGGTCTCAATGGATTTGAAATCAATGAGTACTTTTGACCTTTTCTCTGACCTAAAAGCCTTCGAGTATGATATCAACAGAAGGAAGAAAGAGGCAGAAGAATCCAGCACAAAGGTAACTGTCTTGACAGCCAGAAGCACGATGGAGACTGGAACTACCTACAGTAAGCAAGGAGAGCTATCAGTTGAAAACACTGATGAAGAAATGGCCCTTCTTCTAAGAAACATCAAGAAGTTCATCAGGTACAACAGGAGAGGTGACTTCAAGAAAAACCAGGCACCTCCTCAATAGCCCAGCTTCCAGCAACCAAATCAGGATACTTCAGATCTATGCTATAACTGTCGAAAACCAGGACACTATGCCAGAGAATGTCCTCATCCTAAGGTCAACCGATATCCCGATGAAGAGTCTTCCCAGAAAAGGGAGAAACGAAGAGATGAAAGGAGAAGAATCAAAGCCTTCCTCAACGAGATGGAGAAAGGGAAAGAACCCTCTAAGGAAACCCAGCAGGATGCAGACTCCTCTGACGATGACAGTGAATCTTCATCATCAAAAGACGAGACACTCATCTGCCTAATGGCACAGGAAGCAGAGGACAGCGAGGATGATGAGGTAATGTACCCAATCCAACCCTTGCAGGAAGAGGAAAAGTTAAACAAAAGCCTCTCCCTAAAACAAATCATGAGCGATTTCGAACAGATAAACTCAATTCAAGCTGAAACTTGAAAATGAGATGCTCAGGAGAGAAAACAAACAGTTGGCTGAAAAGTTATCTGCATATGAGCTCAGTAACTCAAAGTGCAGTGACCTCCAGGAACAGGCATCTAAGCTCAATCTAAGAATCGCCAAACTTGAGAGTGAGAAAAATGATCTTCAAGTAATTATAGGAACCTTTAGCAAATCCGCTAAAGAGGCCAATGAGTGTCTTATGTCGGCCAGAAGTCCCCTTGATAGGACAGGTCTAGGATACTGTGTTGGAACATCTGAAGAAACAACAAGCACATCTAAAGTTGTTGTTTTCATTCAAGCAGAAACCTCTATGGCAAAAGAATTATCTAATAACTTAAAGGAAAGCTTGGAGAAAGCAATAGACAAGGGAAAGAAACCTGTGTACCCATCCACAGGGAGTAGGTTTGTTTTCAAAAGCTAGCTATAGCGGAATCAATCTGTTGGGAGCAACAAAAGAAAACAGCAACCTACAAGGATGCTGCATAGAAACTTCTACTCCACACATACTAAGACCATAATGTCTAAACCTAGAAGAGCTCATGCTCAAGGAAAGTATGGTGGAGGACCTCACTTCAACAGTGATGGCTACACACGGCTTGCACACACAAAAAAATATCTTAAGGATACTACTTATAGACGAAGCCACCAAGTCTACAACAAAGCAATTGTTGTGAGACAAGTTTGGATTCCAAAAGGTACTAACAAAGAAGGACCCATACATGTATGGGTACCTAAGAATCAGTAATCTCTATCTTACAGGTACCTACAATAGGAAACAGCAAGGTATGGTACATCGACAGTGGCTGTTCAAGATACATAACTGGAAACAAAGAAGTTCTTAGCGACCTACAGTTGTGCAAAGGACCCAAAGTAATCTTCGGAGATAACTCTAAGGGTAGCACTAGAGGAATTGGAAATCTCATAAAAAAAAACACACACATAAAGGAAGTGTCATATGTGAAAGGCTTAAAGTACAACTTGCTCAGCATAAGCCAATTTTGTGACAAAGGTTACTCAGTGGAATTCAATCACAACAAGTGTCTGATAAGAGATAGTAGAACCAAGGAGGTAAAGCTATCAGGTACCAGAAAATGAAACATTTACATAGCCGACTGGAGCTCAGTAACCATAGCTACATGCTTCATTGCAAAAGGATCATCGGAAGCTAGCTGGCTTTGGCACAAAAGGATGAGCCACCTAAACTTCAAAACGATCAACAAGTTAGCCAGGAAAGGACTGGTCAGAGGGCTACCCGATCTGGTGTACAAAAATGAGAGTTTATGTGAAGCATGTCAAAAGGGAAAACAAACTAAAAGTTCCTTCAAGAACAAAGTTCGAAGGTCAACCGAAAGGGTGCTTGATCTACTCCACATGGATCTATTCGGACCAGTGAAACCAGTAAGCATGAGTGGAAGAAAATATACTCTTGTAGTGGTGGACGACTACTCAAGATTCGCATGGACCCTATTCTTAACAAAGAAGTCTGATACTCAGCGGAGGTTACCGGAGTTACTAAAGAAGCTACAGACCGAAAGAAGTCTGAACATTATAAAGATCCGAACAGACAGAGGCACCGAGTTCACAAACAAATTCATCGAAGAATACTGCTCGGTCAATGGAATCAAACATGAATACTCAGCAGCTAGGACTCCACAACAAAATGGTATTGCAGAAAGGAAAAACAGGACCCTCAAGGAAGCTGCAAGGACCATGCTAGTTGAAGCCCAGTTACCTAAGAGATTTTGGGCAGAAGCAATCAACACAGCATGCTACACCCAGAACAGATGCATTATCTATAAGGATCTAAATAAAACTCCTTATGAACTATGGTTTGGTTACACTCCAAATATTGAACATTTCTATATTTTTGGTTGCAGGTGCTATGTACTCAACAATGGGAAGGACTACCTAAAGGCATTTGACTCAAAATCAGATGAAGGAGTATTCTTAGGATACCCTTCGGTAAGAAAATCCTTCAGAATCTTCAACAAGAGAACACTTGTTGTAAAAGAAACAGTACATGTGGATTTTGATGAACCACATTGCACTAAGGCTGATATAGATGAACTCAATGAAGACTTTAGGAAAACTCGCATCACCAACACTCATGTTGAATATATTGATGCGGAGTTACCAAGTCTCCAAAATATTGAATCAATTCAAAATCAGCAACCTGTACCTACGCAGCAACCTGGAGAACAGGACCCAACCCCAAACCAGCAAGCACCAGTTATTCAAGAAGAGATGCATCATCCTGAAGGAATTCAACTGGAAGTCCAATTAGACATTCAACCTGATCCTAATCAGCAAGCTATACAGGATAATCAAGAGCAACCTGCTGAAGACCCAAATGAAAAGCAAGCTGAAGAAGCAAGAAGAAAGTGGCTAAGGAATCATCTAAGAAATCAGATCATAGGAGACTCTACCTCTGGAGTAAGAACAAGAAGAAGCAACCCCCATGAAGCAATGTTTGCATGCTTCATCTCTCAAATAGAACCAAGCTGCATAGAGGATGCTCTAGTAGACACCAACTGGATTCAAGCTATGCAAGAGGAACTAAATGGATTTGAAAGAAACCAAGTGTGGCACCTAGTCCCCAGACCTACTCACCAAGGAGTAATCGATACAAAATGGGTATTTAAGAACAAGCTTCATGAAGAAGGCCAAGTTGTAAGAAACAAAGCAAGGTTAGTAGCAAAAGGCTACTGTTAGGAAGAAATAATAGACTTTGAAGAGACCTTTGCACCAGTGGCCAAATTGGAGGCAATCAGAATCTTTCTAGCTTACGCAGCTCACAATAACCTCACTATATATCAAATGGACATGAAAAGTGTCTTTCTCAATGGGCTCTTAGCCGAAGAAGTCTATGTAGAGCAACCCCCAGGTTTTGAAGACAATCCAGAAAACATGGTTTTCAGATTAAAGAAAGCTCTCTATGGACTCAAGCAGGCACCTAGAGCCTGGTATGACACCCTCTTGTAGTATCTACTTGACAATGGATTCAAGAAAGACAAGGTAGACAAGACACTATTCAGAATCTAAGATGAAGAAAGCATATTGCTCGTTCAAATCTATGTTGATGATATTATATTCGGATCAACAAACAAGGAACTGTGCTAGAAGTTCTCAAATCTCATGCAATCCAAGTTTGAAATGAGCATGATGGGAGAACTAAGCTTCTTTCTCGGTCTTCAAGTCTAACAACTGAGCAATGGAACCTTCATCAATCAAGTGAAATACACTAAAAATTTGATAAAAAGATTCGGATTAGAAAATATAAGCACAGTAAGCATCCCTATAATAACCTCAGGAAGCCTAGACAAGGATAGTGATAGTAAAGCAGTAGACGTTACAAAGTGCAGAAGACTCATTGGGTCACTGCTCTACCTAACAGCTAGCAGACCAGATATCATGTTCTCAGTAGGAATGTGTGCCAGATACCAAGCAGCACCAAAGGAATCACACCTGACTACAGCCAAATGGATCATCAGATACCTCAAAGGAACCCAGGAAGTTGGCTTATGGTATCCAAAAGAAGGAGGGATTAAACTTATTGGCTATACTGACTCTGATTTTGCAGGTTGCAAAATTGACAAGAAAAACACTAGTGGTACCTGCCAGCTACTAGGAAACAAGCTAGTATCCTGGTTCTGCAGAAAGCAAACCTCAATAGCAACCTCAACAGCTGAGGCCAAATATGTTGCTGTAGGAAGCTGTTGTGCACAAATTCTATGGATTCAACAGCAACTGAAGGATTATGGAATTAAAGAAAAAGGCACACCTATCTTATGTGATAATACAAGCACAATAGCAATCACACACAATCCAGTTCTTCATTCAAGAACAAAACACATAGATATCAGGCACCACTTCATAAGGGATCATGTTGAGAAGAAAGATATATCACTAGAGAAAGT
This sequence comes from Scutellaria barbata, assembly GCA_028654395.1. Lineage (NCBI taxonomy): Eukaryota > Viridiplantae > Streptophyta > Magnoliopsida > Lamiales > Lamiaceae > Scutellaria > Scutellaria barbata. The sequence continues at coordinate 5,799,577 of CM053649.1, read as the reverse complement.
GCATACTGATCTTCAGCTAGCCGACATTTTCACGAAGCCTCTTTGTGAATCAAGATTCTCTTTTCTCAGAAACGAGCTAGGCATAATTAATCTGAGCTAAATATCTCTATAAAATCCTAATCTTTTCTGCTTAAATGGTTATACAGCTTAAGGGGAACTCCAGGCAGGACAAAGCTAAAATGGTAAAACAGTGACTTAAGATCACTACTCGAGATCCTTGGATAGTCCCTGATGCTACGATACTAGTCATCAAGCTACCTATAGGAACCAAAAACCGAAGCGCGTGGAAAGAGGAACAGTTACCGCGTATCAAGCAGCCGTTTTTGCAGAAAACTCCTCGATATCCATAAAATATCACATCAAGTACTTTAGCGCACGAACACCGCGCCAAAAATCTCAGCCAATGGATCAAGAGTCTTTTCAAATTCAAAACAAATCTAGACCGCTCGATCAAATTCCTTCAAATTCAAATATAAGGAAGTTTCTCTTCATTTTTCTCTCACTTAGCACTTTTTACACTCTGAAAACCCTAACTCCTTGCTCTCTCTCTCTCTAAGCTTCTTGATACCAAATTTCATCTCTCTCTCACAAATGGCACCCAAGCAAACTCTTGTTGTGGACGGCAGGTTGGTGGACAGAGACATCTTGCTCAACATAGTAGAGGAGGAAGGAAACACCAAAAATTTGATGAAAGACATTCTGCGATGTCTGCGCATTTCAAGCCTTCTGAGACTCTGCTCCTTCCATAAAGCTACGTATGTAGAGGATCAGGTGGAAAAGTTTTACAGGCGGGCTAGGGTCTCTGAAGATCGGTCAGAGATCCGATCAAAGTTGGGTGGGGTGACAGTGACTGTGGACACCGGGCTGTTGGAAGAGGTGTTCTCTCTCTCCACTGAGGGCATGGACGCTAGTGACCTCTCCACGTATGGAAAAGATGAACTGGAGGATTACTAGAAAATATTCACTGGCAGGGAGGACACGGTGGGGATGTCCAGGAGCTGCAGCAAGAAGTATTTTCTTCTTGAGTTCGAAATGTTGCATGACATCTGCTGCCATATCATAGAGAACCGTTTAGGTTCCTTTGATAAGTGTACCAATTTTAGATACAGAATGATGATGGTCATCCTGAAGAAGGAGAAGGTGGATTAGGCCAACTACCTGCTCTCCAAGCTGGTGGAGGAGGTGGAGAAGAATGTGGGTAAGCCTACCTATGGGCTTATCGTGAACACCCTCCTGGGTCACATGAAGATAGATCTGTCCCAGGGGAAGCCCATCCAGAAAAGGGAAGTTCATCGGTGTAGGAAAGGTCTTTGCCAAGAAGACTGCTGCTCGGCCATCCCCAATAACCAGGGAAGTCTCTAAGGGTGGTCAAAAGGGTGCTTTCAAGATAAGAAAGGCATTCCGCCTGACCAGTAGTGACTCATCTTCGTCGGAAAGCAGCTCGAGGATGGAAGAACCCTCACCAGCTCCTACAGTGCCAAAGAAGATTAAGCACAAACAAGATGTGCAAAGGAGATTGGTCATTTCTGATGACGAATCAGAAGACACCACTACTCAGGCAGTTAAGAAGCCTGCAGAAGTGGAGATTGATGAGCGGGTAGGGGATGATGTCGTTCATGATGAAGAATTGGAGGTACCTGAAGGAGAACATGAGGAAGAAGAAGATGTGGTAGAATTTGAAATCAACCTACCCAGGGTTAAGGCCGCCTACGACAATCTGATGGACAGGTTCACTACCTGGTGGCAATACAAGCACCTTCCCAGGGAAGAGCTCATCCAGTGGTCTGACTGGCAAACTGAGGAGGAATGGGCCCTGAATTGGGTAGCAATGGATGATTTGGAGGAGGTCCTCCAAAAGAAATTTCTCAAGGACCTCAGGAGGAAGAAGTGGCCCGAGTTCCTGGAGAATGCTGAGTTAGAGGCCAGAAAGCAGAAGGAAGCTACCAAACAACTACCTGGCCCCAAGAGCCTGAAAGGGAAAGCACCCATCGAACAACCAGACTTCTATAGGGAGGAGGTGATTTTGGATGCTGCCGCTGATCAGGTCAGGGTAGGCGATGACGTGGGATTTGCCGCAGCCTAGGTAGAAAGGTTTGGAGAAGAAAAAGCCCTAGAGAGGATGCTGAAGCAGGCTGCTGACATAAGCCTGATAGAGACAAGGATGAGAAGGCCAGTAAGGGAGCCCCAGATAGGTGAAGGATCCTCCTACACAGCTCTTATGGTTGAACCCATCAGCAGGAGGTCACCATCACCAACGGAGAAAAATGGTGAGGAATTTTCTTACCTTACTGATCTAATTATTCTGCCTGAAGTCCCTGTACAGACGCCGATGAAGGAGAGGAGCTATACACCAACTGACTTTCCTAAGGCAAAGGAGTTGGAAACCCTCGCTGCTGTGGCATCTCTGGACGCTATTTTTGAGCTCACTGACTCAACCGCAGCAGCAGCCGCCGATGAAACCACACTCACATCAATAGAGGTAGAGGCTGAGGGGGAACAAGTGCAGGAGAAGGAGGCAGCTGTTTCTACAGAGATAGTTGAAATAGTGGAGGAACCTACCCCTATGGAGAAGGAACAAGCTGCAGTAGTTGTTCCTATGGAGATGGAAGAAGCAACACCTGCTAAGCCAATGGATCATGGCGAGATGATCACCGAGGAAGTGGTCTCTGCAGATAAGGAGGTGGTTGCTGAACAGGAGGCTGGGGAGGCGATGGAAGTGGAAAAGGAAGGAGAGAAGGAACCGAAAGAAACAGAGAAGGCGGGAGAAGAAAAGGAGGCTGAGAAGGAACAGGAGGTTGAAAAGGAAGGGAAAAAAGTTGGAGAGGAGACTGGAAAAGAAACCCCCACAAAAGAAGCTGGATCAGGAGATGGAGGATCCAGCAGCCCTTCCAGCAGCGATGATGAGTCACCCAGTGAACAGGGTGATACCGTAGCTGAAAAATCCAAAGCTCTAGTATCTATATCTTCTCTACAGGTACCTGCAGCTGACTCTGTTGAAAGCCAGCAAGCCGCCAGATCTAATGACAAAGTGCTGATCGCCATTGAACAGATGGGGAAGTCACTGGTAAAAGCGAGCAGGAAGCTCCACAAGGAAACTCACTCGAGCTCCATCAAAATGCAGACTTTCATTGACTCCCTCAACATAACTTTGTCAAAGCTTCATCAGACGATCGATGCTCACCGACCCCCTGAGGAGGACGCTACTGTAGAAGTGGTAAAAAATATAATGGACAAGCTAAATAGACAAGATGAGCGAATGATCTCTCTTGAAGCTGATCAGAAAGCTTTTGTCGCCGCAGTAGGTCGCATGGATGAGGAGCAGTTCAACCAATCGCAGACCCTGAGGGAACACTCTGGCACCTTGTCGGAGATTCACTCGATGGTCAGTTTTACAATTGGAAGAGCTGATGATGACAAAAAGGGGGAAGGAAGGATAGAAGGCGCGCAGAAAAGCAGACAGGATCCTACTACCTGCAGACAGATGGTAGTGAGCAGGAGAAAAGATGATGCTAGAGATGGTGGAAATAAGGGAGCTGGATCAAGGGGCCTTCCAGACAGCAGCATAAAGAGGAAATCAGAAGTTGTCTCAGGGTCAGTTCATACAGGCTTCAGAAAAGGTGCTGAGATGAGAGAAGATAAAAGGAGGAGGACAGAGGCTGAGCTTAAGAGCAATCTGGAGGTTGTATTTACAAAAGGGCCGCAGAAAGTTCTCTCCAAAGTCTTCCCACCACACAAGCTGCCTGACGTGGCTGAGTTAGAAAAGAACATGCAGAATCCTGCCAGTGCAGCCATTGCATCTCTCAGGACATTTCTGGAAGCAAGCCCGGACTCCGGGAGCGACAAATTCGTCATTCCAGAAATCCCGGAGGTTGCTCTTCCCACTGAAGTCAATCCATCATTTTTCCAGATAGAAGCCTACAAAAGGATGGAGTTGATGAAGTACTTCACAACACTCTACAAGGAATCTGCTCTTTTCAGAGGATTCCGAACCAACAAAAAAGCCTTGCAGAGGTTCCTGGAGCTTGCCAAGAAAGGTGGACTGCCAATCCAAGTCAAGCTGAAGCAAAGACTAGGAAAGGAGTTCATACCCTACTGTGAAGACTTCTGGCTCAGATTTGAGGAAGATGAAAAGGTAAGAAAGTTGCTGGAGCCGAGCTATTAAGAGTCATTAGCTAACTGGTGGAAAGGTACAAAGTTTGAAAGGAAGAAGAGAGCCAGCTGGTTGAAGACTTAGTATCATGCTCCTTGTATCTGTTTATCTTTCTGTCTTGATGCTATATGTTTATCTTTCTGTTTTATTTTTGCTCTCTGTATCTGAAACTGATCAATGGAGATTATGATGGTTCTGTTTTATGAAAGCTCACATCTTGTGAACTTAATGCATGATTATGAATGTTTATGTCTTTCTGCATTTTGTTTCAAGTTAAATGAAATATGAATCTTTGATCCTGTTAAGGAGGTTTGTCATCATCAAAAAGGGGGAAATTGATAGGATAAATTATAGTAGATTTTGATGAGATAAAACGTGTAATAGACTAGAGCATTAGCTATCTAGATAAGTTTCCATATGTAAAATAGCTAAGGCAACGATGCTGGAAAGAGAAGAAGACTCTGCAAAGGAATCTACGCCAAGTCCCTGCTACCTGCATGCTGCTGCAAGAATCAGTATCCAAGTATCAAAGGATGCTGTAAGGAACCTGAAGATGCTCAAGTCAAGAAAGCTGACTCACTCGCTCAAAGAGGAAACTACCAGATACATTAAAATCAATGCACCCTGACTAGCCGGTAGAATCACTCCAGTCTCAGCAAATCAGTAAATGCCATGTGTAAAACAAAGTAGGAAGGACAGAGTACAGCAGACTGCAGGATTAAGTCGCGCAGCAAAAGGACAAGACAGTGGCAGAACAGAATGAAGGTATTGCAGAGCAGGTGTCAGAAGATCAATAGAAGCAATCAGAGCGAGACACCTCACCAGTGGAGAACTGTCTTCTCAACGGGCAGAATTCTCACTGATGCCTATAAATAGAAGATTGAGTGCACCTGAGAAAAAAAGACTCGAATTGATATATCCTGCGTGAAGCAGTTCATCGACAAGCTAAAAATCTTCATATAAAAGTCACTCAGTCTAAGCAGCAGCAAGCCAGCTACCTTGTGGAATTAGAAGTCTAAGGAGCTTGCTGCATTCAACTGTTGAAAATCTTCATATCTTACTTAAATAGACTGTTTAGGAGTCACTTAGGCAGGAGTTTATACTGCTAAGTTGTTATTCTCTCTGAAGAAGAGAAAGGATCCTGTGTGGGTCAAGGAACCTTTGTGGAGATCCTGTGTGGGTCGTTTAGTTTGGTCACTGTGCAGCTACCTTGGATAGAGCTGGTAGTTTTGTGTAGAGTAGAGTTTGTATTAGCTGAGTCTATTGTAAATCAAACTTGTTTTAACAAAGTTCCTCCTTGAGAAGGAGTAGAGAGGACGTAGAAGGATTATTCCACCCTCGAACCTCTATAAGCTTGCTTGTGTTCTTACTGCATTATATATCTGTCTGATCTCCTAAGCATACTGCATTAAAGCCTATCTTCGAAAATCACATTATTTCCGCTATATATTCTTATCTCTGACTAAGTCCAGAGGTCACTGTCCAAGCAGCAACCTACTGTGCAGCAAGCTTTCTAGCTACCTGCTCATCAAGGACTTATGGCATGATTGGTATGATGGAATGAGGTGGGAATGGAATCACCATTTCTACCTTCATTCTCATTCCTTTGATTGGTATGATTTATAAGTGGGAATCATCATTCCTTTAGGAATTGTCATTACCATGGATAAGGGAATAGTCATTCATTCATATCCCCATGGTATTATGTATTCCTCACTTACAAATGAATGAACTATATTTATTAATTCGATTATTTATCATTATTTAGTTTAATTTTTTACAAGTTGACTTCCCAAAATTAAATTATTATATAAAATTGTATAATAATAAAAAATTATTTATAAAAAATATAATATATAAAATTAAAATATAATATATAAAATTAATATAAAATAAAAAAATAAAAATATCAAATAAATAATAAAATTAAGTACATAAATAGAATAAAAATAAAAAATGAATATAATTTTTTTAAAAATATAGAGATAATATGAATATAATATTAATATAAATAAGTGTAGTCTAATTTATATAAAAATATATAAATAAATTATAACTAACTAAAATATTTTTAAATAATATAAAGTATTATTTTAATAGCACAAAATCATATAAAATAATTAATAAAATTATCATAAAATATAATATAATTAACTACTATAAGAATATGTAAATAATAAAAAAATTAATATATTAATAATAAAATAAAAAATAAAATATCTAAATATGATATACCTTAATATTAGTGATAAGGGTGAGTACGGTTCAGAGCAAGTTGAGGATAAGATAATCTCTAAAATTGCTTCAAAGTTCAGAGATTTTTTGGAAAATTGCAAAAAATAATCTCCAGACTTGCTCTGTCACATCGGTTCAGTTCCTTCAGAAATTCAGGTATTACGGATCGGATCAATTCAGATTTTGGAAATTCAAAACTTTATAATATAAAATAAATATTTGTTCAAACAATTCATAAACTAATAAAATAAATTGGATAATTTACTAAAGTAGTCGTCTTTTCTTGAAAATAATAAATTACATTCAAGTTTTTTTCAAATGTTATTTTTCAAAATCTTTTTAATCTACATCTCATAAATGGTCATTAGAAATTATTCATTTTAAAAGTGAAATAAATATACGTTTTATAGTAAAATTTGAAGGTAGGTATAACCTATAATTAGTGCAATGATTAATTTTTTATAAATTTTTAAATATATCATATTATTTAAATTAAATGGAATAAGAATATTAAAATAAAATTATAGTGAATGATAATTTGATCAAATAAAAATTGATTTAATGTTTTATTTGTAGTTATCAATTATGAAATATAATTATGATGATTATTTCATTCATTTCTTATTCCTCTGCGATACCAATCATAGGAATAAATATTTTAATACCATTTCATTCTCATCACCATTCTATTCTTAGGTTCATTCCATTCACACCTTATTACATTCCATCATACCAATCACGTCATTAATACTTTTAGAGAAAAGTTAAAATTTGATAAGGTTAATTCACCCCCACCCCCTCTTAACCTTATACCACTTGGGACCAACAATATCTTTTCTTGCAGTACTCCTGTAGTCTTTTCTTGCAGCGATGTTGCAGGCCATTCTTACTTACTTGCTGCATTGTTGTATCTGTCTTTTTGCAGCGATGCTGTATCTGTTTTCTTGCAGCAACTTCATTCTGGAATTCTCGATGCAGCATTGTACTCATGTATACCTCCATCATTCAGCACCTGTAACCAGACTTAATCCTAATCCATGTTTTCACTCAAATATTGTGAAAAATGGGGTACTTAAAACTTCCTATCACATATTTGGTTTGTCTCATCAAAATCTAAACATTGAAATCCCAATAATTTCCCCTTTTTGATGATGACAAAACCTTTACATTATTTCGTTCATGAAAAAAGTTTTTACTTTGCATTATATCATTTTTCATCAGGATTACATACTTGATATGCTTTGAGAAATAAAGTCTAATCCTTGATTCATCGGAGATGCATCTTGTCTATTCTTTTATCACATATCTTCAGGACAAATAAATAACATGCAGGAGTTCATAATGTATGAACTTGATCAAATGCAGAAAAATAAAATTTCTTCATTAACTGAGAGAAATTTTACAAGGAAATAGATACATCAAGATATACAGATAAGCATGCAGAAAAACGATTGAAACATGGACCTTTTTTATGACGATTCTTCAGGTCTTCTTTCAGCATCTTTCCTTTCTTGTTCAGCTCTTTCTCTTTATCCCTTCCACCAGTCTCTAATGGACTCCTGATAGGATTCTTCAAGTATCTCCTAAATCTTTGGTATTTGAATCCATCTCAGCCAGAAGTCCTCACAGTAAGACACTACCTTGTCTTGCTTCACTAGGTCTATGTAGTAATTCTGAATTTCAGCTCTCCAGCCGTAATAAACTCTTCATATCTTCTCAGTACAGTTTGGCAGGTTTGAAATTTACTGAATTTACCTTTCTGCACAGAAATCTGAAGTTTCTAAGATACTCAGATCTCTTGTATAGTGTGATTGATTTAAACGATGGATTCCTATCAGTAGGCAGCTTGACTGCCTTGAAGATGTTTAAGTTCCAGGCTATGTTCTCTCCAACAGGCCTTTGATCTATCAACACCGACACTTCAGCAGATATGTTATCTGTGTCGAGACGTGGAATTTCTTGAGGGGAATATTGGTAGAGGTCTTTGTCATAGATTCTCCTCTCACCAATCACTCCGAACCTTTACATCCAGACATATTCTTCTTTTCAGCTCAGGCTCTCTCCGCCCTTTGAGCAGCCATTTTCTCGTTGTAATGTCTTTCAGCCTCGGCTCTGCTCACCCTCTTCCTTGAGCCTTACTGCTGGCTCTCTCTCCCTCTCTTTGTATGATGAGAGGAGGGAGGTGTTGCATCTTTTCTTGCAGCACTGCTGTATGCAGTGATGGAGATCCATCCATGCACAATCATGCAAGAAATAAAGATCATTTGATTGTACAAGAAGGACCAATTACAAGAGCACGTGCTAAGAAGTTTAAAGAGGCCTTGATGATCATTGTTGCTGAAATTAAAGATAATATGCAAGAGAAGTTTAAAGAAGGCCCAATGGTGAATGTTATTGGGTTAGAGATCACTTAATGAGTTGCACTATACTAAATTGAGCTTGAAGGCTATAAAACCTCCAATATTGACTACAAGTAAAGCACCCAATTTTGAATACAAGTGAAGCCTCCAATATTGACTACAAGTAAAGTCCCCAATTTTGAACACAAGTGGAGCCTCCAATATTGATTACAAGTAAAGCCCCCAATTTTGAACATAAGTGGAGCCTCCAATATTGACTACAAGGGAAACCTCCAATATTGACTAAGTAAAGTCCTCATTTTTGAATATAAGTGATATGTATTAGTGTAGTAACTTAAAAGTCATTGTTCTTGCCTATAAATAGGACTTATGATCACTTGTAAAAAGGGGATCAATCTTTGAATACAAAAATTAAGCTTAAGCTTTGTGTGTTGAATTCTCTCTTTGTGAGGTTTTCATTTTATCAAAAACTTATCAAGGTCATTTGAGCAAGATCTTGTGGCGTTTATCATACCAAGGTTCTTGGCTGATTATATAGCCAAAGGGTCAAGGTTCTTTCGCTCTAAGTAAGATCAAACTAGATTCTCGATTTGGGGAGATCTGCTACTTATCTTTATACGTTGGGTTCTTAGATCTTTATATCTAATGAGTCCTTCGTCTTATCCACATCATGCAGCACCTGCTACTAGTCTGCTTGCAGCAGCTGCACCACCAGCTCCTCCTTCATCATCTTTTGTCTATCTTTTCGGAGAAGAAACGTCAGCAGCAGCAGATGATTTAGATCTCTTCCTCCTCCTGCTAAGATGCTAATCATCATCATCTTCTTCTTCTTCATCTTCCTTCTCCCCTAAGCTCCGGTATCTGTCATGAAATCCTTCTCCCTTTTTGACATCATCAAAAGCCGGGGGTGGAGCAGGGGTTTCTCAAACCTCAGAAGAGCGTGGCCTTCTTACAGGTGCTGGTGCTTCCCTAGATCCTTAGGCATACTGAGGGAACGCATTCACCATAATGTCCCTCAGTTCTCCGACGATCATCTCCAGATTCTTCAATCTATTATCGACACTTCTGGTTCATCTAGATTGATCTGATACATGGTCCAGAAGTGTCTCCAGCACCAGGGAGTGAGAGTTCAGCCTATCTGTTGATGTATCAATAGATCTCTTACAAAGCTTGATCTCAGCACGGCTGGTAGCAGCATCTCTCTTCAGTTCTCCCTCCATTTTTGCTCAGTCCCGAAGCAGCGTATAGGTAGATTCATTCAAGTCATGTCTGATCATTCCAGGCAATGCTTCAAGATCCTTCTTGAAACCAGTCATGGTTTATGGAATTTAGCGCCGACCTTCATGCTATTCTGCATGTTAGACTCATGCTTTTGAAGAGCATGGAGCAGGTGTCTAATAGCAGCTATCACCATGTCAATCTATTCATCAGGGGTCAGGCCCGCATTTCTTCTTTCAGGGACAGCAGCCGATGCAGCATAAGGAACAATAGCACTTGGGGGCTGTGCTGCATCCTGCATTTTAGTAGCATCATCACCTTCATCTTGGCTAGATAAAGGACTTGAACAGTCAGATGTGGGATCTACTTCATCAGCTTCCTCCTCCTCAACATCTTCTATCTCAACTGCCACCGGACCCATTTTCCCGTAGGTTGCTCTTCTGCGAGTAGTGAGGCTCTCAAAAAACTCGGAGGATTCAATATCGGCATCCTCAGTAACCTCTGCTGCTTTAACCTGAATAAGTTCTGGAATGCTTGCAGCAGCAGCATCAACCTCCTTATTGTAGGAACGCCGGATCGCCGACTCTATACGATTATCTGAATCGGGGTCCATGCAAATATGATTAACACGCAGTGGAAAACGAATCATATCTTTTACACCGAAATTAGTTCTAAGATCAGAACTGTAGATGGAGGAATCGATGAAGCCTAGACCTCACGATCTTCTGCTGTATTCCTCATCTTTATCTCGAACGTTATGTGGGCAACGAACTATCGAGACTTTCAACCGTCCTTTTCTAAATCGTATCTCAAATTTTTTGTGTGTGTCTAGAAACGGCTGACTTGAGGCTTATTTATAGGCTACAACAGGGACCTTGAAGAGAATTAGGAATCGGTCTCCTAATAGGCTTAGGAGTCCTAAATTCAATCTGAATATACTTCTTAAGCCTATCAATAATATCTCAATCCACTAAAAAGCTATTATTGAACTACCGTCACTTATCCATATTAAATATGGCTCCTATTTATTATGTGCACGTTTATCTCCCCATGTTTAAGATATCAAATGTCCATTAATTAAGTGAATTACTGACAATTCAATTAATTAATATTTAATTCCAAGAGTAGTACCACTCAACTTTATTATCATGTCGGAATAAATCCACCTGCAGGGTTTACATGATAATCCTTATGAGCTCCTCAAGGGGGCATCATCATCCTAAATAATTAGGACACAGTTTCATTATATAATCAACAGCACACCATATAAACAACATTGTATCCCAATTTACCGAGCTTATTAATTTAATAAATAAATCTCACCCATTGGTAAATTAAAGAAACATATATCGAATATACATGTCCGTTATCGTACAATGATTAAGAGGACGTACATCCATAATAACAGAGGTCTTGTTCTATTTATTTAGTCAGTACAAATAAAACAACCTCAATTGGTCCTGCTCAATACATACAAAATGTACTAGTGTAATTTTATAATCAAGATAGATTAATACCAAATTACACTACAACCATTCCGATAATTTGTCCAAAATTATCTCGGTTGTGAGCTACCATTTATAATCTATAAGGAACTGATAACATGATCTTCTATGTGGCACCACACACTATGTTATCTACAATATAAATTAATTAGACAATTGTAATAACATATATAACAAATATAAAAAAGTAAAACATTTGACCATAAAAGATTCTCATATCATAAATAGATGTTTACACAAAAGCTAGGCTTATAGTATACATCCTAACACTTATGAGGTGTCTCTAGCTGTGTTGGGGTTACCTCCACCACTTCTTCATCATCCTCTAAAGGTGTTATCTCAACAGCCGTCCCTTCAGAGGTCTTCTCACCCTCAGGAAGTATTGTCAGAACAACAACCTCACCTGAGGTCTTCAGCAAGGACCCCTTCTTCTCGACCGATCCTGTAACTTCGACAGCTTCTGCTGTAAGAATGGGTTCTTGCAGCTCCTGTTGGTTTCTTACAGCTTCCACTGTATGCAGCACTAAAGCTCCACAGTTGCAAGAATCTCAACATCCACCCTTCTTAATTCCTCAGCAGCTTTTGATAGGGTAGCTGCTTGTTGTACTGATGTCTCTACCAGTACAGGGAGTCCAACCTCTGTAACTTCCTCCGTGGTTACGTCATCGGTGATCTCAGTGATATCAGAGAGAACGTCTCTAAAGATAGCGGTCGGTTCCCTCTGAGTGTCTACAGCATCAGGAACATTGTGAGCTGGAGAATCGCCATAGTCAACAAGTTGAGGCCCATCCTCCTTCAAAGGACCTAGCGTGACAATATTGGAGAGGCCTTCAACCATTTGATCATATGTAGGGGAGCTTGAGTTGTGATGACTTGAGCTTCATTCTCCCCACATTCTTCTAGGAATGTGATGCATTCTTGTCTCCTTGACACTAGCTTACAGTCTCTGTTGCAACATGGTCTTCTCAGCCTGCTTCACTCCCAAGGTGTCAATTTACTCTTGCGCAAATGCGACATCATCGCTCCTTCTTACAGCCTCTGCAGTTGGGGCTAGGAAGACTGGACATTCTCCATTGCTACTTTCATCAGCAGTTCTACAGAGTGAGATTCTGCAATAGCTTTGCCCTTCCCTTTGTCCATTGCTCCCTGAGCAGTAGTGCTTCTTGATCTTTCTTGCACCACCATTGCATACTCAGGTTGCCAGAATATCCTCTGAATTGGCCCACTCTAGGAAAACTTGCTCCACAGTAAGGAAATCCTTCCATTGCAACAAGATTTCCCCCTAGACAATCTCATCTGCTTCCAAAGACTGTACTGCTGCTCTATATTTCTAGCAGTTGGGAAGGTTGGATCCAGCACAGACTGAACAGCTTTAGAATCGCGCGAAAGGGCTAAATCAACAGTCCCTTGTAGACGAGTTTCTTCATCTAGATGAACCCTTTGAAGCTTATCTACTGCAACCAAGCTTGCAGTAGAGTGTTGGGAATCAACACGCAAGATCTGCTCTTCAGATCTTACAGCAGCTGCAGTGGCCTTCTTCTTCTTGCTGGGGGCCTTCTTCACTAGGGGTGCGTCATCATCTGAGGACGAGGATTCAGGTTCAAGTTCAGTCCCCCTTGGTGTCCTCTTAATGACGGGAAGAGGACTCTCATCATCATCATCTTCATCTTCACCCCCGCTGCCTACTACTTCATCTTGCAGTGCTAGGGTTGCAGCCTTTTTATATTTGGTTTTCTTCCATGCAACCCTAGCAGCAGCTGCCTTCGGTAAGGTCTTACCATTCTTCTTCTCTCCGAGATACTTCTTAATGAGAATGGGGATGGGAGCTGCAAGCTGAAGGCCTAGCTTGCAGAGTAGAGAGAAAATGGTGATTCCATAGCTCCTCCTCACTATGCTCTTCTCTGCTTCCTCCCATATCCTCTTCAAGATGAACCTTGCTCAGTTCACCTTTTCTCCGGCCATGATGGCAGATATGATCCAAAATCGCAGATCTGTGCATTTGTTGTAACTCCCCCTTCTGTCTTCGATGGAGTACGCATAGATATCATGGAGAAATTCAAACTCCGGCTTGAAGAGTTTCTTCGGGGTGCTTCTCTTGATCTCAGCCCCGACATCTCTTACTCGAAAGAGATCCCACATCTGTTGAGCGCTCTCTTCTCCATACGTCGCAAGCTGACTAGGGGTCAAGCCTTCAGACGAGATGCTGAAAGCAGTGGCGATGTCACCGGAGGACACTGTCATTTCTTCTTCATCTACATCCATCAGAAACAGGATGCAGTCTCTTCTTTTCTCAGACCTCCTTGCAAAGGAGTAGAATCGTTGAACCGATTCTACGGAGTATTCGGCATAGACGGTGGTTAGGACCCCTAGAACGCGGGTCCTTCCCAGAGCGTCGAAGATTCTCCTCATAAGCTCGTTGCCGTACAACCCGGAGTCATAGACATGCTCCTAGTTCACCAATATTTCTTTCAAAATGATTGTTTGTCTTGCCGCCATTGATGAAATTTTTTAGAGAGAAATAGTTTTTGGTACTTAGGAAATTTTCGCAAAGAAAATGAAACTTCTCTCTTGGGTTTTGGCAAAATAAATTTGAAATGAGAAGATTATGGGGTTATAAAGAATATCAAGGGACGTGTAGTAAGAACAACGGTTGAGATTAAAAGGATGAAAATGATCTTACGGTCCTTAGAAAAATATGGAGGGGTCAAATCGTAAATAATCATGACTTGCACAGATATGGGCTCTGACTGCACCCCTTCGATTTCTGACACGCGCAGACTTGCATTTAATATTGAAAGACATGCGATTTGCCGCCTTATATATGCACTTTTTAAGGTTGCAGCATCCTGGGTACGAGGTTGCAGAGTATTAAATACTCTTTGAAATAAATGTTGTAACTAGGTGCTGCTTGCACTCCTATTTTCTTGCTGTGTTGTAAGGATAAAATATGCAGCGCTATTTGAACCCAGCGTTGTATGAAGACGCAGCTTACAGCTTCTCGCAAGCATGCAGATATTCCCCCTGGGCTTCTGCACCTTCTTTTTCCACTCATAATTTCAGAATTCCCAACTCGTTTCTAAGCATAGAAAACATTGATTCACTTAAGGGTTTAGTGAATATATCTGTAAGCTGGAGATCCGTATGAACTTTCTCAAACACGACATCTTTCTTCTCCACATGATCTCTTATAAAGTGATGTCGTATATCGATATGCTTTGTTCTTAAGTGAAATACAGGATTATGGGTAATAGCAATAGCACTCGTGTTATCACAGAGAATTAGAGTCTCTTTTTCTTCAATCTCATAATCTCTTAGTTGCTGTTGTATCCAAAGGATTTGAGCACAACAGCTTCCTGCTGCAACATATTCTGCTTCCGCTGTAGATGTTGCAATCGATGTTTGCTTCCTGCAGAACCATGAAACAAGTTTATTTCCCAGAAATTGACAAGTCCCACTGGTGTTTTTTCTATCAATCTTGTAGCTTGCATAATCTAAGTCCGAGTAGCCTTTGAGCTTGAATCCTCATTCTTTGGGATACCATAGGCCTACTTCCCAAGTTCCTTTCAGATATTTGATAATCATTTTGACAGATGAAAGGTGTCACTCATTTGGTGCTGCTTGAAATCTTGCACAGACTCCAACTGCAAATATTATATCTGGTCTGCTTGCTGTAAGATACAACAAGAATCCTATGAGTCGTCTGAACTTCATGATATCTACATCTTTACTATATTCATCTTTGTCAAGGCTAATGGATGTAGACATAGGAACAGATGTTGCTGAAACATTCTCCATATCAAACTTTTTGATAAGCTCATTTGTATACTTGACCTGGCTGATGAAGGTTCCTACAACCAGCTGTTTTACTTGCAGCCCTAGAAAGAAACTTAATTATTCCATCATACTCATCTCGAATTTTGATTGCATCAGGTTGGAGAACTTCTCATATAACTCTTTGTTGGTGGATTCGAAGATGATATCATCCACATATATCTGTACAAGAAGTATATTTTCTCCATCTTGTATCCTGAACAAAGTTTGTCCACTGTTCCTTTCTTGAAGTCGTTTTCCAGCAGATAGAGAGATAGGGTGTCATACCAAGCTCTTGGTGCTTGCTTAAGTCCATGCATGGCCTTATGTAATCTAAACACATTCTCTTTTGCTTGATCTTCAAAACCTGGAGGTTGCTTTACATACACTTCCTCTGTAAGAAGACCATTTAGAAATGCATTATTCACATCCATTTGATATACATTAAAATTCATGTGAGCTGCATATGCCAGAAAAATCCTTATAACTTCCAACATTGCTACTGGAACAAAGGTCTCATCAAAATCAATCCCTTCTTCCTGGAAATATCCTTTAGCAACTAATCTTGCTTTGTTCCTCACAACAAGTCCAGATTCATCTAACTTATTCTTGAAGACCCATTTTGTTCCAATAACTCCTTGATGAGTTGGTCTTTGTAGCACCCCAACCCAACTTAGGAGGATTAAGGCGCCACATTAATATTATATACTTAAAATATTTGTAAAAATTTATAATAATAATTTAAAATTATTTTCATAGAAAAACTCAGCGGAAGACTTTACTAAAAACACGAGTATATTTTTTCTTTCTATTTTAAATCGAAAAGCTTAAATGCAAGTAACTAACTCGTGTCTTACACACATTCATAAATCAAAATCATGACATATTTAAAACACATGAAAATTTTACTTGAATGGTTAAACCAACATAGAAGTTTTTAAAGACTTTATGTAATATCAGAATTCATACAGATTAAAATAAATTAAAACATAAGCTTCTGTGAAGAAGTTCGTACAGCCGGCTACACATCCGTTTCATCGTAAGCTGGACCTGAAAAACATTTTAGATAACATCATGAGACTTCTCCAGAGAGGAAGCAAGTGGGATAACCGTACTTTTCTAATACATTGAAGCAATTAAACCATTAAGCACATACTACAACATTATCCTTGGGTACGCTGACCCTTGGACCATAACATTATCCTTGGGTACGCTCACCCTTGGACCATAACATAACATCGAGGAAAGTGGGATTGCTCACTCACTAAACCTCACATCGTAGACCAGACACTTTCACCTTTAAGGTAGACGCCCGGTATGGAAGTTGCATATCGGTTATAGCTACGGTGCTTCAATCCGTAGATTTTCATACATAACTTATTAATTCAATTAACAACATGTAGCTAGAGAGTAGAAGTTACCCACTTTTGAGATTCGACTTGAAGCGGAGACAGCTATTGAAGTATTCGGTCGTCTCGTACTGCACTCGTCACATTCATTAACTTTTAGTCTTCCAATCACATCTCATTTATATCATAAACATACATATATATTCATCTTCACCGATTACTTATTTAACATGTTATTCGGTGTTTGATGATGTGCTTCAATTAATTAGATCACTAAATCATATCGTAATCATTTAACCTAATGTGCTTATCGTACATGTCACACATTGTATATCATAAACACATAACTAGAATTTAGGAGAATTTTTTAAAGCATACTTTAAAACAAGCATCATTTGTATCTTGAAGGGAATAAAAACCGTATTTTACATCTTAACTCATAAAACTCTAATTCGTATGCTAAAGACTTAAATTACTTAACACTTCACACATAAACACACATTTAATCACATAATTTCAGTTTCAAAATATGATCAAATTGCATTCTTAAATCATAGATAAAATTTGATTTTGAAGTTAGTAATATATATGAAGAAAAGACACTCTTTATTACAACAATTTTCATAATTTAAATGATCATCCAAAATTCATGAAATTAAGTATAATAAAAACCCTCAGTCATCCATGCTAAAATATTAGGGATAAATTCAAATCACAAAAGCTTTAATAAATCATTTACTATAATCAAAAATTGTTTGAAGTTGCTCTAAAACCAGTCTGTGTTATAAAATTCACTGTAAATTGTATATTTACTGAAACCTTCTGATATTAATAATTTAGACTCATAACGTCATGTACTCAAACATAGTAAAACAGTTTTGAAAACGTATAATGGACCGATTTTATATAATTAATTTTCTAAGGTCCAAAACTGAAGAATCTTAAATTCGAAACTGAACTTATTTTGAAAAATCATTATAATTCGTACACTACTTCAAAATTGGATAAATTTCATAGCAAGATCCAATTGATAGATTAGTTCTCAATTCTAAACCCGAATTTTAAAGTTTCTCAATAAGGGACTCAATTTAACATTTTTTCTCAACTCAAGGCTTGAAATTTAGATTGAGTTCTCAATTTAAGACAAAATTTCATTTTCTTTTTTATTTATATTTATAAATTTATTTATATTTCAATATATATTCATATTTTGGATAAATTAAGTCAAGTTAGTGCACTTTAAGAACAATTTTCATCTGACTTATCTTAATTTATACAAAAAAAAGAAAGAAAGAAATATAATTAATTTAATTCATAAAATATAATTTATATTAAATATTAAATCGATTTTCTATACTTTTATTCATAAAATTAAGAAAATAAAAGAATCTTTATTTTTTTTAATTGCATTTATTATATATATATAAATTAATACAAGTCGGATGAAGATCGTTCCAAAATTGCACGAACTTGTCTTAATTTATCTAAATTATAAATACATATTCAAATATAAATAAATTATAAATTTAATAAAAAAGAAAAAAAATGAAATTTTGTCTTGAATTGAGAACTCAATCTAAATTTCAAGTCTTGAATTGAGAAAAAATGTTAAATTGAGTCCCTTATTGAGAAACTTTTAAATTCGGGTCCAAAATTGAAAATTAATCTATAAATTGGGTCTTGTTATGAAATTTATCCCTTCAAAATTTATCAAATTTCAACCATAAACTCAAAATTTCATGTAGTATATAACATACCAAAACAGTTCTGAAAAATTATAATTGATTGAATTTATAAAATTATTTTTCTAAGGTCTAAAACTGCATAATTCCAACTCAAACTGGACTATATTTGAAAAATCATAATAATTCATAAATTACTCCAACAATTACCAAACTTTAACCATAAACTCAAAACTTCATGTAGTATAACATACCAAAACAGCTTTCAAAAATTTTAATTGAATGAATTTATAAAAAAAAAATTCTAAGGTCTGAAATTGCCATCTCAAACTGGACTATTTTCGAAAAACTCATAATAATTCATAAATTACTCCAAAAATTACCAAAATTTAACCATAAATTCAAAACTTCATGTATTATAACATAACAAAACATTTTTCAAAAATTGTAATTGAATGAATTTATAAAATTATTTTTCTAAGGTTTGAAACTGCATAATTCCAACTCAAACTGGACTATCTTTGAAAAATCATAATAATTCATAAATTACTGAAACAATTACCAAATTTTTATCATAAGTTCAAAACTTCATGTAGCATAACATACTATAATATTTTTTAAAAACTCCAAGTATACGATTTTATAAAAATCTACAAAGTGGACTGCCATTACTAATATTTTTCACAACTTGATAAAACTCATTCACTTTTTTAATTAAAATATAAATTCAACTTTAATAACTCCATTAATCTTCAATAAACCATCTTGACTCAATTTATCACACATGCAATGAGTTTAGACAAGATAATCAAACATGCAAAGACTAAATCAACATGCAATTGCACAATCAACTCCCAAAAGAGACATATTTTAAAGATCAACCACATAAAACAAGACTTTGAACATTTTCTTCACATTAGTAGAAAATCACCCTTGGATCATACATGCAATGTGTTTGGGTAAAGAAATCAAACATGCAAGGACTAAATCAACATGCAATTTTACAATCAACACCCAAATGTAACATATTTTAAAGATCAACTATATAAAACAAGACTTTGAACAAATTTCTTCACATTAGTAGAAAATCACTCTTGGATCATACATGCAATATGTTTGGGTAAAGAAATCAAACATGCAATGACTAAATTAACATGCAATTTCACAATCAACACCCAAATATAACATATTTTAAAGATCAACTATATAAAACAAGACTTTGAACAAATTTCTTCACATTAGTAGAAAATCTCACTTGGATCTTACATGCAACTTAAAATTAGAACTTAATCATGCTCCTAAGGAAGAAGAATGGTGAGGATTTGCAAAAATTACCTCTTGATTGCACAAACTATGTGTTCTTGAAACTTGCTTGGAAAAAGCTTTTAATGTGAGCTTGATTTCCTATCTTGTCTTGAAAGGATATTGATTCTTCACTTAAATCTTGAAAATGGCAGCTTGGTTGAAGATGAGGATAAAAGTTTTTGAAATGAACAAAAGTGGTTTTTGAAATGAACAAAAGTTTAGAGAGAATGAGGAGCAAAATAGCTAGAGAGAGAGTGCATCTTGCCAAATGATAAATGAAAGACTCAAAAATGGAGTCTCTCCCTTTTATATGTAGTGTATAGTATACAAATTATAATTTAATACATGTAGATCACTTGTATAATGATATAATTCAAGATGTAATATCATGATGTAGTGGCATTGATATGTGTAGCTTAGCTTATCTAATGTGACATGAAAAAATTCATGATTATGATAATTAATTTGTTATTGGTGTAATTTATTGCACATCATATTAAATTCATATAAATTTAATCAAATTGGTGTCACACATAAATAAGATGACATGACTTGAAATTAATTTGCACATCTTTAAATTAGAGTCTTGATAATATTGTGATCTCATAATTATGTATATAGGTATGTTCAACTTAATATATCATATAAGTCATATAAGTACGTTTAAAAATATATTTAATGTAACACATCATAATATAGACATACTTTATTGTACATAGATTATATAGTAAAAATCTACCTAACTATAATTAAACACATAAGTCATTTTTTTATATTAATTGCTAAAACTATTTTATATGTAACTTATCTTCCCTTTTTTTAATTGTTCATTCCATTGCTCGTGCATGTCGAGTGCATTACGATCGAACTCGATCTTCTCGGGTAGCTATCTTGCAGGATCTTTTAAACTTAAAGAAACATTAGCTCGTTTCTTCTTGATAAAACATAAAACTTGTCATAAAGGTCATTAACAATGAATTATTTAAAAAAATTGAATTTATTTATAAAAATATGGAATGCATGTTTTTCTGAAAATTGGGTGTTACAGTCTTGCAACTGTTTGCCAAACTTGATTTCTTTCAAATTCATTTACCTCTTCTTGCATGGTTTGTACTCAGTTGTTATCTAGTAGGGCTTCTTCAACATTTTTTGACTCTGTTTGAGATATGAAGCATGCAAACATTGCTTCATGAGGAATTGACCTTCTTGTCCTTATTCCTATGGATGGATCTCCAATGATAAAATCCCTAGGATGATACCTCAACCATTTTCTGTCAGGCTCAAAAACATATACAGGTCTAGGTTGCTCCTCATATTGCTGTAAGATTGGAGGTTCTGCTGCTGTAAGAATATTTGCTGCATCCAGAGGTGCAACTTCTTCATCTTTGTCTTCTGCTATAAGCAGAACTCCTTCAACATATGGAACATCATTCTCTTTCCTTGAAGCTACTTCTTCAGCAGGTTCTTCTAGCTTCTTGGTGTCACAATGTGGTTTATCAAACACCACATGAATTGACTCTTCAACCACCAAGGTTCTCTTGTTGAAGACTCTGAAGGCTCTACTTACAGTAGAGTATCCTAAGAATACTCCTTCATCTGATTTTGCATCAAATATTTTTAAATGCTTCTTTCCATTGTTGAGGATATAACACCTGCATTCAAAGATATGCAGTTATGAAACATTTGGTGTATATCCATTCCAGACTTCATATGGGGTTTTGTCTAGATCCTTGTTGATCAAATATCTGTTCTGTGTGTAGCATTCAGTGTTGGTTGCTTCAGCCCAAAATCTCTTGGGTATCCCCGCCTCTGCTATCATTGTCTTTGCTACTTTTTTAAGGGTTCTATTCCTCCTTTCAGCTACACCATTCTGTTGAGGTGTTCTTGCAGCAGAATATTCATGACGAATACCATTATCAGAATATAATTTCTCACTGAATTTGTTTGTGAACTCAGTTCCTCTGTCTGATCTGATCTTCACAATACTCAAGCTCTTTTCATTTTGAATCTTCTTCATGAGGTCTGGTAGCTTGTTCTGAGTCTCTGATTTCTTAGCAAGGGATATGATCCATGTGTATTTGGAGTAGTCATCTACTACCACAAGTAAATACTTCTTCCCACTTATGCTTACTGGTTCTACTGGTCCAAAGAGGTCCATATGTAGAAGATCTAGAATCCTGTGAGATGACTTCTGCAACTTGTCCTTAAATGAGCTTTTCACTTGTTTTCCCTTCTGACAAGCTCCACATATATTCTCCTTCTTGTATGCCACATCTGACAATCCTCTTACAAGACTTTTTCTTGTTAGCTTGTTGATTGTCTTGAAGTTCAGATGATTTAATCTCTTATGCCATAACCAGCTCAGCTCTTGTGGACTTTTCACAATGAAGCATGTTGGTTGAATAGAAGAGTTCCAGTCTGCAAGATATATGTTTCCTCTTCTTGTTCCTGTAAGCTTGACTTCATTTGATGTGTTGTCTTTGATTAGACACTTGTTGAGGTTGAATTCCACAATGTATCATTTGTCACAAAATTGACTGATGCTCAGAAGATTGTATCTGAGGCCTTTCACATAGGATACATCTTTGATCTTTATATTCCCTTTGACTAGGCATCATCTTCCTTTTGTACTTCCTTTGGAATCATCTCCAAAAATGATCTTCAGTCCTTTGCATTCATGGAAGTCTTTCAGAGCTTCTTTACTGCTTATCATATGTCTTGAGCAGCCACTGTCTATGTACCATACATCGCTGCTGCAACCCAGCACTGAAACCTGCAACAAAATCAAGCAAATTTAGGTACCCATTTCTGTAAGGGTTCTTTGGGATTAGTTACTTTGGGAACCCAAACTTTCTTAACAGTCAATGTTTTGCTGTAAGATTTGTTGGTTCTCTGACTGTATGCAGTTTTGATTTTAAACTGCTTGTTAAAGGTGTGTGCAGAGACTATATATGTGTTACCAACACTTTTGTAGTGTGGTCTTCCACCATACTTCCCTTGAGTATATCTTCTTTGGGATTTAGACATGTAAGTCTTAGTATGAGTGGGATATGACATTCTGTGCTGCAACTTTCTAGATTGTTGTATCTTTTTGCTGCTTACAGCAGATGACTTCTGCTACAGCCAGCTCTTGAATACAGGCTTACTTCCTGCAGCTGAGCATTGAGGCTTCTTCCTCATATCCATCAATGCTGGTTTGTTAAAAAAAAATTCTGAGTTACAGGGTAACTCATTCTCCATTGAAGTTTCAGCTTGAACAAATTTTACAGCCTTGGATGAATTTGTTGTATCCTGAGAGGTGTGAGTGTTGTAATCTATGATCTTTCAAATGGGCTTCTGCTTTGATTTATACACTCCCTTGTGTCCTTAGCTGATTTATTAAATGTTCTGATTGTGGACTGCAGGCTCTCCTTCTCAGTTTCTAGCTTAGTGACCAGCAGACTTAGCCTAGAGACCTCTTTGTGTAGCTTACTGCACCTTGAGTTATCAAACTCACATGCAGCTAACATTCTAGCAATATCTATGTTTTTGCTTCTGAGGATCTCATTATCGATTCTTAGATTCTCATTCTCAACCTTCAGCTCCTCATAGGTTGAGTTAATCTACTCGAAATCACTCATGATCCTCTTTAAAGAGTGGATCATGTTCAGCTCCTTTTTTCTGGTATGGACAGCGGTTGGTAGGTTACCTCTTCTTCATTGTTGCCCTCGTAATCTTTTGTCATTAAGCATATCAGCGTTTCTTCATCAGAGGATGAGGTTTCAGTGTCGCTGTCAGAAGATTCTGCAGCTTTCAGCATCTCTTTTGAAACTGTTGTATCTTTGGCTTTCTCCAACTTTCCAATGAGAGCTCGAAACTTGTGACTATCCTCTCTCCTCTTTTCTCTTCTTTGTTCTCTCTCTCTTTCAGGGTACTTGTACACCATTGGATATGGACAGCTTCTTGCGTAGTGTCTAGGTTTCCTGCAATTATACCACAAGTCAAGGTTTGTATTTGATTGTGAAGAGGGGGATACCTGAGGAGGTGGATGACTTCTTCTGAAGTCATTCCTCTTGTTGAGGTTGGTGTTGTTACTATTGTTGTTGCTCTTTATGAATCTTCTAAATTTCTTCAGAAGAAGAGTCGTATCCTCTTCAGCGTCCTCTGCTGCAACCTCAGCCTACTTGCTGCAACTAGTTGTTGTTGTATCCTTTGAGCCTCTAGCAATCAGCACTGTAACTTTGGAGCTTAATTCTTCAGACTCCTTTCTCCATCTATTGATGTCGTACTCGAATGCTTTAAAATCGGAGAATAGATCAAATGTACTCATGGATTTCAAACCCATGAACACTCTCATGGCAGTGGTTTTGCTATCCCACTCCGCAGGCAGGGCTCTAAGCACTTTCATGTTCTTCTCCTTTTGAGTGTAGTGCTTGCGTAGAGCTTCTAGTTCATTCACGATGGAGTGAATCTCAAATCTAGTTGCTCAAGAGTCTCTTCATTCTTCATCTCGAAGAGCTCGAATAGTTAGGTGGCGTTGGAGATCTTGTTATCCTTAGCGAGCTCTATCCCCTCACATATTTGTTCAACTTTTCCCAAATTTCCTTGGACGTTCTGCAAGTTTTGACATTGCTGAATGTGCCTTTGTCCAAGGTGATAAATAGGGCATTCTTGGTCATGTTGTCTAGGTTGACTATCTTCCTGTCTTCGTTGTTCCATTCTTGTCTGGGCTTGACCAGGAAATTAGTTGGTGGCTATGCTACTTCATCCATGCCTCTACCGAGCATGGGGTTCACCTTCGTAGGGATAATCGGTCCTTCAGTGATGATCGTCCACATTTCATCATTCATCATTGATAGATGTGTCTGCATTCTTATCTTCCAATCGTCATATTCCTCTATGGAAAACATGGGTAACTTGTGATCAGAGGAATCCATGATATACTGTAAGAATGAGATTTTTAGGATGCAGAGAAAACAGTGAGACTAAGGTGGATCTGGATAGGTGACCAGATAAGTTGGCTTTTAACCCAACTTGCTCTGATACCACTTGTTGGTCCCAAGTGGTGTCCGAGGTTCAGAGGGAGGGGATGAATGAATCTTGATCGATTTTGCAAATATTTTAAAACTTACTATTCTGCAAGTTACTTAAACTTGCAGCGCCAGACAGTTACTGCTTACAGCACTAGTATGCAGTGCTACACGCTGTAACTTAGAGTTTTATACGCAGCGAAAAAATAGGTTTTATGACACAAGGCTGGTTTTCTCAAATATGATCCTTTAGAAGATATTTTATGTTTATGACAGAGATAGATATATATATAAGATAAAACACAGATAAGAAAGTAATAAAACACTTATGGTTTATAGTGGTTCGAAGGTGGTGTAATCCTTCTACGTCCACTCTACTGCTACCTCCAGTAGGAACTTTGTTAAGCAAGATTGGTTTATAGGACACTCCTAACAATCTATCAACTTTACAAAGCTAGCTACCTACTAGAGTCCAGCGTACACAACAACTGCAAACTCTAAAGGCAACCACACAGGGTTTTAAACTCCACACAGGGAAGCTGCCTATCTCCTAGACAATTATACAAACAGCAAGAGTTTCTCCTATCAACTGTTCGACACCTAAAACAACCTAAGCACATAGCAACAAGGTTAAAAATTATATAAATTTGTTCTTCAACTGGTGCGGTGAAGTGAGCTTCTGAATCCTTCAAAGGATCTTTCAGCTTGAACTTGCTTCACTTCACAGAGGTCGAGTGACTGAAACTGAGAGTAGACTTGAGAGAGTATAGCTTGAATGCTTGAATGTTTTTGCACAAATGTTTCAGTAGTCAGCTTCAGGGTTGCTCGTCCTCTATTTATACTTGTAGAAGATATCTTTCATTTGAATTTAAGTGTACTTGATTAAAGGTATGACTCGCATTTAATGCGATTTGACTTTCTCTTTCGGAGCATTTAATGCGGTGGTTGCGGCTCGCAGCTTTCTGCAGCGCGTCAGTCCACGTGTCGTCTTGGTATTGGCTCCGTGTCTACAATATTGATCTTCTCTGAACGGCTCTATTTATTCTTGTTTGGTTCCTCGTTCCTCGTACTGCATTTATCCTTCCTCGGATTGCAGGATACTTATTCTGTTTGTCATTGGCGTTGTTGACTATTTATGCAGTAAGCTTCGCATTGTATCCTAAGTCTGCTTGCAGCTGTTTGTTCTTTACAGTGCTGCTGTAACTTGACATTCTTGCAGTAACTTCATACAATACTGTTGTATCCTTTCTTGCAGTACTCTTGTAGTCTTTTCTTGCAGCGATACTGCAAGCCATTCTTACTTACTTGCTGCATTGTTGTATTTGTCTTCTTGCAGCGATATTGTATCTGCTTTTTTACAGCAGCTTCATTCTGGAATTTTCGATGCAGCATTGTACTTATGTATATCTTCATCTTTTAACACCTGTAACAGACTCAATTCTAATCTATATTTTCACTTAAATATTGTGAAAAATGGGGTATTTAAAACTTCCTATCACATATTTAGTTTGTTTCATTAAAATCTAAATATTGAAATCCCAACACTTATGATCCGCAATCAATAAGCTTCGTGGAGACTAGTTTATCAAATATTATATACAAATCTTGTGAATTACTTATAAATTACTACACCACGTTATCACATAAATTTCTGACCAATATATAGAATTGTGGATCCATATATTTCATATATATATATATATATATATATATATATTTTTTTTTTTTTTTTTTTTTTTTTTTTTTTTTTTTTTTGAGATCTCTAGAAATAGTTTTCAAATTGGAAACAAAAAAGAAAAAACATCTTGTAGCATACGTCTAATAAGTACAAGCCAAATAATTCATAAGAAATAGAATAAAAGTCCAATCCATTAGAGATCTTTGTTGCATCTTTTATCTATATATATATATATATATATATATATATATATATATATATATATATATATAATAATAATGATAGGTACCCATCGTTGAATTCCTTATAATGTCAATTTAACTGATGTAATCATACACATATATCTTAAGTTTATTTCTTTTTCACCTAACACGCTATTTTCTTTTTTTTTTCTTTTTTTTAAAAATTTAATTTACAATAATCATACTTTATTCCATTTATACTATATTAATAACAGAACAGTTGTAAATATTTACAAAAATATCATTTTCCCACCTAAAACTGTCATATCATTAAAAATATTAAAAAAAAATAGAATCTTTCTTGATAAACTATTTGTGTGTTGTTCAATATTCTAAATCTTGCAAAGTAAGCTATATTATAAATCTTGTAAAGTAATATATATTATAAATCTTCCTGAGCAAGTTATGTGTACATTATACAAGATTGACAAGGAAAAATAAAAAATTAGAAAAAAAAAATTAGAGAACAAAGTTCATGGTATAAGCTACCACATCCATCATAGTCAATCTAGGCCACTATCGATAGAATTCGGTCGACCCTGACATTCACACTGGAGAGTTATCCATCTCCATCATTTTCGATGCCGATGCCGAACTTAAATTAACATGCATACATCTCGAATATATGTATTTCGAGGGAGATGATGATGATGGAAGCTTGTGGTCGATGCGAAAGGGACTATGGTGAAATAAGCGGTGTGGAAGAGGTGTGTCGGAGTTGATATCAGAGGCTGGTGGCGAAAGGCTGAAGAAAAGGCGAAAGGAACCGCTGGGAGAAGATGCAGTACGTTGGGGGAAGTATTTAGGGTTTCAAAGTGTATTGTGTATCTATCTTCTATATATACAAATTAATTAGATTAGCTTAATATAATTGGGCTATAATAGTGTTTTTTTTTTCTTACACAGCCCTATAAGATTTAAGTTAGCTTAAATTGATCTTTTTGAATTATAAATAATGTGAATAATGCATTTCAACTACTACATATTTTATATTACTTACATTTTTATAATCAAAATTCTAAATACAAACAGCCTCAACAAATATAGTAAAATGACGATCATAAATTTTGTTAGTATAGTAAAAATTATGTAATCATTGAGTCATCAACTTCATTCATGAGTAAATTATATTGTTTATTTGATTTTTATTAAAAAAAATATAATTGAATAATCAATTACTATATATATATATATATAATTATATATCATAAGTATTTATTTTTTAAAAAGTGAGATTAAAAATTAGAAAATTTAAATATTTTTTAAAAACAATCAAAGAAAATTAATTTGAAAAATAGTTTTGACACTAAAATTAATTTTAAAATGTATAAAAAAAATAGATTTGAATAATATGATTCTAGAAAAAAGATTTTAACAATGGGGTCCAAGATTAAATTTAAAAATGTAAAACCAAAAAATGTAACTTAAAATTAATTTAAATATATATATATATATATTATTAATTGTGATAAGGCAAAAAATCAATAAATATAATCTAAAAATGTTAAAAAAAAATAACAACAATGGGTAACTAAATAAAATGTAGTCGAAATCAAATATTAATAGTTAAAAAGAAATATAAATTCAACATTAATTGATAATTTATTAAAAAAATTACAAAAATGAATAGTAAAATATAATTTAATGTGAAAGTATGTACATAAGATATAATTTAATACCGATAGTATATACTACTACAATAAATAATAAACCACGCATCACGTGGGTACACTGCTAGTTTTTAAATAAAGATAAAACATTAAATAGAAGTAGACAATCATCAATAAGAATGTACAATGCACATTCTAGTGCAAACAATAGACACCACAGCAGATGAATTGATCGGCCTGGTTCGACAATATGATAACCAAGTCATAGGGGCATCAACTACAGAAAAATGACGACTACATGGATACATGTATATGTATGTATACAGGCTATTGTACATACGTATACATATGACAGAGGGCATATGTTAATACCACTAGTTTAGTTACTTCTAATCTAGCAAAACTGTGTTTGTAGAAGACAGGTTCAAGTTGGAGATTCACCTAGTAGAAGAGTGTGCCACCAGCCGCATGCCACATTTCTTGCAACGCATCCCTCAATTGAAACTTGAGCAGGGATGTTTCGATCAATCACATCACCCAGACCGAGCTGACACATGGAAAAAAGCCCACCATTAGAGATCAAAGATATAATTGTACTACAGCTTAGATTCTTTAAATTCATGGAAGAATATTATGTGCGAGTGTTTATATATCTATATACACATTCTTAGTAAAACATATAGTTAGTGCTAATTCAGGGTATATGACATTACCTGGCCATACTTGTTCCATCCCCAGCAAAATGTTTTTCCATCCTCTGTAAGAAAAGAGCAAAAGCAATTAGTTTATTGAAAGAACTGAAATTATTTTTTATAAACAAAAATATGCGAAATAGGAAACTAAAATATTTAAATACATCCATACTGCTCTATTTTGACATAGACTACGTAGTGCAAGCACTCCTGGTTTCATAATTGTTACTACCAATAGTAGTCTAGTCAAGAAAAGTTCTACTACTAGTTTAACACAAAGATTGACATACCTGTAACAACTGCACTGTGTCGAGCTCCGCATGATACAACTTTTACATGAACATTTTCCAGACTTGGAGCATCAAGGAGTCGAGGCAAAGTCTGTTAGCATTTATCCAAAAACAATGCTGATTAATCAGAGTTGTGATTTATATTTAAATCTGTACAGGTAAGACAAGGAACAAGAAGAATCTGAATTTGGGCCATGAAATGAATCCTTCTCATTCAAAAATAAAAATATCATGTAATAAAGAAATTGCAGAACCCATTATCAAGTCCATCACTGCATCATGATGTGACAATTACTTAATATTAGGCTAGTCATGACGAATTGCCCCTAATAAGATTCCACAATGAGTCAAAGATAGTTGTAGCTTATACCTCAGCTTGATCAGCGCCAGTTCCTAACTGACCAAATTGATTTCCCCCAAACGCATAAACATCACCATCAGCAGAAATGCAGATGGTATGCCAAAGTCCAGCTGCTATGGCTTCTATCTTGATGCCAAGTAAAGAAGATACACAAGTAGGGCTTAGCTCATCATCTGTACATCCTTGTCCGCACTACATCAAACAAGAGGGTAAATCTTTTATCATTAATGATAACTTCTCAGTCTGTTCGGTAGAAGAAAATGTAATGGCAAAGAAATAAAAATCAAAACAATATATGAACTGAATCCATATGAACCAATGGAAACACTTCATCGGCCAATGACTGTCAGAGGTTTAGAAATTTATCATGGCATGTACCATGAGTTCATCTCAGTTTTCTAGGGACACGATTCTTTGTTTGGTTGTTTTGTATTTTCTGGCTTGAGGAGGTCCAGGACCAAAATAACATGTGCATACGAAGGTGGAAGAAGGATAATTATCAAGCAGTTAGTCATTACAGAATCAGTGCATGATAGCTAAACTATTTAGAGCTTTGGATTCTTGCCTACCGCAGAACAGAGTTCTGTGGAAAGAGCAATATTATTGACTCATATAGATCATTACCGGCTGTTGAACTTCTTATTCTATGAATTGAGGTATATTATCATAGCCTAAAAACCCAACTGATATTTCAAGGGAGAAACAGCTGCAATCACAACTGCATGAACACATATACATAAGAACAAACATATTTATGTGTGTATTCTTTCTGCTTATAACATGTAAATGATTTCATAAGATAAAGAAAGATGATGTATGCCAGAATGATAAAATCAAATCCATGATGGGTTACGGGAGATGATGGTTTTGACTTGAGATTAATTGATCTTATCGGACCAGAAAGCCAATGCTAAAACACATAACAGGAGTACCACTAAGTCTATTTATCTGAGTACCAGTCTACATATATCATACATAACATCACACGGAAATTATTAAAATAAGAAAATAAACGTGGTAAAATGTCATTTTTATCATCCTCTTGTTTATAATTTCAAAAGAACTAATTCACCTAACTGCAGAAAAGTTTAACATATCCTTTGAAATTCTTAAGAACATCTGGGGTAACTAAATTAAAGAGCTGATGCAATTGGTTCCTATCATTAACTAAACTCGAGATTTGATATGCATAATAATAACTTGATGGACTTCCTAGTTCCTATAATTGCAGTCAATAATCCATGTGTTACGGTGTCCATTATATTCTTGGACATAGGAAGTGAACCATTTGTAAGACCAAGTAATTATTGCTGGACTCTCACCTGTCCATATAGTCCCCAACCAAAAGTTAATAGTGCGCCAGCATCTGTTAAAATGAGAGAATACATCAAGATAACCACGTTTGCAGACAACATATCTTAATGCAGTAAGATTCTTAAATGACCTAAAAAATGTAAGAGAACATTGAAACCAGATCTACTTGGCAGCTAAATTGAGGAAATAATAAGTAAAGAACCTGTTATCGCTGCACTATGTCTGCCTCCACATGCAATTGCTTTTATGTAACTTCCAGGAACTCTAAATCCCAGACCTTCTGAACTCATATTTCCACTAGAAAGGCCCATAGAGCGATCCTTATTGAAAGATGAATCAATGCAGGGTACAGGATGTGGAGAGGACACCATTCTAATTCGAGATCCCAGGCCCAGCTGTCCCTCGCCTCCATAGCCCCAACCCCAAACCTGTCCTACATCTGTATTGGAAAAGAAATAAAGAGAGAGGGAGAGGGAGAGAGGGAGAGAGGGGGAGAGAGAGAGAGAGAGAGAGAGTACAATATTTCTGGCCATAAAGCACCATATAGCAATCAAATAATGCAACATAACAATCACCTGACAATGCTAAGGTGTGCCGACCACCAGCAGCAACAGATGCAATCCTTACACCTGGATTAAGTGCTACCAAACAAGGGAATGCTGAAAGAGGTTCATCACCAGATGAGCTTTCAGTTGAATGTCTAGCTGGTGATACACGTCTCCTTTTAGAAGTCTCGTCACCTCCTCTGCTTTCGATACCTAATCCTGACCCACCACTGGATCTTGATCCATGAGAACGAGGGCTTACTATAATGGAGTCACTCTTCAACATGTTAGTCTGTTGTAACTTGAATATGAGACTTTGTATATCACTGGCCTTTGAAACGAGACAGCAATACCTTGCTCAGTCAACAATAAGCTTTGCTTCTCAAAGGCATCCTTCTCCATGCTTGAACCAGTTGAAGATTCCCCAATGACCTTTCCAGTAGGGATACATTCTTTCCATCCCCAAGTATAAACTTCCCCACCCACTGCATTTAACCATTTCAGCTAGAGTTAGTTCATTGTAAGAAACATAAATATGATGAAGAAAAATTATGACACATTCAAGTCACGAATATGTACTAAACTATGGCAGACTCTCAGTCGGCTTCAGTTTCCTTTCATGGGAGAAGTGTCCATTAGTTCACTGGTATGCTGTAGCATTTGTTAACTTAATATATCCACCTTTATGGAGGGCACTGCACCGCTAGGAAGGCAAGTCAGCTAAGTTGTTTGTGTTTCAGTTAAACTGGAGCCCTACTTTGTATGTGCTTTCATATGATGAAATAGTTGTCTTACAGTTGCTTCCTTCCTGAGTGGAAATGAAACCAAATATTTACATACACAGTGGATGATGTACCTGTTACAGAAACACAGTGTGCCCAACCAGCAGCAGCTTTTACTATTATGGCCTCGATAGGAAGTGGAAAAGGCTCTGGCATTTCCTAAACAACATCAGTAAAAAGTGTTATAGCATATGCAACTGAAGAAGCCAATTGGCAAATAAGAAAACCATGCCAGACTCCATTACCCCATGTTTCCCAGATGTCAAATAGCTTTGACCCAAGTCATCTGTCGATCCCCATGTAATGAGCTTCCCAGAGTCTGGCAATAGCAATTCAAAAGCCTCTCAGTATAAAAATAAGTAAACCCATATTGTATACCTTCCAGTACAAAAATTCAAGTATCATTACTTTCTTAAGTGTATGTCAGGATTTGACATAAATCGAACAATTTCATGTTTTCCCCTCCACAGTTCAAATTAGCAACTTAACTAAGAAGCAAAAATAAATCTCTGAGAATGTTGTTCCAAAGTTTAAAAACGGAACCTTCAAAGATAAAATATTTGGTTTCAGATGAAACTTCAATTTGTCGAATGGCATAATTCCAGTGATAAGTCATATTGAAACAACTTTTACAGAACAGCAGAAATGCATCAATAATAGGTTTTTTGATTAATTTCGAAGCACATAATCAATAACACACACACAAAGGAACTATAGCAGAGAAAGCGACTCACAATATCCTATACTGAAAGCAAAAATGACAAATTTCTCGAAGCTATTAACAGTTCATGGAACAATTAAAACAGCAGGTCAACACAGACGCCAATTGCTAACCGAAAAACATCACTTCGAGTGCCAATAAAGATGCAAAAAGTACTCATCAGTTCCTACGGAAACTCAATGCCGATCCTTGAACCACACAACTTGGACAGAAAATAAATTTTAAGGAAACTGAAAACGAAAATATCACACGAATTAAGCTAAAAAAATACCGGAAATAGCAATGGCGAAACCACAGCCGCCGCCACAAACATCCTTCCATGCATTTCCATCACCGTGCGGAAGCCGCACCACCACCGGAGACAAAATAGGCGTCCTCTGCGGCAATGCTCCAGGCAAATACCCCCACATGAACACCAATTTCTCCTCAATTTTTACATCTTCACCTCCTTCCCCATCAACATTCATTCCTTTAATCTTCCAAGAAGAAATCTTCAACACAAAAGATATTCAGAGATTTCCTTGCACTTGCTATTTATTCGTCGAAAAATTTCCAAAGAAATAGTCCTCTCTCTTTCAAACTGAGTTCGGTTATTTTTGGAGAGATTAAAGTGCCCTAAAAAGGGGCGTATCAATTTCGGGCGAAAACTGGTGCCATGTAGGATGATCACGTGGCCTACAGTCCACGTGGCAAATCGAGAGCCGCGAGATGCGTTAGCGACTCTACGCCAGAAGTTGCAGGAAGCTTCTGGAAGGTGAGAATAATTTCTCGCCTCACTCCCAAGTCGACGGCGCGTTTCGATTATATGCCGCCACGTGTCCTCGCACTCTCCGGCTCTCCTTTGCTAATCATTAGAAATTGCCACGTGTCCCATGCGTATTGAGAGATTTTCTAATGCCGACTTGCCGTGTGCTATTGGACCAAAATGCCCTTGTTGGACTCGTGTGACGCAGGCGGGTGGTCACGGCCGACAAGGGTAGGTTGATGACCTTTTTCTTTGCTTTAATTGGCATGTCCATGTTCCCACAAAAATAGAAATCCACCTTCACAATAAATAAATAAACAAAATAAAATAAAGAAATGCGAAAAAGGTGCTTCATCACAAGTTTCTCTCCCTTTTATTTTTTTCAATATTTGGTACAGTCAAATTAATATTATTATATCTTCTAAAAAATTACAATTTAATATGTGATTGTTTTATTTTTGTGTCGATCGACAAATTAATGAATAATTGTGTTGATAATGATGATAAATGTGAATAGAATTTGTGCAATATAATTCTTCATGAATTAGGTATACATTTCATTAATAACTGTCGGTAGATATAGACGTGCTCAAACGATTCGAAAAATCGAAACCGTTGACCACGATTCCGGTTCCAAACCGGAACCGTGAACCGTCGAGGTACGGTTCGGTTTCGGTTCGGCCTGTAGAAAAACCGGCAAACCGGCGGTTTAATCGGCGGTTCGAACCGCCGGTTTGTACATTTTTTTTTTTTTCAAACGAGACACGTGTACGCTCCGGATCGCTTGACCGTTGATGATCAACCGCCAAGATCATGTTACCGTTGCAAACCGGCGATTCGAACCGCCCCGGAACCGACGGTTCGAATCGGGGAATCTTTTTTTTTTTTTTTAATTCATGCCACGTGTACGCTCCGGATCGCTTGACCGTTGATGATCAACGGCCAAGATCATGTTACCGTTGCAAACCGGCGGTTAAACCGTCGGTTTGCAAACCGCCCCATTTGTTTTTTTTTTTTCAAATTTTGAGTATTGAGTTCTATAAATACCTCATTCCATTTCACTTCAAACCACACCATTCCTCAATCTTCTCTCTCAATTGCAAGCTACAATCTCTCTCTCAATTTGTGCTAATTGTTTCAATTTCATATTTTCATTTTCAAGCATCATTCTTCATTCAATTCTCAAGCTTCAATCTCTTTTTCAATTCTAGTTAGCTACTACTCTTCTACTTCAATTTCATTCAATTCTAGTTTCAATTTTTCTTTGTTCTTCAAAAAAATGTCTCGAAGAGTCGGTTCTTCTTCCACCGAATCATCCCGTGGAAAAGGAAAATCGCCTATGCCACCACCACAAGATATGCCTCTAGATGATCTCATCGATTCTTACTCTCCTCATTGGAGTCAAGAATGTGAGAATTTGGAGGAATATCTAGGCCCTAATACCGCCGCCGCCTTTAGTACCGAGCAAGAAGAGGAGGAGGTGTCGAGACATACTCAAGAAAGTGGTAATACCAGACGTACCACTTCTCGAACACCTTCGACTCTTCGAAGTGATATTTTCTCCGTTCATTTTAGAAAGGAGAAAGTATCGAATAGCAACGTGGATTTTATAGTGACGTGCAACTATTGTGGGAATAGCTATAAATTCAAGCATGGAGGAGGCTACTGGACATTCAACAACGACGTCTTGAAAAAGCATCCGGACAAGTTGGGTATGGATCGATCGCAAACCCAACTTCGTGGAAATATCGACTCTTCAACTGGAGTCGAAGGTATGGATTCTTTACTCTTTAAATTTAGTCAATTATCACATAGGAAAGGAGTAGCCGAATTTGTTGCTAAAAAACATCTACCTTTAGGATTTCCATGTGATGATGATTTTGAAGAATATACTAAAAATTATTTACAACCTTCTAGTAGAAAAATATTTAAAAATACCGTAACTAGAGATATAGAGAAAATCGTAGGAGGATATAAATATAAATTAATTGAGAAGTTTAAAATGTCTCAACAAAAAATTTCTATTTGTAGTGATATTTGGAATGATCCTTATCAAATAAATAATTATATGGGAATTACGGCTCATTGGATAGATGATGCATGGAATGTACAAAAACGTTTAATTGCATATATCGACTTTAATGATAGACATTTCGCTATGAATATTGCACGTAAAATAATTGGTGTTTTAAATGATTATGGTATAGTACAAAAAAATTTTACGATTGGATTTGATAATGCAAGTGCTAATACGGCTAGTGTACCATTTTTAATTGAATATTGTAAACCTCCATTAGATGGTAACTTTTTTCATACTCGTTGTATGTGTCATACATTAAATTTATGTGTTCAAGATGGTTTAAAACAATTAGATGAATATATTGCACCTATTAGATCCGCCGTTCATGAAATTGCAAAATCAACGTTATGGCATAAGAAATGGGTTAGATTTTGTAAGAATAATGGAATGGAAGTTAAGAAATTTGTAGTTGATGTTAAACATCGTTGGAATTCAACTTATAATATGCTTAACGATTCTTTTGCATATAAAGATTTGCTTTGTCAAATTTTTATGGAAAATCCACATGATGACATAATGTTAATGAACAATGCATGGGAAACATGTATTAATTTGATGCAACTTTTAAAAATTTTTGAAGAGGCAACTAGAGAATTATCCGGTTGTTATTATCCTACTTCTCCACTAGCTTTAGATCATTGTGTGAAAATTGCTCTTATTTTCAATGAATATTCTACATGTCCTATTTTAGGAGATACAATTATAGTTATGAGATCAAAATGGTTAAAATATTTTCATGAAATACCCGATGTATTTTTATGTGCTAAATTATTAGATCCTAGGATTAGAGAAGATGGTTTAGGAGAATTATTAAAAATGTATTATTATGCATTGTTCTCAAATTTTATTTTAGGAGAATATGATGAAGTTGATTATGTGTCTAATTATATGGAAGTTGTTGGTAGAGCTAAACAATGATTAATCGAACTATTTAAAGAATATAAAATTGCTTTTGGTGATTCTTCTAGTGATGATGTAGATATAAGTGCACAAAATGTAGGAAGTAGTAGTTCTTCTAGTTTTGGTGGTAGTCTTAGTCAATTTTACAATTTTTATGATAATCGAACACATAAACGACCTAGAGCAAATCATGAATTAGATTCATATTTAAGTGCTACTTTCGAATTAATTGATTTTACACATCCATTGGATCTTTTGAAGTGGTGGTCAAAAAGGACCACCATTTATCTTATTCTAACAATTATTGCTAAGGAAATTTTTGCAAGTCCCGCCTCAACCGTCTCTGTTGAACAAGCATTTTCCAAGGGAGGTCACATGTTGAATCCAAGAAGATCGAAATTGACTAAAGAGAATGTACAAAACATTACTCTTCTTGAAGATTGGGTGAGAGCCAAAAACCGGCAACAACATCTAGATTTCTCACATCTAGATGAAGATTCCGATAACACCTATGGCTACGATTCAAACACCTCCTCCTCTGCCGGAACCAACGTTGACTAATGAAGGTAAGTTTAGGTAAGAGAACTACGTGAGCTTTGATTCCTTAATTTTACTAAGGATACGTAGGCAATTTCATTCAAAGTTTGGAAGTATAATTTTCATTTCACTTTCAAACTTAAAATGAAACTCAAGTTCTTTCAATTTTTTTTTCCTCTTCTTTCATTTATTTATACTTAGTTGTAAGTTGTAACTTGTAATTTTTTTTAACTTCAATATTGATGTATGATTGTAATATATTGAAAGTTGTAAGTTGTAATTTATTTTTTCATTCATTATGATCATTGTAATTGTAATATATTCAATTGTATATTGTAAGTGTCATTTTTGAAAGGAAAACAAGGCTGGCCACTTCGGCACGGCCGTGCTGTGTAGCACGACCGTGCCCTACTTGACAGAGCCAAGGCAAAAATCAAAAAAAAACAAAAAAAAAAGAAAAAACCGGGAAACCGGCGGTTTGAACCGCCGGTTTCCAAACCGGAACCGGAACCGGACCCCCCACGGTTCCGTTCTCGGTTCCAGTTTGCCCCCTCCGGTTCCAAAAACCGCCAGTTCCGAACCGGCAAACCGGAACCGGAACGGGAACCGGCGGGGCATGTCTAGGTAGATATAGTTGAAGATTAGTAGTTGTTCAATTAGGCTATACATTCCATTTATAACTGTCAAGGAGAAGAAGTCTCACTCAAGATTAGTTATAGCAAGTCAGTCATTAGACGAGGTGGAGCAGATTAGCTAAAGTTATACTTTGTATATATAAAATATTAGCTCTCTCTTTTACCTTTTGCCATTCTGTAATTCTCTTTCTTCATCAATGTAATCTTTCTTATATTTTCCTTCAAGAACTGATGCAAGATTATCAATATGGTATTCTGAAGATTATTAGCTGTGATTTCTTTTTGATTGGTGTCTATCACCATTTCTTCATGGATTCGTGAATGCAATCTGGTGATTCTACTTCCTCGTCTGCTTCTTTGAATCCTCTTTTAAATCATTTTTCATTGCATTGCACCCTAATGACAACACTGCCATTTTGATTGTGTTGAAACCTTTAAATCTTGTACTTTGTGAATGTACTTATGAATTGATGTAATGGTATCTTGTACTTATGAATTGATGGAGTTATGAAGTTCTCATATTAAGAGTCAACTAGCTAAAGTGTACTCTTTGTTGTTACAAGAAGAATAATGATTCTATGGTCATATTAGCAAAGAATACGAACTATGGCAGATTCAAGAGAAGAAGAAGAAGCTACTGCTACATAACATTGGTGAAGTCTGTTTCACATTTGACTAAGCATTCAAACTGTTGTGTTAGCTTCCTTTCTTGTGCAATCTTTGTAGCAATATGTAATTCTTTTCAAATATGGCACTCTAGATTAGGTCATATGTCTGCGAAAAACTTCTCACCTTAAGCATCTGCTATCAATTGTAATAACACTTTTTTTTTAATGAGTTTGGTGTAGTAGAAGGGAAGGAAATAATAAAGACTAAAATTAACTTGCGTTATCTAGATTCAAACTCTGTTATCGCAATCTACATCTTTATAAAGATGGGATAACCACTTATTCTACGTGACTCATGGTAATTGTAGCAACACTTTAGATTGTGATGACTATAGCCGTTGTACTTAGGTTTATATGGTTAAATCTAAAACTGATGTCAAAAAGTCTATATATAATTTTTGCAATGTTAGAACGCAGTTTGATTCCAATATAAAGATTTTAAGGAGTGATAATTGAACTGAATTTTTACTCCTGATTTTTATCGAACTAACTTGGAGGCTAAAGCTTTGATACACTGGCTCGTTTTGCAAACAAGATCTTTAATTCAAGTTGGCATTTCATCTTATATTTCATTATTTTTAATTCATGTCATGTGTACATCAAACACTAATTTATACATGACATGAATTAAAAGATGAAATACTTTATTTTTTCTACTCCACTTTGTAGCTTTTTGTGAGAGTTACCGGCCTCAAAATTGGTCTTTTGGCAACTAATATTTTTTCTTCTTTTTTGCTCTGTTTGGATTAGCTCTTCATTTATTTTTCTTTTATCTGGCTTCAAAATTTATGCTCGGCTCCAAGGATGGAGCCTCCTTAGGTCATGTGGGGGCTTTAGCACCTCCAAAATTTTTAAATTTTTTAATTATCTATGTATATTATGTTGATTTTTTTTAAGTATTAAAATATTCATTTTATGGTAATTTAGCCCCCAAAGCCAATGAACTCTCTCAACATTAGTTGTCTAGCTCCATCTCTGCTCGGCTCGAATGTTCAACCAACCATGACATATATTTTTCCTTATATAATTTGGTTCAAAATTTTCTCGACTCGGCTTAGCTACTTGACCTTTCAGGAGGAGGTGACAATCTATGAATTTATATTTTTCTAGGTAATGAACTTTATCATCTTTAATTTCTTTTATCTCTATATTCGTAAACTGTGAGCTCATCCCATCTTCTTGACACGAATGTCTTGCAATTATTTTTCAACACAGAACTTGGCTTAGATTTTTCCGAGCTAAGCTGGTTCCGATGCACAAGTATCTCGTACCATTTCGAACTTGCATCAATAATCTTGGTTTTCCTTAGGTCATTTAATCGGGTTGGTCATTGCTCGGGAATAAGCCCTGGTGGCCTATGCTTGCTTGGTCGACTATTAATCAGACAAGCCCCAATGACCGCTTTTTTGTTTGCCTGGCTCATGTAATGTCTTTGTAATTAACTGACTTGTATGCTTAGCTATGCTTGTACTTGCTCTTTTATTTTTATGCTCAACTTGGGTGTACAACTGGTATCACCTGATTTTGCTTTGTCTTCTGGCGTTAATTTTATTTTTCAATCTATATTATGTATGTTTTTTAATTTCGCATTCTATTTTTTTTTTTTCCGATCACAACCTATACTACATATTTTATTTATTTTTGTATCCTTCGGCCAACATTTTCCGACGATAGAGGGCTCACGTGATTTTCCCGTGCTAACTGAAGATTATTTTTATCATTTGCACTTCTAAGACGTGTGTAAATTTGGTTCTTCAACTATTTTCAATTATAAAGAGATCTTGTTTTTGTTTGAATCTCACCATGATCGTCACCATCATTCTTCATTTACACAAAACAATTTGCAGAAGAAATAAGGAAAAAAGTTAGGATTGAATTCGATTTTGGAAGGGGAATTAGTTAATGACCGAGAAAATGATAAAAATAACCCTCAATTGGCATGCAAAAATCATGTGGGCCTTTCCTCACCAGAATGTTGACCGAAGGTTGAAAAAATAAACCAAAACGTGTAGTATAAATTATGATTGGAGAAAAAAAGTAGATTAAGATGTAAAATTTAAAAAAAAAAAAAAACCCTACATAGTAAATAATTGGAAAATGAAATTAAATTTTAAAATTATGATCAATTAATCATTTTTTTTAAGATGATCAATTAATCTTGTTTAGTTGCAATTGATAATTTATTACACGATTTCTAAACTTAAAGAACACAAATATTTTTATGCATTAGATGCACGAATCATAATTCATGCAATCCAAGTCATATAATTAAAACAAGTGATTTTCACGTCTAGACGTGAGCACTCACGTGTCCACACACGCTCCCACATCTACGCCCACACACTTAACCTTTCTATTATGTTCGTGTATGTAGCGCTCAAGACAAAAACGAAGCATAATTGGTTAATTAAATAAGTAAAATCCTTAATTGAAATATCTTATGTGTATTAATTCTTGAGTGTTTAATTTAATTACGTACGTTTCAGATATATTTAACAATCGGTTTTAGATGGATAAAATTTATAGACATGAAACATAGAACATTCTTATACCAGTAGATGCGTAACGGAAAAATGAGAAGATAGAAATGAACTAGAGGTCAATGGGACACCCGTAGCTCAAATGGCGCAGAAAAGGGAAAAATACGGAGTTTCGAAAAAACGAAAAATGGAATCTTGATGAACAGTAACCGAAATAGCAGTAACCTAACCTATGTGAAAAGTAACCTACCATAGTGAATAGTAACTTTTCAATTTCTATAAATAGACCCTCATTCGATTTCATTTTTACTGTTTCTTCGAACGAGCCAAAAAGCGCTGAATACACTTAAGTCTCTCTCTCTCCTCTCTCTCTTTCTCTTTCCTCTTTTTATTCTGTCTCCGGAGTGCCACCGATGGTACCGGCGCGCCACCGCCGGAGCCGTCGTCGAAGTTTGCCGAAAAATTTCAAACTTGTCGATTTCTGCCGATTTTCACACACAATGTAGCCCTCGACGAGATAGATCTAGAACAACTTTCGAAATTCAATTCCGATTTTCCATTCACCGAAAAATGGTGAAAAACGGTCTCCAAACCCTAAACCCTTACCTTTTGCCACCATTTCTCTCTTTCTCTCTCTTCTTCTCGCGGTTACAGGCACCGGAAGGGCTACCGGGGTTGTGGGCTAACCACTAGAGGGGCAGCACCGCCGTGGGTGGCGGTGCCGGTGCCGAAAAACGAGTTGGGAAAGGGGATGTTGCATGGTGTTTGTGTAATGCGTGTGTGACGAAGGGTTTTTGCGGCTGTTTTTCCGACACTATTCATATCAGAATCCGGCAAGGGTTGGCCGAAGGTGGTATCCGGTGGTGCAGGCTCACCAAAGAATGAAGTGGCGGTGGCATAGGGCGGTGCCGCCGCAGTCGGTGGTGCCGGAAAGTAGGCTTGTCGAGCAAGGTCGACGCCGGGAGGCCAGGACGCGAGCCTGGCAGAGGCTGTCGAGAAAACTCGGCCACTGCCGAGGCTGCTGCTCCCGCTGCTGAGAAAACTTGGCAGCAGTAGGGAGATGTCGTCGGGTTTTTCTTCCGTTGTTGGGAACGCGTGCGACGTCATATTTTTGATTCGATTTTCGATCCGAATCTCATTTTCTTTTCGTCATACTTTATCATCGAGTCGTCGCCAACGAGATATCGTTGACCGGGGGTCGTGGGTCCCAATCAAAGTCAACCTTTTGACCAAATTATCGAAATACCCCTCAATCTTAAAACGCTCAGTTCAAGCTCATTTCAACTTCGATTGAGCTCATTCTGTTTTTGTTGTGATCCAAAATTCATTCTCTTTCACCTTAGCTGTATAAACTAATATTTCCCTCTTGTTTCTTTAGCCTCAATCGTTAGGCCCTCTATTCCGATCCGTCTCATCTCGATTGATAGTATCCGATCCAATATCGGTTAAATCTTTAATTATGTTTAATAAAGATCTAAGAAACACTGTAAATTATGTAGGCTACCTGTTGGATTGAAGTTTTGGGATACATGATCTTGGATACTTGCAACTCACGTGGTAACCACCGAATAAGGTGGGGGTAATTTCTAACTCTTTATCTGTTTACAGTTTTCCCTATTTCCAAGCATCACTACAACAAAAATGCTCAAAGAAACACTCTAACAACAACATTTTTAAGCACAAAATGTTGTTGTTTTGAAACTTACAATACTTATTGCTTAAAGTGTTGAGAAAGACGTATATTTTTTGGTCAAATACAACACTTTGACAACATCTTTCGTGAAGTGCTGTCTTTGGGGCGTGTTTTTATCAACAAATAACTACAGTTAGACAACACTCTTATTGTAGTGTTGTGTTTAGGTGAATTTTTATTACCAAACTACAACACTTTAGGGGAAGTGTTGCCTTTGAGCTGCCTTTTTGAGATAATAACAACATTTCTTTAAGTGTTGACTTTATATACACTCTTCTAAAATGACAACATTTGAAATGTGTTATCTTTTAACCATAAAGACATTCATTTTGGAAAGTGGTAAATTTATGATGAAACTGATGTGTGACCTCTTCCAAACAATTATTAATAAT
Source organism: Scutellaria barbata (assembly GCA_028654395.1). Classification (NCBI taxonomy): domain Eukaryota; kingdom Viridiplantae; phylum Streptophyta; class Magnoliopsida; order Lamiales; family Lamiaceae; genus Scutellaria; species Scutellaria barbata. Next base: position 5,756,589 of record CM053649.1, on the reverse strand, counting down.
TAATAATTATAATAGTATTATTATTGTATTTGAGTTATATAATTATTATTATTGCTATTTTTATTTTATTATTATTATTACAATTCGATTATTTTTTTAGCTTTGATTTATCAGATACTTAGGTTGAATCTTAAGCTTATATTGTTGAGAAATTTTTATTTATTTATTGATCATTTTTTAATCATCGATATTGAGGGTAAATTATTCACTTCAAGAAAACTGCCCGATAGTGATGGATTTTAGTGACGAAAATATTCCGTCAAAAATTTGTTACGGAATAATGATAGAATAGTGACAGAAAAGATTTTGTGACGGACTTGTGACGGAAATTATTGACAGACACTTTTCCATCAAGAATTCTGTCAAAATCATGTAGTGACTGATTATTCCGAATTTATAATTTATATCCGTCACTATTTTGTAAAAGAATAATCTGTCACTATATGAATTCAAATTTAAAAAAATTATAAATTCGGTTATTTTTCTTTTTGACGGAATAATCTGTCACTACATGAATTCCTAAAAATATGTGATAATATTAATTATTTTTTAATTAAATTAAATTTGAAAAGTTTAATTATTTTATGATGTTATCTTATATAATTATTTGCATTAATATTATCTTATATGACCAAACTCATAATTTTATAAAACTAGTATTTTTATAAAATATATTAAAAATATGCACTAGTATATTTTATAATTGTCTTAAAATGAAATTAGATTAAACATTACTAAACATATTAATTAGTCATTAATCTTCCAATTACATATATATGTATTGTTTATTGTTAATCTTTTAAAAATATGTGATAATAGAAAATTGAAAAATATTAAAAAAACTTATAAAACAAATGCAAGTAGAATATTATTACATAAAGTACCAATGGTCTAGTGGTTAAAGTACCACCATGAGTCTTGGGTTACGTCAATATTATGAATTTAATGATGGAATTTTCCGTCACAAAATTAGTGTTGTATATTTTATATAAAAGATAACAGTTTGTATATTAAGGACAACATTTTAAAAGTGTTGTTTATAAGAAAACGACAACACTTAATATTTAATGATGGAATTTTCCATCACAAAATTAGTGTTGTATATTTTATATAAAAGATAACAGTTTGTATATTAAGGACAACATTTTAAAAGTGCTGTCTATAAGAAAACGACAACACTTATTAAGTGTTGTCTTTGGGCGCCCCTCTTCGACAATAGTGGCATAGACTACAATTTAAAACCTACAATGACAACACTTTACAATTGTTATCTTTCAGCTTTTTTGTTGTAGTGCATGATTGAGGAATACTAAATGTTGTGATTATATTTGCTGCTCTTACCTCCATTCTTCTATGAAAGGTTTGGTGGAGCCTTGAAACGCACCAACGATATTGAGACCGTTTTATAGGATAAGACGGGGAGTACTCGTACCTATTCGTCCCTTACCATTTCTAATATCTGTTGTGCATATTTCGTACTGTGTTCCGTGATGATTATACGTATTTCTGGTTTAAATATCTGTTGAATGTTAAGATGCGGATTTTATCCCCACGAGTGTATTCAACGCACTCACCCCATATTCTGTAATTCACGTTACAGGAGATGATGAGCATGATGAATCCTAGAAGGAGAGATGAGGTGCTATATTATTGGTTATGTAATTTTAAGATGATGTTTCTCAAACATTCTCAAACAATGTTGTAAGAAATCCTCGTTTTGAGGTTATATGAGTGTTTTTTGGATGTGAGATCCTGATGATATTTCCGCTGCGAATATTATGTTCAATCGGTTGAATCCGATTGTTGAGATGTAATATCTATGCTTGTCTTCTACCTCCTTCTTCCTGCACGCCCGTGTGAAAAACTCTGATAAATTTTATAAAAGAAAATGGGGCGTGACAGTGTAACCCTTCTAATATGTTCGTGTAACCTTTACATTATATTATAGATATATAATACATTTTAAACTTTTATGTTACATTATTATAATATATATATAGTACTTTAAAATATAAAGGTTAAATTATTATAATATAAAGGTACAACCATATTATATGAATGTTTTACTAAAAAAAATTTAAGTATCATCACTTAAAGGTTATGATATTTATATATAAAGATTATAATAATATAATATAAAAATAAAATATAAATTGAAAAAAAAAAACTAAGCACGGATTCGAATCGAATCCAACCTGATTTGACCTACGCACACCCAATTACATGGTGCAACTAGTGAAAAAAACATACTCCATAAAGAAAATCTTTAGCAATCGATTTCTAAAGAATTATGGAAACTTTAACATATTTCGAGAAGTTAAATTGTGTTTCAACAACGTAGCTACTTTAATTTCGATATTTTTAGTTACTGATATATATTCTATAAAAGCTTAATTTATGATCTTTTATCTTGGCCAAAAGTAATGTAATCTTATTCTTGATCGAGATACGATGGTCTTATAATTGTAAGTTTGTGACTTATATTTAACGATTATATTGTACAATATAAAGTACGACTAGAAAAAAAAAAGGTTCCTACTAAAACATGAAATCTAAAAGGGAGTTCGTCATCCGATATGACAAGTAGATATGATTTAACATAAAATATCATATGAGACGATTTTATAAATAATTATCGTGTAACAGATCCTCATTATTCATGTACAAAACTTATTTCATAAATTCATATGTGAATTATAAAATATGAATTATGAATTAACTCGTCTCACGCAACTAGATCTTTAGACCATTTCCAACCATTATGACAAATTTAGTGACAAAAAACCAATTTACCACCAAATTTGCCACTAAACAGTAAAATCATCCACAACCATTGAACTCAAATTTTAACTCAATGGAAATATTCTTGTAGAATATTCTTAATTATTATCTTTTGAATTTTCTATTTTACCAAATGTTTGTTTTCTAAGTTAATAAAAAAAATTAAACATATTGATTTCACTGATATAAAAAAATTCTTGTAATAAAAAATTATAATAAAATACCAAAATTATATTATAAAATTTATTACAAATACATATTAAAACTAAAGAAAATTACATAGTAATACAACACAATGCAATACTTTTGATCTTTTAATTCATAGTAAAACCAATCTATGTGCATTCATTCGTAGCCTTTGATAACCATTTTAATCTTTTAATCTCAACCGTTTATTTTGTTTGGAAAGTAGTAAGAGTGTAGAAAAACACAATCCACGTGCATTCATTCGTAGCCGTTGATAACCATTTTGATTTTTTAATCTCAATCGTTCATTCTATCTGGAAAGTTGTGAGAGCGTAGAAAAACACATATCCATGTGCATTCATTCACAACCATTGATAACAATTTTGATCTTTTAATCCCAATCGTTGATGTTGTTATCAAGTGGTGAGAGTGCTTGCAAAGCATAATCGAATCTATAAAATGTTCATTCATTTCAACACAATTGGCACGCTTGAAACAACTCTCTCATTTGCGTTCATTGATTCTCATTTCTAGCTTATCAAATATACAATGGTCTTTCGAAAAGCCTCTTATTCTATTGATGAAGATATACATTTGTGTTATGTGTTTGTTGATGTTTCTCAAAATTCAATTGTAGAAACAAATCAAGGAAATAACTTTTTTTTTTTAATAGGTTTGGAGGAGTGGAAGGGAGGGGAACAATAAGAACTAGAAAACTTGCGTGACCCGGGTTCGAACCCTAGTCATCACAATCTGCACATTTATAAAGGTGGGATACCACTTGAGCTACAAGGCTCGTGGTAATCAAGGAAATAACTTTTGATCACGTATAGAAATCAACTACAATTCTACTCTACCAAACACTATCACTGAAACTCAAAACGCAAAATCATTACGTGATCGTGTGGCTATTATCAAAATTGGGATTCATCACTTAAATTTAGATATTAATCGCATATCAACAAAGAGCCGTACAAGGGCTTGAATGAATAAACATTTATAAAATAACGTCTAAGAATTTGGAGGATATTTCTAATCCGACTAGACGTGAAAGGTTTCGGAATGAGCAATTCAAAATTATGCGAGAAAATCTTCATCTATCTCAACCTGAAAATTTCTCTAACACTTTTAGATAATATTTTCATGATATTGGAGGGTTTAGGAGCAGTCTACCAGATTACTAAAATTTATATTATTATTATTGTCTTAATTGTATTTCATTTATGTTTATGTGTTGTAGTAAATTTAGCATGTTTGTTGTGTTTTCTTATTTAGTTTAAATTTAACATGTAGTAATGTTTATATGTTGTAGTAAATTTCATTGTATTATGTAATTTCAATTTTTAACGATATCCTATTATATTTCTATTAGTTATAATTTGCGTTAATATTAATAAAATATTATAGTACAATTAAGTTATATGTTTTATCAATTTTTATATTTTAAAAAATCTAAAATTAAATAATATTAGACATAATATTTAGAATAAATTAATAATTATATAAAAAATATTTGATACAAAAAAAGAAAAAAGAAATAAACAACTTAAAATTAAAATCAAAAAGTAAAAATAAAAGGAAAAAGTGAATTTGCCACCATCAATAGTATGTGGCAAATTTACCACTTACTATTCACAAAATTGCCACCAAATTAGCCATTGGGTTGGAAACCATATTTTAGCAAAATTTGAGTTTGACACCACATTTGAAGTGACCTTGGAGATGGTCTTAAACCTTGGAGATGGTTTTAAGACGGTCTCACGTAAGATTTACTCATAATTTAATTGTTACAATTTATTTTTTCTTGCGTAGGGAGGAGACATCCAAATAAGTGGTGATTGATCGACACCACTTAACTACAGGATTAGTGATCCATTTTAACACGAGTCACCTAGCATTAATTTATAAACGAAATGGACACAATATTTGGTTGAGATCTCTTCTCCAAATTGACAGAAACGTAGACATTGAGTTTTGTTTTTTTGGCGCAAATACGTGTAACATAGGATTAAAATGCAGATCCTCACCGCTATGCCAACTTATATAGAATAGAAAAGTTTCATGCATAAATTTTCTTGCCAAATAAAGTAGTTAGATGTTTTGCCCCACTCCAACATATTTAGCCCAATGACTTTAAGTCATCCATTAAACTAGCAAACATATAGAATAATCTAGCATATAAAAGAATAAGAAAATCATAGAAATTTTTATTACAGTCTTCGACTAAAACAATTGGCAACGTGAATATATCAAAACCCTAGCTAGCTAACACATATTTTGATCAAACTCCAAGAACTTATTTTTCAAATACGTAACATTTAGCATCTCACAAACTATTTCAAAAGTTGCAAGTCAAAATCCCTTATTTGGACTAAAGTACACATAAGTTGATAGATCAGTGATTGGAAAAAGGTTGTTAGGTTCTCTGCAACCAAATTTCGTTGTGTCTGAGTAAACTTTATTTTAGCATCTTACAACAAACCACACAAGAGCAGGGCCGGGTTTAGGGGATGTAGGCTGCAATCGATCGTTCTTTTTGAACTTTCAAAATTGTTCATTTTATATGTAATTTTTTTTTATATTTTTCATTTTTATTATTAATTTATAAGGATTCGTCCTCTTTATATTGCAAAAATTTGTCCAATTTGTTTTGTGTTTTCAGTTGAAAAACTTTGCCCCTCTTGAAACAAAAGTTCTAGATTCGTCCCTGGATAAATTGTATTATGTTAAGTCATATATGGCTGACTCGATTAAGAGTGTGTAGAGGAGAATGATCTGGATGTTTGTATTTAAAGCTGAGTTGCAAGTATTCAATATTATTCATCGACCACCCCCATTTCGGAATATTTTTTTATTGAATTGGATATATAAAGTCAATACAGAATTAATATAATCCATGATTTAATAATTAATATAATCCATGAGTTTAATAATGTAAGTTGATGTTTTTCCACATTTATTAATGAATCTTAAGAACCTTAAACTTAGCGAACATTTAATCTATTCAATCTACATATTTTAGAACATTTAATCTATATTCAACCTACATGTGTTAATAAATATTGTAATTAGCTTCCCTAGAAAATAAAAGAAGTATAATCCCAGAGTGTAAATTTCATAATAAGATCCAATTTATAAATTAGTTCTCAAATTTGAACCCAAATTTTAAAGTTTCTTAATAAGGGACTCAAATTGATATTTTTTTCTCAATTTAAGGCTTGAAATTTAGATTGAGTTTTTAATTCAAAATAAAATTTCATATTGTTTTTTTATTTGTATTTATAAATTTATTTTTATTTCAATATGTATTCATATTTTGGAAGAATTAAGACAAGTTAGTGTTCTTTAAGAACTATTTTCATCCGACTTATCTTAATTTATATGACAATAAAAAAATATAATTAATTTAATTCGTAAAATATAATTTATATTAAACTGATTAATATTAAAATCGATTTCCTATACTTTTATTCATAAAATTAAGAAAATAAAGAAATCTTAATTTTTTAATTGCATTTATTAATATATATATATATATATGTAAATTAATACAAGTCAGATGGAGATCGTTTATAAATTGCATGAACGTGTCTTAATTTATCTAAACTATATATACATATTAAAATATAAATAAATTATAAATAAAAATAAAATGAAAATAATAATAAAATTTTATCTTAAACTGAGAACTCAATCTAATTTTCAAACCCTAAATTGAGAAAAAAAAAAACTGTAAAATTAATCCTCTTATTGAGAAACTTTAAAATTTGGGTTTAAAATTGAGAATTATTTTTATAAATTGAGTCTTATTATGATATTTATCATAATCGGAAAATGTATTTATAAGATATAATATATACAACATGAATTTTAATTTTGAATTTAAATGTAATATAAATTAATTATTCTTGGTAGTATTTAACTACAATTTTTTCATCCCTCCCTTACCTTTTTAGACATCTATCATCAACAAAGAAGAAAAAGCTTTTATGGCATTAATTGAGCAAAAGTATCTCCTTAAGAAATTGCCCATACTCATTTCTTTCTTTGCACAAATAATTGCATATGGATTATGGCATCCATCTCAAAACCTAGGTCTCCTACTCTCTCTATAGCTATAGGCCAACGTATCCTAAACTCATTTTTCCTTCCTTTCTTTTTTATTTTTTTATTTTTTTTATTTAAGGAAATCTTAAATAATCTTGAGTTAGCATAACAATTGTTTTTCTCTAATCCCTAGATTTTACACTTAGAATTAAAAAAAACTTATACATTATTCTAGTACTCATCCGATATGCGTACATATGTGTTCGGAGATCTTGTCTTGATTACAAGACTAAAGCCCTAAATTTCACAAAACCCCATTGTTTTAAAGTTGCATAATATTAACAAAGGATTGTTAAATCTTCATAGTTGTGGGTATATAGTTAAGATGCTTTTGATATATATATATGCCTGATTTTATAATATGATTAATTAATTGATTTTGTGAGAACGCAAGCAACTAAGGAAAAAAAAAATACGGTTTCATCATCTTTCTTCTTAATATCACTTTACATATTCTAAGTTTATGCAAATAATTTTTGATAATTGATTTTTAATATTAATTATTTATAACAAAATATTTTTAATGTTGGTGATTTTAAATTTGAAATCAAACACATGTTACAAATGAGAACGATCTCAATAAAGTGAATTGAGAGACATGAAGTCATAATTTGATGTATGAAATCATTAAAATTTAAATTTCATTTGGATGAAAGGATTTGATAAATAATTTGAAATTCCTATCAATAAATAAATCCATCATAGTATGTTGATACTTATTTTTAAGCAATAAAAATTGATTTCAAATCACTCTTCAAATAATTCATTTACTATATATATTAAATGTCTGTATAGTCTATTATTTACTTCGTGGAATTTGGCCAATTCAACTTGGGTTAATCTGTTAATGCAACTTTCCCAATTCATTATTTAATATTAAATTCTATATTTTAGGGTTTTTTTAATGGATATGAAATTTGGCAAGTCAGATTCGACATGGAAATTAGTGCATGCAACTCATTTATCAATTCAATATTTATTATTAAAGGACAATGTATACGCTAGTATGATACTAATTGTTGTATGATAAAGTATACGTTTGATTGCTTCTTTCGTAAATTACAGTCATCAATATTAATAAATTTAAAATAAAACTTTCAATCACAATATGTATACATAAAATATATAATATATATATAAGTAAAATAAACGGAATCCGAAAAATAATTCCCACATAATTCCATATGACAGATTATAGGTTTATTTTATTTTGTAATTTTCGATTCTCATGTAGATTTAGAAATCACAGATTACCCGTAAAAAAAAAAATCAAAAAATAAAAAGAAATCACAGATTACCAGGCGGCGGTTATGAGTATTCCCTCCATCGATCGTTGAACCCGCGAGACTAATACAACGTCGTTTAACTCACTTCACTTCATTCTCACTCCTCCTCCTCTACTCTCTTTCTCTCTCTCCCCCCTAATTAGCTATGTATCACCGCATTATTGTCACAAATAACGAATAATTGTGTATTTATATATTCACACTGCACACAGTTGAGATCTGGGGATTTCTCACTATGAAGGGGATTAGCGGCGGCGGTGGAGTTTCCGATCTCTGCAAATCCGCCACGCTCATCAAAATCTCTGGATTTTTCCTCGTTTCTGTCGTTTTTTTCTATGTAGGCAAGCATTTCTCCGACTATTCCACTCAGCAACTTATTTTCTTCTCCTCTCAACAGAGCTCTGACGCGCCGCCGTCCTCCCCCGCCGTCTCCGTTTCACCCAATCTGAACAAGACCTTCGATGTCTCTTCTCTAATAAATGATACCACCGCTTCTCCGCCGCCACAGAAAATCCAGAATGAGCCACAAGAGCTTACTCCTTCTCCTCCTCCGCCCCCGCCGCCGCAGCCGGCGTTGCAGAGAATGGGTGTTGTGGACGAGAACGGAACGATGACGGATGATTTTGAGGTGGGTGAGTATGACCCTGAGGTGGTGGAGAATTGGGCGAAAACGAATGAGAGTGAGGGTATGGAGAGTGATGGGAAAGGGGATAAGATTAGAGTTAGGGTTAAGAAGTTCCCATTGTGTCCAGAGAGTATGAGGGAGTATATACCGTGTTTGGACAATGAGGAGGCCATTAAACAGTTGAATTCCACCGACAAAGGGGAGAGGTTTGAGCGGCATTGTCCTGAAAAGGGAAAGAGCTTGAATTGCTTGATCCCCGCTCCTAAAGGTTACAGAACCCCGATTCCCTGGCCCAGAAGCCGTGATGAGGTAATATCTTCCTTTGATTTAACCAAAAAAAAAAAAAAAGTTACTGCTTGTTTAATTGTATCTGATTTTGATATTGTGGAGCTTGTTTTGGTCGGTGGATTGTCTGCTGTCATTGTCATCAGATTTTGGAGGTTAAACTAACCAAAATCTCTTGTCTTTGGGGTATTATTCAATTATAAGAGAACACAAATGTGTTGTTTTAATATATCTGAACCAAATGCTGGGAGTTCATTGTGCCACTTATTGTTTTACCTTTCTGGTTGGGGTGGGATTGGGTAATATACATTTTTGAATACGGAATTGTACAAACTGAATTATTACTATCTTGAACAGTTCATGGAAGATCTTTTTGGTGTACTATGCAGGTTTGGTTTAGCAATGTTCCTCATGCTCGTTTGGCTGAGGATAAAGGAGGTCAGAATTGGATCACTATTGACAAGGATAAATTCAAGTTTCCTGGAGGTGGCACACAGTTCATCCATGGGGCCAATCAGTATTTGGATCAGATTGAAAAGGTTTCAATTTTCTCAATTTATAGTGACAATGTTATCTATAAACAGGCTTTGGCCTTACAAAACAGTAATATGGCTTTCGACATTATTTCTTGTCTATTTTGTATAGATGCTCCCTGAAATCGCATTTGGCAAACATACTCGAGTTGCTTTGGATGTTGGTTGTGGTGTTGCAAGTTTTGGTGCTTATTTACTGTCGCGGAATGTTATCACCCTCTCTGTAGCCCCGAAAGATGTTCATGAGAACCAGATCCAATTTGCACTTGAACGTGGTGTGCCTGCAATGGTGGCAGCATTTGCTACAAGGCGTTTACTTTATCCTAGTCAAGCATTTGATTTGATACATTGTTCAAGATGTAGAATCAACTGGACTCGGGATGGTATGATTTTATATCTGAAAAGCTACTGTGTTGAAGTATCTTTTGGACTTGTTGTGTCGACTTCCTTATTGTAAGTTGCATATAAACATAGTGATAAAAAGTGTTAATGCTGTTTGCATGCTTATATGCATATCCGCATGTATGTACGCATATGTATATAATTTTGAAACTCAAAAATTTCAGGAATTCTACATGAAAGTTGTGCTGAACTAATGGCAACAGCTAAGTTAACTATTGTAGAATTTAGCGTATTCCATGAAATATCACTGGAACAGATGTTTAATTGCATTTTCATGTAAGAACTGCCCTTATGTTGACATTAAATCTAGTCGTGTAATAACTCTTCATAGTATTTTTACTTAATGCACTTCTAGAAGCCTGCCTTTGCATCTTTCCTACATGTAAATCGCTCAACTTTCATGAGAATTTCAAGGATAAGGATTCCAAAAACCTGCTTCGTATTGTATCTGTATAGTATATACCTAGATGAGGGGGAGATTATTGAAAAGATAGCTTTAGATCTATTTATGGTCCATGCTATGCGATGCTTGAGCACTACTTCTATGTAGTTGTATGTATCTCTATAGTATATACCTAGATGAGGGGGAGATTATTGAAAAGATAGCTTTAGATCTATTTATGGTCCATGCTATGCGATGCTTGAGCAATACTTCTATGTAGTTGTATGTTGCTGGAGGATGAAATGTATTTCTTGATTTGTCCTTGTTCCTCTTCTTTTAGTGGCTTTTCTAAACTACTTGATGTTAATGGTCACTATTAAATTTTCCGTTTTGTTTGATTTGTCTGTGAAACTTCTTAAGAGTTTCGTGGATAGATGACCTATGTAACTCACGCTTGTGTTCTCTTGTCATATTGTTGCATAGATGGGATTTTGCTACTTGAGGTCAATCGAATGCTCCGGGCTGGTGGATATTTTGTTTGGGCCGCACAGCCTGTATATAAACATGAAGCGGCCCTTGAAGAACAATGGCAAGGTAAATCGCTTGATTTAAAATCATTTGCAACCTATTTTCAGTGAGTAAGATAGCAGCTGAACTTTTTATTTGTCACTGTTGGTGGGAAATGTGCATTCCCCATTATTCATAGAGCTCACCAAAATTGTTATCAATACCTTTCATGCAATGTTTTGGTTTATCACACTTTGACTGCTGGAAGGAGACATTGCATTTGCATAAAATTGTGTTCTAGCAACTCAAACAAGAGCAAGGAGCAGTCTTTTTTGAATGCTGATTAATCTTCTGTTACTCCCAGAGATGGTTAATCTTACCAGTCGGCTTTGCTGGATGCTTGTAAAGAAGGAGGGGTACATCGCAATATGGCAGAAGCCCTTGAATAATAGCTGCTATTTAAACCGTGAAGAAGGAACTCAACCTCCATTGTGTGAACCTGATGACGATCCAGACAAAGTTTGGTAGGTCTTATTTTCTGATTTTATTTTTTTCAGCTATTATAGGAAGGTATGTTCTATGTTTTAGTATTTGTAGAAACACATCTATGTGAGAAATGCAATTACTAGACATTATCGCGTCTTTATATTTTGCTCATAACAAAATTGGTTTCATCTTGTTCCGGTTTATGCTTTTCTCAGAATGCATAATGTTCAATATTTTATTTGTAGTGAGCTGGCTGACTGATTTAATATGATATAGGTATGGATTTAGTATGTTTTAGATAGTCCCATGACTGTAGATCAAAAACAAATCTTGCTTTCTCATATTATGATAGATGTTTGTTAGTTTCACTGGGATGAGTTGCAAAATTTTGGGCATGGTTTTCGTCATCAACTGAAGCCACTGATTAGGAAGTATTGCCTTTGTGTAATGTCTTTTTAATATCATGGAGCTATAAAATTAGTCAACTGAATGGAGAAGGGCTGTCTTTTTCTGAAAGTGGTGTATACGGTTTTACTGCTTGGTTTAGTCAAGTCATGACATGTGTAAAATACAAGTAAACAAGGTTTATTCATTCCAGCGCTTTCCATTAATGATGTTTTGAATAGTTATTGAACTATTTATAGTAGCTGTAAGGAGAACTTATCTTTGACATTCATACTGTTTTATCTCCAAAACCATGATAGGTATGTTGATTTGAAGGCATGTATAGCACGTTTACCCGAAGAAGGATATGGCTTGAATGTTACAGCCTGGCCAGAACGCTTGCAGAATCCTCCAGACAGGCTTCAGAGCATACAAATTGACGCCTACATATCTAGGAAAGAGCTTTTCAGGGCCGAATCAAGATATTGGAAAGAAATAATTGAGGGCTATGTACGTGCTTTACATTGGGGTAAGATCAAACTTAGAAATGTATTGGACATGAAAGCAGGCTTTGGAGGGTAAGTTTTTGCACTCGTATTTTCTAGCCAATTTTATTATGCTTTTTATATTTGTATTTGTTGAATATGGAAGCACTTTATAATTTATATTGTGTTATCCATTACAGAGTTTTAGACAAACTAATTTGTTACTTCGATGCAGTTTTGCAGCAGCGCTAATCGAAAATAAACTGGATTGCTGGGTGCTAAGTGTTGTACCTGTTAGTGGCCCCAATACATTGCCTGTCATATATGACCGTGGGCTCATTGGAGTTATGCATGACTGGTATGAACTTGATGATGATTTCCTTAATTATCATATTACAGCATATAACCATTACTGTTGTCATTAATGGTCATGGTCTCATGCCTGCAACTAATCCTCCCTTACCAGAAGAAGAAGAAAGGGGGATGCTGTGTGCATTAAATTCTTATGGCTTGTAACACTAGAGCATTTCTTCCCATTCTGTTTCTTGTTGATGAGCAAGCTAAAATTAAACATTAATTCATTATGACTGCATAAAACTTTTCAGGTGTGAGCCACTTGATACATATCCGAGAACCTATGACTTAATTCATGCTGCAGGACTGTTCTCTATTGAACGAAAAAGGTATTCCTCCACACTTTTTCGTCCAACTTTGGTACATAATATGTCTCCTGACTGTTCAACATGAGGCTTCATACTGAAAATTTAGAGTTGTAGAATTTCCATAACCAAAGAACTTATGTGTGCTTCACAATCATAATCCTTTAGAGGTAGATGAGCCAACAGTAACAGTGCTTTGCCTCATGTTGTCACGTACCACATTCTATGTTTGTGTTATCCGTTAACATGTTGCACCTCGTTGGGCTTTTGAACTCAGATGCAATATCTCTACCATCATGCTTGAGATGGATCGAATTTTGAGACCTGGTGGACGAGTGTACATTCGTGATACTCTCACTGTCATGGATGAACTTCAAGAGATTGGCACTGCTCTCGGCTGGCATGTGGCATTGAGGGACACTTCCGAAGGCCCTCATGCAAGTTATCGGATATTAACATGTGATAAGCGCCTCATTCGAGCATGAAGAAACGAAGTTATCCCCTAAGGGTAGGTAGAACTTGTACATGCTGAGAGACTGATGAGGGGTTCAGGAACTAACAGTTAAGTTATTATAAGCATGAAATATTTTCTTTATGATGATCGAAGAAGAAGAAGAAGAAGAAGAAAGAAGAAGAAGATGCTTTTCTGAGAATTGGTGATATTGCAGTTTACATGGCTATGATCAACTGTAACATAAGAGAAGGTAAACCCTGGACATATTTAGTTATATTTGTCATTTTTTATTTTTTATTTTGGTGGGGCTTCTATTGATTTGGTTCTTGTATTATCCCTGATTATTGTCTCTTGAAATGTTTTAATACTTTTTTTTTTTTTTTCACTGACTTATGTTTGATTATGCTTGATCGGGTTTTCTGTCGTGGAAAATTTATACACCATAATTCTTTGTTACTTTGTATTTTATAACAATGAATAAAATAATGTCACAATGACATCACATGTTTGTGTTGTTCCCTCACCAAAATATGTCGTTTGCTTAACAAAAGATAATCTACCAGACATGAAAATTGCTTAAAGAATTGTAGAGCTTTATTGTCTGAACAATATTTCTCAAACTGTCTTTGCTGCTATTGGAATGAACTATTATTTTCTTCTAAAGAAAATTATTACCTGAAGATGGCTGCAAAAACTTAAAATGAGTAAAAGGAGGGTGTACATGGAAATCCATTTTCTACCAAGTAAAAAAAAAATAAAAAATCAAATAAAAACAGAATTTTAAGGATATAATTGTGTGAAATAGAATTTTATTATTCAAAACTCAAAATTATTCATAAGTTAATATTTATTTTGTATGTTATGGCTACCTTAGACAAAGTTATATGACTAAGAGTCTTGCTCTAAAATGAAAGGATTCTAATTTTTTTTTTTAATCATTAAGACTCTAAATTAAAGGGTTGTAAGTTGTATTTTTTTTTTTTTTTAATCATTTCTCTTTGCCTACCTTCTCTTCCCAATCATTGTTTTTATATTTTTAATTAATTTTTGTTTGTTTGACGCATTTTTTTCTGTAATCATTATTATTTACTTGAATGGATGCAGAAATATACATTCAATAGGGCTAGCTCAACAGGCCCGGTGTGGACCATAACAGCTGCGGTCACAATTTGTTTCACAGAAAGCCCAACACAAAATGGGCCAGCTATTATAGCCGAACCCAATTAACAGCTTTAACTGTAGTATGAACTTTTTGTTGCCTCAAATATTGGACGAGTCTGTCCTTTCACTACATATTTTACCTCAATGGTTTGTAAGATATAATAGGTCTAATTCAAAAAAAAATATCATCACTTTTCTAGAATCACTATTCAAATTTAAATTATTTTTTAATTTAGCAAGAAAGCAAAACCATCTTTACAAAAATTGCAATGTAATTATATTTTTTTTTAATTAAAAAAAAGGTTAAATTCAAAATACATTATAACTGATTGTCTTAACCCCAAATTCCCACAAAAGAGAATCCTTTTTCACACTTTTTTACAACTAGAATTCCTCTTTTTTCCAATCCAATTCCTCCATCAGCACGAACCCCAATCAAATTCAAACATGCTATACCTTTTAGTTATTAGGAAAACCCACATAATACCGAGCCTATGATTTGAATGATATGCCCTAGAGTTTTTTTTTTCAAGTGTGGAAACTCCAGAACCAGAAATAGTAGAATTCATTCTTAAATATAATAAATAAATAAATATAGGTAGAAATTATTTTTTTGAAAATTATCGAATTCAAAAACTAAATGTCAGTTTTTCATTTTTGAACTTAAACTTTTTTTTTATCAAATTTTAATTTGAACTACTAGAATTTATCATATTGCAACTTGCGATTCATTTTTCCAAAAAAAAAAAAACGTAAATACGTGACTTGCACAATGAAAACATAGGAGTATTTTTATATTTTTTTAATTTAAGACGATCCTTATCTAAAGTCAGCATATGCGTCACGTGTTCATGTTTTTGCTGGAAAATAGTTCAAAATAAAGTTACAATTTGATAAGAAAAATTAGTAGTTCAGATTGCAGTCTAATAAAAAAAAAATTAGGTCGGAAAATTAAAAAAATCAATGGTTTAGGTTGTTTTTTATATTTAACCCATTAAAAACATAATTGAAATCCATTATTTCAATTCACAGTACAATTATATTTTCTAAACACCTGAATTCATCGTGTCAAGCAAAATATTATATTAAAGTTGAATTGTAATAGTGTGTTAAAGTCGTGTTATTTCCTATATAAATGTTAGTCGTGGTGGTTAAAAAAAAATCACGATAAATTGAAATGAAACAAGATTGGAACACGTCCAGAAATTGAGAATCCATGTGTAGACTTCAATCCATCAAATATTCGACTCCAAAGTATGCCATAAAACGTATCATGCTTAATTTAATAGATATAATCAACAAGATTGAACTTATTTTAATGTTTGATACAATCTGAACTTAAGCTTGATTAATATATAAGTGCAAGTGCAAAAACTTCAAACTTCTGATAGAATTCAAATTTATTGAAACTTGATTCAATTGATAATCAAATTAATTGAAGACAATTTATAGAGTTCAATAAATATATTTAAACAAATGTACAACAGTCAATTCGCTTATATATATCATAAAGGATCCAATATAAAATGGAGGTCCTGATTTAATCATATGGCATAACATTATGCAAGAATATAATCTGATTCTAATAGATTGCCAAATCATAAATATCTATGCTTTTTGGCAAACAGAATAAAATGTTATTGTGGTTATTAGTATATGTTTTTGTGATATTTATTTTTAAAAAATAGTAGTTGTTATAACTTTTAGTAATGGCTTACAGAACTATCTTCCTGCTCCCAGTCTTTTTAATATGGGATTTCTGTGAAATTGATTTGTGGGTTTAATTTTATGAGATATGTTAATTCATAAATCGTAACCCACAAAATACGAGTTTAAATTATGGAATTTTGTGTTACATAATTATTAAATTATATTTGTAAAATGATTTATGTAAATTTTCGTGTAATCTTATATATTCCAAGTATACAATAAATATTAAATTGTAATATATTAAACACAATACTCCAAATAAAACGTAATATATATATATATATATATATATATATATATTTATGTTATGCAGTTAGTTCACTTAAATTGTAATCAGTCTCCAAAGTTGAACTTTTTATAAATTCGATTACTTAATTATAAAAATTAAGCTGGATAGTGAATTAGAAGAATAATCATGCCTTAATAAAAAATGCGAAAATATCAGCATCATAAATATAAAAAAAATTATCATTTAGATCTCAGGATTTCGATGACCAAACACATAATCTAGTATTTTTGTGATACTGTACTAGTATTTTCTATATTATATTATCTAAAAAAAAAAAAATTCAACAGTTTACCGAATTAATTAAATTAGTTTTATTTAATTGATATTGTTTTAGGCCTTAGTCAGAAGTTGTTAGGTACATGCATCCTATTTTAGTTTTGAGAAGTTATTTAGACCAAACCGTGTACATAATAATCTCTATCTTTATATTGATGAAACAAAAAAAAAAAAAACATATATGAAACAATCATATGAATAATTATCTTAAGATGGATTTTTATTATTTATAAATAAATTCACTTTTATAATTTTATATGAAAATTATGAAATATCAATTGATTCGTCGTTACACATAATTAGATTAGTAAAACGATCTCACATAAGATTCACTCGAGATAAGTGGCTCTTAAACTATAAAATAATATATATGAATATATATATATATATATATATATATATATATATATATATATTCTTTTAGATGGAAAAAAGAAGAAGTTAGGTATACTAAAAAGAAAATATGAAATATTTCGAATTGATCGAATGGACTTATTTTATTATTATTATTATTATTATCATTATTATTATTATTATTTATTTTATTTTTGGAGAAATTATGTATGTAGAACTTTGCTATAACCTTAAACTTCATATTACTTGACATATTTGGTGAACCATAAAATCTAAGTGGAGATCAAAACTCGTTCAATATATACTTAAATCAATTCATTAATTTATTGAGTTAGTCTTCATACTACCAATTTAGGATACTTGTTTATGAATCTTTTTCCAATGCTAACCGAAATTCATTCACTAAAGAATTTTAGTGATATATGATTGATATGGTCGAATGAAATTAGGTTGAATAGAATGAACTTAAAAATAAAATGAAGATGGGAAATGAATGGTATAAAATGTGTTGGGAGTTCAGTATTTAGATTTTGATAAGACAAATCAACCATGTAATAAGAAGTTAGAGTACCCCATTTTACACAGTATTTAAGTGAAAATATATAGACTAGGACTGAGTCTGTAAGTTAAGATTCTGAAAGATGAAGGGTCTCAAAGAAGTCGTGTTGTATCAAGAGAAGAAGGAATGAAGAAACTGCAAGAAGAAATTACAACAATGCAGCGGTAAGAAGGAAAAGAAGTTACGCTGCAAGCAGAAGTTACAACAACACTATAAGAATAAATTACAGTAATACAGTAAGATCAAGTTACTGCAAACAGGTCCAGGATGCAGCGTAGAAGTCAAGACTTGCTGCATACTTCAACAAAGCTTAGATACAACAGCAGAAACAACGCCACCTGCAATCCGATGAAGTATAAATACAGTACGAGAAACAAAGATCAAAGCAAATCAAAATAGAGTGGTTGAGATAAGATCAAAGTTGCAGTTGCAGAGCCAATATAAAGATGATACGTGGCCTAACAGGTTGCAGAGAGCTGCGAGCCGCAACCACCGCATTAAATGCACTATAGATAAGTCAAGAAGCATTAAATGCAAGTCATGCCTTTGATCAGAACCCTAATTTCAAATGAGAGATATCTCCTTCAACGGATATCTTTCTACAAGTATAAATAGGAGTCGAGCTGCACTGAGATTAGTTACTGAAACATTTGCGCTTTAAAGACCAAGCAATATCAAGCTAATACTTTCAAGCATTCTTACAAGTTTCAGTCACTCGACATAGTGAAGTGAACAAGCTCAACTTCAAAGATCTAAAGAAGATATAGAAGATCACTTCACCGCACCAGTTGAAGAAATAACAAACACATACTTTTACCTATTTGCTGTGTGCTAGGTTATTTTAGGTGTCGTCAGTAGACAGGATTTATCCTTGCTGATTGTTATTAATTGTCTAGGAGGAAAACAATTTTCCTTTATGAGTATTTAGAAATCCTAAGTGGGTTTTGTCTTTAGAACTTGCAGCAGTTGTGTGTAAGCTGAGTTCTAGTAGGTGTTAATTTATTAGGTTGATAGATTGTTAGGTGATATCATGTAAACCAATCTTATTTAACGAAGTTCCTGCTTGGGGAAGCAGTAGAGTAGACGTAGAAGGATTACACCACCTTCGAACCACTATAAACCCTTAATTGTTTAAATCGCTTTAGATATATAGTTTGTGTTGCATCTTGTGTTTATCTTATCATAAGCATAAAAGAGTTTTCATAAGAAAACATTTTTGAGAAAATAAGCCTTCAGTCAAAGTATAAATTTCCACTGCAAGAACTCTAAGATAGAGCATACGGCATTACTTCATAGTGCTGTAAGTTGTGTGGACATGTGTTGTAAGTTCAAGTAACTTCCAATTTAGCAAGTTCGAAACGATTTTCTAAAATTGATGAAGGTTCATTCACCCTTTCTGAGCCTCCAAGAGTACTTGGGACCAACATAATGTTTATGCTTATGGTTGGTATTACAAAGGAATAAGAAATGAATGAAATAATATTATGATTATATTTCATATTTGATAACAAATAAAATATTAAATCAACTTTTATTTGATCAAATTACCGCCCACTATAATTTATTTTAATATTCTTGTTCCATTCATCATTCAAATTCAAATTATTTAGCATATTTAAATTTAAAAAATCTACATAAAATTAATCATTGCAATAATATTAAGATACACAATATTTAAATATTTTATTGTTCTTTTATTATTAGTTAACTAATTTTGTATTCTTTACATATTCTTAAAGTAGTTAGTTTTATTATATTTATCATAATTTTTATTAATTATTTTATGATTTTATGTTATTAAAATAATATTTTATATCATCTAAAAATTATCTTAATTAGCTGTAATTTATTTATATATTTTTATATAAACTATTAATTATTCTAATATTCATTTATCTTATTTGTACATATTTAAAAAACAATAGATAAATTTTATGCTAGACTAAAAATTATTTGTATTATTAAAAAATATAGACTAAAATATTGTACTCATATTATTTTTATATTTTAAAGATTTTTATATTAATTTATTATTTTTATAATATTTCTATATTAATATTATTATTTATTTGATATTTTGATATTTTTATTTTATATTATTTATAAATAACTTAAATTATTTACATAATTTATATGATTAACTTTAAGAAGTTAACTTGTAAAATAATAAAATAATAATAAAATTGTTAAAATTAGTAAAAATAGTTCGTTCCCAAATAGATAAGAATACATAAAACTATTGGGAAAGGAAAGGTCAATCCTACATTGATAATAAAAACAAATCCTACATTGATGGGTGTGTTTCGAAATTCTTGGGGTGTGTTTAGTCCCACCCTATACTATGACATACTTTTGTGGAAATGATGATTTCATTCTCACCGCATTCTATTATACCAATCATGTTAATATTAAGTCTATTCTGCAAATCATATAATTGCACAATAACATACTTATGTGGCTTGAGTACGATTGATTGATTTAAATCTAAAAAATAAAAAGGATGGAGAACAATCTTCTTCTCTTTTTTCTTTTTACGTGAAAAAGAGTTTTGACATTAATATTAATATAATACATCATTTAAAAGGATGCCCCATAATGAGAAGAAAAATTAAGACTTTTAAAGAATATATTTAAATGAAGATGGTGAAAGTCGGTTGTACCATAAATGAGCCCAAAAAGGGCCTAGCTGACATATCCGATCTCATTCTTTTTCTTTTTCGAAGATAAAATGAAATTGAATGATGAATTTACATTGGAATCCCATTTGATGCATTAATGTATATAACCATCTCCAACATTGAATTGAATAATTTAAAGTTTATGATTACTTTTTTTCAACAGTTCATTCCTTTTTATTTTCTTCTTTCATTTATTTATTTTCTTTTCTTTCTTTTTATTTGTTATTCATTATTATTGCCATTTTCAATGTTAGTACTTGTTGTAAATTTATATATATCAAAGGCTTAATTGCAAAATGAATCCAAAGTTTTTCAGTTATTTTCTATTTTAACCAACTATTTTAAAATTATCAATTTTAACCATAATTCATCAAATGTTTTCAATTTTAGCTAATTAAAGATTTGATAATAATTAAATTATGTGTGATGATGTGGATGTCACATAAATAAATGATACATCACTTAAAATTAATAAAATTAATTAACCATGAATTAACCCACTATAATCTAAAAAAAATCAAAAAAAATAAAGAAAACAAAATCACATACAACGAAAGCATGAACTTCAAAACATTTTTAAGGGTGTATTGCTTTCTACATCAACATTCATCGGCAACTTTTCCACCATCAAAAGCTTCAAAATTGTTTTTATCTTTTTTATTTAATTAGGGTTTGAGTATTGTAAAAGAGTTATTCAGTTCTTTGTATTCAAATTTTTCTTTTTCTTTTTGCATCTATGTTTTTTAATCTAATGGCTTTTAAATTCATATTACTTTTCTATTAAAATTTTGGATTTTGTTTGTATGAGTGAACAAATAGTTAATATTGCATTGAATTTTTATTGCATTGTTTTCGTAATTTTTTTTTCTTAATTTCTTTTCAATTGTTTAGATTAAAGTGAGATCATTCATGGTTAATTAGGTTTGATTAATTTTAAAATGCTGTATCATTTGTAATGATCTACGTGGCATCCACATCACCACATAAAATTCAATTTTTTTGACTAAAATTGAAATTAATTTTTCAATTCATGGTTAAATTTGATAATTTTAAAACAATAACTTAAAATAAAAATAAATTGTAAAGTTTTGGAATTTTTTTTTTTTTTTTTTTTGCAATTAAGCCTATAGAAAAATCAATTTATCAGAATTTAATATAAAAGGTATTTCAATTATATGCAATTAAGATGTTAAATAATATCTGTGTTATTTGAATATTAATAAAAACCATGATTAATTAAATCTATCATAAAATTTAAAATAATATACGACGCAACTGCTATGATTATACATATTGATATGGATAAGTTTTACATAAAAAAACTCCACAATCCAATTGATATGGATATTTATGTTGAGTAGGTCTTGTGTGAGACCGTCTCATGAATCTCATTCTGTGAGATGGATCGGGTCGGGTCGAACATAATAATTAAGTAATACTTTTGTGTGTATTAAGTAGTACTTTTTTATATTTCAAGTAATACTTTATATTATATTATTTATTATATATGCAAAATACAAAAATATTACATGATACATAGAAAAGTATTACATAATATACACAAAAGTATTATATGTTGCATGAGGAGAAGAGAGCATCTGGAAGCCCTAGGATCCGCATGTTTTTTAAGACCCGATCCGACCTAATTCGGGTCATATATCCTATAATACAAAAGTATTAACCGATACATATAAAAGTATTACATATTTTCTTATAGTCTGACTCAACTCAAAACAAAAATATTACCTGATATACATAAAAGTATTACCTAATATACATAAAAGTATTACCTGATACACATAAAAGTATTACATATTTTTCGTATGGTCTAACTCAACTCAAAACACATCTTATAATACAAAGTATTACCTAATATATAGAAAAGTATTACGTAATACACTCAAAAATATTACATAATTTCTTATGTTCGACCCGACCCGACCCGTCTCACAACATGAAATTTATGAGACGATCTCACCCAAGATTTTGCCATTTATGTTTATATCAATATATATATGACAACCCAAATAAATATGGGTATTAATATTTAATATTGCAATCCAATTGATATAGATATTGATATATATATATATATTAAATAAAAAAAGGTGTTAATGGCCCCACATTAAAAATAAACAACATCGTAATAAAATTATATAAACATTAAATGGTGTGATGATGGCAACTCAATTTATTATTGAGGGATTAAAAAGGTAAAACCGATAGAAATGAGTCAATCGCGGACGCAAGAATATTTCTCATTCTTTTTTTTATAAGGTAAATTTTGAATGAATTGGTGCACGAAACACATTCTGTGAAATAGAGTTCACTCAATTCATTGTATTTTATTAAAGTCAAAATAGAATATTTATATCTAATTGTTTTTAAAAATCTTCATCTTAAAAAGTAAAATCTATGAGACTTCTCACGAGATAGTATATCATTATATTAAAATATTAGGTTACATCTTAAATTTTTTTTCTCTAATCACAATCTATACCACATTTTATTTATTTTTACAACCTTCAATCAATATTATATTGCATATAATATGGACCATTTTGCGAGAAATGACTCACATTATTTTCATATGTTTATTGAGGGTTATTTTTATAATTTGCACTTGTAAGATATGGATAGATTTTGTTATTAAGCTATTTTTAATGATAAAAAAAATCTTATTTTTGTTTGAACCTTTCTATGTATCACCAACATTCTTCTTTTATTTAAACAATTTGTAGAAAAAATGAGGGAGAAATTAGGGTTAAATTCGATTTTGGAGAGGAAATGTTAGGATATCAATCTTTAGATTTTGATAAGACAACACAGTTTTGTAATAGGAAGTTAGAGTATCCCATTTTTCATAATGTTTAAATAAAATTTAGTCTAGGTTTAAGTCTTTAGTTTTAATTTTAAGAATGGAGGACCTCAAGTAAGAAGTCGTGCTGCAAGTTGGAGAAGAATGGAAGACTCTGCAAAAATGGCTCAAGACAGTACAATTGAAAGAAAGGTAAAAGACAGCACAACTACAAGATAAAGTACAATACAACAAAGAGCAACTTAGGTTGCAGAAGACCAGAACCTACATACTACAAGTTTGAGAGACACTTGTTATAATAACAGAATTGACTCAAGTTGGAGTACGAGGAAGATCAAGATTTATACAAGGATTAATCTTTTCAACGAGTCAAAATAGAGCCGGTAGAGACAATCTGCAAGTTGGAGAGTTCAAAACCAACATACAGTGGACACGTGGCCTGACAAGCTGTAGAAAAATTACAACCTAGTACAGCAACATTTAATGATCCATAATAGAAGACACGATAAGTTTAATACAAGTCTAGAGATTATTTAATGCAAGACATGCATACTGAATGAGATTTAAATTCAAGAGAAAACGTGTCTTCTTCAACAAGCATATCTCCAGATTTATAGATAGAGGAAAAGAAGACTGGAACAACTATTGAAACTTTCACATTCAAAGCATAAAGCAAAAATTGCTCTAAAACTCTCAAGCATTTTAAAGTTGCTTAGTTTCAGTCACTCAACCTCAAGAAGTAGTCAAGCCAAGTTCTAAAGCTTGAGTTACAGAAGGTTTTTTCTCTGCACCAATTAAAGAAATTCTTATATATACTTTTATCTTGTTTCTAAAGCTTGAGTTACAGAAGGATTTTTCTCTGCACCAATTAAAGAAATTCTTATATATACTTTTATATTGGTGTTGTATGCTTAGGTTGTTTTAATAAGTATCCCCAGTTGATAAGATTTAGTCATTATTGAGTGTTATAGTTGTCTAAGTTACAGACAATTACTTTGTGTGAGTGTTATAGATCCTAAGTGGTCTGCCTTAGGAACTTGCGCAGTTGTGTGTAAGTTGAATTTCTGTAGGTGTTAACTTGTTAGATTGATAGTTTGTTAGGGTATACCCTGTAAACCAAATTTACTTAACAAAGTTCCTGTTCGAAAAAGTAGTAGAGTGGACGTAGAATGATTACATTTTCAAACCACTATAAGACCATAAATGATCCATCCCTCTTTCCTTTCTATTCACACGTCAATGAGGAAAGGCTCACATTGAGAAGAAAGGGTTTTTTCCTCTAAGTTGACCTCCTGATAGAGCGAGTTTAACCACTCAACAAACTGAAGAGGTTTTTATATCTGATCACATGCATCTTTTCTTGCTATTATTGAGCATATAAAAGGTTATATAAAAGGCATTATATGAAAATATTTTTAAACAAACTGCCTGTCAAAATATATTTTTTGCTGAAAAAACTCAAAGTTACATCAGACAGTACTAACTGATAGTGCTGTAAACTGGACTATTTGCTCTACTGTAAGTTTCAATAACTTGCAGTGAAACCAGTTCGAAAGATTTTCTAAAATCGATCGAGGTTCATTCTCTCTCTAAACCTTTGAATCACTTGGGACCAACAGAGAATTTGTTGATGGCATAGAAAATGACGAAAATAATATTCAATTGGTACGTAAATATCATGTGGATATTTTCTCACCGAAAAATATTGACTGGATGTTGCAAAACAAAAAACATATAATATAAATTGTGATCAAAATAATAACAATTTAAGATGTAAAATTAAAAAATATGCATCATTAAAAAATGCAATTAACCTTAAAATATTTTGTTCAAACAAAGGACTAAAATGCCTTTATAAAACTTTTCATTTTTATTGAAAAAAATTATCGGAAAAGTACATTTTGGAATTGTACATTTTTTACTAATCATCCTTTTTCCCACTGGGTAAAAAAAAACGTTTCACATAGGACAATCACAC
Source organism: Scutellaria barbata (assembly GCA_028654395.1). Classification (NCBI taxonomy): domain Eukaryota; kingdom Viridiplantae; phylum Streptophyta; class Magnoliopsida; order Lamiales; family Lamiaceae; genus Scutellaria; species Scutellaria barbata. Next base: position 5,731,204 of record CM053649.1, on the reverse strand, counting down.
TATTCCAACCATCAATTTCAGTATAGAATCATCGGTTAAAAAAATGTGGAGGGCAAATCGAAATCCAACCGTAAGGATTTCGATTCAACAGTTGGTTTAATTATTTGGTTTTTTAATTTTTTTAAGTTTTTAAACTTTAAATTTTTTATTATTTTAAAATTAAATTTGCATATAAATATTACAATTATTCATATATTACAAAATAAAATTTTTGTTTGAGTTAATAATTTGATATAAAAAATAAGAACTTACATTTACAAGTTACAACAACACAACATTACAACTTATAATACAAATTAAAAATAATGATCAATACAACTTAAATGAAAGAGTAAAATAACATACATACATAATATTATTTATATATAATATAAAATAAAGAAAAAAAAGATAAATCGACACGGGTTTAGAACAGCCCGTGTCCTAATTTGAAATTACCTCGAATCAAAATTGAACCATATAACCACGATTCAGGATTTCGATTTCAACCCAAACCATTGACCTTGGTTTGATTTCCATTCGGTTTTGATTTTTCAAACCTAATGAACACATCTAGGAACATCAATAAGTTTTTGATTTAAATATATCAATCCTCTTACCTCGAATTAAGTTAGAATGCAATGAGATTCATTTGTATGATTTTTAAATAAATATATATTTATAATACAATATAACAATTCATCCAAAAAAAATTATATGTAATCACTCTTTCATCATATTATAGTCATTATATTTTTTTACACACTTTTATTTTCTATAATTCGATCTATATTAAATAAATAAATAAGTCATCTGAACATTCATTCTATTATTGGAAAAAAAAAAAAAGAGAAAATAAAAACTTAACCACAGCTAAGAATCCATGAAACGTTCACATAAAAACGTGTACTAGTCTTTCAGTCCAATCATAAGGTGAATTATATGCAGGATTGTGTTGAAATCGTGTGGGATTTTTTCTTCATTCTCAAACTTACATTTTCCCTCTTTGAAGCCAAAATTGTGTTTGTTATACTTTTTTAAATGTTTTTAAAATTACTATTTTTATTCTCACAAAATATTAATTATTTTCAACCTCACTAATTAAAACTAAACGACAGTAACATATGAAATAATTTCCACTAATCAATAGGGAAATACTGAGATGACATCTATAATAAAATAATTAACTCTTAAAATGTAGAATTCAGTTTGTTTCCAACAAAACATCTAAACGCAATTCCGCACATTTCTCATTCGTACTGTAAAATACTTCATTTCAAACAATGTAGTGTACTCAAAGATAAAATCAAATACAACATTAATTATTAATCCAAAGAATATTATAAGAACAACATCTTATAATAATTCATATAATAATAGTTCCATAATCAACTATCAATATTATAACAAAAAATATATAAATGACATTTACAGTATCTTCAAATATATTTCATGAAGTTAAAAGAATGAATATATATTCCTAATAAATGATAAATCAAAGACGCTAAAAACACAATTAATAATCAATAAAAAAAAGTTAGGATAAATTTCATAACAAAATCCAATTTATATATTAGTTCTCAATTAATCTAGACCTAAATTTTAAAATTTTCAATAAGGGATTCAATTGAATATTTTTCACACTTTAAGGCTTCAAATTAGATTGAATTTTTAATTTAAGATAAAATTTCATTTTTTACTTTATTTTTTCTTTTTATATATATTTATAAATTTATTTATATTTCAATATATATTCATATTTTGGACAAATTAAGATATGTTAATGCAATTTTGCAACGATTTTCATCTAACTCATTTTAATTTATAAATAAATATTATTAATTCAATTCATAAAATTAAATTCCTTTATTTTCTTAATCTTATGATAAAAGTACAGAAAACCTATTTTAATACAAATAAATTTATGTGAAAATTCGTTTATATTATAAATTGGTTGCGTTCATTTCAAATGATTATATTAATAAAGACGATTTCATATAAATGTTTATATATATATATATATAAAAAGTCAGAAAACGTGATACATTATAATTAGTGGGGCATCAGGAAAAAGCAAGGCACCAAATGTGGAGATGCATGCCACGTGCCTACTCATTTACCATATATACGTAGATTCCACATGTATCCCCACTCACCATCTAATCTTTTTCTTTAATTTAATATTTAATAATTAATAATGCTTTGTTTTTTAAGGTAAAATGTTGCCCATCCAGGCCTCGTCATCTAATTTAGTTTTTCTTTTTTCTTTTCAAATAAGTAACAAATTATAAATATTTATACAAATATTTATTCTTTTCGGAAGATATTGTTATGCTAAAATTTATGAAAAAGTAAAAGAATATATACATAGCCTTCATAACCTAAAAAAATTGTAGTATAGTCTATTGAAATACTATAATATCCATTATGTGCATTCATTCATAGGTATCCTATCTTTCGATTATAAAAAAAAAAAAAATTAAGATACATGGAATTGTCTAAGGCAAAGAGATTGATATACTTAGTAATTGGAATCCGAATGGTCCAACATGTATCAAATTGTAATAAATTGAAAGATGATGATATGTGTGTTTGGATTAGAATGTAATATTGTAATTAATATAGAAAAAGAAAACTAAATGTAATTACTTGTTATAAAATCAATTCCTTTTGTTTTGGGGGAAAATGATTGTTTAGATTTGCTAAGATTATCTTAAATCATTAATACTAAAGTGCGGTAAAATTATTTATTAAACAAAATTAAGTACTATAAGATGAAAGAAAAACAAGAAGGCATTTTCAATTATTTCAAGCCGATTTTTTATAAGCAAAAGGTTTACTTACAGCATCCCAAATAAGTGTTGCATTTTGTCATGATTTATATTCATGGTGTAGCTTATTTTCAAATTTAAATAAAGCTATTTTGCGAAAACTCTTATTATGCTTTTAATTATATAATTACAGTTTTTAAAACTAAAATTGATATTTATATATAATTCATTTCTAAAAGGGGCTTAATCATTCTTATGGGTCCAGGACCTAAAAAAATCGGACCGGCCACTTAATATCCATAGCCTTGTAGATAGATTTTTTTGCAACAATGATTTGAAGTATAGGTTGTGTCCGATTTTTGATGTTATTTAAAAAAAAAAAAAAAGGAAAAATGTTAAAAAATAAATGAGGGGGAGGAACTGGACGGTAGGATCCACGTCATAGGTGGACGCGTGTTAAGTGTTAGGGCACGACACGGTTGAGATATTCTAAGACCGTCAATCGACGTTGACATGTGGTCCCTTACGTGTCCCTATCTCCACAACGCCTTTATTGTATCCCAACCTTCTCACCTTTCTCACGCGCTCCCACCTAGTTCTCTTCTCTTTTTTTGTCTTTTTTTTTTTTTATTATTATATAAATGTCACCCAAATTTAACAATTGTTTTGGTTTGAATCACAAGTAATATTCTCACTTTTAATTTATAGAAAAATAATAATAATAATATATTTTATGCTTTGTTTGTGTGTATATGATAAAATTATTTCTAACTATTTATTTTGTTATTGTTTTTTACTTAATATATATATAATCTATATTATATTAAGGATAAATTACAAAAAATATACCAAATTGGAATTTGATTTATGGTTTAATTCCTAATTTAATAATCAAAATGATCAAATATGGATTAAATTAGTGAAAATTGGACGAAAATAAGTGAGAATGTATAGAAGAAGTGCAGAAAACACTGACCTAGAGCCTATTCGGACAATTTAGTTCGGCTGATCCTGGTCGGTCTATCGTGGTCGGACAAGATCGTATTTAATTTATGTAAGAGAAATTAGCTCTCTTGTGCTTGAATACAAAAAATGTTGGAACTCTTTACAAGTTCAAAATACTACTATTTATAGCCTAGGAAGAGCTCGAGTAGTGGGGATCATGTCCACTACTCCCCTGTTGTTAGCCTATTTTCTAGGAAGTGGATGGTTTAATTCCCCCACGATCTCCTAGCGATTGGAAACATCCTGTTCAGAATATCCTATCCTGGTCGGTCAGGCCCCTTCGGACTCGTTACGGAAATAATCTTGGCCGAGTCATATATAGGCAAGGACGAAAATATCGGTGTCGGTGTAAATATCGGTACCCTAATTTTGCGGAAATATCGGTATTGGTATCGATTTCGGTGGAAATATCGAACATTTTTTAAAAAATATGAAAACTTTCTAAAAAAGTTGATCACTTATATCTATTAGTTTATAAATTATTATAACTGACATTAATACATATATTAAACTTATAATTGGGAAAATAAAATGAAATATTTTCAATAAATATATAGATAAAATACTATATAAATGTTGTGTGCTATAATAACATGACAAATTTTGTACAAAGTTAATATATGGACTAGTAGTAACTTGAACTCTTATGAGGTTCAAATGAATAAGATGACATGTCATCTAAATTCATACAATATTGGTAAAAAAAATACAAAAAAAATGACAATTCATATTTCCACCGACATTTGACCGACAACGACATTTGGCCGATATATCGCCGATATGTCTGCGATATATCGGTGACACATTGTGATATTTACCCATTTCACACCAACAACGACAATTGCACGATATTCTCCAATATTTCGCCGATATTTTACCAACATTTCTTTGAAAAAAAAACTACGTGCGTATATTATATAGGAGTGCTCAAAATTCTGAAATTTCGGCAACTTTTTCGTCCCTGTGTATAGGTGAGCTCGATGAACTGTTTGGATCAGATTCCTGAAGATCACCTCTGTAGACCAGCCAAGCTGTGTTTCCAACTCGGGTCGGGGGTCCAATATGACCCATTGTGCACTATGATACCCAAACTTTGGGTTGTTACTTACAACCGACAACCTTTGTAAATGGTACAAAATGATCGCTAGATGTAATTATCGGTAGAATATTCAGTGAATAGTCCACCGCCGATTAATATTGTATCTAATGGTTATTTTGTACCATTCACAAAGATAGGCGGGTTGTTCAGTAACAACCCAAGATTTAGATATCATAGTAAAAAATAGATCATAGTTTGACGTAGTTTTTGTAATTTACCCTTATATTAATTAATGTTATTGTATAGATTTATTCAAGATGTGGACCTTACTCTCTGTTCATTTTTATTCAATCTTTTTCTTAGTATCTTCCTAAACTTATCGATGAAGTATATGAAGATGTTATGTAACATCCACCCTAATTACTCTAAATTGATAATGATGGTCTATTAAAAAAAATGAATGTTCATTGAAGGTTGGAGAACATTTCGTAGGGAGAACAATCTATATATTGATTGTTATTTGACATTCTACTACGATGGTGGAGAAATATTTTTTATAAGATCATATGCTAAAGATGGTTGTTCCACAATGATGAATCAAATAAATGGAATTGATAAGAATATCCTAACATGAATTTTTAAGATTTTAGTTAATAAATTTGATTATGTCAGAAAAGTGTTCGTGATTCTGATTGTTGTTTTCAAAGCAGATGCTGCATTTGAAGACAAGATATATCTGAAAATTTTCTAAAGATTAAAAAAAGATGAAAACTAACTGCGAGAACAATATTTTTTTATCATCCAAAGGTCAGTTTCTTTCTAACCATAACTTCAAATTTAGAAAACATAATTTTTAGAAAATTATTACAAAAAACTATCTCAATATACAAACAATAGAATCATATGAAGCGGAATATAATTAGTATATGTCAACATATGATTATATTTTACTCATATGCAATATATTGGATAAATTTTTAAAAATACCGTTGATTTATAAACTTTTATTTATAATATTTTACCGATATTTGATGAATTATTACGAAAGTTATATATATATATATATATATATATAAAGTCTTAAAAATACCTTCTTAACATGTCACATATTCATTTTATAAGCAATAATTATAATGTGTATTAATAAGATGTAGCATTAATTAGTTACAAAGTTTGTTACTAAATATAAAAATTATTTAATATTTATCTACTTGAATTGAATGATTTTACATAGATCTTAAAGAGGCCTATTACAATAAATTATCTAGAATATCAAATCAAAACTATACACATTATGATTTACATATAACTGATGAAAATTGTATTGTAATAATCCACATACTAATTATTTATTGTCCAGTTAATGTAACATTAATCTCAATTATATAAATTGAAAGTCTTTGTCAAATACTAATTTATCACAATTAATATCATTCAATAATTCTATGATATAACTATTGTTTTAAATCTAAGTTTTTTTTGTAATGTTATCTTTTTTTTCATGAGATCAATAAAGTTTAATATAGTCAAAATTATTAAAAATACTATAAGTTATTTGATTTAGTATAAAGATCGATAGCCGCAAATTATTCTATTAGTAAAGCGTGGGCCCAAAAAAAGGTTTTTTAGTCTTCTATTTGGCTCATTTGGTTTTTAGTCATTTATTTCTCAGATTTTTAGTCTTCTATGTCTACAAAATATCATTTTTTAATCATTTAACCAATAATAGTAGGTAACTTTATTTTTTCTTTTTAATTACAATTTAGTCTTAACACTAATATTTTCTTTATTCATCTAACTTGTTTAAATTAATATTAATAATTACAAATTCTATTATTCATCCCGATACGAAAGTTAGAGTTTTATACTATAAAAAATAAATCATCTTAGCATCTCAATCCCTAAATTTTAATTAATGAGTATTAATAGAGATAATTTAAAATAAAATTGTATAAACATGTAAAACAAAACATAATTTGAAACAAGATATAGAGTTGGGTATTTATTTTAAGATGGAGAGAAAACAAGTTAATATATTGCTCTATCAAGTGCTGTCACGCACTGGTGTCGAGCGTGAGGCAGCACACCATACACAGGATCTCGTACTCCACGATCCCGCCACGTGGTGACAATCCTCGTAGAAAGCAATATTTAAAAAAAAAAAGAAACGGAAATTCTCTGAAAATAAAAAAGGGAGAATAACAAGCTACGGCCTACGGGGCTGGTCCGACCCACATGCGTGTCAGTAAAGGAAGGCCCCCCATTATAACAACTCGTGCCTCTCTCTCATTGGTCCACGTATAGCCCGTATTATCTTCCCCAACACGTGTTCCGTAACGATCAAAAGATGTCCTGAATCAACGGCTCAGATCGCTCGTCTCGCATTCAGCGTTTCTACGTCACACCAACTGTGCATGTCGGGTACATTTCCCTTTCTTGCCCGAGACGGTGACGGGCAGCTGCCCGCCCCTATCAACTACTTGTATAATGTGGTCTCCTCATCCTCTTTTTTTGCTTCTGGGTCCTCTCTTCCGATTTTCGTATCTCTCTGTGGCATTATTTTTTCTGTTTTTGTGAACATCAAGCTCTAATTCTGCTCCTGTTGTTGGATTTAAAGAGGAATTTAAAGAATCTACAATTATTTTTGTTACTTCTTTTGGTTGACTTGATTCATGGCTGGTATGTGCTGTGGAGTGAAGATTGGTGAGACGGAGGCGTCTGCGCCGGCGGAGCCGAGTTCGAGATCGGCGAGGAGGAGGATGGAAATCCATCAGTTTAATTTTGTCCCCACCGATTCCGCGGTGGCGCCGCCGATGGACGGCGGCGTCAAGAGGAAGAAGCAGAAGCTTGCCGTTGTTCCGGTTTTGCCCCCAAGAGAATTCGTGAACGCAGTTCAGAACTCTAAGGAGAAAAAGAAAGTGAATGAGCTCTCCGGCGCCGGCGAGAATTCGCCGGAGACGGAGGCGTTCACTCTGTCTGCCACGCCGTCGGATACGAGAAGCGATGGTGGCGTTATTCAGCAGGATTGTCCCAAATTCGGGATGACATCTGTCTGCGGAAGGAGGAGAGACATGGAAGATGCGGTGGCGATTCACCCCTCCTTCTGCGGCGAGAGCAACAATATCCCCAACGGCTGCCATTTCTTCGGAGTCTACGACGGCCATGGCTGCTCACATGTGGCCACGAGGTGCAAGGACAGGATGCACCAGATTGTGAGGGATGAGCTCCACAACAGCGGCGCGTCATCGTGGGAGCGAACGATGCTGGAGAGCTTCTCGAAGATGGATAAGGACGTCGGCGACTGCTGCACCGGCGGAGCCGACGTCCCCATCTCCACTTGCCGCTGCGAACTCCAGACGCCGCAGTGCGATGCGGTCGGATCCACCGCCGTCGTCGCCGTCGTCACTCCCGATAAGATCGTCGTCTCCAATTGCGGCGATTCCCGCGCCGTGCTGTGCCGAAACGGCGTCGCAATCCCCCTTTCCGTGGACCACAAGCCCGACCGGCCCGATGAGCTGAACCGGATTCAAGAAGCCGGCGGTCGGGTTATTTTCTGGGACGGCCCTCGAGTCCTCGGAGTTTTGGCCATGTCTCGAGCAATAGGTAAACTAAACCAAATAATAATAGTTACTATTATTGTTATCTTCCTAATTATGAAATAATAAATAATTATTCTCCATTTTTCAGGTGACAATTATTTGAAGCCGTATGTGATATCGGAGCCGGAGGTGACGATAACGGAGAGGACGGCGGAGGATGAGTGTTTGATACTAGCAAGTGACGGACTTTGGGATGTGGTGTCGAACGAGACCGCGTGTGGGGTGGCGCGTATGTGCCTGCAGTCTCGGAAGCCGCCGTCTCCGCCAAGGTCGCCGGGAAATGACATAAGCGTGACGGCGGCGGGGGAGAGCTCCGACAAGGCTTGCTCCGACGCGTCAATTCTGCTGACGAAGCTGGCCTTGGCCCGCCACAGCACTGATAACGTCAGTGTCGTCGTCGTGGATTTGAGGAAGAGCCCATAAAACTGAAATATGGGTCTTAATATTTTTTTTCGATTTCTATTTTATCATGTAGGAGTTATAGTGGCATAATATTTAGTTATTATTATCATCATTATTATTATTGTTATTATTATTATACATGTTACATGAAAGGATTATATCATGAATATAATATATATATATATATATATATATATGTAGTATATGATCTTGATCAAGATCTAGATGTAGATGTAGTTTATAGTATTTCATTTCTTTCATCATGTAGAAGATCAAATTCTGCTTTTCTCGAAATGAATTGTCTAAATTTTCAGTTGGTTTACTAGTGGTTGTTTATTTTATTTATTATATTGGTTTAAATTTCTACTTTAATAATAGTGAGATGAACAGCAGTTTTGTTGGGTGGGTAGACAGGTGTTGCTATGTGTTCAGATAATTATAGAACAAGTTTGAACGTAATAGTAACATTCTGTAAGATTTAATATGATGATCGATGTAAGATTTAATTTGGGTTTAGTTGGAGTTAAAAAAAAAAAAAAAAAAAAAGTGGAATAAGGTGGTAGTTATTTTTTATTATAAAGGAAACATAAAAGTGGCAAATTCTTAGGTAGATAGATTTAATTTGCATATTTGTAGTGATAAATTTATTGAGGATTTGACAAAAGGATGTTGGACATTTTGGTTTTGAATAAATGCGTTTCAATTTATTTTTAACTAAACTAGGGCATCCTTCGTGTGTCATGCACGGGTTATATATGTTTCCATCTATATTGGATTTTTTATTGTATTTGTTGCCACATCTTCTTATTTATATATATATATATATATATATATATATATATATATATATATATATATTGATATATCATTTGATACATTTAAAAAGATGTTGTAAGCATATTGGGGGTTCGGGGGTGGTGTCCTCCTCAAATTTAAATAATTATAATATATTATAATAATTATGGAATTATTTATATAAAAAACATAAAAGAATAATGTTATGAAGTAATAAGTTGTTTATTTTTAATATTAGAGTGTAATTTAGTTACCATTGTCATTGATTTATAATTTTACTTTTTATTGAGTAAATATATATTATTTCTCTATGCTATCTTTACATTTTGCACTAAGTTGATTTTTGATTACTTTATATATCAAATTTAAAATAATAGAATGTTTATTTTAATTTTTTAAATAATTGAAATGAGTAAATTATATTTGTAATCATCTATTTTTGTATGTCTTTAAGTATCCAATATTTGAATATTTAGTACAAATTTGTAAAAAATTGCGTAATTGTTTCAAAAGTTAAAAACTAATACATTGGTCAATATTTTAAAGTTTGTGAAAATAATATAAAAAAATCCAAAATTTGCATATGTTCACCATAAAATAAAAATGTATGTGAATAAATTTATAATTTATACATATTATTTAATTTTATACAAAATTTCTAGCTTCGTGACTATATATAATATATGAATATTAATTTGGAATAAGACATGTAACATGAATCGTAATATAAGATCTCAAGTGGGTTCAATTATAAAAATTGAGTCGTTAATTTAAAATGTTTCAGTAATGATAATTGAGTCATTTTAAGTATTTGTATACACGGTTTTGAATATGATTTAGCTTGTGAAAAATGGAGTCTCATAGAATAGTTGGACGACAAATGAGATTGTTGAAAATCATATTATAGATTAGTAATTTAAGTTAGATTCAACTTCAAACAATCATTCTCAAACGCATCTCATATTTTACATTATAGCAACTTAAGAGAGTCAGAATTCTTCTCAAATAAGTAGGATGTTAGTATTGAATTGGGATATCAAAAAGAAAAACAATAATTAAAAAAACTAATTAATTAATATCATGGTAGGTGAAAATTTATAGAATAATGTCTTGAAATTTTACAAAATTTATTTCGCAACAATCATCCATTTTTTCCAAAGAAAAAACCTTTAATTTGTCCCTGATGACCATTTATTTATTAAATATAAAGGCTTTAAATAAGTCCAAATTCCAAAATACTTCTCAAGATTTTAATTATAAACAATGATGCCTTGATATATAATTATATATATATATATATATAATTCATAATAGACTTCTAAATTTATAATAAGTTTGATCATTTATTTATAATACAGTTGAGATTTATTCTAATTGACTCTTGATGATGCCAAAACAATAGATTTATTATAACTTGATTAAGAGGTTTAGAAAACATTAACACAATTATAGAGATAGATATGTTTTCTCTACATTCTTATTTTGTAATTAACTATTAAGTAACATTCTTTTGATAATTTTGAAAATATAAATTTTTATTAAGTCTCGTATTGTGTTATATGACAAAAAATAATTACATTACAAAAAAAAATAAAATGAAAAGTTGTTAATATTTCAAAATTAACAAATGACATTAATAAAAAAATATAAGTAATGAAAAAAATTTGGGATGTATGGTTTCATTAATAAACACTTGTCTAACCAATTTTTTTTTTTTTTAATAATCCCAATGGATTGGACTTGACTAGGTTAAAGAGATGAAGAAAAGTGCCTAAAATGCCACAAAACATATAACTAAAATTCTTTTCTATCATGTATTATAAATTTGTGATCTTTTTTATCACTAAATTTAAGTATGAGTATTTTTTTTCCACTTTTTTTGACTGAGTCTTCGTTTGAATAGTGCATGATGAGACTGGACAGATTTGTGATTTGTACTTTATACAGTGTGATGAGATTAAATGAAAATTTACTCACATGATATAATGATAATTGAGTTAAACGAAAATTTTAAAAAACAGCGATAAACGGACATTTTATTAAAATAAGGTTAAACAAAGATTTTGATCAAACTAGGGCCAAATGAAAAATTTGTTAAAAAATAGGATCAAACGAAGATTTTGTTAAAAATAGGGTCAAACAAAGATTTTAACCAAAATAAGGCCAAACGAAGATTTTGTTAAAAATAGGGTTAATGAAGATTTTTGGAAATTTTTTGTTTAAGTTATACGATGGCTTTTTAAAAATCTTCGTTTAACTTTAATTTTGACAAATCTTCGTCTAACCCTATTATTAACAAAATTTTCGTTTTACCTTAATTTTTGACAAATCTTCGTTTACAATGGCTTCCAAACGAATATTTTGGATAATAAATGACATAGTAGATGGTTGAGGAAAGATGAGAAAATAGAAATATTAATTTTGGACAGTAAATGATTTGATATGAGTGGTTAGACCCATCAAATCTCTACATCAAAGTGAGCCCGCATCTAAAAAAGTTTGTACTTTTCTAAATAAGTGGTATTTTAAGGTATTTTCTTATATTAAATGATAGAAAATGATATCCCTTATATATTTTGTGACATTTTGGGTTGATATCTCTAAAAATATTCCTAATTCATTTATTTTAAGCCAAAATTTAATAAGTTTAACATTCCACCACATGGTACCATTAATATTTAGATTGTGTCATCATATCCGGTAATAGAATCTGAGTTATTTAAATACATTAGCTCAAACCATGCAAAACTTGATAGAATTATATCGTTTAATTTTTATTAGTTTATTTTATCCAAATTTAGGTTAATCGTACTACTCTATCTCTTTTTTAATGAATTTGGGGTAGCGGAAGGAAGAAGATAATAAAGATTAGAAAACTTGTGTGATCCAAATTCAAATTCTAATTGTCACATAATTTGTATCTTTATAAAAATGGGATATTACTTAAATTATAAGGCTCATGTTATGTACTACTCTATCTCTTATCAATAATATAATTGACCAAAATAATTAAAAAAAAATCTCATAAAGTGGGTTGAGAATGATTGTTACGGTGAAAACTTTAAATATGCATATATATATATATATATATAGGTGAGATTTAAATTTCAGAATTACCATGATTTATACATGTGGATTTTTTTTTAAAATTAAATATGGCAGTTGACGTATCCGAGCAACTGAACACATTAGTAATTTTTTTTTTCTAAAGCTGATCAACGTTAAAATGACTATTACATATATAAAATTATATTATTTTAATCAATAATAAAAGATTTGATTAAAATAACAATTCAATTTAAAGTTGTAATTTTTCTAACAATTAACCTTATATTTTAACGTAAACGTGCGATTACATTTTCTTTTTTTTTTCTAAATTGATTTTCATTTTTATGCTTCAATGAGTTCTAAGTAGGTTCTCAAGCCACGTCTAAATCGTGAGATTATAGGCTCAACTTTTATAAAGTAAGATCAGATTTTCAATGAAAGATCTGACCTCCCCAACCCCATCGAGAAAATAAATTTAGGAAAATCATCAACATATCAATTTTTTACTTCGAATATAAATTTATGTATATACTTTTATATTATAGAGACATACAAAACCGAACATGCTTATGTAATTTAATTTTATGAGAAAATTAATATTAGTAATTATGAACACATTTATTGGGTATTCTTTATATAATAGTTATGACAAAAATGCTTTGCATGTTATATATGAAAAACATTTTAGTTGTTGGTGAACAAATAGTAGAAGCCTGCACTATTATAACATTTATGAAGATTAAAGTTATTTTCTTGTAACCCAAAAATACATGAAGAAAAACTTGTATACTACAATACAATATTTTTTCTATAAAAGAAATAACACAATAATAATTTGTAAAAAAACCTCTTTTATAAGTTAAGATCAATCGACCCACTTTTCATATATCATATAGATTAATTATTTTATTATTATTATTATTATTAAAGAAATAGTGGGTTAGTAGTGATGCCACGTGTAAACCAAACAATGCGACCATTTTGTCTCTTAATTTAAGCTAAGTTTCCCATGTTTAACCAACTTTTAATCATGTTTAGGACTAAATCAAAGTTGGGTTGTCGGAATAACTAATAAATAATATTTGAATACTTTAAGTAAAGACAATGGCCCAACCAATAGTTAGGCAGCGACCAAACTTCTTATTTCTCGTAATTAAGTACAGCTAGCAACATCACAGCTTGTCACGAAATAGTTTGGTTCCAGATCACTTAATTTTAAAATAAAAAATAAAAAAATTGACTTATATAGGAAAATGTAGAATTTATTGCCTCCAAAGTTATTGGGTCCAACGATCTATGTATGAAGAGGTGTTATTAATTTTACATTGCTGTTACGTTGTAGGAGTAATATGTATTTATTTTCATTTAAGCCAACTTGTATATATATAGACCCACATAATACTGTGTTTGGATATTCTCTAATGTTTTTAACTTGTTTTAGCAGTATTCTGGCTTTTATTTTCTTAGCGTACTGTCAATATAAATATAATATTATAATATCATTATAATGCATATTATTAATTATATATGTTAATAAAAAAAATATGATATTGAAATACCATTGAAAATAAACTATGTGGTGTGCTAAATACTACTGATTTATGTTTGCCTTGGTGTAACATTTTGCTGAAATAGTCCTTATATTTTGGATATATAAACTTTTTAACATATATATTTTGTAAGTTAATTAGATGAATGCATGTCTTTGAAAACTTTTATTCTAGGTTGTGTTTGGATAGAGAGGTTATAAAATACATTTATTGATTGTATTTGGATTCATATAGATTTAAAATTCATTATTTTTATTTTTATTAATTAACTTTTAATTAATATTTATGGGTAATGAATCCACCCTCATTTGAGAGGATCTGAAATACTTCAAATCGTGTAGTTCAAAAACTTAAGTATTTAAAAATACAAGATTTGAAATGATTGTATTTTAAAACCATTCAAATAAGAGCACATTCAAAATTCACCAAAATTATTAAAAAAAAATTCAAAATAAGAATTATGAAATTCAAATTCATATCAATCCAAAGATGACCAATAAATTTGCTAATATGAATTATGATGAATTACATCTATGATCATTTGTGAAGTTTCGTCAAATTGTTGTAAAAAAATTATCGATGTTTGTGGAAATTACATTCAGATTCTTAATGACCAAATCTTCAATATATACCCAACTTAAAACCTAAAATATGAAAAATATGGTATCATGTCAATAAGAAATAAGTGAAATCGAACTAAATCACTCATATGATGGAGTTGAAGTATTATGTGAGTTTTCTCAATGTATAATAATTGTTGATGTTTATTATTTAATAAATATAAAATAAATGTCTACTTTGGTCTTAATTCACAAAAAATAGTCATTTGTATTCCTTTGAGACTTTGTTGCAGACTTAAAAATGTGGAAAATAAGTATGGAGAAGTGCAGAAATTAGGAGACAAAATCACGCCATTAAAAGTGCAGAAGCGGTTGGGGTTGACATTATCAACCTTGAAGTATTGCAAATTGTATCCTCGTATCAAAATTTGTGTCTCATTTTGTGAACTGGATTCTCTATTCTAAGTTAATGTTTCATCTTGGATTTCATTACTTTTAATTCATGCCATGTATAAATTGGTGATATCATCTTTTACACTTGGCTTTTGAAATACCAATGAAACACGTGAAATAGAAGATCTTGTTTGCTCATTTTGTATGCCACATCAAAACTAATTTTTTTTTCTTTTACATTATAACCGCTTTATTTTGAAAATTAATACAATTAATTTTGGGAATATTTGATACAGGGAATCTCATTTGGAAGTATTGATTTTTAGGGAAGTATAACTCACACCTCACAACATGGATTAGAACGTGTCATACATGGTTGTAAAGAGCGCGGAGCAAGCTTTCTAGATGTCTATAAATACCCCACTCCACTTCATTTGGCGAGAGAGATTTAAGAGCAAAAACATTGGTTGTCGACCAGGTCTCTGTGTTGTTAAGAGTGTTGCCAACATTCCTATACCTCGTAACATTTCTATTCTCGTTTTGTAATATCAATCTTTTCTCAAAGTTGATAATTTTAGTGTGGAGAATTGTTTTAGGATTATTGATTTAGTATCCCTTTTTTCTCAACTTGTCATTGTTCGTCCCATGGACGAAATAAGTTCATAATTTGTGTCTAGTCATAGTTTTATGGGAAATTTTTGTAATTCACTCATCTCATAGTGAATCCTTTTGCTCTGAAGGTTTTGAAATCATACACCTTTAACTCTAACACAGTGTTATTACATCTTTGGGATTTCTTAAGTTTCAATTTTCAAATACATAAAGTCAATCAAAATACTAATATTTCTTGTACTTTTATAACTTCTCTTTGTAACACCCCCAATTAAGGTCATAAATTTCTATCAATTTTTTGTAGAGATCTAGGGTGCATGTAAGCATGAGTTCTAGGTATGTGTATAAATATTATTTGGACAACTTGATAAGGTCTTATTCACCAACATGATCATTGAGATTCAACTTGGAATATAGTGTGCTCCCAATATTGGTATGAGGGGTAGCCATCAAGATCTTAGGACAAAATCATGTTTCGCAACTCCTATTAATTAATCGATTCTCTTATCTAAGTTGCATGTTCTTGATACATGATGATTCATCTCATATAAATTAATTATATTCATATATAAAAGATTTTATATGAAACTTGATTTTGTGCATGAAAGTAAGGAAACGTTTTATTGACATGAAAACGGTCTTATTACTGTTTTTATAATTTAAAATATTATAAAATTTCCACACAACATATAATTCTCACCCTCTCTCTTATAGGTCATGCCACATCTTTACTCTTTACTTTTGAATTCCATCAATAACTGGAAATTTGTTCACGTGCAACAAGTGAAACAAACAATTCTTACATGGATTATGATTCAAAAGTTTAAATCCAAGTTTGGATTGTATAAAATTTTAACTATCCAAAATTTATAATTTATATACAAATCTTAAATCATATAAATTGAACACAAGTAAATGACATCAGAATTAAATAAGAAGCTACTAATTTGTTACTTGTAGTGTCATCCAATAATAAAATGTGAAACTCACATAATCTAAAGAATTATGTGTAATTTCATAATTCATATAATTATATGATAAAATGAAAATAATAAATATTTCATGAAAGAGAGACTTGGGGAAGTATTATTATTATTTTTTTATTCTATTTTTGATCAAATGACAAACAAACAGTCATGATTAACCACTCAAGAACTATTTTATTCAAAGAAATAGTGCATGATTAAACAAAATTTCCACAAATTCTTCACGAGACTCTTATCTAAAATCTAAGTTGGAGATTAAACATTTTGCTCCTACTTATTAGTAAAGAAATTAGTTAAGCTAATGATGTATTTAGTAATTAAGAAATAATAAAAATTAAAAAAAAGTCAGAGTTGACACGAGGGTAGATATTAGGGGGGCCACGTGGATATGGGAATCTTGCAATGATCCTTAGGATAGCGACAAGTCTATTGCATAATAATGAGAAAACGGAAAAGGGGAGCAGCTGCACCAACATAGCTCATTAACTGCTGCGCCCTCATCTTCTTCCTGTGGTCCTCCCACTCACACTTGCCTGGACCCACCTATTCCATAATTCCACATATATGGTCATGCCACGTATACTTATCTCCACATTTTCTTCCTAATATTATCACTAACAATTTTATTATTTTTATCCCATCGTAAATATATTAATATCTATTTATATTAATGTATTAAATATTCAACATATATGTAAATTTTATTTTTCATATAATTATGAGTTAAAATTAAAGATAATATCTCTAAATATCCTATTTTTTTTATTTTTATAACCCCAAATACCCCATCAACTATAATATTATCCCAATATACCCTAAAAGTGGTCAAAGACCAATTTACTCCTAAAAAATCACTATTCAAAATGCTATTTCCACTCTTAATTTATGAATGTCAAACCATCTTGTTAAACTTTGTTTTCACAACCCGGATATAATTATTTAGGTATTTTGGTTGGAAACCTTTCTCGTGCCCCAAAAAACACTCGTATTTATACTTGTGATCTGGTCTGAAAGGTATAACAATGCCAGATACTGAACGAACGATTATTCGGATGAAAAATTTAATGGA
Source organism: Scutellaria barbata (assembly GCA_028654395.1). Lineage (NCBI taxonomy): Eukaryota > Viridiplantae > Streptophyta > Magnoliopsida > Lamiales > Lamiaceae > Scutellaria > Scutellaria barbata. Next base: position 5,713,396 of record CM053649.1, on the reverse strand, counting down.
TTTTTCCAAGATTTATATTTATTGAGATCCGATGCATAGAATGGTATCAGAGCCTGTAAAAAGCCCCGAGCCTCTCGCGTGTGATCTGACACGAAGCATGACTCTCCGTAGGGGATAACCCATGGCTCTGAAAAGAGTTTTTGGGTTGGCAAACTGATAGGTACCATTTCTTTGTGTCGCCCTGTAATTGATCAAGGCGATCCCTCAACCCATTGGCAGAACCTTCGGGCTCTGAGTTGGGATACTGAAATAGAATGGTATCAGAGTCAGTTTTATTGAAGAAATAAATTAAATTATGTTATACAATATTATTTTCTTGTGCCTAACGGAGGAGAAAATCAAGAAAATGTATCCGAAAATATTTCGAGATAACACAAGTGCAGGATATCAATAATGACATCCAGCTCAGATTGGAACATAATTGTTCCAGACACATCTAAGGTCACTCAAGACCTTAGGGAGATCCAGAAGACCATCATTTTTATGGTGAACAGATGGAGAAGATAATCCGATCTCTATCCGAGATCTGAAAAGAAGTTTCAGATCTAAAACAAGAAATTATAGATCTGAAGAAAAGACCATCCAAAGGAACTGGAAGATCAATGAACGAACGTATGAAAAATTCGTTCGGAGAAATTCCAATCATTTCCAAAGGAAAGGCTACGGAAGTTTCGAAGCCTAAAAGCAACGACGAACTCCTACTTGATATCATAAGATAAGTCGGATGGAAGTCTCAAGAGTAGACCTTGCAGAATTAACTGAATCCATTTCCAATCTCGAAATTGTGGATCTGGTAAACCCCAGGATGAACGAGCCGATTCCGCCGATTCCGAAGAAGGAAGAGGAAAACACAAGTACGCCAGTACCTGAAGCACCAGTACCTGAAGTACCGGTTCCTCCCGAACCCAAGTGGTGGCAAGACGGGGTTGAGTATGAAGAATACATAGCTCGACAAGCCAAAACCCGACCGGAAAGGTTTAAAGGAGTATCCAAAAGCCCTTGGACAAAAACGATGTTTGAACCAACCCATCCGTTTGGAGTAATGCTCACAACAGACATCATCGATTCCCAAAATATGGAAGTTTTGATCGATGAGTGGATGTCATCCATAAAAGTTGCTTCATCAACACTAGATGTTGATAATGATCATTTTTGCCAGATACTGGTAAATAGTTTGCAAGGTTCGGCCAAAAAGGCATGGGACATGACCGAAGCTTCTCTCAAAAAAGAGATCTTATCCAACGATAATGTTATAACAATTGTCGAAAGGATGGGTCATTTACTCAAAATATGTTTCCTCGGGGACGGATATTTTGAGGAAAGAAAAGACGAGAAGAAACGAGAGTATACGCAAGCTCTGTTTGCTCTCGAACTAAGAAATATATGTTATGCGGATGAATATATATATTGGTTCCGCAAATATTATTTCCAAGCAGATGTACCATGGAATGTGGCAACAGATTTATTCTTTGAAAAAATCTGCAGTCCATGGAGGGAGATGCTAATGCAAACCTACAAGGTACCTACAGGCCGAGTCGATTCAGTGGCCGGGAGGATGTCCTTTTTTAAGGACAGTATACGAGAATGGTGTCAACAGGCGACACTACAAAGGAACAAGAAGAAACTAAGAGGAATGGTGAAGAAGACCCCTCTTTGTTGCGACAACAATGATTTTCCGAGTATCATCGGAGAACCACAACGCGAAAGACACGGAAAGAGAAAGAAACACTTCAAGGGAAGGTTTCAATCTAAGTCCGGAGGATCATACAAAAGATCTTCCAAACAAGGAAGATCATGGTGGTCCAAATCAAAGGCTAGATCTTACAAATCTGGTCAAAAGTCTGGTCCTTCCAGGTTTTCTTCACAGGGATCTAGATCCACAGGGAAGCCAGCAGGAGGAACAACCCGAAAAAGAACTTTCAAACGAGCTCACACTCGTGCAAATGAAAGTTTCAAGGATTGCAACTGTTGGACGTGCGACACGAGAGGCCATATTTTGCCCGATTGCCCACAAAAGCAAAAAGATGTGCGCCAGTTTGAATACACAGACGACATCCGAGATGCTGTCTTCTATGGTAATTTGGTGCCAGTATACAAGTTCGAGGATATCTCTTCAGATGAAAGCATCTATGAAGAAGAGTTTGAATCAGATTCAGAAGGATCCGATGGATCATCTACAAAATCAGACGAGTAGCTCCGGCGAACCAGAAGATAGACTCCAGACGACGGATAGTCTATCAGGATTCTTCTCAAAAATGACCATCTCTAAAAAGACGATGGAAAAGATCATGAGACAGGATTCAACATTAGGTCCATATGATGGATTTAAGAAAGGAAGTCTTAATCGATTTTGTGACAAGATCGGGATAAGACAGCGCAAGCACCATATCATTTACCGGGTGAACTCAGGTGAGTTTTCTCTTCCAATAGATCTAACCGGTAATAAAGTTGAGATGCAACTTATTCCAAAAGAAGAAATTCTTGAGGAACTGAGTCATCTTAAAGAAGAAGTAGCGGTCACGATGAAATGGATCCATATTGGAACCATTGAAGTAGTGATTAAAGCTACCTTCAAAGAAGGAATTGATTCTGAATTACATTTATCTGTAATGGATAAAAGAATCAATGACTTAAGAGAAAGTTGTCTTGGTACAATGGTAGGTAATTTGTATGCTGGCAAACTTATGTTTGACATTCATCCTAGGATTGCATACAACCTAGCTGACCAAGATTTTAGTAGAGTCTTAACCCTTCATCAGGATTTTAAAAGACCTGGTCTTATGAAAGAAGGAAATAGTCCATATTCTATCACGTATAGAATTGCATATGCGCTTTCCAACACACATCATTCAGATATGTTTCTTAGGAAAGAGTATATAGAAATTCCTATAATTTTTAAGGAATTTGCAAAGGTTAGAACACCAGACCCAATCCAGATACCAAGGTTAGGGGGTGTTAATTTGCTAATTAAGGATCAACCTATCTTACACAATAGATCATTAAGGTTTGATTCAGAAATTAGTAACAGGCTGTCCTTTTCCGAAGGTAGGATTCTAAGCCTAAAAGGAAAAGAACCATGTGAGGATTTATATCCACAAAAAATTAGGGTAAGAAATGTAAAAATCAAATGCCCTAATAATGAATGGAAAGAAATCCATATTGTTTTTGATATATCTAAAACTGATAATTTGTTTCCTTGTGAGGAGATATATCATTTACAACAACCAAGTATTAATAGATACGAAGGCATGTTAGAAATAGCAGGCTATCATGTATCTGTTACAGGAAGTGCAGACATAACTAAAGGAGTTATGACCCTAGGGTTAAGTTTTCTTGAGGAACATAAGCCCTGGAGAAGAGATGAAAAATGGATGGAGTTCGACCTTGATGGACATACAATCAGGGTAGAATAGAACCATTATGCCAGGAATCAAGCTAGACCAAGAGATCATTGATCTCACGATACAAAGAGACCAGGCGATAACTTTGTTAAGATCTTTGCGAGAGCAAAATCTACCAGAACAAAGAAGTATCCAAGATGTCATAAGGATACAAGAGGCTGCGTTAAGAATTAGTCAAATAAACACACGGATAGACATGTTAGAACGCTGGAGAAGAAGGATTTATCCAAACAATCCAGACAGGTTCTAAATTATGCTAGGAAGGTGTATTGATGAAGAGATCCAGGATCTCAGAAAAGAGAAAGATGAGTTGACAGAACGCATTAGAGAAATGCGGGATAATGGACAGACTCATCAAGTAAGGTTTCAAGAGTTGATCCGTGAGCATAATGTTAGAAGCTCAAGGATAAACTTGTTAGAATCTTGGAAAAGAGGAATCTATCCAAACGATTCTGAATGACAAGTATTTTCTCTATATATATATCTGTAGGGATATTATATGACCAATATAAGACGGAATATTTTGCAGCTTATATTGACTCAGGTTCAGGCATTTGCACAGCAAAGCCAGGAGTTTTTCCCAACGAAGCAGTGGAAAAATTACCTCTTATTGCAGGAAGAGACTTCTCACAGAAGATCCTTATACTCAATAAAGGTATTCGAGAAAAACGAATAATGATCGGAGGCGCATTCGATACCCCTTGGTATAAAGTAAGAATGCCACCAATCTATATTCATGATACAGGTGCCGATATTTTGCTTGGTAACAATTTTATCCAAACTTTTGCAAAATATGAGCAGGATAATCATAAGAATCTGTTAACCTTTACTACTAACTGTGGTAGTATGATACAGGTTTTGCGGCGAGAAAAGGCTTTTAATAGGATCATGCCTATTAATTTTCACAGCAAACGTGGTGATAATGAAGCCAAGTTAACTCATCCAAAAATGCAGGATAAGAGGAAATTTGGTGAAGCTCTTTTGTCATACAGACAAGAGGGAATGGAGGAGGCACATGAAGAAGCTATTCAGTTTCTGAAAAATGCCTTACAAGAAGGACCACCCCAGATTGACATTGATGAGGAAAGTCTACTTTCCCTCGAAAATGTTAAAAGGCTAATTCAAAGGAACTACAATGAAAATCCTTTAGCCTGGTGGGACAAAAACCAAATCGAAGCAACGTTGAAGGTAAAAGAACAACACAGATACGAGTTGGTTCGATACAAGCCGATCCAGATGAATCTTGAAGATCGAAAGGATATGCAAAAGATTATCAAAGAGCATATCGATCTCAAGCTGATCGAAGCAGGTATTTCTCCTTATAGTAGCCCAGGGTTTTTGGTAAGAAACCATGGCGAAATAAAGAGAGGAAAAACAAGGTTAGTAATTAACTATCAAGGTATTAATAAGATTACCGAATTTGATGGTTATTCCATTCCAAGTAGAGAACACTTAATTGATTGTATTAAAGGGTCAAAAGTGTTTTCAAAGTTTGATTGCAAGTCTGGATTTTACCAGATTAAGTTAGAAAAAGAGTCTAAGAAATTAACTGCTTTTTCTACACCACAAGGTCAGTATATCTGGAACGTAATGCCCATGGGTCTTGCGAATGCACCACAGATATACCAACGAAAGATGGATAATCTTTTTAAAGATTATTTTGAGTTTATGTTTGTTTACATAGACGATATCTTAATTGCCTCGAAAAATATGAAAGATCATTTAAAGCATCTTGAAATATTTTCAGAAGCATGTCATAAAGAAGGATTAGTGCTCTCTGAAAAGAAGGCAATAATCGCGGTTAATAGAATCGAGTTTCTCGGTGTTATTATTGACCATGCAGGAATGGAACTACAAGAACATATTGTGGAGAAAATCTGTAATTTTCCAGATGTTCTCAGAGACAAGAAGCACCTTCAAAGCTTCTTAGGAGTGATTAATTTTGCGGGTTCATTCATTAAGGACTTGGCAAAATATCGAAAGGATTTCCGTCCTTTATTACAAAAGAATGAGAAGACCAAATGGAAATGGGAAAATATTCATTTCCAAAGAGTTCGTGAGTTAAAACAGGTTTGTCGTAACTTGCCAAACTCGCGATTCCTCAAGATGAGGATCAGTTAGTCGTCTACACAGACGCTAATGATTTCAGATGGGCAGCAGTGCCCATGCGAAAGACATCTATGGGTGAAGAACCATGTAGATACACTGGAGGGTTGTTTACAGAACAACAAGCCAGAGTTTGGCATATTAACGAGAAAGAATTCTTTGCTGTTTGGAAGGCTTTTAAAAAATGGCCTTTATTTTTATTAGCTAAAGAATTTATATTAAAAGTTGATAATACTAACGTTAAAGCTTTTTTGAAAAACAAACTTGAATCCAAGATCGAAAAAGCACGTATTATCAGGTGGCAAACAGAATGCCAATATTATCTTTTTGATATTGTCATTGTGAAATCTAATGAGAATGTTCTTGCAGATTTCTTAACAAGAGATGGATATCATTGAAGCAGATTCCATCACAATACGAGCAAGGCACCTTAGGGAAAACCTTGAGATGCATTACAAGGCCTTTGAAGAACTAAGGGTAAGAGCCGAAGCGGCATCTTATGTCCAGAAAGCTGATTTGGACAAAGTCCAAATAACTCTACGTGCAGCCATAACTTCAAATAATGATTTATGGAATGCATTAGTAGACCCTGTAAACAAGGTCTGTTCACCATCGGTGATGCAGAAAGAAATATACGAGAGAAGTTCATCATCGATGAACAAACAGGGTACTTTTATACCCGAAGCAGGAGATCCTGCTGATAAAAGTTTTTCATCGGATATCGGTGAAAAGGCTGATAAGGCCGAACTAAGTGTTTTATCGGATTCCGATAAAATTATTAATTCGGAAGGTCAGGAAGCAATTCCAGACAACCCGAGTCAACCCAGCACCTCTGGGGTAAAAGAGGGAGAGGTTAACCTAAGGCCTCAGACTGGCCCTAGACAGGTTAACACTAATCAAGTTATTTCTCCTCTGCAGGTTTACCAAAAAACATGGGAGAAATTGGTGACAAGAAATGGGATCAATCCAAACAGAATTACTGCTGATTGGTCTGGCAAGTATCCAAGACTTTGGATGCTCCCAGGGGTAAACCCTCATGATGTGCGGGAATGGTTCGATTTTGGAGCAATTGCTTCAGTCTTTACTACCGCACCCAGCTTTCCGGAGATTTCCAAATTACCGGACTGGATATCCACTGCTGGGCACGATTCATGGCAGAACAACCCATACTTGGGACGAGGAGATATACTGGAGCTAAAAATTATCTCTGCTGCTCCAGAAATTACAGGAAAATGGTCTCATCCAGTTTTTCAATTCATAAAACTACAGAGACCTGAGATGGGGGCGATAAACCGAGCCAAAACACCCCCAGAAAACAGCCATTTGGTAGTCGCCTTGACTGAAAATGATATATCTACGAGGCGAGCTTGGGGTCTTTGGGCCTGTCTCACCGAGATGGACAAAGTAAAGTATCCATTCAAAATATTTCATAATTCTGTGAATGGATCATTCCTGTTAAATTCCATGACAGGAACAACTACCGGATTTGCTGAAAACCTCTTTGAAAATAAGAGAAAATTAATTTGGGAAAACAAGGTTCCAGCCACGGAACAAACAAGGAAGAAGATATGTAATATGATACATATCGGAAGATGGAAAGAGCGGATATGCTCTTACTGTCAAACACAAGAGAAACCGCTGTTTGGACAGGGTTTCAAAATAAAAAAGGACAAACCCGATTACCCAAAGAAAAAGGGAAAAGGGAAGGGTTTTTAGAAAATAAAAACCAAAAATGTAATAAAAGGAAACGTGTCTAATTAGACTCGATTGCAAACAAGCTGTACATGTATTCTACTAATGTAATAGTTTAGGAATACATTGTAAAAAGCATAGGATGCCAACTTCAGACAAGAGATAGTGGCCTGTCCCGCCACCATTGAAGAAACTGCATCCTGAACCAAAAGACAAAGGTGGAGGACCCCTCCACTAAAGAAAAACTCGTTGCCGACACAAGAAGACAACGAAGGTAGTAGATGCACTTACCAAGTGGTGGGTGAGAAATAAAGAAGGCTGGCCCATTACCCACTCATCTAGTGGAGTGCAAGCCGGCAAAGGCAATAATGCAACCTCAACATGAGTACATTAAGGCCTATAAAAGGAGGCATTCAGCCTCAAATGAAGATTATCGAAAATACACAACACTTCTCTCTACATAAGCTTTTCGAAATCTTCTCTCTAGTTTTGTAATAGTTTAGCTTTCAAGCTTTCCTGTTTATGGGGGTTTCCCCTTCACGAGTCTTAGCCATGATAGGCTAATTCAAGTTTCTCTTCCAATGGCGGAGAAAATTTATATTGTAAAATAGTTTAGTTTATTTTCTTCAATAAACAAGGCTTTTGCTTTCCGACATTCTGTCCAAAAATTTTATAATTCTGAGTGAAAAATTATCCAGTAGTGCGTCTCCCCGTGACCTCCTTAAAGGCAGGTGGCCGTTGAAAAGGAGTGTGATCAGGGTTCCCAAGAAAATCGGTTTCAGAACCATAGACTGCGGGCGAGTGGTTGGATCTTTGATCCATAAAACCTGAATCGAGGTCCAAGGGAACTTAAGAGACAAAGACGAGGTATGATTTAAACTCAATTTTATTTTATTTACGGAAGCATGTTGGGCCTGATATTGATCAGAGGGCTAATCCGGATCTAATAAATATAAGGATTGAAAAAAGGAAAAATTGGCTAATGGCAAGCATGGTTTTTTGGAAGTTTTGGAATGTTAGTAAGGGTAAAATGGTATTTTATCATAAAAAAGGGGTAGATAGGGATATTTTGTTATGAAAGTGGGTATATGGGGACTTTTGTTATATGGTAAGGTAGTTGGAAAAAAAATATAAGGAAAAGGGTTATGTTTGGATTTGATCTCGTTAAAATTATTATAAGTTATTAATAAATATATTAAAAATTATCCATAATAAACATTTTAATATTTTAACCAAATTTTATATATAATTTATTTTTATTACCTCAATCAGCTTTTTAATCAGGACAATTAAACACATCAATTCAATCTGTACCTTTCATAAATGTAAGAATATCACTTAGAGTGATAACATTCATAGTAGAAGTTAGGACAACCTCAATTCTAAATTCCAGCAGGTATTTATTTTCTTATTGTTTTCTTTCCATCATGTAGTCGTTGATTTAGCAATGAACTAAGATTACAAATATTCAATGGTCTACCATTGATTAATTCACGATCATTAGTCACGTTCAACATCTTTTTATCAAATATAATGTAACATATTTTCAATTAATACGTTTAATTTAGAATTTAAAAGTATTTTAAATATTTATTTTCAAATCATATATTTATAGATATATATTATATTTACTATGTTTACTATACTATATATGTTTTTTTTTTGTTGTCGTTTTAATTAGTATTAATTAGAAATGATAATTTGATAACATATTGTTATAATTTTATAAATTAAAAAAAAAAAAGAATGTTTAAACATTTCTATTGGACAATACAAACAATTCAACAGCAAACACATAAGATGGCTTGCCAATTAGATCGCATTTAATTTTAATCATTCGCTTATCGCTCTAATGGGGTGTCCAAAATCCATATATATATATATATATATATATATATATATATATCATTTCATTTTATTTATGTTTTCATTGAGAAATGATGATGATGTGCAATATATCTTTATATCTAGGCATTTCATAAACTTTAAAAACTTGTTCTGCCAAAATTTAGTGTAATGGATGCTCTTACTCGCCCTTGGTATTTTACAAGATGAAAAACAAATCTAGATTCTTTATTTTGCAAAAAATCCAGCACTAATTATCGGACAATTTTTATGCATTTAGACTATAGATCTGTACGGTTCTAAAATTGAGCAAATGACAAAAAAAAAAATTTAAAACAAGGCAAAAACTTAGTCCAACATACTTTGTTGGGTTTTTTACCCAATAAAAAATCAGTATCTTGATAAAATCGGTCATTTATTTTATACCCTTTTATTTATATGTATTAAATTAAGTAAGAATGAATAGTACATACTATAATCTCCATGTGGGATCCATTTATTTTATACACTCTCATAGCAGTTATGATCATCAAGGATATCTTTTAAAAGCTGATATGTGTTAAAAATATAGATTCCTATGTCACCAAAATATAAATCACATTAAACTCTATTTTGTGTTAAAAGAGAATCCACATTAAACCCCACTCACCTTTTTGACAGAAAGGTCAACGGTGTGGATCATTTTTATGGATTTTAATATTTTAGTGTTATCATTGCAACATAGTTCTAAAAATTGGAAATTCAGTAGCTGTCTCATTCTTATCAAATAGTTGAATCACATCGATATGTCAATTGAAAAATTAAAATGTGAAAGGTGAAATTGTTATTTTTATGAGTTATATCGTTGTTTATGGAGTGTTTGGTAATTATAATATTTTGATAAAATACATAATTGAATACAAAATTTTATTGTTATTTTGATTACAATTAAATATATTTAAATAAGAGTTGCATTTGTATGCAATTGGATCCATACAACTTGGGTCGGGTTGAATTCGACCCATATCCGTGCATTTTTTCTCCCTTAATTTTTATGTTGTTTTAGTCATATTTTTATATTATATTAAGTATACATTTAAATTATGTTAAATATATTTTTATATAATACTTTAACTTAAAAAATAAATTCTAATTTCGATTAAAAAAAATCCTAATTTCGGCGAAAAAGCCCTAATTTCAGCACAAACAACCCTAATTTGTATATATATAACTTTATGTGATATTACGCATACTTTTAAATAATATTAATCATACATTTATATAATAAATAAAAATATAACTAACATAATTAAAAGGTATGTCTAACATAACATAAGTGTATGTGTAATATAACATAAATGTATGTTGAACATAACATAAAAACTCCAAATGTATTCTTAATATAAAATAAAATCATAAAAGTATGCTTAACATAATATAAATGTATGTTTAACATAATATAAGGGTATTGCACTGGGAGTAAATTTGAGTGCAGTTACCCAAGTGCGTGGAGACGCATGTGAGCCGGATCGAATCAGTTGTACGAATCCTAGATTCATGCATCCGTTACACAAAAGTTTTTTGTGTTTAAATAATAGTAATCATATCCGGACTATCATATGTATTTCACAATATTGTAAAAATATTGATACTGATATTATCATAAAAACTATCGAGATATATATATATATATATATATATATATATTACACAATATAGTAAAATATAAATGATATATGTTTGATTTTAATACAAACTGAACAAAAATCATGAAATATCATAGATATTTGATATATTATAGCAAAATATTAATATTGATTGTCACCTATCAATATATATTATTTCACGAAATCTCATGAATATTCAATATCAATATTTCATAAAATTAAGTATCCAATATTTTCAATAATATCAATATTTCATCATTGATTAGATTTTATAGTGAAAAAAATAAAAATAAAATAAGGAATTTTTTTTTCTTTGGATGTGAGAATTTGTTAGCCACGTTAGCATCATTTGGCAGCCAGCCACTACGAGAAGAGAATGACACAATCAACTCACAATATAAATGCTAATTATGCTAAATTTGGAATGTTTAATTTGACAGTTTTTCAAACGTCCTAGTTCTAAATTGATAAAATTTATCCTTAAATCCAACTTTATAGTTGACCTATTGGGGACTTAGAATCAATAAAATCTTTAATTTATATTGAAATCCTAATTTAAAGATTGCGGGTTTTAGAATTAAAAAAAAAATCAAAAGTAATTGAAATTTCCACTTTATTGGTTAGAATAATGTATAATTGTTGTCGTACATATTGTACCTTTTGTCATAGAAAAAAACTTAAAAAGTTTTCTATAATTTTCTTTTGTATAATTAAAGTTGATGATATTTTATTCATTTCATTTAAATTATGCATATTGAATTATAACATCGGAATATATTATACATATCTCATAAAGGAAATATTTCATTAATGACACACGGTTCAGAAATATCTAATTTAATTGGTCTGATTTGTTGTTGGGCTTGGATGTGGGCTTTGATATAAGTGTGTGGGCTACCGCTGTTGTACAACTGTTTAGTTATCAGAAAAGCCCAAGGAAAAACCTTTATTGCTGAAATTCTCCTTTTTAGATCACCGTCCCTTTAAAGCTCACATTTAGGCTTGAATACTAAATTATCACACAATTATAACTTTTGCATTATTTAAATAATATATTACTTCGCCACAACTTTTAATCTTCACTACAATAGAAAACTTCTAAAAGTATTTAAATTAGCCTTGATAGTTGATAGTATTTGAGCTCAAGGTTTTAATAATTAGGGGATCGATGTTGTTGACATATTGTTTGATGATTTTTATTTTTTTTAAAAAAAAATATGTTCTAATCATGGTTTAAAATTTGTATTTAAAATTAAAATTTATATTTGAATTTGTTGAAGAAATGATGTGATGTATTTTTTAGAAATATTTTAAAGGTTTAATTGTAAAAAAAATCCAAAATTTTACCTAATTTTTCTATTTTAACAAATTGTTTTAAAATTTTCAATTTTGTTTATAATTAGACAAATTGATTTCAATTTTAATCAATTTATGATGTGAATCAAAATTAGATTATTATACGGTGATGTGGATGTCATGTAAACAATATCTAAATTATACATCTCTTAAAATTAACCAAGATTGATTAACCATGGTTAATTCACTTTAAACTAAATAAAAAAAAGATAAAAACAATGCAATATACAAAAAAATCATGTGTGCATCTAATTGTTCTCTAATCTTGTTTCTACTTAAGATACATTTCATTTAATTTTGTTTGTCATCTAACTTCAATATATGATTTTTTATTGTGTTGCGTTGTTTTCATCATTTTTGTCTTTTTTTTTTTACTTAGATCAAGTGAGTTAATTCATGATTAATTAGATTGAATTAATTTTAATTGATATATGATTTACCTAGCTTCTATACACATGTCATCCACATCACCACATAATCAAAAAATTTGACCAAAATCACAAATTAGCTAAAATTGAAATAAATTGGTCACATCAAGATCAAAATTGACGATTTTAAAACAATTAATTAAAATAGAAAAAAATTGTAAATTGTAAATTTTGATTTTTTTTTTTTTTTTGCAATTAAACCTGTTTTAAACTATAAATATTTTATGAGAGTGCTTTGGATATCTACTATATTTATATGAGTGACACTATTTGCCCCGGTCCGTCAACTCATGAACCCGCTCATTCTTTTTTTTTTTTCTCCCTTTTTCTAACGTCTTTCTTCTGTCTTCTTCTCTCTCTTCCTTTTTCCCATGAGCTATTCTCTTCGTTTTTCTTCTTTTTTTTTTTCTTTTTTTCTCTTTTTCTTTTCAATTTTTCATATGATTTCTTCTCAATTTCTACTTAATTTTTTCTTAATTTCTGCTTAATATCTAGGGTCTTATCCTTCAAATATCTAGGATTTCTTTTGTCTTACAATCAAAAGTACTCAATTAACAATGGAGAAGATTTAAATAATGAGTAAAGTAACAATTTTTGCTTAATATCTAGGGTCTTATCCTTCAAATATCTAGGATTTCTTTTGTCTTACAATCAAAAGTACTCAATTAACAATGGAGAAGATTTAAACAATGAGTAAAGTAAAATATTTCGCTGAAAACGATTTCAAAAAATTGTTCATGCAAAGTCCCTTGGACAGCTGAACAAAGAAATTTTGGTTATGTTTAATTTAAAAATTGAGATTCCACAATTGCAGCCCTCCTCTACATTCACTTTGAGCATTTAAGATTAGTGGTTTAAGTAGGGGAGCATGGCCAATGCAAATACATGAGTAGTAGTTATCATTTAATGGTAATTAAGTTTAAGGCGGAGCTTGAACTGTGAGTTATGCTCCAAATATGACTGTTTAATATATTAATAAGTATTACTAATTTGTACTATAGGTATTAGATATATGGTCTGTAGATATTACAAAAATATCTTCAAAATATTATGAAAATACTTTTGAAGTATTACTGATTTATTCTACAGGTATTAGATATATGGTCTACAGGCATACCAATTATTACATGTTTGAATGATAATGTAAATAATATCTTCAATTTATTATGAAAAATATTTTTAGGGTATTTTTAATTTGTTATATATGTATTAAATAAATGTTCTAAAGGTATTACAATACTTTTATTGTAGATGACACGTCTCATACAACTGATGTAAGTGGCTCTCTATTTGAATTAACATGACATACAGTTTAAGATATTATGGTGATTAAGTTTAATGAAAAACTGAACTTGAGTTCTGATTGTTTATGATTTACGGTATTATGCAAATACTTTAAAGATCCTCATTTAATATATTGAATTATGATGATTGAGTTTAAAGTAGAGCTTGAGCTTTGAGTTATGTTCCAAACATCAATATATGACTGTTAATGATATCAATAAAACTTTAATAAGGTATTAGTGATATGATCTAAAGGTACTGGATATATGTTCTACAACTATTACAAAATTACATGCTTGAATGATGTAAGTAAAATCTTCAAGATATTATGAAAATATTTTGGAGGTATTACTGATTTGTTCTATAGGTATTAGACATGTCGTATACAAAAATTACAAAATTATATGCTTGAAAGATATGTAAGTAATGCCTTCAAATTATTATGAAAACACTTTTGAGGTCTTACTGATTTGTACTTTATGTATAAGATATATATTCTAATGGTATTACAATACTTCTATTATAGATAACATACCTAAGACAACCAATGTAAGCGGCGTATTACAACAAAAATGAGGAAGCAAGAAAAAATGTTGAAGATTAAAGGATAACAACAGAGGATTATAAGTTTATTTTGAAAAGAACAAGATGACAAAAGAAGCTAGTTCAAATTCAATACTTGAAAAGAACAAGTTACTTATGTAATACTTGAAAGGAACATTTGTAATACTTTTAAGATACTTATGTAATACCCGAAAGGAATATGTGTAATAGCTATAAGGTACTTATGTAACACCTGAAACAAACATGTGTGATAGATGATGTAAGTATACCTGAAATGAACATGTAATACTTGTAAGGTACTTATGTAATAAACATGTGTAATACCTATTAGATACTAATCTAATACCCAAAACTATCATGTGTAGTACCTATAAAGTACATATATAATACCTTAATGGTATTCATCTGAACCCTTAAGATTGTTCATCTAATATCTTCCAGTATTAATCTGTATCAAAAATAAAATGATTTTGTCTAATTACTTATTTAGTTAATGTAATATTATTAAGAGATAGAACATATACTTTTAACAATTCCATTTAATAATTTTCATTAATAAATTAGTACCTGAAAAAGAAACAGCTTTACATATCAACTAATTAAGACCTATAACAGTACCAAACATATGAAACATAATCTAATATAAGGAAATGAACTGAAATACATAAAAAAATATAAAATACCTTCGACAAATCTGGAGAAGTATATGGAACACCATCAAAATTCTTAATGTGATGCATCATGTACACACCACAGTCTAAATCCTCATTTGATGTTTGTCATTTAAATTCAATGTTCTCAAATGCATACTTTGCCATCTCTTCTGTCTTTTCATGTTTTTATTTGGCTAAAAATATCAACATTTCACTTCTTTGAAGATCATTAAAAAAACAAAAAATAAAAACAAGCAAAACATTAAAATCTTCAAAAGCTATTCATGTGATACCTAATAGGTATCAAGGTGATACCTTCAGGGTATACTAGTGATATCTTAAAGGTATATAGCTGATACCTAATTATTCAAAATAAATATCTTCAAAAGAATTTACCAATATTTCAGCAACTTTAAAGAATTTATCATCCCCATCTTCATACTTTCTATTATCTAGATACTGGAATTTCTTATCAACCATATTAAAGATAACAACAACATAATTAATTTAAAAAATAAACGGAATAAAAATCTGCAATTTTCATAAACAGAAATGAATATTTAAAATATATAAATAACTATCATATAGTTATCATATCAATTAAAATAAACAGATTATCATTTCAATAGATTGAAGAAAGATTGTTCTTGTTAGAAGATAACCACGTCTGTCAACTGAATCTTATTCCTTTTGAATTATCTCCAAATACACTCATATTATACATCATCCTACCCAAACAATCCTAAATAAAAAACACAATTAAATTAACCACAACTTACAACAAACAAAAAAACATTAACAAATACATCTCCATTGTTGAGCTACAAGCTTGTTTTTTTTTTCTTTCAATTTTCTCATTCCTATTCAAAATCTTGATCATATGATAATTGAAACAATTAAAAAATCTTTTTATAGCACATAAAAACTTCATGTATTTCCTGTAATAAATAAACATATATGTAAGTCATAATACACTTGATACCTTATAGGTATACATATGATACCTTAAAGATATTCAATTCATACCTTAAAAACACATATGTGATACTTGAAATGTATATAATTGACAACTTAAAGTTATCACAGGTATACCTTCCCTGAATGCATATGATACTTTAATAATTCAAAACGCTTAAATATTTTTCAATCCTTTTTATCTCATCATCATCAAACTCTCCATCAGGTATATCAAACTCTATGCATTTTTGTACTTGAGATTTATCAAATTCATGATGAATTTCCTCACCAACTTCAACTTCTTCAATAAAAGCAGCATCCAATTTAACTCCAGGCACCTTGTCCCTTGATGACACTGAGTACACATGCCCCATCAACTCTCTTTCACCATATTATCCGGCAGTAGCCTCTTCACGACACTTCTTTTCAAATTTTTTCATCTATCCAATTCGAAATGAGAGGTAAGATCTTGGGCTCCAACACACTCTGCCACTTCATCATCTACATGTACATCACTTACAACAGAACTATATAGAACTAATGTACTTCACATTATCCTCTTTATACAATTTAACAGACTCATATAGTTTATCTAACGTATATGAACACCAATCCAATTTTGGAATCCTATTAACATCCTTAAGAGACTTAAAAACATTCATACTTAATAGATGACTAGATGACAATGTCAAAAATGAAGATATAACATATAAAACAAATATCCTCTTAAAATCCTCTCCGTCATCAACGAACCGATTTCTCATAACATTCAAAGTGACCTCAAAGATGACCTAGGACAGATGTCATATACATCACTCAAAGAAGAAAATTTACTATTATTCTTTTTATTCCTACTATATACAGAGACACTCTAACCATCATTTCTTGAAAGCATGAAAATGTCATACACGTCGTCTATTGTTACAGCAAAACAATGGTATTTATTAATATTTAACATCCTACTATAAGGGTTAAAACTATCAACAAGCCAACGTAACATTTTTATGTTACATTTAGTAAACTTAATGAATAACAGACCTCCAAATCCAATACTTCTCACATCTTCTTCCTGTCTCTCAGTCAAAGACTGAACAAGCTCAACAAGACCATTTGGCCTACATTGTGCAACAAGTACTCTGCAAATAAAAAAAATTATAAATATAATCATACATTCAAGATATCCATGTGAGAACATATAAGTAATACATGTGATATCAGCAAAACTTTAAAAATGTATTATTGATTTGTACTATATGTATTAGACATATGATCTATATGTATTACAAAATCACATGCTTGAACGATATGTATGTAATAACATTAATGTATTATGAAAATTCTTTTGAGGTATTACTGATTTGTACTATAGGTATTGGAGATATAGTCTATAGGTATTACAAAATTACATGTTTGAACGATATGTAAGTAACACCATCAAGTTATTATGAAAATATTTTGAGGTATTATTGATTTGTATTATAGGTATTAGACATATGATCTACAGGTATTACATATTCCTACAAAATAGTAGTTATGATGGCCTCAAAACCAACGTTGACAAATTGCAACATGATAATGAATCTTTACTTCAAGTTATTATGAAAATTATTTTTAAGGTATTACTAATATGTTATATAGGTATTAAACATATGTTCTAAAGGTATTACAATACTTTTATTGTAGATGACATGTCTGATGCAACTGATGTAAGTAACTATCTACTTGGATTAACAAGACATACAATTTAAGATAAATTATATGATACCTTAAGAAAATAAATCTATCACCTAAGACTATTCATGTGATACCTTACACACCTAAATAACATGTACAAGCAAAAAAAAAAAAACTTTAACATATGAGGGTACAATCACATTAACAGAAACAACCACATTTTCTTTTGCATAATAATAACATTATCATATATATATATATCATGCATATCATACATTAAACGTATTAATTTGATAACTTAACAACACACAATCATACCTTGGAGAAGTCACTCCACTTTTAACAGAATTATCACCATCATTATTCTTCATAGTTTTAGTATGACTTCTTATATAATTAAAAAAAATAATTATATAGATATGTTTTATTGAACTAAATAACTAAATAAAAATAAAAAAATTGTAAATTTATAATAATAGATCTTTTAGGGATTGAGATTAAGGATAAATTTGGAAAAAAAATAGTAATGTAGTTAAGACAACACCTAATTAAAACCAAAATTTATCCTGTAAAATGACATTTATTTTAAATCGGAGGAAAAATTATTTTAGCCTATCATAGCAATTAAATAAGGTTACATTTAAAAACAAACAAAAAAAAATCTTCTCAGTTAAATTAGCACATGAAATCTTCTATTATATTTTGTGTTTCATCTCTTATTTCAAAAATTAACCACTTGTATCAAATGACATCATCAATCAACTTATGACATGTTAAGTTGGAGTAGGACTTATACGAGACCGTCTCATGAATCTCATTTCATGAACCAAGGCGGTCAGATTAAACATAATGAATTATGTAATACTTTTGTATGTATTAGGTAATACTTTTGCATTACAATATGTAGTATATGTACATAAATACAAAAGTAATACTTGATATATAGAAAAATATTACCTAATATACAAAAAAATATTACATATTGCATGAGAGAGAAGCACACCTAGACAACCTAGGATCCACACGTTTTTTAGTTACCCGATCCAACCTAAGTCGGATCATGTATTACATAATACAAAAATATTACTTGATATATAGAAAAATATTATATGATACATAAGAGTATAGCATATTTTCTTACAGTCCAACTTAGCTCAAAATGCATCCTATAATAGAAAGTATTACCTAATATACAGAAAAATATTACGTAATACATACAAAAGTATTACATAATTTCATATGTTTGATCTGACCTGACCCGTCTCATAGAATGAGATCTATGAGACGATCTCACTAAAACTTTATCTTAAATGTAATGAAATACAAAATAAAACACCAAATATTATAACATAAGATCTGGACACAAATTTATAGCATTATTTTTAAAAATCAATTTGTAGCAAAAAAAAAAAAATCCCAAATCATGTTAATTAATAATTATTTAACTGTTATCAACTAATAGTGTAACAAAATGTAAAAATCATATCATGAGCAATTCTTAATATGTCCTTTGATGATATGTAATGATCACATTTTTTGATATTATATAATATGAAATTAATAGATATTTTAGATTTTTAACACCTCAACAATAAACACATATCAATATTCACACGATGGATATAGTAACAGAATAGTAATATTCCCAATAATCAACAATCAATAAAAAGATATCATAAGTTAGATTTATGTATGAATATTCTTGGTGATATCTATCCTAAATTCTAATAGTCTTGTATTAAGCTATGGTACATTAATGAATGAGTTTCTCATAAGTCCTAACAAATACTATTTGCATTTGATGAATTACTATTTTCTCACAGTAAATTCAATATTATTAGATTTGGATAAAAAAAAAAATTATGTAATTGGTGTACGAATCTATATTAATAGACATAAACAAAAAAAATTTATGTAATTGGTGTACGGATTCTAAATCCATGCAACAGACCTAATCCGACCCACACGGTCATACGTATCCCCACACGCCTAGATGGATGTCCTCAAACCCACTCAAACTCGCTACCAGATGTTATGCATTTATGTTATGTTAGTCATATATTTATATTATGTTAGTCATACCTTTTAGGATTTTTAGTTGTACTTAACATATTTTTAGATATTTATTAATACATTTTAGTTATGTTAGTCATACCTTTTAATTATGTTAGTTGTACCTTTTATGTATCACATAAAAATATGACTAATACACTTAAAGATACGAGTGATATAATATAAAGATATATATGTACAAAGTTGAATCTATACTAGGTATATGGATCTAAAATCCATGTAATTCGGATCGACCCGACTTGAATACACGAATTTACCTTTTTTTTAATTTTTTTTTATGAATAAATAGTATTAATCATATACATGCTAATTTGAATATTAATAAATTAGCATTTATATGATTAATATGGGGCATACGATAAAGTATGATGGTGGTTGCAAAAACATAAGAAATCAAGTTGACTTTTATATACAAATTCGGTGACCTTTATGTACAAATGTTGAGACCTTTATGTATTGTAATTTAAAAAAAAAAAAAGAATTTCAACAAATTTTGTACATAGATATCTTTATGTAATATTCATGTGACCTTTATATACAAATATTCATACTTTTATTATATTATATACAAATATTCACACTTTTATTATATTATATAAAAGTATGAATATTCGTATATAAAGGTCACATGAATATCACATAAAGATATTTATGTACAAAATTTGTTGAAATTCTTTTTTTTTTCTAAATTATTGTTCCTAAAGGTCACGAAATTTATTCATAAAGGTCACAAAATTTGCACATAAAAGTCACTCAATTTGTACATAAATATTTTGGCTTGAAACAAAAAAAAAAATATAAACAAAAAACATGTGGATTCGAGTCTATCTAGGTCGACCCAGATTTCATGTGCACCAGTTGTACAATAGAGGCACCCGTATAAATTATGTCGAAATTAGAGTTTTTTTTAAGTTAAATATTACATATATATAACTAATATAATATAAATGTATGACTAAAATAATATAAAGATTAAGATAAAAAAAATCCATAAATTCAAATCGGGTGAAATTTAAGATCCATACACCAATTGTACTTAAATTCAACTCTTATTATTATAGCCTCACTCTAAAACTGTTTCAAAGCTTCATAGTTTTACCATAATTTGCCAAACATTATTTCCAAATCTTAAATGTAATTTAAGAGCTATGACTAACACATCAACACGGTGCTTAAAAGGCTCTCTTATCTAACTATATTCCACAAATGTTAGCTTTCAATACAATTTTATTATGCTAACTGTTGGTGTATTGTATATTTTACGCAATTATTTATTTTAAATCACAAGAGTTAAGAAAATATAATTTTTACACATTATCAGCAAATATTATATATATATATATATATATATATATATATATATATATTACGCAATTATTTATTTCATATCATAAAAATTAAGAAAATATAATTTTTTTACATTATCAACGGACACACGTTGATATGTAACGTACCTATGATTTGCCAATATGAATATTTCTTTTACAATTTAGTTAGGAAAAAGGGTAAAATTCCCATATTATCCTTGTTTTGGATGTCAACTCCAATGGTCTTCCTTCTTCACAATTTCATTGGCACCATACGTTTTTGGCTCTGGGTTTTTGATTCTAAACACCAATAATAAATTCTGTATTCCACCGTTTAAATAAATTTTATTATTATAAAGAAATTTGTTCTTCTGTTTTTTCCCTCGTCTGGCTCTAAAATCCCTCTCTCTAAAACACGTATTTTAGGGACGAAAATTCATTCAAGAAATCTCAAAACCCTCTTCGCAAAATGCGATAAAAAAAAAAAAAAAAAATCAATCTGCGGTGTCGGTTAATTCTGTGGCTGTAATTTGAATAGAAGATGAGCACGGCCGCAGAACATTCGGGTCAGGACCCGTTTAAGGCTCTCAAACCCAGGGAGAAAACCGGCGACTTCATTACGACGTCGTTGCGGGCCGCTGTTGCCCTCATCCTAATCCTCTCAATCTCCCTCGTTCTCTACTCCTTCCTCCATGGCACCACCCGACCCGACTTATTCCGATGGCCCGACCCGGCCGTGTACATGTCGCGGCTCAACTCGGACCAATCCGCCACCAACATCTCGCACATCGCGTTCGGCATCGGCGGGTCCGCGGAGACGTGGGAGAAGCGGGGCGGGTACTCGGATCTGTGGTGGAAACCTAACGTGACACGCGGGTACGTGTTCCTGGAGAAGCAACCCGACCCGAGGATCCGATTCAAGATGGAGCACCGCATCTCATCGGAGTGGCGGCGGTTCCGGGGGTCGGAGACGGCGGTGAGGATCGCGCGGGTGGTGGTGGATCTGTTCAGGGCGGAGTTGGGGAACGTTCGGTGGTTCGTGATGGGGGACGACGACACGGTGTTCTTCCCGGAGAATGTGGTGGCGGTGCTGGGGAAGTACGACCACCGGCGGATGATGTACGTGGGAGGGAGCTCGGAGAGCGTGGAGCAGGACGTGATGCATGCGTACGACATGGCGTTTGGGGGCGGGGGGTTCGCGATCAGTTATCCATTAGCGGCACAGCTTGTCAGCGCCATGGACGGTTGCCTTAATAGGTACTATAATTTCTACGGCTCTGATCAGAGAGTCTGGGCCTGTGTAGGGGAATTCGGTGTGGACCTCACCAGAGAACCCGGCTTCCACCAGGTCTTCTTTCTATATTTAAATCATTCATTTTTCATTAATATTTATGCTATCTTTTATATGGTAATTTGAATTTTTTTGGTTTTTAAGGACACTTAAGTCTTAAACAGAGGCATAACATAAATTCGTCTTTTTCTTTCATCTTCTCTTTCCATATTTTAGAACTACCTAGATATGTGCATCCTAGACTATGCACTAGGAATTAGGATAACACTATTTATGAAAGAAGACCGAAAAAAAAACAGTCCATGTGAGATAACTTATCAACCCACAACATATTACTGTAGATAGTGACCATCAAACGGTTTTAAATTTTTTTTTAAACCTGGTCGGTTTGGAAAACCACTGACCTGGTTGCGGCTTCTAATCGAAACCGTAAACAGCGAGTATTGTTAATTTGAATCGGCAATTAAATGATCGATTTTTTATTTTTTAATTTTTTGGGTGTGATTCGTTCATGATCAACAATCTTGATATTTTGATCATTATAAATTTTCGATTCGAATCGATCGATTATTTATTTATTTAAAAAAAAAAAACACGTATAGAGCCATGATGATTTAAAAAAAATGGATAAATCGATGGTTCAAACCGTTTTCGAATCAGAACCCCACAGTTCGATTCGGATTTATCTGTATTCGATTCATCGAATCGTCAATTTAAAATCGAAATCGACGATTTGAATCGTTTGATCATCACTAACAATAGAGTTTTTGTATTGAATCCTTTTTTTTTTTTTTATCATACTTATGTAAACGTCATAAATTGTTGTATAATTTAATTTCTCAAGCCAAACCCTCATTTTTCAAAATTAGTGTAGTTCTAAAGTGAAATTTTATTTTAAATTAAACATCGTTTTAAATTTATATATAATTTATTCCCAAATTATCTCTATCAACATTCTTTAGTCAAGTTTTAAGACTTTTTAATATCTATATTCATAAAGTTAATTTGATTTTCTTTTTAAATTTAATTCTAATTTATTTGATTGGTTAGTAATATATTTTTTCAATTTTTATGTTTTTTAATTCATGACAAAACCTTCGTAACAACACTTATTAATAGAAAACTATTTTAAAAGACTCCAATAATTGATGCACTATTTTATAAATTTATATAATGAAGACAAGTAAAAGAAACCATGGGATCTCGTATAATTAGAATGAGCTTGTGAAGGAATCAAGATATTATGCTCACCTTTTCCCATGGAATATCATATTATTTGGTACTTCTTTATATCTTATTGAAGATGAAATAAAATAAAATAAAATAAAATAAAACAAAACAAAACATTCTACAAGCATAATTGAAATTGACCGGCGGGTCAAAATAGCATTTCTACAACTTTTTCCATACTTTAGAAAACTTGGGCGCACTTGAAAGGGGACACGTGGCTATGAGACACCTACTCACCTGGGCTTCTGCCACGTATTAACTAGCTTTTACTGGCCGGCTTTTTTGCCTAAAATTTCTTGTCTGTTAGCTTTCAATTTACTTTGATGCTTCCGTATGCTCATTAAAACAAACCAACCAAGGGCCCACCAATGCCCCCCACCCCTATAGTTTTTGTCAAAGTTTGGAGATTTCTAGGTGCTAGTTATTTTTATCATTGTGACAGGTGTTCAAATTCGTCAAGTTCAGATATTATAATAAAGTTCCTATAAGGGAATATTATAAAAGTTCAAGAATTAAAAATTATTATATAACAATAAAATATGGAAGATTAGAGACGGGGCACGAGGGTATATAGATTTTTATTAAAAAATTTGAAGTATTGCTTAGGTGTTGTCACAATTTAATATAGTTTCTCTAGCCGCTTTCTCACTGTGCTCATTTATTTAATTTATAATTGTAAGTAATTTAGTTAGGTTTATTTTTCTTAAATTTGATACATGGTACAGTGTTGATATTGACTCGCCTAAGTAGACCACCCAAAATTAGTCCAACCTATCCAATCCCTAGTGGCAACATACCATTTCTTTTATCATTCTATTATCATTTCTGTCCTTCCAAAATAAGTGTTTAATTAATTAATTAGAATTCTTGTAAAGTCGTTTCATAAATCTAATTTGGTGAAGTGAGTCGACCAATAAACAATAAAATAAAACTAATTTTAAGTTAGAATCATATCAACAATTTCATATAAGTTTTTTTTTTTTTTTAGTTCATCTATGATTAAACAAAGAGAATATTTTGTTGTAAAATTAATCTTAAGTTAAGTGAAAAATAATTTCGCCCATTTATCATAGTAGTTGTGGTGGCTTAAAAATTAGGGAAATTCTGATAGGTGTCACTTTGGCATCTCCCATTTGAAAAAATAAAAATAAAAATCATTTAATAGTTATTTTAAAAAAAATATTATTTTGTGAATTTTTTTAGCTCAAATGCTATGTTGAGGTGGTTTTTTTTTTCCTTCTGAATTCTCCTAAATAACTTAGGATAGTCATACTTAATAAAGATGTTAGAAATGGTCCAAAATAATAACTGGATTTGTTAAGGGGTTTGAAGAGACAATTCAGTCCTACTCTATTAAATGATGATTAATTCATGCTTGTTATAAGAGGTGGTGATTCTTTGATCAGATTGATATCAGAGGTGATCCCTTTGGGCTGTTGGCTGCGCATCCGTTGGCACCTCTCGTCTCTCTTCACCACCTCGACTATGTCAATTCAATGTTCCCTAACCGGACACAGCTTGAGTCTGTGAGGGCCGTGATGAAAGCTTACGAGGTTGACCCATTGAGAACTCTCCAGCAATGCTTTTGCTACCACCACAAGCACAAATGGTCCGTTTCAGTTTCATGGGGTTATACGATCCAAATATACCCGGTTTTGTTGTCAGCCAAGGAGTTGGAGACACCTCTGCTTACATTCAAGACGTGGAGGAGTTGGCAAAACGGGCCTTTCATATTCAATACACGGAGTATGAGCCCTGATCCCTGCCAACAACCCCTCGTCTTTTACCTTGACTCCGTCAAGGAGCT
Organism: Scutellaria barbata; assembly: GCA_028654395.1. Classification (NCBI taxonomy): domain Eukaryota; kingdom Viridiplantae; phylum Streptophyta; class Magnoliopsida; order Lamiales; family Lamiaceae; genus Scutellaria; species Scutellaria barbata. The sequence goes on along the minus strand of CM053649.1, from coordinate 5,688,082 downwards.
TGGAAACAACGAGACCATGACTACTTACAGAAAGAAGACCGAGTCTGAGGAGCCAGTGAACAAGTGTAACAGGGATTATGCTCGCGCTCTGGCTATTCAAAACATCTTTGTATCCGCGTTGAAAATGGATCGTAAAGACTGGGATCAGGTTCGTCCACGCCCTTTTCATCGCATGTTTAATTGATTCAATATTCACTGATAATGGGAACCGCATCATACTCCATAGGAACTACTCATTATTCAATTCAAGAAAAGAAAGACTATTATCTTTTGAAAGTGCTCTTAGTCTTGTATCTATCACTATAGTGCCTTGTTACCTACCACTTGTGTCAAATGCAAATAGGTTTAAAAGGCCCTTTTCTATTGGTTACTTTCTTTTCCTTTTAAGATAAATGTATTTCACTGTGAACACTTGTAAACAAATTGATTTAAAAATTGTTGAAGAATTTGAGTGACTGATATTGCATTTGGTGAATGAGCAGATTCCAAGAAGACAATGCTGTGAGATTGATGGGAGTTTAGGGCATGGAACCATGAGAATTAGGATTAGAAGGTGTCAGCATTCTGAGACTATAACTGTTTGAGGTGAGTTTTTATTTGCCTGCCTCTTATAACCCATGCCCCTATTATTTGTATATAATTCACACTGTATTCAGACACAGCATTGACTAAATTACAAATATACAAGTCCTATTTTTCCTCGTCCAATAAAAATTATAGTGGGTTTTATTGGATTTTGCAATTTTTCCTGGTGCTTTTTATGATCAAGATTTTTTTTTTTTTTTAAAACAAGTTTTGGAGATTGGAAGGAAGAGAAATAATAAAGAATAGTAAATTTGCGTGACTCGAATTTAAATCCTGATCATCACAATTTGGTTCAAGATTTGTTTTTTTGTCTCTCACCTAAATTTTTTTGGGGTATTCACATGTTTTATTTGTTAAGATGTTATTTTAATAAATGTGATCATATCATTAGGCTCTACTCCTACGTTTGAATTAAGGCGCAAATTGACATTAATCTTCTTCCTATAAATATTTTATTCAAATTCTTCAAGTACCCATTTATTATACTTTTATTATAAATGTGTATTATACCATGTAAAACAATAACTTTTTTGTATTTAAATATTTTCGATCAATTTTAAATTTATCTATGAATAAGAAAAATTATGACAAATTTGCGTCATATCTTAAACGTTAAATATATATATATATATATAGTTAACTAAATCTATTAAATTTATTATTATTGTCAATTGATTATATTTAGATTATATTAATCAAAAACCGACAGTTTTTTTTAATTATTTAATTATTTCAAAAATAATATTCACAAAAATATATTTCTGATTGATAACTATTACCTTGTTGATATAAATTAAGAAGTTAATACATATGTATAATATATATCACGTGAAAGGGTTTCCCAAAGTGTCAGTGACCTATTACATTTTTTTTTATTTTTTTTCAATTTGAAAAATTAACTAACTTCAAAATAAATTAATATTATTAGCGATAAATCACTGAAACCATGATACAAATTTTATCTTTTATTATATTTTACCCAACTACATATGGCACGACATGTTGGCTTAATATCGTTATTATCAAACAAATTGATACCTTATTATCATAGATATAAGCATTATTAGAGATTGCATAAGTGGGCTATTTCTGATTGGGCCATTTTAAGAACTTCACTCCGAGTTGAGTCCGAGTTCAAAAATAACTCAGTGGTGGGCTGAATAGAGAAATTGGCTGTGTGTTTTGTAGTTTCAACTTTCCGGATTCCAGATTTAAGTCCAAACACATTGGTGCCTACTTTAGTGATATTTAGCATAGTAGCCGTGCACAAATTATAATATAAGGAAATTTATACTAAATTAAAATAATATTCATGTGTAACAATTTTTTTTTATGAAAAAATTAAAGGGTGTCTTGACCGAATTAATGAATCGTTTGAATATGATTCCAATTTTAAAAGTGTTTGATAAACATTTTTTTAAATATATTCTTTTATTGAAAATATGATCATGGGTTTGTAAGTTGTTTTTTCAAAAGTGGGGAGACTCATCTTATTTACGAATTTTTTTTTTTTTTTTTTACGAATTACATTTAAGTATTTTAGTTACAAATTTAGCATTTCTAAATCATAAAAAAGTATATATGAAAATCTTCGATTTTCAATTTAGTTCCAGATAGGGACAGATTTGAAGGGGTGCAGTCGTCCCCTTTGAACCTTAAAAAATATTCCTTTTATATGTAATTTTTCTGATATTTCTTATTTATATTATTAAGTTATATGAGTCTGCCGCAGACACAATAAATATTTATCTATTATATGCATTTTGACCCCCAATTTGTTAAATATTTTGATAAAAACATTTTTCCCTTTGGAAACAAAATTCTAAATCTGTTCCTAATTTCAGAGATAATTTACTGATCTCAAAACATTTCATACTCATCCCTCGTTTGAACTATAAAATGAATGTATAGATACGAGTTTGTTAAAATTATTGGAATGTTGAGTTACTTAAAGCATCTTCAACACTATTATATTTTTATTCGAATATATGGTGTTTTTCATCCATAGCAATGCTGTAAAAACTTGCGCTAAGTTTTTTTTAAACTGGCAACATTGTACTAGGTTAACATAGGATTTGAACTTGCAGTATTCTTTTTAATTCATTGTTTTCCTTTCCTTTTCATTTTTTTCTTTCTTCTTTTGTGTTCTTTATATTTAGAGTTCTATAAATATTATTTTCATTTAGTTTGAGAAATTTCTAAACCCACCATTAATGTAAAATATTGTCATTAAATAATTATTTCAATTAAGATTCAAACACACATATAAATTAAAAAATAATAAAGATAAAAAATTTGATAAATTAACAATGATAATGGATATTAACTAAATATATGAAAAATAAAGAAAGCATAAAATAATAACAGTAATAATAGGAATATTATGGAATATAGTGTAACAAATAGTGCAGATTATTGGAGATGAATAATAATTTTTACGATAAGATAGTTCAAAATTTACAGTAAAATAGTGTGCGGTGTTGGAGATATCCTAAGAACAACATATTGCAATTTAATTAGATAATATGAAAAGTTCTAAAAAATGAAAGGTAAACATCTTTTCAGGAAAAAAAAAAATTCTGGAAGAACTTAAGCATTAAAATAACAAAATACATGGTAACTTATGGAGAAAAATACACATACATATATATATTAGAGCATCTGCATCTATTTATTTTAGAATGTTAAAAATATATTTAAAAAAATAACATATACAATTTTTTTTTTATTGTATATGACCCACTTAATAGTGTCCTCCACTCATTCTCTCTTCTAAGAACGTTCTTACAGGAAAATTCTGATACACTGCAAAAACACAATATATATATATATATATTTTTTTTTTTCCTTTTTAATTTATCAAAATATTCCTTTCTCAGCTTAAAAATATCCATAAAAATAATTGATGAGAGAGAATCACAATGAAAAGTATGCCCTGCTGATTTATCCAGCAGAGCCATTTGCGAGTAGCCTTCTCATGTTGTTGAAAAATAATCACGCATTTTTAATTTGATTTGAAACTATAAATCAAACACTTTTTTTAATTTTATTTGACTCTTAATCGAATTAAAAAAAAAAAAATTCAAATAAGAATATGTTTTCAGGTTCAAATAAATCTCAAATGTGTATACTATATAACGATGTTCAATAAATTTGCATGCTCTATTGAAAATTTGGACTACATATTGACATATGAGAGAATATACACATCTTAAAACTCATGATCAAATTGTATTCAATAGTATAATTAAATTTGAGTTCTATGATTAAGCTTGGAAAGTATTAAATTTTTCAGGAGTTTGAGTTAGTCTCGTAATAGACACATATTATCATAATGATAATATTAAATGAGTTTGGTTCGAACCCGTTATATATATAAATAAATAGTTTGATCAGTTAGTTAAACATAAAAGATAAATGATCTCAAATTCATTAAACAATTTAAATAGTGACTTTGAATTCATTTTTTTATGTATAAACTTATTTATTAAAATTGTAGACGAAGAGAACATATCTCTAAACTCCATGTATCAACTGAGTTCAAACTCATTGAACAGTTTAATAACAAAATAAACTAATACTATTTAGTTATAATTCAACTTGAAAAGTTCTCCAAAGTACTCCACATTAAATTGAAGATCTTAACTCATTAAAATTAGTATCTCAGATGAGTATTTACTTATTTATCAAAATAGCTTGTCTGCCACTATACTCTTTAATCCAATTGTATATATTTTTTTTTAAATTGTTGTTTCATCTTATATTTCATTATTGTTAATTCACGTAATATGTAAATTGGTGATATTATCTTTTACACTTAGCGTGTTGTGATTATTTTAAAATACCGATGAAATACCAATATGAAATAGAGGATCCTGTTTACTATTTAATAGCCTATGTTTTATTTGTTCTTTTGTGAATTATGTTTTCGAAACATTTATATATATTTTAATAGTAAAAAGGTTTTCAAGAAAGTGGATCAGCAATTTAGATCTTTTATATACATTTTTTTGTTGGAATTTTAAGTTGAATGGAAAAAGTCACTTAAAAAAGGATTATTAAAATAAGAGGTGTTTGTGGATATGATGTGTGAACTAAAAGTTGTGAACGACCATAATTTACTCAATAAGAGCCATTAAATCATACATTTTGATAAAAATACACAATTGAATGATCTTGATTGATTTAATGCAAAGAGTGCACCTTTTCCACCTAAAAATCTATAAATAAACCATCTCTATCCCACAGTAACACATATTGGGAATCACAATTGTTTCTATACACTAAGTGCACGGATTTTAGATCCGTATAATTGGGTCAACCCGACTCGAAAGTGCCTTTCACGCGCCCCCACGCGTGCTTCACGTGCTCAAACCCCAACTCAAACACTAGTTCTGCTGTATATTGACATAACCTTTTTAGTTCTATCCTTATAACCTTTTAGCTATATGCACATAACCTTTTGCAGTGCTGAGTAGTGAAAAAAGTATAAGTTATTCACTGAAAATGTTATGAAATTTGTACATAAAGGTTATAGTATTACAACATAAAAGTTATATCATTACAACATAAAAGTTTCGGCTATATCGAATTTTTATAGTGAAATCTGTATAAAAAGGTTTGCAAGAAAGTAGATCACGCAATTGAAAAGGTTATGAAATCTGTATATAAAGGTTATACTATTACAACATAAAGGTTATATTATTACAATATAAATGTTTGGGCTATATTACATGAACTTTTATAGTGAAAAAAATATAAGTCATGCACTGAAAAGGTTATGAAATATGTACATAAAGGTTACGCTATTACAATATAAAGGTTATATTATTACAACATAAAGGTTATGACATAAATTATAAAAAAAAAGGGCGCGGATTCGGGTTAAACCGGACCCAACCCGACAAATGTATCAAGTTGCATGGATCATGACCCATATACCTGGTGCACACAAACACTACTCATTGGGAATAAAGATAGAACATAAATTCATTATTAATAATACTACAATTTTTGCATGTTGGATTTGACTTTGATGGATTTTCACGTCTCATAATTTATATATAATTGATTTGGATGAATTTTCATATATGTGAAGAATATATAATTTCGATTTGGATGGATTTTGGTATTTCAACACATTTTTAAATTTGAATTTGATATGCGACATGAGTCAAATAGAATATTAAATCTATTAAATACATATTTAATTTATTCATTCTAACGATCATTATTTCGGTTATCATCCAACATAATGCCAACATTGATCATATCTCATGATGTGATGCCTTAATATACGATTAACATGAAGAAAATAATTGCTTCAATCTATAGAAATTATACAACGCTATCAGTTTAAATACTAAATATTAAATTAAAATTAACTAGTTTATACATAACTAGCAGTGTACCCACGTGATGCGTGATTTATTATTTATTGTATCGTGTGATTTATTATTTATTGTAATAGATATACAACAGTATTAAAATAATGAAGATACATTAATTAAAAGATTTATCAATTATAAATTTTGATATATATTATTATAACGTTAAATATCAAAAAAAATTATCTTACTATTATATTATGTTATCAAATTAAATATTAAAGTAAAAATTTCTGATTCTTTATATTTTTGATAAATTTTTGATTTATCTAATTTGTAAACAGGTTTTTTGAATATTTGTATTTATGTTTATTTTGAATATCTTTTCTAAATCTAAAAAATGATGTTAAAAAATATTTGAGTAAATATCTAAAAGTGAATAAAGAAAATCTTAGAATGTTCATCTATATATTAATAAAAATATAATTATTCACATTATTAATTATGAAAACTTAAATTAAGGAATAAATGTTAAAATATACCTCATTCACTTCAAAATAAGTGTCGTTTTGGAGATTAAATTTTATTTCAAATTAAGTATCGTTTTAAACTTTTATTTAATTTTATTCCTAAATTATCCCGATTCCTAAATATTTTTATTTCATGTTCTATGGTTTTTCTTTTTGAAATTTTCTAAATTAATTGAAGATTATTTTCAAAATTATATCCCTAGTTTTATAAATAATTTTCTAAATCGTTATATCATTTTATAACTAAAAAGGGACAAATGAAGGGGTTATATTTTTTACAAATTCTAAAAGCCCAAATAAATAGGATAATATTTTCAAAATCTTACTTTAAGGTCCAATTTTTATTAGGGTTAATTCTCCATTAATATAAAAATATATATCACTCATTAGGAGCAGAACCCTAACTAGCGCCACACCCTCTCCTCCTTGCTGCATCTTCTTTGTCGACATCGCCTCCTACCCTACCACATTCTTTTTTCCTTATTGGCATCGCCTCCTACTCTATCGTCTCATTTTTTTCTTCACCCACTGTTTCTGCCTCCTTTTCGTTGCCACCTGCCTACTCTTCTCCATTGCCACCTTCTCCATCCACGTCCTCCGCCACCACAGCAACTATTCTGTCCATCTCCTCTTCTATCTCCTTTCATTTCTCTCTTTATCTTTCTTTCTTTTTTCTTCTCTTTCTTTTGTGATTTTTAATTTTCAAGGAAGATACGTGTTTTTCATTTTTTTGAATATCTTTCCACTGTTATCATTTTCTTGAATATCTTTTCGCTATTATCATGGATTAGTATAATTTAGAAAGAAATATTTTTTTCCTTTTTTTAAAATACAATAAACTATTGAATAATATACAGTCATAGATGAATCTAGAAAAACCAACCTTCTTTTCCTTCTTCCATCTCTTCTCTCTTTTGATAGTTTAACTTCCATGAAATTTCTTCTTATTTCCAACTTTTAACATCATCAAAATGTTCTTATGTAATATTTCTTATGAGTTAAGAGTTGTTAAATATGTATTAGAATCAACCACTTATATAGTCTCATAGCTTGTAGAGTAAGCCTGATTAAAGAGACCTGGAGAGTGTTGGTCCCAAGTGGTGTCCGAGGTTCAGGGGGTGAATGAATCTTGGTCGATTTTGCAAATCTTTTATAAACTTACTGTTCTGCAAGTTACTTGAACTTACAGCGCCAGACAGTTATTGCTTACAACACTAGTATGCAGTGATGCACGCTGTAACTTAGAGTTTATGAACGCAACGGAAAATATGTTTTATGACACAAGACTGGTTTTCTCAAATATAATCATTTTCAAGATGTTTTATGCTTATGACAAATAGATATGTAAGATAAAGCATAGAAATTAAAGCAATAAAACACTTATGGTTTATAGTGGTTCGAAGGTGGTGTAATCCTTCTACATCCACTCTACTGTTACCTCGAGTAGAAACTTTGTTAAGCAAGATTGGTTTACAGGAGACTCCTAACAATCTATGAACTTACAAAGTTAAACACCTACTAGAACTCAGCGCACACACTACAACTGCAAGTTCTAAAGGCAATCCACACAAGGTTTCACACTTCCACACAGGGAATTGCCTATCATTTAGACAACTTATACAAACAGCAAGGATAAATCCTATCAATTATTCAACACCTAAAACAACCTAAGCACACAGCAGTAAGGTTAAAAGTATATAAAATTGTTCTTCAACTGGTGCGGTGAAGTGAGCTTCTGAATCCTTCAAAGGATCTTTCAACTTGAACTTGGTTCACTTCATTGAGGTCGAGTGACTGAAACTGTAGAGAATGTTTGAGAGAGTATAGCTTGAATGCTTGGTCTTTTTCGCGTAAATGTTTCAGTAGTCAGCTTCAGGGTTGCTCGTCCTCTATATATACTTGTAGAAAGATATCCGTTGAAAGAGATATCTCACATTTGAATTTGAGTGTACTTGATCAACGATATGGCTTGTATTTAATGCGACTTGACTTTCCCTTTCAGAGCATTTAATGTGGTGGTTGTGGCTCACAGCTTTCTACAGCGCGTCAGTCCACGTGTCGTCTTGGTATTGGCTCCGTGTCTGTAACTTTGATCTTCTCTGGAACGGTTCTATTTATTCTTGGTTGGTTTTTAATTTCTCGTACTGTATTTATCCTTTCTCGGAATGCAGGATACTTATTCTGTTTGTCCCAAGCGCTGTTGGCTGATTATTCAGTAAGCTTTGCGCTGTATCCTAGGTCTGCTTGCAATTGTTCGTTCTTTACAGTGCTGTTGTAACTTGACCTTTTTGCAGTAACTTCATACAGTACTGCTGTATCTTTTCTTGCAGCGTTGCTGCATGCTGTTCCTACTTACTTTCTTACTGCATAGCTGTATCTGCCTTCTTGCAGTATGCTGTATTCGCTTTCTTACAGTATGTTGTATCTGCCTTCTTGCAGTATGCTGTATTTGCTTTCTTACAGTATGCTGTATCTACTTTCTTGCAGTATGTTGTATTTCGAATTTCTCGATGTTGTATTGTACATATGTATACCTCCATCTTTCAACACTTATAGCTAGACTCAATCCTAGTCTATGTTTTCACTTAAACATTGTGAAAAATGGGGTACTCAAACTTCCTATTACATATATGGTTTGTCTCATCAAAATCTAAATATTGAAATCCCAAAAATTTTCCCCTTTTTGATGATGACAAAACCTTTTACATTGTTTCGTTTATGAAGGAAGTTTTATTTTGCACTATATCATTTTCATCAGGATTACATACTTGATATGCTTTGAGAAAGAAAATCTAATTCTAGATTCATCAGAGATGTATCTTGTCTAATCCTTTATCATATATCTTCAGGATAAGCAATAAGCATGCAAAGGTTCATAAGATATGAACTTGATCAAATGCAGAAAAATAATTTTTTTTCATTAAGGTAAAGAAATTTTACACAACATACAGAGAGATAAATACACAGAAATGTACATCATACATTGATTACTGCTGAAATAGGGACTTTCTTGTAGACGATTCATCTAATCTTCTTTCAGCAGTCCTTCTTTCTTGTTCCATCCTCTCTTTGGATCCTTTCCACCAGTCTCGAATGAACTCCTGATAGGATTCTTTCAGTTTCTCCTTGATCTTTGGAATTTGAATCCATCTCAGCCAAAAGTCCTCATAGTAAGGCACAATCCTGCTTCGCTTCACCAGGGTTATATACTTGTTTTAAATCTCTAGCTCTCCATTCTTGGCAAGCTGCTCATATCTCCTCAATGCAGATTGACAAGTCTGAAACCTTTTGAAGTAGCCATTCCTGCAGAGGTATCTGAAGTATCTGAGGTACTCTAATCTTTTGTACAGGGTGATCTGCTCAAATGATAGATTCTTGTCAGTAAGCAAAACAATTACCTTAAAGATATTCAAGCTCCAGGCCATTTCTTCAGGCCTTTGATCCATCAGCACCGATACTTCAGCAGATATGTTGTCTTTGTCGAGATATGGTATGTCTTGAGGGGGGTATTGGTAAAGAGCCCTATCAACATCTTCCATTGCTTTGGGTCTCCTCTCTCCAATAACTCCAAGCCTCTGCATCCAGACATTTTCTTCCTACTTTGCTCTGGCTATCTCCGCCCTTTGAGCAGCCATCTTCTCATTATAATGCCTTTCAGTTTCAGCTCTGCTAACCCTCTTTCTGGAGCCGCGCTGCTGGTCCTCTCTCCCTCTCTTTGTATGATGAGAAGAAGGAGGTGCTACATCCTTCCTTGCAGCGGCACTATATGCAGTGCCTACAGCTGATCTGCTTGCAGCTGCTGCACCACTAGCTCCTCCTTCGTCATCTTTTCTCCATCTCTTTGGAGAAGGAGCGTCAGCGGCAGCAGATGATCCTCTCTTTCTCCTCCTGCTAAGAGGCTGATCATCATCATCATCTTCTTCTTCTTTCTTCCCTAAGCTCCGGTATCTATCTTGGAATCTTTCTCCCTTTTTGATATCATCAAAAGCTGGGGGTGGAGCAGAGGCATCTTGCACCACAGTAGATCGTGGTCGTCTGGCAGGTGTAGAGGCTTGCCTGGATCCTTGAGCATGCTGAGGGAATGCATTGAACATCATGTCCCTCACATCTCCTACGATCATCTCCAGGTTCCCCAATCTATCGTTGACACTTCTGGTTCTTTTAGATTGATCCATCACATGGTCCAGAAGTGTCTCTAGCAGCATGGAGTGACATTGAAGCATTTCTCCAGTAAAATTAACCGAGTTTTTGCAAAGCTTTATTTCAGATCGGTTGAGTGCAACTTCTCTCTTCAATTCTATTTTCATCCGAACCCTGTCTCTGAGCAACCTGTAGGTAGACTCATTTAGGTCGTGTTTGATCATGTCAGGGAGTGCTTCAATGTCCTTCTTGAAGCCAGTCATAATTTCGGCATGGAATTTGGTGCTGACCCTCATATAGTTTTGCATATTAGACTCATGATCCTGAAGAGCATGAAGTAGGTGTCTAACATCATCAACTATCCTGTCAATTGATTCATCAGGGGTCAGGCCTGCTGCATTCTATCGTCTGTGAGCAGCAGCGGATGCAGTATATGGAATTAAGACTTGTGGTTGCTGTGCTGTATCCTGTTCTCGAGCAGCATCGTCATTCTCATTTTGGCTAGATAAGGGACTTGAACAGCCGGAGATGGGATCTTCTTCATCAGCTTCCTCCTCCTCGACATCTTCTATCTCAACTGCCACTTCACCAATTCTTCCGTAGGTTGCTCTTCTGTGGGCAGTGAGCTGGTCAAGAAACTCAGAGGATTCAGCATTGGCCTCCTCAGTAACCTCAGCTGCTGTAACATGGATGAGTTCTGGTATGCTTGCAGCAGCAGCATCAACCTCCTTATAAGGTGTCTCTAGCTGCATTGGGGTTACCTCTGCCACTTCTTCAGCATCCTCTAAGGATGCTGTCTCAACAGCCGCCCCTTCAGAGGTCTTCTCATCCTCAGAGAGTGTTGTCAGAACAATAGCCTCGTCTGAGGTCTTCTGTAAGGATCCCGTCTCCTCGGTCGGTCCTGTAGCTTCAACAGTTTTTGCTGTAATTATGGGTTCTTACAGCTCTTGTTGGTTTCTTGCAGATTCCACTGTATGCAGCACTGAAAGCTCGACTCCTACAAGAATCTCAACATCCACCCTACGTATTTCCTCAACAGCTTCTGTGAGGGTGGCTGTTTGCTGTACCGCTCTCTGCTAGTACAGGGAGTCCAGCCTCTGCAACTTCTTTCGTGGTCGCGTTATCGGTAATTTTAGCAATATCAGAGAGTACATCTCTGATAATGGCGGTCGGTTCCCCTTGAGTGTCTGCAGCGGCATCTATAATAATGCAAACTGGGGAATCGCCGTAGTTAACTAGTTGAGGCTCCTCCTCCTTCAAAGGATCTAGAGTGACAATCGTGGAAAGACCTTCAACCATTTACTCATATGCAGGGGAGTTTGAGTTGTATTTTGAGCATCATTCTCCTCGCATTCTCCTAGGAGTGTGTTGCATTCCTCGTCTCTTTGACGTTTGCTTGCAGTGCTTGTTGCAACATGGCTTCCTCAGCCTATTCCACTCCCAGGGTGTTGATTTTCTCTTGGGCAAATGTAACATCATCGTCCCTTCTTACAGCCTCTGCAGCCAGGGCTAGGAAGACTTGGACATCCTCTATTGCTATTTTCATCGGCAGCTCTGCAGAGTGAGATTCTGCAACAGCTTTACCCTTCATTTTATCCAGTGATCCCTGAGCAGCAGTGCTTCTAGATCTCTCTTGTACCAGTGCTGCATACTCAGGTTGCAGGAGTACCAGAATGTCTTCTAAGTTGGCCCACTCCAGAACAGCTTGCTCCACGGTGAGAAATTCTTTCAACTTCAACAAAATTTCCCCTTTAGCTAATCTTATGCTCCTCCAGAGACTGTACTACTGCTCCATATTTCTAGCAGTTGGGAAGGTGGGATCAAGCACAGTCTGAACAGCTTCTTCATGATCGTGCGAAGAGGCTAAGTTAGTAGCCCCTTATAGATGAGCTTGTTCAATTGGCTTATCCTTTTGCTTCTCATCTACTGCAACTACCACCAAACTTGTAGTAGAGAGTTGGGAATCAACTTGCAGGATCTGTTCTTCAGATCTTGCAGCAGCTGCAGCAGCTTTCTTCTTCCTACATGGGGCTTTCTTTATCAGGGGTACTTCATCATTTGAGGACGAGGATTCAGGTTCAGGTTCAGTCCTTCTTGGTGTCCTTTTGATGACAGGAAGAGGACTCTCAACATCCTCATCTTCCTCTTCACCCCTTTGCCTACAATTTTATCTTGCAGGGCTAGTGTTACAGCCTTTTTGTCTTTGATTTTCTTCCATGCAACACTAACACCCGCCGTTTCTTTTGGGTCTTACCATTTTCTTCTCTCCGAGATACTTTTCAATGGGGATGGGGATGTGAGCTGCAAGCTGAAGACCTAGCTTGCAGAGCAGATGGTGATTCCATAGCTTCTCCTCACTGTGCTCTTCTCTGTCTCCTCCCAAATCCTCTTCAAGATGAACCTGGCCCATTTCACCTTCTATCCGGCCATGATGACAGACATGATCCGGAATCGAAGATCGGTGCATTTGTCATAACTCTCAATTCTGCCTTCAATGGAGTATGCACAAATGTTGTGAAGAAACTCAAACTCTGGTTTGAAAAGTTTCTTCGGGACACTTCTCTTAATCTCAGTCCCGGCATCTCTTGCTTTGAAGAGATCCCATATCTCCTGAGTGCTCTCTTTCCCATATGTCGCCAGCTGACTAGGGGTTAAACCTTCAGAAGAGCTACTGAAAACAGTGGCGATGTCACCGGAAGACACTACCGTCTCTTCTTCGTCCGCATCCATCCGGAATAGGATGCATTCCCTTTTTTCCTCGGATCTCCTGGCAAAGGAGTAGAATTGCTGAACCGATTCTATAAAGTATCCGACATAGACGGTGGTTAGGAGCCCTAGAACACGGGTCCTTCCCATAGCGTCGAAGATTCTCTTGATAATCTCGTTGTCGTACAAACCAGAGTCATAGACATGCCCCTGGTTCACTAATTCCTCCAAAACAATGATTTGTCTTGCCGTCATTGATGATGTTTTGAGAGAGAAATGAGTTTCTGGGACTTTGAAAATTTTTCTAAGGAAATGAAACTTCTCTTTGAGGTTATGACGAAATAAATTTGAAAAAGAGAAGGTTATGGGATTATGGAGAATATCAAGGGACGTGTAGTAAGATCAACAGTTGAGATTAAATTGAGGGAATTGATCTTACGGTCCTTAGAAAAAGATGGAGGGGTCAAATCGTAAATAATCATGACTTGCGCAGACGTGGGCTTTGACCGCACCTCTTCAACTTCTGACAGGCATAGATTTGCATTAAATGCTAAAAAACATGCGATTTGGCACCTAATTTATTATCTTTTTAAGGTTGCAGCATCCTGGGTACAAGGTTGCAGAGTATTAAATACTCTTTGAAATAAATGTTGTAACCAAGTGTTGCTTTCTTCTCGTTTTCAACTGTGCTGTAAGAATTAAGGATGCAGCATTGTATGAAGACGCAGCTTACAGTACGATTCTTACAACTTCTTGCAAGCATGCAGAAATTTCCCCTAGGCTTCTGCATCTTCTTTTTCGACTCATAACTTCAGAATTCTCAACTCATTTCTTAGCGTAGAAAACCTTGATTCACTCAATGATTTAGTGAATATATCTGCAAGCTGGAGATCTGTATGAACTTTCTCAAGCACGACATCTTTCTTCTACACGTAATCTCTTATAAAGTGATGTCGTATATCGATGTGTTTTGTTCTTGAGTGAAATACAAGATTATGGGTAATTGCAATTGCACTCGTATTATCATAGAGAATTGGAGCCTCTTTTTCTTCAATCTTATAATCTCTTAGTTGTTGTTGTATCCAGAGGATTTGAGCACAACAACTTCCTGTTGTAACATATTCTGCTTCTGCTGTAGATGTTGCAATCGATGTTTGCTTCTTATAGAACCATGAAACAAGTCTATTTCCCAGAAATTGACAAGTCCTACTGGTGCTCTTTCTATCAATCTTGCAGCCTGCATAATCTGAGTTAGAGTAGCCTTTAAGCTTGAATCCTCCTTTCTTGGGATACCATAGGCCTACTTTCTGAGTTCCTTTCAGATACTTGATAATCCTTTTGACAGCTGAAAGATGTGACTCCTTTGGTGCTGCTTGAAATCTTGCACAGACTCAACCTACAAACATTATATCTAGTCTGCTTGCTATAAGATACAGCAAGGATCCTATGAGTCGTCTGTACTTCGTGATATCTACATCTTTACCATCTTCATCTTTGTCAAGGCTTATGGATGTAGACATAAGGACAGATGTTGCTGAACCATTCTTCATGTCAAATTTCTTGATAAGTTCCTTTTTGTACTTAACCTGGCTGATGAAGGTTCCTGCAACCAGCTGTTTTACTTGCAGCCCTAAAAAGAAACTTAATTCTCCCATCATACTCATCTCGAATTTCGACTGCATCAGGTTGGAGAACTTCTAACATAATTCTTTGTTGGTGGATCCGAAGATAATATCATCTACATATATCTGTACTAGGAAAATACTGTCTCCATCATGTATCCTGAACAGAGTTTTGTTGAATGTTCCTTTCTTGAAACCGTTTTCTAACAGATAGAGGGACAAGGTGTCATACACTCTTGGTGCTTGCTTAAGTCCATACAGGGCCTTATGTAATCTAAACACCTTCTCTTCTACTTGATCTTCAAAACCTGGAGGTTGCTCTACATAAACTTTCTCTATAAGAAGACCATTAAAGAATGCACTCTTCACATCCATTTGATATACATTGAAATTCATGTGAGCTGCGTATGCCAGAAAGATCCTTATAGCTTCCAGCCTTGCTACTGAAGCGAAAGTCTCATCAAAATCAATTCCTTCTTCCTGATAATATCCTTTAGCAACTAATCTTGTTTTGTTCCTCACAACAAGTCCCGATTCATCTAGCTTGTTCTTAAAGATCCATTTTATACCAATAACTTCTTGATGAGTTGGTCTTGCAACTATTTACCAAACTTGATTTCTTTCAAATCCATTTAACTCTTCTTGTATAGCTTGTACCCAGTTGCTATCTTGTAGGGCTTCTTCAACATTCTTGGGCTCTATTTGGGATATGAAGCACGCAAACATTTTTCATGAGGAATTGACTTTCTTATCCTTACTCCTATGGATGGATCTCTAATAATAAGATCTCTAGGATGATTCTTTAGCCATGTTCTGTCAGGCTCAAAAACATATACAGGTCTAGGTTGCTCCTCATGTTGCTGTAAGATTGAAGGTTCTGCTGCTGTAAAAATGTCTGATGCATCCAGAGGTGCAACCTCTTCTTCTTTGTCTTTTACTGTATGCAGAACTCCTTCAACATAGGGAACATCTGTGACACCCTATACCCATATGACGTATATCTTATAATAAATTATTCATCTTTTAGGCAAATCATGCTGACGTTTCATTTATCCATATGAGTATAAAAATATTATTTAAAAACTAAAATCATATAGGATTAAAACACACAACTCATATCCCAGCATAATTCATATTAAATACAACTTATGATACACGTGTTCAAAATGCAAAATGTAGAGGAGGTGAAGGTTGCCCGAGGCATCAGCCGGCCGACCTGATATAGCGTGATGTCTATATGTACAAACCCACTTCAAAAGGCTATTGAACCTAAAAAAATAAATATGCGATTTTTACGAGTCGCAACTCAGTGAATACAAACCATTACTTTAATTAAATAATAAGCAAATAACAATCATTAACATTAATCAACCATATAATCATCATATGCAAATGCCACTATGTCCGATTTATTATTCTGTGAACTGCTCGAGCTTGGATCTGTCCCGAAATTTCCAATATGCCATTGTGTATATAGACCCGTAGGTCTCCAATATGAATATGACCCGAAGGTCTCCACTGTATATACAGATCTATAGCAAGACAGTCACAGACCCTTTTAATTTCATGCCATATGTAATGCAACATATCAATCATCTGAGCATATAATCAGATATACATTTACCAATATATACTTTGATCCAATGACAATTCGTATAAATATATACTTCTTATAGAACCCATATAACAAACCTTGTAGATAAATCACATCACATTGCGTATAAATCACATATACGGTTTATACTCACATTACATATAAATCACATAGCATATAAGTCACATATATGGTTTATACTTACCCGGCTAGGATAAGCGATTTGTTCGTCACTCTACTTCCTTCTCTCGTTCTACAGCCCATGCTCCTATACGATTTAATGCAATTTAGCCTAATCATCCCCTTAATATATTTATTTCCATTATGCAATGAAATGCAATGCATGTATGTTTAATTTCATTTATTTCATATATGCATATGATACAAGATTCTAACAACCTTTATTCTTTTGACGTATTCAACTGTGTTCAAAATTCCCTTTATAACTTGAATTATAAAATTTCGAGTCAAGCCAGGTAAAATTCGGTAAAAACTTAACATATAACTCTACAACTTTCATAATTAACACTTTTCCTAATTCAGTCTCCAACCTGCATAAAATTAGGCTACAAATACAGCATAATTAACCGTTTTCGAATCGAATCATTATAAAACAAGCCCTAGAATTTTGACATTATCTTACTCAATATTTAACCAAGTTATCCACGGTTTGCTCCTGAGTTTAGCTAAGAGATAGGGCTATAACTTTCATGTTTTAAACTTTTCCTAATTCGGCATACCAAGCTACCAAAACATCCGATGAATTATAATAACTAGAGACATATATAATTCACTAATTTCTTTATACCTTTCAGAAAAAATCTTGAGAATTCACTCCGATCAAATCGAAGAACACGTCCCCACGAGCTCCCCCTCAAATTTTGAAGAAAATCGGTGAAGAAACAAAACCCAAAATTAATAAGCCCTTCCTTATTTCTTTTCTTCTCCCTCTGTTTTTTTTCTTTCCCTCGCTCTCTTTCCCCCGCTCTCTGTTCTTTTTCTGTCGCTGCCCTCTCTTTCCTTTTTATTAAGTATTCCTTATTTTATTTACCCACCGTCTTACTTAAGTTTGCAGTTTGCTTTTCATATATTTTTGTACATATGTTAATTATATATATACTATAATGTTAAGTTGCTTCTGCATACTTATATATATATATTATATATTATAATATTAACTAATTTCTTATATATTTATGTATACCTGAGCAGCCGCCATTTATACACTTATATATATATAGTATATGTTCATATATATATAATTTAAATTTATTTTCTTTGCAAAATTCAATATAATTTATATCATTATTAATCAAATAATTTATATTATGTACTCGAAGATTACTCGAGTCTCAATTGATTATAATAGGGGTTTCTCAATACTAATTATCTAAGAGCATATAAATAATACGAAATGCATATGATACATGAAATGAATGCCCAATGACGTGTATGTTTTGGTCGAGGATGTTACAACATCATTCTCTTTTCTTGGAGCTACTTCTTCAGCAGGTTCTTTTAGCCTCTTAGTGTCACAATGTGGTTTATCAAACACCACATGAATTGACTCTTCAACCACTAAAGTTCTTTTATTGAAGACTCTGAATGCTCTACTTACAGCAGAATATCCTAAGAATACTCCTTCATCAGATTTTGCATCAAAAATTTTTAGATGCTCTTTTCCATTGTTGAGGATATAACATCTGCATCCAAAGATATGCAGATATGAAACATTTGGTGTATATCCATTCCAGACTTCATATGGAGTTTTGTCTAAGTCCTTGTTGATTAGACATCTGTTTTGTGTGAAGCATGCAGTGTTGGTTGCTACAGCCCAAAATCTCTTGGGTATCTTGGCCTCTGCTATCATTGTCCTTGCTGCTTTCTTGAGGGTTCTATTTCTCTTTTCAGCTACACCATTCTGTTGAGGTGTTCTTGCAGTAGAGTATTTATGACGAATATCATTATCAGAATAGAACTTCTCAATGAATTTGTTTGTGAACTCAGTTCCTCTGTCTGATCTGATCTTCACAATGCTCAAGCTCTTTTTATTTTGAATCTTCTTCATAAGATCAGGTAGCTTGCTTTGAGTCTCTGATTTCTTAGCAAGGAATATGGTTCATATGTATCTGGAATAGTCATCCACCACCACAAGTGAGTATTTCTTCCCACTTATGCTTACTGGTTCTGCTGGTCCAAAGAGATACTGTGAGATGACTTCTGCAGTTTGTCTTTAAATGAGCTTTTCACCTGCTTTCCCTTCTGACAAGCTCCACATATATTCTCCTTCTTGTATGCCACATCTGGCAATCCTCTTACAAGACCTTTTCTTGCTAGCTTGTTAATTATTTTGAAGTTCAGGTGACTTAATCTCTTGTGTCATAGCCAGGTTAGTTCTGATGGACTTTTCATAATGAAGCATGTTGGTTGAATAGAAGAGTTCCAGTCAGCAAGATATATGTTTCCTCTTCTTGTTCCTGTAAGCTTGACTTCATTTGATGTGATGTCCTTGATTAGGCACTTTTTGAGGGTGAACTCCACAATATACCCTTTGTCATAAAACTGACTGATGCTCAGAAGATTATATCTGAGGCCTTTCATATAGGATACATCTTTAATATTTATATTTCCTTTGATTAAGCTTCCACTTTATTTTGTGCTTCCTTTGGAATCATCTTCAAAGATGACCTTCAGTCCTTTGCATTCTTGGAAGTCTTTCAGAGCTTCTTTACTATCTGCCATGTGCCTTGAGCAACCATTGTCTATGTACCATACATCGCTGCTGCAACCTGACACTGAAACCTGCAACAAGGTCAAACAGATTTAGGTACCCATTTCTGTAAGGGTTCTTTTGGGTTAGTTCTTTTTGGAACCCGTACTTTCTTAACAGTCAATGTTTTGCTATAAGATTTGTTGGTTCCTGTTCTATATGCAATTTGTTTTTTAAACTGCTTGTAACCTGTGTGTGCAGAAACTAAATGTGTTACCAACACTCTTGTGGTCTGGTCTTCCACCATACTTTCCTGGAGTATATCCTCCTTTAAGTTTAGACATATAGATCTTAGTATATGTGGGGAAATATCTTCTATGCTGCTACTTTGTAGGTTGCTGTATCTTTTTACTGCTTACAGCAGATAGCTTCTGCTGCAGCCAATTCTTCGATGCAGGCTTACTTCTTGCAGCTGAGCATTGGGGCTTCTTCCCCTTATCCATCAATGCTGGTTTGTTCAAGATCTTTTCTAAGTTACAGGGTAACTCATTCTCTATTAAAGTTTCAGCTTGAACAAATTTTACAGTTTTGGATGAACTTACTGTATTCTGAGAGGTGTGAGTGCTGTAACCTAAGCTCGATTTTTCAAAAGGACTTCTGTTTTGACTCAGGCACTCCCTTGCGTCCTTAGTTGACTTGTTAAATACTTTGATCGTGGACTGCAAGCTCTCCTTCTCAGTTTCTAGCTTAGTGACTAGCAAACTTAGTCCTGAGACCTTCTTTTGTAGCTTGCTGTACCTTGAGTTATCAGACTCAAATGCAGCTAGCATTTTAACAATATCAATATTCTTGCCTCTGAGGATCTCATTGTCGATTCTTAGATTCTCATTCTCAACCTTCAGCTCTTCATGGGTTAAGTTAATCTACTCGAAATCACTCATGATCCTCTTTAGAGAGTGGATCATGTTCAACTCCTCTTTTTCTGGTATGGACAGTGGTTGGTAAGTTACCTCATCTTCTTCACTATCCTCACAGTCTTTTTCCATTAAACATATCAGTACTTCTTCATCAGAGGATGAGGTTTCAGTGTCGCTGCCAGAGGATTTTGTAGTTTTCAACATCTCTTTTGAGACTGTTGTATCCTTAGCTTTCTCCATCTCTCCAATGAGAGCTCGAAGCTTGTGCCTATCATTTCTTCTCTTTTCTCTCCTCTGTTCTCTCTCTTCTTCCGGGTACTTATGCACCGTTGGATGTTGACAGCTTCGTGCATATTGTCCAGGTCTCCTACAATTATAGCACAAGTTAAGATTGTTTGTATTTGACTGTGGAGAGGAGGATACCTGAGGAGGTGGATGACTTCTTCTGAAGTCATTCCTCTTGTTGAGGTTGGTGTTGTTGGTGATGTTGTTATTCTTTATGAATCTTCTAAATTTCTTTAGAAGTAGAGCCATATCCTCTTCAACGTCCTCTGCTGCAACCTCAGACTGCTTACTGCAACTGGTGGTTGATGTATCCTTGGAGCCTCTGGCAATCAATGCTATAACTTTGGAGCTAGATTCTTCAGACTCCTTTCTCCGTCTGTTGATGTCATATTCGAATGCTTTGAGATCGGAGAATAGATCAAATGTAGTCATGGATTTCAAATCCATGGACACCCTCATGGCGGTGGTTTCGCTATTCCATTCCGCGGGCAGGGCTCTAAGCACTTTCATGTTTTTTTCTTTTTGGGTGTAGTGCTTGCTCAGAGCTTCTAGTTCATTCACGATCGATGGAATCTTAAATCTAGTTACTCAAGAGTCTCTTCATTCTTTATCTTGAAGAGCTCGAATAGTTGGGTGGCGTTGGAGATCTTGTTATTCTTAGTGAGTTCTATACCCTCACATATTTGTTCCAACTTTGCCCAAATTTCCTTGAACGTTCTGCAAGTTTTGACTTTGCTAAATGTGCCTTTGTCCAAAGTGATAAATAGAGCATTCTTGGCCACGTTGTCTAGGTTGGCTCTCTTCCTATCTTCGTTATTCCATTCTAATCTTGGCTTGACCAGGAAGTTAGGTGGTGGCAGTGCTACTTCTTCCATGTCTCTACCAAGTATGGGGTTCACCTTCGTGGGAATAATCGTTTCTTCGGTGATGACCGTCCACATCTCATTATTCATCGCTGAAAGATGTGCCTGCATTCTTATCTTCCAATCATCATATTCCCCTATGAAAAACATGGATAACTTGTGATTAGAGAAATCCATGGTATGCTGTAAGAAAGAGATTTTCAGGATGCAGAGAAAACAGTGAGACTAAGGTGGATCTGGGTAGGTGACCAGATAAGTTGGCTTTTAACCCAACTCGCTCTGATACCACTTGTTGGTCCCAAATGGTGTCCGAGGTTCAGAGAGGGGGTGAATGAACCTTGGTTGATTTTGCAAATCTTTTATAAACGTACTGTTTTGCAAGTTACTTGAACTTGCAGCGCCAGACAGTTACTGCTTACATCACTAATATGTAGTGCTGTACGCTGTAGCTTAGAGTTTATGAACGCAACGGAAAATATATTTTATGACACAAGGCCGGTTTTCTCAAATATGATCATTTTCAAGATATTTTATGCTTATGACAAATATATATGTAAGATAAAACACAGAAATTAAAGCAATAAAACACTTATGGTTTATAGTGGTTCGAATGTGGTGTAATCCTTCTACGTCCACTTTACTGCTACCTCGAGCAGGAACTTTGTTAAGCATGATTGGTTTACATGACACTCCTAACAATCTATCAACTTACAAAGCTAAACACCTACTAGAACTCAGCGTACAAGACACTTCTAAGCGTTGTTGGCTGATTAATTCAGTAAACTTTGTGTTGTATCCTAAGTCTACTTGCAGCTATTCGCTCTTTACAGTGCTGCTGTAACTTGACCTTCTTGTAGTAACTTCATACAGTACTATTGTATCTTTTCTTGCAGTACTCATGTAGTCTTTTCTTACAGCGTTGTTGCATGCCGTTCCTACTTACTTTCTTATTGTATAGTTGTATCTGCCTTCTTGCAGTATGTTGTATTCGCTTTCTTACAGTATGTTGTATCTGCTTTCTTGCAGTATTCTGTATCTGCCTTCTTGCAGTATGCTGTATTCGCTTTCTTGCAGTATTCTGTATCTGCCTTCTTACAGTATGCTGTATTCGCTTTCTTACAGTATGTTGTATCTACTTTCTTGCAGTATGCTCTATCTGCTTTCTTGCAGTATGCTGTATTTCGAATTTCTCGATGCAGCATTGTACATATGTATACCTCCATCTTTCAGCATCTATAGCTAGACTCAATCCTAATCTATGTTTTCACTTAAACATTGTGAAAAATGGGGTACTCAAACTTCCTATTACATATATGGTTTGTCTCATCAAAATCTAAATATTGAAATCCCAACAGAGAGGAAGTGAGATTCAAAATTATTAAGTTGTAATTTAGAAAATCAAAATGAAACATTTAAAAAAATAAAAAAAATTATTTATACAATCAGCAAATTGACATAACATTTTTAGGTGGGAAAATGACACTATTGTAATTATTTACAATTGTCCTGTTATTAGTATAGTATATATTAAATTAAACATTGACTTATAAATAATTAATTTACATTGATTAATTAAATCACCACAACTATTGGTGTGGTATGATTCAAACAAAATCAAATACATGTAGTAAAAAATATCATTGAAAGAGTTTATGTGCATTTCATTCTTGTAAAGAAAATTTAATGCAGTTCACAAGATCAGAACCTATAACTCATAACTCAAAAGACAAAAATTACCTTACACACAAATTATCAGTAAAAAGATAGTGATGTATTAATATCACTCATTTATAATAGAATTACCCTATATTACAAGAGTACGTACACAATTAATACACTTAGCTTAATCTTAATTTTCTCGGCTAACATATTGCACCAAAAAAATCCTACACTTGCATGGACTTTCTGTTTGAATTTGTTAATGCAACCCAGAAAATAAATAAATAAAATTTTGACCGATGCCATGTGTTAAAGGGTGAGTAAAGTTGGTCTCTCTTGTGTGTAGAATAAACCATATATTTGGGCTCCACGAGTTTAAAAGGAAAACATATAATTAATTTAGGTAGAATTCTACTTTATTTAAGTGGGATGAGACCAAAATTAATTAAGCTTTTAACACTGGAGTACATAAAATCTTGATTAAAGACTTCTATTCTAAAGAAAATTATTTTGTGAGGTAATAATCCAAATCTTTTGTTTTTTATTTTTATTTTTCACCAGCGAAATATATATATATATATATATATATATATATATATATATATATATATATATATAAAATTTACAATATGAACATCACTATTACTTTGATATAAATCTGAAACTTAAAAAAAAAAAAATTGATATCCGTAGGAGCTACAGAATAAGATCTTCGATCATATTATGCAGTCCAAATTCTCTATATAATAAACTTATTTTAATTTGATTCACTGCACACATAAAACAATATCATTATTATACAAATGATATATATAAATAAGATAATTGATATAAAATTAAGTATATATAATAGAAAAAACTAAACATACTTGTATTTTGGGGAGTAAGTACTCATTGACCTGAGCCTCAACTCAAATAATGTTCTAGATTGAGCTACTCTAAGCTAATCTAATATATATTAGCTTGAAACTTAATTTGTGCTTCATTTAACAACTTATAACCCAATTGACATCACTAAATTGATTTCATCACTAATGACATTCATTGTAATTCTTCTGGTCTAAAACTAAATGCAGATTCAATGAATGAAGAAAGTGATATAACAATTTCAATAGCAATTTGCCACTTAATCTTCACAACGCAAATCGCTTTTTTTCTTTCTTTTTTTCATTTAGTTTGGAGTTTTTTATTTCTTTTATTTTATTTGATTTAATTTCATTTTATTGTATCAAATATTTTCCATCTAGTTATCAATTTATTTTGAATCATATGTGATAACATTACATGATTCTAGATTTATGAAAATTTTAAAAATTGAAAACATATAACTTAGTTGTACTGTTATATGTTATTGCCAAATAATAACTAATAGATTTATAATAGAATAACATTAAAAATTTAAATTACAATACAATGAAATTTACTACAATACATAAACATTGTTACGTGCTAAATTTACAGCAATAAATAAACATAAATGAAACAAACATTTGATACTATAGAAAATTCAAAAGATAAGAATAAAAAATATTCTAAAAGAATATTCTCATTAAATTAAAATTTGAGTTTAATGGTTGAAAATGCTCTTAAAATTCGTAGATTTTGATGATGTTAGTATAATTGACTTTATTGGATCTAATAGACAGTAGTAATTGAGACAACTTGTTTCCTTTAAAAGTAGTAGGACATCACTGGTGGTATCATACTATCATATGACGTCCTATTTTCTTTAAAGGAAATGAGGTGTAACAGTTATAATCAGCATGTATAGTCAATTGATACATAGCTAATCATTTATATATATATATATATATATATATATATATATAATTAGCTGATAATCAATTGCACTTATAAAATATTAGCAAACATGTTGAGCAGCTGGTTGAGGCTGACCAATAAGAAGTTGTTGGTACATAAAAGTTAGACCCATGACTTTTCAAATAATCTCGATCGACACTAATCATGAAAAATTAAAATAATAGTTACCTATTTGATTTTGAGGGTTTTCAAATTCAAGATTACATTTAAGGTCTTGATTCTAGATTACCTAATAAATAAAAAATCCATTATACTATTATAGAGAAGAAGGTTGCGAGAAACATTATAACGAAGAACATTCAAGTTTTCAAAGCTCAAATTCTAATGACATTCAAGTCTCGAGACACTGATGAAGTTCGAATAAAATATAAAAGAAGTGATTCCCCTTATAAGTTGGATATATTATCATGTTGAAATATATTTTTCATCTTAAGTAAATTAAGCTATGTTTAATCAGTACAATCAAATTGAAGACAATAGGTAATTTAGCAAACATAACATACGGGTGTAGTTGAATATATTTAATTGCTAAAACTTCATATTAGAGAACTTAATAAATCAATATAGATGAATCATTAAAAAAATTATTATTATTCACAATCAGGCCAATTAGGAAAATTGTCAGAGGTAAAATATGATTAAAGAATGTTGAATTATACATAAAAAATTATAATATGAATAGTACACCTTATTATTAATCTTCATGTTTAAATTTCCTTTGGCACGGTTATTGCTGGAAAACAAAACATAACAATGATCAATTACTAGTAAAGATTATTTTTCTTTCCTTAGATATAATGGGTTAAAATTACTGGGATAGGAAAAGATTAGGGGGCTAAGCTCGTCAGGTGGAATATATAAGAAAAGATTTTTATCCAAGTTATAAATATAACTTTTTTTTTTCAAATGATTTCACACCCCTCTCTCTACATGGGCTCGTGTTCGACCATGAGCCACACCAGCCATGGGTTAGTGTAGGACCACATGCCACATGAGCCGTGGCTCGGTGGCCTTCATGGCGGATTTTCCAGAGGTCTAATCATTTTGGTGATTTTGGCAGGAGGAGGTTTTCTGTGCATCAAGTGCACCATGCAATCGGGTCTCTTGGATTCAATTCGAATTCATGTCTTTTTTTTTTTTACGTTTATCTTTATAATATATTAATTATACCTTTATATTATATTAGTCTAATATTTTTATATTATATTAGTTATACATTTATGTATAAATATCATAATCATTATAATACTTTAACTTAAAATAATAAATCAATTTCAGCATAATTTATATATATATACATTTATGTGATACTACTCATATCTTTATGTAATATATAAAGGTATAACTATTCATACTTTTATATAATATATAAATGTACAACTAACATAATTATAAGGTATGTATGTCTAAGAAAATGTTAAGGAATAACTACCATTACTAAAGATATGATTAATATAACTAAAATGTATGACTAATACTATTAAAAAGTATAATCAACATAATATAAAAATATATCCAAACACGTGGTGGGTGTGGTAAATTTGATCAACGCAAGTGCAACTGTGTAAAAGTCCGGTGTTTTGGCAATGGTGACAGATGGGTGGAATAAATTCTTATTTTCTATTCAATTTGAATTTCAAAGGTACACCTCATTAAGGATAATTTGGTTGAAAAGATGGCAAAATGGCCCCAAACTAAACTTTTGATTAAAATTAGGTTTTACTATATATCCTATATATTTGGCTATTTTGAGAATTTCCCATTATATATATATATATATATATATATATATATTATTTTGGTCTTGTAACATTAGATTTTGTTGGTAATAGGTTCTATACTACGATTTGTTTTTTCAATTTAGTCTAGCAACTAGATTTGTTTTTTTTTTTTTTGGTCTTGTAAAATTAGATTTTGTTGGTAATAGGATCTATACTACGATTTTGATTCAAATTATCCGAAAAAAAATGAAAAATATGTCCAACATTAGTCACATGTCAACCACATGAAATTTATATTGTGGGTTTCCAGAGTTCATTAACGATGTACATACTATCTTTTAAAATCAACTCTTCATTTTATTTGTTCATTTGACTGAAAATATGAAGTACAGAAAATGATTATACCTCCAAAGTAAATGAACTTCACATAATTACGATGCCATATATATATTAGAATGATAAAACAATAACTAAGGATGGAAATATCACAAAATATCATCGATATTTTTCTAAAATTTTTCATTTTTTTATGTGATTGATATAAAAACACTTTACAATGATGTATTTTTGATATTTTTATTTTTTTTACATAAACGGTATGAAAACAAGAAATTTTATCAAAATATCAGTAAATATCAATATCGATTTTGATATCACTAGCTTCATGATATAAATTGTATGAAAATGAGGAAAATATTGGGGAA
The DNA here is from genome assembly GCA_028654395.1 of Scutellaria barbata. Classification (NCBI taxonomy): domain Eukaryota; kingdom Viridiplantae; phylum Streptophyta; class Magnoliopsida; order Lamiales; family Lamiaceae; genus Scutellaria; species Scutellaria barbata. Next base: position 5,660,898 of record CM053649.1, on the reverse strand, counting down.
ATGTTGATAATTTGTTGTGGTAACTTCATGATACAAATAGTAGGACAATCAGTGAAATATTAGGGAAATATTGATAAATATTAGTATCGATATTTCCATGGATACCAAGAATGCAAAGTCTTGGGTGAAACCGTCTCATGGGTCTCATGTTCTGAGACGGGTCGAACATAATAAATTATGTAATACTTTTGTGTGTATTACGTAATATTTTTCTGTATATTAGATAATACTTTGTATTATAAGATGCGTTTTGAGTTGAGTCGGACCATACGAAAAATATGTAATACTTGTTGGTTTATAGTGCACCAAACAATATCAATTACAATGGGAAAACAGAAAACTAAATTATTACAGAATTCAAATGTTGTCCCAAATGTCGTCACACTGCACACAACAGATTTTGGAACCGAATGTTGCCAATAATGTTGGCAACACTGCAGACAACACTGTGACAATAGAAACTTGAAACACCTTCGAACTTCAAAAATTTGTAAGATCTTCGAGCTTTGGCTACGTACAATATCCAGAGAGCAGCAGCAACAACCCTGCAGCAAAGATCCTTTGAAATGCACCAAAATGAACTTTGGAAAGTCGAGTCAAGGAGACCTTTCCCCTAAAAAACGAACACGTCCCGGTTAGTGCTCACGGTACGACGTGACATTCCCAAAGGTAAAACGACTTACGTCTTCTAGTTAGTAGCACCACAAAACTAGAAGCAACAACGAACTAAAATAGTGGAAGGACTAGATCACACTTCTATATGCTCAAACAATGCAAGATTGATTTTGCAAAGATGCTATGAGAATGATCTTTTAGCAAGAATTCGTGCTCTCAATGCTGTATATAGCTTGTTTTTATGCTTATGCAAAAAATGAAAATCATGCCCTATTTATAGGCACATCCACCAAGTGAAGGAACATCTCATCTTAATGAGCATTTAAGGCATTTAAACCCACTAAGTAAGTGGAGCTCTCCACTACCTTACACCATTAGTTACAGAGGATTTGGAAGACCATTAGCCACTAGGGCTTCGAGATGGGCTTTCCCAAATGGGCTACTCAATGGACTTTTACGTTTTGGGCTTTACAGACGAGCGATGTTGCTTGTCATGTTGCCAACATCAGATGCAACATCCGACCACCAGACAGGTTTTGGTCATTAACTTTGTGCATGAATTTCCACTCACCGAAAATCGGTTTTAAGAGTGTAAATGCACTACAATCATCTACTCGAGACGTAGAACGATCTTTTACCCTTTATTTTCACATTTGCCCAACTTTGACTCCTCAAAATAATGGTCAAACACGTGTGGTCAAGTCTTCCTACAAAAGTCAACATTGACCCACACTTCTAATTGGATCAAAACCAATTTTCTCCAACAATACTTTTATTTATATCAGCTAATACTTTTGTTTTGAGTTGAGTCAGATTATAAGAAAATATGTAATACTTTTATGTGTATTAGATAATACTTTTGTATCATAGGTTATGTGATCCGAATTGAGTCAGGTCCTAAAAAACACACGAATTCTAGGGCTTCTAAATGCTCTTCTTCTCGTGCAACATGTAATACTTTTGTGTATATTATATAATATTTTTTATATATCATGTAATATTTTTGTATTTTGCACATATACTATATAATATAATACAAAGTATTACCTGAAATATAAAAAAATATTACTTAATACACACAAAAATATTACCTCATTAATATGTCCATCCAATCCGACCCAACCCAACCCATCCACAAAATGAGATCTGTAAAAGATCTCACACTAAACCTAGTCTACTAAGAATGCCTCGGCCTCGTCGATCTTTTAATATGTTGACAGGTATAGCATGGTACATTTAAATTTTCTGTTTCATTGGTTACAAAGTAATTCGAATATAAAAATTTTCTTTTGCTCAAAGTTAAAAGATTTTTGATCGTGGGCTGAATATTTAATACCTAAACTGATTGTTTAATGATAATGAAATTCCTTAAAATAATAACCTTTCATACAACACAAATAATTTAGTGTAGTTGGGTCATGAATCTAAATAGGGTCGACCCTAATATTTTTAGATCCCATGATGAAAATATTGAAAATAAACAGTCTCTTTACAACTATATAAACCCAGAGAAAAAAAAAAAAAAAACTCCATCCAAAAAGTAAAATTAAAATTAATAAAATTTTATTTTATAAATTTTTGTTTTAAAAATTTTCTTTTTACTGATGCTACAATAATTGGTATAGTTAACAATATTTTATAACTAAAAAAAATTAGAAAAACAATTTAAAATATTTACAAACTCAAGAAAATCAGTAACTTATTTTATTTTTACAAATAAACATATTTGTAACATTTGCAATTCTAAAAATAAATCATCTGCATCAATATCAAATTTGTCATTATGTGTAAGAGCCACTTGAAGATTATTACAACATGAAAATTTGGGATCCCTTGAAAAATGGGTTCTATACCGTCGACCTTCTTGCCCGATCTGAGGACCAGTCCTGGATCTAAAATCTATACAATATGGATCGATCTAAGGGCCTTGTCTAGGTGTGTGCCTCACACTCTCCCGAATGCTCATGTTCTGCCGAATATGCATATCTTTTAATTTTAACATTCATACATTTTAGTTATATCATTCACATCTTTATTTTGTGACATTCATATTTTTACATTATATTACACAAACATGTAATATTATTTATACATTTATGTTATATCACGTGAATTTTTATGTTATAATAATATACTATTTATGTTGATATAAATGTATAAGTAGTATCACATAATTGTATGAGTAATATAACATAAAAGTATGTTGATATAAATTCTGCAATTTTTTTTAAGCTATAATATTATATAAATATTATGATATTTGTACATGAAAATTATATTAATATAATATAAAAATTATACGAATATAACATAAAATTTACGAATGAATTAAAAAAAAATCTTACCGGATTCGGGTCACGTCTGGACACTGAAAGTGCAACTGGTGCAATAATTGTAACTTCATATAAAATTGAAACTTATTTAAACCCAGAAATTACCCAAACATTACATAACATATAATGATTATTTTATTCTTTTAAGACTTTCATCAAGAAAGAACTTGAAAATACCAATTTAGGATTTAAAATATCAAATCTGTCAAATACAGATACAATTAAAGCTAAAAAAACATAATGTTTAGTTCAACACACTGCCATTTCTTATAATTTAAAAATATTTGTAAAATGACAATTCTGAACTTCATGTATGGAAAAAAGAAATGAAACTAGAATAATGATATATAATAATATTGAAGCTTAAAAAAATTCAAAATGTTGTCAAATATATGCATATGTGACCTTGTTTTTGTAAGACTTCAAGTCCTAATTTCATGTTTCAAACTCAGAATCGATAATGTTAATTTTAAGACTGGTCTGGATGAATAATTAACTAACTTGCAAGCCAAATCCAAAAAAAAAATACAAGAATAAGCATAAATGATAATAGAAGAAGTTTCCAATTAAAATAATCATTAAAAACAGAAACTTTTCAATACAAAATTGTATATTGAACCAATAATATCAAGTGCAGAGAAATCCACTGTCCTAGAAGTCTCGGCCTTAAAAGTGATGATCATAAACAACAATAGTGATTAGCATAAAATTAAATGTGTAAAAATAATAAAAAAAATTACACACCTGACTTAATTTTTAGATACAAAAAGTGTCAATTCTAAACAAAAAAAAAATATAATTATCAAAATATAATCCAAAACGCAAGGAATCCCATAAAACATTCTCTAGGCGAAAAAGTTTTCCTATTTCATATACTCCTTAATTAATTTCTTCCACTTTCACAGTTACAGTAGATCTCCATCCTCCAGGAACAAAGAGTGCACGACACTGTGAGAAAACCCCAGAAAATCATTTAGCCCTTTCTCTCTCGACTACCTGCTAAATCAAATCAAACCGTACAGTAGAGAGAGATAGAGCAACGGAAACTGAAGAAATCTAAGTACAAAGTACTTCCTACTCAATCTGTGAAGGTACTTTGAAGTTTGAACATATATATCTTTCTGCTCAGAATTTGGAAAGTTTGGTACTTTTGGTAAATTGGGTTTTTTCTGGAAAGTGTGTATTTGAGGATGAGTGAGAGGTTAAAAGGGTTTCTTTATTTTGGGTAAGTTTTCCTTTCTTGCCCCTTAATCTTAGATCTCTAGGCCTGCTTCTCTCTCTCTCCCTCTCTCTCTCTAGAAATTAGATAGAGTAGCAGTGTAGCTTATAGATCAGGTTCTAAGGTGTTTAATTAGGTAGTGCAGTTGGGTTTTTGAGGTGAAACAGATAAAGGAGTCTATAATCTGTTACATTTTCTGGGCCTTTTTCTTCTCTTTAGATCTTATTCTTGAACTAGATTATCAAAATCTGAGGCCCCTTTGCTATTTCCCAGTAATTGGTGCATTCAAGAACAATATTTGGTTCGTTGTTAACAATTCTAGAGAGAGACAGGGATGGGCAGTAGATGGTGGGTAGAAATGACGAAGCCAATGCACTCCGATGAAGATGCTACAATGAACACCACCGGAGATCACAACCCTAGTCAAAACCCTGACGACGGCGACAATCAAGAAATCGATGGAGAGCCGCCGTCGTCCACCTCAGGCCGCCGCCCACGGGGTCGGCCACCGGGTTCCAAGAACAGGCCCAAGGCCCCCGTCGTAATCACCAAGGATAGCCCCAATGCTCTGCGCAGCCATGTCCTCGAAATCTGCGACGGCGGCGACGTCTCGGAATGCATCGCCTCCTTCGTGCGGCGGCGCGGCTGCGGCGTCTCCGTCCTGAGCGGCAGCGGGGTCGTAACGGACGTTGCCCTCCATCAACCGGCGGCTCCTGACGGAGTCATAACGCTCCAAGGAAGATTCGAGATATTGTCCCTATCCGGGACATTCTTGCCTGAGCCGTCGCCGCCAGGGGCCACCAGGCTGACAGTGTACTTGTCCGGCGGCCAAGGACAGGTGGTCGGCGGCGCGGTGGTCGGCGCGTTGACGGCGTTTGGGCCGGTGGTGGTTATCGCTGCAATGTTTATGAATGCGATATACGAGAGATTGCCGATTGCAGATGATCAAGATGAAGAAATGTCGTTGCAGCAAACGTCGGGATCACGGAGCCATGGTTTCGGAGATCATGATCGGACAAAATCGTCGGCGCCGGAGTTTAATTTGCCTCCTACTTTTCAGATTCCGAACGACGTCGTTTGGGCTCCTCAGCCATGCCCTCCTCCTTATTGATTAGATGAGAAGAAGCTTGGAAGAATAGGAATGAAGAAGCAAGGTTACCTAGCTTTGAATTTTCACTCCTTTTTTCATGAATTTTTATATTTATTTTTGGAATAATGGCTTGGAAGAATAGGAATGAAGAAGCAAGGATAGCTAGCTTCGAATTTTCACTCCTTTTTTCATGGATTTTTATATTTATTTTTGGAATAATGGCTTGGAAGAATAGGAATGAAGAAGCAAAGGTTATTTTTATATTTAGATTTCAAAATTAAGTGTGTTTGGTCAAAAATAATCCCTTGGAAATCTTTTTGTTACATTTAATATATATCATACTCTAGGTAGTAATATTACTTCATATATATATATATATAGTGTATGATGATTATTTTGTATAATATATCAAATAAGACCTACTATTTCATGTACATATTTTATATTATATTTTAAAATAATTATTATAGTTTATGTACATATATAATATTACTAATTAACATGTATTGTGTATTAAAGACAATAAAATGTAAAAATGAAATAGGGAAATAATTTATACCACAAAGGAAATGTATTCTGTTCCATAATTTATACCACAAAGGAAATGAATGATACATACGGATGAGTCCCTTGAACGTCTCATTTATACTTGGATACATATAGTTTGTGTTTGTAATTAATGTAAGGGTGGGAATTAATTTATATACGGATGGGATTTTTCTGTTGAACTACTTGTTATTTCATTCATTTTAAATTAAATGTGGTTTTAGATTTTACACATAAATTGTTAAAAGGTTTATTTATTCATATTTTAATACATTCATTAAATGTAAGTTTTAAATAACCACTTTTAAATAGTTTTACTTGATTGAGAATAGTAAGTGCAGATAATTTGAATAAATATAAATACATGTTCTTAAATTATAGTATAGGCTAAATGGCTAAAAAAAATCCAATTTTTGTTTGAGTTTTTGTTAATTTAGTAATTTTTTTAAAAATTATCAATTTAGTCATATTATAGCCAATTAGTTGTAATTTTGGTCAAATTTTAATTTTAGTCAAAACTAAATTGTATATGTCCTACATGACAAACACATGAATAAAGAAATCATTTACACCTTATCAAAAATTAAAAAAAATAAAATAATAAACATATTATCTTGAATTTACAAATTAAAGAAAATAAAGACAATTGGACTTAAGTGTTATGAAGAGTAAAATAAAAAAAAAAACAATTGATGAGGTGTGTATTTTTATTTTTTTATTTTTGATGAAGTATAAATGATTTTTGTATCCATATGTTCGCAATATAGGATATATATATATAATTTAGTTTTGACTAAAATTGAAATTTGGCTAAAATTACAACTAATTTGCTATAATATGATTAAATTGATAACTTTTAAAGAATTGATTAAAATAATAAAAATTTAAAAATCTTTGAATTTTTTTTACTATTTAATCTAAATTATATAAAAATATTTATTTTGAGAAGAATTAAAAAAAAAAAAAAAAAAAAAAAAATATATATATATATATATATATATATATATATATATTTCGCGCATCAAACTGTGGAATACAAGGGTAGGTCTGAAGTGTGAGAAATTTTGAACCACGTGGATAAATATATGATTGCCACTTACTATTCATTTATATTAACTTTTTTACTTTTTATTTTGTCAAATAGGTCATGGTTAATTAATTCAGAACCCTATTCACTATTTTGTCTCTTACATGCAGTTTTAATGGTGGTATGTCAGTAGGATACCGAAAAATAGGACAAAGATCTCTATTGATGGTTACCACTATATCCATTTCAGGCCAAGATTTGTCCTTTGCTTATTTTTAACTTTTTTTCCAAAAATGAATTGTTTTATAAGACTATCTTTATTTAGTGATGTTAATTCGGGCCGGGTTAATAGGGCCAGCCCGTTTAACCCTAAAAAATGTAGGGTTAGGTCCGACATATTAGAGGTCCAAATCAGGGTCTTTTTGGCCCGACCCTATTAACCCGAGGGTTAAATGGGCCAGCCCGCAGGTTAATCGGGTTAGCCCGTTTAGCCCGGTTAAAAAATTGCAACATGTCGGATTCAAATCATTGACCTACACACTTCCACTCCACCAATTAAGTTGAGGTCTATTTCATTTAATTGCATTTATAATTTTATTTAAATAAAGGTAGTTGATGTTAGAAAGCAAGAATAATGATGTTAACTTCTTCAAGTATAGTTTCAAATCGAATAAATTTCATTACAAGACCCAATTTATAAATTAGTTCTCAATTTTAAACCCAAATTTTCAAATTTCACAATAAGGGACTCAATTTTATATTTTTTTCTCAATTTCAGGCTTGCAAAATTAGATTGAGTTCTCAATTCAAGACAAAATTTCATTTTTTTACGTAGCCCGTTTAACCCGAGGCCCGCTAGGGTTAGGGTTAGGTCCTCACTATGAGAGGCCCGTTAAGAGTGAACCGGATAAGGCCCTAGCCCGTTTAGCCTGTGGCCCTATAGGGCTAGGGCCAGCCCGTTTAACATCTCTATCTTTATTCATACCCAACCATACACACAATCAATTAATAAACAATTCATTTCTCTCACATCCACATACACATTTTACTCTATAACCAATTCTCATCTTTTTCATATTTTATTAATGACCACCCACAACCACAACCAAAACCAACCTTTAATAAATTATTTCTTTTATAATTAACAATTATATCTATAATTATTTTTTATTATATTTTAAATATTTAAAAAATATATACAATTATTCAATATTAAAAAATCATAATTATAAAAAAAATTTGGAAATACAGTTAAAATAAATTACAACATCCAATAAAAAAAATTAAAATTACAAGAATTGAAATACAAAAGAAAATAAATAAATCTAGCTAAAAATACATGCATAAATTACAACAAAACAAAAGATGCAAATTACATATTTAATTAATAGTGCTGAATTTTTGCCATATATGCTCAATCAAATCGTTCTTCAGAGCGGCATGAACTTCTCTATTGCGAAGTTGTTCTCTATTAGTCATATAAGTGGATAAACTTGCAATACGTTCAGTAGAGTATCGAAAGACCTGATCATCATTTACGGGACAATCCATTAGAAATTCGGTGGGATCATAATAATTTTGGTATGTGTCTCGTTCATCCTCCACTATCATATTGTGCATGATGATACAAGTCATCATAATTTTTCCCATCGAAATTTTATCCCAGACAAGACATGGACGTTTAAGAAATGCGAAACGAGCCTGTAGAACTCCAAATGCTCGCTCAACATCTTTTCGTACAACCTCTTGGTGTTGAGCAAACAATTTGTGCTTTTGGGTTAGTGGAGAAGTAATTGACTTAACAAATACAGCCCATGAAGGATATATGCCATCAGTTAGATAATAAGCTCTATTATTTTCCCGACCATTAACGACATAACTAACATTTGGAGCTCGACCTTCCAAGACATCTGTAAAAATTGGAGAGCGTTGGAGTACATTAATATCATTGCACGTACCTGGAGTTCCAAAGAAAGCATGTCATATCCACAAGTCATATGATGCAACGGCTTCCAAAATGATGGTTGGTTTTCCACTTCTCCCTGCATATTGTCCAGCCCACGCAGCAAGACAATTTTTCCATTCCTAATGCATACAGTCAATATTGCCTATCATACCCGGAAATCCACGTTGTTCACCAACATAAAGTAGTCTTGCCAAATCTGAGTCGGAAGGCTTTCTAAGGTACTCTTCACCGAAGCAGGAAATGATGGCTTCAACGAAATGATTGAGAGATTGTCTTGTTACTGCTGCACTCATACGTAAATATTCATCAACTGCATCAGTGGATGTCCCATAAGCCAATACCCTCATAGCACCAGTACATTTTTGTAATGGGGAAAGACTTAGTCGACCCGTGGCATCAGGTCTTTGTTGAAAATATTCGTCATTGACAGTGACGGCCTCCACTATACGAAGGAAGACAGATTTTCTCATGCGAAATCTGCGTCGGAACATCTCGGGAGTATACGTTGGCCTATCGACAAAATAGTCATTCATCAAGCGTTCCTCACCAAGCTCGCGTTCCCTTTCACAATACCTTCTTGTAGCTCTAGGAGTGGAATTTCCTCCAATCATATTAAGATTGCTTAAGACCATATCCTCGATCATGCGATCTATTTCGAAATTTTGCCGAGCATTCCGTTCTTGTCATTTATCAAAATCATTCAAATTTAATGAATCTGAACTTGAGTTTGAATCTGAATCTACCGAGGTATTTTCATTGAGAGACATTTATAAACTGGAATAGGTAAAACAAATGGGTAGTAATTATATTAGAGAGGAGTAAAGATAAGGAGTTTGGTGTAAGTATGATGTTGTTTCAAGTATGATTTATAGGAAATAATTTGTCATGTGGTTTGATATAACTTGTCATGTGGTTTGATTCCCACTTGGGATATGCATGTGAAAAAAAATAACTTTAATAATGGAGGGGTACAACTTGTCATGTGGTTTGATTCCCACTTGGGATATGCATGTGAAAAAAAATAACTTTAATAATGGAGGGGTACAACTTGGCATGTGATTTGATTTCCACTTGGGATATGCATGTGAACAAAAATAACTTACAAGACAAAAAAAAAATTTAATGTATAAATTAATGTATGTGAATGAATTTATGTAAATTGGATTAGATGTAGCAAAGATTTAATGATAGCAAACAAACTCCATATTGACAACTTGGTACTTTCAACTCGTGTATATTATTAGTTGTAAACTTGTGCTAATAGTCAAAAGTGAAAGCAGGTAAAGCAGCAGCATTAATTGAGACATGGGGATGAGTTGAAATAATTACATGAAATAATTGAAACATTTATTACATTGAAATAGTCAAAAGAACAAGCAGCAGCAGCAGCACAGTAGTACCATTACATGAAATAATTGAAACAACTAATTGGGTTACATGAAATAAAATAAAATCACACAAATTAAGCAAACTTACAAGACAAAAAAAAAAACACAAAGTAAAAGTACGTCAAAATAAATGACATTGATTATTTGAACAATGCCAATAGATAGTCTTTCATCTCTTGCTCGGCTGGTGATAAGTGATCTTTCGCCATCAATTGGGATAAAAGAGAAAGTTGCAGTTCCATTTTCTTCTCCGCTTTCTTCCTTTGTTCTCTTTCTCTTTGTAAATTGATTTGTTCTCTAACCACTTCAACTTCAGTTTCTCTAGTGATTCTCATTGCACGAATTTGTTCAGCAAATTCATCTAACACCACCTTACCTTTTCCTTTTTTTTCGCCTTATCTCTACCTATAGGACGTGAGATAGTTGAACTGCCGCTGCCTGGAGTTTCTTGATCAGTGTGGTTGGAATAATGCCCTTCTTCACTGGTTCTTGATCTCTTTGAGTTGCCACCACTTTCTTCATTACCTTCTTCATCTTCAGCACGGGGACGAGTTGGAGCACGTTTGAAATTTATTTGCCACTTCACATGTTTACTCAGAACTTCATTAAACACAACCAAATCTGTAAACTTGTGTTTTTGTTCAACACAATAAATTTCATGAGCTTCTTTCTCAATATCCCCTTGGCTCATTCCGCTTCTATATCGTCTATGTGCTTCATTGGATGCTTCCAACCACTTTTTGCAACTTTCATTAATTCGTCTAAAACGACTTCTCATCATTTCTATATTTCTTTCATTTATCTCCTTCGGATTTTCTTTTCAAGCTTCTTCGTACATAGCATGTACTCGTTCCCACACTTTTGAGATCTTTTGATTTTTGCCAACCATACTATCTTCACTGATGAAACACCAAGACGACATTAATGCAACATCTTCTTTAACAGACCACCCTATTTTTGTCACATTTTTCTTTTTTTCTCCGAACAAATCGCAAGAGATATTTTCCAATCTTTGAACTTGTTAAGAGATAGGAACTTGGTTAAAATTTGGAGAAAATTGAGAATTCTGATAATATTGAGAAAATTGGGAATCAATAGTATTAAAAAATGATTCATCATTTTGATCATTTTGAGAATTTGGATGATTTTGGGAGTAATGAGAATAATTGGGCTGATTTGGATCCATGTACAAAGTGATAAAAATTTAGATTTTTAACACAAGTTGTAAGAGAAAAGAGATTTGACACAAATTAGAAGAGAAAAGAGAGTATGAGATTGTGATCCAAAATATATCAATATTGGTATCTATTTATAGAGAATTTTATTTTATGAATTTTGGTGTATAATTTTTTTTTTAAGTGGATAAATCGAAATCCGTAATTATCTAAATAAAATCCACTCGACGAATCATACAACGACACGTGTCTAACATAATTGCACAACCAAAGTCCATGACCATGGTCATGCCACAACCATGGTCATGAAATTTAATTGAATTTTCATTTTTTTTTGGACTCTTGCTACGCCCAGGTCAAAAAAAGAGCCGATAAACATAGTCTAAGGGCATGTTTGGTTAGTGTGTGTTGGATTAATTAGATTAGTAGAACTGTGGTGGGTTTTTATTATTTGAGTTAAATTGAGTTATTTTTTTGATATGTTTAGTTTGTATGTTTAATGATAAATTTAACTTAATTTTGTATTTAGTTTGAATGTTGTGGTATCTATTGAGTTACATTTATATATTAAATTCATTAAACCCAAATAAATCAGTCACTTTTGGTGAGTTTATTTAAACTAAATACACCCATCACAAGACCATAAATATCATTTTTGATCTGACTTCCAAAAATATACGAATTTTTCAACCTTTAAAGCAAACATAAATTTATCCAAATTAATTAATTCTAACCAACTCAAACCTCCAAACAAAACAAGCCCTAAGTGTTTAAGACCATGTTTATTCTAAACTTTATCCATTTAGATTTTGAATTGGTTTCCTCCGTATTTATATTTGAATTGAGATGGAGGTACAACTTATATATAGATATTTTTAAGTATGAATATTTATATATAAAAGTTATATAAATATATATAAAAGTTAAATGAATATCACATAAAAGGTATTTATATACAACCTGAAATTCTTTCTTTTTTTTTTCTAAGTTATAGGTCACAACATTTGTACATAAAGATAATCACACATTTATAATATAAAGGTCAATATATAAAATTAGAAAAAAAAAAGGCAAAACTAGTAGATCTAGATCGAATCGACCTGAATTGCATACATTTTAGATCCATGCACCTGGTGCACATGAGAATTTGTGTTCTCAATAAATTGGCCTATATTAACATCTACATATATATTGTTTTATTTAAATATATGTATATGTATATATATGTTTTTTTTCGCTTCAAAATAAATATTGTCGTAGAAATTTTATAAACAGATTAAGAAAGTTCACAAAATTACTGATATATTCTTATTTTAAGTACATTAAATTTTCAATTTTCATTATATATACTGTTTAATTTGAGAGTAATAAGTGAGAGTCATTTAGATAGAATAATAATAATTGTTTCTTAAATTCCTATAATAACACATTTTTGGACAATTTAATTATTTTTACTATATAAATCGACATTTATAATTGGAGGAAAAGATCAATATTATTCAAATGACTTCTCAAAATAAAAGAATACAATAATGTTTTTTTTTTCAAATAATTTCCATTGTGATCTTAAATATAACACAAAAACTTTTATACAATTGGTGTACGGATCCTAAATCCATACACCTGATCAGATCCGTACACCTGACCCGACTCGGCCTGGCCTCTACGTGCCCTCCACGCGCGCGCATGCACCCCCACGCGCCTGGGTGGGTGCGTTCAAACTCACCCAAAATTCGCTCTAGGTGCTAGACCTTTATGTTATGTTAAGCATACATTTATGTTATGCTAAACATACATTTATATTATGTTAGTCATACCTTTAGGGCCTTTTATATTATATTAAGCATACCTTTATGCAAGCCTTTTATATTATATTAATCATACCTTTAGGGTTATAATGTTATGTTAAACATACCTTTATATTATGTTAAACATACCTTTATGTTATATTAGTCATACCTTTTAATTATGTTAGTTGTACCTTTATGTATTATATAAAAGTATGACTAATATTAATTAAAGGTATGCGTAATATTTATATAAAGGTATATATGTACAAATTAGGGTTTTTTTGTGCTGAAATTATAATTTTTTCATCAAAATTAGGGTTTTTTTGCCAACATTAGGATTTTTTTTAAAAAGCTAAACTGTTACATAAAGGTATGCTTAACATAATATAAAGATATGTTTAACATAATATAAAAGTATGACTAACACAACATAAAGGTCAGGATTAAAAAAAAAAAGGAAATGTGCGGATTCGGGTTGGATTCAGCCCGACCCGACCCGCGTTGTATGAATCTAAAGATCCATACAACAGTTACACACAAGCCTCACTCTAAATATAATCCTACGCTCCAAACTTTTCGAAATTCAAGTGAGATCTTAAATTTTAACTTACAAAATCCAAGTTAGAAGAAATTAACATACCAAAAATCTTATTTCGCCCCTAAGAAGTACCACTGGATCTTAGAGAAATCTTTGATCAAATATTTTATCATGCATTAAATAGATACATTGCCTCATGTCTCTCTTCTCACTAAGTCCTAATAAAGTAGCTTATATCGAAATCAACAAATTATTTGAATAACTTTTTAATATATAATAATACAACAATTATATTTTTTTTATTTAATTTCTAATGTGAAAGTAAACTTTAATTATAATCATGTTCTATAGAATTTCAAAATGAACGCAAAAGAATTTTAAAATTCAAATTTACAAAATCTGCATCCAAACTTGTAAATTCACCTTTTAAGTTAAAAATAAATTAATATACCTTTAAAGATGTTATTTCGCCTCCAATAGTAACACTTAGTAGCACTGAATCTCTACTGAGAAATCCTTTAGGGTGATGGATTTGAAAAGAGATTTGAAATTCATGATAGCAAATTTATTGATGGTGTTTGGATGAACGTGGATTTCAAATCTACCACTTTCATTTTGAACTAATTTTAGAGTCATTTTGATGGATTTCAAATTCACTCCAACTTGAATAGATTTGAAATCCATTCATTTCAAATCTTGGATTTCAAATCACTCTATCCAAACATTGCATTATAGAAAATGGGTGTACGATAACCAATCTTCATTGTTGTATTAACGAGTATAACGAAAATCTTTTGTCTTGTACCTTTCTCCTGTAAATTACAAAAATTAAGTAGAATTATAATCCTTTCTGCATTAAAATATTCGAACTTTGTTATTTTAATATTGTACCACCGTTAATTTTTGCGAATGCTATTTAATAAACCGTCAAATATTGTCGGCGGTAAAATATTGTGAGATTCGAGCCCCTCGTTACCCTTTGACCAAAATAGTCATGCATCGTATGCATCCCTTATTGCTTATGTGTTATTTGTGTTGTTATATGATTATAATATGCTTTTAAATATTGAATTATTTATATGCTCTTATATAATTAGTGTTGAGAAACCTTTATTATAATTAATTAAGACTCGAGTAATTGTCGAGTGCATAATATAAATTATTTGATTAATGATGATATAAATTATGTTGGATTCTGTAAAGAAAATAAATTTAAATTAATTAATTATATATCTATATATATATATACTATATATATTAATATATATGTAATGCAAGCTGTAGCATGCATATATATATACATGAACTTAATGAATATTATAATATATATATAAGCTAGCAGTAGTATGTAACATTATAATATATATATATATATATATAAATGAGGATGCATGCATGTAATAAATATAATAATAATAATAATATAATAATAGAGCTTATAGATTAGGTGATGAAAGGCGGTAATGAAAGTAAGTATATTAATAAAAAAAAAGGGGCAGCAAAACGAAAAAAATAAAACAGAGAGCACAGAAAAAAAACGAAACAGAGAGTAAGGGAAGGAAAAAAAACAGAGGGAAAGGAAAGAAAAAAAAGAGAAGGGCTTGTGATTTTGGTTTCGTTTTTTTATCGATTTTCTTCAAAATTTAAAGGGGAGCTCGTGGGGACGTGCTCTTCGATTTGATCGGAGTGAATTCTCAAGATTTTTCACGAAAGGTACAAAGAAATTAGTGAATTATATATGTCTCCAGTTATTGTTATTCATCGGATGTTTTGGTAGCTTTATAGACTGAATTGGGAAAAGTATTAAACATGAAAGTTATAGCCCTATCTTTTAGCTAAACTCAGGAGCAAACCGTGGATATTTCGGTTAAATATTGAGTGAGATAATGTCAAAATTAGAGGGCTTGGTCTATAATGACCCGATTTGAAAACTGTTAATTATGCTGTGTTTGTAGCATAATTTTATACAGGTTGGAGACTAAATTAGGAAAAGTGTTGAACATGAAAGTTGTAGAGCTATATGTTAAGTTTCTACCGATTCTTACCCTGTTCAATTCGGGATTTTATAACTCAAGTTATAGGGAAAGTAATGAATATGGTTAATTAAACATACATGTATTGCATTTCATTGCATAATGGAAATTAAGAAAAGCGGAGAGGGAAAAACTTTTGACAGGCGGTGACTAGAAATAGAAGACATATAACTCTCATTTTAAAAATAACAGAGAGGACGACATTCAGTATTCAGACATGTACTCATTTAGTTATAAAAAATAGAGAATTTTTGTGTTTGAGTTTTAATGCTTAATCGAAGGAGTATTATAAGATTTGCTATTAATAACGTTCAGGTGGTGAATTAGAAGTTGATACAGTCAGAATCTTTGGAATTTCAGGTAAGTAGAAATTTATTTGCAACTACAATGTATGAATATAATATTTCATGTTGTATATTGATTAAGTGATTTTATGTCTCTTTGAGAGTTAACGTACTTGAATGATGTTGTGGTGAAATATATGAGTTGCATTATCATTCACGAGCATCAACACGTGCATATGTAAATGATGAAAGTTATTGCATTCTACATGCACGAAGTGATTTGAAGAAAAATATTTTATTGACCACTACTAGTGCACTGAGGCATGTAAATCATGCTTATGATATACTATATGGTTAGCCGGTGGCATGTGAGACATGGATATGGCTTGATTCGTTCAGCCGGTGGCATGTGAGACATGAATATGGCTATTAATGATATATGCTTAGCCGGTGGCATGTGAGACATGGATATGGCTATGATGAATAATGTTATGTTGAGTTCTACCCGGTGCCTAGTGGATGGTGGTCAAGGGCCCGATGAAGGAAAATGTTTTCGAAATAAATGTTTTCATTCATGAACATGCATCATTAACGTTATTTCGTATTATTCATGTTGTGTGCATAATTTCTGCTTACTGAGCTTTTTAACTCATATAGTTCATGCATTGTAGGTGAACATGGTGACGCATAAGCTCATTGACTTGCTGATAGCGTTGTTGAGTTCCTACGGGTTCGGAGATGGTGTACATGGATGACGACCTGTTGGGCTAGGCTATGGGCTTATTTTGCTGTAAATAATATTTCGATAAATTACATGGACTTCTATGTTTTCCTCGTACTCTGATATACATAAATATGTAAATATACAGGTGAGTGTGGTTTTCAGTATGGTACATGCTTCGATGCATGTTATAAAATTCTTAATGAGTTTCATGCAACAAGGTTTTCGTGTGCAAGAAAAGTTTTTATGTTATTTAAGTTTAAAAAAAAAAATTCACACACTTTCTTACAGGTCTTTTAATACGAAAATCTATATAAGTCTAGCTATGTTTGAAATGTGGGCGTGACAAATATTCTCCCGAAGATGCTTATTCTCGAGTGTATTTTTGTATTTTAAAAGAGTTGGGGTGGAAAATAAAATTCCAAAAACTTGGGATGGAGACTATAATTTTGCAAAGTTCATAGAAATTGCAAATAAGTCCTTAATTTATTTTGAATTCTCAAAATCATGCCCTTCAATTCGAAAATAAACAAGAGAAATTGAAACGTCTAAAGATAACAAAAATAGCAAAAGTTCGCAGAAAATTGATGCTCAAAACATGAGAATTAAAACCCCTAAAACAATTTATGAAAATACATATATGGAAAAGAGTTCAAGAAAAATGATTTGATACGAATTTTCATTCCCTTTTTGCTCACTTCGAGTTTAAATTGAGTGAGAACAAAAAAAATTGAGTTGGGGTTTTGGTTGGGCTTACAGAGAATAAATTTGACGTTGATTTTGTGCATTTTGATTAAAATTTGGAGGAAATCCGATTTTCAGCTTGAGAGGATGTCATGAGTTTTCTGACGAATATGGTGGTGGTTCTTTGATAGTATTTGTATGTTTTTTGCCATTTTTTCTAAAAAGCGAAAGGAAAAATGATGTCCGATTGAATTTAACCCAAAAAATGAGGATTGAGGCAAATATTGAAGTTTTGGGATTTTTCCGATAACAGTGATGTAGGGACCACGAATAAATTGATGATTGAAGGAGGAAGATGTAAAAAAAAAATGAAAAATTAATTAAAAGATAAAAGAATAAGCATCTTTGGTAGAATATTCCACTTAACTAATCTATTAATACGACTAGTGGTTGGACAATAAAATTTCTGAAGTTTGATACCTTGATATAATAAGAATCATAGTTTGACATGATATTTCTAATTTACACTAAAGTTATTATACGATACTATGCTGCAGATTTTCAATCTGAATCCTAAATGTATTATTTTATGCTAGCTATATTATAATTTTTGTTCTCTCAATGTGTGCTATTTGTATAGCAATAGCATCACTAATATTTGTAACATAAATTCTGCAAAAAGATATTATTTTGTAGTATAAATATAATATTAATATCATTATGTGAGATAGAATTTAGACATATATTATTTATCTCAAAGGAACTAAATCTATATAATTTTTGAAATCCTCCTAATTTAACCACTTGTAAATTCTTTTTTGTTACATGTTCGTATTCGGATCGAACATGAAGTGCAGAACAGAGCTTACAATTTATAGTCTTTTAATTAGTAATTATATTCTTGTAGACTTTCTTGAGTGGGCTTGGATTATATCATCTAAAGTTTGGGCTAAAACTTATATGCACCAGGGGCACGGATCTAGTCCCCAACCCGAACCGGCGCGTGGGCCGCTTTTATGTGCATCCACGCGCGGCTACATCATAGCTGGTGTGCGCCGCGCACCACCTGAATTTTATATTTTAAGGTATCACTTATTTACTCTTAAGGTATCATACATTTATTCTTAAGGTATCACACCGTTACCCTTCAGGTATTAATGTAAAACAACGCTGCTTTCTTCTTTTTCCTCTTTTTTTTTTCTTCTCCCTCCTTCTTCTTCTTAATTTCTTTTCTTATCAATTTGTTATTCTTCTTATTTGTTTTGTACATTATTCTTCTTCTCTATCTTCTTGCTCTTATTCTTCTTCTCTATATTCTTGTTCTTATTCTTCATCAAATCTTCATAAAGTCATTTATGGAGTTTTTTTCTTCTTCCTCTTCTCTTTTACTCATTTTCATAGATTTAGATAATTGATTTCAAATCACAATTTATTACAATAATTTTAAAACATTGAAAATCAATTATTTCAAATAATATGAAATCATGATTTGTTGATTTTGAGGAATTTTTTTGAAATTTTAAGATTTTTCAATGAAGATATTAGTTGTATGCTGTTAAGGTATTACACATATTCATTTCAGGTATTACATAAATATTTTACATGTATTACACATGTTCCTTTCAAGTATTATACTTACCTTATAAGTATTACACATGTAATTTTATAATCTCTGAAGAGTATATATCTAGTACTGATAGATCATATCAATAATACCTTAAAAGTATCATTGGTCATGAACAATCATATATCAATGTTTTAGGGTAGTTATGATTTATAAAATCATGAACAGTCAGAATTTTTGTAATACCTGTAGAACATATATGTAATACCTATAGAATAAACCAATAATATCCCATACTTTTTTTTCATAATATCTTGAAGGTTTTACTTACATATAATTCAACCATGTAATTTTATAATACCTGAAGAGTATATATGTAGTACTTATAGACCATATCAGTAATACTTGAAAGGTATCACTGATCATATATCAATATTTTGGGATATTTCTGATTTATAACATCATGAACAATCAGAATTTTTATAATACTTGTAGAACATATATGTAATACCTATAGAATAAACCCGAATTTTAAATACAAGATTTTCATCATCTTCTTCCACAAAATTTATTCAAAATCATATTACTCAATTAATAACCAACTATAGTGTTTGTTGCATCAATTATCTCGTATGTTGCTATGAATCGGATCAAGATAGAAATAGTTTTAAGTTATAAGAAAATAAAAACCCTAGATTTTTATACACATTAGGAAGAAAAAAAACTTGTTGGAGTATTAGAAAAATAAAAACCCTAAATTTGTAGCAATCATGTGAAAAAATTAAGAAGGAAGAAAGAAAAAAGAAAAAAAGAAGGAATAACGTCACAGGAAGAGGTAAGAAAAAAAAAAGAAAAAAAAAATATTTGCATAGGAGAGAGAAAAAAAAACAAAAAAGGAGTGGAATGAGTGCAACATAGGAAAGAGATAAAAAAAATAAAATAAAAAAAGAAGTGGGGGCACGATGTCCCAGGAGCACACAAGTGTTTCTCTAAAGTTTGATAGTATAAGATTTATGTGAATAAAATGATCTGTTTTTGTCAGTATATACGATATGATGGAATAACCTCGTTACAAATTGGTAGGGATATTTGGTATATCTTAATATAATCCATTTGGTATATACATTAAAGATAAAGTTATCCAAAAAAATTCTTTTTAACAAATAAAATAAAATTTAAGTTGTACTACAAGACACACTAACACTGCATGATAGTTTACTGTAAATTTTCTTCTATCTTAGTGTAAAAATTGTCTTGTATTAGGCCGAACTTCTATAATATAGAAAAAATGAATATTTCATGATATTCATTATTATTAATTCTTTTTTGTATTTATCTTTCATGTATTAATTAATTTTCATTATTTATAACATGATTATTAAATAAAACAAATCATAAATTTATAATTTTTAAATAACACTTAAAATATGAGGAAAAAATGAGAAAAGAAAATTATCAAAATTAAAAGAAAAAGGAAAATAAAATGAATAAAAAAAAAAAAGAAGCTTAATATTTGAATTGATATAAACGAGAGCCATCGAGATGGTTTGACAATCACATAATACATTGTTGGATAAGAAAAACAATCAAACCTAGATAATAATAATAATAATAATAATAATAATAATAATAATAATAATAATAATAATAATATCTTATTTGAGATTGTTTGTTCTCATGCCACGTATAATTCTCATATTACTTCGAATAAATTAATTGATAACAAGGGTGAATATATTAGTTTTGATGGAAATATCATTATCTTAATTTTATAAAAATATCGATGGAAATATGGAAATACCAATATCAATAATTATAGATATTTTTCTGATATTTTACACACATTTCCTCAATATTCCACCGATATTAGTTAATATTTTATTGATTTTTCAACAATTTATTATCAAGTTATCAATAATAAAATCGATATCAATATTTATTGATATTTATCGATATTTTTGACGAAATTTCTTGTTTCTATACTTGTCAACAATTTTATTACCATATATGTAAAGATAATAAAATATGGCTTTCAATATAATAAATATTTTATTATACACAAAAACTTTTGTGCAACTTATGTATGGATTCTAAATCCATACACCACACCCGACCCGTCCGACCCAGCTATAGACCAGACCCGTTTATAATTATATAAATTGAATTTTCTTTATTTTTTCGCGCTCCTCTCTCCACATGAACCATTTTTCTTTCTCTCCTTTCTACACGAATAGTTTTTCTTCTTCTCTGCTCTCTTCCTTGCGCAACTGTTCTTTGTACTTCATGGTTCTTTTTTTTCACGCTTCTGTTCATTTAGTTCGTTAGTTGGCGGTGTTGTGAAGTTGTTTCCGTTTTGAGACATTTTTCGAAACCCTATAATGCTCACAGGTATTTTTTCGATTTTATTGTGTTTTTTATTTAGATTTTTGTTTTGTTTGATGTTTGTTTGTTTGATTTTTTATTGTTATTCGTGTTTGCATGTGGTATTGTAACCCTAGATTTCAATCTGACCTAAGTTTTTTGTTTCTGAAATTTGATTTCATTCTTGTTCTTCAATATTTGTTATTTTGTGTATTTTTTGTATTATTTGTTTGTTCTGCTTTATATTAACACTACTGTAATCTTTGTATGCGTTTAGATGACATCTAAGAGAGAGATTGTGGTTGTTCCTGAGAGGCAGATTGTGAGGAAGAGATCTAGGAGGACTTTCGACACTCCTTGTGTTGATAAGGATAGGTATATATTTTGCATTTATTTGATTAAATGTTAGTGTTGTTTGTTTGTAAAAGGTATGTTTATTGTTTACAAAAGGTATGTGTATTATATGATAAAGGTATGTTTAATGTAACCTAAAAGTATGATTAAAATACTGTTAAGGTATAACTAAAGTAATATGAAGATATGTCTATTTTATATAAAAGGTATGTTTAATGTAACATAAATGTATGACTATTTTATATAAAATGTATGTTTAGTGTAATATAAAAGTATAACTATTTTATATAAAATGTATGTTATAGTGTAATTTAAAGGTATAAATATTATTGTTCTGGTTGTATTTATGTTTATGTTTTATGATATGTGTAATGTATGTATTTATATTTGTTTTATATATTTTTGAGTTAGTGATTGAGATGTTGTGTTTTCGTTTGCAGTTTGATTTATACAACTTGCAGACCAAGTGCTATT
Organism: Scutellaria barbata; assembly: GCA_028654395.1. NCBI lineage: Eukaryota > Viridiplantae > Streptophyta > Magnoliopsida > Lamiales > Lamiaceae > Scutellaria > Scutellaria barbata. The sequence continues at coordinate 5,638,736 of CM053649.1, read as the reverse complement.
GTTGAACTTGTCCAATGTTTGAATGATAAGCAAAGGGCTGATGTGGAGAGTATAGGGTTTGGAGGTTTATTAAAAATATCTTTGAATATGGTTAATTTAATGATGAATACCCCGGTTAGTTAATCGTTTTAATGGTGGTAATAGGATGTTAACTTTAGATAGACATCGTAGTTTTGCTGTGATTGTTGATGATGTTTTTGATATTCTTATGATTTCGCGAGGAAGTCATAATATTGTCAAGTTTGGAAAGAAGGAAGATGATGAAATATTTGCCAGGTTTAAGGATAGCTATAACACTCAGGCTAGATCACCTGTGAAGGTGTTACATAATATGATGACTACTATTTTAGTTGATAGGGGGGATGATTTCAAGAGGGTGTTTATTCTGTATGTGATGTCTGTTTTTTTGGTTTCCTCTTCGAATCGATTACTATGCATGTGCATTTTAAAGTTTGTATTGGATAAGAGAGTATTCGTAACTTTGACTGGTGTACGTATGTGTTAGAGAGACTTTGTGAGTCTGTTACCAACTTTCACAAGGGGAAGACAAACTGTTTGAGTTGTTGTGTTCTAGTATTGCAAATGGTGTATTTGCATAGGCTTAAGTGGCAGGGGATTGAAGAGCCTCGCAGTCTACCACTGATACAACATTGGATTGATGATAAAATGGATAAGAGGTGTAATGAAGAGGCAAATTTTGGTTCTTACGGTGATGCAGAGCTTTTATGGAATGTGTTTCCATTATCTGAAAATAGGTGTATTAAAGGAATTGCCAAGTCTGGTGAGAAGTCTGATGTTGCTGATGGAGATGAGAAAGATGATGCTGTTGCTACTGCTACTGAGAAAGATGATGCTGATGTTGCTGAGAAAGATAAATCTTTCAGATTTGTAAAGTTTGCTTTATCGGAAGGTGAACCGGATGATAATGAAATTAAAAAAATGTCCAAAGATGTAAGTACCTTCATACATACCTTTATTTTTAGTTATACCTTTACGTTTCATTAGTCATACCTTTACATTTCATTAGTCATACATTTATGTTTCATTAATCATACTTTTGTAATTGAAATTGCCATACCTTTATGTTTCATTAGACATACCTTTATGTTTCATTAGTTCTACATTTATGTTTCATTAGCCATACTTTTATGTTTCATTAGCCATACCTTTACGTTACATTAGTCATACATTTACATTTCATTAGCTATACCTTTATATTTCATTAGTTATACATTTATGTTTCATTAACCATACCTTTACATTGCATTAGTCATACCTTTATTTTTTTTTATATTACTGTGCAGGCTACTCATGAATCGTTGCTTTTATTCCAAAGAGATATTTCTGTAGGAACTGCCGGATCGCCGACCCTATACGATTATCTGAATCGGGGTCCATGCAAATATGATTAATGCGCAGCGGAAACGAATCACACCTTTTGCACCGGAATTAGTTCTAAGATCAGAACTGTAGATGGAGGAATCGATGAAGCCTGGACCTCACGATCTTCTGCTGTATTCCTCATCTTTATCTCGAACGTTGTGTGGGCAACGAACTATCGAGACTTTCAACCGTTCTTTTACTAATACGTATCTCAGATTTTATGTCTGTGTATCTATATTTCTCGTATTTCGAAACGACTGACTTGAGGCTTATTTATAGGCTACAACAGGGACCTTGAGGAGGATTAGGAATCGGTGTCCTGATAGGCTTAGGAGTCCTAAATTCGATCTGAATATACTTCTTAAGCCTATCAATAATATCTTAATCCACTAAAAAGATATTATTGAACTACCGTCCCTTATCCATATTAGATATGGGCTCCTATTTATTATGTGCGCGTTTATCTCCCCGTGTTTAAGATATCGAATGTCCATTAATTAAATGAATTACTGACAATTCAATTAATTAATATTTAATCCAAGAGTAGTACCACTCAACTTTATTATCATGCCGGAATAAATCCACCTACAGGGTTTACATGATAATCCTTATGAGTTCCTCAAGGGGACATCATCATCCTAAATAATTAGGACACGGTTTCATTATATAATCAACAGCACACCATATAAACAACATTGTATCCCAATTTATCGAGCTTATTGATTTAATAAATAAATCTCACCCATTGGTAAATTAAAGAAACATATATCGAATATACATGCCCGTTATCATACAATGATTAAGAGGACGCACATCCATAATAACAGAGGTCTTGTTCTATTTATGTAGTCAGTACAAATAAAACAACCTCAATTGGTCCTGCTCAATACATACAAAATGTACTAGTGTAATTTTATAATCAAGATAGATTAATACCAAATTACACTACAACCATTCCGATAATTTGTCCAAAATTATCTCGGCTGTGAGCTACCATTTATAATCTATAAGGAACTGATAATATGATCTTCTGTGTGGCACCACACACCATGTTATCTACAATATAAATTAATTGGACAATTGCAATAACACATATAACAAATATATAAAAAGCAAACATTTGACCATAAAAGATTCTCATATCATAAATAGATGTTTATACAAAAGCTAGGCTTATAGTATACATCCTAACAATTTCTGTGATGACCAATTATCATATGCAAAAGCTGATGGGTGTGAAAAAAAAATATGGAGGAAAAAAAATCTAATACAACTCCTAAAGTTCCAGATTCTCAGGGTCAAAGCAATTCTCAAGCGTTCTTTTCAAATGTTGATCTACACAACTATATTGATAGTTTTGTTGCAAATTTCTTGGCCATGAATAAGCTGGCATCAGATATGCCTTGTTTTGAGCTGCTTACACCTAAGGATCAAGGTGTGGAAGCAAATTTGTTTGAACAACAAACTACATCAGTTAAGGAAGATGATGTTGCTTTTGGCTCAATGGAGGTGTGCCTGAAGATAAGAAGTTGGAACCTTTTTGGAAGATAACTGAGGATGTCGGATATCTTTCTGATTTCATGACTTATTCGAACAAGTTTTTGAATAGTTTGAATCAGATGCAGAAAGAAGTTGTTGATTATTGTTTCTTTATAGATAAGTCGAAGAAGGATGACAAGTAAGCAGTTTGTTCTATTTTTTTAAAAAAAAAATTGATGAATAATTTCTGTTAACTTATTTTTTTAATTTAATGTTTTTTTTTCAAGAACTGTTAACAGTGAAAATTTATTCAAGAATGGCTATTTTAATTTTGTCGTCAAGGAGAACATGTTATCATTGTGTCCGAAGACTGAAATCTTTCAGTCTGTCTTAATTTGCTGGTTCTTGCTTGTGAATGCTAATTATGAATGCAAAGATAGATGAAGACGGTTTGTCTTTCACTTGGAGCACTCTGTAAGTTTTTACTAAAATATTATGTTTGTTCTCAATATATTACTGTATGAAGAATTGTCTCATTAATGTTTATTTTTTGTTATTAGACAAACTTGAAAAATATTATAGAAGGTGTTGGTGATGTTAAGGAGAATGAGAGTTTGCTGAGAAAAAGTTGAGATTTTTGGATGGCTTCCAATAAAGACATGTTGAAAAATGCTGAGATGGTATGTATATATATATTGCTGATTTAATTAAAGGTATATTATAGTATAAATGTATCACTTGTTTTATTATACTTGAAAGGTATATATATGTGTTCTTAAAGGTATAACTATTGTATTTTAACATAACTGATTATTTATATTTTTTTTTCAATGTAGATTTTTGTTCCATTTTGTTTGAATTTTCATTATGCTGCCATAGCCATCAACTTTGTTGAAAAGAAAATTCAGTACTTGGACAATAGGAAGTATCCAGATTCTAAAAATGATTTCTTTAAGAGTGCAGAAATTCTGGTAAGTTTTGAAGTATGATAAACTATTTTATGTGTGTTTATGTGATGAATTATTAATTTTTTAATTGATTTTGTAGAATGTACAAATGTCAAAGTTTCTTAAAGATAGAAAACATGTCAAAGCTGAGGAGATTTTAGATTATCAATTTAAAAATGTCTTGTTTAATTGGCAAATAACCAACAAGGATCTTGACTGTGGGGTTTATATGATGCATCATGTGAAATTCTTTGATGGTGTTCTATATTCAAGTCCTGATATGACAAAGGTATTATGTCAAATTTCTTATTTATTTTTTGAATAAGTTGTTATAGTTCTGTTGTTCATTATATTAAGTAGTTTCTTATTTCTTTTGTTTTGAAGGCTTTTGTACGGCGTGCACTTCGAGCTGAAATATGTGCTACGATTGTTCTTTCAGATCTTAATGAACTGAGACTAGTTGTTATAGGCAAATTGTAAAATTTCTACACAAGCAAACCTGATGTGAAAGTTAAGATGATGGAAGAGAAGAGAAATGCGAATTTTATGAAGAAGAAGACTAAATCTATCTTGAAAACTAACAAGACATATAGAAGAAAGAGAAAATAAAAGTTTTGTGTTGGTAGTTTGAGTTGTTATTTACATTTTATAATGGTTTTTGTAATGTTGGTGGGTATTTACATTTGTATGCTTCAATGGCAGTTTTTACAGTCGATAGGTATATACATTTTGCAATATATATATATATATATATATATATATATATTAGTATTTCTGTTTCTTTATCTTTTATGTTTGGTTAATTATACGTTTATGTCTAATTGAGGAGACCTTGAAGTATTATTAAACATACCTTTATAAACAGCTATAATAAGTCACAGTGAAGACATTCATTAGGTATTCCTTTAAGTGTTATTAAGAATATCTTTATGTATTATTAAGCATACCTTTATTAACTGAACTATAATAAGACATTTATTAGGTATAAATAAGAAAACCTTTATCTTTGGTTAACTATACCTTTATGTCTAAATAAGGAGATCTTTAAGTATTATTAACCATACCTTTATAAACAGAACTATAATAAGGCACATGGAAGACATTCATTAGGTATACCTTCAAGTGTTATTAAGAATATCTTTATGTATTATTAAGCATACTTTTATAAACAATTATAATTAAGTCGAACATTCAAGACATTTATTAGGTATAAATAAGAAAACTTTTATATTTGGTTAACTATACCTTTATGTCTAAATAATGAGGCCTTTAAGTATTATTAAGCATACCTTTATAAACAACTATAATGTCATAATGAAGACATTCATTAGGTATACCTTTAAGTGTTATTAAGATTACATTTATATATTATTAAGCATACCTTTATAAATTGAACTATAATCAGTCAAACAAGACATTTGTTGGGTATAAATAAGAAAACCTTTATGTTGGGTTATCTATACCTTTATGTCTAAATAAGGAGACCTTTAAGTATTATTAAGCATACCTTTATAAACAGAACTATAATAAGTCAAACCATACAAGACATTTATTAAGTATGACTAACTCAACGTAAATGAATGAATAATACAATGTAAAGGTATGTTTATCATAAGTAAAAGATCATATAAATTTCAAGGATAAAACAGTCTTGATCATATTCCTAAAACAAACGAGCATTTGGTGTTTTAGAATCAAATTCCTTTGCTGTTATTTTTTCTTTGTGATTTTTTTTCTGAAAGTGACCCTTGATTCTCTATCTTCGTCCCTTTGTGACTGAATGAGAAGGATTAAGGACAATGTTAGATAAATTGGAACAAGCAAGATCTGCTGATTTTGTTGAAGTGATCCCGTTAACATTTGAAGAATTTCTGTCATAAGCATCTTCAATATCCTCCTTGCATCTTCATTATCTTCACATTTCAAAATTAGATTGTAATATTTTCTAGCCATCCCATATCTCCAAAGAACACAATCACGAGACTTGTTTGGGCTACTGGTAGTAGAAACCTCAAAACTATCCCGAATCTGTGATTTTGCTTGTTTTGTCCATCTTTTCAGTATATAAGGAGCTGGTATGTTGTCTATAGAGTTGATATGAAGTATTCTCAATAAGTGGTAACACATCATACCAAACTCTTCAAACTTGTTGCAAGTGCAAGCAATCAAGTTCATTTTATTGTCAAAAATCACACGGTTGGTATGTTTGTCAATTCCAGAAGATGAAACATCATAAATCATAGTATTGTCTTGAATTTCAACAACTGTGGAAGTAGCTGAAATACAATTGATAAACTCTTCCTCAAATTTTCTGAAAAGTGATAGTGTATATACCTTGGAAGCATGCTTTAACAATCCAATTAATGGTAGAACTGATCCAGGAATGCATCTTGAAGAATGAAATTCATCTTCGCGTTCTTTGCTCCTCCATTTGTTGATCGTTTCCTTGAAAATTGTGTATAATTGAGTTAAACTTGTAATCTTATTGACATTTAATGAAATAACATGATTTGTACTTTCACTTCGTTATGAAGATCGTATCCCTACTGAAAAGAAGTTTTTGTTCAATGCAGTGCACCATTTTTGTTTTAAATTGTATAATCTTACAAACCAAGGATGTGCATCCAATTTGTATGTAGATATCATGTTTTTCCAGCAATGCTCAAACTCATTCTCATTGTCACATCTTGATAAGCACTTGTTGAATGAATCTTTAAACGAGTTGTCACACTTGAGTTGTGCAAACCTGCTAACTGCATTCTGTTGAAGGTGCCATAGACATAGTAGATGTCTTGTTGTAGGAAAAACCTGTAAAACAAATAATATCTTATAGTCAGAATAACAATACCTTTTAATACATCTAAGAATACTTTTATTCAACGTTTATGATACATTTACTGAGATTAGAATAATACCTTCTCTATTGCATTTACATTGCCAAATCTTGAACAGTAAATAAAGTTAATGGATATTTTCCTCCCATTGACTTCTTAATACTTCAAAAAGCCATTCGAATGACTCTGCTTTTTCATCGGCCTAAAACGCACAACCGAATATGACATTCCTCCAATGATTATTTACACCAACAAATGAAACACAAATTAAATTGTACTTGTTTGTTCTGTATGTTGTGTCAAATATAACATCACCGTATATATTGTAATCCTCTTTCATCATGTAATCTCTCCAAAAGATATTGTTCAATCTTTCCTCATCATCTAATCTAACCTTATAGTAAAAATCAGCACTGTCATCTTGTTGTTTTTGAATCAGATCGATAACTGTTTGAACATCACCACCTTCAATGGCCTTCATTCTCAAAAGATTGACAAAATTCAAATGATCTTTCATTGTATGTCCTACAATATCTTCACCTCCAGCATCATAAACCATATAACGAAAAGATTTTGTTGCAGTCATTCCCGCCGAGATCATGTTCTCAATGGTTTTAACTTTTTCATTTGTGATACTTTTCTTTGAATGGTGTAGATGATTCTACTCAATTCTCGCAAATGGATGATTATGTAGTAAGACATGATTAACCACCTCATACATCCCTTCATCATTCATCTTTACAGTCATTAATGCATTACAATTTGTGTTAGTGTTGAATTTTCAACACTTATAATTTTTCCTTATTTCTTAAACACTAAATCTATTTGGATTTTATTGTTGAGATATTCTAGGGATTTAGTTGTGTAGGATATTATCTTTTCTCTTCTTGTTTTGTTTCCACGTAATTTGCAGATAGAGTAGAGGACATTCCTATTTTATAGGAATGTTTGTTACAAGGTGCATGATTAGTGGACAAGAGAAGTGGAAGAGGTCATGGAGCATTCTTGTGTGGAGAACGTGCATAATGGAGGAGATCATGATCATGCTTGGGATATCTTTAAAAGGAGTTGGACTTCGTGAAGATAAGTATCAAGAAAAAGAGAATACAAGTATACACGAAGTTGCAGTTTTCCAGACTTATCTTTTTCCATAGTGTTGTCACTGATGTTAACAACATTCGTTGTAACATTTTGAGTCTGGATTTTTATGAGCGTTTTCTCTTGTACTCAAATATTCATTTAATAATATTTTTTGCCCTGCTGGCGTTCCACAAGTATTTTATATACTTGTGGATATTTCCTTGTGTTCATTTATAATCTTATATTCCGCTGTGTTATCTCTAGTGTTGTCGACATCCGAGACAACATTGTGATACTGTTTGTTTTATCCTAGCATTAGAGCATCCGGACACTTTCAATTGGTATCAGAGCCTCCCACTTGATACAAAGTGGTTGGTTCTGTTGCTCATGCTAGGCATGGATTGGTGTAATCCTCAAGGGAAGCTACATGTCCTTGATGGATCGAATTACGCTTATTGGAAGATCCGTACACGCACACAAATCAAGTCCATTGATTCACGAGCATGGGAAGTCGTGGTGAGAGGATTTGATCCCCCGAAGAAGATCTCAGATGGAGACGTTGTTCTGAAACCACCGAGCAAATGGACGGCCGACGAAATTTCCAATTTCAACTTCAATGAGAGGGCGATTAACGTTATTTTTGGTACTGTAGATATCAAGATTTTCAAGCTGATCCAGACATGCACAACAGCCAAACAAGCTTGGGAAATTCTTGAGAGGCAATTCGAAGGAGATAGCTGCGTAAGGGAAGCAAGGCTTCGTCTCATTATGTCTCAATTCGAGACTATGAGAATGGAAGAAAATGAAGACATTGGAACTTACTTTGAAAGGCTACGTGATATCTCTAACCAAAGTGAAGTTCTTGGTGATCCAATTAGTAGGAAACAAATGGTGTCTAAGGCAATTCGTACGCTAACTCCGAAGTATAACATGAAAGTTTCGGCGGTCGAGGAAGCTCACAACTTGGCTACAATGGATTTTGATACGCTCCAAAGTATTCTTCAAACTTTCGAGTTGAATTTATTAAATCAAAAGGTTGTCCAAAAGGAGAAGAACATTGTTTTTCAAGCTCAACCCGATGGTGATAGCTCCGACAACGATGAACCTTTGGAGGAGATTCAAGAAGGATTGGACGTTGCCTTAATCACAAAGAAATTTAATTCGATGGTGAGAAAAATAAACAAGAAAAAGTTTGTTACAAAAGACAAGGAGCAGTTTAAGGTAGCTGATCGTCCTCAGTGGAAACCCCCTGGAAATACATCAAAACCACTAGGAAGATCAAGTTCTGATCGTGGAAGGAACGACCCCAAACACCTTGACTCTATTCAATGTCGTGCTTGCTCGGGATGGGGCCATTATGCGAACGAGTGTGCCAATACCCTGAGAAAGTATGGGAAGAAGAGCTTCTAGGTATCCATGAGCGACGACGAGGACGAGACTGAAGAAGCAGCAGAAGAAACTGAAGATCAGACCTTGCTGTTCGCGAATGTGGATTCTGATGTTGTCGACGATGTGGTCGACGATATGACAACATTGACCGACACATCAGAACGGTTTGATCTGTTCAATTTCATTTCTTTAACATGTTTAAATGTTGTGGTTGATGATGATGCAGAGTCAAGAGATGATGATGAGTTGGACAAGGATGCTGTAATTGAAGAACTTCAAGATTTATATACGGCGCTTCTTAAAGAATGGAAGAAGCAATGCAAGCAAGTGGAAATCCTGTCCAAAGAAAATGATCTTCTGAAATTCTCAATGGCAAAGTTGGAAACAACACTCACACAAAAGGACGTGGAACTTGAGAAGACTCAACATCAATTGGACGTGAACAAAGCAATCATTGACAAATGGAATACAAGTTCAACCAAAATGAATGAGTCAGTGAATGCAGGTAATATGGGGAAAACAGGTATTGGATTTGTCAAATCTGCTGAAACTGTTTTTCCAAATATTTTTAATGAAAAATCAAAAACCGTTTTTGTTACAGAGTCTTCTGAATCTTCCAAGAAAAGTCCAAGAAAACGGAAGTATGTGTGCCATTACTGTTTTAAACCTGGACATATCCGACCATATTGCTATAAATTGAAAATTGAAAATTCCAGTAGCAAAATGTTGCCCCCAATGTTGTCCAACATTGGAGACAACATTCTGCCCAGAAAAATTTAGAAGCAAATTTGGGTTCCAAAAACGCCTATCCTCTGTAATGTGGTTTACACTGCTTTAAAGACTAACACTGCAGGCTCATGGTACTTTGATAGTGGGTGTTCACGTCACATGACGGGAACCAAAAGCCTACTTAAGGACTTTGTACCACTTAGTGAAGGATGTGTGACTTACGGAGGAGGAGCAAAAGGTAAAATCGTTGGTAAGGGTATCTTGAATGTCCATGGTTTTTCAAAGCTGAAGAATGTACTTCTTGTGGATGGACTTATGGCTAATTTAATTAGTATAAGCCAATTGTGTGATGATGACTTGGAGGTAAAATTTAATAAAGATTCGTGTGAAGTCTTTGATAAATCTAACGTGTGCGTTATGACAGGTACTCGATCACATGATAATTGCTACCTTGTGGGAGAAAAAGTCACATGCAATAAAACTCAATTTGATGACACGATTTTGTGGCATCAAAAATTAGGACATGTGAACTTTCGATCTCTTGAGAAGCTGAACAAGTATGAAGCAGTTAAATGCTTACCATTGTTAAATCATAAGGGTAAGGTGGTCTGTGAAGAGTGTTTGAAAGGTAAACAGACCCGTGTTCCCCATAATGTTGTCTCACATCAGGGACAACATTCGGGCACAACCCATTGTTTTCAGCTTTTACACATGGATCTTATGGGTCCAGTAGAGGTTGAAAGTATGGGAGGTAAGAGGTATTCTTTCGTGATTGTTGATGATTTTTCAAGATTTACATGGATTTATTTTTTAAGTGAAAAATCGGAAACATTTGCATATTTCAAAATTCTATACACAAGAATTAAAACCTCTTTTGATTCAAAAATTTTGGGGATTAGAACTGACCATGGCAGGGAATTTGAAAATAACTTGTTCGATTCTTTTTGTGAGAAGAAAGGTATTTTTCATGAATATTCGGCTCCCAAAACTCCTCAACAAAATGGGATTGCCGAAAGAAAAAATCGCACTTTGCAAGAGATGGCTAGGGTCATGCTAAGCTCAAAACATTTGTCTAAACGTTTTTGGGCTGAGGCATTGAATACGGCATGTTATATTGGCAATCGAGTCTACCTTAGACCCGGTAGCAAAATGACTCCGTACGAAATAATAAAGGGAAGAAAACCAAATTTGAAATATTTTCATGTATTTGGTTGCATTTGTTATGTTTTAAATGATCGTGACCAACTTGCAAAGTTTGATTCAAAAAGTGATAAGGCTGTTTTTCTTGGATATTCCTCAAATAGTCGAGCGTATCGATTGTATAATTTGAGAAAGAGAAATATTCAAGAATCTGTAAATGTAGTGTTTGATGATTTTTCTGATCTTACAGGTAAAACCTACAAGGATGCCACATCTGATTTGGTGGACCAGCCTGTCACCGATTCCAGAACAGACGATGTTGTCCCGAATGTTAGCACATCCGAGGGAACATCTACAGTTGAGACAGATTCTGAAGACAGCTGTGATGAAGCTCAGAATCCAGTGAAGAGAGATCCACCTTCTCGCATAAGGAAGAATCATCCTACCACTCAGGTGATAGGGGGAGTAAACGAAGGTATTCGAACACGTAAGAAAGAACCAATAAACTACAAAGAAATGGTAAGGCACGTATGTATCTCAACCACATACGCTCAGGTAAATTCTTACTGTTTTGTGTCTCTCATTGAGCCTAAGAACGTAAATGAAGCCTTAAAAGATAATTTTTGGATACAAGCAATGCATGAGGAACTTGAACAATTCACTAGAAACGATGTTTGGTTCCTTGTCCCTAGACCATCCGATACAAATGTAATTGGTACAAAATGGATTTTCAAAAATAAATCGGATGAGTCCGGAAATGTGATAAGGAACAAAGCACGTCTAGTAGCGCAATGGTACACACAAGTCGAAGGAATCGACTATGATGAAACGTTTGCACCCGTTGCTAGAATTGAATCAATTCGGTTGCTCTTAGCTATTGCTTGCCATCTCAAAATTACCTTGCATCAAATGGATGTGAAAGGAGCTTTCTTGAATGGTATTTTGAATGAAGAGGCTTACGTTGAACAACCTAAAGGGTTTGAGGATCCATTCTTTCCGAACCATGTGTATAAACTCAAAAAGGCTTTGTATGGTTTAAAACAAGCTCCTCGAGCTTGGTATGGTCGCTTAACGACATTTTTGCTTGAATTTGGTTTTATAAGAGGAGAAGCCGATCGTACTCTCTTTATAAAATCAAATGAACATGATTTTGTGATTGCTCAAATTTATGTAGATGACATTGTCTTTGGTGCTACTTCAAAAGTGGACCTTGATGAATTTGTTAATGCTATGTCTTCTACTTTTGAAATGAGCATGATTGGTGAATTAACCTATTTCTTAGGTTTGCAGGTAAAACAACTCAATGATGGAATCTTTGTCTCTCAAAGCAAGTATGCTAGGAATTTGGTGTCACGCTTTGGATTGAAGGATGCAAAACCAATGAGGACACCTATGGGGACGACTCAAAAGATGTGTAGAGACGATGTTGGCAACATCGTCGACGACACTCTATATAGGTCTATGATAGGTAGTCTTCTTTACTTAACAGCAAGTCGTCCTGACATCTTGTTTAGTGTAGGTGTTTGTGCAAGGTATCAATCTCAACCGAAGACATCACATCTTCAAGCTGTGAAACGCATAATTAGGTATGTAGCGGGTACGGTTGATCTAGGAATTTGGTACACAAATGACACAAACTTGACCTTGGTTGGATATTCTGACTCGGATTGGGCTGGAGACGTCGATGATCGAAAAAGCACAAGTGGTGGCTGTTTTTATTTGGGTAATAATCTTGTCTCTTGGCATAGTCGAAAACAAAATTGTGTCTCTCTTTCTACAGCCGAGTCCGAATACGTTGCGGCAGGTAGTGGATGTACTCAATTACTTTGGTTAAGACAAATGTTGAGTGATTATGGGTTTGAATCTGAATCTTTGTGCCTATATTGTGATAATTCAAGTGCTATTAATATTTCAAAAAATCCTATTCAGCACTCACGAACTAAACACATAGATATTAGGCATCACTTTATTCGCGATTTGGTTGAGAAAAACATTGTTCGTATTGAATATGTATCCACTGAAAATCAGTTTGCTGACATTTTTACTAAGGCTTTAGACTTTGAGAGATTTTCCTCCTTGAAGAAGTCTCTCGGGTTGTGTGTTGTTTGATCGCCTTTATGCAGTTTACGGATGTTGCGCCTTATGTTGTTCACATTGTCCATAACATCCATATTTACTGTCTTCATACAGTGTTTTTTTTATGTGCAAATTGACTGGAAAAAGGTAATACTTTACGAGAACATTTGACTAAAACATGTCTTGAGATCTGAAATTGGTTCTTGATTTTAAAAGTGTACATTTGTTGATATTACGAAGCACTTGGAGCACGGCGTTCGCGGCGACGATGCTTTTCAGGCAGCCTAGTAATGTGTTGTGAAATAAAAAGGTTTGTGTGACCTAACACTAAGTACTCGGGGCACGGCACTCGCTATGACGATGCTTCCTTGTCAAAAAGTGAAGGGAGATACCACAAACCACCATAAAAAGTTAGTCCCACAACTGAGTAACCAGAAGCACGGCGCTCGCTACGACGATGCTCTCTTTTCAAAAGGTTGGTTGGGATTAACATAAGCTGTACACTGTGTTTTTACTTAAGATTGGATATGTTGCCTCAAATGTTCTCAACATCGTAGAAAACATTTTCCAGAAAATCTGCATACATGTGTTTGTTCTATTTTCTTGCGTGGATAAAATTTTGATAATGATCTTCGTGGATACAGATTTCTAAACGAATTGGTGTTGAATCTCTCTTAAAAAATTTCGAATAAATTTGACTCCTTATTTTTAGGATTATTTGTTGCAAGATTTGGGTGAGTTTGTTCCTAATGTATAGGGGATAAAGATTCAGTTTCTCTCATAAAAGACCCACGTCTTCCAAGGTGAGAAAGCACTTCACACTCCACCTTCCTCGTTTTACGTGCACTATCTCTTCTCCACTCTCCCATCTTTCTTGCAGCGTATCTTTCATTCCGAAACCATGGATCCAAACCAGCAAAAACTCACCGATCTCCTAAGCCAACTCCAGACCCTTCTCCCGGCCTTGGGAGCTCCGACTTCATCTCCATCACCTACACAAAATCCTCCGTCTGAAAACCCCCAATCTGAAAACCCTAGCTCTGAAATTCCCCAATCGGAAAAACCATCATCTGACACTCCGATGACCGAACCTGACTCCTCTGCTCCTGATTCTGAACATGAACTTCCAGCCGCTGATCCGACTGAGCATGGGGATGTGCTTCCCGATGTTGCCGCTGAAGAGGGCACATCCTTGATTTCTCCCGTTCCTCTGAAGACAGTTTACCCACCGGAATTTCGTCCAGTGAATCCCATCTCCGTCGACGATTACCCAGACCCGTCGCCGGTGGCTCCGGCTCAGGGAGCATCTAGTTCTGTTCGCCGATCCAAGCGGGTGCTCCAACACTTGTCTTCACCGGCTCCAAAGAAGTCGAAGCCATCTCTACCCATTCCGCCAGCGTTAGTCAAGCCTCCAGTAGCGCCTTCAGTTCCCCAGGAAAGCCAGCATCTGATTGATGAGTCCGATGAAGAACCACTTCAACCACAAGAAGCATCGGACTCAAGTACCGAACTTGACGATGAATCAGACGAAGATTTCGCTGGTGAGAAAGATGCCGTGGAGTCTGACTCTGAAGATGAGGAAGATAGGACTATCTCTGAAGTCCTTGAATCCTTGAAGCAGCAGCGCGATGTTGGCGCTGATGTTGCCACCGAAGGGGCAACATCAGTGGGCACACGGTCGACAAAAAAGGCTACCCCACCATCCAAACAGAAGACTTCCCCGTGTGGTAAACGAGTTGCTTCTGATTCTGATACTGACCTGGTTACCACTCCAAAAGGTTCTCCATTCCAGGTAAATTCGGCCAAAACTCCCAAATTTTACTTCGGCATATCACCTACTTCTTGGACCTCCTTATGCAATCGTACGATTCTGCCGGAAAAGAAGATTCATATGGGTATTTTTGTTGAATTTCACCTTATTGAATACTTGGATGATCGCCAGTTGATGCAGTCTGTTTCTTATGCCCAACCTTTTCCTACCACTGTGATTTATGAATTTTATGCCAACATGCACAAATCCTTGGTTGTTGCTTGTGATAGGAAATTTGGGAATATGTTTGTGAGGGGGAGGGTTTATTCGTTCAAATCTTCCGACATTAATTCTGTGCTTGGGCTAGAGGATTGTGATGAGGAAGCTGTTGTAATGGATATGCATGCCGTAGCTTCTGAGATTACAGGTGGTTTACAGCAGACATGGACCAAAAAGTTTCAGGCTTCATCCCTCACTTCTCTGTATTCGTTTCTTCACAAAGTGGTTGTGAACAATTGGCTTCCAACCACCAATTCCACTTCGGTCACTGAGGAGCAAGCTGCACTTTTGTATCGTATTGGTAAACGGCTTCCTGTTAATCTTGGTCGTTTAATTCTGATGAATATGGTGCGTTTTACAGGCAAGTTTGGAGAGAATGGGATTCTACCCTATCCATCGCTTATATACCTTGTGCTTCAGTCCCAAGGATTTCAGAGAAGGAAGACGGATGTTCTCAGTCCAGAAGTTCCCCCACTGACGATTGCTAAGGCTCTACTCTCTGGAAATAGGGTGCTCGATCTGCCCTATCAGCCGAATGTTGCCCCTTCGGTTGGCAACATTCCGCGCAACATTCCGCCCAGCATTCCGGTCAGCACTCTTCATCATTATTTGCGCCAGCTCGATGACCATATCGATGGTTTGATTCGTCTCCGGAACTCTCTTGAGGCCCTTCTTTCTGCTCAAAAAGGGGGAGATGGTGCTAGTGGTTCGGGCGAAGGCAATGCTAGTGGTTCGGCCGAAGGCAATGCTTAGGGGGAGGCCGAGATACTTATTTTTTTTGACTTGCTTCTTTGATGGATATTTGTGTTTTTATATTTTTTTCAAGATAGTTATGAACTGGTGGTGAATTTAAGTCTTTGATGATGGATTTTAATTTCTTGGTTTATTCTATCCTTAATCACGTTTATCCTTGGTTGACTCTATCATGTTCATGATTTGATTGTTGTATTTGCAGATTTGAGGGGGAGATATATGATTTAGTGTTTTGAGCAGAAAAAGCAAAAAATGGGGAGATTGTTAGTGTTGAATTTTCAACACTTATAATTTTTCCTTATTTCTTAAACACTAAATCTATTTGGATTTTATTGTTGAGATATTCTAGGGATTTAGTTGTGTAGGATATTATCTTTTCTCTTCTTGTTTTGTTTCCACGTAATTTGCAGATAGAGTAGAGGACATTCCTATTTTATAGGAATGTTTGTTACAAGGTGCATGATTAGTGGACAAGAGAAGTGGAAGAGGTCATGGAGCATTCTTGTGTGGAGAACGTGCATAATGGAGGAGATCATGATCATGCTTGGGATATCTTTAAAAGGAGTTGGACTTCGTGAAGATAAGTATCAAGAAAAAGAGAATACAAGTATACACGAAGTTGCAGTTTTCCAGACTTATCTTTTTCCATAGTGTTGTCACTGATGTTAACAACATTCGTTGTAACATTTTGAGTCTGGATTTTTATGAGCGTTTTCTCTTGTACTCAAATATTCATTTAATAATATTTTTTGCCCTGCTGGCGTTCCACAAGTATTTTATATACTTGTGGATATTTCCTTGTGTTCATTTATAATCTTATATTCCGCTGTGTTATCTCTAGTGTTGTCGACATCCGAGACAACATTGTGATACTGTTTGTTTTATCCTAGCATTAGAGCATCCGGACACTTTCAATTTGTTCTTGTTATTGCAATTTTTTTTCTCTTGACTGTTGTAATAGGACGTGATCTCTTTAATCCGGAACAAGAGCATACAAACAACTTACCCAACTCAATAGGTTTTTCTCCTCTAAAGAATCTAGAGGTAGACTTACGAACACTAAATGCTAATAGTCGAGCATGCTTACAATAGAGTTGGTGCATGTCCTCAATTATTTTCCTTTTTAATCCAATTAACGAACCAGTTAGATCATGCAATTCATTTGTGTCATCTGGAAAAAAAAAGTTCTACAAGTTAAACTTTTATGTTTGAGTAACTATACATTTATGTCTAAATAAGGAGACCTTTAAGTGTTATTAAAAATACCTTTATAAACAGATATAATAAGTCGCAGTGAAGACATTCATTAGGTATAAATAAGAAAACTTTTACGTTTGGTTAACTATACCTTTATGTCTAAATAAGGAGACCTTTAAGTGTTATTAAGCATACCTCTATAAAAAGAACTATAATAAGTCATAGTGAATGCATTTCATTAGGTATACCTTTAAGTGTTATTAAGAATACCTTTATATATAATTAACTATAACTTTATATATGAATAAGCATACCTTTAGATTGGTTTATTTCAAAAACAATATCAACTTCATCGGAAAATTCATCTTCTCCACTTGATAAATCAACAATTTGAAGGTTG
Source organism: Scutellaria barbata (assembly GCA_028654395.1). Lineage (NCBI taxonomy): Eukaryota > Viridiplantae > Streptophyta > Magnoliopsida > Lamiales > Lamiaceae > Scutellaria > Scutellaria barbata. The sequence goes on along the minus strand of CM053649.1, from coordinate 5,621,300 downwards.
GATGTAGTTTCACCTATGATACACGATTAAGAACACAGTATAAGTTGACCTTTTCATAATGGGAAATTCTGCTTTGAGATTGAGGTCATTTACACAATATCTGTCGCATAAATAGATTGATTATTACCTGCACTTTCCATGATTTCGTTTGTAATTTGAAGGTTGGAATAACAGGCTTTCATGAAGAAAATTAAAGCTTATTGCGAGCTGAGAGAGATGAGGTGTGAGAGAAGAGTTGCTGTGTAATTAGGGCATTTGTTACTAAAAGAAACATATATATATATATATATATATATATATATATATATATATATACTTTACCCTGATGGGTCGGGTCGGATCTTTGTAGGATCCGTGCAACTCATGTACGCAAGTTCCACTCTTTATTATATTACCATATATGTAAAAATAATAAAATAATAGATTTTTAATAGTATAAATATTTTAAAATCTTAGATGAATTTTGAAAAATATATACAAATAAATATATAAATTAAATATATGATGAAAATGTTTGAAAAAAATTTAAGTTATTTTTCTCTAAAATTCAACAATAAAATATACAACTATTTATAATAGCATTATAATAATATTATTATTAAGCTGATAATATTAAATTTAAAAATTTAATCAACAAATGAAATGTAAGAAAATATTTTAATATGTATAACATATTATTTATCCACACGTATTAAAAATTGTTTATTTCAATAATTAAATAATATTAATCAAAATTACCTTATATTTAATATTAACTTAGATAGATAGATGTAACAAAATCATAAATATTTTTTACAATATAAATAATATTTATTTATTTTTAATTTTTATTAAATTCAATTTATTTAAACTCAAGTAATACATGGGCATTATGCTAGTGTATGTATATAATTTATTTATTTAATTGAACTCGATAAATTAAAAAATAATAAAAATTAAATAGTTGGACAATTAATGATTTTTAAACACAATATTAATACAAGGGAACATATTAGGAACCTTATAATTATTATAAAATAAATAAATTTGATATAAATAAATATAAAGTTTTTTTAAAATACATTTTTACAATTTTAATTTAATATCTGGAATATCTTATTTCTTGTAAGTATGTGTAACGAAAGAAAATTTTGTGGATAAAGTGTAGAACCTTTGGATAGTTTCGAACGTTTACAGCAATTAACCATTATCGTTATACAATCCTCATGTTATTGTGACTGGAAAATATATTTATGTCCTTAATAAGTACTTAATTTAGTTTTTTCAGCACCATTAATTTTATATAGGATAAAATCATTTTATCACGTAATACATATATATATATATATATATATATATATTTGATAATAAATTATAAATATAACATTTGACAATTATTTTCAAATTTATATAACAATATAAGATAATTTTACATTTTGGTTACATATATTAATGTTGTATATATATTTTCATAGTCATAAAAATTATTCTTTAATAAAATTTATATATTAATTTTGTTTTATTAACTACAAATACAACTATTAATTAGGGGTAAAATTTCCGAACCATTCATGTTGGATACCAATGTTATCGAGGAATGGGAAGGGAGGGGATGGTGAATCCCCGTTTAGAAATTATGGAGATGATGTTTACATCCTGACCCAATGTTTGATCATGCAACCGCCCCGTTTATAACGATGATTCCCTATTCCCCGTTTAATATTATTTATAAATATATATAATTTAGTAAATTTATCTAAAAATCCAAAAAAATTCATAACTCTAAGTACTGACTCTTGATGGCTCATTTCCAATTAATTAATAATTTAATATTTAAAAGATTCATATACATTTGTTTATGAATTGTTTTAATTGTTTTGATATTTATTTATTGAAAATTATTTTTGAAAAAAAATTAACTTGTAGAAAATTAAATTTGAGAAACTCGAATCCCCTACGAGAAATCTATTCCTCGAAACAGTGAATTCCCATCCCCATACCAAATTATAAAATCAGAGATTATAACGAAGATGATATTTAATATGACAATTTGGTATGGAAATGATATTCCCAATACCATTCTTGAACCCATCTAACTCCACCCTACTGTTAGTATATATGATATTATTAGATTCGTAAAAATATTATAGTTTGATTCAAATTAAAATATTGTTGGAAAAAATTGGTTTTGATTCAATTAGAAGTGTGGGTTAATATTGATTTTTGTAGGAAGTCTTGACCACACGTGTTTGACCATTTTTTTAAGGAGTCAAAGTTGGGCAAATGTGAAAATAAAGGGCAAAAGATCGTGCTACGTCTCGAGTAGATGATCGTAGTGCATTTACACTCTTAAAATCGATTTTCGGTAAGTGGAAATTCATGCACAAAGTTAGTAACCAAAACCTGTCTGGTGGTCGGATGTTGTGTCTGATGTTGGCAACATGACGGGCAACATCGCTCGTCTGTAAAGCCCAAAACGTAAAAGCCCATTGGGTAGCCCATTTGGGAAAGTCCATATCGAAGCCCTAGTGGCTAATGGCCTTCCAAATCCTCTATAACTGATGGTGTAAGGTAGTGGAGAGTTCCACTTACTTAGTGGGCTTAAATGCCTTAAATGCTCATTAAGATGAGGTGTCCCTTCACTTGGTGGATGTGCCTATAAATAGGGCATGGTTTTCATTCTTTGCATAAGCATAAAAACAAGCTATATATAGTATTGAGAGCACGAAATTCTTGCTAAAAGATCATTCTTATAGCATCCTTACAAAATCAATCTTGCATTGTTTGAGCATATAGAAGTGCGATCTAGTCCTTCCACTATTTTAGTTCGTTGGTGCTTCTAGTTTTGTGGTGCTACTAACTAGAAGACGTAAGTCGCTTTACCTTTGGAAACGTCACGTCGTACCGTGAGCACTAGTCGGGACGTGTTCGTTTTTGAGGGGAAAGGTCTCCTTGACTCGACTTTCCAAAGTTCATTTTGGTGCATTTCGAAGGATCTTTGCTGCAGGGTTGTTGATGTTGTTCTCTGGATCTTGTACGTAGCTAAAGCTCGAAGATCTTACAGATTTTTGAAGTTCGAAGGCGTTTCAAGTTTCTGTTGTCACAGTGTTGTCTGCAGTGTTACCAACATTATCGGCAACATTCGGTTCCAGAATCTGTTATGTGCAGTGTGACGACATTTGGGACAACATTTGAATTCTGTAATTATTTTGTTTTCTGTTTTCTCATTGTAATTGACATTGTTTAGTGCACTATAAACCAACAAATATTGTATTACTGAATAAAATAGATCTAAATTGCGAGTTATGTTCTTATCCACACTGCAAAAAAAAAAAAAAAAGGAATACAAATTAGAAAGTTTAATTTAAATACTCTAATAATTAGTGATACTATTGATGATTAAGTATATATTTAAATAATAGAAAGTAATTATATGAAAAGTCAATAGTTGTTACCAAATAATATATTACAGGATAAATAATGATAAATTAAAGGGTTAATTAATTGATGAAAAAATCAAAATCCTTACTTGAATTGTGCTTTTAACCAATTTTTTACTATTAATTAAATTAACATAACCTTATATATATAATATATTTTCTAACTAAAATCAATTTTGGAAAAATTATATATTTTTTTATAATAAGCATGGGTGAGGGTGAGGGGAGGGGAGGGGAGGGGAGTGGGAATTTTTTTTATAAAATTTGGGTGAAAAATTGTGTATAATGAATAATTTTTCACTATTTTAGTTGAAAAATATACACATAATATAAAGTTATCTTATTTTAATTAATAATGAAAAGTTTGATTAAAATGATAATTTAAGAAAAAATTATGATTTTTTCGAAAATTACCGCTAAATTAAATTGTATCATTTTCAAGTGGATATTTGAAAAGAAAAAAAAAGTAGAGTATGACTTATATACACTTGATGTACATGCAATTCGAATCGACCCGAATCTGCGTGCTTTTAATTTTTATTTATTTTTTGAATTTTTTTGCTTTCAGGCCAAAACATTTATATACAAATTATGTCACCTTTATATATAAATTTTGTGACCTTATAAGTTCTGTAATCTTTATATTCAATAACTTAAAAAAATGAAGAATTTTATCAAAATTTGTATATAGATTGTTGGGATTTCAGTGTTTAGATTTTGATGAGACAAAACAAATATGTAATAGGAAGTTTTGAGTAACCCATTTTTCACAATGTTTAAGTGAAAACAAAGATTAGGTTTGAGTCTAGATATAGGTGTTGAAAGATGGAGATTTTCATATGTTATAAAGCTGCATCAAGAAAAATAGAAAGAAGTTGCTGCAAGAAAGCAGATACAACATCGCTGTAAGAAAGCAGCTACAGCACTGCAGCTAAGTAAGAAAGAACGGCGTGCAGTATCACTGCAAGAAAAGGATACAGGAGTACTGCAAGAAAAGATACAGCAGTACCTGAAGCTGAAGCTGACTATTGAAACATTTGCGCAAAAACTCTCAAGCATTCAAGCTAATGTACTTCAAGTCTACTCTCAGTTTCAGTCACTCAACCTCTGTGAAGTGAAGTAAGTTCAAAGTTGAAAGATCCTTTGAAGGATCTAGAAGCTCACTTCACCGCACCAGTTGAAGAACAAAACCATATACTTTTAACCTTGTTGCTGTGCGCTTAGGTTATTTTAGGTGTCGACCAGTTGATAGAAGATATCCTTACTGTTTGTATAGTTGTCTAGAGTTAGGCAGCTTCCATGTGTGGGAGTTTGAAACCTTGTGTGGGTTAGCCTTTAGAGTTTGCAATTGTTGTGTGTACGCTGGACTCTAATAGGTAGTTGTTTTGTAAAGTTGATAGATTGTTAGGAAAGTCCTGTAAACCAATCTTGCTTAACAAAGTTCCTGCTCGAGGTAGCAGTAGAGTGGACGTAGAAGGATTACACCACCTTCGAACCACTATAAGCCATAAGTGTTTTATTGCTTTCTTATCTGTGCTTCATTTCATATATCTATCTCTGTCATAAGCATAAAACCTTTTGCAAAGGATCATATTTGAGAAAACCTGTCTTGTGTTATAAAACGTATTTTTCCGCTGCGTATAAAACTCAAGTTACAGCGTGCAGCACTGCATCCTAGTGTTGTAAGCAGTAACTACCCGACGCTGCAAGTTCAAGTAACTTGCAGAACTGTAATTTTTTCAAGAGATTTGCAAAATCGACCAAGGTTCATTCATCCCCCCTCTAAACCTCGGACACCACTTGAGACCAACATAGGTACCTTTATGTTATATTCATTTAACCCTTATGTATATTCATATGACCTTTATGTACAAATATTCATACATTTATATATCTTTATATATTACATAAATGTATGAATATTTGTACATAAATGTCACATGAATATACATAAGGGTCATATAAATATCACATAAAGGTATTCATGTACAAATTTTGCTGAAATTCTTCATTTTTTTTTCTAAATTATAATACATAAAGGTTATAACATTTATACATAAATATCATAACATTTGTATATAAAGATTACCGAATTTATACATAAAGGTCCAGACATAAAAAAATTTAAAAAAAAAAGGAATTTGCGGATTCGAGTCGAGTCGACTAGGATCGTACAGATCTAAGATCCATGTACCAATTGCATGGGAGAATTTGTAAAAAGGTAATAGGTATGAATAATAATTTAAACAACAGTTAATAAGAACTAAAATATGAGAAGTGGTTTGGGTGGGATTTCATAAATTATCATCTAACACATTTATCATTCTAAATAATTATAAATATCATAGTCCATATATGTGACACCCAACGATCAGTTCTCGACTCTTCTTTAGAGGTTATTACTTTTAAGATCAAACGCTAGTAGTATTGTTTTGATTAAAGTCCTCAAGATCTAAGAAATGTTTTAAAAATCTATTTTTTATTAACTAATTTGATTTTCTTTTAAATTTTGGATCATAAATTTTTTAATTAGCTAAGAATATATTTATCAAAACTTTATGTTTCTTAACTGTTAACAAATTATATAACGACATATGAGTGAGATTAGAGAGAATACGATATATGAGGATTTAAAGCTAATCCGTGAAAAATGTGAAAAAAAAAAAGTATAATTAAAGCAACCAAAACTTACTGCTGTAAAAATGAAAAATTCCTATGTAAGTTTTTTTCAAAATTTTGGTTTATCTGAATGAATTTTTTTTTTAAAATAAGTTATTAATTTTTACTTATGTTCCTGACTATATATAATTTCCCGGAGATAAAACTTACTTCATTGGTAAAATAGACAACAAATATATATGGAGTGTCGATCAAATCTTTGTGGTTTTTGTTGTTAATTATTATTATTAGGTCAAATAGTTAAAAAAAATCAAACTTTTTCGAATTTTTGTTATTTTGGTCAATTCTTTTATTTTTGTCAATTTATCCATAAATTTAAAAATTAGTTGTTATTTTAATCAATTTAAGTTTTAAGTCAAAATTAAATTATATAGCTAATACCTGACAGCCACGTAAGCTTCTTTCTACTTATACATCATCAAAATATTAACTCTCTAATTAACCATAATTAATGCATTTTCACTATATTTCTTAAATAAGATGAACAACTTAAGTCAAAACCAAAGAAACTCCTTTTCGTTTCTTCGACTAAAGAAAAAAAATTCAGGCATCTCATTCATCTTTTACCAACAAGAATTGCCAAAGTGTGATTACTTTATACATTTTACCTAGGGAATATAGATTTGAACCTTGTTGTGGCTCGATCGAGGGTGGAGCTTGTGCAGCTAAAGGATCTGAAAGTTAAGTTTTTGTTGTTGCGTGTTGTGAAGGTTACTAGCGGCGCACCTAACAAGATGTCAAAGATTAAGGTTTTGAGGCTGTCGAATGCCTAGGTTCTCACCATCATTTCTCAGAATCAAAAAACCGCTCTTAGTGAAGTGTTCAAGAAAAAAAAATGAAGTGTTCAAGAACAAAAAAGAATGAGGTTTTTGCTAAGTTTTTTTCTCTAGTAAAGAAAAAACAAGAAAGAAACAAAGGAAGAGGGTTTTGACTTTTAAAGAAATATAGTGAAAAGACATTAATCGTGGCTAATTAGAAACAATTAATATTTTGATGATGTGTAGTACAAGGAAACTTATGTGGTTGCCACATATTAGCCATATAATATAATTTTGAATTAAAACTTAATTTGATCAAAATAACAACTAATTTTTAAAATTATGGATAAATTGACAAAAATAAAAGGATTGACCAAAATAACAAAAACCCGAAAATGTTTGGATTTTTTTGACTATTTGACCTTATTATTATTATTTTAATTGGAATTAAATTTAAATCCTTTAGGGTATGTTTGAAAGGAAATTATGTGGGATTAAGGAAATCTTGACATTGAAATTTGGATTTGTAATAAAGGTGAATAATAAAAATGTATGTTTGTTTGAAACTTTAGTAGAGTAAAATTATATTATAAATGTCAAATCGATATTGGAAAATATGAGTTGATATAATATTTTATTGTAAAAAAGTGGGTTGATGTGATATTTTTTTATGAAAAAATATATTTGATAATGATTGATGATTATAAAATAAGTAGTAATGATTATATTCGAATTTTGTAATCAAATTTAAATAAAAAAACAAATACGTTGAGATTTTGAATCCAAAATAACGCCATGTCAAATCCCTTCTAAACATAGCTTAGGTAATTCGATTTTGATGGAATTAAAAGAAGAATGGATGATACTTATATCATTATAACTTAAAAAAGAAATCAGGGTTTCAACGGTGGAGAACGAGTTTTAGTTTTCATAATTTGTTGAGCTTTTTTTGGTAGTTTTTAGATTCATCAAAATTATTATAAGTAAATTTTGCCATTTTGTGTATTTGTTTATATATTTTTAAGTTTTTCCATAATCTTAAGATTTATTTCATAATTCCGAGTTTTTATTTTGTTATTTTTTATGTTCATTTAATAATTTTCTGATTGTACAGATTTTATTTCATATTTATTTGATTTACTTAAACAATTTTCATGTATATCAAATCTACTAGTAGATATTAACTGAGTACTTTCAAAATTTATCAAATTGTAGATTTTAATATCTAACTTTTTTTTTTTCCCTGAAAATAGTTTTAATTGTTTCATCAAATAATTTTTGTCATGTTTTTTTAAAGACAAAAGGTTTTTTCTTGAGTTCGTTTCTTATCATTACTCACAAATAATAGACATTTCTTATGTAAAGAGTGAGACTTGTGTGCAACCGTTGTATGGATTAATCCATACAATGCGGGTTGGGTCGGGCCGAATCCAACCCAAATCAGCGCATTTTTTTTTTTAAATCTTGACCTTTATGTTGTATTAGTCATACCTTTATATTATATTAAGCATACCTTTATGTAATACTTTAACTTAAAAAAAATCCTAAATTTGGTAAAAAAAACTCTAATTTTAACCAAAAAATTATAATTTCAACACAAAAAAATCATAATTTTTACACATATACCTTTATATAAATATTACGCATACTTTTAATTAATATTAGTCATATTTTTATATAATACATAAAAGTACAACTAACATAATTTAAAGGTATGACCAACATAACATAAAGGTATGTTTAACATAACATAAAAACCTTAAAGGTATGTTTAACATAACATAAAACCATAAATGTACGCTTAATATAATATAAAGGTATGCTTAACGTTACATAAAAGTATGTTTAATATAATATAAAGATATGCTTAATATAACATAAAAACCCTAAAAGTATGATTAATATAACATAAAATCATAAATGTATGTTTAACATAATATAAATATATACTTAATATATTATAAAGATCCTAAAGGTATGACTAACATAATATAAAAATATACTTAACATGTATGTTTAATATAATATAAAATTTAACATCCAAAACAAATTTGAGTGGATTTGAGCACACTCATCTAAGTGCGTAGATGCATGTGCGCGTGCGTAGAAAACATGTGGAGTGGCACAAGATATAAATGTTTTTGTGTTATGTAAAAACGCTTGAGACTTGGAGGGTTTTATCGAGACCCACAACATCTTTGACCACAAATTGATTAAGTAAATAGATAAATAAGTAATAAAATAAGAAATAAAATAAACAATACTAAATTACAAATTAAAATATGGTAAAAAAATAGGGAAAATAAGAGTAAGAAATCAGCGCCGCTTCACTCTTCCTTCTCAGTGAACTCTCTCGCCGCCTCCAGTGACGTCACTTTAGGGCTGTCCGCGCCTCCCCCAACGCCGCCATTTACTCTCCGGCGTCCTTCAACGCCGCCATATTCGTCACCGGCGTTACTTCTTGATTTTCCCATCGTAAGTCTTTTCGCCTCTTTTTCTTTGTGAATATCCATCGAACAATTTTTCTTTAATCCTAACTTTTGTTATGAAATCTACATATATACTTGACAAATTTAATCTCGTTATCTTTAGTCTAATTTGGCATACTCTTATTCTGTTCGATATTATTTATGTATGCCTTAGAGGTCTGAGGATGGTGGGATTAATTATGGAGAGAATAGAGCTCCTAATCCTTTTTAGGAGATAGGAAGAATAAAAGACATTTGAGAAATTGAACTTAAAAACGTTGAACAAGCTTAACATGGATGAATTAATGGATAAAGCGTTACTTTTCACAGTTCATCCTCAGGATGAATTGATGTAAATGACTGTGTCCTTGCTGCCAATATCGAAATGAAATTTGAACAAATAGGTTCACTGTGGTGACCCATTAACATGGGCAGTTTTATCTTCGATATCCAGCACAAGAATTTGATGGTCCTGAACTTTGTTGAATTATAATTAAGATGGATACTTCAATTTCATGTTTGATGATAGAAGGAGGTTAAATAAATTGATAGTTGGGATAACTTTTAATCTTGAAATATACTTCGATATCTTAGAGTAAGGTAGAATAAACTTTTTCAAATGTTTGAAGGGTCTTACCAACTTGGTTGCTTTCCCTTTTGCATAGTTTTTACAGGTCTTATAACGACATGAAAATTAGTTTCACTGTTACCATTGGTATCTGAAATGTGTTATATAAGGTTCAAAATCAGTTGCTTCTGTTGAAATTAGTTACTCCTGGTGAGAACTTTTTTGCTGGTGGGAATAGTTCTGAGAACCTTAGCCCAAACTTTTTTGATTATTTCGTTGGTTCGTTTGATTTGTAGCACTTATATTGCCAGTTGTTTTTCTTTTTTTTCTTTTTTTCTGCAAACAGAGAAGAGTATACGAGCAATGGCTGCTGCTTGTCAAATTACGGCTGCTGAGTTTGCACAAGTATGTTTATTTGTTGTTTCTTAGTTTTAAATTTCAATCCTCAAATTTAATTTTAGTTTAGATTACTTACAATGTATCTATTTTGTCTCTATAGGGTGCCTATAGACAGAAACTTGTTTTGCCAAGACGTTCTTTCAGGCAAGCAATGTTCTGTAGGTTGCCAAGAAAAACTCCTTTGATGAGAATTTCTCGTGGAGGAATTGGATCAAGGCAAGTGAAGATCAGAGCAGTTGCCTCGAGGGATGTAAAAGTGGAACCAAAACTGGTTAGGAGGGTTGCTGAAAAGGTTGTTCATTTTTATCGAATTCCATTACTACAAGATAATGAAACAGCTGAACTTCTGAAACTGGTTCAGACCAAAGTTTCAAACCAAATAATAGGTTTGAAAAGCGAGCAGTGCTTCAATATTGGGGTAGATGGAGATGTTGCCACTGAGAAGCTGCATGTACTTAGGTGGCTATTGGGGGAAACATACGAGCCTGATAGTTTGGGGACTGAGAGTTTTCTTGATGAAGAGATGAAAGGGAGTTCAAATGCTGTTATTATAGAAGTTGGCCCCCGATTGTCTTTCACCACTTCATGGTCTGCCAATGCTGTGTCAATTTGCCGAGCCTGCAGTTTGACTGAAGTGGATAGGTTGGAGCGATCGAGGAGGTACTTGTTGTACCTTAAGGCTGGAAGTGCGTCCCTCTCGGAGAGTCAAATTAATGAGTTTGCTGCATTGGTGCATGATAGAATGACTGAATGTGTTTATAATGAGAAGCTCACATCTTTTGAGAGGGTTGTAGTTCCTGAGGAAGTCCGTTATATACCTGTAATGGAGAAGGGGCGGAAGGCATTGGAGGAAATAAATGAGGAAATGGGGTTAGCGTTTGATGAACAAGATTTGCAGTATTACACCAAGCTTTTCAAGGAAGATATCAAACGAGATCCGACAAATGTTGAACTATTTGATATTGCTCAGTCTAACAGTGAACATAGCAGGCATTGGTTTTTTACTGGAAAGATTGTTATAGATGGGCAGCCAGTGAGTAGAACTCTTATGCAGATTGTTAAAAGCACTTTGCAGGCAAATCCGAGCAATTCAGTTATTGGTTTCAAGGACAACTCCAGTGCTATAAAGGGGTTTCCTGTGAATCAGTTGCGTCCAATTCAGCCAGGTTTGACATGCCCATTGGACATGAGTGCTCGTGACCTTGATATCTTGTTTACTGCTGAGACACACAACTTCCCATGTGCTGTGGCCCCGTATCCTGGTGCTGAGACAGGTGCAGGAGGCAGGATTAGAGATACACATGCAACTGGTAGGGGGTCGTTTGTTGTTGCATCCACCGCCGGGTACTGTGTTGGAAATCTCAATATTGAAGGTTCATATGCTCCATGGGAGGATCCATCGTTCACATATCCTTCAAACCTGGCTTCCCCCCTTCAGATTCTCATAGATTCTAGCAATGGTGCATCTGATTATGGGAACAAATTTGGTGAGCCATTAATTCAGGGTTACACAAGAACTTTTGGAATGAGGCTCCCAAATGGGGAGAGACGAGAATGGTTGAAGCCAATTATGTTCAGTGCAGGCATTGGCCAGATTGATCACATCCACATAACTAAGGGAGAGCCTGAAATCGGGATGCTAGTTGTTAAGATTGGAGGGCCAGCATACCGTATTGGAATGGGGGGTGGTGCTGCATCCAGCATGGTTAGTGGCCAAAATGTTGCTGAGTTGGATTTCAATGCTGTGCAGCGTGGAGATGCAGAAATGGCACAGAAGTTGTATCGAGTTGTTCGTGCTTGTGTTGAAATGGGAGAGAACAACCCTATCATTAGCATTCACGATCAGGGGGCTGGTGGAAATTGTAATGTTGTCAAAGAAATTATATATCCAGAGGGTGCTACTATTGATATCCGGGCTGTGGTAGTAGGTGACTACACAATGTCAATCCTTGAGATTTGGGGAGCAGAATACCAGGAGCAAGATGCTATTTTGGTGAAGCCTGAAAGCCGAGAATTTTTGCAGTCTATATGTGCAAGAGAGAGAGTTTCAATGGCGGTTATTGGAACAATTAGTGGTGAAGGGCGGATTGTTCTTGTGGACAGTTTAGCTGCAGAAAGATGCAAATCAAATGGACTACCTCCACCACCACCTGCTGTTGATCTTGAGCTTGAAAAGGTGCTTGGTGATATGCCCCAGAAAACTTTTGAGTTTCATCGCATCACTAATGCCAGGGAGCCACTTGATATTGCTCCAGGGATGACTGTTATGGATTCTCTGAAAAGAGTACTCAGACTCCCATCTGTGGCTTCTAAACGGTTCTTGACTACAAAAGTTGACAGGTGTGTGACAGGCCTTGTAGCACAACAGCAAACTGTGGGCCCCCTTCAAATCACACTTTCAGATGTTGCTGTAATTGCTCAAAGTTATACAGACATAACAGGAGGTGCATGCTCGATTGGGGAGCAGCCGATGAAAGGTCTTTTGGATCCAGCAGCTATGGCAAGGCTAGCTGTAGGAGAAGCTCTGACTAATCTTGTTTGGGCTAAGGTTACTTCTCTTTCTGATGTAAAGGCTAGTGGCAATTGGATGTATGCAGCGAAACTGGATGGTGAGGGCGCAGCCATGTATGATGCTGCCATAGCTCTTTCAGAAGCTATGATTGAACTTGGAATTGCCATCGATGGGGGAAAGGACAGTCTTTCTATGGCAGCACATGCATCTGGAGAAGTTGTGAAAGCTCCTGGAAATTTAGTAATCAGCACCTATGTCACTTGTCCAGACATCACTAAAACGGTAACCCCAGATTTTAAGCTTGGTGATGATGGTTTTCTCCTTCACATTGATTTGGCAAAAGGGAAGCGCCGTCTTGGTGGATCTGCCCTTGCACAAGCATTTGGTCAAGTTGGGAATGAGTGCCCTGATCTTGATGATGTCTCCTACCTCAAAAATGCTTTCAATGCGGTGCAGAATCTGATTGAGGAAGAGCTGGTTTCAGCTGGTCATGATATCAGTGATGGAGGATTGCTAGTTACTGTGCTTGAGATGGCATTTGCAGGGAACTGTGGCATTCAATTGAATCTGACTTCTCCTGAGAGTTGTAGTGTTTCCCAAACACTCTTCGCCGAGGAGCTTGGCCTCATCATTGAAGTTAGCAAAATGAATAAAGGTTTGGTGATAGATAAACTTTCAGATGCTGGAATATCTGCTGAGATCATTGGTGAAATTACTGCATTACAAATAGTTGAGCTAAAGATTGATGGTATCACCCACTTGAAAGAAGAAACTTCTCGTCTTAGGGACCTCTGGGAAGAAACCAGCTTTGAGCTTGAAAAACTCCAAAGGTTGGCATCTTGTGTGGAACTTGAGAAAGAAGGTCTGAAAAGTCGTCACGAACCTTCGTGGGAGCTGTCCTTCATACCCACACACACACATGTAAAATACATGACAGCAGCTTCAAAACCGAAGGTTGCTATCATTCGTGAAGAAGGGAGCAATGGGGACAGAGAAATGGCTGGTGCTTTCCATGCTGCAGGCTTTGAACCATGGGATATCACTATGTCTGACCTTCTCAACAGAGCAATCTCGTTGAATGATTTCAGAGGTATTGCTTTTGTTGGAGGGTTCAGCTATGCAGATGTGCTGGATTCTGCAAAAGGTTGGGCAGCTTCAATAAGATTCAACAAGTCTCTCTTGAATCAATTCCATGAATTCTATGCTAGGCCAGATACATTCAGTTTAGGGGTTTGCAATGGCTGTCAGCTTATGGCTCTTCTAGGGTGGGTGCCAGGTCCCAAAGTTGGAGGTGTTCTCGGAGACAACGGTGATCCTTCACAGCCCAGGTTCATTCACAATGAATCTGGAAGATTCGAGTGTCGTTTCACAAGTGTGAAGATTGAAAAGTCACCAGCCTTGATGTTCAAAGGCATGGAGGGCAGTACACTGGGTGTATGGGCAGCTCATGGCGAGGGACGAGCATATTTCCCAGACGAGGGCATTTTTAGTAGTATACTGAAGTCTGACTTGGCACCCGTGAGATACTGTGATGATGATGGGAAAGAAACGGAAGTATACCCTTTCAATATGAATGGTTCTCCATTAGGGGTGGCAGCGATTTGTTCACCGGATGGGAGGCATCTTGCTATGATGCCTCATCCTGAACGATGCTTCTTGATGTGGCAGTACCCTTGGTATCCGAAGAGCTGGAACGTGGAGAAGAAGGGCCCGAGTCCATGGCTACGAATGTTCCAAAATGCTCGTGAGTGGTGTTCATGAGGTTCATTCTATTGCTTTACATTTTTGCTTTAATCATAATATCTGCTAAACTCAATGTCAAAAGAAATTAGTAGATTAATGGAATATGTACAATCTCGTCCTATAGCTTGGAATTCAGATTCTTGCTTTTCCAATATTTTGTCACAAACTTCAATCATTCCTGATATTTCTTGATATTATTCACTGTAATTTGTGGGTAGTTTATAAGTTATAACTGCCTATTCCATTCCCTTTGTCGTCCCTCGTGGTTTTCTCTGCTGTGATCGATCAGGTAATAATATCCTGCGATATTTTGAGTGGTGTTATGTTGTTTTAGGCTTCATTTGTTTCTTTCTTTTAAAGGGGCAACACAGTTGACCACTCTTCTGGGTACAAATGATTAACGTTCCCAATTGGGATCCATATTGAATGATGATTAGCTTTGAAACCTTTCTTTTGGTCCATTTGAAGAATTTGTGGATTAGCCCCTCAATTTCTGCATTGCTACTAAGCTTTTTGTTCAGTCTTCAACATTTGATCGTTACAGAACGAAGCAGCATTCGATGTTGAGATATAGAAACGATGAAATGCTTCGGTTGTCTTTTACTGTAGCTGCTGATGTTCATGGGAATTATTTCCAGAAACCAAAACCATAACAGTGATGGATGATGGCTATGATTCATAATAGTGCCTGGAATTATTCTACCTTTCATTTCGCAGCACACATTCATTATCATAGTTGTTATGGTCCATCATGGAAATTCATATATAACTGGATAGATCACATAATAAGAAATATATTAAAAGCATACATAAACACTGAGAAAAAAGTAATTAATGATCAAAACAATTAAGTTTTCCCTTAGAAAATTAAATTACGAAAGTTATTCCATTAATTATCCATAATTTTAAAGGACAGCCACTATTTAATATTTATGCATTAATTGCCATATTATATTTTCTATTATTAACCAAATTGAGAGAAAATAAAAGGAAAAGGGATAAGAAAAATAATAACATTTGGGACGGAGCTAGCACTCGCGAAGATTAAATAAAATTTGATGCTTTTTGTAGATATCGATCATCCCATGAAAAAAATGTCTAAATCATAGAAACATTCTAGAAATATAATTTCAAAAATGAAAATATATATAAGGTGTATTGTGAAACTGTTTCATACGTTCAATTTTGTGAGACAATTAAGTTAATCACATTTCACAATTCATAATCCATATTTGAATTGCCAAATAAATTTGATTTATGAATATATATATAATTAAGCTTTGTCTCATTAAATTATATTTATAATACCGTAATTTTTGTTACACGTATAATTATTCTAACTCTGCATAGCCAAATATTTGCCATTCCGATTTCTGTAGACATTGGTCCCCCCATTTCAGTTTCAAAAATATAAAATAAAAAATACAAAAGAGTTGAAGGTTCTAGTAATTCACAAAAGACTAAGTAGGTCACACTAAACGAAAATAAAAGGACAAAGTAATATAGTTATCACGAATTATCAACCATAAATAATACAAAGAGAAAATTTCAAAAATAGAACTCTCCAGTACAAAATTTCTGAGTTGTAATAATGTATAATTCATCGAATATTAAAATAGCTACAATTAATAATAATCATAAAAATAAAAGAACTCCCCAGTATCAATTTTCTGAGTTGGCAACAATATTAATATCGATTATACTATTTAATGTAATGATGCATTAAGTTTTTATAAATACTATAATTATTCAAATATATCTTAATCTTATACATATTAGCCAAAATCTATTTACTACCACATACTATCTTCTATGTATGTGAGTGGATACAATTTAAATAAACCCAATTTATAAATTTCAAAATCATTGAGTATTCAAAATCCAAGATTAATTAATATACTATTCCTCTCTTACTCATGTCTCTACGAGCTACCTATAAAAACGTCATTTAAATAAAACATTATCATTTCACATGACTATCTCTGTAATCATCTATCACATTTCTTAACACCAATGTTATATTTGAATCACATATCATGCAATTTCTTCGTATTATTACATCTTCAAGACAACATTTGGACCTATAATTCAAATTATCTCTTTATGCAAAGCAAAATGACAAAAAAAAAAAAAAAATTATAATAATAATTAGTAAAATATAAGTGGAGAAGAGTAGAGCTAAAATTCTATCCTCAAATTATTAAGATTGTTTCTAAGTCCAAAAGCCAACAGCGATTTGCCACCTGGCAATGTGGCAATCTTGATTGTGTGGCCATTGCTACTTCTATCTTACTATATAACTCTTCCTATTTCACCACATTATTCCTCTCTCTCAACACTAATTTTTTAAATTTTTTGCAATATATATATATCCAGTACTAAATTCAACTTACCAAGAGCTCTTTATTAAACGACAATGGCGGCTGCCGTTTACACCATCGGAGCTGTCAACCTTGTGCCGGTATTTTTCTTGTTCTTGTTTATAATTTTTTTTATTTATATTGGTACATGCATGTTTTTATTTAGTTATTTGATTTGATTTGATTTGGGATACTGTATTAGTATGGTTTATGATGGTTTGTTTTATGTATTAAAATTTTAAAGAAGTTTCTTTGCTGAGAACATTGCTAGATTGTCTTGTTTGTATTAAAAACTAATTCCAACATCTTAGAAAATCCAGAGGCTCTAACAAATTATAGAACATGATTATATTATATGATTTGTACTATGTTTCAATATTTAGTTGCGTTACGTTAGATATTATGTGTTTTGTTTACAGTTTGTGTTCCATCATGTATGTATTATGTTACTACTTTGAATTCACGTCTTGTACGTGTTAATAATTGCTATAATTTATACACGTGACTCTTGTTTATTTTTGAATGTTAAAAGGAACACATTAAAATCGAAAATTTAGTGTAATTTAGTAATAATCTCATATTATACATATGGTGTGTATAGTAAATTGTACTTAAAATGGAAAATAAAAAACAGACAGAATATAATATGTACTGGAGAATTGGGCTGCTCTTTCATTAGACTTTTTTTAACCTAAATACTCTCATTTAATTACTTTAATATATCTTGTAGAACTCATATTGCCGGATTATATTGTTAAGATTTTCTAACGAACAAGGTTTTGATTGAAAAAAAAAATACAACTTTGGGAAAATTGTAATTTTAGCAACTCTGTTTTGAAGTTTGGAAAGAAAAGAGAAGTATTTATTTCAAAATAATTCTCTTTAGAAAATAAAAAATGTTCCAATTTATTTGTGTTTATTTATTATTGAATAATAATTATTACAAGTCGTATGTTGGCGTGCAAAAATTAGTGGGAGATGTTGACAATATAACATCATCAAAAAATGAATAATGATTCAAACCCGTGAACTACATCATGATATATTTTATAAAATTTTAAGACTTGTGTTAAAATTATAATTTTGTGAAAGTTTATGATATGTTTCGGTTTTGCAATTAAGCTTTCGGATAAACCTAGAGGTTTTAATCTAAAAAGTTTATTGAAGTAATTTGTTTAATATCCCGCTAGATTAACGTAATATATACAATAATGATGTCATTGTGTGCACGTAGCTGTCTGTTGGGTAAAACAAAAGAGTGAAATATGATAAGAAATCGAAACAGATGTTGTTGATTGATGAATTGTGATTGGTGCAGTTGAAGTTGAATGGATCAAGTGGGAGCCCAGCAGTGTCCAGCTCAGCCTTCTTGGGCTCGAGCTTGAAGAAGATAATCCCGACCAAGGTTTCGTCATCGGCAGGCAACATGAAGGTGGTTGCAGAGGCAGCTGAGATAGATGAGAAGAAACAGACAGACAAAGACAGGTGGAAGGGCCTCGTCACCGACATCTCCGATGATCAACAGGACATCACGCGCGGCAAGGGCATGACCGACTCCCTCTTCCAAGCCCCCACCGGAATGGGAACTCACGACGCTGTCCTCAGCTCGTACGAGTACATCAGCCAAGGCCTCCGACAGTACGACTTCGACAACACCATGGATGGTCTGTACATTGCTCCTGCTTTCATGGACAAGCTTGTTGTTCACATTGCCAAGAACTTCATGACATTGCCTAACATCAAGGTCTTGATGTTAACTTTATGTTGTATCTCTTATACACCTTGATTTATTAGCACATACAACGTGTATCAAATGACATCACTAATTTACTGTACAGGTTCCTTTGATTCTGGGCATCTGGGGAGGCAAAGGACAGGGGAAATCATTCCAATGTGAGCTAGTATTTTCCAAGATGGGAATCAAGTGAGTTAAAATGATTTTTGCTCATAGTTTTTGGTCATGAAAATATATATAATCACATTCACGTCGAAACAGCCCGATCATGATGAGCGCGGGAGAATTGGAAAGCGGAAACGCAGGAGAGCCCGCGAAGCTGATCAGACAGAGGTACCGCGAGGCGGCTGACATCATCAAAAAGGGGAAAATGTGTTGTCTATTCATCAACGACCTGGACGCGGGCGCTGGTCGTATGGGGGGCACCACACAGTACACGGTCAACAACCAGATGGTCAACGCCACCCTCATGAACATAGCTGATAACCCCACCAATGTACAGCTCCCCGGAATGTACAACAAGCAGGAGAACCCTCGTGTGCCGATCATCGTCACTGGTAACGACTTTTCGACACTCTATGCTCCCCTCATTCGAGATGGTCGGATGGAGAAGTTCTACTGGGCCCCCACACGTGAGGACAGGGTTGGTGTTTGCAAGGGTATTTTCCGAACTGACAACGTCCCGGATGAGGCCGTTATCAAGATTGTCGACACCTTCCCCGGCCAATCGATCGGTAAGTATATATATACAAGTTTAATCATTTAAAAGATCATATAAACAAGTGTTTGCAAAAAGAGTTTAACGACTTTTACTTCAATTTTCAACTTCAAATGATCGTGTTGGAGGTGTTTTTAGAGTTAATAAGATGTTAGTAATGACAACTGTATACACATACGTTGTTGTAGACTTCTTTGGAGCTTTAAGGGCGAGAGTATACGACGACGAAGTGAGGAAGTGGGTGGCGGAAAACGGAGTCGAAAACATCGGCCGGAAGCTAGTTAACTCAAGGGAGGGCCCACCAACGTTCGAGCAGCCTAAGATGACACTCGAGAAGCTCCTAGAATACGGCTACATGCTGGTGCAGGAGCAGGAGAATGTGAAGAGGGTGCAACTTGCTGACAAATACTTGAAAGATGCTGCTCTTGGAGATGCCAACAAGGATGCTATTGAGCGTGGAGCATACTATGGTTATAACCTTTCTAATTGCCACATCATTAATTCAATTATTAAAAATATATATATATACACATATATTAATAATGTGTTGTTTTTATTACAGGGAAGGCAGCTCAACAAGTTGGTGTCCCAGTGCCTGAAGGATGCACAGATCCCAATGCCAAGAACTTTGATCCAACTGCAAGAAGTGATGATGGAACCTGCCAATACACTGCTTAATTAATCTCTAAATTATTAGGTTTTTTAGTCCTCTTGTTGAGAAATGAAGTGATCTATAAGCATGTGTTGTTATAAGAGTACCAATTCAAATATGGATTGTTGTTCTGTAATTTGTGTTGCTTAACTATATTCATGATTTGAATTACGAGATTGATTGTTTAAAATATAGGATCTCCTCAGTTGAATTCTTATCATGCCACTGATATTTATAAAGACTTTTTAAGAGCATATTGATACGAGATGATCAAGAATATACATAATGCTAATGAGGTATAGAACAAGTTTGAATGGGCCTTGTGAGTAGAGAGACCATTTGGTTTGATAAGGACCATTATTAAGATAACAATTTGGATTTTATTTGTTTCTATATATTATTTGATTTTATTTATGTATATAACATGTGCAATCAAAAACATATTTGAGATTTTAAAGTTTTATACACAGTATATATCTATCTATTACACTATATAAAGATGGATGTTTCGTCCATTTTTCATAATGCCAATTTTAACCTTCGTAGAGTACATACAAATCACAATTCATTTCTTAGAGTTCATACAAATCACAATTCTTTCATATAATTAAAGATTGTATTATGGATTGGGGAGGGTAGAGACTAGAGAGATGAGGAGGCTCCTCTTGTTTGTATAGAGATTGAACTATTGAAGAGAGGAAGGATATGTCAACCCCTCCTGCAATTTTGTCTTTCCAACTTAAGAAAATTTAGAGATATGATTATAGACAGCCCGTAATCGTGTATTGAAAACAAGCGAAGAAGATAATCACTTGAAGATGTTAAGGATATTTCCGTAATTATTTTATTAGTTTCTGCAGTATTTTTCATTATTTCCGAAAGAGATATTATTAGGATTTAAATCTTATTAAAGTTTATTATGTTTATTAACATAGGAGTCCTAGTTCTAGTACACATAGGAGTCCATCAAAAGAAACTCCATGAAAAAGTAACAACATTTACTTGGGCAAAAAATCCTTAATTTAATCCATATCAAGACTTGTAAATTTTGCTTCATTAATTTGTTTGGTTTACAAAGTTACTCAACATATAAAAAAGTATCTCAATATCGTTGGAGATACTTTAGAACTTTAGTACTAAAAGAAGTTGGTTATCCAACCTTTTCCTGTTGAGATGACTAAAGATATCATTGTTAAATGGAGGTAAGAATTGTTTCTTTCTCACTCATAATTGAGCTTAAAAATCTTAAATCAATGAATATACCTACAATTGAAGAAAACGACAAAAAACTTGATATACAATAAAGTCTTCATTATGAATTATGAGCACCTAAAGACAAGGTAAAATAAAGAAATAAGGATAATGATGTCCCTACTTTGTAACTCATCGTACTAGCCTCCTAATTAATTCTATATATAAGTTGGAAAATTCGAAAGTTACCTAAAAGTTGTTTTTGCTATTAGAAAATCTTGAGTAACATATAGCTTAATGCTTCATCTGTTATCAATTCGAGGTAAATTTAAAAGATCAAAAAACTTATTTTCTCTTTAATATATTTATTTATCAAAACTACATAAATTAAAAAAAATGCCAAGTTGCATTCACCGTGGAGCAGTAAGATTTGAGTATGAGTCTCCCATCTTTTGTTGTGACAATGGAAAAGTTAAACTTGCACCTTCAGAAGTTCCAAAGAAATTGTACGAACTATACACTTTTTAGTCGGAAGAGTCTGTTGATTTTCGAAAAAATATATGTTCATACAATTTCATGTTCTCATTCACTTCAGTTGGAGTGAAATTGGATAAAGAACTTGCTCTTCAGTTAGATTAAAACTTATCAGAAGAAGGGTGGGGGACCCAAGAAATGACAATCTACCAACTATTTCGGAAGTGACGACATTAGTTGTGGGTGACTTTGATCAATCAATGGGAGAACGAGACATAATAGTGGAAACCAGATCTGAAAAATTGAAGCCTATAAATGAATTACATGCGTCATATCTAGGATTGCAGTATCCAATTCTATACCCTTACGGAGAAGATGGATTTAGGGAAGGCATTCCCTTTTCGGATATGAGATGTAACACCTCTAGAGGTAGAAAAAACATAAGTTTGAGAGAATATTTTGCCTTCAGATTGCACGAAAGGATAGGAGATGTTTCTCTAATACTTTACATAAGAAGATTGACACAATAATTCATGGTCGACACATATACCATGATTGAGTCATCAAGATTGTTGTATATGCGAACTCATTAGAAATAGCTGCGATGTGAGATGTACAGTGGCTTGACGGATGCCTTGACTAGGGATGAGACTCATCCTTCTATGATTGGTCTTAGAATTGTGCTACCACCGAGTTTTACTAGAGGAGCACGTTTAATGATACAAAACTATCAAGATGTCATGACTATTTGCAGATGGGCCAATTATCCAGATCTTTTCATAACATTCACCTGCAATTCAAAATGACCTGAAATTGATCGTTTTGTTAAAGAAAGAAATCTTAGACCAGACGATCGTCTAGATATAGTGTGAGAGTCTTCAAAATGAAGTTGGACAATCTCATAAGAGACTTACGTCATATTAAAGTTTTCAATAATGTTACTGCGGGTAAATTATTTATTTATAATTAATGTAGTGAATTATTATCAACAATTCTTCTACTAAAGTAGTTTATAATTTCAACACTGGATAATAGATTCGTTGTTCCACATAAACGATATCTTTTATTTAAATACAACGCACATATGAATGTTGAGTGGTGTAACCAATCTCGATCTATTAAGTACTTATTCAAGTATGGGAACAAATGACACGATCATGTTACAACAACTTTTTATGAAACATCTCGCGGAGATGATGTTGTCAGGATGTTGTCAGGAATGTCGACGAGATCCAGTTATACTATGACTGTAGGTACATCTTTCCATGTGAGGCAGCCTGAAGAATATTTGGATACGAGATTCAGTACAAGGATCCTCTCATTGAGCGACTATCATTTCACCTTCCGAACGAGTAGCTTGTCATTTTTGAAGATTCAGATTCACTATAGTCAGTGATTGATCGACCATCAGTTCACCACAGTATGTTTTTGGCTTGGTTCAAGGCAAATAAGAAGTATCAATACCTCGTTAAACCACTTACATATGTTGAATTTTCTCAAAAATTTGTTTGGAAGAATGATTTAAGAGAATGGGTTTCAAGACAGAGAGGTTCTCCTTAGCAAGAATGTACTACATACCTTCAGGAACAAGCGATGCTTACTACGTTAGATATTTGCTAAATGTGGTTCGTGGTTGTATTTAGGCAAGTTATTGGGGATCTGCTCATTCGCTATGAGGATTGTTCGTAACCCTTTTTTCAAAAGATTGCTTGAGTAGGCCCAAGAACGTTTGGGAGAAATGTTGGACCTATTTGTCAGAAGATATCTTATACAGAAGGAGAAATTTAATGAAAAATCAACGTAATAAAAAATCTTACAGATTGTTAATTATAATTATATTTAGTTATATCTCAAAAACTATACAATTATTTTATTTTATTCTTTTTTTTTCTTTACAAATTTGAATTTAGAGAAAATTGAGATAAAGAATTTGACTTTATTGGAGATTGATAAATTGTTGCACAATCATGATAGGAGGTTAAGTGATTTTGCATCGATGTCAGTACCAAATCTTCAAGGATGCAGTAATTATCAAAATAAATTCATTTATGATGAATTACAATATGATAGAGCTGCACTTTTAGAGGAACACAAAGAATTAGTTCAGAATCTCAATGTTGATCAGCTAAATGTTTACACTACAATAATGAATGCGTTTGAGTATGATTGAGGAGGGGTATTCTTCGTGTATGGTTATGGAGGAACTGAAAAAACCTACATTTGGAAGACATTATCTACAGCTTTAAGATCGAAAGGAGAAATTGTTTTAAATGTTACTTCGAGTGGTGTTGCTTCGTTGCTACTGCCGGGAGAAAGAACATGACATTCTAGACTCAAAATTTCAATAAATCTTCACGAGAACTCTACATGTAATATCAAGCAAAGAAGTGATCTTGTCGAGTTGATGGTCAGATGCAAACTGATCATTTGGGATGAAGCACCGATGATGCATAAACATTGTTTTCAAGACTCTGGATAGGACTCTTGCAAAGTGTTGAGGCTGACCAAAAATATGAGATTACAAAATCTCGGTTCAGATGTTGAGTCGGATGAGTTGAAGAAGTTTTCCGAGTGGATAGCCAGCATCGGAGATGGAACGGTCGGAGGTCCTAATTATGGTGTAGTTGATATTGAGATTCCAGATGATATTCTACTAAAAAGTTCCGGAGATCATATCAGTACGATAGTTCAAAGTACATATCTAGATTTCGAAAAGATAGTGGATGATACGTCGTATCTGCAAGGTCGTGCTATTTTAACACCCACTCTCGACGTTGTAAACTCAATAAATGAATACATGACAAGAATGAACACTGAGCAGAGGAAGTTATATTTGAGTTCAGACAGTCCTTGCAAATTGGATATGGGAGTGTATCTATTGCAGGACATCCATACCCAAAATTTCTCAACACAATACGATGTTCAGGTGTTCCCAATCATCAGCTTAACCTGAACGTTGGAACCCAATTATGTTGTTGAGAAATATTGATCATTCACTCAATTTGTATAATGGTACTAGGATGGTTATCACAAGACTTGCAGATCATATCTTGCAGACAAAGATAATGTCCGGAGAAAATGTAGGAAATTAATACCTAAGATGATGCTTACTCTCTGAAATCCGAGATTGCCGTTCAAGTTTCAGAGAAGACATTCTCACTGATCGTATCATATGCAATGACCATAAACAAAAGTCAGGGTCAGTCTTTAAGTCATGTTGGTCCATATGTAAAAAACGATTTTTAGTCATAAACAACTTTATATCGCAATCTCCAGAGTTACCAACCGTAGGGACAAAATTTTTTTATATGTGATAAAGAGGGTGGATAAAACAATAGAGCCACGAATGTAGTTTACAAAAAAATATTTCAAAATTTGTAAACGACAATATGAACATTACACTCAATTTATCATTTTATGTATCAAATCAATTACTTTAGTTTGATAATCCATTTATTTTATTTAATTTTTGGTAACTTGGATCAAAGTATTGACTCTAAATATAAATTAAAATAATATAGATATAATGATAATAAAATAGAATTTTTTTATATTTAATCCCATCCATCGCACAAGTACACTGCTCGAATACATATATTGATATTACACTCAATTTATCGTATTATGCAACCAATCAATTATTTTAGTTTCATAATTTGGGTACTACTCGGATACATACATTGATATTACACTCATTTTATCGTATTATACAACTAATCAATTATTTTAATTTAATAATCCATTTATTTTGTTTGTTTTTTTTCCTAACTTGAATCAATCTAATTACTATAAATATAAATTAAAACAATATAAATATAAACTATATAAAAAATAAATAATTTTTATATTTAATCCCGTGTAATGCACTGCTAGTTCATTATTATATCTGCAAAATAAGGAGATAAGGTAAGGTCAAATTGAAGAAGACAACAGTTGTAAAGATAAAAAACAAACCGAAAAGGTGGAATCTGCCCACGTTTATATCTCCTCCTAAAACAACTGTTCATGAATTTCTGTTTCTTCTCTCTCTAGCTAGCACGTAACAGTCCATAACTAATCTGATTTTTGTATAAATTCATGACACAGAATTCCCATCTTATCATCTACTAGCATTCAAAATCCTCGTACGGGTTTTAAGTGAGGGTTTTCCATTTCTAGCCCACATAACACAAAGGTGGCAGTGTGTTTGGATTGAAAAGGAGTTTCAAGAATGGCAAAACTCTCCGGTTTCGACCCAATCGAATTGCCACCCGGGTTCCGATTCCACCCCACCGACGAAGAGCTTATAACCCATTACTTGTTTAACAAAGTCATCGATAGCAGCTTCATCAGCAGAGCCATAGGTGAAGTGGATTTGAACAAGGTTGAGCCTTGGGATTTGCCATGTAAGTTTTATTACACGAATTTTTTTCTGTAATAACTTTGAGATAGATACGTTTGATATTAAGTTTGCTTTGTTTTGCGTTAACGAAGGGATGTCGAAGATGGGGGAAAACCAGTGGTATTTTTTCTGTGTGAGAGATAGAAAGTATTCAACTGGTTTGAGGACTAATAGAGCCACTGAAGCTGGCTATTGGAAGGCCACCGGAAAGGACAAAGATATTTTCCGCGCTATAACCCTTATCGGTATGAAGAAAACTCTGGTTTTTTACACTGGAAGAGCTCCCAGAGGTGAAAAGACTAATTGGGTCATGCATGAATACAGATTGGAGGGCAAGAATTCCATGCATAATCTCCCCAAAACTGCTAAAGTATCAATCTTGAATTTCCCCTGTTTTTCCTCTGTTTCCCCTGTTTTTGATTTCTGATGTGATATTTTTCCTTAATTTCTCAGAATGAATGGGTGATTTGTAGAGTATTTAAGAAGGCATCAGCTGATACAAAAGTGCCTATTTCGGGGTTCGTGAGCTGTGGGTCCGATTTGCAGTCGTTGGATTTGCCTTCGTTGATGGACTTGTCGTCTGACGAGCATCACGGAGATAAAGTGTTTGATGAGTTCAGTTCTTCTTCTTCGAAAAACTGTGACTTCTCATTTACCTATGAAAATTCCGTCATGCTCCAAGATCAGTCGATCATGCGGCTTGTGCTCGATAACAATGTCTCAAACACGAGCCAAAATGGTAGTAGAGCAGAGATCTAGGAGGGTGTATGTTACGAAGAAGTGGGGTTTAAGCCTTATCATGATCAAGAATTGCAGATGATTTCAACGACTCCGATTGAGCTTGATTGATTGTGGAATTACTAAATTCAGAAGATGAAGTTAGAAGAGTAGAATAAATGGAGTGATTATAGGTGTTCTTGGTAAGAAAAAGTGACTGCATATAAGATTATTGTTGTTGCTGACATGTCTCTAAAATTAAGTCTCGAAACAAAAAGGATTGTTAAAACCTTCTAATATTTCTTGCTAAATCATAATCAC
Organism: Scutellaria barbata; assembly: GCA_028654395.1. NCBI lineage: Eukaryota > Viridiplantae > Streptophyta > Magnoliopsida > Lamiales > Lamiaceae > Scutellaria > Scutellaria barbata. The sequence continues at coordinate 5,594,205 of CM053649.1, read as the reverse complement.
CTGCTTCAATTGTTGGATCTCCCCCCCCCCCCCTCTCTCTCTGTGGCTAAGTTTTTTTTGCATTTTATTTTTTTGTTATATTTGGCTGAATTAGTTAATTTTATTTGTGGAATGGTCTATTTCATCTATACTATACTAATAATAGGACAGTTGTAAATATTTACAAGAATGTTATTTTCCCACCCAAAAATATCATGTCATTAAAAATATTAGTAGCGTACCCACGCAATATGTAGTTTATTATTTATTATAGTAGTATATACTATCGGTATTAAATTATATTTTATGTACATACTTTCACATCAAATTATATCTTACTATTCATTTCTGTAATTTTTTTAATAAATTACCAATTAATGTTGATTTTATATTTCTTTTTAACTATTAATATTTGATTTTGACTACATTTTATTTAATTACCCATTGTTGTTATTTCTTTTTTAACATTTTTAGATTCTATTTATTGATTTTTTGCCTTATCACAATTAATAATACATATATATACATATTTAAATTAATTTTAAGTTATACTTTTTGGTTTTATATTTTTAAATTCAATCTTGGACCCCATTGTTATAATCTTCTTTTCAAAATCATATTATTCAAGCCTTTTTTTTATACATTTTAAAATTAATTTCAGTGTCAAAACTATTTTTCAAATTAATTTTCTTTGATTATTTTTAAAAAATATTTAAATTTTATAATTTTTAATCTAATGACGATAAAAATTATGACGATCATAAATTTTATTAGTATGGTAAAAATTATATTACTTACATTTTTATAATCCAAATTCTAAATGCAAACAACCTTGACAAATATAGTAAAATGACGATCATAAATTTTATTAGTATGGTAAAAATTATATAATCATTGAGTCATCAACTCCATTCATGAGTAAATTATATTGGTTATTTGATTTTTATTATTAAAAATATAATTGAAAAATTAATTACTATATATATAATTTATATATCATAAGTATTTGTTTTTTAAAAATTATTTAAATATTATGTGTGAGATTAAAAATTATAAAATTTAAATATTTTTTAAAAACAATCAAAGAAAATTAATTTGAAAAATAGTTTTGACACTGAAATTAATTTTAAAATGTATAAAAAAATAGACTTGAATAATATGATTTTGAAAAGAAGATTACAACAATGGGGTCCAAGATTAAATTTAAAAATGTAAAACAAAAAAAGTATAACTTAAAATTAATTTAAATATGTATATATGTATATGTGTATTATTAATTGTGATAAGGCAAAACATTAATAAATAGAATCTAAAAATGTTAAAAAAGAAATAACAACAATGGATAACTAAATAAATGTAGTCGAAATCAAATATTAATAGTAAAAAAGAAATATAAAATCAACATTAATTGGTAATTTATTAAAAAAATTTACAGAAATGAATAATAAGATATAATTTGATGTGAAAGTATGTACATAAGATATAATTTAATATCGATAATATATACTACTACAATAAATAATAAATTACGCATCACGTAGGTATACTGCTAGTTTTAAGTAATGCTAATTAGTTTAGGCAAAAACTTATATGCACCAGGGGCACGGATCCTAGATCCATGCCCCCAACTCGAACCGGCGCGTGGGCCGCTTTTACGCGCATCCACGCGCCCCCACGCGTGGCCACACCATAGCTGGTGTGCGCCACGCACCACCTGAATTTTATATTTTAAGGTATCACTCATTTACTCTTAAGGTATCACACATTTATTCTTAAGGTATCACACTGTTACCCTTCAGGTTTTAATGTAAAAACAGCGCTGCTTTCTTCTTTTTCCTCTTTTTTTTTTTCTTCTCCTTCCTTCTTCTTCTTAATCTCTTTTCTTATCAATTTATTATTTTTCTTATTTGTTTTGTACATTATTATTCTTCTCTATATTCTTATTCTTCATCAAATCTTCATAAAGTCATTTATGGAGTTTTTTCTTCTTCCTCTTCTCTTTTACTCATTTTCATAAATTTAGATAATTGATTTCAAATCACAATTTATTACAATAATTTTAAAACATTGAAAATCAATTATTTCAAACAATATGAAATCATGATTTGTTGATTTTGAGGATTTTTTTTGAAATTTTAAGATTTTTCAATGAAGATATTAGTTGTATACTCTTAAGGTATTACACATATTCATTTCAGGTATTACATAAATATCTTACATGTATTACACATATTCTTTCAAGTATTAAAAAATATCTTACAGGTATTACACATGTTCCTTTCAAGTATTACACTTACCTTATAAGTATTACACATGTAATTTTATAATACCTGAAGAGTATATATCTAGTACTTATAAATTATATCAGTAATACCTTAAAAGTATCACTGGTCATGAGCAATCATATATCAATGCTTTAGGGTAATTATGATTTATAAAATCATGAACAGTCAAAATTTTTGTAATACCTGTAGAACATATATATAATACCTATAGAATAAACTAATAATACCCCATACTTTTTTTCATAATATTTTGAAGGTTTTACTTACATATAATTCAACCATGTAATTTTATAATACTTGAAGAGTATATATGTAGTACTTATAGATCATATTAGTAATACTTGAAAGGTATCACTGATCATATATCAATGTTTTGGGATAATTCTAATTTATAACATCATGAACAATCAGAATTTTTATAATACCTATAAAATAAATCAGAATTTTAAATACAAGATTTTCATCATCTTCTTCCACAAAATTTATTCAAAATCATATTACTCAATTAATAACCAACTATGGTGTTTGTTGCATCAATTATCTTGTATGTTGCTATGAATCGGATTAAGATAGAAAGAGTTTCAAGTTATAAGAAAATAAAAACCCTAAATTTTTATACACATTAAGAAGAAAAAAACTTGTTGAAGTATTAGAAAAATAAGAACCCTAAATTTGTAGCAATCATGTGAAGAAATTAAGAAGGAATAAAGAAAAAAAAGAAGGAATAGCACCACAGGAAGAGGTAAGAAAAAAAAAATGAGTATTTGCATAGAAGAGAGAAAAAAATTAAAAAAAAAAACAAAAAAGGAGTGCAGCAAATAGGAGAGAGATAAAAAAAAACAAAAAAATTAAAAAATAAAATAAAAAAAGGAGTGGAGCGGGTCGGGGGCACGGATCCTAGATCTGTGCCCCAGGGGCACACAAGTGTCTCTCATTAGTTTATCATGTCTGATGTGGCTTTCATTAGTATGTTAGGCCATCAACTTCATCTCATGACTATTCAAATGTATTATCTATTTTACATACACTGGTTTTTTCTGATATATGAGATTGACAAAACAAACAATATATTATCAATATTATATGAGCTATTTTATTAATTTAGATTTGGTATTGTGTGCGAACATCTCACAGATCCCGTTTTGTAAGATGAGTCGGATTAAACGTAATAAATTATATAATACTTTTGTGTGTATTAAATAATAATTTTTAGAGTAGAGTAATTTTTTTTGACACGACATGATGATATGATGCAATTTAATTTATTGTATTCATATCATTATTGTGTCAATATAGCAAGAATATTAATTTTTGTATGTTATATGTTTATGTTCATGTTCATCTTTATCATGATAGCCAGATCATAAAGATATCATATTGTAATTGTGTAAATTAATAAATATAATTGTGATGTTATAATGATCATGTAGAGATGAAGAAACTAATATGTTGATAATTTTGAACACCACACCATACTGTGATATGAACACAACACATAGATAATTGGTAATTAGGGTTGTATTACTATCCAATGGACCATGAAGCTGAAATTTCTTTGTATCGTGTTTGTTCATCATTATTCGTGTCCACATAATTTGTGATAAGATGGGTAGTCATGTCACTTTAATTTAGAGCTCAAAATTAATACAAGATATTTTTAGAGCCCATAATCCAATATACCATAATAATGGAGATAAAATTGTCTTTTTTTTTTATCACCCAATATAAGAAAATGTTCAAAATATCATAAATTTTAAGTAAAAATAAAAAATACCTCTACTTTATTCCATTTGATGAGACATATTTGGAGTCACCTACCTCGCGTCCAATCAAAAATAACAATGCACTCACTGTCATATACAATTTTCGCGTAACCCTATGAAATAAAAGAGTTACACAAAAATGATTATTTTTCGTGTAAAAAAAAGTTTTAATTTTTTTGGGCTTACACGAAAATTAAATTAAATTTTCGTATAACCCTATAAATCGTGTAAACCCTAAATTTTTTTTTATATATGAAATAGAATTACACCAAAACTGATAAATTTTCATGTAAGCCTAAATAAATAAATTTTTTTTACATGAAAATTAATAATTAATTTTATATAAAGTTCACAAAAATTAATTTTTTTACAAGAAAATTAATCTATTTTACTCGAATATTCTTCAATTAGTAGACTACTAACTCTTGTTCATTGTATCCATGAAAATTTTGAGTATTTTACCAATTTTTCAATTGATTTAAAAAAAAAAAAAAGAGAATTTAGGGGAATCAAATTTTCGTGTAGGTGAGACTGATTGTATTATATATAGGCACCCCACTTATGCTTATTATATAAAGGGTTTTTTATATAGTGTGCCTATTTGGCATGAAAAATTTTAACAAGTACACTGCAACATCAGTATATCAATCAATCTCACGTCTTGTCATCAGTATATCAATCTCACGTCTTGTCATTCACTTTATTCCATGTGGACTAGTAAAATTTTATGATATTTTGGGATCATTTTTTATATTTTGTGGTAAAAAAGGAACAAATTTATATCAAATGATATTAAGGATATTATATTATAATTTTGATGGTAGATTAAGTAAATTATATTATAATTTACTCATTTTTACAGATATTATCATATATATGTGAAGCGAAACTTCATTACATATCGACCACAACCCAAATGCATCTGTCATTAGTTAAACTTTATTTTGTAAATTTTGGATCATGCATTAATTCGTATTACAAAATTAGATATGTGTGTCAGACTCACAAAAATCATATTCAATCAATTAATTTAGAAAATAATGGTGTATCATCTTTTGGATTAAATAGGGTTATTTGTTACGTGGCACTTGGTGAGCCTTTTTTTTTTTTTTTTTAAATAGGGTTATTTCATATATATACATATGTAATTATAAGTAAACATTGATAAAGGACAAGGACAACTCTTACACCCCATTATTCCTTCAAATGCTATTTCCACAGTCCACAGGTCGGTTCGCCTAATGGGCTCTACATCTTTTATGGATAAAAACATACATATCATAGGTCTAAACTGTTACAGGTAGAGACAAAGCCACTAGGCCGCTCAAATTTTGAAAATCATTTTAAGTTAAATTCATAATAATAATAATAATAATAATAATAGAATGTTGATGTGAGTTTTCTAGATAACTGAAATTCATAAATTATATTTGTGATTCATTTTTATATTTTTTAGGTATCAAACATTTAAGTTTTATCATTTTAATGATCGAACCGTTAAAACAAACTTGTTAAAAGTATATTAAAATTTTAAAGTTCAACACGTGTTTACTGTGAATGATAAGATACTTAAATACATATATAATTTATATATATTTCCTCTCTTTTATACCACTTTCAATCGAATCCCCTTAACAAAATCTTTGATTTTGTCATTGGTTACAGGTGTGATAATTTCAATATAACCCATCTTAAATGAGAGAAATTTGTCGCATTATTGAATTCTAATAAGATTTTATACAAATCATTGATTTGATTAGTTGGAGATTGTTGCCCTAAAATTCTATTACATTCAACGAAAATGCGTAATTTTTTTAATATATTATTTAAAAGAAAACTATAAACTTATTAAAAAAAAAATCGAAAACTGCCATCTTAACGGCATTTTTGCATAAATGTTATAATTTCTTAAGAAAATGACGGCTCAAATCAATGGAAAAAAACCTTATTACAGTCTTCCTTAGTTATTTAGTCTCCACTCATTTAATATCATGTTGAATCTTGCTGATACTCACATGTGAAACTCATCACCCACATTTTTTCCCTTTACCCATAACCTCTTCAACTTCTCTTTCCTCTCTCTTTCCTTCACTCTTTCTCTGCATTCAGTCACATGTAAAGGAATCATCAACTATATAAATCACACATTGAAAGTATGAAAACAAAGATATAGAGATATGCAATGGGCAAAAGATTCATACTTTTCTTGATCCCTCTTCTTCTTCATTTAAGCAGAGCTTTCTCTGTCTCTCATGCTGATGAGTTCATCTTCCATGGCTTCAAAGGTGCAGAGAGGAAGATAGCTCTAAATGGGGTTGCAGAGATTGAGAAAAATGGTGTACTCAGACTCACTAATGAGAATCCAAGAGTTATTGGGCATGCTTTCTATCAAACCCCAATTAAGTTGAAGGATTCCTCAACTGGTAAAGCCTTTTCATTTTCAACAGCTTTTGCTTTTGGGATTGTTCCTGAGTATGAAAAATTGGGTGGCCATGGATTTGCTTTCACTGTTTCAAAGTCTAAAGAGCTTAATGGTGCTCTTCCAAATCAATATTTAGGACTTATGAACGCATCTAATTTTTGGAACATTTCCAACCATATTCTTGCTGTTGAGTTTGACACAGTTCAAGATATTGAGTTTGGGGATATTAATGACAACCATGTTGGGATTGATATCAATAGTTTGATCTCAAATGTTTCTGTAGATGCTAGTTGTTTTGGTTTAGGTGATTCAAGAAAGGAGGAGCTGAATCTCCATAGTGGCAAGAAGATTCATGCTTGGATTGATTATGATTCTGTTGTGGGGAGATTGGATGTAACACTTTCACTTTCTCCACTGAAACCAAATCTTTCAATCCTTTCACTTCCTGTGGATCTTTCACCTGTTTTAATGGACTATATGTATGTGGGATTCTCTGCTTCAACAGGTAAACTTGCTAGTTCACATTATATTTCTGGGTGGAGTTTCATCTTGAATGGAGAAGCAAAGTCTCTGGATGTCTCTTTGTTACCTTTGATTCCTGGCCCTAAACGAAATCGTCATCTCTTTTTAATCTTAGGCATGTCTTTGTTGGGATTTGCTGTCTTGATTCTTGCAGTAGGGGCATCCTTTTACATAGTTAAGAAGATTAAAAATAGGGATGTTGTCGAATCTTGGGAGCTTGAGATAGGCCCTCATCGATTTTCCTATAATGAACTTGCGAAAGCTACTAGAGGGTTTAGAGACAAAGAGCTACTTGGATTTGGTGGATTTGGTACAGTTTATAAAGGGACATTGCCTAAGTCTAACACCCAAGTCGCAGTTAAGAGAATAAACCACGGATCTAAGCAAGGGTTGAGAGAGTTTGTGACAGAGATTGAGAGCATTGGCCGTCTTAGGCATAGGAATTTAGTCTTGCTTCAGGGTTGGTGTAGACAAAGAGGTGATTTGTTGCTCGTTTATGATTTCATGCCTAATGGGAGTTTGGATAAGTACATTTACGATGAGCCTAAAATCGTCCTAACCTGGGAACAGAGGTTCAAGATCATCAAAGGAGTGGCCTTTGGGCTTCTTTATCTACACGAAGAATGGGACCAAACTGTGATTCATCGTGACATCAAAGCAGGAAACGTGCTGCTCGACTCAGAAATGAATGGCAGGCTGGGAGATTTCGGGCTGGCTAAACTATACGAGCATGGTGCAAATCCAAGCACCACAAAAGTGGTGGGCACGTTGGGATACTTAGCCCCGGAACTGACAAAAACGGGCAAGCCCACGACCAGCTCAGACGTGTTTGCATTTGGTGCGTTGTTGTTAGAAGTTGTGTGTGGAAGAAGGCCAATTGAGGCCAAGGCAATGCCTGAGGAGTTGATATTGGTAGACTGGGTGTGGGATAAGTGGAAAGAAGGATCCATACTCCAAGTTCTAGATCGTAGATTAAACGAGTACGACGAGATGGAGGTTATAATGGTCATTAAACTCGGATTATTGTGTTCCAACAATGCCCCTGGGAAAAGACCTAGCATGAGGCAGGTGGTGAGGTTCTTGGAAGGTGAAGCCCCACTGCCTAAAGTGTTGCCAGCCCCCGATGAATACGATAGTAAGGTCGATGATGGAGATCGTACGAGTTCTCATTCTTATCCATCATCGTCGTATTACGAGAAGGTGAGTGCTTGGTCGTTGGTTTGTGACGGGGACGGGGATGTCGATCTTGAATCTGGTTTATCGTTTTCGTCGTCTGTTTCGTAGTATTAGTTTGTGTTTGCAATTTTATGGTTGTATAATTTAGGATATGTTTGGGTGAAATCTGTACATAATTGTGTAATGTGTGATCAATCCATAGTTTTTCTGGTTGATATTTTGAATAAAGGGATTATTTCATTAGCATGTAGTGTTTGTTATTTTGGTAGGAGTTTTTGTTGTTACACTTGAGGCTTAGTGCATGTTACCTAACATATATTGATTGCAATACATATAGCAAATTGTAATGTGACTAAGATAAGAGTAGGAAATTACATCATTTTCAACAAAGATTAGTTTTGCCACTTGTGATGTTACAATCTGCCTAACATCCATTTGTAACATCCATTTGTATGTGCACTAGTTATATATCCACCACATCTACAAATTCAACTTAAGTCTATCAATGTAATTATCATGTTTTTTTTTGCCTCAATAATAATAATAATAATAATAATAATAATAATAATAATAATAATAATAATAATAATAATAATAATTCCTTTCACCTTGTGAGATCATTTTTTTGCATGTTGGTTGTTCAAAAACCTTGTCCTTTTTTCATGTGCTCAAACCTTTGAATGAGTAGTAAAATCTAACTTAGTAGAAACTTCTAAGATTAACTTGAATCCTTTTGAGAAATTTTAAAATTTGGATTTAGATTTGAGAATTAATTTATAAATTTTATAAAAAAAATAAAGGATGGAAATGGTTAGGACGGGATTCAATCTATTTGGAAACGGATCCCCTATTAGCAACAACCAGGTACAAAGATTCAATTACTTCTTCATTGGAATAGACTAGACATGCCCAAACGGTTCGAAAAACCGGAATCGGGACGATTCGAACCGTCGGTCAACGGTTCTGGGAACCGTTGATCCGGTTCCGGTTCCGAATTGAAACCGTGAACCGTCGAAGTAAGATTCGGTTTCGGTTCGGCCTCTCCAAAAACCGGGAACCGACGGTTCGAACCGCCGGTTTGTGCTATTTTTTTTTTTTTTGCATTTTCAAACGAGACACATGTACGCTCGGGATCGCTTGACCGTTGATGATCAACGACCAAGATCAAGTTGTCGTTGCAAACCGGCAGTTCGAACCGGTGCTTTTTTTTTTTTTAATTTCAGGCCACGTGTACGCTCATTTTTTAAGGAAAATCAAGTCTGGCCAATGAGGCACGGTCGTGCCCGACCGTGCCCCATTGGGCAGACTTGATTTCTAAAAAAAAAAAAAGGAAAAATCGGGAAACCGACGGTTTGAACCACCGGTTTCCAAATCGAAATCGGACCCCCCACGGTTTGGTTCCGGTTTGAAGCTTACGGTTCCAAAAACCGCCGGTTCCAAACCGACAAACTGGAACCGAAACCGACGGAACACCTCTAGAATAGACCACATTTTATGAGTATGGTCTGAAATATATAACTCATATTAATTATTTATACGAAATACATTTTAAAAAAATCCAAAATAAAGTTAAAGATTTTAAATAAAAAATGACGTAAATCGTATTTATTATTTTTAAGAAATATTATCGAGTAATTAGATTATATGCTTGAAGCGTGGTTATAATTCATTAAAAATCCAAAATAAAGTTAAAGATTTTAAATAAAAAATGACGTAAATCGTATTTATTATTTTTAAGAAATATTATCGAGTAATTAGATTATATGCTTGAAGCGTGGTTATAATTCATTTCCAACACTTTGAGATGTTTAAACTCATAACTTTTAATATTGTGACCTAATATTATATCTCATTTTTATTATTCCAATGCATGTTATTTACAAAAGTTGGACTATTTATATATTCGTTTAGATAAAATATGAATTACATAAAATTGCATCATAAATATATCATATATATTAAGGCAAAAATTTATATATTTTCGGTGTACGTACCCAAAAATATTATTAGTTTGCTATTAGTTATATATTCATAAGATATTAGTTGTATAATTTAAACATATGTTTTAGTAAAGCATATTAGTCATATATTTATAAGATATTAGTTGTTTACTCATAAGATATTTACTTATATAATTGAAATATATGGTTTAGTGAAAAATATACTTATTACATGTAAATGTATTAGAGTTGGGTTGGAGGTATACTATACCTCAGTGCACACAAACAAGCACTACTCATATATTGAAAGGGTTAAATCGCCGGAAAAATCACAAATTTTATTTAATTTTTAATTTTAACCAACTTTCAAATTATCACCATATATAACATGAACTTTCATATCTTTTGCAATTTTAACTACAAATAGATTTTGGGTATATTTGTTTTGAAAATAATTATCACTATTTCAAAACGGGACAATGACTTAACATACAATTATTTTGAAATGATGAGGGTTACTTCGAAAATAAACATACCCGAAATCTGTTTGTTGGTTAAAATTGCAAAAAATATGAAAATTCATGTTATATTTGATGGTCTTAAAAAATTGATTAAAATTAAAAATTAAGTAAAGTTTGTGATTTTTTTCATACAATTAACCCTATATTAAATATACTAGTGTAGTTGTAGAGTCTGAAAAAAAGGTGTTAACAGACAATGGTTTTTAGCTTATCTATGGCAACAACTTTAAATGTTGTCATAGTCCACAACTGACTATTGTCGTTTGGTTTGAAATTTTTGTTGATAGATCACCAACCATTATCCTTCCTATTTACAACAGCGGTTACAAACCGTTGTCTTTGTTCTTTACAACACGGTTAAGAAATATCTCCCTCGACTATTTACGGCAATGGTAAAACAATTGTGCCGTGTAACACAATAGCTTGATTCAACAATGATTAATAACTATTGTCGTAGATACTCGATGTCTTTTGTGTTCCTGAATGTGATCTTTGACATATAAAACAATTGTTCACTACGTTGATAACGGTTTTCAACTATTGTCTTTTCATTTTTATTTTATTATATTTTCTTGTATGCGAGGCACGATTGTATATATTTTCAGAACAATATCTGAATACACAATCTAAAACTGAAATATAAAGATTACAAATTCAAGCCAAAGATTACTATCATTACAAAGTCATTACAAGAGTTAAAATAAGCACCCTGAAAAAGAAATACATATGGAAGTGAGGAGATTTCACATATTTAGATCAATCTGCTTCAACCCTGCATCACCTTAATTTAAACAAAAAAAAAATTAATATAATAATAATTGAAATATGGAAGCTAATCAATTGAAAGAAATACTATATTAACTTAAACCCAAAGATCTCATGCATATGAACATTCAAATAATTGGTCGCTATTAAAAAAACAACACACAAATAACGAAATTAATATTGGTTCCAATTATCAGTATCAATCACTCTTCATCACAATTCACATGCATAATAAATAGCAAAAATGTCCCATGAAATAATTGGATCATAAAAAAAAGTGGTTGCAAATCGTACCAAGGGCTAACCAGTGCGAAAAATTTGCTCACTTCTTGGATAAGACGTTGGTTGTAATATCACAGTGAATCGAATCTAAAACTCAGTACCACATGAATCCAAAAACTTCTTGGCGAAACAGAAGATTTTAACAAAAGCAATCCTGCAATCAAGAAACCAATTATTATCTCTAATCCTCTTTACATATATATATCTGCAAGTATGGTGTTAACTTCTTTGATCGAAGCTAAGACAGATCCTGAAAAGGAGAAAAATCACTCTGATAGAAACGTAAAGCAGCAATTTTTAGATCATTCTGACAGCACAAAAAAGCATAACCATTTCACTACAGAAACGAGATATGAGCCCCCGTAATTATGCATACAACTGAACCGAGTGAAATTCACTTCAAGTTTTACCAACTAAGAACAACTAATTAGGCACATACACATATATTTGCTTCCAACTGCATTTATAATATGGGCAAACTTGCCAGCTGTCCATGGTGAAATGCTACCCTGGGCAAAGCCATCAAAGAGTCAAGCTAAAGAAAATGGTCGATAAAGTATAGAATCGGAACCAAATGGGAATAAAGCAACAGCCACCAATAGATATAGCAGTAACTACTCTCGACTACAGCTTTTTGCTCTTGCATCTTTTCCCAGAAATAGGAATTACATTACAAAACTGAATAGTACCCCGTTAGAAATGCAAATTGAATCATTAAAATGAAATGTAGAGAGAGATAAAAGGGTCCATTTGGCTATTCTACAAGTGATGTTTTGGCTTTTATACTTGACCAATTTTGAGAAGCATGTGATAAAATATAGTTGAAAAAACAAGTCACTGGTCATGTAGTGTTCTTCAACTGGAAAAGCAGAAAGTTGAGAATCTAAGGGAGTGAATGATGCACACGTTAAGCAGCAAAATCGGTTGAATACAAGGAAACATACTTAGTTACACATTTCCTACATGCTATAATTGCATTCTCAACCAAATTCACAATCATTAGGGGGGGGGGGGGGAGGGAGGGAGGGAGAGAGAGAGAGAGAGAGAGAGAGAGAGAGAGAGAGAGAGAGAGAGAGAGAGAGAGAGAGAGAGGGCATACCTTCCAATCCAAGAGCTTTGATAAGGGAAGAGCACTTTCAAGGCGGCAGTTAAAATTGATCTGAGGGAGTTGGCACTTAATCTTAGCGCCTATGCATAACAGTATTGAGCTTTCAGTGAAAAGTAAAGAAATAAAAGTCTTTGCTTACTTCAGTAAATATCTGCAGCCAGAGAACCTTCGAAGCTAAACTTTCTATAGAACCACAAATTTCGTGTAAAAACCAACCCGACATTTCCGTTAGTGGCAGATACTTCAGTGTGCCTAATTTTGGCTCTTCAATATAAGATATAATTTCATCTAAATCTTTAAAAGGATAGAATTCTGAAGGTATCATCAATAAGCGTTTATTTATAATCAAGCATGGTAAATAACTTAAGCTAAACTGCATGCACTGTATTGTATTTACTTGATGAAGTGACATGTACAAACCAGAACCTTCATGCCAGAATACGAGGCCAACAATATATATTCAGATACAATGCTATTTGCTCTACATATTAAGGAAAGAGAAATTTGTACAACTCCTCCAAATTCAGAGAGGATCGGTTCCAACTTCCAAGTAAGCCATATACTAATCTTATTAATGTAGTCAATTAAAAATGTTTGTATCCAAATCATCCTGTACCCTGTTTTCCTCTGCCTGAAAAAGAAAAGTCTACTGGCAAGACTCTAATGGTTTCCTATGTTTTCATCTCCCATTTCTTCTTCGCTATCTTTCACCCCATCAAAAATTTCATAGTCATCAAATCCTGCATATTGAAAATTCTAAATGAGGCACCACACAAGATTACCTCACACATATTTCTCTAGGCATATGTAAGCTACATTACCTGCACCAAGGGCATCGACATCATCAATCTGGGGGCCCAAGAGCATAAGGTTACCTAAAGGCGGATCAATTGCCATCCATTCTGAGTTTTCAGAGCTCTCCGAGCACAACTCTTTCTCCACAACCCAGTCTTCAACTAAATCAATATGCTCATATGAAATGGGGTCAACAGGTTCCTGCTGTCTATTTCCTGAAACCCTATTAATTAATAGGAAAATGATCGGATTATTTGGTTTTAGCTTTTTATAATATATTAAATATAAGGATGGATTTTCTACTTACATTTGCTTCATGGACATGTTGTACCGAACAAAAACAAGGTCGCTGAACCTCTGATGCTCCAAGCAATTTTTCCTCTCATGCATGTGTTCGAGAGGAGTTTTGTCTAGCTTATGCTGGATCAAGCAGCAAGTTTGGCTCAGAATGCGAATAGCCAAGCGAGCCAAATTAGGGCATCCCCCACCATAAGTTAGCCACCACTCAGCTAAAAACAGTAAAATTGAGGAAAGAATAAGATGACTTCAGATTGTAAAGCATCATATCAAGCATTGACTGGGATCAATATCTCTTGAAATGTAAAATTTATATAATATATAAGGAATGAATATTGTTGAGATTTTGAGACGAAAGAACTCTTTTTCTATCAAAATTTCCAATACAATATTTCAAAAAAATTCCAACGATTCCCCATATTCAAGAATAGAATAATTGAGAGAAAGATACTGTGATGATCAAATGAGCGGCAAAACAAAACAGAAATGGGCCGGTTATCATTATTAAGAAAACCCATTATGGGTTAGTAAAGAACACAAACGAAAGGATAAAAAAAGGTCGATTGACAAAAAGAAAAATAATTTACAAATATGTATATATATGTATTGTATATCAGAAAAAGACTCACTGGGAAGTAAAGTGTCTCTAGCTCTGACAGCCATCTTGCGGCCAAAATCTCCAGTACCGCCATGGTATGAGGCTGTTTCCTTCATAATTTTATCCTGGATCTTAGGGTCAGGAACCAGTTTCTCTATGCAATCATATACTAGTGACCGAATGTGAAGATGTGCATCTCCTTCAAGACTGTAAAAGTATTTCGGATTTAAATAAAAACCGGCTGCATGAAGGGGTTGGCGGTGAAGTTGTTCCCATCTGCGATCTATGATACTCCAATACACTGAGTATTCTTCTTTAGTAATAAGTTCCTTCTTAATAATTTCTTTGGCTCGATAGAGCCCTGCGTAAACAAATCCCATAGCAGGCATCTTTTCACTACTAACTATCCTTAATAACCGTAACAATGGATCTATTAAGCGAGTAATCGAGACACATTTCGACCAGAATGACTGACTGCTTATAGAGTCTAATACTGCAAAACCTTCTGGTTTCTTCGAGTAAGGGCTTTCCATCCACTCCTCAGAAGTAACCATGGACTGAAGATTATGTCTGATATTTACCATCCTTTTCAACGTCATAAAATCAGTAGCTGAGCGAGCAGTTCCTAGATCAACTAAGTCCACTCCAAACGTGTATCGTCTCATCATGTTTATAACAACATTATTCGAGTAGATATACCTCGAGATTGATTTTGCCTGGTCAAGTATCATCTTCACTCTAGGAAGTTCTGCCATGTCCTGAAGCATCAAATCAATGCACCGACCAGCACAAGGAGTCCAAAAAATAGTTGGATAAGTGTCAGTGAGTCTTTTCCCAGCAATAACATAACGATCGTCACTGCTCGTAACCACTTGAAGAACGTTTTGCAAGCCAACTTCATCCACTGTTTCCTTTAACAATTCATAAAGAACATCAGCTGCATCTATTGCACGTGATATATCAGCTGACCTCAAAAAGATTGTGCCTTCTGGACAATACACGAAGAAATTGACAAAGGTTTTGCCCTTTCCTGAACACCATTCATCTACCAAAACCGAGCAACCTGTCCTTCCCCAAGTCCCAGTGCATTGATCAACATCGTTTCTCACTTCGTGTACTAAATTCTTCAAAATCCAGCTCCTAAGATCATGGTACGACGGGCCAACAACTCCTGCGCCTTGAGAAGCAATTGCATCTATCATTGGTTGAAAATAAGCAGAGTTAACAGCATCCACTGGCAATCCCACATCAAAGAAAAACCGACCTACCGCCATATGAACTACATTGCTAACTTTTTTCGAATTCATAGCAGGAAACGCAGACAATGCTAAGGCATTAGAATTAACCACATCAAGGGCTTTTCTAACTCTCCCTTTCTTCTTTCTAACACCCGGTTTGCTACTCATAGCATCTTCCCCATCCACATCCGCATCAGCATCCTCATCATGTTCGATCATTTCAGGGACAGGAAGCAAAACAATTTCAGTATTCAAGCCACAGTTATTGTTCCCTATATCAACCCCACTGGCCCCAGGATTACTGTATCCTGACATCTCATCTGCAAGTTTCTGTTTTTTCCTCTTCTTTGCAGCAACCCCGTTCAGACTCTCAAGCATTTCTAGCCGTACATCATGTTGAACTCTCAAACAAGTGGCAGCGTTCCCTTTCATTCCCGCAAGGTGTTCCTTAATCCGATGAATACCACCACCCTTGAATATCTTCCCACAGTATATACACTTAAGCTGAACCTTGTCACCATTCTTAAACATTTGGCAATGCTTCCATGCCGGATCGTGCTTTTGTGAAGTTACAGCCACTGGCTCCATATTAGAAGCCATCTCCTAAAATTACCATCAAAACATAAGGAAATAATTCACCATCTGAGCAGTCAATGAATTCATCATCACAGGCTCAAACCCAAATAAACAAAAATAACTATAAATAATAAAGAAAAAAAAACATTAAAACGCTGGCTGTAAACGGACAATCTCCTCATATGGAATTCGAATTATACTTTCTTTCTTAAAAAGATTCAAATTTTTGATAAATAAACCGCGCACACACAATCTCCCCCTATCAACTTTCGTACAGGAAAACAATGAAACAACATATGAATTAACAAAGAGGGGAAATGGGTCCAAAGAACTGTCTTTACTTCCATACAAATTTCACCCCATTACACATTCTTGAAACGAAACAAACGAATCTAGACATCAAACATGCAAATGTTCTCATAACGGGTTTACTACAGTAAAATCAAGGGAGAAAACATGAATTAGCAAGAAAATGAAAATGGGTTCCGATAACTTACTTGAGAATTCGATATGAAAAATACACTTTATTCTTTTTGTAAATTCGATTCGAGATTTGCATCCGAGGAGAACCGAGTTAGGAGGATTAGGTTTTTTTTTTCAAAAAAAAATTCCTGAAATATATAGAATGGTAAAGAGCCGGTCAGGGGTAGCGGTCAGCGAGTAGCGGCGACTCCGAGACAAGTTTTCTTTTTTTTTTTTTTTTTTGACAGAAAATGTTTTTTCGTTTTACTCACTTTATTTAACTTTATATTTGTTAGACTTATGGGATCCACTATTAATTTTAATAATATATATATAAAATAACAAAATTATCACTTAATGTTTTTCCAAAATAGTAAAATCCCACCAAAAATCAAATTTTCAACCTACTATTTTTCATTTTTTGTTTTTATTCACAAATATATATTTTAACATATGAAAACTTCTTAAAATGTACAATCTTAGAGTTTATTTATTATATTGTGCAATATCAAAAGTATAATGTAACAAATAATTTCATACTTAAATCATAGAAATAAATTCCACAATTTTTTATTTTTTATTTTTAAATTTATCCAATTTCTTACTAATTATATATATATATATATATATGTTTATAAAATTCCAAAAAAGAAATTCCTGCCTATTTCTCCAAAAAACATATTTTCTATCGTTGGCAATCATTTTTTTTATATAATTGTAACAAGTAATTAAAAAAATCGAAAAAGAAAAGATTTAATGTAGTTTTACATGATTCTTGAGGTATATCATAATATCAAATGTATAAGAATTCCAATATCCTTAAATATAGATATCTTTCTAATTTTAAATTTAAGATCACCAAGATATCAACATCTTTTCATATTGAAGATCATTTTCATAAAAGTTCATACGAAGGCCAAAACTTATATGTCCCAGGGATATGGATTTAGATCTGTGCTCCCAACTTGATTCGGCGTGTGGGTTGCCTTCACGCGCGTCCACATCATAGTTGGTGTGCGCCGCGCATCATCTGAATTTTTATATTTTAAGGTATCATACATTTACTCTTAAGGTATCATACTATTACTCTTAAGGTATCACATTGTTACCCTTCAGGTATTACTGGAAAAACAGCATTGCTTTTTTTTTTTTTCCTTTTCTCTCATTCTTCTTCTTAATCTCTTTTCTTATCAATTTGTTATTCTTCTTATTTGTTTTGTACATTCTTCTTCTTCTCTATCTTCATGTTCTTATTCGTCTTCTCTATCTTCTTATTCTTACTCTTCTTCAAATCTCCAAGGAGTCATTTATGAGGTTTTTTCTTCCTCCTCTTCTCTTTTACTCATTTTCATAGATTTAGATAATTGATTTCAAATTAAAATTTATTACAATAATTGTTGGTCCCAAGTGGTGTCCGAGGTTCAGAGAGGGGGGGTGAATGAACCTTGGTCGATTTTTCAGAATCTTTAAAACAACCGTTCTGCACTGCAAGTTACTTGAGCTTTCAGCGATAGATGGTTACTGCTTGCAGCGCTAGAACGCAGTGCTGCACGCTGTAACCTGGAGTTTTGTACGCAGCGGAAATAAACTTTTAAACACAAAGCTGTTTTTCTCAAGAATGCTTCTTTCAAAACGTTTTATGATGAGAGATAGATAGATATGTAGAAAATAAGCGCAGATAAATAAAGCGATAAAAACACTTATGGCTTATAGTGGTTCGAAGGTGGTGTAATCCTTCTACGTCCACTCTACTGCTCCTCGAGCAGGAACTTTGTTAAACAAGATTGATTTACAGGACACTCCTAACAATCTATCAACTTTACAAAACAAACCACCTACTGAAGTCCAACGTACACACAACAACTGCAAACTTCAAAGGCTAACCCACACAGGGAAGCTGCCTAACACTTAGACAACTAAACAAACAGCAAGGATTTCTCCTATCAACTGCTTGACACCACTAAAACAACCTAAGCACACAGCAACAAGGTTAAAAAGATAAAAAGGTTTTCTTCAACTTGTGCTTCGAAGTGAGCTTCTGAATCCGTAAGGAATCCTTTAGCTTTGAACTTGCTTCACTTCGATAGGTTGAGTGACTGAAACTGATTGTAGACTTGAATACTTAGATCTCATAAGGTTTGTGGATTTAGCATAAATGTTTCAGTTTTTCAGTAACAGTAACCAGCTTCAGTGCTCCTCAACCTCTATTTATACTTGTAGGAGAAGATGTCCGTTGAAGGAGACATCCCTCTTTTGAATTTGAAGTAGTCTGGCCAAAGTATGGTTCGCATTTAATGCGACTTGACTTTTCCTTTCGGAGCATTTAATGCGGCAGTTGCGGCTCGCAGCTTTCTGCAGCGCGTCAGTCCATGTGGCATCTTCTTATTGGCTCCGTGTCTGCTACTTTGACTTTTTCTTGAACGGCTCTATTATTCTTGCTTGAATCTCCGTTCCTCGTACTGCATTTATCCTTCCTAGGATTTGCAGGATACTTCGTCTTGTAGTTGGCGCTGTATTACTTAACTGACTTGTAAATCTGCGCTGTATCCTAGGTCCTTGTGCAGCTGATGCATTCTTTCAGTGCTGCTGTATTTTAGACCTGATTGCAGTATCATCTGGCAGTGCTGCTGTAACTTCGTTCTAGCAGTACTCCTGTATCCTTTTCTTACAGCGTTGCTGCATGCCGTTCTTCCTTGATTTGCTGTATTCTGCCTTTATGCAGCGATACTGTATCCTGCCTTCTTGCAGCGATATCTTCCTTTAAAGCTTAGATGCAGCTTTATCCTCTATTTCAAAACTTGACTCAAGACTCAATTATAGTCTATTTATTCACTTAAACAGTGTGAAAATGAGGTACTCAAAACTTCCTATTACATATTTGGTTTGTCTCATCAAAATCTAAACACTGAAATCCCAACAATAATTTTAAAACATTGAAAATTAATTATTTCAATCAATATAAATCATGATTTGCAGATTTTGAGGAAGGAGATGATGAAACATTTGAAATTTTAAGATTTTCAATGGATATTAGTTGTATGCTCTTAAGATATTACATAAACACCTTATAGGTATTACATATGTTTATTTCAAGTATCACATACATACCTTATAGGTATTACACATGTTCCTTTCAAGTATTACATAAAATAGATATTAGTATTACATAAGTACCTTATAGGTATTAAATATGTTTCTTTCAAGTATTACACATGTTCATTTCAGGTATTATATAAGTATTTTATAGGATATTACAGATGTTTCTTTCAAGTATTACATAGATACCTTACAGGTACTACACATGTTCCTTTCAAGTATTACATAAGTACCTTATAGATATTACATATGCATTTTTAAAGTATTATATATTTACCTTTAAGGTAATAATGCTTATAGTATAAGGTATTATATATTTATTCTTAAGGTATTAGTTAATCATTCAATATCACTTGTATGCTCTTTAGGTATCACTTGTGTACTCTTAAAGTATCACTGTAGAGTGAGTTTAAAATTTTAAAATTTGAAATACACGATTTTCTTCATCTTCTTCCACACAATTTATTCAAAATCATATTACTAAATCAATAGCCAACTATGGTGTTTGTTGCATCAATTTTACTGTATATTGCTATAAATCAGATCAAGATAGAAATAATTTCAAGTTATAAGAAAACCCTAGATTTTTATACACATTAGAAGAAAAGAACTTATTGGAGTATTAGAAAAATAAAAACTCTAAATTTGTAGCAATCATATGAAGAAATTGAGAAGAAAAGGTGAAGAAAAGAAAAAAAAAGAAGAAGAAGAAGAAGAAGAAGAAGAAGAAGGAGTAACAATGCAGAAAAAAGTAAGAGAAAAAAAGAAGAAGAAGGGGTGGCGTGTAGTGGAGAAAAAAAAAGAATTTTTTTTTAAAAAAGAAATGGAATGGAGCAAGTTGGGGCATGAATCTTAGGATCCGTGCCCCAGGGTACATAAGTGCTACTCTTCATAAAATTATTCTATATTATTTCATAGAAAAAATGATTTATTTTTTCATTACATTAAAATTGATTGATTCAACACAAATTCTAGTATATACCATGTGCATGGATAAATCCGTGAGTTTTACTTTTTATTTTATTTTATTTTATGTGTTGATCTTTATGTACAAATTTGGTGATTTTTATGTATAAATTTTGTGTATTTTATGTACAAATGATGTGACCTTTATGTATTATAGCTTAGAAAAAAAAAGAATTTCAACAAAATTTGTACATAGATAACTTAATGTGTTATTTATGTGACTTTATGTAGAAATATTCACCTTTATGTAATATATAAATGTATGGATATTTGTACATAAAGATCACATTATATATATAAGGGTCATATGAATATAACATAAAAGTATTTATATACAAATTTTGTTGAAATTCTTCCTTTTTTTCCAAGTTATTGTACATAAAGGTCACGAAATGTATACATAAAGGTCACATAATTTATATATTATTGGTCCCAAGTGGTCTCGGAGGTTCAGAGGGGGTGAATGAACCTTCATCGATTTTGAAAATCATTTCGAACTTACTATATATACTGTAAGTTACTTGAACTTACATCACAAGATGGTACTGCTTACAGCACTAGGATACAGTGTTACACGCTGTAACTTAGAGTTCTTTGCAGCGGAATATATGTTTTGACTGAAGGCTTGTTTTCTCAAATATGCTTTCCTTTAAAGATATTTTTAAGCTTATGACAGAATAGATGTAAAATGCAGCACATATAATAAAAGCAAATAAACATTTATGGTTTATAGTGCAGTAAAACCTCTATAAATTAATAACCTTGGGACCATGAAATTTTATTAATTTAGAGAGATATTAATATATCGATAAATTAGTATTTTATTAATTAAAAGAGACCTTTTCAATTCAGCAAATTTAGTACATATGTATTGAAAATAAATGAATTCACATACATGTTTCGTTAATTATATTCATACATCAACCGATTCTTTGTAACTAATTAAATATATTCATGTATAATATCAATTCATTGTATACAATTAACTATTATATTCATGGATGCATGTATCAATTCATTGGAATTACTTAAATATACATGTTTACATTAATTCGTTGCACTCAAATTTTAAGAAAAATCAAGTAACAATAGATTCATATTTCAGCAAATTACCATAATATTTATAATTGTAATATTTATGAATTATTAATTTAGAGTTTTAATGAGACCTAATATTTATAAAGAGATTTTTCGAAAAATTATTATCTTATTATCTTATCGAATTTGATGATTTTTTACAAAGGCCCAAGTCGGGACTGGAAGATTTTATTATTTTAGAGAGTTTATTAATTTATAGAGGTTTTACTGTGGTTCGAAGGTGGTGTAATCTTTTTATGCTCACTCCACTGCTTCCTCGAGTAGGAACTTTGTTAAGCAAGATTGATTTACAGTAGGGATGGTAACGGGGCCGGGACGGGACGGGTAGTTGACTACCCAGGCCCGCCCCGTGCACAGCCCCGTGGACCCGTCCCCGCCCCGTGCCCCGCTGCAGGTCTTACTTAAAGACCCGCGCCCCGCCCCACCCCGCCCCGTGCCCCGTATGGGGCAGGTCCGCCCCGCCCCGCGCCCCGTATGGGGCAGGTCCGCCCCGCCCCGCATTGTTTTTTTTTTTTTCTAAATATAATTTTAAGCAAACATAATTAATATCATTCAAAGCATATAAAATAAAATATATTCAAAGAAAACTACAAAACATACAAATAACAATCAACTCAAAGCAAGCTACAATCCGTCGACCACAATAACTAAGAAATATTCATTCATTCAAAATACACAATTTGAGTAAGAGATAGATATATAAAACATAATAGTGTCTTGAAGTAAAAAATGCATCTTCTTCACACCATGCCACAACCTCCATAAGATAATTAAACCTACAAAATTAAAGAAAATACAATTTCAAATATAAGTAATATATTTTGTAAGAACATAATAAAACAAAAATAACTAAACAAGTTAAACTATTATACCTCAATCCTCAACCACACACTTCTCATCATCCGAATCATAAAAACCCGACATGTATGCTCCATCCGAGTTATCTATATAAAATTATAGATTTAAGTACAAATTATAGTGAACAATTTGATATCAAAATGAACTTAATATTATAGAAGAATTTTACCTTTTTCGGCTAATATCCAATTTTGTGCACACATCAAACCTTCAATTATCTTGTGGTGAAGCCTACTACGATGAGGACTAACCAATCGTCCACTTGTACTAAAGGCAGATTCTGAAGCAACTGTCGAAACTGGAATTGCTAAGATGTCTTTGGCAATTTGACTTAAAATAGGATACTTACCCTTGTTTGCCTTCCACCAAGATAAGACATCAAAATCAACAGTTCGTGGTAGAAATCCTCATCTAAGTATAGATCCAACTCCGATTTCAAAGACTTTCTTTTCTTTGTAGATGCATACAAATCAAATTCACTAAGTGAAGCATCAATAGTATCACCACTCTCCACCATAAAACTACTAACATCACCATCAACTTTCATTTTCTCAATATCTTCATATTGCTTAAGCAATTCATGACACAAAACAAGAATCTTCTCCACCTCATACTCAGATTCATGAGAATAAATTTTTGGAAAGTAATACTCAAGCAACACCAATTTATACCTAGGATCCAGAACTACAGCCACCCCCATAATTCCATGTGCAACAGACCAATACTTGTCGAACTTTACAATCATATTTGAGGACATCTTTTCAACAACTTCAACACCACAAGAAAGCCAATTATACAAAGCAACCTTGATCTCACAAATTTTTGGAAAATATAAATTTGCAGTAGGATATTTAGTACCAGAGAAAAGTTCAGTTGCAGTGTAAAACAATTTTAACTTACTGCAAATTTCTTTGGTCAAACCCCACTCAAATTCACTTGGCAAGTTCTTATATTTTGGATCACGATGCTTCAAGCGAACGAAAACATCTTTATAATCTAAAGCTACTTGTAGCATCAAATAAGTCGAGTTCCAACGAGTTTTACAATCAAGTGTGAGTTTCTTACTAAGAGGAATGCGAAGCTGACGAGTCGTCTCTTCAAACTTCTCCCATCTTTTAGGTGTCCCGGACCAATATGAAACACTATCTCTTACTTTCTCAATAGCATCTCCAATGACCTCCAAACCATCTTTCACAATGAGATTCAATATATGAGCACAACACCGCATATGAACTAGCTTACCACCAAGTAAAAGAGAATCCAATGAAAGCTTCTCTAAAAGCAATTCTATCATTGCATCATTTGTCGAACAATTATCCATTGTTATAGTGGATAATTTTCGATCTATATTCCAATCCAAAAGGCATTCAACCAATGCTTCACAAAGAGCTTCACTAGTATGCGGACTTGGCACATAAATAAATTTACAAAATAGTTTTATAATAAAATTAAAATCTTAATCAGTTATGTGTATAATAATACAATATTTCAAAATTTCAAAAAAGACCTTGAAAATTAATAGTATTACCTGATGATTCGACTTTGTAGTTTCCAATTATTGTCAATGTAGTGTGCTGTTATAGCCATAAATCCTTTCTTTTGATAAGAAGATGTCCACATATCTGTAGTCACTGCCACTCGACTTTCATTTTTCTCAAAAATAGACATTGTGAGGTCCTTCAATTGCTCATACATCTTTAAACAATCATTCTTGATTGTGTTCCTTGTCACTATCTTGAAGCAAGGATTCAAACTCTTCACAAAACTCTTAAGCCCATCATGCTCTACTATCTTAAGGGGGTACTCATGCATGATAATCATCCTTGCTAATTCTTTACGAGAAATTTCTTGATCGAAATTGAAGGGAGAAAGCTCAAATTTTTCCTTGTTGAGGTTGGCTTTCAAGACTTGTTGTCTTATATCTGTCATCTTTCTTCTAGGACATCTTTCGTAATGTTTCATCAAGTGACTAGTACCTTGCTTCGGGTCACCCAACAACAACTTTTCACAATACTTGCACTTAGCTTTGTGTTTCCCATTTATGTCCACTTTATGAAAATGTGCCCAAACTTTAGAGAATACTCTTCCAGTTGTTGCTCCTTGCACCAAAGCATCCTTGATAGTGCTATTATCGTTATTCTCATTCAAATCCGAAGACTGAGAAGTAGGTGTGGAGGGAGATCCTATGGGAGTAGACGATGGTGATTCAAACGGTGAAACATCCGGTGAAATGTCAATATTTGGGATCATTGAATGTGATTCTCCTTCACTATCCATGAGGTTGATTCTCTTCAAAACAAAACAAAAAAACAGCAAATTGATATATTAATGGCAGTGGTGGATTGTTGTACATTCTAAAATTATGCCAATCAATTAATAAATAAATCAATCGTTTGATTATACAACTTCATGAATAGGCTTGAACGTAAAAATCATTCTCAAAAGTAAGAAATAAATTACACAAATATATATAATTGAGTCCAGAAATCTGTTCAGCATCCACGTTGTTAGTTGACATTTGAAACTCAAAAATCGCACAATAATTCAAGTTGCACAAAGTACCTGAAGTAACTTTATTATTATTATTATTACTAACCAGTACCTCATATTTGGTTAAAGTAGCAATCAAAGTAAAGACAATAGTTTTCCCCAAAAGACAAAAAATAAAAAAAATCCTTTACATAATTGGATCCCATAATAATGAAATAATAAAGAGTAAAAAAGAAATATTAAAAGGAAATTTGTCTGTCCTATGTTCATTAAAGTCACATTTTTTAGTATACAAGAAAATTCGACAAAAATTCCAAAAAAGAACAAAGAATACAGAGATCATTTCACCCTACATCAATACAAGTTACCAACCTTTCTAATTTGCCTAACAAGCATCTCTCTCATTCCAAACTTCTTTAATTACATTAATTCCTTTTTTTTCCTCTCTGATATGCAAAATCTCCCAAAATAACATTGAATAAGCCTGTAAAGAATATTGGAATTGCATAACCAGCTTGACAGCAAATTTAATGAAATCGCAGATTAGCTTTGTATTGGAAGAAAAATAAACTAACACAGATTAGCTTTGTATTTAGTGGGTATACATCAGAGCTAGCTGCAGAGGTGAGATGAAATGAAATCGCACCTGAAGAAACGGTGGAAGAACCGAAGAAGCTGGTTGAGATGGAAGTCTGCAAAAGTGACGAAATCACGGTGGTAGAAGTCTGCAGAGGTGACGAAATCACGGCGGTGGAAGACGGTGGTGAAAGTCGGTAGAGATGACGGAATCACGACGGTGGAAATCTGCAATGATGATAGATTATTTGGAATGAGAAAGGTAGAAACTTTGTAGATTCAGAAATCTAAAGCTGGGAGGAGCCTCAGCCTACTGTGCAGTGTCATTGGAAAATTGAAATTAAAGGATATAATAATAATATAATAAATAGTAAATCCTAGGCGGGGCGGGGCGGGGCTTATGTGATACCCGGACCCGTCCCGCCCCGTTTACGGGTCGGGGTGGACCCGCTCCAAATGTAACGGGTCAGGTCGGGTACCCGCGGGTCGGGTCGAAATTGACATCCCTAATTTACAGGGTAACACCTAACAATCTATCAACCTAACAAGGTAACACCTACTAG
The DNA here is from genome assembly GCA_028654395.1 of Scutellaria barbata. Lineage (NCBI taxonomy): Eukaryota > Viridiplantae > Streptophyta > Magnoliopsida > Lamiales > Lamiaceae > Scutellaria > Scutellaria barbata. The sequence continues at coordinate 5,567,829 of CM053649.1, read as the reverse complement.
ATCCCAGCGTATACACAGTAACTGCAAGATCTAAAAACAAACCCACACAAGATTTCTAAACTCCCATACAGGGAAGTTGCCCATCTCCTAGACAACTAAAAATAATTAGCAAGGATAAATTCTATCAACTGATGACACCTAAAACAACCTAGCACACAACAAATAGGTTAAAGTATATATGTTTGTTTTTTCGACTGGTGCAGTAAAGTGAGCTTTTGAATCCTTCTTCGGATCTTTCAGGTTGAAACTTGTTCACTTCACTTTAAGTCGAGTGATTGAAACTGTAGGAATGCTTGAGAGTATAGCTTGAAAATGCTTTGAACTTTTTAGCGTAAATTTTTCAGTAACCAACTTCAGTGTAGCTCGACCTCTATTTATACTTGTAGAAAGATATCCGTTGAAGGAGATATCTCTCATTTGAAATAAAGATACTGATCAAAGGCATGCCTCACATTAAATGCGTCTTGACTTATCTTCTCAAAGCATTCAATGCGGTGGTTGCGGCTCACAGCTTTCTGCATCCTGTCAGGCCACGTGTCGTCTCTGTATTGGCTTTGCACCTGTAACTTTGATCTTATCTCGAACGATTCTAATTTATACTTGCTTCGTTTTTCATTCCTCGTACTACATTTATACTTCCTCGTATTACAGAGCTTTGCTTCTATTCAATGTAGTCGAGGTTTGTTGGAGTATGCAACAAGTTTTGGCTTCTGCACTGTATCCTTGATCCTCTTGCAACAACTTTTTTCTTACAATACTGTTGTATCTTATTCTTGTAGTGATGTTGTAACTTCTACTTGCAGCGTTACTGTAACTATATGTTGCAGTGCAGTATCTTTTCTTCTTACAGTTGCATTGCAGTAACTTCTTCCTGCATCCAGTATCTTCTGCTTGCAGCATTAACTTACTGTATTATTACAGTTCATACTTACAGATGCTTCATACTTTATCTTCTTGATGCAGCATGACCTTGTTGAGATTCTCTATCTTTCAGAACCTAAACTTACAGACTCAAATCTAGTCTATATGTTTTCACTTAAACATTGTGAAAAATGGGGTACTCAAACTTCCTATTACAAATATGGTTTGTCTCATCAAAATCTAAACATCGAAATCCCAACAATTTCTCCTTTTTTGAAGATGACAAAATCCTTTACATTATATCATTCATGTAGGATATTTTTACTTTACAGTTATCATTTTTGTTCAGATATTACAGAGATGTACCAGAAAAGATAAACTAATCCTGAATTCATCAGTAATACATCATTTCTAAGCTTAATCACAAATCAACAAGATTAAATAAGTATGCAGAGGTTCATAAGATATGAACTTGATTATAAAGTAGAAAATAAAATTTCTTTATTAGAGAAAGAAATTTTTACAGAGGGCAAAAATTATATAAAAAGATATACAAGGTAACTTGCAGCAGTTACTACTGAAACAGGGACGTCCTTGAAGATGTTTCATCAAGTCTTCTTTCAGTAGCTCTTCTTTCTGCTTCTTCTCTTTCCTTCGAGCCTTTCCACAAGTCTCGAATGGACTTCTAATATGATTCTTCCAGCTTCTGCTTGATCTTAGGAATTTGAATCCACTTGAGCTAGAAGTCCTCACAGAAAGACACAATTCTATCTTGTTTTACTAGGTTTAAATAGTGAGTCTGGATCTCTAATTCTCCATTCCTAGCAAGCTGTTCATATCTCCTCAATGCAAATTGGCAGGTTTGAAATTTTCTAAAATAGCCCTCTCTGCAGAGATATCTGAAGTATGTGAGATAATCTGATCTTTTGTAGAGAGTGATCGCCTCAAATGATGGATTCTTCTCAGTAGGCAGTCTCACTGCTCTAAAGATGTTTAAGCTCCAGGCCATATTCTCCCATTCAAGCCTTTGATCCATCAGTACAAATACTTCAACAGATATGTTGTCTGTGTCGAAGCGTTGAATTTCTTGAGGGGGGTATTGGTGCAGAGCTCTATCAACATCTTCCATCATCTTCGATCTGCTCTCACCAATCACTCCTAACCTCTGCATCCAGGCATTTTCTTTTTGTTCTGCTCTGGCTCTCTCAACTCTTTGAGCAGCCATCTTCAGATTGTATTGTCTTTCAGCTTCATCTTTGCTCATTCTCTTCCTTGAGCCAATTTGCTGATCCTCTTTCATTCTCTTAGGGCTGTAAGAAGAGGGGGCCACTGCATCTTTTCTTGCAGCAAAGCTGGATGCAGTACTGCCAGCTGATCTTGATGCAGCTACTACTCCAGCTCCTTCTTCTCCTTCATGATCTCTTCTTCTTTTAGGAGAAGGGACATCAGCACCAGGAGATGACCTTCTTTTCCTCCTGCTCAAGGATTGGTCATCTTTCTCTTTTTCTTCTTCTTGCTCCCCTGATCTCCTCTATCTTTCTATTCTTCATTCCCCTCCTTTTGGCATCATCAAAAGCCAGGGGTGGAGCAGGGGTTGTTCTGACCACTAAGATGTAGGTCTTCTTGCAGATGCGGGGGATTGCCTGGTTGGCAGCTGATCTCTTTGAGCATGTTGAGGGAAAGCATTGACTATCATGTCCCTCAGCTCGCCAACAATCATTTTCAGGTTGTCCAATCTGTTGTCAACACTCCTGATTCTTTAAGTTTGATCAAGAATGTTGTCCAGAAATGTCTCCATTAGCATGGAGTGAGAGTATAGTGTTTCTATTGATACATCAATCGAATTTTTACACATCTTGATTTCTGCACGGTTGATTACAGCCTCTCTTTTCAATTCTTCCTTCATCCGTATCCTATCCCTGTACAGTTTATTTATCTAATCGTGAAGGTTATACTGTATCTTTTCAGGCATGGCTTCAATGTCCTTCTTGAAGCTGGTCATAGTTGCAGCATAGAATCTGTCACTCAAGTGCATGATGCTCTGCATGTTAGACTCGTGTTCTTGCAGTGCATGTAGAAGATGTCTAATTGCAACAACAACTTTGTCTATAGATTCATCATGTGACAGTCCAGCTGCTCTTCCTTGTCTTGACTCTAAAGCTGGTGCAGCATAAGAAATTAGAGCTTGAGGGCGTTGTGCTGCATTCAGCTCTAAGTCTTCATCTTCATCATCATCGTCATCCTGAACGCTCCTCCTAAAGCTTGAGCTTCTAAAAAAAGCAAACTTCTCGTGAAAGTCGGAGGTAGGAGCTTCAGCTTCATCTTCTTCTTCGGCCTCCTTAGAAACTTCCTCTGATGTATCCTGAATGGGTTCAGATAAACTTGCAGCAGGTGCAACATCAACCTCCTCCTGAGGTGACTCTAGCTGCACTGAAGTTTCTTCAGCCACTATTTCAACTTCAGCTTCCTCTGAGGGTACTGTCTGAACAGCCGCCTCTGCAGAGGTCTTCAATTTCTCAGAGAGTGTTGTCTTAATAGCCACCTCTCCTGAGGTCTTCGGAAAGGACACTGTCTCAATAGTCGGTCCTGCAACCTCCTCCACTTCATCTTCTTCTGTAAGATTTACAACTTGCAGTATCGGTTGGTTTCTTACAACTTCAACAGTTTGCAGTATTGTAAGCTCAATTTCTGCAAGAATCTCAGCTTCCATCCTCAATCTTGATTCTTCTGTTTTTTCTGGGATGTCAGCCTGCTGTACTACTACCTCCGTCAATACAGGGAGTCCAGCCTTAGCAACTTTCTCCAGGGTCGCTTCATCGACAATCTTTTCATCTGCAATATCAAAGAGTACATCTCTAATTATCTCTGATGGTTTTCTTTCTAGTGAAGCTTCAGCAGCTTCAAGATAGGTGCAGTTGGGATTTTAGGGTTTAGATTTTGATGAGACAAAACAAATATGTAATAGGAAGTTTTGTGTACCCCATTTTTCACAATGTGTAAGTGAAAATATAGACTAGGTTTGAGTCTAGATATAGGTGTTGAAAGATGGAGGTTTTCATAAGTTATAAAGCTGCATAAAGAATTTCAGTAAGAAGATGCTGCAAGAAAGCAGATACAGCATCGATGCACGGAAGCAGTTACAACACTACAGCTTAGTAAGAAAGAATGACATGCATCATCGCTGTAAGAAAAGAATACAGGAGTACTGCAAGAAAAGATACAACAATACTGTATGAAGTTACTGCAAGAAGGTCTAAGTTACAGCTGCACTGCAAGGAATGAACAGCTGCAAGCAGACCTAGGATACAGTACGAAACTTACTGCTGAAACAGTCAACAGCGCCAATGATAATCTGAATAAGTATCCTGCAATTCGAGAAAGGATAAATATAGTATGAGGAACAAAGAACCAAGGAAGAATAAATAAAGTCATTTCAGAGAAGATCAAAGTTGCAGACACAGAGCTAATGTCAAGACACCACGTGGACTGACATACTACAGAAAGCTGCTAGCCGCAACTGCCACATTAAATGCTCCGAAAGAGAAAGTTAAGTCACATTTAATGCAAGTCATACCTTTGATCAAGTACAATAAATTCAAAAGAGAGATATCTCCTTCAACGGATATCTTCTCATACAAGTATAAATAGAGATCGAGAAATACTGAAGCTGACTACTGAACAACTGAAACATTTGTGCAAGAACTTTCAAGCATTCAAGATATTATATTTCAAATCTACTCTCAGTTTCAGTCACTCAACCTCTGTGAAGTGAAGCAAGCTCAAAGCTGAATGATCATTCGGAGGATTCAGAACTTCATCACACCAGTTGAAGAACAAAACCATATACTTTTTAACCTTGTTGCTATGTGCTTAGGTTGTTTTAAGTGTCGAACAGTTGATAGGAAAGATCCTTGCTGTTTGTATAGTTGTCTAGAGTTAGGCAGCTTCCCTGTGTGGGAGTTTGAAACCCTGTGTGGGTGTGCCTTTAGAGTTTGCAGTTGCTGTGTGTACGCTGGACTCTAGTAGGTGTTTGCTTTGTAAAGTTGATAAATTATTAGGAAAGTCCTGTAAACCAATCTTGCTTAACAAAGTTCCTACTCGAGGTAGCAGTACAGTAGACGTAGAAGGATTACACCACCTTCAAACCACTATAAACCATAAGTGTTTTATTCTTTTCTTATCTATGCTTCATTTCATTTATCTATCACTGTCATAAGCATAAAATATTTAAAAAAGATCATATTTGAGAAAACTAGCCCTGTGTTATAAAACGTATTTTTCCACAGCGTATAAAACTCACGTTTCAGCGTACAACACTGCATCCTAGTGTTGTAAGCAGTAACTGTCTGGCGCTGTAAGTTCAAGTAACTTGCAGATACAGTAAGTTTTTCAGGAGATTTGTAAAATCGACCAAGGTTCATTCACTCCCCTCTGAACTTTGGACACCACTTGGGACCAATAAGTGGTATTAGAGCGAGTTGGGTTAAAAGCCAACTTATCTGGTCACCTACCTAGAACCACCTTTGTCTTGCTATTTTTCTCTACATCCTAAAATCTCAGTCTTACAGCATACCATGGATTCCTCTAATCACAAGTTACCTATGTTTTCCATAGAGGAATATGATGATTGGAAGATAAGAATGCAGACATATCTTTCAGTAATGAATGATGAGATATGGACGGTCATCACCGAAGGACCAATCATCCCCACAAAAGTAAATCCAATACTTGGAAGAGAACTTGAGGAATGAACACCTCCACCACCAAACTTCCTGGTCAAGCCAAGACAAGAATGGAACAATGAAGACCGATAGAGAGCCAATTTAGACAATATGCCAAGAATGCTCTATTCATCACCTTGGATAAATACACATTCAGCAAAGTTAAAATTTGTAGAACGTCCAAGGAAATTTGGGAAAAGCTCAAACAAATATGTAAGGGGATAGAGCTCACTAAAGATAACAAGATCTCCAACGCCACCCAACTGTTCGAGCTCTTCAAAATGAAGAATGAAGAGACTTTAGAGCAACTAGATTTGAGGTTCATATCAATTGGGAATGAACTAGAAGCTCTGGACAAGCACTATACTCAAAAGGAGAAGAATATGAAGGTGCTTAGAGCCCTACCCACGGAGTGGGACAGTAAGACCACTACCATGAGAGTATCCATGGATTTGAAATCCATGAGTACATTTGATCTATTCTCCAATCTCAAAGCTTTCGAGTATGATATAAACAGACGGAGAAAGGAGTTTGAAGAGTCAAGCTCCAAAGTTACAGCGCTAACTGCCAGAGGCACTAAGGATACAGCAACCATCAGCTGCAGTAAACAGTCTGAGATTACAGCAGAACATGCTAAAAAGGATATGGCTCTGCTTCTGACGAAATTTAAAAGATTCATGAAGAGCAACAACAACAGCAATAACACCAACCTCAACAAGAAGAATGACTTCAGAAGAAATTATCCACCTCCTCAGGTATCATCCTCTCCACAGTCAAATGCAAACAATGTTAACTTATGTTATAATTATAGAAAACCGGGATACTACGTAAAAAACTATCAATATCCAATGGTGCACAAGTATCCTGAAGGAGAGAAAGAACAAATGAGAGAGAAGAGAAGAAAGAACAGACACAAGCTTCGAGCACTCATAAGAGAGATGGAGAAGGCCAATGATACAGCAGTCTCAAAGGAGATGCTGAAAGCTGCAGAATCCTCTGGCAGCGACACTGAAACCTCATCCTCTGATGAAGAAGCACTGATATGCCTGATGATAAAAGATTGTGAGGACAACGACAAAGATGAGGTAACCTATCAACCGCTGTCCATACCAGGAAAAGAGGAGCTGAACATGATCCACTCTTTAAAAGCATCATGAGTGACTTTGAGCAGATCAACTCAACTCATGAGGAGTTGAATGTTGAAAATGAGAACCTAAGAATCGACAATAAGATCCTCAGAGGCAAGAACATTGATATTGCTAAAATGCTGGCTGCATGTGAGTCTGATAACTCAAGGTGCAGTAAGCTACAAAAAGAGGTCTCAAGGCTAAGTCTGTTGGTCACTAAGCTTGAAACTAAGAAAGAAAGCTTGCAGTCCACGATTAGAATGTTTAGCAAATCATCTAAGGACGCAAGAGAGTGCATAAGTCAAAACAGAAGTCCTTTTGAAAAATCGGGCTTAAGTTACAGCACTCACACCTCTCAGGATACAACAAGTACATCCAAGACTGATAAGTCTGTTCAAGCTGAAACCCCAATGGAGAAAGAGTTACTTTGTAACTTTGAGAAGATCTTGAATAAAACAGCACTGATGGATAAGGGAAATATGCCCCAAAGCTCAGCTGCAGGAAGTAAGCCTGTATTTAAGAACTGGCTGCAACAGAAATCATCTGCTGTAAGCAGCAAAAGGATGCAGCAACCCACAAAGTTGCAGCATAAAAAATATTTTTCCACCTATACTAAGACTTACATGTCTAAACCTCAGAGATGATATACTCAAGAAAAGTATGGTGGAAGACCATACTTCAAAAGTGTTGGTAACACGTATGTAGTCTCTACACACACTTTTAACAAGCAGTTTGAAAACAAGATTGCATACAGTCAGAGAACCAACAAATCTTACAGCAAAATAGTGACTGTTAAGAAAGTTTGGGTTCCCAAAATAACTAACCCCAAAGGACCCTTACAGAAATGGGTACCTAAATCTGCTTAAATTTGTTGCAGGTTTCAGTGCCAGGTTGCAGCAGGAATGTATGGTACATTGATAGTGGCTGTTCAAGGCATATGACAGGCAGTAAATAAGCGTTGATAGACTTCCAAGAATGCAAAGGACCAAAGGTCATCTTTGAAGATGATTCCAAAGGAAGCACAAAAGGAAGTGGATGCCTAGTCAAATGAAACATAAAGATCAAAGAAGTATCCTATGTGAAAGGTCTCAGATACAACCTTCTGAGCATCAGTCAATTTTATGACAAATGATACACAATGGAATTCAACCTCAACAAGTGTTTAATCAAGGACAGTACATCAAATGAAGTCAAGCTTACAGGAACAAGAAGATGAAACATCTATCTTGCTGACTAGAACTCTTCTATTCAACCAACATGCTTCATTGTGAAAAGTTCACCTGAGCTTAGCTGGCTATGGTACAGAATTTCAAAACAATCAACAAGCTAGTAAGAAAAGGTCTTGTAAGAGGATTACCAGATGTAGCATACAAGAAGGAGAATATATGTGGAGCTTGTCTGAAAGGGAAGCAAGTGAAAAACTCATTCAAAGACAAGCTACATAAGTCATCTCACAGGATTCTAGATCTTCTACATATGAACCTCTTTGGACTAGTAGAACCAGTAAGCATAAGTGGGAAGAAGTACTCACTTGTGGTTGTTGATGACTACTTCAGATACACATGGACAATCTTCTTTACTAAGAAATCAGAGACTCAAAGCAAGTTACCTGGCCTCATGAAGAAAATACAAAATGTAAAGAGCTTGAGCATCGTGAAGATCAGATCAGACAAATGAACTGAGTTAAAACAAGTTTATTGAGAAATTCTATTCTGATAATGGTATTCGTTATAAATATTCTGCTGCAAGAACACCTCAACAGAATAGGGTAGCTGAAAGGAGGAATAGGACTCTCAAGGAAGCAGCAAGAACCATGATAGCAGAGGCAGAAATACCCAAGAGATTTTGGACTAAAGCAACCAACACTGCATGCTATACACAGAATAGATGTTTGATCAATAAGAATCTAAACAAAACTCCATATGAAGTCTGGAATAGATATACTCCAAATATTTCATATCTGTACATCTTTGGATGTAGATGTTATATCCTCAACAATGGAAAAGAGTATCTAAAAACCTTTGATGTGAAATCAAACGAAGGAGTATTTTTAGGATACTCTGTTGTAAGTAGAGCCTTTAGATTTTTTAACAAGAGAACCCCGGTGGTTGAAGAATCAATACATGTTGTGTTTGATGAACCACATTGTGACACCAAAAAGCTAGAAGAGCCTGCTGAAGATATAGCTCCAAGGAAAGAGAATGATGTTCTATATATTGAAGGAGTTCTGCATACAGGAGAAGATAAAGAAAAAGAAGCCGCACATCTGGATGCAGCAGATAATCTTACAGCAACAGAACCTCATATCTTACAGCAATATGAGGAGCAACCTAGACCAGTACATGTCTTTGAACTTGATAGGACATGGCTAAGGAATCATCCTATGGATCTTATCATTGGAGATCCATCCATATGAGTAAGGATAAGAAGGTCAATTCCTAATAAAACAGTGTTTGCATACTTCATATCTCAAATAGAGCCCAAGAATGTTGAAGAAGCCCTACAAGATAGCAATTGGGTACAAGCTATGCAAGAAGAACTAAATGGATTTGAGAGAAATCAAGTTTGGCAAACAGTTGCATAACCAACTCATTAAAGAGTTATTGGAACAAAATGAGTCTTCAAGAACAAGCTAGATGAATTTGGACTCGTTGTAAGGAACAAAGCAAGATTAGTAGCTAAAAGATATTGCCAGGAAGAAAGAATTGATTTTGATGAGACTTTTGCTCCAATAGCAAGGTTGGAAGCAATAAGGATTTTTCTGGCATATGCAGCTCACATGAATTTCAATGTCTATCAAATGGACGTGAATAATGTTTTTCTAAATGGTCTTCTTACAGAGAAAGTATATGTAGAACAACCTCTAGGTTTTGAAGATCAAACAGAAGAGAAGGTGTTTAGGTTACACAAGGCCTTGTATGATCTTAAGCAAGCACCAAGAGTTTGGTATGACACCTGATCTCTCTATCTGCTGAAAAATGACTTTAAGAAAGGAACAATCAACAAGACTCTGTTCAGGATACAGGATGGAGAAAATATACTTCTTGTACAAATATATGTGGATAATATCATCTTTGGATCCACCAACAAAGAATTATGCGAGAAGTTCTCCAATCTGATGCAACCGAAGTTCGAGATGAGTATGATGAGAGAATTAAGTTTCTTCCTAGGGTTGCAAGTAAATCAGCTATTTGCAGGAACTTTCATCAACCAAGTCAAGTATACAAATGAACTTATCAAAAAATTTGGCATGGAAAATGGAGCAGCAACATCCGTTCCTATGTCCACATCTATAAGCCTTGACAAAGATGAAGATGGTAAAGATGTATATATCACAAAGTACAGATGGCTAATAGGATTCTTGCTGTATCTTACAGCAAGCAGGCCAGACATCATGTTTGCAGTAGGAGTCTGTGCAAGGTTCCAAGCAGCACCAAAGGAGTCACATCTTTCAGTTGTCAAAAGGATTATCAAGTATTTGAAAGGAACTCAGGAAGTAGGCCTATGGTATCCCAAGGAAGGAGGATTAAAGCTCAAAGGCTACTCTGACTCAGACTATGCAGACTGCAAGATTAACAGAAAAAGCACCAGTGGGACTTGTCAATTTCTGGGAAATAGATTTGTTTCATGGTTTTGCATGAAGCAAACATCAATTGCAACATCTACAACAGAAGCAGAATATGTTGCAGCAGGAAGTTGATGTGCACAAATCCTCTGGATACAGCAGTTAGAGATTATGGGATTGAAGAAAAAGAGATGCCGATACTCTATGACAATATAAGTGCGATTGCAATTACCCATAACCCTGTATTTCACTCAAGAACAAAGCACATCGACATACGACATCATTTTATAAGAAATCATGTGGAGAAGAAAGATGTCGTACTTGAGAAAGTTCATAGAGATCTCCAGCTTGTAGATATATTCACTAAACCATTGAGTGAATCAAGGTTTTCTATGCTAAGAAACGAGCTGGGAATTCTGAAATTATGAGTTGAAAAAGATAGTGCAGAAGCCTAGGGGGAATTTCTGCATGCTTGCGAAAAAACAGTATGTATGGTGCTGTAAGCTGCATCTTCGTACAGCGCTGGGTTCAAACAGCGCTGTATCTTTTATCTTTACAGCACAGAAGAAAATGAGAGAGTAAGCAGTACCTGGTTACAACATTTATTTCAAAAGAGTATTTATTACTCTGTAACCTCGTACCCTGAATACTGCAACCTTAAAAGGACATTAAATTAGGCGGCAAATCGTATGTCTTTCAGCATTAAATGCAAGTCTGCACGTGTTAGAAAGTGAAAAGGCACGGTCAGAAGCCCACGTGCCTAGTAATGATTATTGACGATTTGACCCCTCCACCTTTTTCTAAGGACCGTAAGATCAATTTCCTTCATTTAATCTCAACCACTGATCTTCTACACATCCCTTGAGATCCTCCATAATGCCATAAATTCTCATATTCAAATTTATTTTCGCCATCATCCAAAGAGAAGTTTCCTTTCTTTCAAAAATTCTTTTAAGTCCAAAACCTTCTTTTTTCTCTCTCAAAAAGATCAATGGCGGCAAGACAAATCACAGTCTTAGAAGGACGATTGATCAATTAAGAGCATGTCTATACTTCTAGTTTATATGACAACTCCGTCATCCGAAGGATTTTCGATGTCCTTGAACAGTCTCAGATATTAGGGCTATTAACCACCATTTACGGTGGGTTCTCCATAGAATCTGTTCAAAGGTTCTATGTCTTTGCCAGAACTTCTGAGGAGAGGAACTGCATCCTGTTCATGATGGATACAGATGGAGAAGAGAGGTCTCTAACCATCAAAGACATAGTTTCCACCTTCAGCATCTCTGCCGAAGGATTGACCCCTAATTAGCTTGTGTCGTATGGGGAGAACAATGCTCAAGAGATGTGGGATCTCTTTAGAATGAAGGATGCAGAGACATAAATTAAGAGAAGCGCCCTGAAAAAACTCTTCAAACTGGAGTTCGAGCTTCTTCATGATATTTGTACGTACTCCATTAAGGGTAGGACGGGGAGCTATGACAAATGCATAGATCTTCAGTTCCGGATTATATCTGCCATCATGGTAGGAGAAAAGGTGAATTGGGCGAGATTCATCATGAAGAGGATATAGAAGGAAGCAGAGAAGAGCGCTGTAAGAAGGAGCTATGACATCACCATCTGCTCTCTGCTCTACAAGTTAGGCCTCCAGCTTGCAGCTCCCATTCCCATTTCTATTGGGAAGTATCTCGGAGAAAAGAAGAAGGGTAAGACCCAATCGAAAACGGCTGCTGCTGGGGTTGTACGGAAGAAAACCAAAGATAAAAGGGCTGCAACCCTGGCGCTGCAAGATGAAGTTGCAGGCAGCGGGGGTGAAGAGAAAGATGAGGATGTTGAGAGTCCTCTTCCCGTCATCAAGAGGACCCCAAGGAGGACTGAACCTAAACCTGAATCCTCGTCCTCAGATGATAACATACCCCTAGCCAAGAGGACCCCATGCAGCAAGAAGAAGGCTGATGCTGCTGTTGTTGATTCCCAACTCTCTACTGTAAGTCTGTCAGTAGTTGTTATTGAGGATGAGTCATATCAGCCAAGGGAGAAGCCAGATGAACAAGCTCGTCTACAAGAGGCTGCTGATATAGCCTCTTCACGAGATCCTGAAGCTGTTCAGTCTGTGCTTGATCCAACCTTTTCAACAGCTAGAAATATGGAGCTGTAGTACAGTCTCTGGAGGGAGATGAGACTATTTAAGGGGAAAATCCTGTTGAAGTGGAAGGATTTCCTGACAGTAGAGTAAGCAGTCCTGGAGTGGGCCAACTCAGAGGATATTCTCGCGCTCCTGCAACCTGAGTAAGCAGCTATGATGCAAGATCGTTCTGAAAGCATTGCTGCTTAGGGAGCAAAGGACAAAGGGAAGGAAAAAGCTCTTGCAGAATCCCACTCTACAGAGCTGCCGATGAAAGCAGCAATGGAGGATGTCTAAGTCTTCGTAGCCCCGGCTGTAGAGGCTGTAAGAAGGGGCGATGATGTTGCATTTACCCAAGAACAAATCAATACCCTGGGAGTGGAGCAGACTGAGGAAGCCATGCTGCAACAGGCGCTGCAAGAAAGTGTCAAGGAGACAAGGATGCAACACACTCTTAGGAGAATGCGGGGAGAAGGAATCTCAAGTCACCATAATTCAAACTCCCCTGCATACAAACAGATGGTTGAAGGTCTCTCCACGCTGGTCACGCTTGATCCTTTGGAGGAGGAGGAGGAGACTCAACTACTTGACTACGATGATTCCCCTGTGCATATAGATGCATCGGCTGCAGAGTCTCAATGGGAACCGACCTCCATCATCAGAGATGTCATATTTGACATCGTTGAAATTGTCGATGACGCAACCACGGAGGAAGTTGCAGAGGTGGAACTCCCTATACTGGCAGAGACATTAGTACAACAAGCAGCCACCTTTACAGAAGTTACTAAGAATACAGGAACAGTGGAGGCTGAGATTCTTGCAGCAATCGAGCTTACAGTGTTGCATACTGTGGAAGCTGCAAGAAACCATTCTTACAGCTGAAGCTATCAAAGTTACAGGACCGACCGAGGAGACGAAGTCCTTGCTGAAGACCTCAGGGGAGGCTGTTGCTTAGACAACACTTTCTAAGGGAGAGAAGACCTCTGTATGGGAGGCTGTTGAGACAGTACCCTCAGAGGATGTTGAAAAAGAAGTAGAGGTAACCCTTGTGCAGCTAGAGACATCTCAAGAGGAGGTTGATGCTACTGCTGCTGCAAGCTCAAAAGAACCTATTCAGGTTACAACAGCAAGGGTTACTGAAGACGAAGTCTCCGATTTTTAACAGATGATGGAAGAACGCAACAGAGCTGCTTACGGTCCGAAAAGTAAATGAATAATTCCTATATCATCTAATGAGGAGGAGGCAGCTGAAGAAGAACACTCATCCTCAAGCGCTACCAGTTCCCCATCTAGCCTGCATGAGGATGAAGTTGAAACTGAGGCGCCAAGACAGGATACAGCACCAACCCGATAAGCTGTTATCCCTTACACTGCATCGGCTGCTGCCTCAATAAGAAGGAGTTCGGGCCTGACCCCTGATGAGTCGATTGACAGGGTCATAGCTGTTGTTAGACATCTGCTGCATGCTCTCCAAGAGCATGAGTCTAACATGCAAAATAGCATGCGGGTCAGTGCCAAATTCCATACTGAAACCATGACTGGTTTCAAGAAAGATCTTGAAGTATTGCCTATGATGATCAAACGTGACTTGAATGAGTCTACATACAGGCTACTTCGAGACCGAGCAAGAATGGAGGGAGAGCTGAAGAGAGAAACTGTAACCAGCCGCGCAGAGATCAAATTGTGTAAACGCCATGCTAAAATAGCATTGGACAGGCTGCAAACTCACTCTATTGTTCTCGAGACACTTCTGGACCATATAATAGATCAATCCAGAAGAACCAAAAGTGTCGACAATCGGTTGGGTAACCTGGAGATGATTGTCAGAGAGCTGAGGGACATTATGGTGAATGCTTTTCCTCAGCATACCCAAGGATCCAGGAAAGCCTCAACACTTGTAAGAAGACCATGTTTCTCAGTGGTTCGAGATACCCCTGCTCCGCTTCCGGCTTTTGATGATGCCAAAAAGGGGGAATGATTTACTGATAGATATAGGAGCTAAAGGGACGAAGATGAGGAAGAAGAAGATGATGATGACCAGCAACCTCTTAGCAAGAGGAAGAGATCTGGATCATCCACTGCTGTTAACGCTCATTCTCCGAAAAGATGGAGAAAAGACGATGAAGGAGGAGCTGGTGCAGCTGCTGGAAGTAGATCAGCAACAGGCTGTATACAGTAGTGCTGCAAGTAAGGATGTAACACCTCCCTCTTCTCATCATTCTAAGAGAGGGGGAGAAAGCCAGCAGTAAGGCTCAAAGAAGAGGGTAAGGAGAGCCGAAGTAGAAAGGCATTACAATGAGAAAATGGCTGCTTAGAGAACAAAGAGAGCCAGAGCTGAAGCTGAAGAAAATGCCTGGATGCAGATGCTTGGGCTGATAGGTGAAAGAAGGGTCTATGACAGAGACCTCTACAAGTACCTCCTTAAGAAATTCCACGACTCGACACGGATAACATATCTGCTGAAGTTTCAATTCTGATGGATCAAAGGCCTGAAGGAGAGAATTTGGCCTGGAGCTTGAATATCGTCAAAGCAGTCAAGCTGTCTACAGATAGAAATCCATCATTTGAGGAGATCACTCTGTATAAGAGATCTGAGTATCTCAAAAACTTTAGATTTCTGTGTAGAAAGGGCAAATTCAGTAGATTCCAGACTTGTCAATCTGCATTGAGGAGATATGAAGAGCTTACTAGGGGGCTGGAGAGCTTGAAGTCCAAAACTATTACATAGACCTAGTAAAGTAAGACTACATAGTGCCTCACTGTGAGGACTTCTGGTTGAGATGGATTCAGATTCTGAAGATACAAAAGATACTTGAAGAATCCTATCAGAAGTCCATTCGAGATTGGTGGAAGGGATCGAAAGAAAGAGTTGAGCAAGAAATGATGAATTCTGAAAGAAGACCTGAAGAATCGTCATCACGAAGGTCCCTGTTTCAATAGTTTTATATGCATGCTCTATTGTATTCTATGTTGTATATTCATCTCCTGTAAAAATTTCTCTCAGTTAATAAAGAAATTTTATTTTCTTTGCATTTGTTTAAGTTCATAAATTATGAACTCTTGCATGCTTTTTGCTTTTCCTGAAGTAATGTGATAAAGGATTAGACAAGATACATATCTGATGAATCCAGGATTAGATTTTAATTATCAAAGCATATAAAGTATGTAATCTGAATGAAAATAATATAATGCAAAGTAAAAGCTTTCTTCATGAACGAAATAATATAAAGGTTTTGTCATCATCAAAAAGGGAGAAATTGTTGGGATTTCAGTGTTTAGATTTTGATGAGATAAAACAAATATGTAATAGGAAGTTATGTGTACACCAATTTTCACAATATTTAAGTGAAAACATAGATTAGGTTTGAGTCTAGATATAGGTGTTGAAAGATGGAGGTTTTCATAAGTTATAAAGCTGCATAAAGAATTTCAGTAAGAAGATACTGCAAGAAAGCAGATACATCATCGCTGTAAGAAAACAGTTACAGCACTGCAGCTTAGTAAAAAAGAACGGCATGCAACATCGCTGTAAGAAAAGAATACAGGAGTACTGCAAGAAAAGATACAATAGCACTGTATGAAGATACTGCAAGAAGGTCTACGATACAGCAGCACTGCAACAGTCAACAGCACCAATGATAATTTGAATAAGTATCCTGCAATTCGAGGAAGGATAAATGCAGTACGAGGAACAAAGAACCAAGTAAGAATAAATAGAGCCGTTCCAGAGAAGATCAAAGTTGCAAATACAGAGCCAATGTCAAGACACCACGTGGACTGACGCACTACAGAAAGTTGTTAGCCGCAACTGTCGCATTAAATGCTCTGAAAGAGAAAGTCAAGTCGCATTTAATGCGAGTCATACCTTTGATCAAGTACAATAAATTCAAAAGGGAGATATCTCCTTCAACAGATATCTTCTCATACAAGTATAAATAAAGGTCGAGAAATACTGAAGCTGACTACTGAACAACTGAAACATTTGTGCAAGAACTCTCAATTATTCAAGATATTATATTTCAAATCTACTTTCAGTTTCAGTCACTCAACCTTTGTGAAGTGAAGCAAGCTCAAAACTGAAAGATCCTTCAAAGGATTCAGAAGCTCACTTCATCGCACCAGTTGAAGAACAAAACTATATACTTTTTAACCTTGTTGCTGTGTGCTTAGGTTGTTTTAGGTGTCGAACAGTTGATAGGAGAGATCCTTGCCGTTTGTATAGTTGTCTAGATTTAGGTAGCTTCCCTGTATGGGAGTTTGAAACCCTGTGTAGGTGTACCTTTAGAGTTTGCAGTTACTGTGTGTACGCTGGACTCTAGTAGGTGTTTGCTTTGTAAAGTTGATAGATTGTTAGGAAAGTCCTGTAAACCAATTTTACTTAACAAAGTTTCTACTCGAGGTAGCAGTAGAGTGGACGTCGAAGGATTACACCACCTTCGAACCACTATAAACCACAAGTGTTTTATTGCTTTCTTATATGTGCTTCATTTCGTTTATCTATCTCTATCATAAGCATAAAATATTTTAAAAATGATCATATTTGAGAAAATCAGCCTTGTGTTATAAAACATATTTTTTCGCTGTGTATAAAACTCAGGTTACAGCGTGCAACACTGCATCCTAGTGCTGTAAGCAGTAACTGTCTGGCGCTGCAAGTTCAAGTAACTTGCAGAGACAGTAAGTTTTTCAAGAGATTTACAAAATCGCCCAAAGTTTATTCACCCCCTTCTGAACCTCAGACACCACTTGGGACCAACAGGTGTGAACAGGGAAATCACCGTAGTCATTAGTTGAGTCTCCTCCTCCAAAGGTTCGAGAGAGACTATCGTTGAGAAACCCTCAACTACTTATTCGTATGCAGGGAAACTTGAGTTGTGGCTTGAGCTTTCTTCTCCCCGCATCCTTCTTGGAGTGTGCTGCATTCTGGTCTCCTTCACACTAGCTTGCAGTGCTAGTTGCAGCATTGCTTTCTCATCTTGCTCCACTCCAAGAGTGTTGATTTGCTCTTCAGCAAATGCAACATCGTCGCCCCTTCTTATCGCCTCTACAGCCGGGGTTAGGAAGATCTGTATGTCTTCTCTTGCTGCTTTCATCGGCAGCTCTGCAGACTCCTTCTCAACTGCAGCAGCCTTCCCCTTTCCCTTGTCCAATACTCCCTGAGCAGTAGTTCCTCTTCATCTTTCTGAGCAAACGAACTCTGTGAACTCAAGTTGCAGGAGATGGAGAATGTCATCTGTTTGAGCCCACTCCAGGATAGCTTTCTCCACGATGAGAAACTCCTTCCACTTCAGCAGAGTTTCCCCCTTAGCCAATATCATCCTCCTCCAGAGATTATATTGCTGCTCTATCTCATCTTCAGCAGCTGGGAAGATTGGATCAACACTAGCAGATGGGAAGGTTGGATCAATCCCAGCCGCTGGGAAGGTTGGATCGATCAGAGCTCTTGCAGTAGCAGGTTGGGGACCTTCTTGTTCAGGCTACTCATCTAACTCGACCTCTACTGCAACTATCGTTATTCTTACAGCAGCTGCAGCAGCCTTCTTCTTGCTGTGCAGAGAGATAAGTTTTCTTTTCTTCTTCCTTTCCAAGGACGCGTCATCATCTGAGGACGATGATTACTCCGGTTCTGCTCTTCTCGGAGCCTTTTTGATGATAGAGAGAACACTGTCCTCTGAAGCAGAGCTGACGAGCAGGGCCTCTTGCCTTATTTCTTCCTCTTCTGCCCTGTTGCTTACAGCTTCATCTCTAAGGGCCAAGGTTACAACTGTTGTATCCTTCGTCTACCTTCTTGCAGCACCAGCAACTATACCAGCAGCAACCTTCTTCAGGGTTTTTCCTTTCTTCTTCTCCCCAAGGTATTTATCGATGAGGATTGGGATAAGAGCAACCAACTGCAATCCAAGCTTGCAGGAGAGGGAGCAGATTTTGATGCCGTAGCTCCTCCTGGCAGTGGTCTTCTCCACCTCATCCCATATTTGTTTAAGGATGAACCTGGCCCAGTTCACCTTCTTTCCACTCATGATGGCAGATATGATTCTGAAGCAGAGGCCTATGTATTTATCATAACTCCCGGTTCTATTTTTAATGGAGTATGCACAAATGTCGTGAAGAAACTCAAACTCTGGCTTGAAGAGTTTCTTCAGGGTGCTTCTTTTGATTTCAGCTCCGGCATCCCTCTCCTTGAAGAGATTCCACATCTTTTCAATGATGTCATCTCCAAACGATAGGAGCTGACTGGGAGTCAGCCCTTCAGCAGAGATACTGAAAGTAGAGACAATGTCCCTCATGGACAGTTCTCTATCCTCCTCATCCTCATCCATTCTGAAAAGAATAAAGAACCTCATCTCCTCATCCCTTCTAGTAAATGCATAGAATCTCTTAACAGATTCTACGGAGAAACCGGCGTAGACCGTAGTTAGGAGCCCTAGAATCTGGGTCGTTTCCAGAGCCTCGAAAATACGATAGAGGATGGAGGGGTCGTACAGCTCTGAGGTATATACATGCTCCTGGTTGACAAGACATCCTTCGAGTATTATTATTTGTCTGGCAGCCATGGATGTTTTTGCAAGGAAGGTTTGAAGGTTTTCTGAAAAAATTCGAAGGAAGAAACTGCTATTTGCTTGATACTTTGAGAAAATATGCGCGAATGATCAGGTAATGGTATCAAGAGAAGTTTAAAAGCCTTGTAGTAAGATCAACGGATGAGATTAAAAGATTAAAGATGATCTAACGGTCCTTGTAAAAAGACGGAGGGGTCAAAGTATAAATATTCAAAACTTAGCAATTATGACTTCTGACCGCGTCTTTTCGAATTCTGACACACACAGACCTACATTAAATGCGAGATGAAGCATGCATTTTGCCATCTAATTTATTACTTTTTAAGGTTATAGCTTCTTGTACGAGGTTGCAGAGTATTAAATACTCCAGGAAATAAATGTTGTATCATCCTGCTGCTTAATGTGCTTACTTACTGAACTTGCTGTAAGAATTAAGGATATAACACTGTATGTAGCCGCATCTTGCATTAAGATATTTACTGCTTTCAACAATGTTACAGGGGTTCCTTTTGAGCTTCTGCAACTTTTCTTTCTGCTCATAACTTCAGAATTCCCAATTCATTCTTCAGCATAAAAAACCTTGATTCACATAAGAGTTTGGTGAATATATCAGCTAACTGGAGATCTGTATGAACTTTCTCTAGCACGACATCTTTCTTTTCAATATGATCTCTTATGAAGTGATGTCTGATGTCAATGTGCTTTGTTCTTGAGTGAAAGACTGGATTATGGGTAATTACAATAGCACTTATATTATCATAGAGAATTGGAGTCTCTTTCTCTTCAATTCCATAATCTCTTAGTTGCTGCTGTATCCAGAGGATTTGAGCACAACAACTTCATATTGCAACATATTCTGCTTCTGCTATAGATGTTATGGGTGTTTGTTTCCTGCAGAACCATGAAACAAGCCTATTTCCAAGAAATTGGCAAGTTCTACTTATACTGTTCCTGTCAATCTTGTAGCCAGCATAATCTGAGTTAGAGTAGTCTTTTAGCTTGAATCCTCCTTCCTTAGGATACCATATGCCTGCTTCTTGAGTTCCTTTCAGATACTTGATAATCCTTTTTACTACTATAAGATGTGATTCCTTTGGGGCAGCTTGAAATCTTGCACAAACTCCTACTGCAAACATGATGGCTGGCCTGCTTGCTGTAAGATACATCAAGGATCCTATAAGGCGTCTGTATTTAGTAATATCCATATCTTTACCATCTTCATCTTTGTCAAGACTTATGGATGTAGCCATGGGAACATATGTAGCTGATCCATTTTCCATACTAAACTTCTTTATAAGTTCCTTTGTATACTTGATTTGACAGATGAAGGTTCCTATAGGTAGCTGCTTTACTTGCAGTCCAAGAAAGAAACTTAATTCTCCCATCATACTCATTTCAAACTTTGACTGCATCAAGTTAGAAAACTTTTCACATAGATCTTTGTTGGTGGATCCAAAGATGATGTCATTCACATAAATTTGTACAAGGAGTATACTTTCTCCATCTTGGATTCTGAATAGGATCTTGTCAATTATTCTTTTCTTGAATCTGTTCTCCAACAGATAAAGAGATAATGTGTCATACCAAGCTCTTGGTGCTTGTTTGAGTCCATACAGGGCTTTGTGCAATCTGAATACTTTCTCTTCTACTTGGTCTTCAAAGCCTGGAGGTTACTCCACATATACTTCCTCTGATAGAAGATCATTAAGAAATGTACTATTCACATCCATTTGATATACATTGAAGTTTATGTGAGCTGCATATGCCAAAAAAATTCTTATAGCTTCCAACCTTGCTACAGGAGCAAAGGTCTCATCAAAATCAAATCCTTATTCCTGGCAATATCCCTTAGCAACTAGTCTTGCTTTATTTCTTACAACAAGCCCTGATTCATCCAACTTGTTTTTGAACACCCACTTTGTTCCAATAACTCTTTGATAAGATGGTCTTGTAACTGTATGTCATACTTGATTTCTTTCAAATCCATTCAGCTCTTCTTGCATGACATGAACCCAGTTGCTGTCTTGAAGGGGCTTCTTCTATATTCTTTGGTTCTGTTTGGGAGATGAAATAAGCAAACATTGCTTCATGAGGAATAGACCTTCTTGTTCTTCCTCATATGGATAGATCTCTAATAATGAGATTTCTAGGATGATTTCTTAGCCAGGTTCTGTCAGGCTCAAATGTATGCACATGTCTTGGTTGTTCCTCATCATGTTGTAAGATGGTAGGTTCTGCTGCTGTAAGATTGTTTGCTGTATCCAGAGTTGCAGTTTCTTCTTCTCTGTCTTTTGCTGGAAGTAGAACTCCTTCAATATAGGAAACATTATTTTCTTTCAAGGGGGTTGCTCCTTCAACAGGTTTATCTAGCTTGTTTGTGTCACAATGTGGTTCATCAAACATCACATGAATTGACTCTTCAACCACCAAGGTTCTTTTGTTGAATATTCTGAATGCCTTACAGTTGAGTATCCAAGAAATACTCATTCATCTGATTTTGCATCAAAGGTTTTTAGATGCTTCTTTCCATTGTGATGATATAACACCTGCATCCAAATATATGCAAATAGGAGATGTTTGGTGTGTATCCATTCCAGACTTCATATGAAATCTTGTTAAGATATTTGTTAATCAGACATCTATTCTGAGTGTAGCATGCAGTGTTTGTAGTTTCAACCCAAAATCTCTTGGGTATCTCTACCTCAGCTATCATTGTTCTTGCTGCTTCCTTAAGGGTTCTGTTCCTTCTTTCAGCAACAACAATCTGTTGAGGTGTTCTTGCAGCAGAGTATTCATTACGAATACCATTGTCAGAACAAAATTTCTCTATGAATTTATTGGTAAACTCAGTCCCTTTGTCAGATCTTATCTTCACAATGCTCAAGTTTTTCTCATTTTGGATCTTCTTCATGAGGTCAGATAGCTTGTTCTGAGTTTCTGATTTCTTAACAAGAAAGATAGTCCAGGTGTATTTGGAATAGTCATCACAACCACAAGTGAGTACTTCTTCCCACTTATGCTCACTGGTTCTACTGATCCAAAAAGGTCCATGTGTAGAAGATCTAGGATCCTGTAAGATAACTTCTGTAACTTGTCTTTGAAGGAGCTTTCTACTTGTTTTTGCCTTTCTGACAGGCTCCACAAATGTTTTCTTTCTTGAATGCCAAATCTGGCAGTCCACTTACAAGTCCTTTTCTTGCTAGCTTGTTTATGGTTTTGAAGTTCCAATGACTAAGTCTCTTGTGTCATAGCCAGCTTAGCTCTGGTGGACTCTTTACAATGACGTATATAGGTTGAATAGAAGAGCTCTAATCTGCAAGATATATGTTTCTTCTTCTTATTCCTGTAAGCTTGACTTCATTTGATTTGTTGTCCTTGATAAGGCACTTGTTGAGGTTGAACTCTGTTGGGATATTTCCCAACAACCTGTCTTGGGTCGGAGCTTAAATAGGTGTGGGGCACGGTTCTGCCAGATTCGAATCCGTGAGCGCAAAGCTACATAAGTATAAGACATTAAAGTTGCACCCTATGTAAATTTGATATCCTTTTGGTGTAGCGGTAATGCGCTTGATGGTCCAACACTTGGTATCAGAGCAGGTCACGGGTTCGAATCCCCTCGGGAGCACTTTGCAGGTGTTGGGGGGGGAACTCCACAGTGTATCCTTCATGGGAAATTGAAGAATGTCCTGCAAAACATTCGGAAAACCAGAAACAAAATCAGAGGTAAAGTGCCATAATCCATCAAAGAAATAATCCCCAAGAACATGCTGAAAATGGTCGCGAAGAGTCTAACAGGATGCCCAATCGATCCGCTAAAATATAACCAAGCTAGTTATCGAGCCAGAACCAAACCCCTGAATCTGCACCTGTAATCCATCTCGACTTATCAATAAACTCCGCCACGTGTTCTCGAATACAAGGCCAAATGGAAGACAAGGTAATAGACCGTTTGATATTGTTGTCATTCTGCAAAAACCGACGACATAGAACCACATAAAGCCTATCCTCTAAAGTGAGCAACTTCTAAGCCAAATTTGCCAAAAAAGATTTGTTAGCAGTAATGAGAGACCGTACACCTAGGCCACCTTCTTCTTTGGGTGCGCAGCATCTAGACCATGCGACACAAATTCCACGTCGCTCATCAGAAGAACCCGTCCAGATGAAATTTCGAATAGCCGAATCCATAACACGCAGAGCTCCCGTAGGCCACTTGTAAACCATCATTGAATGAATAAGTGAGCTAGACAAGATCGAGTTAACAAGGCAAACCCGTCCAGCCATGGACAGAGACCGTCCCTTCCATGTAGCGAACTTAGACAAGAAACGATCCATAATGGCACGCAAATCAGCCTTCTTTGGCTTACCATGAAAAATGGGAATGCCGAGATATTTAAAAGGACCAACTCCCATGCTAAAGCCCAACCTGCACAAGACATTCTGCCTTGTTGCCTGTCGAACAGTAATCCTGAAAAAGACCCTCGATTTCTCGATGCTGCAAACTTGTCTCGATAAAGAGCCATACATATCCAAAACATCCCGAACAACCCTTGCATCCCTAGATTTTGCCCTGCAAAAGAGCATGATATCGTCAGCATAATATAAACCATGTGGAAAAATTATCCCTCGAGGAGAGGTGAACTCCATCAACCTTCCTTCTCTGATGGTTTTATCAAATAAGCGAGCCAACACTTCCTCGCCAATAGCAAATAGCAAAGGCGATAGGGGGTCCCCCTGCCTAACACCTCTAGTGCAGCCAAAATAACCAACAGGAGATCCATTAAAAAGGATAGAGATCTTTGCCGAGGATAAGATCTCCGAGATCCATCCGACAAAAACCGGGGAAAAACCAAAGGCTTCTAAAGTAGCAAGTAAGAAACCCCAACGCATAGTATCGAAGGCCTTTTTTATATCAATTTTCATCATCATGTTGTGACCATATTGTTTTCTCTGTAAGCAGTTATACCCCTCAGATGCTAAGGCAATGCAGTCATGAATATGGCGATTCGGAATGAAGCCGAACTGGAAATGTGACACAATTTTGGAAATCATCGAGCCAAGCCGAGAGGAAAGAATCTTCGAGATAACCTTGAAAATAAAATTACTAAGAATAATCGGACGAAAATCCTCAACTTTTTGAGCATTATCCTTCTTAGGCACCAGAACCATAAAGCTCGAATTGAACCCCTGTACAATTTTTCCAGAATTAAAGAAGAACACCACAGCAGAGTGGACCTCTGACTCCACAATTGACCAGCACTGTTGATAGAAACAGCTCGGAAAACCGTTAGGACCTGGTGCACTATCAGCACCGAGATAAAAAACCGCAGTCTTTGTTTCTTGATGAGAAAGAACCGACACCAATATAGTATTGTCCTCCTCCGTTAAGGTACGAGAAATCACTGAAGACAGCTCGCTGAAGTCAGCACCTCCCTCCATCTCCGAAAATAAATCGGAGAAGAAGTTAATAAAAGCATCTTGTATCATAGTCTTGTCAGAAATCAGCTCCCCATTCACCTGGACAGAAGAGATAGGGGGTCGTTGTCTTCTCGCTTTCAGAGACTTGTGAAAAAAAACTAGTATTGCGATCCCCATCAAATAACCAAGCATTTCTACTTTTTTGCTGAAGCATGCAACACTTTTTCTCCATCAACGAATCAGCCTCTACGCGAGCATCCACCTTTCTCAGTAATAAATCCTCTGTATAACCAAATTGAGATATATCCTGCTGGATAGACTCTAGGCATCCCAATGCAGTTGCCAAATTGTTGTGCACATTACCGAAAATATCACGATTCCATATTTTTAAGGCACACTTAAGCCGTCGCAACTTAAGCATAATAAGCACCATGGGGTTAGAGGCCGAAACATTCATACACCAGTTATTACTAACAAAATTCATAAAATCATCATGAAGTAACCACATCTGTTGAAACCAAAAGGGAAGGGGACCAGTAGCATTGATATCCATGCAAGAAATAATGATTAGGCAATGGTCAGAATTAAAACGAAAAGACGTCTTACCCGAGGTTGATTGCCAACGTGCCAGAAACTCCATATTTGCTAAAGCACGATCCAACCGGGAAGAGAGGAACCCATGTCTAGAGTGATGACGAAACCAAGTAAATTTGCTGCCCTCCAAGCAGATATCCAGGAGATTGCAGTTGTCTATCATATGTCTAAAATCCCTGCAAGAGCATGGCTCCGGAGGTAGAGGAGTGTCCCGTTCATGCGCCCCCAGAACAACATTAAAGTCTCCCAGAATCAGCAAAGGGGCGGATGGAAAAGAAGAAATATCCTCCTACAAAGCTCGTCTGCCAATCGACGTCGAAAGAGCATGAACAAAACCAATGTGAATGGCAGAATTATCCCTCATATAACTAATCATAATAAGCTGATCAGAAGTAAAAACCACTGTTATGGAAGTGATAGCAACCGTGCTATTAATCAACACCCACATATCATCGATATTATTTCGAGCATTTGACGTCACAAGAATAAGCTTGAGGGAGTTTCAAAAGGAGACCGGAACAAACTGAAAAGCCACCTTTGGCTCAGCAATACCAACAAAAGTTGGCCGATGCAAACGGCAAAGCTCCGCAAGAGCTTGACGGGAGCGAGCATTCGCCACCCCTCTGATATTCCAAAAGAGGAATATCATAAGGACATGTTGGGTGGAATATCCGGGGGCTTACGCACCCCTGTCGACGGACCTTCCGTAGAGTCAATCATGTCAGACCACCTACCTGAAGAGGCAATAGACATTTTTTGCAGTGCATTCGACTCATTTCCCGTACGGATAACAAAATCCCGAGTAGAGATTTTGGCTCAGGTAGTCACCCGGTGACCACCCTTGTATTGCTTTTGTGTCTTCGAAGGGCCTAACACTATATCAGTATTCTCTACAACTTTTTCTGAGTTGTCCTCACCTCACATACTTACATGCACGTCCACCCCGCTGCCAACAGCAGGGTTTTGGGATATATGGGTATCTGCCATGTTTGCCTCAGGATAACTACTAGCATTCGCTCCTTCATCAATTTCCAAGACTTCATCACTTGGCCTTCCATCTACTGAGGTTTGAAGACCATTATCTTTTTCCTGCAAAACAGCAAACCTATTCTCAGAGTCAGAAAGCTGCTTTTTATCGCCAGCTTGTAAAACTTTGGGATCATTTCCCTCAAATTTTCTCCATCTACTTGTTGATCTTTTCTTGTGTTGAGAACGAGAGCGCCCCTTGTGATTATAGATACGACCACCTTCAATCTAGACGGACACCCCTTCATTGTCCTTCTTATTGGAAAATTTGCAAACTTCCACTGAATGTCCAACCACCTTACAATGCATGCAGAGCTGGGGTAAGCGTTCATAGCTTAAGAAAACAAAGCTGCAAAAGTCTCGGTGTTCCACCATAACGTTCTCTTACAGTGGCTAATTAAGGTCTATTTCTATCAGAACGCGGACATAGTGTCCCACAGACCCATTCAAAAAAATTTCATCAATCTTAATCGGAGTACCAACGACTCTAGCAATACCCAAAATAATCGAAGGATGCCAATACTCATAGCACAATTCATATATTCTTACCCAGACTTGAGCAGTCGAAGAAACGATCTTGTATGGATTAAATTCTGGCACCCAATTTGACAATCGAAGATGCCCGAGTTTCAGACCCCTTGTTAGTCTAGCACCAATCATCTCCCGTTGATCTCTAGCAGAAACATGAATTATGTAATACCCTTTACCCAGCGGAACCACCTTCAAGCTATCAGATACATTCCAAAGCAACATAAGAGACTCACGAAGGGTGATTGCAGTGTAGGGTTTATCACCTTTAGAGAGAATGACACGTCCAATAAAAGATTCAGCGCATTCATGAACTCGTTTCTGATAAACCTCTTCATCAACAGTGATAGAAAAATACTCCCCCTTTTTCACTGGGTTAATTCCTGACACGGCAAGAGCATCGCCGCACACCCGTGGAGTAATTACATCCTGTGTTAAAGAGTTGTTGTTGAGACATCCTCTTGAAGTCAAAACCTGTGAGTAAGTCGCAGCCGGCACGAGTCCATTAACTTCCTTAGACTGAGAATTATTAGAACCACCCGAAGCCCTAACATTAGAATCGGCGTTGCCACCAATCATGGGTGATGGATGGCCCTCAGCGGAACCCCTGGATTTGGTGCCTGTCGAAGTAGAGAGATCCGAATGTGGGTGAATCGAAATCCTAGCAGCCTCTTCTGGAATATCACTCAGACGCGTAACAATCAATTTCGCTTTGTCCTCCTTTGCTACTAGGGACTTCAAGTAGTCCGACATCCATGGAAAATCCTACAATACTTTTGCAAATAGAGAATCCCTAATAGCCGTATCCTCCATATCAAAGATTAGAAAGCCCTAGAGAAGACGGAGAAGAAAATCGCCGAAGAGGAGAGAGAAGAGAGCTTTTTCATTGGTTTTTTTAATTAATTAATACATGAATTTATTAAAATCAAAATTTCAGAATTTAATTGTTAAAATCTAAACTTACGTTTATAGTTTTTATAATTAATCTGGTAATTTCAAATGTTAATTAATGATGATTTTATAATATTTATTATCCATATTTGTAAAGATAGAAAGTTTAATAAAATTACTATTTTAAATGAAATGGATAAATATAACAATATAACTTATTTCATATATAAGGGTATAACTGAAAACTTAGTACATAAATTAAAGTTTATTTAGTCATATTATAATTACTTGAATAATTTTTGTATTCTACTTTGTTATTTTGTCTTATTTAAATGATTATAATATTATAGTTATAATTTTCAAAATTATTAAGAATTGCTTTAAGATTTTAATATTTATATATTAAGATTTGATTTAGTAATATTTTTTTATCAATTATTTTTAATTCAATCATAATCTTTAGATTGATTAAAATAATTTATAGTACAACAAGTTGTAAATAATCCAATTTTATTAGATAAATTTAGCTTTCTTAAACATAATTTCTAGACAAAATTTACATTACAATTTGGAAAATTTTGACTAATTTCTAACAAATTTGGATTTATTATTTACATTTATATATTTAATTAAAATTTATTTTGTCCAATAATCACTTCGATATGAAATTTCTAACTATCCCACACATATATAATTATTAATTTAATTTTATAATTATATTTTGATTTTCAATATGTGGTTGAATTTTATTCTAAACAAATACTGAAAATAAATAATTAATTTAGATTGTAGAGATTAATAATTTAAATATATACCCACTTATTAAAAAAAAAATCATGTTTCTTTTAATGTATAATTTTTTATATAACATACATTTTGTATCTTATACATGTCATATCTTTATAGATTTCTATTAAATTTTTTATATTAGTTATTTTTGTTCTTTTTCAATTCTTGCCACATTATATCTCAATTAGCTTCATTATATATTATTCTAAAACAATAAATGCTATATACAATACTTTTTTTTTTATTAAATGTATAACTTTCATTGTCAAACCAAATTGTTTATCAAATATATTTAGTTACTTATCTAAACATTTTGAGATTTTTTTTTTCACCAAATCATTGTATGACTCATAATTAGTTTAACATTTCTACCTATACTTAACACTTTTGTATGTCTTCTAAGTCTTTATGTAAATATATCAATGATTTTTTTTAACAATTGGTCACAATTGTTAGTTTGCATAATTAAAATATTAAATAGATTAGATAGTCATTTAATCTTGATTTCTTCAAGTAACTTTTATTCGTTCACTACAAGAATTTTGGGATACAACAACGTCCATTTAACAACACTTTTAATGAATTTGTGTTGTCTTTTGGGAATTGACAACGCTTTTTCAGAAAAGCGTTGTCTTTTTAAAAAAAAAGCGCCATACGACAACGCTTTAAATGGAAACGACAACGGTTTTTTAGTAGTGTTGTAGAAAGGCGTTTTTTTTACAAAAGACAACACTTTTTGATGCGTTGTGTAACGTCCCGTTTCTTTTGTGTAAATAAATCTTAACCGAGACGTTACTCACTCATAAAAATTTTCACTCTTTCAAAAGAATAAAGATAAATAAAAATCAAGAATAATTTAAAATTCAAAATTTATTATAAAATATACGTTTCCATAATTCATAAAATATCACATTTACAAATAAAAACTTCTGTAACCTTTGATCATCGGCTACCAGCATCCACCGCTCGCACTCCACGCCTTTACCTATTTGAACTGAAACATTTTTTAAAAGAGGGGTGAGTGACAAAAGTACACTCAGTGAGGTGGGGAACTCAGGATGACATGAAATAATTTTGGAAGATTTTACACACATGCCAAAACACTATTTGTCACATCAAAACAGATTTTCATAAAAACGTTGCCTTTTAATAAAAACAGCATAAAATAAAGCATTTCAATTCACGTGGCATAAAATCATTTTAAAAGCAAGTAATCATCTCAATCACATATAAACATATCACTTTCATAATCATTCATATCACTTTTCACATAATTTACGGTGCTTAGCCACCATGAAAGCATTTTACGGTTCTTAGCCGCCATGAAAACATTTTACGGTTCTTAGCCGCCATAGATGTGGTTCTTAGCCACCATAGATACGATTCTTAGCCGCCATAGATGTGGTTCTTAGCCACCATAGATGCAGTTCTTAGCTGCCATAGATGTGGTTCTTAGCCACCATAGATGTGGTTCTTAGCCACCATAGATGCAGTTCTTAGCTGCCATAGATGTGGTTCTTAGCCACCATAGATGCAGTTCTTAGCTGCCATAGATATAGTTCTTAGCCACCATAGATACGGTTCTTAGCCGCCGTACATGCACATGCACACATATTCACATCACACATACACATATCCAACATACACATGGAAGCACATTATTTTAACATAACCCTTAGTTGCAATTCGGAATCATATCTTATTGCTCATATACATACATTAACTTCACCTCATTCTTCACTTTTACATTCACAATAAACATTCACAATCCATCATGTGCTTTGAAACATTCATTAATCATATCCATCATATCACTTTCATTTTCACATATAACATCTCATGCATTCAGCACGTATACCCAACACATTTCATATAGTATAATAGTTCGTGATTTAAATACTTCATAAATTAAATATTTTGAAAGAGGTATCAATACCGACATAACAATTTTCCCGCATATAATAACAATATTAATTTAAAGAATTTACCCTCACCTTGTTCGGTGGTTACCACGTGAGCAACACCCCTTAAAGATCACGTATCCCAAGGCTTCACTCCAACAGGTAGCCTACATAATTTACAGTGTTTCTTAGATCTTTATTAAATAAAATTAACGATTTAAACAATATAGAATCGGATACTATATATCGAGATGAGACGGATCGGAACGGAAGGTTTAACGATTGAGGTTGAAGAAACAAGAGGAAAAGATCAGTTTGTAAGGCTGAGATGAAAGAGAATGGATTTTGGATCACAACAAAACAAGAATGAGCTCAATCGAAGTTGAAACGATCTCGAACGGAGCGTTTTAAGATTAAGGGGTATTTTGGTAATTTGGTCAAAGGGTTGACTTTGACCGGGACCCACGACCCTCGGTTATCGATATCTCGTTGGCGATGATTCGATGATAAGGTATGATGAAAAGAAAACGAGATTCGGATCAAAAACGAATCGAAAATACGGCGTTGCATGCGTTCCCTGCGACGGGAAAATTTCCCGACGGCGTCTCCCGTCGGCTGCCTAGTTTTCTAGGCAGCGGGGCAAGTTGCTCCCATCGTCGGCCTGCTCGAGCAGCCATCTTCCCGGTGCCACCGGCCGCGGCGGCGCCACCCTATGTCGTTGACCTTTAGTCCTCCGGCTAGCCCGCACCGCCGGCTACTAGATCCGGCCATCTCTCGCCGGATTCCGGTATGAATAGTACCTGAAAAACAGCCTCAAAAACCCTTCGTCGCACACATTTCACAAACTCCTTGCAACAGCCCCCCCTTCTAGGCCATTTTCCGGCACCGGTACCGCCATCCATGGCGGCACCACACCTCCAGTGGCTAGCCCACAACTCCGGCAGCCCTTCGGGTGCCTGCAACGGCGAGAAAAGAGAGCGAGAGAGAAAAACGGGAGAGAGTAAAGGTGGCCAGAAGCAACGGTTGGGGTTTTGGAGATGGTTGTTCGCCGTTTTCCGGCGAACGGAGAATCGGAATAGAATTCCGGAAGTTGCCCTAGACTCGTATCGTCGAGGGCTACGTTATATACAAAAATCAGCCGAAACGGACGGGTTTGACTTTTTCCGGCGACGGCAGCGGCGGTTTTTCGCCATTTTCCGGCGAACGGAGAATCAGAATTGAATTCCGGAAGTTGTCCTAAATTCGTCTCGTCGAGGGCTACGTTGTGTACGAAAATCAGCCAAAATGGACAAGTTTGACTTTTTCCAGCAAACTCCGGCAGCGGCGGCTCAAGCGGCGGCGGCGGCAGCGGCGGCAGCGGCGACGATGGAATATAAAATTAAAAGGAAAGAGAGAGGAGAGAAAGACTTACGTGTATTCGACGCTTTTCGGCTCGTTCGAAAAAATGGTGAAAATGAAATCGAATGAGGGCCTATTTATAGAAAATTTTGAAAGTTACTATTCATGATAAGATTTCGTTTCTCATTTTTTCGAAACTTCGTATTTTGCCCTTTTCTTCGCCGTTTGAGCTACGGGTGTCCGATTGACCTCTATTTCATTTCTATCTTCTCATTTTTCCGTTACGCATCTAATGGTATAAAAATATTTTATGATCCATGTTTATAAATTTTATCCCTCTAAAACCGATCGTTAAACAACATCTAAAACACACGTAATTAAATTAAACACTTAAAAATTAATACACATAAGATATTTTAAATAAGGGTTTACTTATTTAATTAATCAATTATACTTCGTTTTTATTCTGGGCGTTACACGTTGTCGTATGGCGAATTTTTTTCTCTTAACGACAACCCTTTCTGCAACGCTTTTTTGGCGTTGTCGTTTCTTAGCACTTTTTTTTACAATTTTGCAACTCATTACGCAACCCTTTTTTTTGTGTTGCAACCATTAATTATAAAATAATTGTTTTTTAATTAACTTAAATTTAATTAATTTGTAATGTTATCTTGTATTACATTATTTGCATTAATATTATCTTATATGAACAAACTCATAATTTTAGAAAATAGTATTTTTATAAAATCCTATTTTGAATTAATTAAGAAATTAACTACACCTAATTAAATATTACTCTCACCCTTTGAAATAATAATACAAAATTGGTATATTATTTTAAAACATAATTCAAAAATTGTGTTTTATAATTCATAATTGATAAATTACGAATGTTTTTCTTAAAAAAAGATAAAGATAAAATTATTGTGTTTTAAAATTAATACAAAAAACATAAAAAAAAGATATATATATATATATATATATATATCATATCAATTAATTAAGAATATATAAAAAATTTAATTATACAACAATAAAAAAAATATACATTTATTTATTTGAAAAATATAAAAATTTGTATTACATAATAATATAAAAATTATATATTATTATTTTAGAAAGTAAATATAAAATGAGTTTGGTTTTAATTTGAACCAAAAATTATTTTACAAAAAAAAAATACATACATTAATTTGAAAAATATAAAAATTTGTAGTACATAATAATATAAAAATTATATATTATTATTTTAGAAAGTAAATATAAAATGAGTTTGGTTTTAATTTGAACCAAAAATTATTTTACAACAAAATAAAATAAACATTACATATATTAATTTGAAAAATATAAAAATTTGTATTACATAATAATATAAAAATTATATATTATTATTTTAGAAAGTAAATATAAAATGAGTTTGGTTTTAATTTGAACCAAAAATTATTTTACAACAAAAAAAAAAAACAATACATACATTAATTTGAAAAATATAAAAAATTGTATTACATAATAATATAAAAATTATATATTATTATTTTAGAAAGTAAAAATAAAATGAGTTTGGTTTTAATTTGAACCAAAACTTATTTTACAAAAAAAAAAAAACAATACATATATTAATTTGAAAAATATAAAAATTTGTATTACATAATAATATAAAAATTATATATTATTATTTTAGAAAGTAAATATAAAATGAGTTTGGTTTTAATTTGAACCAAAAATTATTTTACAAAAAAAAAAATACATACATTAATTTGAAAAATATAAAAATTTGTATTACATAATAATATAAAATTTATATATTATTATTTTAGAAAGTAAAGATAAAATGAGTTTGGTTTTAATTTGAACCAAAAATTATTTTACAAAAAAAAAAAAATAAACAATACATATATTAATTTGAAAAATATAAAAATTTGTATTACATAATAATATAAAAATTATATATTATTATTTTAGAAAGTAAATATAAAATGAGTTTGGTTTTAATTTGAACCAAAAATTATTTTACAAAAAAAAAAAAAAACAATACATATATTAATTTGAAAAATATAAAAAATTGTATTACATAATAATATAAAAATTATATATTATTATTTTAGAAAATAAATATAAATTAGTTTGGTTTTAAAATTAATACCAGAAACATAAATTATTTGAAAAAATTATTTTATAAAATAAAAAAAGATATAAAAATGATTAATTAAAAGAATAATATGAAAAAAAACTTAAATATGTTAATTAAACCATAAACTATTTTTCAAAATAAAAAAAACATACATATATTAATTGGTCAATACAATTTTTTTTATATAATAATACAAAAATTATATATTATTTTAATTAAATTAAAGTTGAAATGTCTAATTATTTTATGATGCTATTTTATATTATTTGCATTAATATTATCTTATATATATGAACAAACTCATAATTTTAAAAAATTAGTATGTTTATAACATATATTAAAAATATGCACTAGTATACTTTATAATTGTCTTAATATGAAATTAGATTAAATATTATTAAACATATTAATTAGTAATTAATCTTCCAATTATATATTAATTAGTCATTAATTATATATGTATATATATATATAAAATTAGTTAATAAAAGAAATACATATATAATATAAACACATAAAGCACTAGTAGTCTAGTGGTTAAAGGTCCAACAAAGGTCATGAGTTTGAATCCCAGACAACGCACATTTACTTCTCATGACGTGACAATGATGTGTTGGAATTTGATGATGTGGAAGATGATGTGGCAATGACGTGTCCAAAATATGTTGATGACGTGTCACTTTTTTGAATTTTTTTAGATACGACAACGCTTTTTACAACGCACCAAAAAGTGTTGTAAAATAGGAAAAGAAAACGTTTTTTCTGCGTTGCGAAAAGCGTTGCAAAAAAAATTTCAGAAAATTAAAAAATGCAACACTTTTTTGCAACGCACCATAAGCGTTGTCGTATGTAGATACGACAACGCTTTTGGTGCGTTGTCGTAGAGCGAATTTTTTTTTGCAACACTGGATACGACAACGCTTAAAATTTGGCTTTAACGACGCGGAAAAACCGTTGTCGTATCCAAATTTTCTTGTAATGGTTAATGTTATTATTTTGATGACCAAATATAATATTTTTCCTAAAAGGTTTTAAGGATAATTCTTCCATAATTAAGTTCATCAATATTAAGTTAATCAATATTATATTATTTCGTCATAATTAAGACATTATAATCTTATTATATACATTAATTTGAGTTAAATCTATAATTGTATTTTCTATCATCTTTGTATTTTATAAAATCCTTTTGTAATGTCAAATATTTTGTAAAGTTTTTCAAACATTTTTGCCCTAATTATCTTATATTTATATTTAATAGGCTCTAAAGGTCTCTTAAGCACATTTTAAATCATTTTAAACATTTCAATTTTTCTCATCTTTTATTGCTGCTCAAAATTTTCTTTCCTATGTAATTGTTTTATTATCGTACATAATTAATGTATTGAATTAACTCATCATGATTCTTAGTTTTATGTTCATGTTCATATTTAGTACCATTCACTCTATTTTATATTATAAACCATGTTTTATGATTATTTTATAAAAAAAATCTTTTAATTTTAGATATATTTTACGTTAATAAAGTATAGATGACACATTCCTTTTTATTTCAATATATTTAACAAAAATTATCCTTTGCACCAGTTGTAAGGATCTAGATCCATGGGTCAATTCAATTTGGATCCACGCTTTTTTTTTATTCATGTGTTACCTTTATGTTATATAATATGATCTTTATGTACAAATGCCATAACGTTTATGTAATTCTATAACTAAAAAAAAAAATCATTTTTCAGCACATATTTGGATCAACATACCTTTATGTGATATTACTCATACATTTATGTGACATTATGTATACCTTTATATCAATATAATCATACCTTTATGTAATTTTTTTTTATACTTTTCAGTTATGTTAGTCATACCTAAAGGTATGTTATTTGTACATTTATATATTACATAAAGTATGAGTAATATTACATAAATGTATGAGTAATATCACATAAAGGTGGGTATTTTTTTTACAACCAAATATATATCTTCCAATTTTGATTTTGTATATTTCAACGTCTTTTAATTTTAGTCCATTTTTTGGGTCCTGTATATTTCAATTTTTTTCAATTTTAAATCAATTTTGGTTGGATGATCGTCGGAAAATCTCACATGGAATCGGCGATTTCGAAAATTTCGATCAAATTGGGCAAATTGTATTGAAATTCTTTTATTTTTTTTGAAGTTACAATACATAAATGTGTGTGGATTCTGGTCGGGTCGACCCGGATCTAGAACTCAACTTTCACACAAGGATAAAAATTCCGGTTAAGTTGATAAAAATGACCTTTAAGTTTGCCAACTTTAGAAAAATAACTCCTAAATATTGGCATTTTTAAAATTAATTCATAATTTAAAAAAAGTTGGTAAAAACATCATTTGACCGGTTCCAACAGGTAACCCGATCGGTTACCTATTGAAGGCGGTCAAATGATGTTTTTACCAACTTTTTTTTTAGTTACGAGTTAGTTTTTAAAAATACTAATATTTAAGTGTCATTTTTCTAAAGTTTGAAAATTTACGGGTCATTTTTACTAATTTTCCCTAATAAAAATAAAATGTTACACAATGAAACCAAAACTAGTTGAATATGAAAATGTTTCTAATCCCAAAAAACTTGGAGACAAATAGGGATAATTATCATCATTTATATCAATTTTTACTCAACTTTCTTCTATCCTATATCCAATTTATTCAAATATGTTGGCTTCCCTCTCACATTGAATTATATTAGATATAGTTAATTCAACAAGTTTAAATCTAAAATCTGAAATACAAACTGAAAATAATGCTCAATAAATATAAAGAAAAATATGAAATACAAACAAAAATATGCCCTTGAGAAATAGTACTTCAACAAATAAACCTGATGCATATCACTAAGATTATGTTTATCGCAATTCAACTCAACCTAATCTTTAATAAAATATTCATTTCTCTATAATCCACATATAACCTACAATTCAATCCAACTCAATTTTTATTCAACCCAATTAAGATTTTGTTTATTAACAACTCAACTCAACTCAACCCAACCTTTAATAAAATATTCATTTCTCTATAATCCACATATGTAATCTATAACTCAATCCAACTCAATTTTTATTTATGCTTTCTCAGCAACCAACTCAACTCCAATTTTTGTTTTTATGTTTTATCAACCCAATCTTTAAAATTCTTTTTTCTCATTATATAATAATTACATATTATTTTGGAAGCCTTTTTTATTATATTTAAAAGATGCAAGAAATAGATAAAAGAATATTTGATATTTCAATTTTTCTATTATAATAAGGAATTTTTTTTATCATACACTTAAAATAACATGCTAACACAATAACTAAATTAAATTACAATAGTTGGAATATAAAATAAAATAAAATAAATCAAGCTACAACTAGTTTAAATTGTTTGGATCCATTATAAGAAATAACATAAATTAAGTGAGGAAAGAAAGAATTTGAAATTGTGAGAAAATAGAGTTTCAAATTATGCTTCAAAATATGTTAATATTAGACTCTATTTATAGAGAAAAGATAAATTTTGATCATTTCTAAAACTTATTTTAATAAAAATCATATTCAATATCAATAATCCAAATTATATCTATAAAAAATTTTATACAACCAATGAAAAAGTTACACATGTTATAAAGTGGGTAAGTGTGGTTGATAAATTAGGTTGTGATATGGGTTGGTTGATCAACCCAAAATGCAACCTGTCATGTTATTCTTTTCTTTTTGGTTTAAAAAAAAAAAATTAAATGTTGTCTTTTTTCCCATGATCTAAGATTGATGATCATCAATAAACATGGTCTAAAATCCCCCAAAATTCAACAGGTATAAATACTTTATCGATATTGACAAAAAGAATGTGATAATGAAGCATGAACAATGAATCAATCCATTAATTATCTAGTGAACAGTGAAATCATACCATTATATTATTATGATAAATAAATCTATTCAAATGTCTTATGTGCAACATATAACAACCCAAATTAAAGTATATTTATGAAAAATGTAACGAAAGTTTTCATAATTAATACGAGACCCATATGATAATGTAAATTATTTTATTAATGATAGTATAAATTATGTATAAATTTTGAAAAGGAAAATAGATGTGAAATTTATTTGATATATATATATATATATATACACATGAGTAAACTATAATATATCTATATATGCATATGTAAGTGATCTCCATGTATATGAATATATAAGAAAAGTAATTTTGTTACATTATATATATACATATAATATATATATATATATAAGGATTTTAGTATTTTTAATATATATGCATAATGCATACTTTATATATAATACACATCATAAGATGTATACACATATATATGCATGAGAATTTTGCATACTAATAATAATAATAATAATAGTTATTAAAGAACAAAAGAAAGCAAAAAAAGCCTACCTTAAAAAATGAACTAGGCGGTGTTTGATGGATAGTACATACACCTCTCTCCACTCTTCACTCTCCACTTTCTCTCTCTTCTTTCATTTTCTTTCTACTTTTCTTTCTCTCTCAACCCTCACTACTACAAAAATTGAAAATAGCGACGAAAATTAATAACAAAATTGAAATTTATCGTTAAAATAAACATTAGCAATGAATAATTATGAATTATTGCTAATTTTAGTGGTTAACTTAATAAATTCGTCACTAAACTTTCCCAATACTATAAAATCATATATCTTAAATTATTTACAATGAATATTTAGAATTTCACTACTAACTTAATCACGGTATTTTTTAGCATTGTTATTAACCAAATTATCTATGTTTATATAAAAGTATGAAAAACTTTAGCAACAATTGTTGTATTTCGTCACTAAATATTTATTTATAGTTGGCAAAGCTTTAACAACGAGTTGTAATATTTCACCACTAAATTAACATTATATTCAAGCAAAACAATTAGCAACGAATTATTTCGTCACTAAAAAGTCTTATCATGAAAAAAATGTTAGCAACAAATCTCAAAGTTTCGTGCCGGGTTAACAATGTAACTTTTATTTTTCGTCCCTAAGTTAGCAATGAAAGTTTACAATTTCGTACAAAACATTTTTTTTCCAAATTTAAATAAAAATGAGGAAACTTTAGTAACGAAATTTTGAGTTTTCATCACTAAATATAAGTAAAAAAAAAACCATGAATTATTTGCCTCATAAAAACACTTGCACCTAATTTTCTGATATTGCTCTCAAATCTTATGTGCTACTACGGTGGTGCTGTCTCTGACTCCAAGCATAACAAATTGAAGAACATCGAATTTACGAAGTAAGTTTCAATAAAATGCACCAGAGCAGAATTTGTTGGTGACTGGATACATAGATTGGGACAAACTAGTTATATATTTTGTTGAAAATTTAGTGATGAAAATGTTGTAAGATTTTTGTCACTAATTTTAGCGTTAGCGATGAAATTTGCCAGGTTAGCAACAAAATTTGTTTGTTAGTAACTTTGCGACGAAGTTTTAACATTTTGTCACAAATTATGGTTAGCGATGCTCCGATGGCATCTACCCTGGTGATGAAAATTAACTGCCACTAATAACGACGAAAATTCTCGCCGCTAAATTCCAGTTTTCTTGTAATGCCTCTCCATCTCCCCCACCTAGTAGCAACGCCAATGACCACCACCACGACCACTTCTTCTCCGGTCAAATCTTATGTCAATTTGAAGCTCTCGCCGAGCTGTCACAGATCCGGGCTCGGTCTAATCAACCATTACAGCCTCTATCGGTAAAAGGAGGTGAAAACCGCACTTCTCCACTGTTTTATATCTCTCTTTCCCTCAAGTCCTGATATGACATGTTGTGTGTGCGGTGTTTAGACGAGGGTGGTGTATGAAAAGTAGTGGTGATGGGAGCATGCGGTGCGTGTGGGTGTTGGCTGGGAAGTGCAAGGATGGCCGTCGGAGACATGAGGTCCCTAGCTATGAAGGATGGGTGATCGAGGTCGGCCGAGACGTTGTCGGGGACCTGAGATGGGCGATGGGGGAAGGGGGAGGGGTTGAGGTTGAGACATCGCAGGGGATCTAAGATGGGTGACGGGGGGCTGTTGGATGTCGGGGATGGGGGAGACTGCTGGGCACCGGGAACGGGGGCCTAATGTTGGGCACCGAGGACGAGAGTTACTGTTGGGCGTCGGGGACAAGGGGTTGCTAGGCACCAAGAAAGGATCGGGGCCTGCTGTTGGGCATCGGGGATGGGGTTAAACCGGGCAACAGGTAGTCGTCAGCTGTGGCAGATTAGGTGATAGTGGAATGGAGAGAGGATGGTGACTAATGTTAGGATTTTGATGTTGGGTTCCAATTTCGTAATGTAGATTTAATTTAAAGGCCTTTATGTAATTAATTAACATTTCAAAATATTAATTTAAATTTCTCTTAATTTCAATATGACATATTGAACTAAATATAGTTATGAACATTATAACTTGACCCTCATAATTTAATAAACAAACCAAAAACCTAACTATAAATATTAAACATTCAATTAAATCTTTCATATAGTTAAAAATGACTTAAAGAAATAATTATGATCTTTACAATTTAAACCCCAAAGTCAAGAGTCAACCTAAATATCAAATTTATTCTTCTTAGACAAAATTAACTATACATTATGCAATTAAATATCTTCCCTAAATTAACTTCTAATTTCATTCAATTGAATTCAATTTTATAAATTAAACTTTATAATTGGTGCAATTAAACCATAATTTCAGCCTTCTATAAATACTTTCAAGTTAAATTGCAAATTAGTTTTTCTAAGAATACATATTAGATCTCCCATAATTATTGTAAGTTCTACATTTTATAATTAACTTTTTTAAAATTAACTCCAAGTCTTCAATATCTAATTTAAGTCATAATTTTATAATTTACTTTCTTAAAACTAAATTTAAGTGTTTCAAAATCTAATTGAAACCTAATTAAGTTTTCTAAAGTTTTAATAAATACATTTCATTATAATTTCACCTAAATCCTATAATTACCTTAAAATAATTTATTTTTAAACCACAATGTCATCGGAAAGTCGTTTCAACATCTCTCATAAACAAGGAAAATCTTAAAAATCATATTTTAGCTACTAATGACCTTAAATTACAAATTTACAACTACACAAAATATTAAGATCTTTTTAATGTTCGATTTAGGAAACAAGAAAAGAGGATATATCTATGCTTGTTCGATAACTTATGAATAGACACTCCAGTTTTCCAAATGGGGGTAATTTCTTATGATTATGTGTTTATAAGCTATATGCCCTCTTAAATGTGCAATTTTTAATGCATATTATTGAACTTACTTACAATAATCTACTTATATGTGGTCATGGTCGAGACTAAAGATAAGTGCTTTAAATGCGAATGCAATTTGTGACATATGTGGACGATTCTATTAAACGATTTGTATGATAAATTGTGAATGCTTAATTATTGAATTGTATGAACAAAGTCTATGTGAACGTTGTACTATGAGTGAAGAATGATGCGGTTAAACATACAACTGATTATGAAGTTAATATGTGATATGTGATAAACAAAATATGATTTCACAGTGGTTAAGATCCATGATTTCATTGCGGTTAAAATCTACAGTTTCACGGTGGTTAAGATCCATGATTCACGGAGGTTAAGGTCTGCAGTTTCACGGTGGTTAAGATCTACGATTTCATGGCGGTTAAGATCCGCGATTTTACAGCGGTTAAGATTTGCAACTAAGTGTTTTGCTTGATTCTTATGGTTTTATGTGTACGTGTGCTAGGATTTATTTATTTGAATTTATTTAGTGTTGTTTTGGGATCCTCGCCGAGTGTATTTTAAACACACATCCCTCTATGTTAAAATCAAAGGGTTCATGGCATGGTGCTCAAGTGGTGGATGGTGGTAGCTGATATTCAAGAATTGTAAAAGAATTTTATTGAAAGTGTTTTATTTCATAAATTTTAGAAACGTCTATTTCATAAGTATTCTTGATTTTATTTATTTATTTACTTATTTATTCTTAAAAAAGGTGATTTGTATGTAAGTAACGTCTTAGCCAACATTACCTTTAAAAGGAAATGGGTCGTTACACAAACTCATGTTTTGTTTGTATGATATCTATTATCTATTATTACTAATATAATAGTGTGAATGTTTCTTATAAAATTTGAAGTCTAATATATCTTTATTAAATTCTATTATTTAAGATTATAATGGTCATTTAATAATTTCATACTTATGTTAAATAATTTTATATTAAAATTTTAATTCAAGTATTTTTGTATCTTCAAATCTTATCAATCCAAATTCCTATATACAATTGTAATTCTTTATAGAATCTTATTCCAAAATCATATAAAATTCTAACCTTGTATATGTATTAGTTAAGATCATAATAGTAATTTAGTAATTTATTATTTTTTGTATTTAACAATTTTATGTATAGAATCTTATTTCAAAATTCTAACCACATATATGTATTATTTAAGATCATAATAATGTAGTAATTTGGTATTTTTACATTTAATAATTTTATATTAGGATCATATTTAATAATTTTATATTAAAATTATAATTCAAAATGGTATGTTTGTTTAGAGTTTCGCACCACCAGATTTTAGGATTCTTTAGAGGATTTAGTCAAGAATTATCAAATCCATCAAAAACATATTCTATCTAAAACACTATAATTAACTCTATACCTAAAACCTATTACACATCA
Organism: Scutellaria barbata; assembly: GCA_028654395.1. Lineage (NCBI taxonomy): Eukaryota > Viridiplantae > Streptophyta > Magnoliopsida > Lamiales > Lamiaceae > Scutellaria > Scutellaria barbata. Next base: position 5,525,524 of record CM053649.1, on the reverse strand, counting down.
ACTAACAATATAATATTACACATACATACTTTTTCCAACATTGATTTGACATCTATAATAATAATCCTATCTATAAAATCTTATAACAAACATAAATTTTAACTATTCATCTTTATTACCAAATCCCAATATTTCAAAATCGAATTTCCCCAATTTTAGATAATCCCAAAACAAACATACCCTTTAGAATCCCAATCTTGAGAAATGTAATTCAAGTATTTTTGTATCTTCTAATTTTATATAGAATCATAAATAAATCACGTAAATATCTCTACCACATCAGAAGTATAGGAGATATGGGGCAATCAAAAAAGAAGCTATTTCAATTTGAGCATTACATTATCTTAGATATTTTCAGTTCATGCATTTGTTTCTAAGATAAACTAATTAAAAGAAGCTTATTCTTAAATCTTATTAAAGCTATGACCTTATACATGTAATTTAGTATTGTTTTTGCGTATGCACACTTTGAAGTCCACTTTCATCATTATATTAGTTTATTCATAAATTCTTAACCTTTTTTTTTTCAATAAAACAAATAAATATATATACTTATTGCGTTTGAAGTACTTTGGCAAGGGAGAGTCATATATAGTATCTAATGGAAAACATCATGTATAACTTAATGTGCCTTAAACAAACTCAACATAATAAATGTCATATAAGCTATCTTTTATTTTAAAATAATGTTTTATCTCATATATATTTTAGAATAATCACAGTGCATCACATATTAAAGAAGATTACAATTACCTATTTTATTCTATTTTTATTTTTCTAACTGAAAAGTGTATCAAAAGTATTATGTCATGAGACAAAACAAAATTTATAATAAAGGATCAAGAGAAAATACACAATAATGTCTAAATTTGTATTTGTTTATATGATAACCCATAAAATAAAGTGAATAAGAGTTTAAATTAATAATCAAAACCTATGATGTGGTAATGAAAACTCTTGTGGAGAGGGACACATATAACATTTGATAATAAAGTAATGTTCAATGCAAAAGAAATGAATTTTAATACATGATAAATTATGCTTAACCTTAAATGGGCCTTTTTTTTTTTTTTTTAATGGGGAGTATTAAGTTGACAGATGTTGGAATACTTTGAAACTTCATAAAAACAAATATAATATAATTTTAAAAGGAAAAGGGAGAGAGAGATTCAACCAACTATACCTGTTAGACATGAACTCCAAATCATTATTTGAAGATGTTCAGAATATAGTTGAGCTTCATATAACTAATTTTTGACAGAAATTCATTAAAATAAAATGTTTGAAAAAAGTCTCAACTCCATCACAGGAAGTTAACCAAATCACTAGATGTTCTTGCTTACCAACCAAACCCCAAAAACTCTTCATCAATATCAACTCTATAAATATTAGACAAAAACCATCCTTCAATATCACCAAGCTTCTTCCATTCCAGATCAATCACCACTTAACCTTGAAGCTATATATATATATATATATCCATCAATGGCAGTCTCTTGCTTCCACCTTGTTCTATCTTTAATGATGGTGGTTTCCCTCTCAAGCCTCCATGCAAGCTTGGCAGCACGCAACCTATTGCAAACTCCTCAACCTGGATTGCCCACAATCCCACAACCGCCTAAGGTCGCATTGCCACCACTCCCCGCCATGCCAACCGCCACACTTCCGCCACTTCCGACTAATCCATCCACCATTCCAATGCCCACATTGCCAACAATTCCGAGCACAATGCCTTCCATACCAAACATGGCTCTGCCACCACTGTCGGCCATCCCACTGCCCACAATGCCATCTATTCCAACCACACTTCCCTCTTTCCCTCTTTCCACACCACCACCATCAAACTAAGCATTCAGATACACAACCATTGTTGTACTCACATTCTCATTCCTTTGTGTGCCTCTGTTACTAGTATCTTTCTTTCTTTTTTTTCCTATGGTTTTCTTCAAGTATTAAGTTATTTCTGATCATATTCTGTTGTTATCCTCTCTGTTAATGAAATTTCCCAATTTATTTTCAGCTTTGCTCAACTTCATTCCTCACTTATGAGTATATATAAATGTCAATGTGACAATGTGTAATGTAGCTATATATAAACTGAAATTCTACATCATCACAGTAAGAAGACAAACTTACCAGGTAACCTTGTCTTTGCAAATTGACTTGTGGCAACAAACCATATCTTGCACAAATAAAACAATTTATTTTTCAAATGAAATACATAGTCATCTGAGATGACACTGAAAATTGATGGAATAAAATTCAACTTCAATTTCTATTAATGTCATGGATAGAGAGAAACATGGAACTCTCCATCTCTACTGCTTCAGACAGGCACTGAAAAACTAACCAAACCTTTAAATTAATGGTACTGAGGATGTACATCAATGATGTCATTCGACTAATTAGGTATACTAGTCTTCAAAATGTAATACTTTTAACTGTGAGTACAGCTTTGGAAGACCATACGTTACCATAGGAAGGAAATAAATATCAGTGCTTGTAGATTAACACTATATCACGGCTACAATTTGCCTTTTCTAGACTTTGCACTCGATTAAATGTTGAGTATAATTTACTACCTGATGACAACCACCATAAAACTCTATCTATCCCTGAAGCGACTATTGCAAAATATATAGCTGTTCCCTGTAAGTTCACTTTCTGCTGAACTTGTACTTAGGATGTCTTTCATTACACCTCGTATCAATGATCCGATTCATATTGCAGAAAAAGGGTTATCAAAACCATGCTTCGAAAAAGCCCTGCACACAGACCAACAGTTAGTAAAACCAACATCATAACATATCATACCAATAATAATAATGTGCTTAATTTGTATATATTGATGATCATGACTAGTACATTTTAGGCTGCAGAGTTGTTGAGGGATCCACATTTACAACCATATGTTGCTCGATACACCAACCAACTTATCCCGTCTTTCTTCCTGTAATGTCCGTATTAACATTGGTCCAAAAACCGAAAGATGAGCTGTCCAAAAACAGTACAGGCAGAAACAGAAGAAAGAATTAGATCATCATCATATTAGATGCAAGGTACACTCACTGATCACCACGTTGATGGTGAACAGAAACAACAAACTGAGCAGTTTTCAGGAAAGAATCAGATCACGATCATATTATAAAGAGGGGTACCAAAGTTGAAATGAGGGTATAGTTTAAGAACCAAAATTGTAATTTACCCATAATTCGGCTAACCTATTTTCCCTTATTGGCAATGAATGATTCTTTTACTGAAGGAGAATGATCAATGTCTATATATAACTCCTGAGAAACTGATATGCAATCTGTAAATTTTATGATTAACACTACTAGAATGTATGACTGACATAATATAAAATGTATAACACATGGGGATGAATTTGTGTGAGGACATCCAAGCGCATGACGGATCGGATCGAAGCGCATGACCGATCGGATCGAACCAAATGCATGAATCTAAAAATTTTGGTGTCTTTATTTTATTTTCTATCTTCATCTCATTGCTGTTACACACACCATAAATTATAATTAAATTGTCAAGTAAACAATACGTCACAAACCAAATTAAAAATAGATAATATTTTAATATTAGAACTACAATGCAAAAAATAGATAGAAAAACTATTAATAATTTAAGATACAAGTTGGGGTTAAAATTTATGTAAATAGGAAAAAGGTTGTCTTACACTTCACATCTTAGTAACCTGAAAATTGCGACTTTGGAGGCTCTTCACTTCTTCATAGTGCCCATAGGGTATAACTGTTACTCAAATGTCTTCATTCTCTAGCTCTTGTTGTTCGTCAATGATTTCCTTAGCAGACAATACGGTTGAATGGCTACACCACTCAATGTGAATCAATTTGAGCGTTGCTATATTTCCAAGATCACTAGGGATTTTCTCCAACTTTTCTAATCCCCAGAGATAAATACGTTCAAGGACAGGAAAATGCGTTCTCTTTGAGATCCAACATTTCAAATCACTATAAGTAATTTGTAGAAATTTTAGTTTGAGGAATCCCCCTTCAACTGTTTCCCACTTGCCTCCTCTTGTGGAGTATGTATCAAGTTTGAGCTCTTGAAGAAGAGGCAAAGAACCTATCTTCGTTGTTATGTCTTCCCAATCAAACTCACCACCACTTAAACTCAACCTTTTTAGAGAATGTGGGAAGCTGTGCTTCTGCAGAAAATCATTCCAGTTTGTCTTTTCATTTGAGAAAAAGTCACAATGTAGGGATTCGATCTCAAGAAGGTGAAGATTGTCGAAACAAGAAAGTGACCACTCCTTAATTCCATCATACCTTACTCCCAATTTCTTGATATTTGGGATTTTTTTAACTACCTCTTTGCTACACCTGAAATTCTTTATTCGCCGGAGTGTGTGTAAATTCCCCAAGACAAAGTCATCTTGGTCCATGTGAGGGGGATCTGGGAGTTCAAGTGAGGAGAACTCAACATGCCGAAGCTGAGGCATCTTCCAAATATCACATGGTGCAATTAAAACTCCAGAGTGTCGAACAATTAATGTATGCACATTCCAAAGAAGGTGGAGTGAAGAAGGAATTAATTGGGTATCATTTGAGATCCGAGATTCATCAATAGAGACAGCAAGATACCGTGAGTTAATCAGCTGAGAGAATAATGCTTCAAGGGAATCATTAAATTGTGCTTTGCTATAGTAAAAGCTTCCTTGAGAACTAGTCAATATCCTCAACAATCTTGAATGAAGCGATGGTAGATTAGCATCAAAATCATATATCAAAGAACGGACAAGTGGCATAGCCTGCAAGGATTGAATGGTTTGATGACATGTGTTTCCACGAACAACAACACGACATTGGTTACATGTGTTGTCAAGGATGTCAGGTTTGCATTGGCTTGCGATAAAATAAAATTTCTCTCTCTCAGATTGTTTTAAACATACATCTCTCAACAAATCATGAATTCCACAGTAATCTTCCTCCCACTCCAAGGTATTGATGATGAAAATTAGATTCCTATCAACAAGATCCTTTAGGTTCTCTTTTGCATTTTCTTCTAAGTTTTTTCCATTGATTGATTTTAAAAATCCTTCACCAACCCATAGATTAATAAGGGTCGAGATATGAATCTGACTATCTTCCTTAAAAATACCCATATAAAGAAAACATGACTTTAAATGAACAGGTAGTATGTTGTAACTCGTGCTCAATATCTTTAAGCAATGTGCATTGTCCTCTAAATTCACAATTGAACTTAAATTTTCTGCAATGTATTTCCAATACTCTTGTGTCTGTATCGACTTTGCTAGAACCCTTGCAATCACAATAATAGACAAAGGAAGTCCTCTACAATTTTCTGCAATCTCCCTACCAGTTTCTTCCAATTCAAGGGGGCAACCTTCTTCTCCAAATATATTTTTGCACAATAAATCCCAACTTTCATCCTTGTTCAGATATTTCATCTTAAGGCTATGAGTCTCACTTAATTGAAAAGCCACATGTGATTGCCGAGTGGTTATCAATATTCTACTCCCATTGTTGTCATCCGGAAAGAAGTGTTTAACCTTGTCCCACACATCAATAACCCACATATCATCCATCACAATCAAATACCTTCTACCATACAAATGTTTGTATACAACTTCTCCTAATTCAAATTCACTCAAATCTCCCCTAGGTGCTATGTTTTCAGAACGCATAATTTTTAAGAGAATATCCGGCACACTATATTCTTGAGAGATTGTAGCCCAAGCAAGAACATAAAAGTGTTGCACAACAGTCTCATGTATGAAAAGATTTCTAGCAAGTGTAGTCTTACCCATGCCACCCATACCATAAATTGGGATGAGTTGGCGATCAAGGTGTCCTCCCGTGAGTTTATCCATGATTTCAATCAAGAGATCATCGAAACCCACCATGGAAGGAGACCTTATTAGCGAAGCAGCAGGTAGTACTGATGAGTTTGTGTTGATCTGAATATTGATGATTCCCCTCTTCTCTTTAACGGCAATCACCTCTTCCCTGATAAAAGCCAAGTCTTGCACCACTTTCTCAAGATCTTGATACAAGTGATCGATAGAACTGATCATCTTTTGAGCTTGAGATATAGTTGTGGATCCAGCAGCAATTTGATCGACAATATGAGATTCGATTACATCTTCAGCGGCATGAGCTGCATCTCTGATGCGACTCTCCAACTCATCGGCTTCTTCGCTGCCATCATGGCGATAACGCTCAAGAAAATCTTGCAAGCAACAAACATTTTTAGAGAGAGATTGAAGCTGAATTTTGTCAAGAGAATTAGGAGGGAGAGGAGGTTGGTTGATCCTCTCTATAATATGCGTGACTGAAAGTAGAGCTGCATATGCTGCCATCACTATCTCCTATATACCTCTCTTAATTTGTTCTTTAAAAAAGTTAAGAGAAAAATGTATAGCAGATAAATGACTATGGAGAATTGCGAAGAAGATGAGTGATTGGGTGTTGGCAGAATAATAGTGGAAGGAAATTATGTGTACCCTTTTCTCACTTTAATTTGGTTCACATATTGCGCGGACCATGGCTATCAGATTTGATACCTCTACCTCATGTATAAAACAGTATCGTTTTGGTATATTCCATCAAATTTTCCGTCCAAACAAGCGAATTGAACTGACTTTGCAACATTCTGATGAATATATATATATATATATATAAGCAGAATAGTTTGCCAAAAATATCAAAAGTATTTTATCGCCCATTTTAACTTTCCATTTTAGAAAATATCATTTATTACATTTCATATTGTATTTATTGCATATTAATATTTTTCACCAAATATTTAAAGTATAATAACTATATCTCAAATTCATTTATAACATATAATATATCAAATTAATCACTTTTAATGGTTTTTAATTGTATATTCATATTGTATATATAATGAAATGCATTTTTTATTTACTTTAAATATTTGTGTAACTTTAAGTTATTATAAATTTATATTAAAATCTAGAAATAAAAAAAATAGAAATGTATTATAAAAAATTTACTTAATAAAAATATATATAATTAAATCAAATAAAGAATCTCAAATTAAACAACTTCATTTGAAATTTATTTTAATGCATATGTGTAGCACCCAAGACAAAAACGAATCATAATTGGTTAATTAAATAAGTAAACCTTAACTGAAATATCTTATGTGTATTAATTTTTGAGTGTTTAATTTAATTACGTGCGTTTCAGATATGTGTTTAACGGTAGGTTTTAAATGGATAAAATTCATAGACATGTAAAATAGAATATTTTTATACCATTAGAGGCGTAACGGAAAAATGTGAAGATAGAAACGAACTAGAGGTCAATCGGACACCTGTAGCTCAAACGGCAAAGAAAAGGGCAAAATACGAAGTTTCGGAAAAACGAGAAACGAAATCTTATCATGAATAGTAACTTTCAAATTTTTCTATAAATAGGCCCTCATTGGATTTCATTTTCACCATTTTTTCGAACGAGCCGAAAAGCGTCGAATACACGTAAGTCTTTCTCTCCTCTCTCTTTCCTTTTAATTTTATATTTCGTCGCCGCCGGAGCCGGAGCCGCCGCAGGAACCGCCGCTGCCGGAGTTCGCCGGAAAAAGTCAAACTCGTCTGTTTTGGCTAATTTTCGTACACAACGTATCCCTCGACGAGATGAATCTAGGACAACTTCCGGAATTCAATTCTGATTCTCCGTTCGTCGGAAAATGGTGAAAAACCGCCGTTGCCGTTGCCGGAAAAAGTCAAACCTGTCCGTTTCGGCTGATTTTCGTATATAATGTAGCTCTAGACGATACGAGTTTAGGGCAACTTCCAGAATTCAATTCCAATTCTCCGTTCACCGGAAAACGGTGAAAAACCATCTCCAAAACCCCAACCCTTATTTCTTGCCACCTTTTCTCTCTCCCGTTTTTCTCTCTCTCGCTCTTTTTCTCGAGGTTTCAGGCATCGGAAAGGTTGCCGGAGTGGTGGGCTAGCCACTGGAGGGGTGGCGTCGCCATGGGTGGTGGCGCCGGTGCCGGAAAATGGATTGGAAAAGTAGTTGTTGCATTGTGTTTGACGAAGGGTTTTCGTGGCTGTTTTTATGGTACTATTCACGCCGGAATCCGGAGAGGGATGGCCGGATCTGGTAGCCGGTGATTCAGGCTAGCCATAGGACTAAGTTTCGGCGGCATAGGGCGACGACACCGACGCCGGTGGCGCCGGAAAGGTGGCTGCTCGAGCAGGCCGACGACGGGAGCAACCTGCCCCGCTGCCTAGAAAACTAGGCAGCCGACGGGAGACGCCGTCGGGAAATTTTCCCGTCGACGGGAACACGCTCGACGTCGTATTTTCGATTCGTTTTCGATCCGAATCTCATTTTCTTTTCATCGTACTTTATCATCGAGACGTTGCCAACAAAATATCATTGATCGGGGATCGTGGGTCCCTGTCAAAGTCAACCCTTTGACCAAATTACCGAAATACCCCTAAATCTTAAAATGCTCCGTTCGAGTTCGTTTCAACTCTGATTGAGCTCATTCTTTTTTTGTTATGATCCAAATTTCATTCTGTTTCACTTCAGCTGTATAAACTGATATTTCTCTCTCGTTTTCTTCAACCTCAATCGTTAGGCCTACCGTTCCGCTTCGTCTCATCTCGATCGATAATATTCGATTCGATATCGGTTAAATCTTTAATTGTAGATTATAATGAACTAAGAAAACATCGTAAATTATGTAGGCTACCTGTTGGATTGAAGCCTTAGGATACGTGATCTTGGACACTTGCAACTCACGTGGTAACCACCGAACAAGGTGGGGCTAATTTCTAACTCTTTATCTGTTTACAGTTTTCCTTATTCCAAACATGATTGAGGAATACTAAATGCTGTGATTATATATTTGCTGTGACATACTTATTACTGTGAGGGGTGGGCCCGCTGAGGCGCCCCTTCATGCATTCGTCTCTAACCCCCATTCTTCTATGAAAGGTTTGATGGTCCTTGAAATGTACCAGCGGTATTTGAGACCGTTTTATGGGATAAGACGGGCGATGCCCGCACCTATTCGTCCCTTACCATTTCTAATGTCTGCTGTGCATATTTCGTGATGTGATTAGTGATGATTATACGTAATTCTGATTCAAATATATGTGTGTTAAGATTTAGACGCGGATTTTATTCCCCACGAGTGTATTCAACGCACTCACCCCATATTCTATAATTCACGTTACAGGAGGTGATAAGCATGACGAACCCTAGAAGGAGAGAGGAGGTGCTATATTTCTGGATCTGTAATTATTTTTAATATGATGTTTCTCAAACTTTTGTCTTTATAAAACAATGTTGTAAGAAATCCACGTTTTGTGGTTGTGATGATGACGTGTATTCGGGATGTGAGATCCTGATGACGATGTGTATATGAGATATGAGATCCTGATGTTTTTCCGCTGCAAATATTATGTTAATCGGTTGAAACCGATGGTTGATATATATATAATATCTTCTGTTCCTCTCCTACCTCTTTTCTTCCTGCACGCCCGTGTGGAAAACTCTGATAAATTCTCTATAAGAAAATGGGGCGTGACAATATGTATCATATTTCTCCTTCTTATTTGAAATTTTGTTCATTTTCATTTTTATTCTATATTTATAATTTTGATGGATGTTGGTTGGAGGGGGTGGGGTGGGGTGATGGTGCGGTGTGCATTTTTCAATCATAATTTCAAAATAAATAGCTTTTAATAAAATTCATCTTAATGCATGATAAATCAAATTTACCATTCTTATTTATAGTTTTGTTTATTAACATACTTTTTATTTTGAATTTGTAATTTTAATTGTGTTAAGTAAGGAGATGTGAGTGTTTTTTTTAAACAATAACTTCAAATTTAATAACTTTTTCATTTTAAATGCATTATATATCAATCAAATTTACCACTTAATATAATATTTAATTTGATATTTATATAGCAATTTATCAAATCTAATATGTTAGAGAATTTGAATATTTTTTGTAATTGATTTGTAGTAGTTACGGCTATAGACTAAAGTGTGGGAGTTAAAAATATGTTTAAAGTTAAAATTATACCTAATAAAATTACAAATATGAAAGAAAATGCCTTTAATTAAAATTATAAATTAGAAAATGTTGATTATTTAAAAAAATTAAAGAAAAATCTCTTGATATAATGATTTGGTTTATTTATCTTAGTTTGGGGTGTTGAATATATTCTAGATTAAGTTCAGTTTTCAATAATATTATTTATACAAATAGCAATGGATTTTGGGTATTTGTTGAGTTTATATATATTTTATTGGATTTAGAATAATGGAGTTATTTGTATTGATGGAACCAAAAATTTCATTAAAATATCTCTATAGTTATGAACATTGATAAAATATAATATTTATTAATCTTAATTTTTTATTTAAATTTATATCGTTTTCAATATACATAGCATATTTGTAGGATTCAAATTTATTTTATTTTATTTTATCTATTAAATTTAATTTATGTGATTTTTAAGTACTTAATGGTTGCACAAATTTGGTCAAATTGAACGTTTTTATTTATCTTATTCTTATTTCGTGTTGGGCGTCCGACCCGAGCTGCACAGCTTGTCACACCTGGATGGCGGAATAAAGGGTAGGGCTCCACCTGGTCGGCCACGACGGCGGCGTCCTCTCTAACAAATCGTCCCGGTTAATTGGGAGGGCTCCTCGACGGATTAGCTGGGCCGGCCAGGACCCATATGGCCATCCAGGATACAGCCAACCTCCAAGGGATCGTGGGTAACAAAACCGCCAAATGCCACATAAATAGGCGAAAATCAAGGAGAAGATGGGCTCAACTCCCACGATCTCCACGATCCCCACGATCTCCATTACCTAGATTATCGTTCAGCTATAAATAGGTGTAACTTTAACTTGTAAAAGGGTCTGAATCCTAATTTTGTACACAGTACTAGAGAGCTAATTTCTCTAACTTAATGCTATAAGGTCCTGCCCGGTCATTTAACCGTCCAGGATCAGCCGAGCTAAATTGCCCGAGTAGGCTCCGAGCAAATCTCATTTATACTTTACATTTTATTTCATATACATTTGGGTGTTAGATTAGAAATTACCTTTTAACAAATTCCGACGTCAACATTTTGGCGCTAGAAGGAGGGGGTATTCACAACACCTGAACACAACTCCGATACAAAATGAGCAATTCCGAACGTAATACTACCCCGGAGCCCCCAGCTCCTGCCTTCCAGGTTGGCGGCTCCAGTCGGGCTCGACCAATCACGGCTGATGAAGTGACTCAAATAGCTCCCATCACTTTAGAAACACCAGAAACCCCCATGTCTGTGGCACATATTAGGGGTATTATGGCCGCACTCGCCGAGCGGCTTAAAGAGGCTGAACAAAAGGAGAAGGCCAATGAGACCAATGGCCTATTGGAGGACTCCGAGTCCTCAGATGGACCCAGGAAGAGGTGAAACCTGGGGAAGCGGATAGCCGAGGCTGAACTTCGGCGAAGTCAGTCCCCCACACGTGCCCAACCAGATCATCACCAGGTCCGCCCAGATAATTCCGGGGCACGGACACACAGGCGATATGCCTCGGGTGATAAGGCACAGACCCTAGCCGGGGAGGCCGGGAGGCTCGATAGGCTCCCTAATGAGAGGTGTGAGATCCCGCCACCTCATGATGAGAGTACCGGTCACAATCTGCGGTACCCGGAACTTATGGAGGAGCAGGAGCTCCGACACAGACTGGCTGACATTCAAGCCAAGCGAAACAAAAGAAGCTGGAAGAGGGCCTCCCCCTTTGCTAAGCACATCGCCACCATGGTCCCAGCCAAGTTCAAAATGCCTCCCATCGGTCAGTATAATGGAGAGACCGACCCCAGTACCCACTTGGACAAGTATACGTCCTGGATGGAACTGTAGGGATTGGGAGAGAAGCTCATGTGCAAAGCATTCCCACTCACGCTGGGGGATCGAGCACAAAGATGGTTCCGTTCTCTCCCTAACACGTCCATAGGGGGATGGGATGAGCTATCCGACCTGTTCCTGACTCCGTTCATGGATTCGAGGATGAGGTCGACCCCCAAGGAAAGGTTGGTTAATGTGAGGCAAGACAAAGCTGAGCCTCTGAAGTCATACCTGGACCGCTTCAATAAGCTAGTCCTCGGCATGGAGCAGGTGTCGGACGACGCCATCCTCATGGCCGGGTTGAGGCCCCGGACCAGATTTTGGTGGTCCGTCCATGAAGAGGGACCAAAGACATATCATGACTTCCTCAACCGAGCAGAGCGGTACATTGGGGCCGAGGAAGCCATACCAGAAGACAGGGCCCCTGAAAAAGAAAAGAGACCTAAACGGCGAGAAGAGAGAAGGGAGGAGAGAAGAAAACCAATGAAGTCGTTCAGGCCGGCCACGAATTTTAGGGCTTTCCAACCCGGAGGCCCCGGCCAGGTAACCGAAATTCTTACGGTGGCCCCATCACAAGTCCTTACTGAAATAAAGGACAAGAACCTGCTGCCCGAGCCTCGACCTATGAGGGCCGACCCAAATCGCCTCAACCAGAACAAGTACTGCAAGTATTACAAGGCGAAGGGCCATGACACTGACAAATGCTGGGCGTTGCTGGCCGAGCTGATGAAAATGATTGACCAGAGTCAGTTAAAGAAGTACGTAAAGGGTCAAGGACAGCAGGGCCAGGGAGCACAGCAAGCCATAGCTCCACCACCACCGCCACCAAACGGGGCTGCTCGTGAAATCCATACGCTCGTTAACAACAGTTTCGGCGAGCAACAAGGATCAAAAAGGTCTCGGAAGGAACAGGTTCGGGAAGCCAGGAACGCTTACCAGCAGTGCGTTCCACCCAGGGCATCACCTCGCCACGCACCCATCCTGTTTACCGAGCTGGACAGTGAAGGGATAGCCTACCCACACAGCGACACCTTGGTGGTATCGCTTAATATTTGCCGAACTATGGTGCACAGGATTATGGTCGACACCGGTGCCTACGCCAACGTGCTCTACCTCAGCACCTTCAGGCGGATGGAATTTCATGAATCCCAACTCGTGCCATCCTCCGACTCTATTCAAGGCTTCGGAGGAATGAGTACTCGAGTACTCGACACTTGTGAGCTCAAGGTCCTGTTCGATTCCGGTGACAGGGAAGTGTTCACAACGACGGAGTTCAAAGTGGTGGACTTGAACTCCCAATATAACGCCATCTGGGGCAGGCCACTTTTAGCAAAATTAAAGACAGTGGTCTCAATCTATCACCTCGCCCTTAAGTTTCCTGTGGGCGACGAAGTATACGTTGTGAAGGGAAACCAGCTGGCCGCCCGGGAGACTGACATGGGGCTACGCCCAAAGGAGCTCAATTAGCTCGAGCTCACCCAGACCACCTCGGTCGACGAGCAGATGGAGGACGCTTTCGAGGATTCTGTTCTCGAGATCGCTGAGCATAATCAGACTGCCATGGAGGTAGATAATAAACCTCCACACCCGGCAGTTACCTCTCAACAGCCGGTCAGTCCCACCTTTGAAGTCGGATCATCCTCTGGTACTGCTGCCCAGAATAGCAGATAGGAGGTGGCAATGGACATACAAGAACCTGAAGAGGAATGGGGCTCCGTCGATCCCCGAGGGGACGGACCTTAAAGACGAGCAGCGCCTGTTGAAGAGTTGGATCTCGTCAACATGGATCCAAACAGGCCGGACATGGAGCTTCGGGTCGGCCATGAGTTACAAGAGCCTTACCGCACCGAGCTGATAACCTTTTTGCAGGGCAATGTTGATGTCTTCGCTTGGGCTCATGAAGACATGGAAGGCATCCGACCAGAAGATGCCTGCCATCACCTCAACATCAACCCTGCCGCGCAACCGGTGGCCTAGAAAAGACGCCGATTGAGCCTAGACAGATACGAGGGGCTAGAGCTGGAAGTACAAAGGCTGCTGGGTTATCGCTTCATTAGAGAGACCAAATACGCAACTTGGGTCTCCAACCCCATCCTGGTCAGGAAACCGAATGGATCGTGGCGGCTATGCGTGGACTTCACCGATCTGAACAAAGTATGCCCAAAAGACTGCTTCCCGCTCCCCAACATTGACCAGCTGGTCGACACCACTGCCGGCCATGAGCTCATGAGCTTCATGGACGCATACTCAGGCTATCATCAGATACCGATGGCCGAGGACGACCAGGTCCATACAACTTTCATCACCGACGGAGCACAATACTGCTACACCATGATGCCGTTCGGTCTCAAAAATGCAGGGGCTACTTATCAGCGGCTCATTAACAAAATGTTCGCCGTATAAATTGAGAAGACAATGGAGGTCTACGTAGACGACATGCTGGTAAAATCGAAACAAAAAGCTGATCACATCGGTCACCTGGCAGAGATGTTCGACATCCTGAGAAGATACAGGATGAAGTTGAATCCCAAGAAATGCTCCTTCGGGGTCGGATCAGGAAAGTTCCTGGGATATATGGTGAGTCAGAGGGGAATTGAAGCCAATCCCGAAAAAATTCAAGCGGTCATGAACGTCCAGAGTCGGACAGACAAGATCGCCGCCCTCAACCGCTTCATATCTCGGTCCACTGACAAATGCCGACCTTTCTTCAACTTGATCAGAAGAAATGCTCAATTCAAGTGGAACAGTGAGTGCCAGTTGGCCCTAGACGACCTCAAGAAAGCACTCATGAAGGCCCCAGTCTTGGCAAAGCCTCAGCCTGGTGAAAAATTACAGCTTTACCTGGCAGTGTCCGAGTATACGGTTAGCTCAGTACTTGTCCGTGCAGAACAAAAAGCTCAGCAGCTTGTGTATTATGTGAGCCAGTCGCTGCATGACGCCGAACTCCACTACCCGGCAATGGAAAAACTGGCTTATGTACTGATCATCTCAGCCAGGAAACTGCGGCCATACTTCCTAGCACAACAAGTTGAGGTACTGACTAACTTTCCTCTGAAGCAGGTACTGGGCTGCCCAGACGCCTCTAGAAGACTGCTAAAGTGGGCAGTCGAGTTGGGCCAATATGACGTCCATTATGCACCCAGAACGGCAATAAAAGGTCAGGCCCTTGTTGACTTTATCGCCGAGTTCACTCCAACTCTCATCCTCCGAGAAGAAAAGATAGAAAAGCCCTGGAAGATGTACGTGGATGGATCGTCCACCACTAATTGCGCTGGGGCTGGAATCGTGCTGGTCAGCCCCACCCAGAAATACTTCTACTCGATGCTACGGTTCAAATTTCCCGCAACAAACAACGAGGCCGAGTATGAAGCGCTGCTGGCCGGACTAGACATGACAAAACAATTTGGAGTGGACGACCTCGAAGTTTTTAGTGACTCTCTCCTGGTCGTCAATCAAATTTCAAGCGAGTACGTAGCCAGGGATGAACAAATGGCTAAGTACTTGAGATCCGTCGAGCTGGCCTCCGCAGAATTTAGACGAATCCATGCCGAGCAGATCCCTCGTAGCAAGAATACACAAGCTGACGCTCTTGCCCGGCTAGCAACAAGTGAAGGAGCTGAGGATATTGGATCAATAAACATTAAAACTGTGGACAGCTCGACCCTCGATCAAAAAGAAGTCTATGATATTTAGTCAAAAGTGACTTGGATGACCCCGATCATCCAATACTTGAAAGGGGGGAAGGTCCCCGCCGATCAGGGTGAGGCTAGAAAATTGAGAATCCGAGCTGCTCGATACACCATCCAGGACGGTCTTCTGTACAAAAGAGGTTTCTCCCATCCTCTCCTGAAATGTCTGGACGACGAAGAAGCCAAGTATGTATTAGCTGAGATCCATGAGGGCGTATGCGGCAATCACTCGGGAGGTCAGTCGCTGGCCTTCAAGGTTATCAGGCAGGGGTACTTCTGGCCTAGTCTAAAAAAAGATGCTATCAACTTCGCCAAGAAGTGCGACAAATGTCAGAGATGCGCGCCCTTCATCCGAACACCTTCAGAGGACTTGAACTCATTAATGGCCCCATGGCCATTCGCAAAATGGGGAATAGATCTAATCGGCCCGATGCCCACTGGCCGAGGAGGAGTAAGATTTGCCATAGTCGCCGTCGACTATTTCACCAAATGGGTAGAAGCCGAGCCCTTGGCACGGATAACCGAGCAAAAAGTTACAAACTTCATATGGAAATCCATCATCTGCCGGTTCGGGGTGCCGCATTCCATCATCACGGACAATGGCCGGCAGTTCGACAGCGACGACCTAAGAACATTCTGTGAAAACCTGGGCATCAAGAAGCTGTTTTCCTCCCCATATCATCCTCAAGGAAATGGCCAGGTCGAGGCCATGAATAAAATTATCAAGCACACCCTGAAGGCCAGGTTGGAAGAATCAAAGGGAGCTTGGGCCGACGAACTGCCAGAAGTGCTATGGGCATACAGGACGACAGCCAGAACGGCAACAGGAGAAACACCGTTCTCCCTAGCATTTGGATCCGAAGCAGTTATCCCAATCGAGCTCGGCATTCGCACTTGGAGAGTGACAAATATCAAGACGAGCACAACGTGGAAGCTCTGGCCGCCAACCTTGACTTACTAGAAGAAAGAAGAATGGACGCAGACATAAAAAACGTCATTTACAAGCAGAGAAGTGCAAGGTATTATAACTCAAGGGTCCGGGCCAGAAAATTTCAGCTAGGAGATCTCGTCCTCAAAAAGGTCTTACTACCGAATGGATCCTTGGGACACAACTGGGAGGGACCATACAAGATAAGCAGAATCCTAGCCAGAGGTGCTTATGAGATAGCCGACCTGGAAGGAAAAATTGTATCCAAACCATGGAATATAGAGCACTTAAAAACATATTATCATTAGCCGGCTAGGATTTCAGTTGTAATTCTTTTGTATATTTTTACACGATTAATAAATTTATTTCCCAACTTGTGAAAAAACCTAAGGCTACGGCCTCATCCGAGCCGTCCAGGCCGAATGAAACAGTAAGGCTTCGGCCCACCAAGGCTTCGGCCCAACTAAGGCTACGGCCTCATCCGAGCCGTCCAGGCCGGATGAAACAGTAAGGCTTCGGCCCACTAGGGCTACGGCCTCATCCGAGCTGTCCAGGCCGGATGAAACAGTAAGGCTTCGGCCCACCAAGGCTTCGGCCCACCTAAGGCTACGGCCTCATCCGAGCCGTCCAGGCCGGATGGAACAGTAAGGCTTCGGCCTACCTAAGACTGCAACCTTATCCGAGTCATCTAGGCTGGACCAAACTGTGAGCATTACAGCCACCTTGGCTCCTGCCAAGGGTAAAGTGTTGATCAAAGAGAAATGATAAAAATTAACTTGGTAAGCAGAATAGGCCCAAACTACTATCAAGTGATTAACAGTTTTTCTTTACCAAGTGTTTCAGGTATTTAAGTACCGAGCTGATTCGATTAAGACGAGCAAGTTTTAGCTTAATTAAGAAATACAGCAATATGGACAGTCATAAACCAGAAGAAGATTGATATTGATCAAAGCTGGTTTGGAGGCCAGTGCCTCTTACAAAAACAAAGAGAGAAAAAGACAAGAACAAAATTGTTACTACTGGCCAACATCAACCAGCTCTTCATCAACCACCTCGGTCGCCGCCTCGGCAGGCTGTCCAGCTTCAGAACTGGCCCCCATATCAAAGGAAGGATTAGACATAAGCACGATAGGGGGTGCCGGAGCGAGCAGCTTCTCAGACCCTTCCGGAAGATACTTCGGCAAGTCGGCCATCAGCTCCAAGTAGTAGGCCGGGAGTGGATTCTTCTCCACATAGCCGGCCAAGGCTGCCACCAATGGACGGTCGTCCAGCTTCTCCTTCCGGGCCGCCTCGATGGCGTCAAAGAAGGCGAACAAGTATGCGAGGCTACTCTTGACCTTGTACTCGTCAGAGTCCCGGTACTTGGTAACCACAACAACTTCATCATCTTGGGCGGCTCGGGCAGCCTGCAGCTCGGCCCTCAGCTCATCCATCCCGGCCTGAAGCCGGGCATTCTCCACCGCCAACTCAGCCATCTTTTTTCTGTCCAGCTCGGTAGCCTGAGTGGCGTGCGATAGAGCCTCTTTAGAAGAGGATAGCTGAGTCCGCAGCGCATTTCTTTCCTCCACCACATCCTTCAGCTCGCCGCCCTTCTCCCTCAGGTCCGCCTTCAAGGCCTTGATCTTCTCGATCCGCCCCTGATATTCATGATGGGCCCGCCAGGCAAACACGGACGCCTATGCCAGGAGGATGGTGGTGCAAGAGCCGGCGTCCATACCGGACATCTCGCTGGAGTATTTATCCAGCTCTTCCGTCCAGGCTTTAACGGGGGCTTCAACGGCTGCGGATACCGCAGAAGGAAGCTTTTCCATCACCTCGGGAGTTGGAGATTGGGCCCGTGAGAAGCTAATCTGGAAAGGCGGGCGACGAACGAGGTACTCTTTGGTCTCCTCCACACGGGCAGGATCCCACCCGCATACACTAACTGAGCCGGCCAGTGGGCTCTCAGCAGTCCAGACACCCGACGCTGAACGGGTAGCCGCAGCTCCAGTCGTCCCCGAGCTTCCTCTCCCAGCTCCCGAGCCACCCCTGGAAGGTCCTACACTGCCATTGGGACCCGGCCTGGAACGCTTGGCCGGTGGGGCACGGGAAGCCACATCCTCGGAAGCAGAAGTTAGGGCAGGTGCAACTGAGGCAGGGCGCTCAAGTCCCCGACCTTTGCCCTGGCCGCGACCTTGAGGCCTCCCCGGATGCCCGACGGCGGTTTGCTGAGCTCTTTGTCGGATTCATACTGAGCTGCAAGCCGTGAGGAGGGAGGACGGCTGCAAAACAAGAAAAATAATTTAGTAAAGCTCCAGAACAAACATATCAGACATGAGTTTGAAGCATCTTACCACGATAGTTATTTGGAGCAGCTTGGAAAGGGAGAACAAGACCAGCACTTGCAAAACGCTCCTCGGTAATGAGCGTCTTAAAGTTCCGTTGAGATGGGGCGGTGTGATCCCTGAGAAATACCACCTTCCGAGAGAAGATGTTGCTGGCCGGGAAATTCTCTACGGCAATCTCTGCAAAATGAAAAATAATTAAAATCAGACACCCAGGCAAATAATAAGAAAAATACAAGTATACCATTTGGAGTCCCAAAAAACATTGGGCAGAACACTCTCTCCGGCCCCTGCTCTCCGACCTGGCCGGGGTTCATCCAATTACCCCTAACCCAGAACCATTTCGTCTTCCAACCTTTAATGGAGGACGGAATGTCGATGATCAACTGAGGATGCCCATACCGGGGAGATAGATAGTAGAAGTGATTCTGAGCTCCGGGCAAAAGTTTCAGGCCCAACAGCCAAGACAACTCCTCCGGGGTCGGAACACCAAGGTTAAATGACCAAAAAAGGACGAGCAGCCCTAAAATAGAGGACCAGCTATTCGGGTGCAACTGGCCGGGGGCAAGACCTCAAAGGCGAAGATACTGGGTGAGAGGAGGAGCCAAGGGAAACCGAAGACCGCCTTCCAAAGAGCGGAGATTGATAGCCACACTGTCCGCAAGTGGTTTGTCCATCCGTTCATCCGGCCTCGGAACGTCAAATGACACCCCCCGCGGAATGTTGAAGAGGGCGTGCCACCTATCCAATTCTGCCCGGGTAACCACGGACGGCCAAGACATAGCCTCTGAATCCACCGAAGGCTGCTCAGTTCGGTTGTATTGTCTAGGCGGCCTAGGCATCCCTATCGGAACGTAACGGCCTGGTCTTCCTAATGGCCCCGCCACCTCAACCATAGGAGGACCAGGACTCCTAACTTCTTCCGAAGACGAGCTAATTTCTAGGCTTAACTCCTCAGAAGAATACACTCCATACCCAGACTCACTCACAGAAGATGAAGGAGAAGACATGATGAGAGAGCAAAAATTACCTAAAATTGAGCTGGACGGTTGATGAAGCACGGTTTATCCCAGACGGGAGAATATGGACGGCTAATTCTGGTCGGGAAATATCAAAAAATTCTCTAAGGTTCGTAGATTTGTGAAGGTCAAAATGAATGAAAGTCACCCGTATTTATAGTCGAGGCGCGACCTTTCAACTCCCACCCGACCAGAGGTGACGCGTGGCAGATCGGACGGGCAACAATGGATGACGTTTCGCCTTCCAGAACATCAGATCGTGCCACGTGTCGAGCCTGACAAAAATCTAGGATTCTGTTATGTCAGGCCTCTTAGGTCTCAGTGCAGCAAAGCCGGCCAGAACACGACAACCATGAATAAGCTGACCAGGGCAAAGATGTCCGACGAGCTATCGCCTAAGAACAGTGTCTTCAACGAGCCTATCCAGGCCGACCAAGATCATACCAGATTCCACAAATCTTTTCAATATGAAGCCGGCCAAAACGTAACAACAGATAGGCCGGCCAGGACAAGATTCCCGATATTTAAAGTCAGATATATCTGGGCCGTCCAAAATTAAGCTACGTATAAAGTTACATGTTAGCAGTTATATAATGAAGATGCAACAGGGACAATTAGACTTGAAATTAGAAATATCATTGAAAATTGCTGGTTTGGAGGCCAGAACCTCTTGACAAACGACCCATTAAACCCTAAACCCTAAACAAAAGACTCGAATGGGCAGCTCGGCAATAATATATGCTACTAGAAGAGTTGACCAGGCCATCCAGTCTGACCAAGCCTCTCTCTCAATATTGACATGTCAGCCAGGGCATTTTACGAAGGGACGGCAGTTGCTGAATATGTTGCCAAGTACTTAAACTTAAGAAAACTGCTCGAAACTCCTTATGGCCAAGATCGTAATATCGATCATCCTCGAACACGATCACACCATCTTCAAACCTAGTTACACCGGCCTCCCCAGCTTGCCCTACTCCGCAGTTTTCCATGCTGAGATCTGTCGTAAGTAGGACGGTTAATGGAGGACGGCTCATCCTAAGCGGCAATTCTTGCATGGCGACGTTGGAATATGGTGATAAATTAAAGAGTATCATGACGAGGGTGAAAATGAATAAAGTCCCCACTATTTATAGAAGGATTGTGACCGTTGGGATCCTCCCCTATTACAGGTAACACGTGGCGATTCTGAAATCCAAATAAATAACGACACGTCACCTCCTGTACTGTCATTGGTGACATGTGTTATACCTAAGGGCTATTCAAAACCCTATCCTGTCCAATCCCCTAGATAGGAGATAGGCCTGAATATTACCCCTGGGGCTGAACCGGAGAAGAC
This sequence comes from Scutellaria barbata, assembly GCA_028654395.1. Taxonomy (NCBI): domain Eukaryota; kingdom Viridiplantae; phylum Streptophyta; class Magnoliopsida; order Lamiales; family Lamiaceae; genus Scutellaria; species Scutellaria barbata. Next base: position 5,504,320 of record CM053649.1, on the reverse strand, counting down.
AAGTTAGCCTAACGTGCTCAAGTCAAGCGTATAATATAAATGAAATGCCGTCACTCAATATCATATACATACACTGGTTTGCAGGCCAGAACCTGTTCACAAAGGGAAAAGCAGCTAAAAAAAATGCTAATCATCTTGTAATACGATCACATCATCCTCGGCCCCGGTTGCATCAGATCCCTCAACCTGCTCGGACCCTAAAGCTCCTAAGTTAGGATCTGACATAAATCGAATAGGAGGAGCCGGCTTTAGGAGATGCTCAGAACCAGGAGGGAGATAGCCAGGCAAATCTTCCATGAGGTCCAGGTAATATTGAGGAAGAGGATTCCTTTCCAAGAAATTGGCTAAGGCAGTACTAAAGGGACGGTCGTCCAAGTTTGCCTTCCTAGCTACCACAATATTGTCCATATAGGCAAAAAGATAGGCCAGGATTCCCTCGTACTTGCATTCATCAGACTCCTTGTATTTCTGCGACATGGCGGCCTCGTCCAACCGGCCAGCTCTAGCAATTATCAGCTCGTCACGTGCAGACTTCAGCTCGGCCCGAACCACCTTGAGCTGACCTTTTAGCAGGGCCTTCTCAACGTCCGTCTCGACCTTTTGTCGGGATAATGAATCCTGGGCAGAAGCCAGCTTGGCCCTAAGTCCCTTTAGTTCCTCAGAAGCAGCAGCCAAGTCGGCCTTCTTATCACCAAGCTCAGCTCTGCTTGCCACATATTTATCCTGCTGAGCAAGGTATTCACGATTGGCCCGCCAGGCAAAGACGGACGCTTGGGCATTCAAAATTGCCGCGCAAGCTCCCATGTCAGCCGCCGACATCTCTCTTACATAACCCTCCAGCTCCCCTGTCCAGGACTTCACCGGAGCATCCATGGCCTGCCTAATCCCAGATGGAAGATTCCTCATTAAATCCACGCTGGGCGGCCAAACACGAGAAAAGCTGATCTGAAATGGGGGACATTTCCCAAGGAACTCCTTGGAACTTTCAACCAGTTTTGGATCCCAACCGCAAATGTTGACCGAGCCGACCAGTGAAGACTCGAAAGACCATACTCCGGAGCGAGTTGTGGTGGTGGCATCGGGGCCCTCAGCTGGTTGCTCGCTAGAAGTTGGGCGGGACCTCTTTACGGGCAGATCAACAGGGTTCTGACCCGGACTAGGAGTCTCAGCCACTGGGCGTGCAGGACCTCGCCTCTTCTCAACTGGCCTCTTTTGCTTCCCACCTCGCTCAGTCCTGATCCTAATACGCTCGGTTGGATTCATTTCAGGACGGAGACCGTCCTGCGGAAGGATAGTTGTACGAAGATTAACCGGTTAGAAAATAGCCAAGCACAATATTGGCCCAAAAGCAAAATCTACCTTGGAAGTCAACGGCAGCGCGTGTAAAAGGAAAGACGAGACCAGCCCGAATGAGCCGGTCTTCTACAATCAACTCCCTGAATGTCCGTAGTTCAAGGCCAATGCTGTCCCGAAGGAAGCAGATCTTGCGAGAGAAATCACCACCACTCTCAAGACTCTCGAGCGACCCCTCTATAAAATAAAAGAATATTAAATACGTTAGAAGATCTGGCCAAGAAAGTCATGAAGATATACCTTCAGCAGGACCAAAGCCAACCGGACAAGACGCCCTAACAGCCAGGGAATGGCTAAATGTCCCCGGGCTCTTCCAATCCCCGTCGACCCAGAACCAGTCATTCCTCCAATCCTTAACTGGCAAAGGGAGATCGCAAACTAATTGGGGTCGATGTATTGGAGGGGCAAGATAATAAAAATGATTCTCTACTCCAGGTATAAGCTCAAGTTTAAATAGCCAGGACAGCTCGTCAAAGCTAGGTTCCCCGAGGTTATAGCTGTGAAAGAGCACTAATAAACCTAAGAGAGAAGACCAGCTATTCGGTCGGAGCTGCCCAGGCACTATTCCCCATTGCCACAGGTAGCGAGACAAGCATGGAGCCATGGGAAACCGCAAACCCCCCTCCAATGCTTGAAGATTAATAGCAACACAATTTTTCCGCGGCTTATGGATTCGCTCGTCAGGATGGGAAACGACGAAAGAAACTCCCAGAGGAATGTTAAAACGAGATTGTATCCTATCCAGCTCGGATTGGGAAACAGTGGAGGGCCACTTCGTGGCCTTTGAGTCCTCGAATGGCACTTCGGCCCGTCCAGTCCGGTGGCTTTGTGACCATCCGGATGGGATTTCCTTAGGAATTTGAGACATAGTCACAAAGGAGAGGAAGAGATTACCTTCTAAATAAGAGCGCTCTCGCGTAACGATTCAGCACGGGATATCCTGATCGGTTAACTCTACCCGGAATATACAATCAACACTCAAGATTGAAAGCTAGAAAAAGGTCAAGTGAGAAAAATGCTATATATAGGTGATGAACCCTAATTCCCGACCAACAGCATACCAACGCGTGGAAAATCGAACGGATGCAAAATGGTGACCTCTCGACTTCCACTCCACCAGATGATGACACTTGTTTGCAACAACAAATACTAACTTGCGACTCATTCTTTCTCCTTGCTCGGCTCGACTTGTCAAGGTTGATTAGGCCTTAACAGAAACAATTTTCTGCCAAGACCTAAGGGGCAATTGTTGGGCGTTCGACCCGAGCTGCACAGCTTGTCACACCTAGACGGCGGAATAAAGGGTAGGGCTCCACCTAGTCGGCCACGACGGCGGCGTCCTCTCTAACAAACCGTCCCGATTAATTGAGAGGGCTCCTCGACGGATTAGCTGGGCCGGTCAGGACCCATATGGCTGTCCAGGATACAACCAACCTCCAAGGGATCGTGGGTAACAAAACCGCCAAATACTACATAAATAAGTGAAAATCAAGGAGAAGATGGGCTCAACTCCCACGACCTCCACGATCCCCACGATCTCCATTACCTAGATTATCTTTCAGCTATAAATAGGTGTAACTTTAACTTGTAAAAGGGTCTGAATCCTAATTCTGTACACAGTACTAGAGAGCTGATTTCTCTAACTTAATGCTATAAGGTCCTGCCCGGTCATTTAACCGTCCAGGATCAGCCGAGCTAAATTGCCCGAGTAGGCTCCGGGAAAATCTCATTTATACTTTACATTTTATTTCATATACATTTGGGTATCAGACTAGGAATTACCTTTTAACAAATTCCGACGTCAACATTTCGAATATAGAGTTTTCAATTTGTTTGTTTAATTGATCTACATATTTGTATATTATATATTTACATTATAAGTATAAAATTATTAATTATATTTTATATGGAAAACCGTGCAACGCACGGATACACTACTAGTTTACTATAAAAATTGGATAAAAAGTACTTTTTGATCATTTGAATTGAACGTGATTTTTACACTTTTTTTTTACATATATATAAATTTTGAGATGTATTGTATTTTCTTATGAACTTTAAATTTCAGGCATACCAAACAAATCCTAGTCACTGATCCAAAAACGATACAAATTTAAAGTCCATATAATAAAAATAAAATGTTACAAAATATATAAAAAATGGTGAAACCACAAATAGTTGAATATGAAAATGTTTCTAATCCCAAAAAACATGGAGACAAATAGGGATAAGTATCATTATTTATATCAATTTTTACTCAACTTTCTTCTATCCTAAATCCAATTTATTAAAATATGTTGGCTTCCCTCCCACATTGAATTATGTCTAGATATATTTAGATATAGTTAATTCAACAAGTTTAAATCTAAAATGTGAAATATTAACTGAAAATAATGCTCAATAAATATAAAGGAAAATATGAAATACAAAGAAAAATATGCCCTTGAGAAATAGTACTTCAACTAATAAACCTGATAAACCTGATGCGTATCACTGAGTGTTTATCAGCAATTCAATTCAATCCAACTTTTAATAAAGTATTCATTTCTCTATAATCCATATATAACCTACAAAGTGTGTCTCATGTGCACCTGTTGCACTTGCAATTTGAGCCGACCTGAATCCGCATTTTTTTTTTTACTTTAGGTCAAAACCTTTATATAAAAATTTTGTAATTTTTATGCATTGTAACTTAGAAAAAAAAAATTAGTAAAATCTGAACATAGATACTTTTATATTATATTCATATGATCCTTATGTATATTCATGTGACATTTATGTACAAATATCCATACCTGTATATAAGGTATATGAATGTATGAATATTTGTACATAAATGTTACATGAATATACATAAGGGTCACATGAATATAACATAAAAGTATCTATGTTCAAATTTTTGCTGAAATTTTTCTTTTTTTGTACATAAATGTTACATGAATATACATAAGAGTCACATGAATATAATATAAAAGTATCTATGTTCAAATTTTGCTGAAATTTTTCTTTTTTTGTTTCTAAGTTATTAAGCATAAATGTCACAACATTTATACATAAAGGTCACCGAATTTGTACATTAAGACATAAAATTAAAAAAAAAAAAGGTAAATTTGTAGATCCCGACCCAAATTGTACGAATCTTAGATTCATGCACCACGTGCACATAAGAATTTGTCTACCCTACAACTCAATCCAATTCAATTTTTATTCAACCCAACTAAGATTATGTTTATCAGCAACTCAACTCAACCCAACCTTTAATAAAATATTCATTTCTCTATAATCCACATATACAACCTACAACTCAATCCAACTCAATTTTTATTTATGCTTTCTCAACTACCCAACTCAACTCCAATTTTTGTTTTTATGTTTTATCAACCCAATCTTTAAAATTCTTTTTTCGCATTATATAATAATTGCATATTATTTTGGGAGTCTTTTTTTATTATATTTAAAAGATGTAAGAAATAAATAAAAGAATATTTGATATTTCAATTTTGCTATTATAATTGGGAATGTTTTTATCATACACTTAAAATAACATGCTAACACAATAATTTAATTAAAATTACTATAGTTGAAATATAAAATCGAAAAAAAAATCAAACTACAACTAGTTTAAATTATTTTGATCCATTATAAGAAATAATAGAAATTAAGTGAGGAACGAAAGAATTTGAAATTGTGAGAAAATATAGAGTTTTAAATTATGTTAATATTAGACTCTATTTATAGAGAAACGATTGAATTTTGATTATTTCTAAAAATTATTTTAATAAAAATCATATTCAATATCAATAATCTAAATTATATCTATAAAAAAATTTATACAACCAATGAAAAAATTGCACGTGTTATAATGTGGGTAAGTGGGGTTGATAAATTACGTTGTGATGTGGGTTGGTTGATCAACCCAAAATGCAACCAGTCATGATATTATTTTCTTTCTGTTTTTTTTTTCTAATTAAATGTTGTCTTTTTCCCATGATCTAAGATTGATGATCATCAATAAACATGGTCTAAAATCCCAAAATTCAACAGGTATAAATACTTTATCGATTTTGACATAAAGAATGTGATGTGAAATAAATTTTGAAAAGGAAAATACTAAAATACTAAAAATTCAACAGGTATAAATACTGTGAAATTTATTTGATATGTATATATATATATACACACATGAGTAAACTATAATATATCTATATGCATATCTAAGTGATCTCCATGTATATGAATATATAAGAAGTAATTTTGTTACATTATATATATATATAGCTAGACGTGTAATATATATAAGGATTTTAGTATTTCAATATATATACATAATGCATACTTTATATATAATATACATCATAAGATGTATACACATGTATATCTCATTTGGCATACTATTAATAATTAATAACAATAATAGTTATTAAAAAAAAAAAAAGAAGCCTACCTTAAAAGAATGAAATAGGCGGTGTTTGATGGATAGATACATACACCTGAGAAGTACTTATCATATGAGGAAGCTCATGTGGCTTTTAGATAAAAATGGACATCCAATAAAATTGGAACGATATATAGAAGATTAGCATGGCCCCTGCACAAGGATGATACGTATAAATCGAGAAGTGACTTTACTAAAAGTTTAGTAGAGTCATTACGATGTCAAGGAAACAACTTGGGAGAAAGAAGAAGAAATCCTTGCAAAATCTCCGAATTTACCGAGTTTAGGTACGTTTCAAATTTCAAGGATGAAATTTCTTTGAAGGTGGGAAGGATGTAACATCCTAGAATATTTTTTTTATATAATTTTATAAAATAAGTTATGTAGTATTATTAATATAAGAGGATAAAGATCAATAATTATAGTATAGTCATTATCATTAGATCCATAATTGTCAAACTTTGGAAAATAAGGAAAAAGATATTTTTCTCTCTCCCCATGTTTCTCTCTCTCGGCTCTCTCTCTATTATGCCCTCTCTCTTCTCTCTCTCTCTACTCTCTCTCTCTCTCTTTCTTCTTTCTCTACAAACTCTCTTCTCTTAAATTCTGCTGTGTGTCTCTCTCTTTCTCCCTCTCTATTCTTGGTTGTTGCTGTGTATGTTTTGGGGCTGGAGAGTATGGTGATGGAGTGGCCGGCGCTTGGTCGCGTCGGCATGAGGAGTTGGGGTGGTCTCGACGCTGCAAAGACAGCGATGCTGCTACTGTTACGGCCGGGTGTGTGTGTTCGAGGTTGGGAATCGCCGGCTACATAGAGTCGCCGATAGCAGCGAACGGAGGTAAGGCAAGGGTGGCGGCTGGGCAGAGGTGTATATATATGTGTGTGTACGGGTGTGAGTCGGCGTGTGTGTGTTGGTGTCGTTGATGTGTGTAGCGTGTGTGAGTTTGGTGGTTGTGAGGTCGCCCGCGACGGGGAGTCGCCGGCAGGGTCGAACCGATGGAGATGGACGGCGGCTGGAAGGGGCAACAAGGGTGGCTGGGAAAGGTATGGAAAAGGGGGTTTGATTTTGGAAATTAGATATAGTAGGGGGGCTAATTTGCAAATCCTATAATTATTGAAAAATTCAACTTTGACCCTAATGATTATGAAATATTACATATAACACCCCTAAATTTATGAAATATGTTTTAAGACCCATAAATTTATGAATAATGACATTTAAAACCCCAATAGTTATAAATATTACATTTTATACCTTTAAGCTTATGAAAATAGGTTTTAAGCATCATGAATTATAAATAATGATATCGGATCCCTGAATTTTAATAAAATTACATTATGTAACCTACAAATTGATAATATTATGTATTGCCTATTAGAATTACTTTATATTGCTAAAACGAACTCTAGAAAATGCTGAAATTACAAAAATACCCTTAGAGTTGTTAATATTGTATTTTACCCATAAATTGTTGGGATTATAAAACAGACCCTAGATGTTATAGATATTGCTTTCGAGAATTAATATATATGAAATAATGAATTAGATCCGAAATATTGAATTAGGTTACAAATTAACCTTAGAAATAGTATAATAATTAAAGTATGTACAATCTAATAGTTATTTTAAATGTAAGTTCTAAAACCCTAGATTCACGTCTAGTTAACCCCATAACTCTTGAGAAATTATAAATATGGACCTAAATATAATTATAGATATTATGTTTTGACCTTTATAATTTAATAAATAAACCAAAGGATTAATTATAAATATTAAACATTTAAATAAATCCTCCATATTGTTAAAAATAATCTAATGATCTTAAATAAATTATGAACTTTACAATTTAAACCTCAAAGTTAAGAATCAAATTGAATATCAAAGTAAATATCAAATTCTCTTAAATAAAAATTAAGTAAACATGTTATGCAATTAAATATATATCCTAAATTAACCTATAATTTCAGTTAATTGAATTCATGTTTATAATTTAAATTATATAGTTAATATAAATATGTCATAATCATAAATATATTCAAATTTCTTAATATCTAAATTAAACCGTAAAGTACATAATTAGATTTCCTAAGATTATTTTAAAGATCTTCAAGAATTAATTGAAGCTAAAAGCTTTATAATTTACTTATCTAAAATTATTATCAAATCTTCAAGGATGTAACCTAAATCATAATTTTATAATTAATGTTCCTGAAAACTAAGATAAGTATTTCAAGATTTAAATAAAGTCTAATTAAGTTTTCTAATATTTTAATAAACACATTTTCATTATAATTTCATTTAAACCCTGTTAGATGGTCTGTTAATAGAAAAATGTCTAAATTAGGAATGTATTTTAATTAATAATAGTTCGATTAAATTCTAAAGCGAGCAGTTACGCTTTGTAGGAAGTACGAAAGAATGAAAGAACTAAGCTCGTATAAAAGTAAACGCTTTGCAAGCTTTTTCCGTAAAAGGTGGGGGTAAATTCTTAATACGGTATTTATATTCTTTCAAAGTATTTAAAATATGAAATCTTTTACTTGATTGATGTGAGGTCGATATACGTGTTATGTGAATAAAGTGCTATGAGATGAGAATGTGATTGATGAATGATTTAAAGCAAGTGATGGATTGTGAATGTTTTACTATGAATGCAAAGGTGAAAAATGATGTGAAGTTAAGATTTGTATATGTGCAAATAAGATGTGTTTTCATGGCAGTTGAGAACTGCAACTAAGTGTTGTGTTAAATTAATATACTTTCATGTGTATGTTTGATATGTGTATGTGTGAAGTAATTATGTGTGCATGTGCATGCATATGCAAGACGGCTAAGACCCGTATATGACGGCTAATCACCGTACCAGGGTGGCTAAGACCCGCATATGTTTTCAGGACGGTTAAGACCCGCATATGTTTCTAGGACGGCTAAGACCCGCATATGTTTCGAAGACGGCTAAGACCGGTAAAAATGTTTTCATCGTGGCTAAGAACCGTAAAATGCTTTCATGGCGGCTAAGCATCGTAAATTATGTGAAAATTGATGTTTGAATGTGAATGGTGATTGATTGTATGTTAGCAAGACGGCTAAAAACCGTAAATGTGATAATTAAAGTGATATGTTTGAATGTGAATGATGATTGATTTGAGATGGATGCTTACATTTTAAAATGATTTAAGTCAAGTGATTGAAATGATCTATTTTCTACGGTTTTTATTAAAAGACGAACATTTTATGAAAATCTATTTTATGTGATAAATGGTGTTTTGGCATGTGTGTGTAAAATCTTTTAAAATTATTTTATGTCATCCCGAGTGTTCTCACTCCACTGAGTGTACTTTTGTCACTCATCCTTCTTTTTAAAATGTTTCAGTTTAGGGATTTTATGAAGTGGGGTGCGAGCAGTGGATGCTAGTAGCCGATGATCAAAGGTTTCAGAAACTTTCTTTTTAAAATGATTAATTTCATGAATTTAAGAAATGTATATTTTATAATTATTCTTGATTTTATTTATCTTTATATTTATTAAAAGAGGATTTTTTTTTAAGTGAGTAACATCTCGATTAAATAATTATTTTAAAAAGAATCGGGGCTTTACACCTATCTTACCCTGCAGCATTTTGTACTTTGTCCTTGACTTTTCCAGATGGCACTTCATGATTGGTTTAAACTCGAGTGTCTCTATCTGCTCTTCAGTGTACACTAACTTTGATGTATCTGGTAGTTGACTTCTGGTTGTTGTTTTGTCGTGTGATGAGGCTAGCTTCCTTTAGCTTAGGATGCTTCAAGCTAGCTTCCAGTATCATTTCATACTTAAACAAATTATTCACTTGAAGTTGTAGTGACTTATGCAGAGAGCAGTGACTAACGCGGACTGCTTCCAGTATGCAGTATCTTCTCCATCTTCTTCCATCATCCTTACCTTATCTAAAATATTTACATAACAAAGCCTAAACGGGTTGCTAAAACTTAACTATTATATGTTTTGTCTCATCAAAATCTAATACAAATTCATGCTTCAAGACTATCAAGAGTATCTAATGACAAGGCTTCAAGAGAATAGAGATAAGGTAGAAAGATGTTGGGAAGGGAGAAGGTTGTGCCCAAGGATTAGAAAACTCTTGTACAGAAGAATGAAGAGGGTTCCAGACTGCATTTCAATTATGTCCAATAATTGGAGTTATGAGATATCAGTTTGTGATGGTGATAGATTTGATGTTGATTTGAGGACACAAACATGCTCATGTAGAAGAGGAATTAGAAGGTCTTCCTTGACAATGCACTAAGTGCTATCCTTGCACAAACACTAGATTCAGAGGACTTTGTTAATGACTACTACTTTGTGAAGAGATACAATAAAGTGTATAAATCAGCTTTGCATCCAATGGATGGATCAGAACTATGGACTACAACAGGCTACATTCCACATATTCCTCCAAACTTTAGTAGGAAAAGATGTAGACCAACAAAAGCAAGAAGAAAGGGCGATGAAAATGAAACAAAAAAAAAGGTCATGAAACTGCCAAGACAGAAACCAATGGTCCATTGCAGCTTCTGCCAAGGTAAATGACACAACAAAACATATTGTCCTCAAAAGCAATCTGTTGAAGATTTCTCTATTGATGGTGGAGGAGTTTAAATTGGACAAAACAACCAACAAAATGAGAATGTAAGCTTGATTTATTTATTTAAATTATTTATCAATAATCATAAATCTTTGAACTAAAAATTTATTCTATCAATTAGGTAAATCAACATGAAGATAGCCCAATTTGTCCATTGTCAAAAGAGCTAACTCAAAGAAGTGGTTTTCCTAACCCACCACCGCACACTCAAGATTATGATTTGAATGTTAAATGTAATGTTTAAATTTTTACCCTTTACAATAATAACAAGAGTATTAATAGATAATTTTTGTACAGAAAAAACACATGTGGAGATAGTTAATATATTCTTAGCATCATATTCCCTTAATTGTGGAAATTATACTGTAAGTTTTCTTTAATTAGAGCATTGTGTAACTTAGTGTTTTTGTGCATTAGTTAATACAATCTGTTTATTGGAGTAATTGAATGTTTATTGATATTTCAAATGTCATGTTCTACCATCTGTTCTCCCTAGAAGAGTAAATATCAAAGCACCTTCAATGAATTTCAATCTCAAACAATATGTATCAAGACCAATGGTATTACCTAGACATTCATCCTAAAAAGATGGTATCTTTATTATTAAGTAAAGAGGTAATAAGTTAATTAATCTATCAAGTTTAGGTAATCTATTGATTTGCAAGGGTAAGGGTAAGGGTAAGGCTAAGGCTAATTAGTGGCACATTGAACTTTGGTAAGAGACCTTGAATATATTGATATTTTGTTTTTGTTCATGAGACATTAAACACATTAATGTTTTGGATTTTTGCATATGAGGTGGGCTTATGAGCCGTCTTTTTGTAATAGTGTAAGTAATATTATGCAAGTTATATTACAATTCTTGTTTGAATTAGAACAAAGAAGTTCTAGTAATAATTTTAATTGATTCTTCCTCTATTTATAGATGTAGAAATATGCTCGTTAAAGGAGGCACAATCTCTCTTGAAATTGAATCTCATTCATGTATGCATGGCTTGTATTAAATTTTTCGTGTCTTGTTAGCGGATCATTAATGAAGTTATACTAGGTTGTAACTTTACTACAGGTTGTTAGGTAACGTGTCTACTATAGGTTGACTCTAAACTCTGCAACTTATTAATTGTCTCTATTGGCTTTATTTCGACCTGTTGATCAGATTGATCCTCGAATTAGACTTGATCTTCCTCATACAACAACTTGGGTCAAGTCTGTTTGTTGTCATAAATGTGTCTCTAAACATGCAGCATGCAGCACGCTTATGACCTTCTACAACCTAAGTGGCCTTCTACAACCTAAGTTACTTCAAGTTGTAACTTATTCTTACAACGCCGCTATATTATACTTCTTCTTGCAGCTCTATTGTATTTCATCTTTTCTTGCAGTTGTGTTGTATTACATCTTTCTTGCAGTTATGCTTAGTCTTCCACTTCTTACAATATGGCTTCTTTACTTGTTAATGTTCTCCATTCTTCAAATTTATACTAAACTCTCAAATTATTATCTAATTTTCACTTAAACAATGTAAAAAATGGAATACTCTATCATCCTATTATATATGTTGTGTTGTCTCATCAAAATCTAAACATTAATTTCGCAACATCAATTTTATTAATATCACATATATAATATTATATATATGTATAGAGATTTTTGTAATTTTTTAAAAACCCCTCATGTCCTGTCACCGATAAATTATATATTATATTCTATGAACAGCTTAATAGTATATTTCAAGTAATAAAAGTACTCAAACAATAGAGAAAATAAAAACCTTCGGAAATCTGCAGGAAACAAAAATCAAATTATTTATGTGAATAATTAAATAATTATGACTTAATATATGAAAATCTACATATATCAAAGAGGAGGATTATATGAAAATATAATTTTTGGAATTTTGAGGATAATTTTGAAATCTTTCACTCTCATTTTGATTTTTTCTTGGTTTCAGATTACTTAAGTGGATTTTTTTTTCTTTTTTGGGGTTCAGATTAGTTAAGTGGATTTGAACGTTTCTGGCAGTCCTTTTACTTAAGTGGTATAAAAGTGTAGATCGTGTTTAATTGCCCTTCCAGCTAATTGAACTAACCTTTTATTATGTCATTTAAAATTAATTTTCTTATTTTGTTATCATTTCAGGGAAAACGTTTCACCTTGATAAATGGTTACACCTCTAAACCATTCTCAATATTGTTTTTTATTCAATCTGCCAAACAGATTATCAACTTCATTGAATTAATTACTTTTAGAACTTGTTGCATGATAACAAAATTCTCGAGATGAATTCCTCATGCCTCGTGATAAATTGAAATTTCATCCTCTTAATTTAACATAAAATGATTGCCAGCATTCTAAAAAATCAGATAACTCATGAAGACTTCACATAGATATAACTCAAACAATAATTGAATTAGACAAAACGTCAGTGAAACAAACCAAAAAAGACACTAACACAAACAAGAAATCATAATCAAAATGACCATCTTAACCCTGCGTCAATTGGGGGGACAAAAGGTGATAACATACCTCTTAGCCCTACAAGTCTTAAGCCCAGCAGCCTCATCATAAGCATAGCTATAAGCCCTAGGACACATATCCTTAAACAGCTTCGCATAGGGCGTAGGTTTACACGTCCTAGGGTTTCCATACTCCCCTCTGCAGCAATACTTGTCTGCCTGCGTCAACACGCAAGCACTCTTGCACGCCACCACCCTCCCCTCCCTCAGCACCGCCAGGCTCGCCGGACACCGCACGTTCACGTCCGCCTCGCACGCCGCCACGCCGCACCCGGCCGCGCCGCCCACCGGAACCATCGCCACCGGCAGGTTGAACCCGTCCACCAGGCTGACGTCGTAGTAGTGCGTGGGGTTCGAGCGTGTTCCCAGAGTCATCTCCACCACCGTGGCCGGCGGCTTCCCGCCGGCGCGGCGGCAGTTAAGCTGCCCGTTGCAGTCTCCGGTCTGGCAGGAGCCGTTGCCCGCGTCGTCGAAGCAACAGCCCTGGCGAGCCCACATCCGGCCCGACCACCAGGTGGGGGCCTCCACCACCACGTGTTGCCCGCTGCTGAGAGCGAAGCCGCCGTCGTTTAGGGTTTGGTGGCCGGCGGTGCCCAGAATGGCCGGCCATATTTGATCCTTGCAGTTGTTTACTACGATCAGTTGAGTTGCATCTGGATTAATCAAGAAATAATCATGCATGAATTAATTAATTAGTTCTATATTTGAGCAAAAAAAAATATTCAATTAAAACTTTATAGAAAAATATATTGAACTAACCAGAAGAGAAGGGTGTGAAGATTGTAAGGAGGGAGAAAAGAAGCAGAGATTTAGACATTTTTGGAGCTATGAATTAAGCAATGAAGAATAGAAAATTAGAGGTTTAGTGAGTAGTGAAGTATTAATGCATAGTGGGAATTAAGAAGGGAAGTTGGAAGAGTGGTGCATAGTGGGAAGAAGTAGTGTATAGAGGGAGGGAACGGTTACATTTTAATTTACCACTTTCATGAAATGGATACTTTTTTTCTCTTTAATTCTTGATTTAATTACTCATTTAATATTTTAATTTTCGTGAAAAATATGGATAAAATGCACTTGCATTTCCTTTTCTTCTTTTCTTTATTTACTGATATTTGATGTTATACTTTTTTAAATAAAGTTATAATATTTATTATAGATTATAGATATAACCTATAATATCATTTTATGATACCACTTTCATGATGGTATTTTTTTTTCTATAGTGGTATCATTTTTAAATACATTTAAGAGTTAATCTAATTTTTATTTGAGCTTTTATTAATAGTCTATGTGAGTGAGTGGATTATGAATTCTACAAAGGACATTTATCCACTTATAACTTTGGGAGTCCATTATACCCCCATAAACAAATAAATATGCATTGAAATACGATAAAAGAAGACAATTGTTACGATCCTTAATTTAACAAAAAAAAAAAGGACTGGACTTAGAGCTGTTTTTTGTTTAATCGTATCATTTTTCCTTAAAATAAGATCTCAATACGTTAAACTAAGTTTTAGTGATCCAATATTTAGAATCTTGCAATTTGACTTTCTCGAACTTGGATAGACAATTTGATCTGCTACCCCATAAACTATGATCTTGCACCTATTTCATCTTCATTTCTAAAAGAAAAGGACCATCTTAAGCATAAAACATTAATTGTATAATAAAAAAGATTAATAAAAAATTGCGGGATTAATTTATTTTACATGTAACAATAAGTTCTTTTACCTAATTGACGATTAGAAGTGGTCAATATATACCGATTTGGCAACAAATCAAACTAAGGTATCCAATACTCAAGTTGAGATTGTTTGTTAAGAAATCCTTTTATATTTAATGTACATACCAAATAAGCTTGAATTTACAGTTGACAAAATCTAAAGCTTACTTGAGCTCGATAAATGAAATAAGATTAAACAAGTATAAAAAATCAAACTACTCAACTTAGATCTGTATTGTTCTGGATTAAAGTCAATTTAAGCTTGAGTTAATTGATAACTAAAGAAATTAATTTGGAAGCTGATTACAACTCTATAAGTATTAATATGAATGTAACTCTAGTGGTAAGGATGCTAATTGAGTGGCTATTTCTATTTATTATAAGTTGTGGGAAGAAAAATAAATTGCAATTATTAATCTTTATTGCATTCGTCCTAAAAACAGAGTTTGATCTCTTGAAGTATGCCTTTTATTTTTGACAATGCACAACTTTATATAAGATAATATCCATCAATTCATTAACTAAGTACATCATTCAAAGTTTATTATAGCTAATTGCAAGTTAATTACAAGGAATATCATTTCAATTAAATTCTACGTTTAGTTTTAAAGAATTACTCATTATATATCATAGACAACTTTTTATTTTATTTTAAGACATGTTCATTTTATGAGATAAAATGAGTATATATAAAATAATGTTTTCTCTTTTTCAAGTTATAAAACATTTCTGTTTTACCTTATTTTCGATAGAGTAAGTAAAATATCAACTTTTCCAATGATTGTTTGGTTTTTTTATGACTATCAACTCGACATGTGCTCTGGGTACTTTAATTTGTGATCTCATACTCGATCGAAAATTCAAGATAAATTTTATAACAAAACCCAATTTATAAATTAATTTTCAATTTTAGATCTAAATTTTAAAGTTTTTTAATAAAGGACTTAATTTTACATTTTTTCTCAATTTAAGGTTTGAAATTTAGATTGAGTTCACAAAATTTAATTTTCCTTTTCTTTTTCTTTTTCTTTTTCTTTTTATTTATATTTATAAATTTATTTATATTTTAATATGTATTTATAGTTTAGATAAATTAAGATAAGTTCGTGTAATTTTGAAATGATTTTCATCCGACTTGTATTAATTTATATAAATATTTATAATAAATGCAATTCAAAACATTAAGATTCCTTTTTTTTTCTTAATTGTATGAATAAAAGTATATAAAACCCATTTTAATATTAATCAGTGTAATATAATTTATATTTTATAAATTGAATTAATTATATATTTCTTTTTTCTTTTTTTCATATAAATTAAGATAAGTAGTATGAATATTGTTTTTAAAGCGCACTAACTTGTCTTCATTTATCCAAAATATGAATACATATTGAAATATAAATAAATTTATAACTATAAATAAATAAAAAATGAAATTTTGTCTTGAATTGAGAACTCAATCTAAATTTCAAGCCTTAAATTGAGAAAAAAATGTTAAATTGGGCCTCTTATTAAGAAATTTTAAAATTTAAGTCCAAAATAAAAATTAGGTCTTTTTATGAAATTTATCCAAAGATTTTTTTTTTTTTTTTTAAACCAAGATTTTTATGTTAGGCCATGGATAAGAGTCTTTCAATTACCTAGGCAATTTCTTGGATTTTACCAATAAATATTTAGTCCATTTTCCCCTTCAAGTATTATTAGCCTAACTAGCAGTGCACCCGTGCGATACACGGAATTAAATATAAAAATTGTCTATTTTTTATATAGTTTATATTTGTATTGTTTTAATTTATATTTATAATAATTAAATCGATTTAAGTTATGAAAAAACACAAAAAAATAAATGAATTATCAAACTAAAGTAATTGATTAGTTGCATAATACGATAAATTAAGTGTAATATCAATGTATTTATTCAAGCAGTGCACTTGTGCGATGCACGGGATTAAATATAAAAATTGTCTATTTTATTATCATTATATCTATATTATTTTAATTTATATTTAGAGTTAATAGTTTGATCCAAGTTACCAAAAATTAAATAAAATAAATGGATTATCATACTAAAATAATTGATTTGATGCATAAAATGATAAATTGAGGGTAATGTTATATTGTCGTTTACAAATTTTGAAATATTTCTTTGTAAACTACATTCGTGGCTCTATTGCTTTGTCCACCCTTTTTATTACCTATCAAAATTTTTAGTCTCTTACGGTTGGTAACTCTGAAAATTGCGATATAGAGTTGTCCATGACTAAAAACTGATTTTTTTAAGATATAGACCAACGTGACTTAGAGACTGATTCTGACTTTTGTTTATAGTCATTGCATATGATACAATCAGTGGGAATTGTCTTCTCTGAAACTTCAACGTTAATCTCGGATCTGAAGGAGTAAGCGTCATCCTAGGTATTAAAACCTTTTTTTCCTGCATTTTCTCCGGACATTATCTTTGTCTGCAAGACATGATCTCCAAATCTTGTGATAACCATCCTAGTACCATTACACAACCCGAGTGAATGATCAATATTTCTCAACAACATAACTTGGGTTCCAACCTTAAGGTTAAGTTGATGATTGAGAACACCTGAACATCGGATTGTGTTGAGAAATTCTGGGGTATGGATGTCCTACAATAGATCCATTCCCATATCTGACTTGCAAGGACTGTCCGAACTCAAATACATTTTTTTGTGCTCAGTGTTCATTTCTATCATGTATTCATTTATTGAGTTCACAACATCGAGAGTGGGTGTTAAAATAGCACGACCTTGCAAATACGACGTATCATCCATTATCTTTTCAAAATATGGATATGTACTTTGAACTATCATACCGATATGATCTCCGGAACTCTTTAGTAAAACATCATCTGAAATTTCAATATCAACTACACCATCATTAGGATCTCCGGCCGTTCCATCTCCAATGCTGGCTATCCACTCGGAAAACTTCTTCAACTCATCCGACTCAACATCTGAACCGAGATTTTATAGTCTCATATTTTTGGTCAATCTCAACACTTTGCATTGTATCCATAGATATGAAGAATTTATTGTTACGTTGACTATATCCTGTCTGCTGCCTTTTGGTACAACCGGTAGAATTTATTTGAAATCTCCTACTAGAACAAAAGTTTTACCTCCGAAAGGGATATTTGAACAATCAGATCTTGAAGGGGTCATTATGTCTCTAAGAGTTCTATCCAAAGTCTCGAAATAATGTTTATGCATCATCGGTGCTTCATCCCAAATGATCAGTTTGCATCTGACCATCAACTCAGCAAGATCACTTCCTTGCTTGATATTACATGTAGAGTCCTTTTGAAGATTTATTGGAATTTTGAATCTAGAATGTCCTGTTCTTCCTCCGGGCAGTAGCAACGAAGCAATACCACTCAAAGCAACATTTAAAATAATTTCTCCTTTTGATCTTAGAGCTGCAGATAATGTCTTCCAAATATAGTTTCTTCCAGTTCCCCCATAACTATACACGAAGAATATCACTCCTCGATCACACTCAACCACATTCATTATTGTAGTGTAAACATTTAGCTGATCAACATTGAGATTCCAAACTAATTATGTGTTCCTCTAAAAGTACAGCTCTATCATATTGTAATTCATCATAAATGAACTTATTTTGATAATTACTACATTCTTGAAGATTTGGTACTGGCATCGATGCAAAATCACTTAACCTTCTGTCATGATTGCGCAACAATCTATCAATCTCCAATAAAGTCAGATTCTTTATCTCAATTTCCTCTAAATTCAAATATGTAAAGAAAATAAAAGAATAAAATGAAATAATTGTATAGTTTTTTAGATATAAGTAAATATAATTGTAATTAACAATTTATAAGATTTTTTATTACCTTGATTTTTCATTAAATTTCTCCTTTTGTATAAGATATCTTCTGACAAATAGGTCCAGCATTTCTCCCAAAAGTCCTCGGGCATACTCAAGCAATCTTTTGAAAGAAGGGTTACAAACAATCATTGTAGCGAATGAGCAAATCCCCAATAACTTGTCTCAACAATACCATCAATATACTCTTTATCATCCTCCAACAATCCTAAGACATAGCAAACATCACGATAAATATCATACTACACACCATTGATCTTTTTTATAACATTGTAACATTCATAACCACGAACCACATTTAGCAAACATCTAACATAGTAAGAATCGCATGTTCCTGGAGGTACGTAGTACATTCTTGCTAAGGAGAAACCTCTCTGTCTTGGAACCCATTCTCTTGAATCATTCTTCCAAACAAATTTTTGAGGAAATTCAACATATGTAAGTGGTTTTGCGTGGAATGGATACTTCTTGTTTGCCTTGAACCAAGCTGTTGTCCCAAATGGTGTCCGAGGTTCAGAGGGGGGTGAATGAACTTTGATCGATTTTTCAAATCTTTCGAAAAACCTTTATGTTCTGCAAGTTACTTGAACTTGCAACGCCAGACAGTTACTGTTTACAGCACTAGGATGCAGTGCTGCACGCTGTAACTAAAGTTTATACGCAGCGAAAAATTATGATTTATAACACAAGGCTGGTTTTCTCAAATATGATCCTTTTTAAAACGTTTTATGCTTATGAGAGATATATATGAAAAAGAGATAAGCACAGATAAGAAAGCAATAAAATACTTATGGTTTATAGTGGTTCGAAGGTGGTGTAATCCTTCTACGTCTACTCTACTGCTACCTCAAGCAAGAACTTCGTTAAGCAAGATTGAATTACAGGACCCTCCTAACAATCTATCAACTTTACAAAGCAACCACCTACTAGAGTTCAGCGTATACGCAGCAACTGCAAACTCTAAAGGCTAACCCACATAGAGTTCTAAACTCCCACACAGGGAAGCTGCCTAACTCTAGACAACTTATACAAACAGCAAGGATCTCTCCTATCAATTGTTCGACACCTCTAAAACAACCTAAGCACACAGCAACAAGGGTAAAAGTATATATTATTTGTTCTTCAACTGGTGCGGTGAAGTGAGCTTCTGAATCCTTCGAAGGATCTTTCAGCTTTGAGCTTGCTTCACTTCATAGAGGTTGAGTGACTAAAAACTGATGATAGACTTGAGTGTTTGTAACTTGAAAGCTTGAGAGTTTTTACGCAAATGTTTCAGTAACCAGTTTTAGTGTTTCTCATCCTTTATTTATACTTGTAGGAAAAGATGTCCGTTGAAGGAGACATCTCTCTTTTGAATTTGAAGTACTTGATCAAAGGTATGGCTCGCATTTAATGCGACTTGAATTTCTCTTTCGGAGCATTTAATGCGGCAGTTGTGGCTAGCAGCTTTCTGCAGCGTGTCAGTCCACGTGGTATCTTTGTATTGGCTCCGTTTGTGCAACTTTGATCTTCTCTTGAACGGCTTTATTTATTCTTGTTTGGATCTTTATTCCGCGTACTGCATTTATCCTTCATCGGATTGCAGGATATTTTTTTGTTTATCATTGGCGCTGTTTGACTATTTGGACAGTAAGCTTTGCGCTATATCCTAGGTCTTCTTGCAGTTGATACTCCCTTGCAGTGCTGCTGTAACTAAGACCTGCTTGCAGTATCTTCGGGCAGTACTGCTGTATCTTTTTCTTGCTGTGCTTCTATATCTTTTTCTTGCAGCGATGCTGTACGCCGTTCTTTCTTACTTTGTTGTAGTGCTGTAACTACTTTCTTGCAGTGATGTTGTATCTGCCTTCTTGCAGCAACTTCTTCCCGATACACTTGATGCAGCTATGTAACTTATAAGAGCCTCCATCTTTCAGCTCCTATATCTAGACACAAATCTAGTCTATGTTTTCACTTAAACATTGTGAAAAATGGAGTACATAAAACTTCCTATTACATGCATATATATTTTGTCTCATCAAAATCTAAACATTGAAATCCCAACACAAGCCAAAAACATACTGTAGTGAACTGATGGTCAATCAATCACTGACTGTAGTGAATCTGAATCTTCAAAAATGATAGGTTGCTCGTTCGGAAGGTGGAATGATAGTCGCTCGACGAGAGAATCCTTGAATTGAATCTCGTATCCAAATATTCTTCAAGCTGCCTCACATGGAGAGATGTACCTACAATCATAGTACAATTGTATCTCGTCGACATTCCTAACATCATCTCCACGAGATGATTCATAAAAAGTTGTTGTAACACGATCGTGTCCTTTGTTCACGTACTTAAATAAGTACTTGATAGATCGAGATTGGTTACACCACTCAACATTCATAAGTGCGCTGTATTTTAATAAAAGATATCGATTATGTAGAACAATGAATCTATTATCCAGTGGAACTCCATTCTTCATAATTGTTCTTCCCAAATCCCGACATTTGTATATTGGATATCCTTCATTATCAACGTCTGTTGTGTAAAAAAAAAAATTGAAAAGTATTTTGTACAGAAATCATCCACTATGCAAGGAGAATTCTTATTTAAAATACCACATGGACCGTGCATCATGTAATCACGTACTGCTGCATCTATTTAGGATCGTCTTCCTCATTTGGAATTTCAGCTGAAATAATTCAGTCTATATCATTGCCAGTAGGGTGTTTGTCATCTCTCGATAGAAAAAGAAGAATGTGCGTATGAGGTAAACCTCTCTTCTGGAACTCAATAGTATATATAATTGTATAGCAAAAGAGTTACGAACAATATTGTAAATGAAATTATAAACTACTTTAGTAAAAGAATTTTTGATAATAATTCACTATATTAATTATAAATAAATAATTTACCTGCAATAACATTACCGAAAACTTTATTTATGATGTAAGTCTTTTATGAGATTGTCCAACTTCATTTTGAAGATCCTCACCACTATATTTGGACGATCGTCTGGTTTAAGATTTCTTTCTTTAACAAAACGATCAATTTCAGGCCATTTCGGATTACAGGTGAATGTTATGAAAAGATCTGGATAATTGGCCCATCTGCAAAGCCATGACATCCTGATAGTTTTGTATCATAAAACGGGCTCCTCTAGTGAAACTCGGTGGTAGCACAATTCTAAGACCAATCATAGAAGAATCAGTCTCATCCCTAGTCAAGGCATCTGTCAAGCCACTATACATCTCACATCGTAACTATTTTTCATGAGTTCGAATATACAACAATCTTGATGACTCAATCATAGTATATATATTTTAATAGAGATTTCATATGTTTATTAAAATATAGAGACAGAATATCGAAGAGGTTAACAGAGAGATAAACATCTATCTTAAATCTATAAAGAGAATTATCATTGTTGTTATGATTTCGATGTTTAGATTTTGATGAGACAAAACGTATTTGTAATAGGAAGTATTAAGTACCCCATTTTTCACAATATTTAAGTGAATATATAGACTAGGTTTGAGTCTAATGATAAATGCTGAAAACTGGAGGTTTGACAAGGATAAAGCTGCATCTAAGCCTTTCAGAAAAGAAGTTGCTGCAAGAAAGCAGATACAGCATCGCTGCAAGAAAACAGATACAACATCGCTATAAGAAGACAGAACTTCACTACAGCTGAGTAAGTAGGAATGGCATACAGGAGTGCTGTAAAAAAAGGATGCAGCTCTACTCAAAGATACTACAACCAGGTCTTAGTTACAACAGCACTTCAAGAAAACATTAGCTGCATGAAGACCTAGGACACAACGCAAAGCTTACAGTTCAGAGAAGTCAATCAGCGCCAATTACAACAAGAAGTATCCTGCAATCCTAGGAAGGATAAATGCAGTACGAGGAATAAAGATTCAAGCAAGAATAAATAGAGTCGTTCGAGACAAGATTAAAGTTGCAGACACGGAACCAATACGAAGATGCCACGTGCACTGACGCGCTACAGAAAGTTGAGAGCCGCAACTGCCGCATTAAATGCTCCAAAAGAGAAAGTCAAGTCGCATTAAATGCGAGTCATGCCTTTGATCAGATTACTTCAAATTCAAAAGAGAGATGTCTCCTTCAACGGACATCTTCTCCTACAAGTATAAATAGAGAAAGAGCAACACTGAAGCTGACTACTGAACAACTGATTAATTGAAACATATGCGTAAAATTCAAGTCGCAAACATTCAAAGCTAACCATCAGTTTCAGTCACTCAACCTCTCAGAAGTGAAGCAAGTTCAAGCTAAAAGATCCCTCGAAGGATTCAGAAGCTCACTTCATCGTATCAGTTGAAGAAACAAACAAATATACTTTTAACCTTGTTGTTGTGTGCTTAGGTTGTTTTAGAGGTGTCGAACAGTTGATAGGAGAGATCCTTGCTGTTTGTATAGTTGTCTAGAGTTAGGCAGCTTCCCTGTGTGGGAGTGTGGAACCCTGTGTGGGTTAGCCTTTGAAGTTTGCAGTTGATGTGTGTACGCTGGACTTCAGTAGGTTGTTGCTTTGTAAAGTTGATAGATTGTTAGGAGGGTCTTGTAATTCAATCTTGCTTAACAAAGTTCCTGCTCGATGAGCTGTAGAGTGGACGTAGAAGGATTACACCACCTTCAAACCACTATAAGTCATACGTGTTTAATTGCTTTATTTATCTGTGTCTTTACCTTCTAATCTTGTATATCTCATAAGCATTAAAACATTTTTGAAAGAAGCATTTTGAGAAAATCAGTCTTGTGTTATAAACTGTATTTTTCCGCTGCGTATAAAACTCTAAGTTACAGCGTGCAGCACTGCATCCTAGTGCTGTAAGCAGTAACGATCTGACGCTGCAAGTTCAAGTAACTTACAGAGCATAAAGGTTTTTCAAAGATTTACAAAATCGACCAAGGTTCATTCACCCCCCTTCTGAACCTTGGTCACCACTTGGGACCAACAAGTGGTATCAGAGCTAGTTGGGTTAAAAGCCAACTTATCTGGTCACCTACCCAGATCCGCCTTAATCTCGCTGTTTTCTCTGCATTTAAAACTCATTCTTAAAGCATATCATGGATTCCTCTAATCACAAGTTACCTATGTTTTCCATAGAGAAATATGATGATTGGAAGATAAAAATGCAGGCACATCTTTCAGCAATGAATGACGAAATGTGGATGGTCATCACTGAAGGACCAATAATTCCCACAAAGGTGAATCCAGTGCTAGGTAGAGACCTAGAAGAAGGAGCACAGGCACCACTAGCCTTCCTAGACAAGCCAAGACTTGAATGGAATAACGAAGATAGGAAGAGAGCTAATATAGACAATGTGGCCAAGAATGCTCTATTCATTACTTTGGATAAAGGCACGTTCAGCAAAGTCAAGACTTGCAAAACATCCAAAGAAATATGGGAAAAGCTAGAGCAAATATGTGAGGGGACTAAGCTCAATAATGACAACAAGATCTCCAACGATACCCAACTATTCAAGAAATGAAGAATGAAGAGACTCTTGAGCAACTAGACTTAAGATTCACATCCATAGTGAATGAACTAGAAGTTCTGAGCAAACACTACACTCAGAAGGAGAAAAACATGAAAGTGTTGAGAGCCCTACCTGCGGAGTGGGACAACAAGACCACTGCCATGAGCGTGTCTATGGACTTGAAATCCATGAGTACATTCGACCTATTCTCCGACCTCAAAGCGTTTGAATATGACATCAACAGATGGAGAAAGGAGTCCGAAGAATCGAGCTCCAAAGTTACAGCGCTAACTGCCAGAGGCACCAAGAATACAGCAACTACTAGTTGCAGTAAGCAGACTGAAGTTACAGCAGAAGTTGCTGAAGAGGATATGGCTCTACTTCTAACGAAATTTAGAAGATTTGTGAAGAGCAACAGCAACAACAGCAATAACACCAACCTCAACAAGAGGAATGACTTTAGAAGAAGTCATCCACCTCCTCAGGTATCCTCCTCTCCACAACCAAAAACAAGCAATGTTGACTTGTGTTATAACTGTAGGAAACCAGGGCACTATGCAAGAAACTGTCCATACCCAACGGTGCATAAGTATCCTGAAGGAGAGAGAGAGCAGAGAAGAGATAAAAGAAGAGAGGTAAGACACAAGCTTCGAGCTCTCATAGGAGAGATGGAGAAGGCCAAGGATACAGTAATCCCGAAGGAAGTACTGAAAGCTACAGAATCCTCTGACAGTGACTCTGAAACCTCATCCTCTGATGAAGAAGCGCTGATATGTCTGATGGCTAAAGACTGCAAGGACAGCGAATCTATCAACCGTTGTCCGTACCTGAATGTGAAAAGCTGAACATGATTCACTCCCTCAAGAGGATCATGAGTGACTTTAAGCAGATCAACTCAATCCATGAGGATCTAAAGGTTGAAAATGAGAACCTAAGAATCGACAATGAGATCCTGAAGAGCAAGAACATCGATATTGCCAAAATGCTGGCTACATATGAGCCTGATAGCTCATGGTGCAGTAAGCTGCAAAAGGAAGTCTCTAGATTAAATCTGCTGGTCACTAAGCTAGAAGCTGAGAAGGAAAGCTTACAGTCCATGATAAGCACATTCAGCAAATCATCAAAGGACGCAAGAGATTGCATAAACCAAAACAGAAGTCCTTTTGAAAAATCGGGCATAAGTTACATCAATCACAACTCTCAGAATACAGCAAGTACATCCAAAGCTGTAAATTTTACTCAAGATGAAACCTCAATGGAGAAAGAGTTACTATGTGACTCTGTGAAGATTTTGAACAAAACAGCAATGACGAATAAGGGGAAGAAACCCCAATGCTCAACTGCAGGAAGTAAGCCTGCATCTAAGAATTGGCTGCAGTAGAAATCGTCTGCTGTATGTAGCAAGAGGATGCAGCAACCAACTAAGTTGCACCACAGAAGAAACTTTCCCACCTATATTGAGACTTGTCTAAACCTCAAAGAGGATATACTCAAGGGAAGTATGGTGGAAGACCACACTATAAAAGTGTTGGTAACACATATGTTATCTCTGCAGACACCTTTAACAGGCAGTTCAAAAATAGAACTGCATATAATTTGAGAACCAACAAATCTTACAGCAAAATAGTGACTGTTAAGAAAGTTTGGGTTCCTAAAGCAACTAACCCCAAAGGACCCGTACAGATATGAGTACCTAAATCTGTTTGAATTTGTTACAGGTTTCAATGCCAGGTTGCAGCAGAGTTGTATGGTACATTGACAGCGGCTGCTCAAGGCACATAACAGGCAGTAAAGAATCATTAAAAGACTTCCAAGAATGCAAAGGACCAAAAGTCATCTTTGGAGATGATTCCAAAGGAAGCACAAAAGGAAGTGGATGCCTAGTCAAAGGAAACATAAAGATCAAGGATGTATTCTATGTAAAAGGACTCAGATAGAACCTTCTGAGCATCAGTCAATTCTGTGACAAAGGATATATAGTGGAATTCAACCTCAACAAATGTTTAATCAAGGACAGCACCTCAAATGAAGACATCTATCTATATTCAACCAACATGCTTCATTGTGAAAAGTCCACCAGAGCTGAGTTGGCTATGGCACAAGAGGTTAAGCCATCTGAACTTCAAGACTATCAACAAGCTAGCAAGAAAAGGCCTTGTGAGAGGATTGCCAAATGTGGCATACAAGAAGGAGAATATCTGTGGAGCTTGTCAGAAAGGAAAGTAAGTTAAGAGCTCATTCAAAGACAAAACTCAAAAGTCATCTCACAGGATTCTAGATCTTCTACACATGGATCTATTTGGACTATTAGAACCAGTAAGCTTGAGCGGGAAGAAGTATTCTCTTGTAGTTGTAGATGACTACTCTAGATACATATGGACAATCTTCCTTGCAAAGAAGTCAGAAACTCAAGACAAGCTACATGATCTCATGAAGAAAATCCAGAATGAAAAGAGCTTGAGTATAGTGAAGATAAGATCAGACAGAAGAACTGAGTTCACAAACAAATTCATTGAGAAATTCTGTTCTGATAATGGTATTCGACATGAATACTCTGCTGCAAGAACACCTCAACAGAACGGTGTAGCTGAAAGGAGAAATAGAACCCTCAAGGAAGCAGCAAGGACTATGATAGCAGAAGTAAAAATACCCAAGAGATTTTGGGCTGAAGCAACCAACACTGCTTGCTACACACAGAACAGATGTCTAATCATCAAGGATCTAGATACGACTTCTTATGAAATCTGGAATGGATATACTCCAAATATCTTTTATCTGCATATCTTTAGATACAGGTGTTATATTCTCAACAATGGAAAGGAACATCTGAAGACTTTTGATACAAAGTCAGATGAAGGAGTATTTCTAGGATACTCTGCTGTAAATAGAGTCTTCAGGGTATTTAACAAGAGAATCTTGATGGTTGAAGAATCTATTCACGTGGTGTTTGATGTACCACACTGTGACACCAAGAAATTAGATGAACCACCTGAAGAGACAGTTCCAAGGAAAGAGAATGATGTTCCATATGTAGAAGGAGTTCTGCCTACAGAAGAAGACAAAGAAGAGGAAGCTGCAACTATGGATGTAGCAGATATTCTTACAGTAGTAGAATCTCCTGTTATATAGCAACAAGAAGAGCAACCTAGATCAGAATATATCTTTGAGCCTGGCTAAGGAATCATCCAAGGAATCTTATTATAGGAGATCCATCAATTGACGTAAGAACAAGAAAATCCATCCTACATGAAGCAATGTTCGCATGTTTCATATCTCAGACAGAGCCAAAGAATGTTGAAGAGGCACTTCAAGATAGCAACTGGGTACAGGCCATGCAAGAAGAGTTGAATGGTTTTGAAAGAAACCAAGTATGGCAGACAGTTGCAAGACCAACTCATCAAGGAGTAATTGGAACAAAGTGGGTTTTCAAGAACAAATTAGATGAATCTGGACTCGTCGTAAGGAACAAAGCAAGATTAGTTGTCAAAGGATATTGCCAAGAATAAGGAATTGATTTTGATGAGACTTTTGTTCCAGTAGCTAGACTGGAAGCAATAAGGATTTTTCTGGCATATGCAGCTCACATGAATTTCAATGTCTATCAAATGGACGTAAAGAGTGCATTCCTGAATGGTCTTCTTTCAGAGGAAGTTTATGTAGAACAACCCCCAGGCTTCGAAGATCAAGCAGAAGATAAGGTGTTTCAATTACATAAGGCCCTGTATGGACTTAAGCAAGCACCAAGAGCTTGGTATGACACATTGTCTCTCTATCTTCTAGAGAATGGTTTTCAAAAATGAACAATTGATAAGACGCTGTTTAGGATACAGGATGGAGAAAGTGTACTGTTAGTACAAATATATGTGGACGACATTATCTTCGGATCCACCAACAAAAAGCTATGTGAGAAGTGCTCCAACCTGATGCAGTCAAAATTCGAGATGAGTATGATGGGAGAATTAAGTTTCTTTCTCGGGCTGCAAGTAAAACAACTGTCAACAAAAACCTTCATCAGTCAAGTCAAGTATACAAAGGAGCTTATCAAGAAATTTGGCATGGAGAATAGTGCAGCAACATCTGTTCCTATATCAACATTAATAAGTCGCGACAAAGATGAAGATGGTAAAGATGTTGATATCACAAAGTACAGATGCCTAATCGGATCCTTACTGTATCTTACAACAAGTAGGCCAGACATTATGTTTGCAGTAGGAGTCTGTGCAAGATTTCAAGCAGCACCAAATGAATCATATTTTTCAGCGGTCAAAAGGATTATCAAATATCTGAAAGGAACTCAGGAAGTAGGCCTATGGTATCCAAATGAAGGAGGATTCAAGCTTAAAGGCTAATCTGATTCAGATTATGCAGGCTGCAAGATTGATCGAAAGAGCACCAGTGGGACTTGTTAGTTTCTGGGAAATAGACTTGTCTCATGGTTCTGCAGAAAGCAAACTTCAATTGCAACCTCTACAGCAGAAGCAGAGTATGTTGCAGCAGGAAGTTGATGTGCGCAAATTCTCTGGATACAGCAGCAACTTAGAGATTATGGAATTCAAGAAAAAAAGACCCTAATTCTCTGTGATAATACAAGTGCTATTGCAATTACCCATAATCCCGTTTTTCACTCAAGAACGAAGCACATTGATATACGACATCACTTTATAAGAGATCACGTGGAAAAGAAAGATGTTGTGCTTGAGAAAATTCATACGGATCTCCAGCTTGCAGATATATTCACTAAACCTTTGAGTGAATCGAGGTTTTCTATGCTTAGAAACGAGCTGGGAATTCTTTAAGTTATGAGGAGAAAAAGAAGGTGCAAAGATCAAGGGGGAACCTCTGCATGCTTGCGAGAAGCAATAATTATAGTGTTGTAAGTTACGCTTTCATACAGCGCTGGGTTCAAACAGCGCTGCTTTATATATTCTAACAGTACAGCAGAAATCGGGAGTGTAAGCAGCACTAGTGTAACATCCCGTTTTCAGAAAAAAGTGCATTTCGTATTTTTATAAATACATTCAAATTATGTTTTTAAATAATTTATTGTCAATGACATTTTCGACAAGCTTTATGTTTTAAGAAATGAGCTAATGTTTATTTAACTTTAAAGATCTCGCAGGATAGCTACCCGAGGAGATCGAGTTCGATCGTAATGCACTCGAAAAGAAGATAAGTTACACATAAAATAATGTTAGCAATTAATATTAAAAAAAAGACTTATGTGTTTAATTATAATTAGGTAGATCATTACTATATAGTCTATGTGCAATAAAGTATGTGGCTATTATGATGTGTTAAATTAAATATATTTTCAAACATACTTATATGTCTTATATATATGATATATTAATTTGAACATACCTACATATATATTTATGTGATCACAATATTATTAAGACTTTAATTTAAAGATGCGCAAATTAATTTCAAGTCATGCCATCTTATTTATGTGTGACACCAATTTGATTAAATTTATAAGAATTTAATATGATGTGAAATAAATTACATCAATAACAAATTAATTATCATAATCATGAATTCTTTCATGTCACATTAGATAAACTAAGTTACACATATCAATGTCACTACATCATGATATTACATCTTAAATTATATCATTATATAAGTAATCTACATGTATACTACATGTATTAATTTTTGATTTGTACTCTATTTCTACATATAAAAGAGAGAGACTTCACTCTTGAGCCTCTCATTTCTCATTTGGCAAGATGCTCTCTTTCTCTCTCTAACTATTTTGCTCCTCCTTCTCTCTAAACCTTTATTTCTCAAAAAAAAAAAAATCTTCATCCCCATCTCCAACCAAGCTGCCATTTTAAGATTTAAGTGAAGAATTAATATCCTTCCAAACCAAGATAGGAAATCAAGCTCAAATTAAAAGCTTCTTCCAAGCAAGTTTCAAGAATACATAGTTTGTGCAATCAAGAGGTAATTTTAACAAATCCTCACCATTCTTCTTTCTTAGGAGCATGATTAAGTTCTAATTTTAAGTTGCATGTAAGATTCAAGTAAGATTTCCTACAAATGTGATAAATTTGTTGAATACCTTATTCTAAGTAGTTAATCTTCAAAAGTATGTCATTTTGAGTGTTGATTGAGCAAATAGATGTTGGATTGGACTTTGCATGTTTGATTTCCTTACCTAAACACATTGCATGTATGATCCAAGGGTGATTTTCTACTAATGTGAAGAAAATGTTCAAAGTCTTGTTTTAAGTAGTGGATCCTTAAAATATGTTTCTTTTGGGAGTTGATTGTGCAATTACATGATGAATTAGTCTTTGCATGTTTGATTATCTTGTCTAAGCTCATTGCATGTGTGATAAATTGAGTCAAGATGTTTCATTTGATGTTGATAGAGTTATAAAAGCTAAATCTACAATTTAATTATGAAAATAGGTGGTTTAATCAAGTTGTGAAATTTTTTAGAAATTGCAGTCCACTTTGTAGATTTTTATAAACTCGTATACTCGGATTTTTTCAAAACTATTTCAGTATGTTATACTACATGAAGTTTAGAGTTTATGGTTAAAATTTGGTAATATTTGGAGTAGTTTGTGAATTATTATGATTTTTCAAAGATAGTCCAGTTCAAGTTGAAATTATTCAGTTTCGGACCTTAGAAAAATAATTTTATAAATTCAGCCAATTACGATTTATCAAAACTGTTTTAGTATGTTATACTACATGAAGTGTTAAGTCTATGGTTAAAAATTGGTAATATTTGGAGTAATTTATGAATTATTATGATTTTTCAAAGATAGTCCAGTTTGAGTTGGAATTATCCAGATTCGAACCTTAGAAAAATAATTTTATAAATTCAGCCAATTACAATTTTTTCAAAACTGTTTTTGTATGTTATACTACATGAAGTTTTTAGTTTATGGTTAAAATTTGGTAATTTTTGAAGTAGTGTACGAATTGTGATGATTTTTCAAATTAAGTCCAGTTTCGAAGTTAAGATTCTGCAGTTTTGGACCTTAGAAAATTAATTATATAAAATCGGTCCATTGTACGTTTTCAAAACTGTTTAACTATGTTTGAGTACATGATGTTATGAGTCTAAATTATTAATTTCAGAAGGTTTCAGTAAATATATAATTTACAGTGAATTTTATAACACCGACTGGTTTTAGAGCAACTTCAAACAATTTTTGATTATAGTAAATGATTTATTAAAGCTTTTGTGATATGAATTTATCCCTAATATTTTAGCATGGATGACTAAGGGTTGTTATGTAAATGTATACTTCATTTCATGAATTTTGGATGATCATTTAAATTATAAAAATTGTTGTAGTAAAGAGTGTCTTTTCTTCCTATATATTACTAACTTCAAGATTAAAATTTTATCTATGATTTAAGAATGCAATTTATCATATTTTGAAACTGAAATTATGTGATTAAATGTGTGCTTATGTGTGAAGTGTTAAATAATTTAAGTCTTTAGCATACAAATTAGAGTTTTATGAGTTAAGATGTAAAATACAGTTTTTACTTCTTTCAAGGTACAATTGATGCTTGTTTTAAAGTATGTTTTAAAATTTCTCCCAAATCTATAGTTATGTGTTTATGATATACAATATGTGACATGTATGATAAGCATGTTAGGTTAGATGATTATGATACGATTTAATGATATTATAATTAATTGAAGCACATCAACAAACACCGAATCATATGTTAAATAAGTAATCGGTGAAGATGAATATATATGTATGTTTATGATATAAATGAGATGTGTTTGGAAGACTAAAAGTTAATGAATGTGACGAGTGCAGTACGAGACGACCGGATACTTCAGTAGCTATCCCCGCTTCAAGTCGAATCTCAAAAGTGGGTAACTTCTACTCTCTAGCTACGTGTTGTTAATTGAATTAGTAAGTTATGTATGAAAATCTACGGACAGAAGCACCGTAGCTATAACCGGTATGCAGCTTCCCTACCGGGCGTAGACCTTAAAGGTGAGAGTGCCTGGTCTACGATGGAGGTTTAGTGTGTGAGCAATCCTACTTTCCTCGATGGTCCAAGGGTGAGCGTACCCAAGGATAATGTTATGTTATGGTCCAAGGGTGAGCGTACCCAAGGATAATGTTATGGTCCAAGGATCAGCGTACCCAAGGATAATGTTGTAGTATGTGCTTAATAATTTAATTGCTTCAATGTATTAGAGAAGTATGGTTATCCCACTGGGCTTCCTCTCCGGAGGAGTCTCATGATGTTATCTAAAATGTTTTTCAGGTCCAGCTTACGATGAAGCGGATGTGTAGCCGGCTGTACGGACTTCTTCCCAGAAGCATATGTTTTAATTTATTTTAATGTGTATGATTTTGATATTACATAAAGGTTTTGAAAACTCCTATGTTGAATTAACCATTCAAGTAAAATTTTCATATGTTTTAAATATGTCATGGTTTAATTTACAAATGTGGGTAGAACACGAGTTAGTTTCTTGCATGCTAAGCTTTTCGATTTAAAATAGAAAGAAAAAAAATATACTCGTGTTTTTAGTAAAGTCTTCCGCTGAATTTCTCTACGAAAATGATTTTAAATTATTATTATATATTTTTACAAATATTTTAAGTATATAATGTCAAGGTGGCGCCTTAATCCTCCTAAGTTGGGTTGGGGTGCCACAACCAGGTTACAACATTTGTTTCAAAAGAGTATTGATTACTCTGCAACCTCGTACCAAGGATGCTGCAACCTGAAAAAGGCATTTATTTAAGCGGCAAAGGGCATCTCTTTCAGCATTAAATGCAAAGTCTGCACGTGTCAAAAGTGGAAGGGTCACGCTCAGTAGCCCACGCGCCTTGTAATAGTTAGCGACGATTTGACATATCCATCTTTTTCTGAACCGTAAGATCAACTCCCTCTAAATTATCTCAATCGTTGATCTTAATACACGTCCCTTGAGATCCGCCATAACTCCCATAATCGCGTCTTTCGAAATCATTATTCACCATCATCCAAGAGAGAAGTTTCTTTTCGTGAGAATTTTCCTAAGTCCAAATCTTCGAAATTCTTCATCTTTTCTCTCTAAGAAATCCATGGCAGCCAAACGAACCATCGTCTTGGAAGGACGCTTGATCAACCAGGAGCACGTCTATGCTTCTAGGCTGTATATAATGTCCTCGTCAAGAGAATCTTCGATGCCCTTCAGCGGACCCAAGTCCTAGGGCTTCTGACCACTGTCTATGCTGGCTTCTCCGTGGAGTCAGTACAGAGATTCTACTCCTACGCTAGGCAGGCGGAGGATAGGAACTGCATCCTGTTCAGGATGGATGCAGGCGAGGAAGAGCGGTCTCTAACCGTTAGAGACATTGCTACCACCTTCAGCATTTCCGCCGGAGGTTTGACCCCCAGTCAGTTATTGAACTATGGAGAGGGTACTGCTCAAGAGATGTGGGATCTCTTTCGAGCAAGGGATGCAGGGGCTGAAATCAAGAGAAGCGCCCCAAAGAAGCTCTTCAATCTGAAGTTTGAACTATTTCATGATATCTGTGCATACTCCATTGAAGGCCGAACTGGGAGTTATGACAAGTGCACAGATCTCCGGTTCTGGATCATGTCTGCTATCATGGCCGGAGAGAAGGTGAACTGGGTGAGGTTCATCATGAAGAAGCTGTGGGAGGAAGCAGAGAAGATAACGAAGCGATGAAGCTACGGTATCACCATTTGTTCTCTACTCTACAAGCTTGGTCTTCAACTTGCAGCACCGACCCCCATCCCCATCGGAAAGTATCTAGGGGAAAAGAAGAAGGATAAGACCCAACCGAAGACAGCAGAAGCTGGGGCAACAAGGAAGAAAACCAAAGACAAAAAGAATGCTATCCTAGCCCTGCAGGATGAATCAGTATACAGCGGGAGAGACGAAGAAGAAGAGGACGTTCAAGATCCTCTTCCTGTCATCAAGAGGAGCTCAGGAAAGGTTGTACCTGATCTTAAATCCTCTTCCTCGGATGATGACGCACCCTTGGTGAGAAGGGCCCCACGCAGCAAGAAGAAGACTGCTGCAGCTGCTGATTCCCAACGCTCTACAACAAGCTTGGCTGTAGTTGCTGTTGAGGATGAGTCTCATCAGCCCCGGAATCAAGAAGGAGCTCTTGATTCCCAACTCTCTACACCTTCTGAGGTGGTAGAAAAACTTTGGGATGAGTCATATCTGCTTCAAGAGCCACATCAGCTCCGAGTCAAGCCAACTGAAGAAGCTCGTCTACAAACAAAAGCTTAAGTGTTTGATCCTACCCTCCCAGCGGCTAGAAATATGGAGCTGCAATACAATCTCTGGAGAAAGATGCGGCTGGCTAATGGGGAAATCCTGTTGAAGTGGAAGGATTTCCTGACAGTCGAGCAAGCTGTCCTGTAGCAGGCCAAATCAGAAGATATTCTGGCGCTCCTGCAATCTGAGTATGCAGCAATGGTGCAAGACCAATCAGCATGTAGTGCTGCTCAGGGAGCAAAGGACAAAGGGAAGGGAAAAGCTCTTGCAGAATCCGACTTTGCAGAGCTACCAATGAGAGCAGCATTGAAGGATGTGCAGGTCTTTCTTGTCCCGACCGCGGAGGCTGGTAGAAGGAACGATGACGTTGTTTTTGCCCAAGAGCAAATCGACATCCTGGGAGTGGAGCAAGCTGAGGAAGCTATGCTGCAACAAGCGCTGCAACAAAGTGTTAAGGAGACCAGAATGCAGCACACTCCTAGAAGGATGCAGGGAAAAGGAAGTTCAAAACAACATCATATGAGCTCACCTGCATACGAGCAAGTAGTTGAGGGCCTCTCCAACATTGTCTCGCTGGATTCTTTGGAGGAGGAAGAATCTCAACTGTTGGACTATGGCGATTCCCCTGTTTGCATGGATGCTGCTATTGCAAACTCACAAAGGGAACCGTCAGCCATCATTCAGGGAGTAATCTCTGATCTTGCTGAAGATGCCGATGATGCAACCATGGAGGAAGTTGTCGAGGCTGGACTCCCTGTACTGGCGGAGACAGCAGTACAGCAGGCGACCACCCAAAAATGAGCTTCTGAGGAGATAAGGAGGGTGGAAGCTGAGATTCTTGCAACAATGGAACGTACAGTGCTGAATGCTGTGGATGCTGCAAGAAACCAACCAAAGCTGCAAGAACCCATTCTTGCAGCAGAACCTGTCCAAGCTGCAGAACCGGTCGAGGAGATGGGGTCCTTGGAGAAGACCTCAGGGGAGGCTGTTGTTCTGACAACACTCTCTAAGGGTAAGAAGACCTCTGTTGGGGAGGCTGTTCAGACAGTACCCACAAAGGATGCTGAAGAAGTAGCTGAGATAACCCCTGTGCAGCTTGAGACACCTCAAGAGGAGGTTGACGCTGCAGCTGCTGTATGTTCTCAAGAACCTTCCAAGGTTACAGCAGCAGAGGTTATTGAGGAAGCTGAGGTTACTCATGCCGACTTCGCCAGGATGATGAGGAGGCGCAACATAGTTGTTCATGGGCCAAAAGCTGGCGCACCAGAACCTGTTGAAGTCTCGTCCGGCGAAAAGGAGGAAGAAGAAGAGCACCCATCCTCGAGCTCTACAAGCTCCCAAACCAGCAACCATGAGGATGAGGTTGCCACTGAGGTTCCAAGGCAGGATGCAGCTCCAATTATTCAAGTCGTTATACCATTCACTGTATCTCTACTGCCTCAACAAGAAGAAATTCGGGGCTGACTCCTGATGAATCGATCAACCGAGTTGAAGCCGCGGTTAGACATCTGGTCTACACTCTCCAGGAGCACGAGTCTACCATGCGCAACAGTCTCAGAGTCGCTGCCCAATTCCACGCTGAAACCATGATAGGTTTCAAGAAGGACCTTGAAGCCCTGCTTGGGATGATCAAGAGGACGTTGAATGATCACTCCCACAGACTTTACATGGAACGGGTCTGGATGAAGGGAGAGCTCAAGATTGATGCTGCACAGACTCTCCAGGAAGTAAGGCTATGCAAGCGACATGCTAAAAATGCCTTTGATAGGCTGACTACTCACTTCCTCGTCCTTCAAACCCTTTTGGATCGCACATCTGATCAATCCCAGCGAACCAAAAGTGTGGACGATCGTTTGGGGAACCTGGAGCTGATTGTTGGAGAATTGAGGGACATCATATTCCGAGCCTTCCCTCAGTATGTTGATGCTCCTGAGGCCACCCCCGAACCGACCAGAAGACCACGTTCCAAGGTGGTCCCAGCTGCCCCTGCTCAGCCCCCGACTTTTGATGATGCCAAAAAGGGGGAATGAGTTGAGATAGATACAGGAGCTCAGAGGGGGCTGAAGAAGATGATGATGATGATGATGACCAGCAACCTCTCAGTAGGAGGAGAAAGAGGTCTGGATCATCTGCTACGGCTGACATTCCATCTCCCAAGCGATGGAGAAGAGATGATGATGGAGGAGTTGGTGGAGCTGGTGCTGCAAGAAGATCAGCAGCAGGCGCTGCACCCAGCAGAGCTGCAAGCAAAGATATAACACCTCCCTCTCATCATCATACAAAGAGAGCGAATGAGAGCCAGCAACAAGGCTCAAGGAAGAGGATGAGCGGGGACGAGTCTGAGAGTCAGAGGCGCCAAAGAGAAGAATAAGATCCATATGCCTGGATTCAAAGACTCGGAGTAATTGGTGAGAGGAGAATTTTTCTCAATGACATCTACCAATACCCTCCTCAAGAGATCCCTCGCCTTGACACTGAAAACATCTCTACTGAAGTTTCCGTTCTGATGGATCAGAGGCCTGAAGGAGAAAATATGGCTTGGAGATTTGACATCTTCAAGGAAATCAAACTGCCTATTGACAGGAATCCATCATTTGAGGAGATCACCTTGTACAAGCGATCAGAGTACCTCAGAAACTTCAGAACCCTATGCAGGAAAGGTAAATTCAGCAGATATCATACTTGCAAGACTGCATTGAAGAGATATGAGCAGCTCGCTAGGGAAGGTGAACTTGAAATTCAGAGATACTATACCGACCTAGTGAAGCATGGCAGGATTGTGCCCTATTGTGAGGACTTCTGGCTCAGGTGGATTCAAATTCCAGTATTCATGCAAAAGTTAGATGAGTCCTATCAAGAGTCCATCAGGGACTAGTGGAAGGGATTAAGAGGAAGAGAAGGCCTTGAAAAGTTTGCTGATAGAAGACCTAAAGAATCGTCTACAAAAAGGTCCCTGTTTCAGTAATATACATACTCTTTTGTGATCCATGTTGTAATATATATGCCTTGTATAATTTCTTTCAGTTAATGAAGAAATTTTCATTTCATTTCTGTTCAACGTTCAATCCTTATGAACTTGTGCATGTTGTTTATGTTTTTCCTGATGTTTAGTGATAAATGAATAGCAAGATGCATCTCTGATGAATCCAGGGTTTTATATTTATCATATGAAAGCTGTTCAAGCATGTAACCCTGATCTTACGATATTCAGTAAAGTAAAAATCTTTCTTCATAAACGAAATAATGTAAAGGTTTTGTCATCATCAGAAAGGGGGAAATTGTTAGGATTTCGATGTTTAGATTTTGATGCGACAAAACGTATTTGTAATAGGAAGTATTAAGTATCCCATTTTTCACAATGTTTAAGTGAATATATAGACTAAGTTTGAGTCTGGTGATAACTGCTGAAAAATGGAGGTTTCGCGAGGATAAAGCTGCATCTAAGCCTTTCAGAAAAGAAGTTACTGCAAGAAGGCAGATACAGCATCGCTGCAAGAAGGCAGATACAGCATCGCTGTAAGAAGACAGAACTTCACTACAGCTGAGTAAGTAGGAATGGCATACAAGAATGCTGCAAAAAAAAGATGCAGCAGCTCTACTCAAAGTTACTGCAACCAGGTCTTAGTTACAGCAGCACTGCAAGAAAACATTAGCTGCATAAAGACCTAGGATACAGCGCAAAGCTTACAGTTCAGAGAAGTCAATCAACGCCAATTATAACAAGAAGTATCCTGCAATCCTAGGAAGGATAAATGCAGTACGAGGAACGAAGATTCAAGCAAGAATAAATAGAGCCGTTCGAGACAAGATCAAAGTTGCAGACACGGAGCCAATACGAAGATGCCACGTGGACTGACGCGCTGCAGAAAGCTACGAGCCGCAACTGCCGCATTAAATGCTCCAAAAGAGAAAGTCAAGTCGCATTAAATGCGAGTCATGCCTTTGATCAGACTACATCAAATTCAAAAGAGAGATGTCTCCTTCAACAGACATCTTCTCCTACAAGTATAAATAGAGGAAGAGCAACACTGAAGCTGACTACTGAACAACTGATTAATTGAAACATACGCGCAAAATTCACAAGCTTTCAAGTCGCAAGCATTCAAAGCTAACCATCAGTTTCAGTCATTCAACCTCTTAGAAGTGAAGCAAGTTCAAGCTGAAATATCCCTCGAAGGATTCAAAAGCTCACTTCGTCGCACCAGTTGAAGAAACAAACAAATATACTTTTAACCATGTTGATGTGTGCTTAGGTTGTTTTAGAGGTGTCGAACAGTTGATAGGAGAGATCCTTGCTATTTGTATAGTTGTCTAGAGTTAGACAGCTTCTCTGTGTGGGAGTGTGAAACCCTGTGTAGGTTAGCCTTTGAAGTTTGCAGTTGTTGTGTGTACGTTGGACTTCAGTAAGTTGTTGCTTTGTAAAGTTGATAGATTGTTAGGAGGGTCTTGTAATTCAATCTTGCTTAACAAAGTTCCTGCTCGAGGAGCAGTAGAGTGGACGTAGAAGGATTACACCACCTTCGAATCACTATAAGCCATACATGTTTAATTGTTTTATTTATCTGTGTCTTTACCTTCTGATCTTGTATATCTCATAAGCATTAAAACGTTTTTGAAAGAAGCATTTTGAGAAAATCAGTCTTGTGTTATAAACTGTATTTTTCCGCTGCGTATAAAACTCTAAGTTACAGCTGCAGCACTGCATCCTAGTGCTGT
Source organism: Scutellaria barbata (assembly GCA_028654395.1). Lineage (NCBI taxonomy): Eukaryota > Viridiplantae > Streptophyta > Magnoliopsida > Lamiales > Lamiaceae > Scutellaria > Scutellaria barbata. The sequence continues at coordinate 5,465,350 of CM053649.1, read as the reverse complement.
AAGCAATAACGATCCGACGCTGCAAGTTCAAGTAACTTGCAGAGCAGAAAGGTTTTTCAAAGATTTGTAAAATCGACTAAGATTCATTCACCTCCTCTCTTGAACCTCGGGCACCATTTGGGACCAACAATTTTTATTTAAGATTAATTAAAAAAATTAAAAAAAATTGAATGTGAATCAGTTTTCTTAGAAAACGGTTGTAAACGGTTTTTGATATAATATTTACAAAAGTATCCTTAATTTTTTTTACTAAAATTATAATTTTGTCTGACTGACTTCTGTTTTTATATATATAGATATAGATAAGTTTATATATTGCAAGTTTTTGCTTTATGCTTTGGATCATGCCACAATCGAATCGGTCGGGTCAATGCATGTGGAAGCCAATTGATATAAAATATATATATCACATAATACTTTATATATATAATCTGATAATGTACTTGAAATCTATAATTAATTGAAAAATTGGAACGTCACAAGTTATATATTTATTTTGATCATGTAATATTTATATTGTGTGATATCTTTATAATTTTGGTGGTATTTTTATAATTTGAACAAATAATATTTTTATATATATTATGTAATATTTTTATACATATTATATGATATTTTTGAAAATTTTTAATTTTGACAAATAATATAATGTGATATGTGTACATGATTAACAACCACAAACTATTATTACTTCGCCTCTCTAGCACCATAATTTTATGATCAAATCGAAATGAAATTCCAAAAATAAATCAATTTATAATCGATAATTCACATTCAAAATTTTTAAATGAATTTGGATTGTGACAATCGTGCAGTACCGTCATACAGATTGATTTGGTAATATATATATTTGGATAAATTTTATAACAAGACTTAATTTATAAATTAGTTTTCAATTTTAGATCCAAATTTTAAAGTTTCTCAATAAGGGGTTCAATTTAACATTTTCTTCTCAATTCAAGGTTTGAAATTTAGATTAAGTTCTCAATTCAAGATAAAATTTCATTTTCTATTTATTTATATTTATAAATTTATTTATACTTCAATATGTATTCATATTTTGGATAAATTAAGTCAAGTTAGTGCACTTTAAGAACAATTTTCATTCGACTTATCTTAATTTATATGGAAAAAAGAAAGAAAAAAATATAATTAATTTAATTCATAAAATATAATTTATATTAAATATTAAAATCGATTTTCTATACTTTTATTCATAAAATTAAGAAAATAAAAGAATCTTTATTTTTTTTAATTGCATTTATTATATATATATATATATATATATAAATTAATACAAGTCAGATGAAGATCGTTCCAAAATTGCACGGGCTTGTCTTAATTTATCTAAATTATAAATACATATTAAAATATAAATAAATTATAAATTTAATAAAAAAGAAAAAAAATGAAATTTTGTCTTGAATTGAGAACTAATCTAAATTTCAAGCCTTGAATTGAAAAAAAAATATTAAATTGAGTCCCTTATTGAATAACTTTAAAATCTGAATTCAGAATTTAAAATTAATTTATAAATTTGATCTTGTTATGAAATTTATTCTATATATTTGCACAATTTCACATGGTCAAAATTTGTTGTATTTTTATATTTGGCCACAAATTTTTTATTATCTAAAACTTCATCACGAAACTTTTTCGAAAGTTTTTGTTTTAGCCGTGCATTTTATTTTATTAGTGACTTTATACTTAAGTGAGTGTAAGATTTATATATTAATTGAAGAAGTCTAAGGTTTTATTTTGTCGCAAATATTTATAAATTGATTTAAAGAGGTTTGAGACTCGCACTTATTAATGATGTGGTTTAATTAAATTTCCATATACAAAATCACCAAATGAGCTCAAGACGATCTTTGGGCCTGAGCCCATTTATGATTAGTGCGACTTACATCAAATCAATCCAAATGAAGCATAGTATGAAATTTGTTCTATATATAAACACGAAAGAGTCTGGAAGAAACATCCACATATATGAATAACTTAAATATTTAAATCACTATAAAATCAACTTTAGAAAGCAATTCAGGGTACGAGAACCATAAACAAAGGTTTTAGAGAGAAGAAAACATTTGTATTAATAAGTATTATGTAGATAAATAATCATTTGTCTGTTCTTCCATGCATATAAATACTACAAGAAATTACACTTTTATAACGATTTTTCTTCGCAAAGCATGAAATAGTGGTGTGTACATCCTAAAATTAGAGTAGGTTTGGGTTCAAGTTTCCAATCCATCTCCAATTATAACTTAAAAGAATAATAATAATACTGAATGCTCTTGAAAAGCTATATTAATTGTAAATAGGATGGGTAATTGGTTGGTTCAGTTTAAAACCGAACCAAATGACTCGATTTGGTCCGAATAGGTTTTGCAATTGTTCAGTTCGGTTTTGCTCACCCCTAAACTCCAATTTTGGAAGGTTCGTCTAAAATCCAATTTAAAAATATCAAAATTGAAATCTTCTATCTATTTTAGTAGATCAAACAAACTGATTTATTAAGAGATTTTAAAAATTAAAACCAAATCGAACCGAAATCCACACAAAAATCGAATCGAATCAACTAATTACTCTTTTCAATTTGGTTTTTTTTGATTCTATTTGATTTGGCTCATGATCCCTAATTTTAAGAATCAATTAACATTAGTTATAAGTTTCAATTGAGTTAATTTTATTTTGATTTTGGTTACCCAATTTCAACCTACGTAGTTAATCTAGTGATAATAAAATTTCAACTTACCTGAATGACCACCAAAGCCTTCTTCCTATAGTGATCATCAAACTTATTTCCTTTAAAACACTTTAATTTGTTCCTAGTGATCATATAATCATACAAAATAATCATATAAGTCAAAATATTGTAAAGGTATTATTTCTAAATTTAAGATTTATTCCACGCTTGTCTTTCTATATATGCTTTTAACATTTATATAGGTATATGACTAATCTTATCTGATTAGTTTATGATTTTCGATTACTACTAATTTCTGCTTAATTCTCATGATTCGTGCCACTCATTATGGAATATTAAAAATATAGTTGATGATATCATCACAACTTATTAATTCTTGATAGTTTTGGTAGGTGATCGTTTGGCTTAACTACCAAGAAAAATAATGTCAAAGTTGCTTGTTCAACTTAGACTAAATACAAATATTAATTCAATGAATTAATTAACATAATATGTACCAAGACAAAGTACAGTATCAACCGATATGACATAATTAACATTTAATTAACATGATTAAGATCATTAATCTTGATATATATATATATATATATATATATATATATATATATATATATATATATATGTCCATCAAATTATTAATTAATCAACTCGAGGATGTTGAAAAATCTTCGTGCATGCTTGGAAAACCAGCAACTTAATTAGTCATGCATGCATCTACTTAAGACTCATTAATTATGATTAATATTTGGAAAGCAAAAAATAACACTTGTAATTTTATTTCCTTTTACTGAAAACTTAGCTGTAACTTTATTTAAAAATAGAAAGCAATGATGGAGAAGAAGTCGAAAAGAGTCCCCAAAACTTATTAAATAAATCCACCAGTATTAATATATAATCGGTGGGGATATCATGAAATCACTCTATTAAGATTAATATTAATAAAACCTTGTATTCTATGTTTTTTTTGTTAATAGATGATGATTATAATTGAAAAAAAAAAAAAAAGCGTCCAACAAGGGGAAAACAAAAGGAAAAAAAAACACCAGCGGACCTCATTAAAACCCCAATATAGCAAAACCCAATAAGAAAAATCTATAATATCGAAAAAGAGTATCGACATCAATGAAATCTATAATGAAGCAAGAAAGAACACCACTGAAAATCCATATCAATCTTTGTCAGACAGTCGGCAACTTGATTCCCTTTTCAATATATATGAGTTAATAATAAAATCCAACCTCTCCAAGACCTTGTATTCTATTGTTAGATATTTAGATTTATGAAACAATAACTTCAGGGTTTTTTAAACATCTTTTCCAGATTTTTAGTTTTTTTATTTATTTAACATTGAATAAAAATAAAAGTAAAATTTCGTTTCTATAACATAAGAGACCAAAATAGCAGTTAAATATGAATTTAATCATTTTACACTCAAAATTTGTTATCTCCCCACACTACCACAAACTCTACCGACGTATGTGTATCCTAATTCCTAACATAAACATCATGATCATTTTTGTATTAAAAGAAATAAGGGTAAACTATCTCGAACATTATTGTATTTTAAAAATTTTACATTGATTCATCCTTTGTTATTAGAATCACATCATTTATAAGTGTGATTTAATAAATGATGTACATTTTCTCTTAAAAATCGATCACTAATCTAATTTTATACGTTTACAGGATTGACCTCTTTGTTAAATGAATGTTAAGGGCCTTAACTTTTATACTAAATTTCCAATTATACCCTTATACATTAAATAATTTATATTTTTTAAATATTATTCCTTTCGTTTTATATATTTTCTTTATATTTATTATCTTTTCACAAATATGGACAATAAATATTATTTAATCATTATTAATATTTGAAATTATCAAATTAATAATTTAAAACTTTCAAACATAATTGTAGATTTTCCTAATTGAATGCTGAAATTTTGATTATAATAAATCCAAACATGTAAAAAATATCTAAGAATTGATTTTAATAAACACAAACTTTAAAGAAATATGAAAACTAACTTTTAAAACAATTTTCCAAATAAGATTTTTAACATTTTGAGATTTAGTTAGTTTCCTAATTATATTAACAATATTCATATTCTAATTTTAATTTTCAATTTTCAATTTTCAGATTAATTTTAATAAATAAAAGCATTTAAAGAAATATTAAATTAACTTATAATTTTCCAAATAAATCGAAATTATATTATACTTTATAATCATAAGATTTTTAAATTTTGGAGATTTAGTTAGATTTTTTTTAATTATATTAAAAATATTCATTTTTTATTTTAAATTTTTAAATTAATATTTAATATATTATATAATTTCTTGTATATTTTATTTTCAATATATGCCTTTTAATTTTGTATTTATTTGTTAAATCTTAAGTTTTTTTTTTTCAGATTTCAGTTGTATTTTTATTATTGTTTTAACAATCTCCATAGCTTTATTTTTTTTTTATTATTTTTTTTTTTTGAATTTTTCAGAATTATTAAAATTATTCTTCAATATTCTAGATTTCTTTTCAATATTTGCATTTTTGTATTTTGTTTGTTAATCATGAGAATTTTTATATCAGAATTTTAGTTGAATTCGTTTGAATACTTTAACGAACTTCATATTTCAATTAAATTTTGAATTTTCAGATATATTAAAATTTAACTCCATGAAATATATATATATATATATATATATACTTGTAATTTTATTTTTTTTTGTAAATTTATGATAATTTTTATTTGATAATTTCCACAAATATTAGATTTACTTAAAAAAAATTTAAGATAATTTGAACAATCTTTGAATTCTATTTTTTTAAATAATTTAAACAAATATCTATATATATATATATATATATATATATATATATATATATATATATATCTTGTAAATTTTCAAAAAAACAATTAATATATATAATTTCCACAAATGTTAGTTTATATATATATATATATCTTGTAAATTTTCAAAAAAACAATTAATATATATAATTTCCACAAATGTTAGTTTATATATATATATATATATATATATATATATCTTGTAACTTTTCAAAAAAACAATTAATATATATAATTTCCACAAATGTTAGTTTATATATATATATATATATATATATATATCTTGTAAATTTTTGTATTTTGTTTTTAAATTTACGATAATTTTTTATTTGATAATTTCAACAAATGTTAGATTTACTTAATGTTTTTGAAGATGATTTGAACAATCTTTGAATTTTATTTGTTTAAATAAATTAAATTTTAAAGATTTAGTTATTTTTTCCAAGATTTATTTATTAATTTTGAAATTATTGAGGTATAAATTGTATGTACATAAACTTTTAAAGAAATTAATCAAAGTAAAAATATTTTGAGCACAAATTCATTTTTAAATTAAGGTTGCAAAATATTTAAAAAGGTAAAAAGAATAAATTTAAAATGTGAAATAAATATTATATATAACAAAATACCAAAATTTACAATGTGAAATAAAACATTACACATAAATAGTAATAATAAGTAAAATAACAAAAAATATTAAATAAACAAAAAGTAGAAAACTTGGAGTGAAAAAGGAGAATTCTATACTATATATTAAAAAAAATCAATTGATAACAGGGTATTATAATCGATACAAGTTAAAAAGTGAGCAAAATCCTTCTCAATTTGCACATGAGGCAAATGATGCACACTCTCGTTAACTTTGACAGAATATGCGATTTCGAGCAAGCTTATTCATATTAAATGATGTAAATATTATCCTTTTAGCATAAAAGAACCAACGTAACATTTTCAAATCACAAAAAAAATCAGTGCATTTTAACCAAAAAAAAAAATTAATAATAATAATTATTATTATGATCATGTATACACTTGGAGACAACGGTTAATGCCATTTTTCATTTTTCCTCTTTATAGGAACCAACATATTTAAGTTATTGAATTTACATGAATAAACATTTATTTATGGTGGAAAAACTCGCAAAAGCAAATAAATGTTATTCGCCTTTCAAAAAAGATCAAGAAAGTCTGTCAAAATTGAAGCTTTTTTGGTTTTTCTACTTTTCCTTTCATTTTATCATTACATATTAACATATAACTAGAAGCAATCTACATATTAAAGTATGTTAAAAAGAAGATTACAAAAAAGGCAAAAAAAAAAAAAAAAGGATGGCCCACAAGAAAAGGAACAAAATTTCACGACCTTTTCTAGTATGCATGTGTATGCACAGGAAAACAACAGAACAGGATTTTGGGAATGGATGATCATTTTGTGTAAAAATATAATTTTTATGTTTCCAAAAGTTTGGTTATGAGAAATCTAGTTTATAAGAAAAGAAAAAAAAATTGCTTTGATTAGTTAATTATTATCTATATTATATATTGTTTTCATTACAATTTGTTTATGATTTAATTCCTAACCAAATACTCAAATTAAGAAAATTCGGTTTCAATGAACCAAATCGGATAAAGAAATCGAGTAAGAGTGTAAGAAAAAACTGTGTCCAAAGCCTAGCCAGGCAAATTTGATCGGCTAATCCTGGTCGGTTTTATGTGGCCGGTCAGGATCGTATTTTATATATTGTAGTCGATCGAGTCGAGTCGAGCTCTTCTAATCGGCTTGTCCACTTCTGATCGACCCCTTAGTTGGCTAAGAGTCCGGTCGAGTCAAGTTTTTCTGGTCAGCTCGACCACTTCTGGTTGGCCTCCTTAGTTGGCTAAGAGTCTGGTCGAGTCGAGTTCTTCTGGTCGGCTTGTTCATTTCTGGTTGGTTTCTTTAGCTGGCTAAGAATCCAATCGAGTCGAGCTCTTCTGATCGGCTCATCCACTTCTGGTTGCCTTCTTAGCTGGCTAAGAGTTCGATCGAATTGAGCTCTTCTGGTTGGATCGTCCACTTTTGGTCGACCTCCTTAGTTGGTTAAGAGTTTGATTGAGTGGAGCTATTCTTATCGGCTTGACCACTTCAGGTCAGTCTTCTTAGCTGGCTAAGAGTTCAATCGAGTCGAGCTCTTTCGGTCTGCTCGTCCACTTTTAGTCAGCCTCCTTAGCTAGCTAAAAGTTCAATTGAGTCAAGCTCTTGTGGTCGGCTCGTCCATTTCTGGTCGGTCTTCTTAGCTGGCTAAGAGTTCGATCGAGTCAAGCTCTTCTAGTCAGCTCGTCCACCTCTGATCGACCTCCTTAGCTGATTAAGAGTCCGATCGAGTCAAGCTCTTCTGATCGGTTCGTCCACTTTTGGTCGGCCTCCTTACTCAGATTTATAACCGATTCGATTTCTGATCAGTCATTTCTGATCCTTCATGTGTTCAGTTTTGTTCAACTCGGGTTAGAGGTACAATAATAGTCCCCCAGGTCATGATACAGACATAGGATGTGTCGGGCTCTGGACATAGCAGAAGACCTGACCCGAGTATTTTCATTTTTCGTGAAGGAATTTCATACTTGGTGTCCACCATTTTTTAGGACATTTATGCTATGAACTTTTATACTTTGTGCTCGACTCGATTGCCCCATCAGCTATAACTCGTATATTTTTCAACTGAAATATTTAACTTAAAAATAATAATAATAATAATCAAAGTATTTGGTCAATTCGGTTTATAAGAACATAATATTAACTTTTAACCTTTTCAGATCGGCTCGGTTTATCCGGCCACTACCTTACCGTTTCATCTAAATCTAGTCGATGCGGGTGAGGACATAACCTGTTACTTTTTGGCCTTAACCTTACTATTTAGTCCAGACTTGATCAGTCCGGACGAGGCAGTAGCTTATTTTGGGTCATAGTCTTAGGATGAAGTCTTACTATTTTGTTCGGCTTGATCAGTTTGGACGAGGTCGTAACCTGATTGGGCCGGAACTTTATTATTCCATCCAACCTGATCAGCTCGGATGAGGCCGTAGTCTTTTTGGACCGGAATCTTGGGCTGAAGCCATACTGTTCTGTCCGACTTGGTCGGCTTAGACGAGGTCATAGCCTTTTTTAGGTCGGAGCCTTAGGCCAAAACTTTACTATTCTGGCCGATCGGGTTGGCTCGGACGAGGCCGTAGCCTTTTTGGGCCGAAGTCTTATCTCATTCATTTGAACTTGGTCGGCCCGAACTAGGCTGTAGCCTCATCTCTTTCGTCCAAGCCTGATCGACTCGGACTAGGTCATAACCAGATCTCTTTTGTCTGAGCCTGATCGGTCCAAACTAGGCTGTAGTCTTTTACTCTTTTGTCCGAACCTGGTTGGCTCTGACTAGGTCGTAGCCTCCTCTTTAATCTGAACCTGATCGGCTCGGATTAGGCCATAGCCCGATCTCTTTTGTTCGAGCCTGGTTGGTCTGGACTAGGCCGTAGTCCCATCTCTTTTGTGTAAGCCTGATCGGCTCGGACTAGACCGTAGTCTCATCTCTTTTATCCGAGCCTGGTCGACCTGGACTGGTCGGTCCGGACTAGGCGTAGCCCTATCTCTTTTATCCGAGCCTGGTTGGCCTAGACTAGGCCATAGCCTTCTCTTTCGTCTGAACCTGATTGGCTCAGATTAGGCCGGCTAGAGCAGACTCTTAGCCAGCTAAAGAGGTCGATCAGAAGTGGACGAGTTGACCAGAAGTTGTCAAGGCGACCAAAAAAGCTTCACTTGATCGAACTCTTAGCCAACTAAGAAGGCCAACCAGAAGAGCTCGACTTGATCGGATTCTTAGCCAGCTAAGGAGGTCGATCAGAAATGGACGAGTCAACCAGAAGAGCTCGACTCGACCGAACTCTTAGCCAGCTAAAGAGGCCGACTAGAATGGCTCGATTCGACTAGAAGAGCTCGACTCAACCGAACTCTTAGCCAGCTAAGGAGGCTGACAAGAAATGGACGAGTCGACCAGAAGAGCTCAACTCGACCAAAGGCCAGATAAGGGGGCCGACCAGAAGTAGTCGAGCAAATCATAAATGAATCTTCAGATAACTAATTTGGGACTCGACCGACAAGAAATGGCCGAGTCGATCAGAGATAATTGGTCCAACCAAAGATACAAAAACTTAAAAGACCTGAAAATACTTAACCGATCAAAGAATCCACAGTCCATGTAAGTCATCTAAGGAAGAACTAAAGCCATAGGGAACTCAAATGACCAAAGAACATAAAATCAATTTTATTTGAGAAGAGCCCATTGGTCTTCTGATCCGAGCTCGATTAGGACATAAGACCTAGTAGGTAATTGGAAAGAGACGATCAGGATCGACTTAGTGCCAGTCTCGAAGTGATAATTACCTACTCAACTAGGACTTGACAAGGAAAACGGATAGACAGGGCTCCAAGAAGACCATTCTAACAACTGTCTTACAAAATAGGAAGTACGGGGAGCAAGTCAACTCCCCACTTCCTTAAAGATAGGAGGTGGTTGAAGAAGAGATCGTAGAGAGGTGGATGTAACCTCCCACTACTTGTATTTTTTGTCTATAAATAGTAGAAATTAGAACTTAGAAAGGATTGGTTTTTTGGTTCAAACAATTTTGTATCCAAGCACTAGAGAGTTCATTTCTCTACAATATATAAAATACAATCTTGGCCGGCCACATAAAACCGACCAGGATTAACCGATCAAATTTACCCGAGTTGGCTCCAGGCATAGTGTTTTCTACACTTTTATTCGATTTCTTTATCCAATTCGGTTCATTTAAGTCAAATTTTCTTAATTTGAATGTTTAGCTAGGAATTAAATCATAAACAAATTTCAACGTCAATAGATATAAAATGAAGAAAATTGACAAACATTACTGAATTGTCATTTTCCTGCTCAAACTATTTTGGAATTTAAAAAATGATAAATAATATTTATTTATGTATCTTACACAATAAGTTTCAGACATATCTTACATAATAAATTTTTATAAAATCTATAAAGTATGTTTAACAACACAAGAACAACAACAACAATAATAATAATAATAGATAGTTTTTTTAATAATGATAAAAATTGATTGGGTGAAAAAAAAAATATACAAATCAACAAATAAAATTTAAATACTAACAATAATGGGTAATTTAAAAAAATATAGTCGAAATAAAAATAAAGATATAATTAATCTACAAATCGCTTGAAATTTCTTTGAAAATTTTGTTAATTGGTTTAAAAATCTAAATGTAAATTTTAAAGTTAAAATCTATTTCAAAAATCTAACAATAATGTTAAATAATTTAAATCTTTAAAATTTTATGATCATGCATTAAATAGTAAGACCATATATATCCCAAAAGTTAAATCTATGGTGTTGGGATTCCAGTGTTTAGATTTTGATGAGACAAACCAATCATGTAATAGGAAGTTAGAGTACCCATTTTTCATAGTGTTTAAGTGAAAATATAGAAACTATAATTGAGTCTGTAAGTTAAGATTCTGAAAGTTGGAGGAATTCAAAGAAGACTTGTTTTATTAAGCGAAGTAGGAAATAAGAAACTGCAAGAAAAAGTTACAGCAATGCAACAGTAAAAAGGAAAAGAAGTTGTAACCAAGTAGAAGTTACAGTTACGCTGTAAGCAGGAGTTATAGCTACACTACAAGAATAAGTTATAGCAGTACAATAAAATCAAGTTACTACAGGTTCAGGATGTAGAGCAGAAGTCAAGACTTGCTGCATACTCCAACAAAGCTTAGACACAACAGTAGAAATGCTACCTGCAATCCTAGGAAAAATAAATACAGTACGGGGAACAAAGATCAAAGCAAGTTAGAATAGAGCCGGTTGAGACAAGATCAAAGTTGCAGTTGCAGAGCCAATGCAAAAATGACATGTAGCTTGACAGGTTACAAAAAGCTGCGAGCCGCAACCACCGTATTAAATGCACTGAGAAGATAAGTCAAGAAACATTAAATGCGAGTCATACCTTTGATGAGAACCCTAATTTCAAATGAGAGATATCTCTTTCAATGGATATCTTTCTACAAGTACAAATAGGAGTCGAGCAGCAGTGAGACTGGTTACTAAAACATTTATACTCTAAAGACCAAGCATTATCAAGCTAACTCTCTCAAACATTTTTATAAGTTTCAGTCACTCGACCTAGTAAAGAGAATAAGCTCAACTTCAAAGATTCAAAGAGGATATAGAAGATCACTTCACCGCATCGGTTGAAAAAATAACAAACATATACTTTTACCTATTTGTTGTATGTTAGGTTGTTTTAAGTGTCATCAGTTGAAAGGATTTATCATTGCTGCTTGTTATTAGTTGTCTAGGAGAAAGACAATTTTCCTTTGTGGATGTTTAAAATCCTATGTGGTTTTTGCCTTTAGAACTTGCAGCAATTGTGTGTAAGCTGAATTCTAGTAGGTATTAACTTGTTAGGTTGATAGATTGTTAGGTTGTATCATGTAAATCAATTTTGTTTAACGAAATTTCTATTTAGGGAAACAGTAAAGTGGTCGTACAAGGATTACACCACATTCAAACTACTATAAGTCTTTAAGTGTTTAAATCGCTTTATATATTTTCTGTGTTGCATCTTGTGTTTGTCTTATCATAAGCAGAAAAGAATCTTCATAAGAAAGCATATTTGAGAAAACAAACCTTAAGTCAAAGTATAATTTTCCGCTACAAGAACTCTAAGATACAGCATACTGCACTGCATCCTAGTGATGTAAGTTGTATCAACCTGTGTTGTAAGTTCAAGTAACTTACAGTGTAGTAAGTTCGAAACAATTTTTGAAATCGCGAAGGTTCATTCACCCCCCTCTTAACTTTCGAGACCACTTGGGACCAACATATGGAAAAACAAATCCTTGAAAAATACTGAAACAAAAATTTATGGTCCAAATACTTATTAAATATTTTATTCATTTAATAATTAGTAATTTTTGTTATATTTATGCATTAATTATATCGTAATTTCATTTAAATTTTATCTTTAGTGCATGTTATATCAAATTAATATCTATTTTAAAATTTAAAATTTATTATTTACATTGCATATAGAATTATATCAAATTTAAAATGTTGAGTTTCAATTGCATTCAATAATTCTAATTTTATGAAATACAATTCTTTAAAATAACATAATTTTAGAGTTGAAATATCAACATTTATTTATTGGAAATTGGTTTTGAAAAATTGGTGTTGATCAATCTTTGACCAATTATTTCATGATGTTTCGTTTGTTGAAAACGAAAATAAGTTGTAAATTTGAAATCTACATTTCGAGTAGATAAATTTAGAGTATTTATTTTCTCAAATACAATTTCGGATGAATGAGAAATTAATGCTTGAAGTTGGCAACTTAAATTGAAAAGGTGTGAAAGTTTGAAGAGGTGTGAATTTATAGAAAGGTGTAAGTTTGAATTGAATTGATGCAATCCAATTTAAAGGGATGCAACTAATGCGAAACATTGTGAGACACCTTATTTCATTCCAAAAGGTGTCTAAATGTGGAAAGACTTCAATTCAAACAAAAAGATGTCTAATTATGAAAAGACATCATTTCAAATTAAAAGGTGTCTATTATGGAAAGACACCACACCTCTTCTACTTCTATAAATAGACCCCACATTCAATCATTTCATTCACTCAACTACAACTTGCATTATTAGCATTCTAGCAATTGTAGTCTCTCATCATCTTGTTTAAGAAAGTTCCAAATATCGTTTTCGTTCGTCGAAAAACTTTTGGAGTCGTTGTGCTGCGATCCTTAAGTTAGTAAGTCGTTGTATCTTGGAGACGTTTACCGTAGACCATAAAACACTAAATACGGGGTAATTTCGTCTTACGGAGAAAGAGTCTAACTCTTGCCTCGACTTTTCCAATTGTTATTTTAGTCATCTTCAAGTACACCATACATATATTCCAACAGCGTAAGACGAAATTTCTGTATACTTTGAAAATGGCTAGCTTTGTTCCCGCAGCACCAGTTTATGCTGAAAGACCGGCGAAATTCGACGGTACTGAATTTAAGCGATGGCAACAAAAGATGTTGTTCTACCTAACAACCTTGAATTTGGTTCAATTCTTGAAAGAAAACGCACCAACTGTGGGGGAAGATGAAGCCGATGACCAGAAAAGGACTGCATTGGACGCATTAAATCATAGTGATTTTCTGTGTCGTAACTACATCCTTAATGGACTTGACGACTCTCTCTACAATGTATATGCAGTGACAAAAACTGCAAAAGAATTGTGGGATTCACTAGAAAAGAAATACAAGACCGAAGATGCTGGATCGAAGAAATTCATCGTCGGTAGGTTCTTGGATTTCAAAATGGTGGATACCAAGACGGTCTTAGACCAAGTACGAGAGTTGCAATTGATCCTGCATAATATTCATGCCGAGGAATGCAACTTAGTGAATCTTTCCAAGTAGCTGCCATAATTGAAAAGCTACCGTCTCTTTGGAAAGAGTTCAAGAACTACCTCAAGTACAAACGAAAGGAAATGGGGCTTGAGGACCTGATCGTGAGACTAAGGAATGAGGAAGACAACCGGAAATCTGAAGTCAAGAGCGGCAGGACATCTATGGAGGCAAGAGCAAACTTGGCTGAAGCAAGTACTAGCAAAAAGAGAAAGATGACAGGTTTGAAGCAGCAGCAGGAGCCAAAACAGAAAAAAGCTAGAAGGTTCAAAGGCAACTGCTACAACTGCGACAAACTCGGTCACATGGCAAAGGATTATCGACAACCCAAGAAAGACAATCGAGGTCAGGCTAACCTAACTGAGGAAAATTCAGTATATTTAGGTATGAATGAGTTAAACCTATTAGCTGTCGTATTTGAAGCCAACTTGGTGGATAATCCGAGAGAGTGGTGGGTGGACACTGGTGCTACACACCACATATGCTCAGAAAGAGAGATGTTCTCAAGCTACATACCGATCAATGGTAGAAAGCTGTTTATGGGAAACTCTGCAACCTCCAACGTAGTTGGATTGGAAAGAGTGGTACTGAAGATGACCTCAGGGAAGAAGCTGATGCTTGTGGATGTGCTGCATGTCCCAGACATTCGCAAAAACTTAGTATCTGGTTCCTTGCTGAACAAAGCCGGATTTAAGCTAGTATTTGAAGCCGATAAGTTTGTACTGACCAAAAGTGGTCAATTCATAGGAAAGAGCTATCTTGAGAAAGGGGCTCTTTAAGATGAATGTAATAACTATTAAGCGTGATAATAAAGTTATCCTTAATTCTTCTTACTTGCTTGAATATTCTAATTTATGGCATGATAGATTAGGACATGTAAATTTAAACAAACTAAAGAGATTAGTAAGTTTAAATTTACTACCTGCAATGGATTTCGATCCACAAAACAAATGTGAAATTTGTGTTGAGGTAAAAATGGTCAAAACACCTTTTCATTCAGTGGAAAGAAATACTAAACATTTAGAACTTATTCATACCGATATATGCGATATGAAACTAGTGCAAACTAGAGGTGGACAAAAAGTATTTTGTCACTTTTATCGATGACTGCACTAGATATTGTTATGTGTATCTTTTGAAAGGGAAAGACGAAGCTCTCGATGTTATCAAAAGTTATAAGAATGAAGTTGAGAATCAACTTAGCTTGAAAATCAAAATGATTTGAAGTGACAGAGGGGGAGAATATGTTGCTTCGTTTGAAGAATTCTGCACAGAACATGACATAATTCACCAAACGACTGCTCCATACTCAACTCAGTCTAATGGCATTGCAGAACGCAAAAATAGAACTCTGAAAGAGATGATGAATGCTATGTTGATAAGCTCTGGCTTACCACATAATATGTGGGAGGAAGCCATCCTTTCAGCTAATCACATTCTCAACAAATTGCCACACAAGAAAATAGATAAGACTCCATATGAATTATGGAAAGGAAGACAGCCTTCCTATAATTTTCTAAAAGTGTGGAGGTGCCTAGCAAAGGTCGAAGTGCCTAAACCTAAATAGGTTAGAATAGGACCCAAGACAATTGATTGCATTTTCATTGGATATGCATATCAAAGTAGTGCTTATTGGTTTCTGGTGCACAAATCGGACATTCCTGATATAAACGAAGGAATAATCATAAAATCAAGGAATGCAATATTCTTTGAGAATATCTTTCCGAACAAAGAAAGGAAAGAGAAAAGTTCAAACAAAAGAACTTGTGAAGCTGTACAAAGTTCTCCTCATATTAAAAAGGAACTGAGACGCAGCAAAATAAGCAAAGTGGCCAAGATGTTTGGTCCAGATTTTCTAACATACATGTTAGATAATGAACCCAGGACAATTCAAGAGGCATTGTCCAGTCCAGATGCTCCTCTCTGGAAAGAGGCTATCAATAGTGAGATTGAGTTCATCATGCAGAATCATACGTGGGAAATTGTTGATCTCCCACCGGGGTGTAAACCTTTAGGATGTAAATAGATCCTTAAAAGAAAATACAAAGCTGATGGATCAATCGATAGGTACAAAGCTCGTTTGGTAGCCAAGGGGTTCAAACAGAAAGAAGAGTATGATTTCTTCGATACATACTCTCCAGTTACAAGGATTACGTCCATTAGAGTACTCATTGTTATTGCAGCACTGCATAACCTTGAGATACATCAAATGGATGTAAAAATAGCATTCCTAAATGGGGAATTGGAAAATGAGATTTACATGGAACAACCTGAAGGGTTTGTTACACCAGGACAAGAACATAAAGTATGCAAACTTGTCAAGTCTTTATATGGGCTTAAGCAAGCACCTAAACAATGGCATGAAAAGTTTGACAAAACTATGCTGTCAAATGATTTTCATATCAACGAGTGTGATAAATGTGTATACATTAAGGGCACACCTGATGAATATGTAATCGTCTGTCTGTATGTAGACGACATGCTGATCATGGATAGTAATCATGATGTGATCGTGAAAACTAAGAATATGTTGAAGAAAAACTTCGACATAAAGGATATGGGTCTGGCAGACGTCATACTAGAGATAAAGATCTCTAGGACATCTGAAGGAATTGTCTTGTCACAATCTCATTACATTGAGAATATACTCAAGAAATTTGAAGCCTATGACCTATCTCTTGCTAAGACTCCAGTAGACTTAACTCTACACTTAGCCAAAAACAGAGGAGACCCGGTATCCCAACTGAAATATGCAAGGATTATTGGCAGTTTAATGTACCTTACAAACTGTACACGTCCTGACATTGTATATTCAGTTAGCAAACTTAGTAGATTCACGAGCAATCCAGGAAATGATCATTGGACTGCCTTGACAAGAGTACTTAGGTATTTGAAACATATCTTAAGCCATGGCATACTTTATACAAGATATCCTGCTGTATTAGAAGGGTACAGTGATGCTAATTGGATATCAGACACTAAAGACTTTAAATCCACTAGTGGCTACGTGTTCACTATAGGTGGAAGAGCCGTGTCCTGAAAGTCCTCTAAACAAACGTGCATAGCTCGATCCACAATGGAGTCTGAGTTCATTGCACTAGATAAGGCTGGCGAAGAAGCTAAATGGCTTAGAAACTTTTTAGAGAATATTCCATGTTCGAACAAACCAGTGCCTCCTATTATGATTCATTGTGATAGTATGTCAGCTATCGGGAGGGTATAAAGTTGTATGTATAACGGTAAGTCTTGACACATTCGGAGGAGACATAATACCATTAGACAGTTGATCTCTAATGGAATAATTGCCATTGACTATGTGAAGTTAAAGAAAAATATAGCGGATCCGTTAACTAAAGGTATAAATAGAGATCTACTGTACAATGCAGTAAGGGAAATGGGGTTAAAACCCACACATTAAAGAACATTCATAGCGGTAACTCAACCATGATGAGTGGAGATCCCACGAACTTGGTTCAATGAGACAACTAAGTTATGGATGATTCAAATGTGCACTTGGAACCTATCTAGTGCCTCATTCTCGAAGCTGTCAAAGTGCTAACCTACTGACGTGTGGTGAGGGTAAGCTTTTATGCTTTTAATGATTCCTATACCTTTAAAAGGTGGGGTATTGCAGGATACTCTTTATAGGAGATCACCTATATAAGTGAGAAGTTTGGCCGCTTCAATTTAATCACTTATGAATCCAAGATATGGTCCAGGGCCGAAATGGACACAACGTGAGAACAAAAGATATTAAGAGTTGTTATTGTGTAAATGTTATTGTCTTGGTTTACACAAAAAGCTGACCGATTCAAGATATCGCGTTCACCGAGCAGCGAGTAAATCCGATAGCATCTTACTAAGGAAGGTTCAAAGCCGGAAGCTACTTATCCTGATGCAATAACAGCTCGCGGGAACTTTCTAAAGTGTCTGCATTTGCATATGCATTAATTTTCATTCATGTGGGGGATTGTTGGAAATTGGTTTTGAAAATTGGTGTTGACCAATCTTTGACCAATTATTTCATGATGTTTCGTTTGTTGAAAATGAAAATAAGTTGTAAATTTGAAATCTACATTTCGAGTAGATAAATTTAGAGTATTTATTTTCTCAAATACAATTTCGGATGAATGAGAAATTAATGCTTGAAGTTGGCAACTTAAATTGAAAAGGTGTGAAAGTTTGAAGAGGTGTGAATTTATAGAAAGGTGTAAGTTTGAATTGAATTGATGCAATCCAATTTAAAGGGATGCAACTAATGCGAAACATTGTGAGACACCTTATTTCATTCCAAAAGGTGTCTAAATGTGGAAAGACTTCAATTCAAACAAAAAGATGTCTAATTATGAAAAGACATCATTTCAAATTAAAATGTGTCTATTATGGAAAGACACCACACCTCTTCTACTTCTATAAATAGACCCCACATTCAATCATTTCATTCACTCAACTACAACTTGCATTATTAGCATTCTAGCAATTGTAGTCTCTCATCATCTTGTTTAAGAAAGTTCCAAATATCGTTTTCGTTCGTCGAAAAACTTTTGGAGTCGTTGTGCTGCGATCCTTAAGTTAGTAAGTCGTTGTATCTTGGAGACGTTTTCCGTAGATCGTAAAGCACTGAATACGGGACAATTTCGTCTTACGGAGAAAGAGTCTAACTCTTGCCTCAACTTTTCCAATTGTTATTTTAGTCATCTTCAAGTACACCATACATATATTCCAATATTTATTAATATATATAGTAAAAACAATATATATTTTACATTTAAATGATATATCATTATATTATATATTAAATTTAAAAATTATTAGATCTTATATAACAAATGATGCGATGGTGTATGTGTAATACTTTTTCCTTATATAGTATAAGGGTAGAGCTTGAATGTACTTATGCAATTGAGATGTGTTATTATATTATTCGTATGATTTTGATAGTGGATTCTGAATGCCTTATGTCGAGTAGTGGCAGTGGTGGAGTTCAAGATTTTTTTTATACATTCGAATTTAAAAAGAGTCAAAAGACAAAAAAAAAAAAAATAATAACTCTTCATAATATCATATCCTCCTAAATAGCATTCACCCACATATTCATTCTCCAAACATTAGCGTCTTGTCACTCTTGCTCTTGGGTTTGAATAATAGGCTCAAAGTTATAGTTTTCAATTATCTTCAATAATTATAGTAGCAAGAAAATTAAAAGTCTTTAAATTAAAAGTGAATTTGAAGGTCTATATTATAGATATTATTCCAATTGAAAAATCAAGTTTTTTTTTAATTTAATAAATATTCAATCAATAAATAATATCCTCAATAATTATAGTAGCACTCGAAATTTTGTTCGATATACATTATTTTTATTACTAATAAAAATATATTAAAACTCAATAAACTTTGGTGATCTAATAAATATTCTCAATAAATTTTGTTGATTTAGTAAATATTCAATCAATAATCAATAATATCCTCAATAATTATAGTAGCACTCGAAATTTTGTTCGTTATATATTATTTTCATTACTAATAAAAATATATTAAAACTCAATAAACATTGTTGATTTAATAAATATCCTCAATAAATTTTGTTGATTTAATAAATATTCAATTAATAATCAGTAATATCCTCAATAATTATAATAGCACTCGAAATTTTGTTTCATATACATTGTTTTCATTATTAATAAAAATATATTAAAATAATTAGAAAACAGTTTTTTAAGAAAACTAAATTTTCGATTTAAAAAAAATAAATGTCTTTAAATTAAAAGTAAATTTGAAGGTTTATATTATAGATATTATTCCAATTAAAAAATAATGTTTTTTTGATTTAATAAATATTCAATCAATAATTAATAATATCTTCAATAATTATAATAGCACTCGAAATTTTGCTCGATATACATTGTTTTCATTACTAATAAAAATATATTAAAATAATCAAATAATAGGTTTGTAAAAAAATTAAGGGGGTGTATTGGATTGAATTTTTTTTCTCATAAAATTGCAGTATAAAGACAAAGGTGAGGAGACATTACCGGAGGAAGCACTTCAACAGTCACTTTAAGAGTCCTCTAAAATCTGATGGGTTTGGATGGAATTGTTGGTATTTATAGATACCACTAAAAAGTCCTTCAAAATCCATCTAACAAAACAATCCTGTAAAATCCTTATATTTTTGAATACCAATGAATTATTTTTAAATAGTAAAAAGTCTTGCATGAATACCAATGGATTTGAATAGACTTTTTAAAAAATCTTGAAAATCCAGATTGAATACCAATGAATTGTTTTTAAGTGACATAAAATCCTGATTGAATATCAACGGATTTTTTTACAAAAAAAAAAATCTTTTAAAATCCTCTGAAATTCTAAACCAATACACCCCCTAATCTAAGTTTACTTAATTATTGAAATCAAGTCAATAAAAAATAAAAAAAATAAAATACTCTTTAAAAACCCGTGCATTGTAGGGACTAGGGACCCTAATCTAGTGTTCATTAAAAATTTAGTCTTTTTTTTTTTTTTTTTGTTATTCATATACGAATACAAGAACTTAATTTAAGAGCTATTCGTTTTATCAATTTACCCAAAAAAGGAAAAAAAAAAAAACTATGACACTCAATCACAGTAAATGAAAAAGAGAATAGTAATAATAAAGTCTTTAGAATTTGGATCAAAATTTTAACATAAAAATCGAGATGTAATATAATAAAATAAAAATAAAAATTGGAAAACTAGCTATGTTGACTAGCTAGCTAGATAAGATATGTAGTTCTCTTATCTTCATATATAATCATGGACTTTTATTTATTTTTCTTAAATCGTTATTTATAAAAAAGAAATACGAAAGATAATATCGGACTATAAAACAAGTTCGACATTAAATGTATAAAATTCACTACTATTAATTGTTGCTATAAATGGGTCAAAGTCAAATAAAAGAATAATTAATTAAAGAATTGGAAAAAGGGAATAATGATCGGTCAAGCACTACAATTTCATTCCTCCTTTAGTCTTTTTCCAACAACAAAGAGAAAAAGGTTCAAAGTTGGTTCTTTTTTTATTCTTTTTTTAGTAATTTAATTTTGTACTTTAGTTTAGCTCGAATAAAAATTGGGTAGGGCTAAATACACCCCAATAACTTCTAAGGACACCCCAATTTATGTGTAAAATCATGTGTAAAATAACACATGAATGGAGTACACTTAGAAGTTTTTGGGGTGTGTTTAGTCCCACCCTAAAAATTGAAGAGAACTGATTCTTCTAACAGACAAAGAATATTAGCTCATTTTAATTATACTTTAAAAATTATGTCCTCTAAATTTAAAGTTTCAAACAATTATCACTCTGAATTATATTAATTAACAATAAATTTTATCCTATATTTAACAAGAAAGTTGTGAGTATACTAATTCCATTTTTTTTCTCAAAAAATTATACCCACCATCTCATAAATGTAATTTCCTACAATATAATTCCACTATCCACAATTCCAATTTATGAAAATATATATATTGGGTATAAGCTAAATTAGTTGCCCAGAACTTTCGTTTACTTCCTACTTTTGCAAATCTTTGGACCAAACAACTAACTTTTTGCACAGGTGCCTAACTTTTCCCCAGCAAATATGAAATAAATTATTATGATTTTCTCTCTCACTTAAAATAAATAAATAAGTAAAAAGTTGATTTTAAAATTTTTAATTTCTTGTCTTCTACAAGAACTTCTGGAAATACTTTTAGAATCTCTAATTTCATTATTATTCTTAAAATAATCAGCATGCATTTGCAGAAGATTATATATCTTTATGTTATATTATTGATGAATCATTAAATAAAAAGTATATCGTAATAATAAAATATGATCAATTTAATTACTAATACTCATCTCTAAATGATAATATTTCAAAATGGTTGATGCACCTAATTAAAAAAATTGTAGATATATTGGAGTAATTAAATATAGCTAAAATAAAAAGCAGAAAGAAGCAGCACAATGCATGTGGAATTGCTTGGTGAAATGAGGACCAAAAGAAGCACCTTTTGATGCCCTATCTATCAAGGACCATTTATGGTCTATTATTTTACTTTTAAAATGTGCATTTCAACCTTTTTTTATGAAATCAAGACTAAACCACTAACCAAGCTTTTGGTGGGCCATTAATTATGAAAAAAAAAAAATTCTGGTTCTTGTAAGCCATAGAGACATAATTCCGTGGAACAAGATTCAACTTATTAATTCATTCCATATCTAGGGTTTTTTTTTTCTTTTAATAAAAAAATATGGGTATGTATGTACATAGATTACCCTATTTGTTCTTTAGATCCGCTACTATAAAGATCATTGAATTAAATTTGATGGTTTAAATTGCAAACTATAAAGTTCACATTTGATGCAACTTGATGGAGTTCATATCATTGCTTTATCTATAACATAAATGTTTATAAAGTCTTGATAGAATAGGCAATAAAGAGGCAATATGTCCATTTAAATTCAATGCATAACTCTTTAAATACCCTCTTAATAAGGAGGGAAGAATAGATTTCCTGAATTCTCTTTTAATAATTTATTATAGTTTTACCAAGTAATACTATATCGACTTTGTTACTTAAATTTTGAATTTCATTGCTTCAGTTTTACGGTGAAGAGAAATCATTTTTTGAATAAAAAAATAATTTTTTATTGTTGCTCCGAAAATATTATGAAATAGTAAGCAATAGTGATGTATTTATAATAGTCAATGATTAATTGTTAATAGAAAGATAAATATCATTATCTTTTTAATTTAATTCTAAACTTAGTTTTGACTATTACGAAGATAACAATTCTAACTCTTTGAAGTTGTTATTTCAAATATGAGTAATTTTTGCTTGTTTATAACTCGAACACACGTAATAACCAGTCATATATATCAACATAATTTACAATTCTTTTATTCGTCATTGAGTTATGCTCGGATCACAAAAATCGTTACATATAATCAAGGAAGACAATATTGATATCGGTGTAAATATCGGTACCCTCATTTTACGAAAATATCAGGGGAATAGGAAGACAATATCGATATCGGTGTAAATATCGGTACCCTCATTTTACGGAAATATCAGGGGAATATCGGAAAAATATCGGTAAATATCGAAAAAATATACAAACCGTTATTATATCGATTATGTGAAAAAATGGAAATATCGAAAATATATCAAAGATATTTCCGAATATTTTCGTCCCCGCATATAATAACATCTAAGAGAGAGAAAGAGAGCCAGGAGAGAGAGAACATGCTGTTTTTTGATTGTTTTAAGTGTAACTAAGGAGAAGAATAAAAATGAATTGTTGGTATTAAAAAATGAGTTGAGCCAAACACTTGTTGTTGAAGATATCAAACGTAGGATTAGATGGGGGATCCCAGTCAACAGTGACGCGCTTAAAACTGTTTATTACTATAACAAAATATTAATAGTTTTTACCTACTCATTTCAAATGAATTTCTTTTTTTTGGAAGTTTATTTTTTAAAATCATTTTTTATAATTTTTAAATATCGTCACTTCTCAGAAGTAAGTTATTCTGCATTGTAAATTATGTGTTTTGAAAGTTTTTGGTCATGTTTCTAGTGAATTGATATTAAAATGCACTTTCATCAAATTAAATATAAATGTTTGTAGTTATATTTTAGAAAGTCGAACTTTAGACGTTTATTTTAATATTAAACACCCCATCGAAATATTTTCAAATATATTATTCGATCATGTTATAGAATTTTGTAAATGTTAATTTACTCAACCTACCTTTTATGAGTAAGTGGTATGTGTTTCATTATTGATATGTGAAAATCACATAATATAAAAATTGATTACCTTATATGAAATCATTTCGTACTGATGAAATTTTGACAGATAATTATGAATCAATGCATAGGTAATTGTTCTCAAAACTTATATACTGAGTGTGATGATATAGTCATGTTTAAGTGAAATGATTCATTTTTCTAAAATTGCAACTTAAATGTGATATGTAAAGTATAAGAAGATAATGTGAATTCAAAACTAATCAATAGATTTAAATTTAATATTTGAAATTCAATCAAGATATCAAGCAAGGGTTCACAATATCAATATGTTGGACTCAATTTAATTCAGTTACACCCTTAATTCACAAAAATGATTAAATTAAAATAAAAAATGTAAGTAAATTAGGAAATATATATTCTGCATAATTGTAATATATTAAAGGGAAAGGAAGAGTTATATTATTGTAAAAAAAAAAAAGTAATTATAAGGGAAATGAATTTAAATGAAAATACTAAAATAGAAAGAAAAAAAATGGCAAGATTACCGCCACTCGACACGTGTCCTAATTCGATGCGTTGATTAAACGCCAATATTGGCAAAGATAATAATATTCCAGATTTAACCCCAATCCCCAATTTAATTACTTCTCAACCCATTTATATATACCTAAATTGTTGGCTCTACCATTTCAGGGGTATCCAGAGTCCAAACATCGTCTCTCTCTCCTTCATCTATCTTCCTCCATGCTTTCTTCCCCATCTTGATATTTCTTTGGAGGAAAAATCACATTTTTCCAAATCTGAAATCGGATTTTTTTCTGTCCTGTATTCAATATCTTTCATGTCGATGTCGACGTACTGGTGTTACAGATGCAGCCGATTCGTGAGGGTTTGGACCCAAGATTCCGTCAATTGCCCCGATTGCGACGGTGGATTCGTCGAGGAGATCGAGACTCCGACCAGATCTTCGCTCTCCGACTCCCGACGACGTCGTTTCCCCGCTGCCGCGATGTATATGATGCGAAATCCTGACTCCAGCCCCGGTGCCGGGTCGGGTTCCGTTGCGGCCTCGAGTCCGAGGCTGAGGAGAAATCGCAGGAATGGGGGAGATCGGTCGCCCTTTAATCCGGTTATTGTTCTTCGTGGGCCCAACGATGGCGGAGGTGGTGGTGGCGGTGGTGACGGAGCAACTCCGGGAGCAGGGTTTGAATTGTACTATGATGATGGAGCAGGGTCGGGTTTACGGTCGTTGCCTGCTAGTATGTCGGAGTTCCTGCTAGGGTCAGGTTTTGATAGGTTGTTGGATCAGTTGTCCCAAATTGAGGGAAATGGGATTGGGAGAATTGATAGTAATCCCCCTGCGTCCAAGGCTGCTATTGAGTCGATGCCAACGATCAATATAATTGATCAGCATATCGCCATTGAATCACATTGTGCGGTTTGTAAAGAGGCCTTTGAGATGGGGGGCGAAGCTCGGGAAATGCCGTGCAAGCATTTGTACCATCAAGATTGTATCCTGCCCTGGCTTTCCCTGAGAAATTCCTGTCCCGTGTGTAGGCACGAATTGCCAACTGACAATGAGAGCCTTA
This sequence comes from Scutellaria barbata, assembly GCA_028654395.1. Classification (NCBI taxonomy): domain Eukaryota; kingdom Viridiplantae; phylum Streptophyta; class Magnoliopsida; order Lamiales; family Lamiaceae; genus Scutellaria; species Scutellaria barbata. Next base: position 5,439,938 of record CM053649.1, on the reverse strand, counting down.
ATGGTACTCAAGATGCGAGTGAAGGGAACCATGGGAGTGAGGGAGCGAACGATGATGAAACTGTTGGATTGACGATATGGAGATTGCCGGGTGGAGGGTTTGCGGTGGGGAGGTTTTCTGGGGGGAGGAGAGGGGGAGAGAGGGAGTTGCCTGTGGTTTATACGGAGATGGATGGAGGGTTTAACAACAGTGGGGCACCAAGGAGGATTTCATGGGGTTCTAGAGGTAGCATATCAAGGGAGAGGGGTGGGTTGAGGAGGATTATGCATAGTTTGTTTGGGTGCTTTGGTAGAGGTGGATCATCCACTTCTACATCTAGTTCGGATTCAAGAATGAGCCGTAGGAGTGGCACGTTCTCCTCGGTGTTTAGCTCTACATCAAGGCGGCGTAGGGGTTGGGGCTTTGAAGTTGATGATGGGAGCGATCGGAGATGGTGATTTCTCTAATGGTACCCAAAATATAGATGGGGGATGGTGAAAAATGTTCACTGTGATTTTTATTGTACATACTGGCTCTTGAGGTTTATGTTTTGCTTAACTTGATTACTCCTATTTTATTTGGTTAAATGACCTATAGATGGAGGAATTAGATGCATAAGCAATACAGAGATGAAGGAACAGAGGAGGATAAAGTTGAAAAATGAAAGGCCTCTCTAATGTTTAAAACTGGCTTCTGGGAAATGGGAGAGAAGTTGTTCCTATCTCAGTGTCTGAATTTAAGAGCCCCTTATTATTCTTTACCTCTTTAGCATTTGTGCAATGTGTAGTTGTTACCTTTGGCAATGCCGTTTTTATGTTGGATTTGTAATTGAAATTCTGATTTCGCCTACAAAGCATAATGAAAATGAGTCATTTTTTTGTGAACATATCAATGTCCTTACATTTAGGTTGTTCTTAGATTATGTTCTTACTCACTACATCCTAAATGTGGATTTGAGCAAAACATACCTTTTATGCATTACTTTTGATTCTCTGTTGGGACCGTATCATGTTTTTTTATTGATGTAACTGTGTCTGTTATTGTTTGTTTAATCGACACATAGACATTTTTATCTCTCTGCTATATGAAGTTTTCCAAAACACTAATGTGGTTTTATCCCTCTGCATAATTGACCATGTTGCCACATGGTCTTTAAGGCCTAGATTATGACCTAAGGTGACGTTGAGGATGATTCTATGTTATACATATAATGTTCATCCATAATACACTTCCAATTCTTGATTCTGTCTACATGTTCAGGTTCGATAGAAGGTGCAACGGATCCGAGCGATCATAGTTCTCTCGATGCTACTTAGTATCTTTCGGTAAGAGCTTACGTTATTTTTGCATATATTTCAGCTGGAATCTCATGCTTCCCAACTTCCCACACCCATCACAATATCTATATATAGTTTGGTGTATATTGAATGCTTTCTTTCAGGCCCATGAAAGTCTTAGAATCATGTCACTTGTTTCTATTTGTACATAACTGATTGACGTCATCTGTGATGCATGGTTAGTTATATTTAAATTTGAAATAGATTTTCTTTTCTAATTTTCACCTACTGCCATTATTTATTTACACTATATGTCAAGACCAATCAATTTCTTCTTTGCCGGCTTCTTATTTGCTAAATATATTTTATTCCTCTACCTTTGTATTTGTCCTAATTTATAGGTCGACTTGTTCACACATTAAATAATGTTTTTATATCGTTTGTGACATTATAGTTCTTGGAAGATTTTGATTGAGACAGTAAGAGTTAGTGGTGTAAGAACATATTTTTTAAACTTTATACTTTGGAAACAAAATAAGCCATTCTTGGTTTACCTAGACTATTACATCAAAATTGTGCAACCCCATGAAGCATATATCGATAGGCAAAGCTTGAGAAGTATCTTTTCTCCACCCCCATCGAATACAGTGAGAAGTTATGTATCATAAAGTTGCATGTACTTTCACTTACATCTATAATTTGAGAACTATGATCTAAAACGTAAAAAATAAACAAGTTCTATATAAAAAAGGGGGAAAAACACTACAAATTTTGTTTCTAAAAAATTAAAGAAGGTACTTGAATTCATGTAAATAGCAGTTGGAATATCAATATTGACCTGGGACCATGGCCCATTAGTGAATCTAGATTACCTAATTTTCATAAGAGGTAGTTATGTTGTCCACATTAAAATATTTTCATGGATGATGTGTCAAATATATAGAATACCTATTAATTTCATTATTCATATAATGAGGAGATGAGATCATTATATATCATCTATAGATATATTAAAAGATATCCACGTTGAGTATTTTATCATTTTTGTTAAAAAAGGACTACCAGTGATATTTTTTTATGGAAACCTAAGTTCTTAATCATCTTTGGTAAAAACTGTATGTAGTTCTTAATCATCTTTAAATAATGATGAACGACTTTACAATTTGTAATATAGTGGTACCGACTTAAGTTTATGTTGGTATGAATTTGTTAGTTTTTTTTTTTTTTTTTAACTTCATCAAATATATAATGGTTTTTAAAAAAAAATAATTCTTGACTACACAATAATAATTTCAAACTTTAGTTAAAAAAGAATGTTCTCTTCTATAATAAACTATTCATAATATGTGACTTTTTTTAATTGAGAAAGTACACTTGGTATGGTGAACAGATTGTTTACACAGCTGTTGAGACAAATTCTTGAATGTACTTCATATGTTACACTTCAACTCTACGGAATATTTGAGGCGAGAGCTGGTCTTGGTACCTGGGTTCATGGCAACATAGAAAAATGGTTTTTATGGAGAAAAAAGATATAAACATTTTTATTTGAATGATAAATATAACGTGAAAATAAGAAGGAACAAAGTTCTCTCATTCAAAAAGTTGTGCACATGGATCAATATTCAATATACTGTAAGTTACTTGAACTTACAGCACGATAGTAAAATAAGCTTACAACACTATAGAGTAGTTGTATCTAAAGGTTCTTGTAACGAAAATATCTTTTGACAGAATGTTTGTTGTAGAACATCTTCTTCACATATGCTTTCTTTTTGAAACCGTTTATGTAGAATGATAAGAAATAAACATACAACACATAAATAGATATAAAGCAATAAAAACACTTATGGTCTTATAGTGGTTCGAATGTGATGTAATCCTTCTACGTCCACTCTATTGTTTCCCTGAGCAGGAACTTCGTTAAATAAGTTTAATTTACAGAGAACAACTAACAAACTAGCAACTTAACAAGCTATCCACCTAATGGAACTCAGCTTATACACAATTGCTGCAAGTTCTAAAGGCTAACTCACACAGGATTCAAAAACACCCACACAGGGTAATTGTCTTAACCTAAACAACTATAACAAACAACAATGATATAATCCTATCAACCGCTTAACACTTATAAAACAATCTAGCACACAACAAATAAGTAAAAGTATATTAAGTTTCTTAAATTGCTGCTATGAAGTAGTCTTCTTGCACTTTGAGCTTCTTAGTTTGACTTGGCTACTTCATGAGGTTGAGTGACTGAAACAAGATTTTGTTTGCTTGAAAGTTTTAGCTTAATTCTTGCTTTAGACTTTTGAGAGCATAAGTTTCAGTAATCAGTTTTAGTGCAACTCTTCCTCTATTTATAGCTGTCAAAAAATGCTCGTTGAAGAAGACATTCTTCATTTGAAATCGATGTACTTCTTCTCGGTGTGAATTGCATTAAATGTTGCTTGGTTTTGCCTTGCGGATCATTAATGCGGCAGTTGCAGCTTGTAGCTTTCTATAGTCTGTTAGGCCACGCGTCTTCCTCTGATTGGGTCTGAATCTATAACTTCATTTTGTCTCTACCGGTTTCATTTCGATTCCTTGAGGATTTTGTTCCTCGTACTACATTTAGTCTTCCTCGTATGACAGCTTGAGTTGATTCTGTTGTTGTATTTAATGTCTTTCCCAGCATGCATCAGGTTTTAATACAGTTATGTATCCTGCATCATAGTTTGTTGTATCTTTAACTTACAACATTGTTGTACTTTCTTTTATGTTACAGCTAAGTTGTATGTTCTTATTACAACTATATCCTTTCAAGTTGTTCTTGCAGAGTCTTCAATTCTTTTCTGATTACTGCATACAAGCTTTCCTTTGAAGTCCTCCATTCTTCAATTATAAAAATTACAGACTCAAATCTAGTGTAAGTTTCACTTAAATATTATGAAAAATGAGGTACTCTAATTTCCTATTACAAGGCTGATTTGTCTCATCAATAAAGTCTTCAAGATCAAGATTCTCCAACATCAAATGCATAAAATTGATAATCCACAAAATCTTTCTTGAGTCATAGTTGAACGCAAATAAAATTGTATCATTTTTATTTTTTAAAAAATTCTTTCTGATTGTACAGTGACCGATATATTTAGCAAAAGTCTATAAGTAATAAAAGTATTATGAAAACAATCCAAAAATTTTACAAACTCAAGCATATCAATAATTGATTTTGTGTCGTTGGTAAACATATATGGGAACACTTGCAATTCAGAAAATAAACCATCGGCATCAATATCAGATTTATATTATATGTTCCGGCAACTTGAAGATTAACCTTTTAAAATCTAATAAAAGCCATTTTTTAGGATTAAAAAAAAACTAAAAATATTTTCAAAAACTTCCAATTGTACAAATCTACTTTTTAATAATGAAGTAATTACCTCAACTATAAAAAAAAAAAAAATTTGATCCTAAAAAACAGTGAATTTTCTTCGTGACAATTTTAATCAAATTGTTTCTTCCTATGACTTTTAGATTGAGGATCCATAGGTTAAATTATATAGTATATTAAGTCAAATACAACGAAAGTGTTGTAACTATACATATTGTCGACCTTCTCACCCCATCCTGAGACTGATAGTTGTCATAAGTTTTGTAGAAAAAATTGAACCCCAACTTAAGTATCTTTAGCACACGCCCGCACTTTTTGTTTTATATTAACACAAAAAATTAATTATCATGATTTTTTTAATTATCAATGAGGATCATTGAATTGGTGTCATTGTTTGAATATGCATAATTTCAATCAAATGTACGTCAATTAATTTTCTAGTGGAACTTTATATTTATGAATTCCATATCTTTTAGCAGGGAGTGTTATTTTCAGTATTCTAAAATTCGATTTAGGCATCAGCTTAGGTGGTGTTTAGGCGTTAGACGGTTTCTAGTCGCACTGATTTTTATCTATTCGACCACCTTAGGTATTAGGTGGACCTAGCTGAACAACTATTTTTTTTCTTTTTAACAAAATGATGGTGTTCTTAATGTATTATAAATTTCTATCAAATTATTTTATTTAATTAGATATTGGTTAAAAAATTACCGAATAGTGAAATACAAATATTGATTAAAGTTATAATCATTGAATAAGTTATATATAAATATATTTCAAATGAGATATTAAGTTTTTATTTGTTCTTCAACATAAACTATATATATAGAAAATTTCCAAAAATATCTTTTAAAGATATAAAATTAAGAGAAAATATGTTTTTTAGTCCTCTAAGTTTACCTCATTGGATTTTATCTTTTATCTTTCACCTTTTGATTTTTAGTCTTCTATGTTTAAAAACTATCATTTTTTAATCATCTAACCTGCTACAATAGGTAACTATTTTTTAAAAATTGTCATATAATTTTAACACCATTTTTTTTAATGGAGAAAACACTATTTTTATCATAAATTTTTATTTTTCATCCAATATGCCTAAATTAATATTAATAGATAAATAAAAATTATTTTTCATCTCCAGACATGAATTAGAGTTTTGATATTAATTATGAATATTAATAATTTGGGCATTAAGAACTTAGGAAATGAAAAACAAAGTTTAATTTTTAATTATTAATATTAATTTAGTGTTTCATCAATTAAATTGTTTTTTTTTATTAAAGATGAATTTTATTTACAAAATAAAAATTACCTGCAATAGCTGATAAGAAGACTAAAAAATGGCAATTCTAAAACATAAAAAAACTAAAAATAAAAGATAAATGATGAAAAATCCAATAAGGTAAATATAGAGAACTAAAAAAACTTATTTTTCCTAAAATTAATTAAGAAAACTAGTTAAATTAATAAAATTTTATATAATTCAGATACGGCGCTTGGGTTCCGCCAAAACATCCTAGGCGCTGGGCATCAGTCAAATGCCCGATTAGCGTCTAGCGAATTTTAGACATTGATTATTTTTCTAGCTTTCAATTTTTATAAAAGCTTAAAACGTTTAATTCTTTTTTGGTTTGTTTCAAATATTCTTTCTTTTATTGAATATAGCACATATAGCTATTTATATAGCTGTACATTTCATGTATAAAACCATGTTGAAAGCCTAATGCAACACTAATTATTGTAATGACTAACGTAATCCGAGTGCTTTAGGGTATTCTCAAAGATATATAGTCATCTGAAGGCTAGTGTGTCTTCAAAGCAAAAGAAAATTAATATTTTCTGAAATATGTTCATATTAGTAAAATATCAGTGGATTCAATTCCAAAATAAACTTATTGTTTATATCGTAATATTTATATGATTATAAGTTCGAGAAATTGAAGTTATTATCCTCAAATAAATCAGGCTTGTGCTTAAGCCTGCAAGTGGGATTATTAGTAAAAGAAAATATCAGAGTTCATAAATTTGTGTGAAACAAAAAGAGACATAAAAAGAAGTGAGTTTTGTCATTGTGTCACAAAGATCTCTTTATCTTCTTTTTGTACTGTTGTCAATCCCCAACAGCTGTGAATTATTCGAAATTCGATAATGTGAAACGACAATGAAAACTTGACATATTTTATTATGCAATTGTTGACGTGGTAAAAGTTTTATGACTAAAATCATGTGATATCAAACTAATAATTGTGTAATATTGCCCGGGACATATTTAATGGCAAATGAAGGAGTTACTAGTCATGTTGGAGTAGGGGTGGCAATCAGCTTAGGTCTCGGGTTAGCGGGCCGGGTTGGGATATAATAGTAATAGTTTCGACACTAATCCAATCTTTAACCTAAATTCGTTTTCATTTTGTTTCAAAAATCCTAACATGAACATGAATTGAAATCTTTGTAAAGTCACACGATTTGATCAGTTTGGCACGAAAATTTAAAATATAAATATGTATTTCAATTGAAGTATAAGAATTTAACCAAAAATCATATAGTGTAATTGATATTTTACCTTTATAAATATGAAGATTTTGATAATTAAAATTCTCTCTTTCACTCTCTAGCTTATTAAAAGAAATTATATAGTGCTAAAATCAGAACTTAAAAAGGCTTTATTTTTGGATGAGCACCAACATATTGAGCAAATGAACATTAATACAGCTCGTCAAAGCTGTTCAAGTGAAAAAAAAAAAAAAAAAAAAGGTACCTTAGTTCAATGTCGACCGAAAATGCAAAAATAGATAATAATAATAATAATAATAATAATAATAATAATAATAATAATAATAATAATAATAATAATAATAATAATAATGAGAAATGTTAACCAATTATAAAATAATAGATTGGTGGAAAATGGAAGGCGGCCTATGAATATTGAGTATATTCGGCGGCCAATCCAACAGCTGTGGTTTGACTTTTCAAAGTCAAAACTCCAAACCACTTTCCCCAATATTCTCTCTTCTATTGCAAACGCCTTGAAACGTTTAAATATATATGTAACGAAAATGTTAACAATCTAATATCATTCTTTAATTAGGAAGTCATTACCAGCAAAGTAATTAAATGAGTAATAAATTTAAAAAATTTCTTTTTAAAACAGAAAAGAGTTTATAATCCTCATATGAGCATATATACACGAATCTGAATCTTCTATTATATTTGGTGTTATATTTTGTGTTACTTATTATTTAATACACGTTACGTATTAATTAATAATGTATTAAATAGTAATGTTATTGATGTGTGATGATTGATTTGAAATATAAGATGTAACATCAAGTATTATAAAAGATTTCACTCATATATACACTATGGTTGTCCATTATATCTCTAAATTGCAAATGATATATACATAATAATACTTATTAAATCGAAAAAAATGTTAAATCGGTCCTATATCTATTGGAAGTGCTAAAACTAGACACATTATTTTATAAATGGCAAGCAAAGTTCCATTCATTTAAAATTATCCTAGTTTTGGTCAAAAATTCTAAATTTAGTCAAGATTTTGCATGCTTGGGGAAATTTCGATGACATAGTCATTTGCAATGTTTGATCAATTAATAGTTACAGTTTTTATAGCATTATATCAAGTTTATATTATTTTGAGAGCAATTACATTATTGGAGTTAATGGATGCATGTCAAGTTTATATAATTTTAAGAGCAATCACATTATTGGAGTTAATGGAAGAACGTCAAATAATTATGATTGTAGACCAAAATGCGATTTTAAAACAAACGGAATACGAGATTAGTTTTGTCATGTCCATGCAATAGTAGTATGCAAGTCACGACTTTACTTACCTGATATGACACACACGTGAATTCACAACAGGTATAATGTTTCATTTCCAAAACTATTTGATAATTTAAATGTGAATAGAGCTTTCATCTCAGTGAAAAAAAAAGTTGATTATGCATTTATATAAATAGAAATAAAATTTTAATAATAAGAAATCCAAATGAAAAACAAGAATTTCTTTTAAGCCATCCCCATGATAAAAATAAAATAAGAATTTTAATATTTCTATTAACCTTTACATCTTCTCCTCAAAATCAATCACCATACACCATGTATATTAATGAATGATATTATTAACTAATACTATATAATATGTGTTAAATATTATGTAATATACAATAAAACATCGAATATAATAAAGGATGAATATAATAAAAGATGAAAAGAAGTGTTTAGAAATTAAAGAAAGTTTGTCAGTACCAATTGTTGTACTAGAATTGAAATGAGAGTATAAACAAAAAATGCAAACTGGCCTCAACTTATTTGAACAGTTGTTGAGACTGACAAATTGCAAGAAAAATCAGAAGAAAAGGACAAGATAAAAACATTGATGACAGTGCCCAACTTCATTTTGATCTCATCATCCTCAACAATCCCTAATCAAACCCATATTTTGTCCCATCATAATGGTCCACCTCTAACCATCTACAAGTCCACACTATGGATTGGTCTAAATAATTAATTACTCTAAATAATTTAAACAATTTATTACTAATTACTAACTAAAGGACTTGATTAGTGTAATTTTAAAGTACAAAATCTTTTCTTGAAATCCTACCTTGTCCCACAAAATTAAATACAACTACATTTGTCTTGTTACTTACTTGCCCTAAATTAAAAACCTATTTAATATATAGATAATTGGACCCATTTGATGTTATATGTTTATTAATGTCTTAATAAACAGTATGCAAGGATCATGCCAATTAAACACAACTAATAACATTTAATATATGTTGAAATAGAATGTTTGTCTTGAACTAGATACATGTATCTCACAATTCCAACAAGATTTATGACTTCGGGTTTTCCACACTAGATAATCCAAAATGCATTATTTCTCTCCCACATATCAGAATTCCACATATAAAATCGACTATTTTTCTTATTATAAATATATCATGTATCATATGTCATACATATGATTTATCTATCTATATAAGTGGTAAAATATACAACTTTGTTACTTTCTCTTTTAAAGATGTCACATTATTATTTTGGTTAATAAAAAAATTTCAAAAATTATTAATTTTGTCAAGAAAATTGTTCATATTATTTATAACACTTTTTCCATGTAATATATTGTTTATTATTATTATTATTACTATTACTACTATTATTAATTATTATTATTTGTTATTGTTGATGACGACTGTTGTTAATTGTTGAGCGATAATTTATTTCTTTTTTTTTTATTTTTTTTATTTTAATTACTTAATATCTATACTTATTCTCATTATCAATTTTAAAGTAAAAAAATTGAGATATTTTTTTGTAACTATAAGAAATATTGTATATATATATAATATTTCAAAATTTCTATTATTAATTGGTCAGTTTTAACCAACTCCAAAAATCATTGGCTTATCAAATTATCTATCGAACCATGAAAAAAAAATAGTTAAAGATAGAAATAAATAGAATGTAAGCTTTCAAGTTTTTAATTTTTTTTTTGTTAACTTTAATTACTTAATGTTTAGAATTATTCACATTATCAATTTGACAGTTAAAAGAAATTTTAATATACATTTTGTAATTATAAGAAATATTGTATATAAATAAATATTTCAAAACTTATATTATTAATTGGTCACTTATAACTAAATCTAAAAATTATTGGCTTATCAAATTATCTATCGAGTCATGAAAAAAATTCAATAAAAACCAAACAAATAGAATGTAAGCTTTCAAGTTTGTCGTTTAAATTATTTATAAATTTTTTATTCCAACTTTAATATTATCAAATATAATTTAGAATGACATATACAATTTGTGTTATTTGAATTTAAAATAACATGCAACCTAAAAACGAATGTATGAGGAAGCCCTAATGTATAGTGAGGGTTCAACCAAATTCTATTTTTTTTCAATTAAAACTCTACTTTACTTAATAATTTTTTAAAATCATAAAATATAGCTTTAAAAATCAATAGAGATATAAAAAATATATTTGTACATTATACAAAGTTTGAATAATAAAAGATGTATGAATAACTTTTTAATATAGCAATTTCATTATATAATTACAATTTATATATACTACCATAATAAATAATAAATTGCGCATCGCGCGGGTGAATTACTAGTGATAATTAATACATTCATAATTGTGTGGTTGTATTTGCATACAATGATTTGAAAGGTTGGATTTAAAATGAGTGAATTTTAAATTCACATCTATCCAAATGTTATTGATGAATTTATTATCATAAATTTCAAATCTCTCCTCAAATCCACACATCTAAATAAAGCTTGATAGATTTTCTAGATAGTCAAATTTTGCTAATCAATCAAAATATGTCATATGTAAATGACCTTCTTCACATTTTTCATAAAAATCCACTTTATGATGTTCGATCAGAGATCAAGATATTAAGCCCCTCCGTTGAGGTTATTTTAAGTTAAAAACATAAATAAATAAAAAAGAATAAAGGATTTGGTATATGTTGACATCTATGAATAACTAGTTTCATCAAAATGAATTTACAATGCAAGCTAATTGAATTTATCAAAAATTGATCCAAGACCAGCAACCCATGAAGACCCGAATAGAAGCGGGTCATGATCACAACCCGAGCTTCTGAGCAGCTAAATCACAGCTAAACTCAACCAATCCCATCCTGGATTTGAGCAGATCAAACTCCATCCAAATGTTCTGCTGGTGATGGTGTCCAATTATATAGGCCTCCACTCCCAGCAAATCCGAATTACCAAACGTGAAACAATATATCCCATCCTTATCCCGGGTCATACCCGGAACCCTGTACAGGAGCTTCTCCCCATACACACTCATTTCCACCCCATGAAATACCAGATTCACGCTCGGCAATGGCGGCAAAACCCTCCTGCTCAGCTCCACTCTGTAGCACAAATCCATGGCGCCTTGAAACACGAAGTTGGGCTCATCCAAAACCCTCAGAACCCCCTTCGTCTGCCTCAAGAACTCGTTTCTCAGCGCCGTGTAGACCGGGCCGAGCAGGAACGTGAACTGGGTGCCCGAGTCCACTATGGTCTGGCCCGCCCCGGTGTGGTCGGGCTCGTATATGGACTTGGGCAGTGGCAGAACCGTGCCCGAGACCCGAATCCCTTGCAGCTGGACCGTATAAGCGACTCGATCGAAGTATGGCAATGGAGTCTTTATCTGAACCAATGGAGTGTAATTCAAGGGCTTCAGCCATGGCAGATTAGCTTCTCCGAAGAGCAGCACGCCGGAGGAGTCGCGGCCCGATATGCAGTAGGAGAATTTCTGAAACCCGGTCTGGGAGACTAGGGACAAGGAGCCCCGGTTCATGCCGATCAAACCGGTGGTTCTGAGGTCTTCCGGGTTGGAGGAGGACCCGGAATCCATGCACCCGAATACCATACCCGCGAAAGTGGTGGGACCGTCGAGGTGGAAGTTATCGGAGGCTAGATTGCCTTCGACGGTGGAGGCGTCGGCGTAGGAGAGGATTGCATGGCAGAGGTGGTTCGGGTCGCAGGAAGCGGGTATGGGGAAGTCTCGGGTTCGGGCGGTGCAGGTGGGGGAGGAGCAGGGGATTGGGCGGTAGGAGGTGGAGAGGTGTGGGGAGAATGAGAGGGGGGTGGTGGGGGTTTGGCGGCAGTGGAGCCAGGAGAGCTCGCTGCCTGTGTCGAGGACCATGGTAGCTTGCTGTGGGGGCGAGCCCACGGTGAGGGTGACGGTGAGGGAGACGTTGTGGTGAAAGGAGAGCGGCCTGTTGAGTGGCTGGATTTGCTCGGCTTTGAGGGGCAGGACGACTGATGATTGGCTGGGGTGCATCAACACCGCGAAGCAGAGGAGTATTAAATGAAAGTAATCCATGGCTCCAACTACTACAGTTAGGAGATAGATAATAAGCGAACAAGTATCTCAGACACTGTCCGTGTGATTTCTGTCGTCCTCTGACTTCCCAATTTTTTCAAGAGCAGAGCAACCTTGTATTTATATTTGCAATTTTTTTTTTATTTTTTAATTATGTTTTTTTTTTTCTTTTTTTAATAAGTTGCAAATTTGTGTCTTTCACACTTAGACTCATCCTTCCTTCCACATGCATATTTTATCTCACCGTCAAAGCTAAGTTATTTTATGCACGGATTCTGATTTTTGCAAATTATAATTATGTTAATTTTTTTTTTTTTGAAATATTACTTAAGTATATATTGTTTATTGAAAGAGATGGATAATTTAAAATTTTAGACATGAGAAGTTAAAAAGACAATATGGGACACCCCAAATATAAATGAAATGTTAACAGCATTATTTTACGATGATTTGTAAATCATACAATTACTTATCAACATGATTTGAGGCCTATTTTTTATGCTGATTATGAGTAAACATGAATTGCACCAATCTCATTAACATATTAATTTAATGCATTTTGAAGCTGATAATGTGGAAATGATTTGTACCAAAATCTTTTCGACTAATTAATGAAATTTCACTCTGATTATGGGAGATCATGATTTAAAACAAACCCTAAGAACCTAGCTATGGCTAAAACATTATGTGGATTATTAAAGTGCTAGTCTATAAAATCATTTTATAGACCTTATATAGAAGATTCAAATGTGATAAACCTTTTTTTGACTAATTAATAATATATATATATTATATATATATGTATTTAATGAATTGAGTGATCGACTTGACAAAATGTTACAGTTTTACTCAAGGTTTTGTCATGGATTATTATATTCTTTTGTCAAAGGGAATGGGATATAAAGTTATATTCTGGACTCAATAATAATAAGAATATAGTATAAACAAGTTGGTATTATCCAGTCAAGTTTGGTGGACAATTTCGTACCTTAAAAGTTAATTGAGTTCATGCTTTGCAATGATTTATATTATATATATATATATAGATATATATATATATATATATATATATATATATATATATATATATTTCTCTTCTAATGATTTAGATAAGGTAACCTTAATCAGAAAAGTTTGTTCATATATATTATTTTAGGACAAAACTTATATGCACTAGGGGGCACGGATCCTAGATCCGTGCTCCCAACCCGAACCGGCACGTGGACCGCTTTTACGCGCATCCACGCACCTCCACGTGCGGCCACACTATAGTTGGTGTGCGCCGCGCACCACCTGAATTTTATACTTTAAAGTATCACTTATTTACTCTTAAGATATCACACATTTACTCTTAAGGTATCACACTGTTACCCCTTCAGGTATTAATGTAAAAACAGCGTTGTTTTCTTCCTCTTTTTTTCTTCTCTCTCCTTTTTCTTCTTAATCTATTTTCTTATTAATTTGTTATTCTTCTTATTTGTTTTGTACATTATTCTTTTTCTCTATATTCTTGTTCTTATTCTTCATCAAATCTTCATAAAGTCATTTATGGAGTTTTTTCTTCTTCCTCTTCTCTTTTACTCATTTTCATAGATTTAGATAATTGATTTCAAATCATAATTTATTACAATAATTTTAAAACATTGAAAATCAATTATTTCAAACAATATGAAATCATGATTTGTTGATTTTGAGGAATTTTTTTGAAATTTTAAGATTTTTCAATGAAGATATTAGTTGTATGTTCTTAAGGTATTACACATATTCATTTCAGGTATTACATAAATATCTTACATGTATTACACATGTTCTTTCAAGTATTAATAAATACCTTACAGGTATTACACATGTTCCTTTCAAGTATTACACTTACCTTATAAGTATTACACATTTAATTTTATAATACCTGAAAAGTATATATCTAGTACTTATAGATCATATCAGTAATACCTTAAAAGTATCACTGGTCATGAGCAATCATATATCAAATAGGGTAATTATGATTTATAAAATCATGAACAGTCAGAATTTTTGTAATACCTGTAGAACATATATGTAATACCTATAGAATAAACCAATAATACCTTATACGTTTTTTCATAATATCTTGAAGGTTTTACTTACATATAATTCAACCATGTAATTTTATAATACCTGAAGAATATATATGTAGTACTTATAGATCATATCAGTAATACTTGAAAGGTATCACTGATCATATATCAATATTTTGGGATAATTCTGATTTATAACATCATAAACAATCAGAATTTTTATAATACTTGTAGAACATATATGTAATACCTATAGAATAAACCAGAATTTTAAATACAAGATTTTCATCATCTTCTTCCACAAAATTTATTCAAAATCATATTACTCAATTAATAACCAATTATAGTGTTTGTTGCATCAATTATCTCATATGTTGCTATGAATCGAATCAAGATAGAAAGAGTTTCAAATTATAAGAAAATAAAAAGTATTACACATGGAATTACCAGTTAAATAACAAAGGTCTTGCACCTCTTCACAAAAGAAAACAGAAAATTAAAAACTAAATCAATAAATCAAATCTCTTCACAAGCAAAAAGAAGACACAAAATTCAAAACTAAATCAAGAATTTCAAATAGAGAAAAATCCAATAAAAAAAATAAAAATGGAGGAAAACAAGAGGAAAATGAAGATGGAGCAGGGCTTCGACATGAAGTAGATGGTGGTGACGAAGATGATGAGGAAGAAGCAGTAGAGAACTTAGATGAGGTCGAGGTGGAGGGAGTGTCAGATGGCGGCGATCTCGTCGGGGCCCAGGCGGAGGATCTCGGCGGCAGTGGCGGGGATGAGGAGAAGGGTGAAGATGTGGTTGACGAGGTTCTGGTACCCGAGCTTGACGTACTTGAGTCTAACGGAGGAGGAAATGGGGAGTGGTTCTGTCATTTTCGGGGAGAGTGGGAGAGAAGGCAGCGGCGGCGGCGGCGGGGGACGTGACGGAGAAGGAGATGAGAGGAGATTTAAAAGAAGAAGAAGAAAGGACAGCGCTGGAGAGAATAAAAAAAAAAATATATATATATATATATATATATATATATATATATATATATAATACATAGGATCCGAGTATGGAGCGGGTTGGGGACATGGATTTTAGATCCGTACCCCCAGTACACATAAGTCCTTCTCATTATTTTATATTAATTTATATTTTCCATATATACTAATCTTGTTTTTCTTTCTTAAGAAAATATAGAAAAGCATAATTAATATTGATAGATGTTAACTAACTTAATATCCTTTGTTTTCAACCAAGTAAAAAAAAGGTAGACATTTTGTTATCTTAATAAAGTTTGGTGGATATTCTATTTCTTTCTCCCTCTATAGATTTTATCCACATTTTACAAATGCAGTTCTCTTACCCTAACTCGGGAATTTAGATTCATATAATTGGGTTGATCCAAATCCACCTTGGGAATTTAGATTCATATAATTGGGTTGATCTAAATCCACATCTATTGAATTTTTTTGTTTTTGTTTTTGGATTCATATATAATTTTTATATTATATTCATATGACATTTATGTTATATTAATATAATATTTATGTATAAATATCCTTACCTTTATATACTTTAACTTTAAAAAAAAGGAATTTCAACACAATTTGTACATATATACAATTATATGATATAATTTATACTTTTATGTTAACATAGTCATACTCTAGGTAGTATATAAAGGTGCAACTAACATAACTAAAAGATATGAGTAATATCACATAAAGGTATATTGATCGCCTAAAATTCTTTCTTTTTTTATAAGTTACAATATATAAAGGTTATGATATTTGTACATAAAAGTCATATTAATATAACATAAAAGTAACACGTGAATCAAAGAAAAAAAAATTCAAAAACTCTCGAGTTCAAGTCGGGGCTACCCAATTGCATAGACTGTTGATGTCAAAATTTGTCTAAATACAAATTCCTAACCAAACACCCAAATAAATCGATCAGATTTGAAAGAGTTGAGGCGGATAATGAAATTAAGTTAAAAATAGAGAAAACATTGTGTCAGTGCCTACTCGGACAAATTTAGAATTTAGTCGGCTCATTCTAGTCGGTCAAATGTGGCCGGTCAGAACGTATTTAATATATGAATTTAGAGATAATAGTTTTCTTAGGTGCTTTAATACAATGAATTTCGCATCCAAATCGTGGTCCTTTTGAATGATAATTGAGGTCCTATTTATAAACTAGGCTTAAAATATATTAGTTGGGGAATAAAACTAAATTCCTTGAATCTAGAGTTTAGGTAAGGAAAACACAAATTTGATCATATCTAAATTGGATATGATTTGGTTTTGGATTTGTCTGTGATTGATTTTGTGATCTCTTATCATCTGAATTCTTGTATCTTTGGTCGGGCCAATTATCTCTAATTGTCTTCGTCATCTCTGGTCAGCTGAGTTCCAAATTGATCATTCGAAGATTCATCTCTGATCGGCTCGACCACCTTTAGTTGGCCTCCTTAGCTGGCTAAGGGTCTTGATTATTCTGGTCTCGCCTTATTTGAGGTCTTCTAACCTCGATTCATCTCTGCTAATCTAAGATCTTCTAACCTTGGCTCACCTCGACCAATCTGAGGTCTTTCAACCATGGCTCACCTTTGCTGGGTAATTCACCGAATTGAGCTCTTTTGGTCGGCTTTTTATCTAGAGTTGTGGCTGGTTCAATTTCTGATCGGCCACTTCTGATTCTCCACGTGTCCAGTTTTGTTTAGCTCGAATTAAGGGTACAACAGACTAGATCCATGCAACTGATGCACTTGAGTTTTTGTGTAATAAAAATATTAAAATTTAGGTTTAGAATTGAGAATTAATCTATAAATTGGGTCTAATTATGAAATTTATCCCATTAATATATGTCAGACTGTTGATGTATCACATATCTAGTATATCTTTTGACTTCACTTTTCATATAATCAGGAAATGCGATTATTACACATTATCGATGAGCATATTTGTCCGTGATGGACATTTTAACATTTTAAATTATATATATATATATATATATATATATATGTATATATATTTGAATCTGATGAGGAACCCTAGTTAATCAAATACTCCCTCCGTCCCTGAACACTTTGCACACTTTCCTTTTTAGTTTGTCCCCAAACACTTTGCACACCCAAAAATGGCAAATTTTAACATAATCAACACCCTCACAATACACATTTATTTACAAAGAATGCCATTACTTTTTCTCACACAATACCATTTAATATTCAAACTTTTTCTTAAAAGTTGTGCCTAATTTGACCACTATACCCTCAACCAAAAAGCAAATATCTACTTTTTCTTAAAAAGTGTGCCCAATTTAGTGTGCAAAGTGACGCGGGACGGAGGGAGTACTATATATAATAATAATAATAATAATAATAATAATAATAATAATAATAATAATAATAATAATAATAATAATAATAATAATAATAATAATAATAATAATAATAATCTGTATATTATATTCTAATTTTTTAATATATTGTAAACAAATTATAGATAATATATCTCAAACGATTTGAGCCGATCAATGTTTTTATAATATTTACAATAAGATATGTTTTCTTTGATATATTTATAATATTTAATTATTGCTTCCATATATGTATATATATAATATCAACTATGAACTATCCATATTTTGGAAGTGATTAAGAACAAAAAATAATTAGATTATTCTAGTTTTAATTGGACTTATTATAAATAAATTTCATTATTTCATTTCAATTATATGATAAATAATTTAAAATAAAAAAATTCTCAATAATTTCATTGTTTATTGCATGAAAAAATTATTCAATTTCATTAATTAACAGGTTTGGAAGTTTTACTAGTCTTTTAGATCAATTCACCTTTATTTTAGTCTTTTTTACATATATTTTCTCTACATTTTTTATAATATATTATAATTGATGTATAGTTGAGAGCACAATAATAATAATAATAATAATAATAATAATAATAATAATAATAATAATAATAATAATTATTATTATTATTATTATTATTATTATTATTATTATTATTATTATTATTATTATTATCGCAACAATTAATATTGTTATTTTTAGGTAATCATCATCATTATTAACATAAGATGTTTTTTTTTTAATAAATTTAAGTCATTTTAAAATTAAATATTTTATTTTTAATTTATTTCTTAATGTTAAAATTTTAGATTTAATCTTGTGTGTTTACTATATAAAATAAGAATATTATACTATTTATGTGATGAATTGGAAATTTAGAATATATTGCAATATATTTATTTCACGTCTGTGAATAGAATATATATGGAAATAGTGTAGTATATTATTAGGAATAGTGATTAATAATAATAATAATAATAGTTATTAATATTATTATTTAAAAATAAATATTATAAAGTTTGAGTGGGAAAATGATATATATATATATATATATATATATTGTTGGGAAAACCAATATCTTTATACGTATTGCTATGTTTTATCGAACTTTTCATTATTGATCAAAATAACATAATCATATGTAGTATGGGTTTTTTTTTAAAACTAAAATCAGTTTGGAAAATTTATATATATATATATATATATATATATATATATATTTTTTTTTTTTTTTTATAAGATTGGGGAGGGAGACAAAATGGACTAGAAAATTTAGGTGAAAAATTGTATATTGATAGATAATGATTTTTTTTCCCACTATCTTAGTCAAATAAATATATTACATGTATAATGTTATATTATTTTGATCAATAATAAAAAAAAATTGGTTAAAATAATAAATCAAGTAAAGATTGTGATTATTCCGCCAATTAACTCTATTATTTATATATAACGATATATAAAATATAATGACGCGTTTTTTCCTTATATAAAACATAATGACGCGTTTCTTAAAAAAGGAAAAATATATACATAGACGTTGACACAAATTTAATATTATATAGGGTCGCAATTAGGTGGTCATTGTATAATAGATTAGCTATAATTCATCCGTTTGACTCATGTTCTTTATTTCAAAAGTGGTATTACCATTGGTAGTACTCATTAAATCCAATTAATATATATTAAACAATTCATAATTGCGCCAATCCTATCAAAAGCAACTATATTATTATTACTTTAATTTCTTTTAATCTTTATATAGAACATGAAAGATATATAATAGTTGTATTAGTTGGGTTACAATTATCAAATTTGAGCAAACTTTAGTGTGGTCGAGTTTACTCAAATGGTGTATAAACAAGCTTTAGATCATAATAATATACTAAGAGAGAAAGAGAAAGGAGCTAGGTCAAGTGTACGTGTGCATTAAAATGGTTGAGGGACTTATGGCTTAGGTGGATGTAGGGCAGGGCTTTCTTTGTAAAGTTTGTTAGGTGTACTATTATTGTCTTCCTTCTTCCATTTTACACTAATTTTGATTATTTCACTACCCCACCACTCTATTTTTATCAATTCTACCATCCACTTTTGAATGCACTGATGACATTGAGTTACGCGATATGATTGATAAAGGATATCGGAGAATAAAAAGAACAGTCGATTTTCCAACATCTGTTATTACTATTAGGGGCGGACGTATGAGGGGCCCAAAGGAACACTGGCACCCTTGAGATTTTTCAAAAATATTAGGGGTATTTTGTATTTTTATTTAAGAAAAAGAACTATATATATATATATATATATAATATTTCATTAATCAATTTTAATCCAGTATTATCAAATTCTCATTGGAGACACCAAATTTTAAATTTTTTAAAGTAACTTCGTCATATTTAAAATTACTATTTACCTTTTCTCATTTATCATAGATTTTTTTTTTTTTTGATTATCAAATATTAGGGAGCATATTATATATTCATTTTGATTTAATGAAGTGTGAAATAATTGTAAAATAATTATTAATTTTAGTTTTTAATATTAATATTGATTGTTTAACTATTATCATGTGAATTATTCGATTTGAGTTAGATTATGTGCATTAATTCACATGTCAATTTAATTTCATCTAATTTTATACAATTTGATTAAAAATTAACTGAAATTGATCAAATTTTGAAGTTATAAAACTAAAATTGATGTTCTTAACTTAATATTACTATTTTCAAACTACGGATTAAAAATGAAATTTTAATTTCCCAAAACTAAACTTACATATATTTCAAAAATTAAAAGACAAATCTGGCACGTATTCTATTATATATTTTCCAAGTTGAGGGACAACTAATTTTATAATGAAATAGTTGTTTGCCATAACAGGTGAAATACAATGCAGCATCATCAGAAGACAATTTAAAAGTGGTTGAAATTTGCAGAGTGGATTACAGTTTGCAAATCAAAATTATAGACATCAATTTCTTGGAAATTGAAAATTAATTACTGTCATATTTAAAAAATGTGAACAGAAGAAAATTAGTTGTCTATTATATAAACTAATTGTGGGATATAATTTTCAATGGCTACTGTGACTTGTAATTAAACAAATGTTTGAAATTTCTGCAGACGTTGAAAGTGGAGACCCTTGTCTGTTGGAGCAATCAATCAGACAATGTTTCTTAGGTTTTTTTTTTTTTTTTTAAATTTCCAAAACAGTTGTTAAAATTTTCTTTCTCTAAATTATCTAGTTGTCATGATTATCAGTTGATGCAATAATTGAGAGGTTTTTTTTTTTAATAGGTTTGGGGGAGTGGAAGGGAGGGGAACAATAAGAACTAGAAAACTTGCGTGATCCGGGTTCGAACCCTAGTCATCACAATTTACAACTTTATAAAGGTGGGATACCACTTGAGCTACAAGGCTCGTGGTTGCAATAATTGAGAGGTTGTTTTGCTATTTTTGTCTGTTTAAGTAGTTTTCATTATTTATTGTTAATTGGGTCTTCTCCAAGCTAGTTAATAAACTGAATTATTAGTGAAATTCTCAAAATTGTGCAGAAATAGCTGAATATAGCTAATGAAAAACTCGAAATTTTATCATTAATAAGAGTTGTGCGTTTTTAATCAAATTATTTCCAATATATATTTTACTGTTTGTGGACTTTTCAATGGTAATATGGAATCTTCCGATGAATTTTTTTGAGGAAGAAACAAATAAATAAAGAGAAACTAAATAAAGGTAGGTAGATTGGAAAAAGATTAGTTAAACTTTCAAAGTCTATTAATTAATGAAATTGAATTTTTTTTTTTTTTTGCAAACATGTATATTCATATCTTTTCTGTATTTTTTTTCTCTCTTTATATTTTCTAATTTTAAAATAAAGATAAAAAACAAACATTTAATGTAAGATATTTGCCTAGAACTAATAGAAAGTTAATATGAGACAAATCTCCACAATATTTTATCGTTATTAAAAGATTTTTCTCCACATCACCATAACTTACGTGATTGTGTTTCGGGGGTCTGTCAAATGTTCCTAATGGTAAAAAATGATAGATAACTGATTTAATAAGTAATGTGAAAATAGTGTATAGCTCTGTCGGCTATTTTAAGTATTCTGTATATCTATTTAGTTGATTCTAAGGTGTCTACTATCACACAATACCATAAAAATTAAAATTATTAATCATGTAACTTAAGACTTGTTTGGAATTAGTCGTGTTAATTCGAAAATTACAATTTCAATTATGCATGTCTCCAATTTCTTGTTCTGCTGAAAAATAGCAGAAGTTTCCAGAATTAACCATATCATCACTACTGAATTGAGGATTTTCTTTAAAAAAAAATCATTATTTGATCTTGGTAATGGACACATTAGAAAGAAAGTGACGGCAAACCTTAATTTTAAGTGGTCAATAAAATAAAAAATAATTTAAATAAAAAAATTAAATTGCGATGGTTTTGTAAATTCTGAAAAGAATAGAGTTATACACACCTCATCCATTATAAATGTCTAGAGATGCCATACAACCCCATCCATTATAAATGTCTAGAGATGCCCAACCAGTTCCGGTTTATCGATTTCGAACCGATGGTTTTTGTAACTGTGGAGGCCAAATCAGAACCGAACTGTGGTGGTTCTGATTTCGATTTAAAAACGGCGATTAACCGAAACCGACGGTTCAAACCGCTGGTTTTTCAGTTTTATTTTATTTATTTATTTTTTTTCTACGGTTTGATGAGTTTTGAAATGTATTTTTTTTTTTTTTGCATGTTCATTTATTTATTTCATCATAACATAAACTTTTAATTAACAAAAATGCACAATTAAAATGAAATAATGGAAAAAAATAACAAGTTACATGTTAATACTCAATAGTTACAAATTTACAGTTGAATATATTACAATGATGAATGAAAAAAAAATTACAAGTTACAACTAAGTATAAATAAATGAAAGAAGAGGAAAAAAAAATTTGAAAGAGCTTGAGTTTCATTTTAAATTTAAAAGTGAAATTACATTTTCCAAACTTTGAATGAAATTGCCTACGTATCCTTAATTTTAATAAAATTAAGGAATCAAAGTTCACGTAGTTTTCTTACCTAAACTTACCTTCATTCCTCAACGTTGGTTCCGACGGAGGAGGATATGTTCGAATCGTAGCCATGTGTCATTAGAATCTTCATCTAAATTTGAGAACACTAGATGTTGTTGACGGTTTTTGGCTCTCACCCAATCTTCAAGAAGAGTAATGTTTTGTACATTCTTTTTGGTCAATTTCGATCTTCTTGGATTCAACATATGTCCTCCTTTGAAAAATGCTTGTTCAATGGAGACGGTTGAGGCGGAACTTGTAAAAATTTCTTTAGCAATTATAGTTAAAATATGATAAATGGTGGTCTTTTTTTACCACCACTTCAATAGATCCGATGGATGTGCAAAATCAATTAATTCGAAAGTAGCATTTAAATATGAATCTAATTCGTGATTTGCTCTAGGTTTTTTATGTGTTCTATTATCATAAAAATTGTAAAATTGATTAAGAATACTACCAAAACTAGAAGAACTATTACCTCCTACATTTTGTGCACCTAAATGATCATCATCACTAGAATCACCAAATAATATTTTATATTCTTTAAATAGTTCGACTAATGATTGTTTAGTTCTACCAACAACTTTCATATAATTAGGAACATATTCAACTTCATCATATTCTCCTAATATAAAATTTGGGAACAATGCATAATAATACATTTTTAATAATTCTCCTAAGCCATCTTCTCTAATCCTAGGATCTAATAATTTAGCACATAAAAATACATCGGGTATTTTATGAAAATATTTTAACCATTTCGATCTCATAACTATAATTGTATCTCCTAAAATAGGACATGTAGAATATTCATTGAAAATAAGAGCAATTTTCACACAATAATCTAGAACTAATGGAGAAGTAGGATTAATAACAACCAGATAATTCTCTAATTGCCTCTTCACAAAATTTTAAAAGTTGAATCAAATTAATACATGTATTCCATGAATTGTTCATTAACATTATGTTTTCATGTGGATTTTCCATAAAAAATTGACAAAACAAATCTTTATACGCATAAGAATCGTTAAGTATGTTATAAGTAGAATTCCAACGATATTTAACATTAAATACAAATTTTTTAACTTCCATTCCATTATTCTTACAAAATCTAGCTCATTTCTTATGTCATAAGGTTGATTTTGTAATTTCATGAACGGCGGATCTAAAAGGTGCAATATATTCATCTGATTATTTTAAGTCATCTTGAACACATAAATTTAATGTATGACACATACAACGATTATGAAAAAATTTATCATCTAATGGAGGTTTGCAATATTCAATTAACATGGGTACATTAGCCGTATTAGTACTAGCATTATCATATCCAATAGTAAATAAATTTTGTACTATACCATAATCATTTAAAACATCAATTATTTTACGTGCAATATTCATAGTCGAATGGTTATCATTAAAGTCAATATATGCAATTAAACATTTTTGTACATTCCATGCATTATCAATCCAATGAGCTGTAATACCCATATAATTATTTATTTGATAAGGATCATTCCAAATATCACTACATATAGATATTTTTTGTTGGGACATTTTAAACTATCCTCAATTAATTTATATTCTCCTACAATTTTCTCTATATCTCGTGTTACAGTATTTCTAAATATTTTTCTACTAGAAGGTTGTAAATAATTTCTAATATATTCTTCAAAATCATCATCACATGAAAATCCTAAAGTTAGATGTTTTTTAGCAACAAATTCAGCTACTCATTTTCTATATGATAATTGACTAAATTTAAAGAGTAAAAAGTTCATACCTTTGACTCCTTGAGAAGAGTCGGTAAATCCACGAAGTTGGGTTTGCGATCGGTTATTACCCAACTTGTCGGGATGCTTTTTCAATACATGGTTGTTGAATGTCTCGTAGCCTTCTCCGTGCTTGAATTTGTAGCTTTTCCCACAATAGTTGCACGTAACTATATAATCCACGTCGCTATTCGATATTTTCTCCTTCCTAAAATGTCGCTTCAAAGTGTCGAAGGTACTCGAAAAGTGGTACGCCTAGTATTACCACTTCCTTGATTACTCTCGACACATCCTCTTCTTGCTCGGTAAAGGCGGCGGCGATATTAGGGCCTAAACATTCCTCCAAATTCTCACATTCTTGACTCCAATAAGGAGAGTAAGAATCAATGAGATCATTTAGAGACATATCTTGTGGTTGTGACATAAGACTTTTTCCTTTTCCACGGGATGAACCGGTGGAAAAAGAACCGACTCTTCGAGACATGTTTTTGAAATTGAAGGAGAAGGAAAATTTGAGAATTAGAATAAAATTGAATGAAATTGAAATGGAAGAGTAGTAGCTATGAGAATGAGATTATGAGAATAATTGAGAGAAAGATTGAGAAATTATGAATCAATGAAATTGAAACTACAATTAGCACAAATTGAATGATTTCAAGCTTGAGAATTGAGAGAGAAGATTGAAGAATGGTATGCATTGAAATGAAATGAAATGAGGTATTTATAGAGGCAAAATTCATAATTTTTGAAAAAAAAAAAAGGGTTCGGCCGGTTCGAACCGTTGGTTCCACGCCGTTCGAACTGCCAATTTGTAACGGTCGACATATCTTGACCATTGAACTGATTGGGCATGTCTATAAATATCCTTACATTAATTATTTAATTTTATGTTATATAATAAAAAGGTAGAATGATAATATTGTGGAGTTTGTTTAAAAATGTTGATAGTATTAAATTATTTTAAAGTTTATGTGTTTAGTAATAGGTGAGATGGGTAAAAAGCCATCATCCTTTTGAAAAATGTTAAATGTGCTCAAATTATATTAGTAAATGGATAGCATATATTAGAATAGTTGATCGATGAAGCTTTGTAATAGTCCTATAATTATTTTAACTTGTCTTATTTAATACGTTTACAACTCGTGTATTTATAGGTGAAGTCCAACACGATACATTAGTACATGTATCCATATTTAGTTTTAATAACATTTATCTACTTCAAGCACATGCATAAACTCAAAAGACTTTTAAATGTTTCTATGATTTATATAGATAAATTTCACCATGCACAATTATTTTATATAGTCTATGAATCCTATTTAATATTCCAACATCTCATAATCTTTAAGCTAAAACAAAAACTTATGTGTGACATGATCTAAGCACTCCACTCGACTCATCTCTACACATACACACTCAACCATATATTAATAAAATAGAATTCCAAAGTACATAAATTCAGTTCTCTTATCTCTATTTTTGACTTTTAGGTCACTAGCTAGACAAGAATAGAAATCACGGTTGACTTAGACTCCGGTCTTGCTCCAATTAATTTTATTTCTAATTTTAAGTTCGTATTTTATTTGTACTTCATTTTCTTACGCGTGTGAATACAAGTATAAAAAAGTGATAAATAAAATAAAATTTCATTTAAATAGAGTGATTTGACATTTTAAATTTTAAATAATTGAATTTGAAATCAATTCAAGATTGAATTGATTTGAAATTTATCAAAATGATTTCAAAATTAATTTAGAATGAAAGCGATGAATTTTGAATCGATATCCACATCTATCCAAACATCACTTATGAAATTGCTATCATAGATTTCAAATTTCTCCTCAAATCTATATATCTAAATGGATTCAAAATCCATCACTTTCATTTTAAACTAATTTCTTTATTCATTTTAAAAATCCATATGTTCAAGTAAATTTTAAAGTATTATATATATAAAAGTAAAAATGAGTTTGGATTGGATTATAAGTAATGTGATTTTATCACACGATGATTTTATGTCATATTCTCCATTATCTATAGTTTATTTGTTTTGGTAATTAATTTTTTAAATCATGTTATAATCTTTCATTTTCAAAATATCAAGACTATATATACATGAAAAAATACATCAAATTATTTATATTCAACAATTAAAAAAATATATAATGTAAAAAAAAATTATTATGTGTGTGAAATTTAGTCAAAGAATTTGGCAATCTGATTGCAGCCCTAGCAAATGAAATAATAAATTAATAATAGTAGAATTGGGAAAAGTCTCCACACACATCCATTCAAGTCAACGACGTCGTTTCATGATGCAGCGGAACCAGTATTAAAAAAACAGAAAATAGAAAATCAGCTGAGACATAGTTTTAGCGTTGGGCTTTTTTTATTTATGTAAAGCCCTAACGCGTCCGAGTGACCGAGTCTACTCAACCTCTGCTCTGTTAACTCGTTCAACTCACTAGAGATCCACCAATCTTTTCTTCACCAACATCAATTATTTTAATCGATCATTTGCATTCGGATCCCTCTTGCTGGACCTGTCTCTGTAAGTTGAACTGTATCTTTCTACCGTTTTAAAAATCTGATCTTTTTTGGATTTAGAATATGCATGCACACAATTTGTTTTTGGATTGGAATATATAGACACTTTATCTCTCGTGTCAATTTATTTAATTCTGTGTGGTGGGTGTTCATTTTTCTTTTTTTTTTCTTTTTTTTCCCTGCGATTTTTGGTGAAATCTATTTGTTATCCGGGTAATTTTGAGGTTAAATTGGAGTTTTTCATTCGTTTTTGAGGGTTATCTAGATCGTTAAAATGTGGAAAATTGAGCTAGAATCAGCGATTTATCCGAGCTATTTTGTCAGTAATTACTGAGAATTATCATACATATATTGCCACTACTTGGTCATGATTGGCGAGATTGGGATTTTCTTCTGTTAATTGCCTTTCTGCTCTCTGCAATTATTATTAATTGATATCAAATTACATACTTTGTAGAATGTGAATTTGCCATTGGTCCTTCTGATAGAGTGATCACTTCAAATATTTCGAAAATTTAGTTTAATGTGCAAGAAAGAACAGAACATAGGACTTGGTGTGAAGCTAGCTTTCTGCAGGGGAAGAGTGTTCAGCTATATTCCCCGTATGACACCCCAAAATTTTGGAATTCCTAAGAATTTTTCATAAAGATAGTAAAATGTAGGTTTACAATACCATTAAATGGGAAGAGAAATGGATTGCCAATTTAACGATAATAAATAGTTTCCAATGCTGCTAGAGGGCTATATATCCTTTTGGTATATCTAGAACTTGATGCATTAATTAGACCAGGTAGAAGTAAAAGGCTCTGTTGTGGGATCTCATATATTAAAAGACTGCAGTGCATTGTAATTAACAGAATTATGAGATTTATCTTAAACTGTTTTAACACGTTGAATGCCTCTCTATGAATCAATTTTCAAAAACAGTTGCAATTCATCATACATTGTCAGATATCATCAGATCTTGGGGTTTCCATAGAGTCTCCTTAAGGATTAGATCTATTGCACTTATGTCTATGGTTTCTTGTCTAAATATGGTAGCTCTATTTGTAGTCTTGAAAGCTCGATCTACATTGGATTTTGTGATGAGTGTCTTCTATCAGTTTGAATCTCATTAAATTAATTATGCCTTTGGTAGGTGAAGTGAGAGTGCTTAGGAATAGGTCTTACAGCTGAGTCGTAGAAACTTAGGAATGAACATTGCCACTAGGAATATTGAAGAGTTGGGTTCCTAGGAATTCATTGCATATATTTTGATTTTTTATTTAATGCTTGCAAGAAGTTGGATTACCACATAGAGCATATTAGGTAGATGCCCTTTTTTCACTTATCAGTTTCAACTCTGTCCTTTTCAGGATTGCTGTTTGTTAGTGTGTGTAATTCTTTTGACATCAGTTCCAGTTGCATCTTGCCAACAACTTTCCCACTTGGTGCTGCTGCAGTTGTTGGAAACCATGAGTTTTGTTTTCAGAGGCACAAGAGGAGATATAGAAACTGGTTTTCCAGGAATTATTCCTGAGCGGCGTGCAGTGGTGAGTTTGTAGTCCTTATTAAAAAAACTTCAAATGTAGTTACACATTTCCAATTTAAGAACATTATTAGCTTTCTTAACATATATAATTTTGTTGCTGCTGTTCAGCGAGTTCATACTGCTCGACCAGGCAATACAAACTCCCTAGCATTTCTTGTCACAGGTATCTATGATTTAGATGTTCATTTAGTGTTATATTTCTCTCATACAGTCGGTCTATTAACTGTAGATGTGTTTGGTCTTTTGACGTGGCAGTGCTTTTGCTGTTTATGATTTTGAACTCGCACCAAATGTCTCCCAATTTTCTGGTTGGTGTTCTTTTTAATGGTGAAATTGTTGCATTGGCTTTCGTCAATGGTAAACATCAAACATACAATTGACTCCCCCCCCCCCCCCCCCCCCTTCTTCCCCAATTTACATTGAACAGCTTTGGCTGGTGCTCGGTGTCTTTTTGATGGCAACAACTTTAAGAATGTATGCAACTTGTCAGCAACTTCAAGCTCAGGCACAAGCCCATGCTGTTGCCGCTAGTGGTCTTCTTGGCCACACTGAATTGCGACTTCATATGCCACCATCTATAGCTCTTGCCACCAGGGGAAGGTTGCAAGGTCTTAGACTCCAGCTTGCACTTCTTGACAGGGAATTTGATGACTTAGGTATGCATGCATTATCCAGACTTAATGCTCTCATTTGATCCTATACGTGTGATCTGTTATTCCAATGTAGAAAAGTACAAAAGTAGATAAAGAATATATGGATGGATTGTCACACGGTATTTGCTCTCTGCACAGATTATGAAACGTTGCGAGCACTGGATGCTGACAATGTTCCTACAGCCTCTATGACTGATGAAGAGATCAATGCTCTTCCTGTCCACAAATATAAGGTGTCTTGCTCTCAGAGGTGAGCAGGTGTTGCAAATTTCCCTGAATACCTGCCCTTTTTGGTGTCGTTTGGTGCATTTTTTATTTGACTACAGGAGCCTTTGTACTTTGTAGGCTGTAGCTGATCCTCTAAAGTTCTTTTACTCTGAAAATTTTGTTGGGGGGGGGGGGGGGGGACATGAGTTATAATTTGAGTCATCATTAAGAGTCTGAGCAACCTATGATTGCATATTCAAGTCTATGTCGGTGTAAGCAAGCTGATACCACATGATCTCTGTGTCTGTTCATGATAGTATCTTGCTCGTTTGCACTAGCTTATATCGGTGTGGGGACCTTTTGAGAATAATAGATGTAAATGATTAGTTTTGAACAACTCTGACCAATACTGGTGTTGGGAATCTCATAAAGGCTTTCTCATTTTCTTAGTTATCTAATTGTCTCTTATCTAAGTTGTTGGAAAACATGAAGCAATAAATTATTCTTTTCTAGTTATCTGTTTATCCTAGAGAAAAGTAAAGCAGATTTGCATGTTCCTGGAAATGTTCTGCATTTGGTTTGGCAAAGAATGCGTCTTTTCATGTTCTTATTATAAGGATACTGCTGTTGTCTTTCTGACAGTGGTGGCTCATCAGTGCAGCAGGCTTCTTCTTCAGCCTCAGTTGAGGTATTGTTAATTCTTTTATAGTGTCCTTATGACAGAAATTAGGATCTCTTATAACTTTTTTGTTCGATTTTTCTGCTCATATTTGTGGTGGTCTCTTATAAACTTTATGCTCCCCCCCCCCCCCCTCCCTCAAATAGGTCAAACTTCTATGGTACTTTTTTAGAACTATCCCTATTCTCAATTCTATGAAGGAATGCACCATGTTATGCCTGCAAAGATATATTTGGATGAATTTAGAGATAAATCAGTTTCTTTGGTAGTATATAATTACTATGAAAGATAACAACTCAAGGAGAAATTACTGCCTGTTTATCATCATCACTAATACTGTAAGCCTTCAGGAGTGTTGAGCTTCAATAGTCAATAGATGAAAAACCATTTAAGGAGGTTTCACATTTATCCATGCCTCAAGAATGCACCGAAGACAATACCTTTAAACTGAGAGCAACATCCTTATGCATTTTCCTTGCACGTGGTTTCCATGTTTTACATGATTTGCAAGACTAAGATTAAGGATTTTGATGCAGAAGAAGCAAGACCTTGAAAATGTAGAAGGGGGATTAAAAAGCTCAGATGATGATCTGACTTGTAGTGTTTGCTTGGAACAAGTCAATGCTGGAGAAGTTATTCGTAGTTTGCCTTGCTTGCATCAGGTTTCTGTTTGAGATAATATTGTGTCAATAAAATGTTGTTTTATTTTTAAGGTGTTCAATCTCGTGATATGTTTGTTTGTATATTGTTTTGCAGTTCCATGTGAATTGCATAGATCCATGGCTACGGCAGCAAGGGACATGTCCAGTTTGCAAGTTTAGAGCTGCGTCCCGATGGTCCCAGATCGCTCAAGGAGAAATCGATGCTTCGGATATGGTTTAACTTTTAAACATAAATAAAATATATGTTAACTTATCCATACACACTAGGAGATATATTTATATGTTTACATGTATTTGTATCCTGACCAAATTGATGAGGTACATTACCTTTAGTGGCATCAAAAGAATTTCTGAAAATGGTGATTTGATGTCAATGGTAATGTATATCCTCTCTTTAGCTAGGAATATACAACTTTCTACTTTAGCTAGCTAGTATTCTTGAAATGTTGCTGCATTGGACCCATTTAGAAAGTGATATAATTTTAGATCCCATTTTGTGAAATGATTTTTCCTTTTTTCTTTTCAGATATTATCAGAGAATATGTACATAAATAGCAATTTTTAAGTCCATGAATTCTTATTAAGCCTCTCATAATTTAATACAACAAGGTTGTTATTGAGTCAACAATTAAGAAAGATGGAGCTTAGAGTCAAGCTCAAAGTTCTTACATAAACCATTAAGGCATTATCATGTACACCAAGAAGAAATAAGGGCTTAAACAGTGCAAGAAAGGGTGTGGCAGTGCAGCTACTAAAGCTTTATTATCATCCCCATTTATATAATTAAGTTTGGATAGAGAGACTTATTTGGCTTTGCCCTTGCCTTTACCCTTCTTAGCATCGAGTTTGGCTTGAATCCTAGCAGCAGCAGCGGCTTTAGCTTCTTCCCGTTTCTTCTTCTCTTCCTCTTTAACAGCAGACACAGCTTCCCTCTGCTTCTTCAGCTCCCTGAACCCCAACATTTATCATAAGAGGATGAAAGAAAGAGCCTTGATTATTGAAATAACAACTGCAAGAGTAAAACATCTTAGACTTACTCAAGACGAGCCCTCTCATCCGAAACACTGCTTAGACTAGAGCCCTTGCGCGGTCTGCATGCCACCAACTCCACCTCAAAAATAAGTGTTGAACTGCACAACCAAATTCAATACCATATATGCCTGTATCAGAATATGTAAATCCAAAGAAAGCATAATTGAATCTTTGAAGAACATTGGTGTTAAGGTATCGTTCAGATTTCTTCTCATGCTTGAA
Organism: Scutellaria barbata; assembly: GCA_028654395.1. Lineage (NCBI taxonomy): Eukaryota > Viridiplantae > Streptophyta > Magnoliopsida > Lamiales > Lamiaceae > Scutellaria > Scutellaria barbata. Next base: position 5,407,584 of record CM053649.1, on the reverse strand, counting down.
TTTTAATTAGAGCAAAGCAATCAGAAACTGATGGAGCACATGGACATGGTTGCTATACTTGCAGAATGATTCTTATTTCCACTTATACAATTTGGATGACTGAGAATGAGAGATTCAAAGTTATAACTAGGTAGTGCGAATCTATGAAAAAAGGAGGAAGTGATGAAACTGACATTGTTTTAGTGTCGTGTCAAACCGTGTTTATTCCCTACCCTTGGTCTAGTTTTTTGCATTTTCGACTATTTTTTGTTTCACTTGTGGGCTTAATTTCTAATGCATTTTCATAACCTAAGTCAATGTTCTCACATACAACAGATGACTCATTAAAGTTGTAAACACATCACATACGATTTGAAAATGCACCATGATAAGGTTAAAAAATAAAAAAGACTCACATATTAGCGCTTCCTTTGCCACTAAAAACAGTGTATGCATTGTTCGATATGTTTTCTTCAAATAACAAATTTAATGCAAAAAGGAAGGAGTACTTACTCTGGGGGAATATCTGGTGGGGAGCCAGCAGCGCCGTATCCATATTCTGGCTTACAAGTGATCTTTGCAACCTCACCAACCTGCAAAATGAAATAATGGAATAAACTCGGAGGGGAAATATAAAAAGCATTAGCTATATGAAACATATATTCACCTTCATGGTTTTCAGAGCAATATCCCAAGCTTTAATCACAGATCCAATGCCCAATTCAAATGAGAAGATAGTATTATCTTCATGTGTAGTATCGAAAACTTCACCAGTCTCGGCAAGAATGCCTTCATAATGAACTGTCCAAAAGATCAAACCAAATTCATATTGTTCTTTTCAATTTCATAAGCAAAACGATAGTCATTAGTGAGGCAACGAATCTAGACAAGAGCTTGATTAGATAAAGGTAAAATATTCCCCAACTTTGATAGTCTCAACATTACAACTACTGTGCAATTGTACCAAAGCTAGCAGAAGTTTTTATAAACACTAATCCCACCATAAAGAGATTAGGATGAAAATGGAAACTTGGCTATTCAAATAAAAAATAGAAAAAAGTATTGAGCAAGAATCTATACCATAAAAAGATCTAAGCAGGTCAATGAAGAGACAACATGCACAAGAATTAACAAACATGGGCTAAAAACTAAACAAGGTTAAGAATTTTTTTATGTTAATCTGATATTGTGCTATTTGAATCTCCAAAAACCCCAGCGATGCTAATATACTTATTACATCCAGATGTTATTGTACATAAGCATACCATCGAGAAGTGGAAGACTCTCAGATGGAGCAATCGCATCAGCTTTTGCTCGGCGTACAATTGTCTTCAAGACACCTCCATCTCCAGTCAAATCAATTGGATCACCCATGATTCTGAATCACTCGAGTATCAACTGGCTGTGGGAAGAAAATATCATCACATTAAAAAATAGATGTTTTGCAAGGTGTCATCAACAAGCCGGACTTTCTAAAGCAAAGCTAAACCTAGCAATTTTATTGAATCATAACAATCAAGTAAGATATAGGGCTTGTTAATTCATTTAATGTTTATTAATCTTAAATGGTCCAAAGTACTTCCCTTTGATTTTTTGTGCCAAAACAATAATGTCTCGTAGATTTGTTTTTTCAACACAAGATAAAGAACTGCTTACTTTTGAGTTTTCATAGATGCAACTATGGAAGTAAACTTCTGCCTTTATTTTAACATTGCAGCTCTGGTTATATCATCTCCATCATAATTAACATCGGTGAATACATAGACAGAATAAATCTAATAGAAAGCCAGTCCATCTCAAATGAATATTCCACAAATCAAAGATAAAGCTTAGTAATTTCCTATTATAGTTACAAAATCCGGGCACAGTTTCTACTAATCATTTACTTTCCCCCTATTTTTGGGCTTCCCAATTCAAGAAATAATTAAGAACCATAAATTAGAACAAAACTGTAAAAGATTGAACCTTTACCTAACCTTACAAAACCCCAAAAGTCAAAAACCTAACTTTTTCCAATTTTGCATATCACAACCTCCAAAAATTCAACAACATAACATATTCAACTGAGATATAAAGAATTAAATTAAAATTGACCTTTTACCTTATCTAATTACAAAGCAGTGAAGAAAAAGGGTGCATACCTGACTGAAAAGGGAGAAGGAAGGGATTAAGTGGGAAGGAGGGTAAAATTGGAAGATCGGCGACAGAGGTGTGGATGAAGAAGAGGGCTTCGGCCATAAAGATTCTCTGCTCTCTCTTTTGCTTTGCTTCTCTCTGACTTGCTTCTCACTCTGATTTTATATCTATGTGAAATCACTATAGGTAGTGAAATCACTATAGAAACATATAACACAATTTATAATAAAAATAAAAAAATGAATCACATTGGTGTCGTGGTGTAGTTGGTTATCACGTCAGTCTAACACACTGAAGGTCTCCGGTTCGAGTCCGGGCGACGCCATTTTTTTTTCTTTTTGTTTTTGCATTTTTTAATTCCTAATTTTCCTTGTTGATAAATGCATTTTTATTATAAAAAAAAAAAAGGTCTGTACCCCTAATTTTCCTTGTTTATAAATGCATTTTTTAATTCCTAATTTTCCTTGATGATAAATGCTTTTTTATTATTAAACAAAAGGTCTGTACCCCTAACTTTCCTTGTTTATAAATGCATTTTTTATTATTAAAAAAAAGATCTGCATGGTGCACTCGGGTCGATACTATCGGATCCACATTTTTTTTTTTGGATTAAACTTTATACTTTATTAGTCATATATTTATGTACAAATATCATAATTTTTATGTAATACTTTAACTTTAAAAAAATAAAATTCAATTTTAACACAATTTGTACATATATAATTTTATGTGATATTACTTATACTTTTATATCAACATAGTCATATATTTGTGTAATATAAATGTAAAGCTAATATAATAAAAAAAATATGATTAACATAACTAAAACCTGTGAAATGAATTAATTTTTATCTAAGAAAATGTTAAGATACATCTAACATTAATAAAGATATAATTAATATAACATAAATGTATAACATGTTGGAGAGAGTTTCGGCATAAAAACCCAAACGTGTGACGGTGCGTCAAAGCATTTGTCAAACCAGATCAAAATGAGTGTATAATTTAAGATCCATACATTAGGTATATAAAAGTTTTGATAAAAAAAGAAAAAAAAACATTTTATAATAACATTTATAACGGTTTATATCAATAACTTGATTTGATTTCCTTACCATAAAAAAAAAAAAAAATTGACTTGATTTTCCATATATATTTTACTATAACAAAAATATAAATATTTTTATGTTTTCTTTATTTTTCCTAATATCTATTTAAATTTTAAATCCTTCTCTTATAATATATATATATATATATATATTTTTTTTTTTTTTTTTTTTACTATAACAAAAATATGAATATTTTTATGTTTTCTTTATTTTTCATAATATCTATTTAAACCCTTCTCTTATAATTTTTAATTTAATTAAAATTTAGTGATTTCAAATTCAATTGTGATTTCAAATTCAATCAGGACTCTAATTAAATAATTCATCACATCATATAATTTTCATTTAATTAAAATTTATTAGTGATTCAAAATTCAATTAAAAACCTAATTAAATAATTCGAATTCGACTAGTATATCTACGTATGTTGTTTATGTCTAAGTGTTATTGACTTGTTTCCTTTGTACTCGAAACTAGCAGTAATGGCTTCCGAAAAAAGAAGGTGAAATTGAAACAGAGAGGAAATGGAGAGATAGATCGGATCATCGGAATCAAGGAGAAAGAGAAAGAGATGGGTTTTTTGTCACACAGAGTTGAAAGAAGCTATTTAGAAGCAGGGGACCATATCTACACTTGGAGATCTGCCTTCCTTTACTCCCATCATGGTTTCTTCCTTTTTCTTTTTCCTTCAATTATTCTCTAATTTTCATATTAATTATCGTATTAGTTATTGCATTTTATACTTTTGGAAGATTCGTCTCTGTTGTTTACTTTTTTTTCTGTAATTTTTTTTTCTTTCTAATATTGGGTAGTGTTTTCTCGAATATGGTATGAATGATTAGCATCTATTGGATTTATGTGTGTGTGTGTTTTTTTTAAATGTTTTACTTTAGGGTTGATTCTGATAAATATTCTGTAATGGATTTACATGGAAATGATCGCCCACCCTACACCATTGCATTGCTGATGCATCAAAATCTCATCTGTCAATTTCCTAGATAAAATAAATATGAAATGAAATAATGATTTTGGTGTGTGGTTGTTGCTTACCACACTGTGTGTATGTGTGTGTGTTGTGAGTAATGGGGATTGCGTTTTATTTTCCATTGCAATCACCGCCTCTATTTAGAGACTATAATGGTTGCAACAAGAGGCTAAAGTCAGTATCCTCCCGATTCTTCGAAACTTATCTTATTACTTTGCATCAATTTCTAGATTTTGTACCTCTTCGTCGATACTACTGAATGATACACTCAACTTTCAATGTGTAGCTACAAATTGTTCATCTGGTTATTCCTTTTCGAGCTAAGGTTTATATCATGATTCTTATTTAACATTGGTGTGTTGTCCAAATGTCATATACTCAGGCATCTATGTGGGTAAAGACAAAGTTGTGCACTTCACTCAAGACCAGAATTTCAGTCCTTCTTCTCTCCCCACGATCTCATCATCGCTTTCAAATGTCTCAGCAACCTGTTTAGATCTTCCAGATTGTGGTTTTAGAAAACACAGAAGTGGAGTAACTATCTCATGTTTGAATTGCTTCTTGGGAAATGGATTCTTGTTCCGTTTTGAGTATGAAGTTAACCGGTTTGCTTTCATTGCTAAAGTCCGAGGGGGGACTTGCACTACTGCGAAATCTGATCCTCGAGAGGCTGTGATCCACAGGGCTATGCATTTGCTTCAGAATGGATTTGGGAACTACGATTTGTTTACAAATAACTGTGAGGATTTTGCTTTATATTGTAAAACAGGATTACTAGTTTGCAGCAAAGAAGGGCGGGGAGGCAGTGGTCAAGCCTCGTCTGCTCTTGGTGTTCCACTGGCCGCCATTCTTTCTTTACCCCTTCGGATATTTGTTTCAAGTCCGGTTGTTTTGGGGACAGCAACAGCAGTAAACCATGCACTGAATAAGTATGCTTCTGACATTGGCGTTCGATCAGATGTGATTAAGGTGAAAGTAGAGGACATAGCTGTCTACCATGGCGATCAATCAGGTGATAGAGATGCATGTCCTGATGGGGTTGGTGTAAACGATGAACGGCCCAGAAAGCGGAAGAGATGACACAGTTGATGGAAAAGAATGATCACATTGGCAACAAAGCTTACTCCTTATTGTCTGTTATGTTCAACAATCAAGTCTTTGCTTTCCCTGAAAATGGATAGTAGTGTGAGTTTTTGATCAACTTTGATTTCATTCAATTGGTTTTAACATCTTTGGGAGGTTCTAAATGGAAATGAGTTTGCTGATTACATAACATGAAGCAGATGAAATTTAGGTGTGTTTTTGTTTATGGGATTCGTCTCTTTGTTGGTTAAAGATCAAATTGTGGCAACCTTAAAAGAGATGATGATTATAGCTTTATTGTCCGAGAAATATATAAGACTAAACTTGAACAGAAGTGCTATTTTCATACATTTTATGAGATCACATCCCATCCTACCCTATTTCCTTATATTTTATTCCAAACTATCCTATCATATAACAAAATATCCCCATATACCCTTTTTCACAACAAAACATCCCCAACTACCTATTTTTAATGATAAAATACTATTTTACCCTTGTTGACTTTTCAAAATTTCCAAAAAACCATGCTTGTCATTAGCCAATTTTTTTTTTTCCAATCTTTACATTTATTAGATCCGGAATAGCCCTTCTGATCAATATCAGGCCCAACATGCTTCCGTAAATAAATAAAACCGAGTTTAAAACATACCTCGCCTTTGTCTCTTAAATTCCCTTGTAATTCGGTTCAGGTTTTACGGATCAAAGATCCAATCACTCGCCCGCAGTCTATGGTTCTGAAACCGATTTTCTTAGGAACCCAGATCGCAATCCTTCTCAACGGCCACCTGCCTTTAAGGAGATCACGCGGAGACTCAATGCTGGATGAACTTTTACTCAGAATTATAAATTTTTGGACAGAATGTCGGAAAGCAAAAGCCTTGTTTATTGAAGAAAATAAACTAAATTATTTTACAATATAAATTTTCTCTGTCATTGGAAGAGAAACTTGAATTAGCCAATCATGGCTAATACTCGAGTAGGGGAAACCCCCATGAACAGGAAAGCTTGAAAGCTTAACTATTACAATCTAGAGAGAAGATTTCTCGAAAACTATGATAGAAAGAGGTGTTGTGTATTTTCGATGATCTCCTTATGAGGCTGAAGGCCTCCTTTTATAGGCATCAATGTGCTCCTGTGTGGATACATTATTGCCTTGCCAGCTTGCATTCCACTTGATTAATGGGAAATGGGTGAACCTTCTTTATTTCTCACCTACCGTTTGGTAAGTATAACCCGTTGTCTTCTTGCGTCGGCAACGAATCTTCTGCTTTAGTGGAGGGGTCCTCCATGTTTTCTTTTGGCAATCGTCAATCCTTGGTGCTGGATTATTCAAAAGTAGGACCACCATCCACTACACCATGTCTGTCTTGAAGGCCATGTGCTGGATAAAGCCAAGAAAGGTCCCTTAGACCCTTTTGAACTTGTATAGGGTTAGTATTTGAACCTTATACTGTATTCCTATCTATTACATTTTTAGAATACAATACAGCTTGTTATTAATCGAGTCTAATTAGACCCGTTTCCTTTTATTACATTTTTGGCTTTTATTTTCTAAAAACCCTTCCATTTTCCCTTTTTCTTCGGGTAATCGGGTTTGTCCTTTTTTACTTTGAAACTCTGTCCGAACATGGGTTTCTCTTGCGTTTGACAGTAAGAGTATATCCGTTCTTCCCATCTTCCGATATGTATCATATTACATATCTTCTTCCTTGTTTGTTCCGTTGCTGGAACCTTGTTTTCCCAAATTAATTTTCTCTTATTTTCAAAGAGGTTCTCAGCAAATCCGGTAGTTGTTCCTGTCATGAAATTTAACAGGAATGATCCGTTCACAGAATTATGAAATATTTTGAACGGATACTTCACCTTGTCCATCTTGGTGAGACAGACCCAAAGACCCCAAGCTCGCCTGGTTGATATATCGTTTTCAGTCAGGGCGACTACCAAAGGGCTGTTTTCTGGGGGTGTTTTGGCGCAGTTTATTGTCCCCATCTCAGATCTCTGTAGTTTTATGAATTGAAAAACTGGATGAGATCCTTTTCCTGTGATTTCTGGAGCAGCAGAGATAAATTTTAGCTCCAGTATATCTCCTCGACCCAAGTATGGGTTGTTTTGCCATGAATCGTGCACAGTAGTGGCTATCCAGTCTGGTAGTTTGGAAATCTCCGGAAAACTGGGTGCGGTAGTAAAAACTGAAGCTATTGCTCCAAAATCAAACCATTCCCGCACATCATGGGGGTTAACCCCGGGAAGCATCCAAAGTCTTAGATACTTACTAGACCAATCAGCACTAATTCTATTTGGATTGATCCCATTTCTTGTAATCAATTTCTCTCATGTCCTTTGGTAAATCTGCAAAGGAGAAATAGTTTGGTTAGTGTTAACCTGTCTAGGGTCAGTCTGGGGCCTTAGGTTAACCTCTTCCTCTTTTACCCCAGAGGTGCTGGGTTGACTCGGGTTGCCTGGAATTGCTTCCTGACTTTTCGAATTAATATTTTTATCGGAGTCCGATAAAACACTTGGTTCGGCCTTATCAGCCTTTTCACCGGTATCCGATGAAAAACTTTTATCAGCAGGATGTCCTGCTTCGGGTATAAAAGTATCCTGTTTGTTCATCGATGATGAACTCTTCTCGTGTAACTCTTTCTGCATCACCGATGGTGAACATGCCTTGTTTAAAGGTTCCACTAATGCATTCCACAAATCATTATTTGAAGTTATGGCTGCATGAAGGGTCATTTGGACTTTGTCCAAATCAACTTTCTGGATATAAGATGCTGCTTCGGCTCTTATCCTTAGCACCTCAAATGCCTTGAAGAGCTCCTCAAGGTTTTCCCTAAGGTGCCTTGCTCGTATCGTGATGGAATCTGCTTTAAGGATATCCATCTCTTGTTAAGAAATCTGCAAGAACATTCTCATTAGATTTCACTATGACAATATCAAAAAGATAATATTGACATTCTGCTTGCCACCTGATAATACGAGCTTTTTCATTCTTTGATTCAAGTTTGTTTTTCAAAAAAGCTTTAACATTAGTATTATCAACCTTTAATATAAATTTTTTGGCTAATAAAAATAAAGGCCATTTTTTAAAAGCCTTCCAAACTGCAAAGAATTCTTTCTCGTTAATATGCCAGACTCTGGCTTGTTGTTCGGTAAACAACCCTCCTGTATATCTACAGGGTTCTTCACCCGTAGATGTCTTTCTCATGAGCACCGCTGCCCATCTGAAATCATTAGCGTCTGTATAGACAATTAACTGATCCTCATCTTGAGGAATCGCAAGCTTTGGTAAGTTACTACAAACCTGTTTTAACTCACGAACTCTTTGGGAATAAATGTCTTCCCATTTCCATTTGGTCTTCTCATCCTTTTGTAATAAAGGACGGAAAACCTTGCGATATTTTGCCAAGTCCTTAATAAATGAACCTGCAAAATTAATCACTCCTAAGAAGCTTTGAAGGTGCTTCTTATCTCTAAGAACATTTGGAAAATTGCAGATTTTCTCCACAATATGTTCCTGTAGTTCCATTCCTATATGGTCAATAATAACACCGAGAAACTCGATTCTATTAACTGCTATTATTGTCTTCTTTTCAGAGAGCACTAATCCTTCTTTATGACATGCTTCTGAAAATATTTCAAGATGCTTTAGATGATCTTTCATATTTTTAAATGCAATTAGAATATCGTCTATGTATACAAACATAAACTCAAAATAATCGTTAAAAAGATTATCCATCTTTCGTTGGTATATCTGAGGTGCATTCGCAAGACCCATAGGCATTACGTTCCAGATATACTGATCTTGTGGTGTAGAAAAAACAGTTAATTTCTTCGACTCTTTTTCTAACTTAATCTGGTAAAATCCAAACTTGCAATCAAATTTTGAAAACACTTTTGACCCTTTAATACAATCAATTAAGTGTTCTCTACTTGGTATGTAATAACCATTAAATTCGGTAATCTTATTAATACCTTGATAGTTAATTACTAACCTTGCTTTTCCTCTCTTTATTTCGCCATGGTTTCTTACCAAAAATCCTGGGCTACTATAGGGAGAAATATCTGCTTCGATCAGCTTGAGATCGATATGCTCTTTGATAATCTTTTGCATATCCTTTCGATCTTCAAGGTTCATCTGGATCGGCTTGTATCGAACCAACTCGTATCGGTATTGTTCTTTTACCTTTAATGTTGCTTCGATCTGGTTTTTGTCCCACCAGGCTAAAGGACTTTCGTTGTAGTTCATCTGGATTAGCCTTTTAACATTTTCAAGGGAAAGTAAACTTTCCTCATCAATGTCAATTTGGGGTGGTCCTTCTTGTAAGGCATTTTTCAGAAACTGAATAGCTTCTTCGTGTGCCTTTTTCATTCCTTTTTGTCTATAAGACAAAAGAGCTTCACCAAATTTCCTCTTATCCTGCATTTTAGGATGAGTCAACTTGGCTTCATTATCACCACGTTTGCTGCGAAAATTAATAGGCATGATCCTATTAAAGGCTTTCTCTCGCCGTAAAACCTGTATCAAACTACCACAGTTAGTAGTAAAGGTTAACAGGTTCTTGTGATTATCCTGCTCATATTTTGCAAAAGTTTGGATAAAATTATTTCCTAACAAAATATCAGCCCCTATATCATGAATATAGATAGACGGCATTCTTACTTTATACCATGGGGTATCAAATGCGCCTTCAATCATTATTCGTGATTCTCGAATACCTTTATTGAGTATTAGGATTTTCTGGGAAAAATCCCTTCCTGTAATAATAGGTAGTTTTTCCACTGCTTTACTGGGGAAAACTCCTGGTTTTGCTGTGCAAATGCCTGAACCTGAGTCAATATAAGCTGCAAAATATTCTGTCTTATATTGATCATATAATATCCCTACAGATATATATAGAGAAAATACTCGTCATTCAGAATCGTCTGGATATATTCTTCTTTTCCAAGATTCTAACATGTTTATCCTTGAGCTTCTTATATTATGCTCACGGATCAACTCTTGAAACCTTATCTGATGAGTTTGTTCATTATCTCGCATTTCCCTTATGCGTTCTGTCAACTCATCTTTCTCTTTTCTAAGATCCTGGATCTCATCATCTATACACCTCCCTGGCATAATTCAGAACCCGTCTGGATTGTTTGGATAAATCTCTCTACTCCAGCGTTCTAGCATGTCTATTCGTGTGTTAATTTGATTTATTTTTAACGCAACCTCTTGTATCCTTATGATTTCTTGGATACTTCTTTGTTCTGGCAGATTTTGCTCTCGCAAAGATCTTAACAAAGTTCTTGTCTGAATTCTTTGTATCCTAAGATCAATGATCTCTGTATCTAGCTTAATACCTGGCATAATGGTTTTATTCTACCCTGATTGTATGTCCCTCAAGGTCGAATTCCATCCATTTTCCTTCTCTTTTCCAGGGTTTGTGTTTCTCGAGGAAACTTAATCCTAAGGTCATAACTCCTTGGGTTATGCCAACTTTTCTTGTAATAGATACATGATAGCCTGCTATTTCTAACATGCCTTCATATCTATTAATACTTGGTTGCTGTAAATGATATATCTCATCACAAGGAAACAAATTATCAGTTTTGGATATATCAAAAACAATCTGAATTTCTTTCCATTCAGCATTAGGACATTTTATTTTAACATTTCTTACCCTAATTTTTTGTGGATACAAATCCTCGCTCGATTCTTTTCCTTTTAGGCTTAGAATTCTTCCTTCAGAAAAAGATATCCTATTACTAATTTCAGAATCAAACCTTAATGACCTACTGTTTAAAATAGGTTGATCTTTAATTAGTAAATTGACACCTCCTAACCTTGGTATCTTGATTGGGTCAGGTGTCATAACCTTAGCAAATTCCTTGAAAATTCTAGGAATTTCTATATACTCTTTCCTAAGAAACATATCTGAATGATGTGTGTTGGAAAGTGCATATGCAATTCTATACGTGATAGAATATGGTCTATTTCCTTCTTTCATAAGATCAGGTCTTTTAAAATCTTGATGAAGGGTTAAGACTCTACTAAAATCTTGGTCCGCTAGGTTGTATGCAATCCTAGGATGAATGTCAAACATAAGTTTGCCAGCATACAAATTACCTACCATTGTACCAAGACAACTTTCACTCAAGTTATTGATTCTTTTATCCATCACAGATAAATGTAACTCAGAATCAATTCCTTCTTTGAAGTTAGTTTTAATCACCACTTCAATGGTTCCAATATGAATCCATTTCATTGTGACCGCTACTTCTTCTTTGATACGACTCAATTCCTCAAAAATTTCTTCTTTTGGAATAAGTTGCATCTCAATGTTATTACCGGTTAAACCTATTGGGATAGAAAACTCACCTGATTTCACCCGGTAGATGATATGATGCTTGCGTTGTCTTATTCTGATCTTGTCACAAAATCGATTAAGACTTCCAATCTTAAATCCATCGTAGGGACTTAAAGCTGAATCCTGTTGCATGATTTTTTCCATCGTCTTGTTTGAGATGGTCATTTTTGAAAAGAACCCTGATAGACTATCCGAGGTTTGGAGTCTATCTTCCTGTTCGCCGGAGCTACTCGTCTGATTGTGTAGATGATCCATCGGATCCTTCTGAATCAGATTCGAACTCTTCTTCATAGATGCTTTCATCTGAAGAGATGTCCTCGAACTTGTAAACTGGCACCAAATCACCATAAAAGACAGCATCACGGATGTCTTCTGTAGTTTCGAACTGGCGCACATCCTTCTCCTTTTGTGGGCAATCGGGCGAAATATGGCCTCTCGCACCGCACGTCCAGCAGTTACAATCTTTGAAACTTTCATTGGTACGAGTGTGAGCTCGTTTGAAAGTTCTCTTCCAAGTTGTTCCTCTCCTCCTGTTGTCTTCCCTGTAGATCCCTGTGAAGAAAACCTGGATGGACCAGACTTTTGACCAGATTTGTAAGATCTGGCCTTTGATTTGGACCACCAAGATCTCCCTTGTCTGGAAGGCCTTCTGTATGATCCTCCGGACTTAGATTGAAACCCTCTTTTGAAGTGTTTCTTTCTCTTTCCGTGTCTTTCTCGTTGTGGTTCTCCGATAATGCTCGGAAAATCATTGTTGTCGCAACAGAGAGGAGTCTTTTTCATCATTCCTCTTAGTTTCTTCTTATTCTTTTGTAGTGTTGTCTGATGACACCACTCTCTTAAGCTGTCTTTAAGGAAATACATCCTTCGAGCCACTGAATCAATTCTCCCTAGAGGCACCTGATAAGTTTGTATCAACATTTCTCTCCATGGGCTGCATATTCTTGCAAAGAATAATTCTGTTGCAACTTTCAGTGGTATCTGTGCTTCGAAGTAGTATTTGCGGAACCAATATATATATTCGTCCACATGACCAATACTTCTTAATTCGAGAGCATACAAGGCTTGTGTGTATTCTCTCTTCTTTTCTTTCATCAAAGTATCCATCTCCGATGAAATATAGTTTGATCAGGTTCCCGATTTTTTCGATAATTTCAAAAAGATTATCTACAGATCGGATTTCTTCTTTAATATGGTCTTCCGTAGAATCCCACATTTTCTTAACTGAACCTGTTAAACTATTTACGATAAGTTGGCAAAAATGCTCCTTATCTATATCCAATGCTGATGACGAGACCTTCATGGACGCCATCCATTCATCGATTAAGGTTTCCATGTTCCTAAAGTCGATATCTGTTGTAAGTGTCAATCCGAACGGGTGTGTTGGTTTAAGCATCGTTTTTGCCCAATGGCTATTGGATGCCGCTTTCTCCCATCCTGGTCGTCTCTTGTGTTGTCGAGCTACATGGGCACCGTAGGCAACTTCATCCTATTTCCATGTTTGTTGGAAAACAGGTGCATCAGGTACTCGTGCTTCAGGTACTCCAGTACTTGTACTCCCTACTTCCTCTTTTGGAATGAGCTCATTCATCCTGAGATTAACCAGATCCACAATTCCCAGATTGGAAAGTGATTCGGTTAATTCTGCAAGATCAACTCTTGAGACTTCCATCAGACTTTTCGTATGATTTCAAGTAAGAGTTCATCGTAGCTTTTAGACTTCGGGACTTCCGTAATCTTTCCTTTTGGGATTTTTGGTTTATCTCCGAACGTATCTTTGTATCGTTCGTTCATTGATCTACCTGTTCCCTTTGGTAATCTTCTTTTCAAATCTAACACTTCTTGTTTTAGATCTAGAACTTCTCCTTGGATCTCCGTTAGAGATCGGAACATCTTCTCCATTTGTCCACTATAATGAATTATGGTCTTCTGGATCTCCCTAAGGTCTTGAGTGACCTTAGATGTGTCTGGAACAATTATGTTCCAATCTGAGCTGGATGTCATTTAATGATATCCTGCACTTGTGTTATCTCGAAATATTTTCGGATACATTTTCTTGATTTTTTCCTCCGTTAGGCACAAGAAAATAATATTGTATATCATAATTTAATTTATTTCTTCAATAAAACTTGGCTCTGATACCAATCCTGGCATCGGATCTCAATAAATATAAATCATGAAAAAATTCAGAAATTCAATTAATCTTTCTCTTCCGAATAATAATCGTTCAGTATATGGTTTTGTTAAACCTTTCAGACCAGATCACAAGTATAAATACCAATGTTTGTTGGGGCACGAGAAATGTTTCCTACCAAAATACCAAGAAAATTATATCCGGGTTTAAAACCTTGTTTGTAGTAAGATGGTTTGGAAAGCAAAATTTTAGAGTGCAAATAGCATTTTGAATAGTGAATTTTTAGGGGTGAATTGGTCTTTGACCACATTTGGGGTATATTGGGATAATATTATAAGGATTTGGGCATTTGGGGTTTATTAGATAAGGAAATGGGGTATTTGGGGGTATTATCTCTACATTTTATTCCTATATTGATGCATTGAAGGCTTTGCACAGACAAAAAAGGTCGCCGTGATTTATGACTTCGCTACAATACTCTCTTCCCGTCCCACAAAAATAATTCAATGTTCTTTCTTTGTTTATATTACTTATAAGACAATAATTTTGTATTATATGATTCGAATTGGATCAAGTCGGATCTTATCAAAAACACACTAATCTTATCCTTTTCTTTTCAACTTGTGCTTTTTTCTCTCTCGTACAACATGTATATGAAGTAATATTCGATAATATTTTTATATTATTTACACATTATATAATATAATATAAAAATATTACATGATACATACCAAAATATTACATAATATATACAAAAGTATTATATGATTTTTTATGTTTGACTCAACTCGTCTCATCTCATGAATTAGGATTTGTGAGACTGCCTTACACAATACCCATTCTATAATATTTGTGATTTTTTTGTAAAATCATTAATGTATATAAATAAGGATAAAAAAAAAAAGTGTGTAGACTAAATTTGTTTTTTCAAATTAATTAAAAGTGTTTTCTTAATTTACGTAAAATATGAATTGTGACTATCATTGTTTGAGGAAGAGAGTATTTAAGTTTTTGAAATAATATCATTCTTTCACATACGTAAAATTTATTCTTGAGAATTAGCTTTAAATATAAACCTTTTTAAAACGGATAAATTTTATAACAAGACTCAATTTATAAATTAATTCTTAATTTTTAACTCAAATTTTAAAATTTTCTAATAAGGGGCTCAAATTAACATTTTTTCTCAATTTAAGACTTGAAATTTAGATTGAGTTTTCAATTGAAGACAAAATTTCATATTCTGTTTTATTTATATTTATAGATTTATTTATATTTCAATATATATTCATATATTGGATAAATTAAGATAAATTAGTGTGGTTTAAAAACAATTTGCATCAAACTTATCCTAATTTATATGAAAAAAAATAATTAATTCAATTCATAAAATATAATTTATATTAAATTGATTAATATTAAAATCGATTTTCTATACTTTTATTCATAAAATTAAGAAAATAAAAGAATCTTAATTTTTTGAATTGCATTTATTATATATATATTATATTAACTGAGATATAAAGAGTTAAATTAAAAGGGTGAGACTAAACACACCCCAAGAATTTGTAAGCACACCCCATTTATGTGTAAAATTACACATGATTTTACACATAAATAGGATGTGCTTAAAAATTCTTGGGGTGTGATTAATCTATCCCAATTAAAATTGAGCTTTCACCTTTATCTAATTACAAAGCAGTGAAGAAAAAGGGTCCATACCTTGACTGAAAAGGGGGAAGGAAGGGATTAAGTGGGAAGAAGGAGGGTAAAATTGGAAGATCGACGCGACAGAGGTGGGGATGAAGAAGAAAGGGCTTGGGCCATAAAGATTCTCTGCTTCCAAATTATTCCCTTACAAAATTATAGAAATATATAATACAATTTATAATAAAAATAAAAAAGTATAAAGCACATTGATGTCATGGTGTTGTAGTTGGTTATCACGTCAGTCTAACACTATATTTATTGGTGATAATATTACCACAAATAATGTTATTATATTAGGAAAGAGGGTATGGATGTCATGATATGGTGATCAATGTCATAACACTCACTTCTGATACAAATTATACACGCATTATTTTTCTATTGATTTCAATTAAATTTTTTCAAATATAATTTAAAATGTTGCTATTAAAAAAATATCAAAATTCATAAAAAAAAATCTCAATAAATAGTGTTCAATATTGACATATTTACCCACCAACCCAAAATTCATTCTCACATGTCTTACAATCTCAAGTTCTCTTTTTCCTTACATTTAAAAAAAAATCAAAATTCATTCTCATTTGATAATTAAATATATAATTTGTATCTTTATTATAAATTCTAGTTCGTATTTCAATTATTGTTATTTTTATTTCGTATTTCAATTATTGTAATTTCGATTTAGTTTATTGCGAAATTAATAAATATATAATAAAAAATACGCTCACAAAATAATATATAATTATTAAATAATAAAAAAAAATTAGGTTTGGTTGGGTTGATATCACTAATAAACTATGAAAATGATGGAATTAAGTTGGATTGTAGATTGTATTGATAAAAAAAAATTAATATTTTATTATTGAATTGAATTGCTGTCATTAATAAATATAGTCTAACACAAACAATGTCTCATGTTCGCGTCCGGGCGACGCCATTTTTTTTTTTTTAATCCCTAATTTTCTTTATTTATATAGGCATTTTTGTATATGCATTTTTATCCCACAGTAATCAAAAAGAGAGAAATAGATGGGTTTTTTGTCACAGAGAGTTGAAAGAAGCGACTTAGAAGCAGGAGACCATATCTACACTTGGAGATCTGCCTTCCTTTACTCTCATCATGGTTTGTTCCTTCTTCTTCTACTTCCTTCAATTATTCTCTAATTTTCATATTAATTATCGTATTAGTTATTGCATTTTATACTTTTGAAAGATTCGTCTCTGTTGTTTACTTTTTTTTCTGTAATTTTTTTTTCCAATATTGGGTAGTGTTTTCTCGAATATGGTATGAATGATTCCTAGATCTATTGGATTTATGTGTGTGTGTGTGTTTTTATAAATGTTTTAAGGGTTGATTTTGATAAAATTCTGTAATGGATTTACATGGAAATGATCACCCCCTACCCCATTGCATTGCTGATGCATCAAAATCACATCTGTAAATTTCCTAAACAAAATAAATATGAAATGAAATAATGATTTTGGTGTGTAGTTGTTGCATACCACACTGTGTGTATGTGTGTGTGTTGTGAGTAATGGGGATTGCGTTTTATTTTCTATTGCAATCACTGCCTCTATTTAGAGATTATAATGGTTGCAACAAGAGGCTAAAGTCAGTATCCTCCCGATCTTCGAAACTAATTCTTACGACTTTCCATCAACGTCTAGAATTTGTACCTCTTTGTCGATACTACTGAATGGTACACTCAACTTTCAATATGTAGCTACAAACTGTTCATCTGGTTATCCCTTTTCGAGTTAAAGTTTATCTCAGGATTCTTATTTAACATTGGTGTGTTGTCCAAATGTCATATACTCAGGCATCTATGTTGGTAAAGACAAAGTTGTGCACTTCACTCAAGACCAGAAGTCCAGTCCTTCTGCTCTCCCCACGATCTCATCATCGCTTTTAAATGTGTCAGCAACCTGTTTAGATCTTCCAGAATGTGGTTTTGGAAAACACAGAAGTGGAGTAACTATCTCATGTTTGAATTGCTTCTTGGGAAATGGATTCTTGTTCCGTTTTGAGTATGGAGTTAACGGGTTTGCTTTCATTGCTAAAGTCCGAGGGGGGACTTGCACTACTGCAAAATCTGATCCTCGAGAGGCTGTGATCCACAGGGCTATGCAGTTGCTTCAGAATGGATTTGGGAACTACGATTTGTTTACAAATAACTGTGAGGATTTTGCTCTATATTGTAAAACAGGATTACTAGCTTGCAGCAAAGAAAGGCGGGGAGGCAGCGGTCAAGCCTCGTCTCTTTTTGGTTTTCCAGTGGCCACCATTCTTTCTTTACCCCTTCGGATATTTGTTTCAAGTCCGGTTTTTTTGGGGACAACAGCAGTAAACTATGCACTGACTAAGTATGCTTCTGACATTGGCGTTCGATCAGATGTGATTAAGGTGAAAGTAGAGGACATAGATGTCTACCATGGCGATCAATCTGGTGATAGAGATGCATGGCCTGATGGGGTTGGTGTAACGACGAACGGCTTTAAGGGGAAAGTTGAGGACATAGATGTCTACCATGGCGATCAATCTGGTGATAGAGATGCATGGCCTGATGAGGTTGGTGTAGCAATTAACGGCTTCAAGGTGAAAGTTGAGGACATAGATGTCTACCATGGCAATCAATCTGGTGATAGAGATGTATGGCCTGATGGGGTTGGTGTAACGATGAACAGCTTTAAGGTGAAAGTTGATGACATAGATGTCTACCATGGCAATCAATCTGGTGATAGAGATGCATGGCCTGATGAGGTTGGTGTAACGATGAACGGCCCAGAAAGCGGAAGAGACTTCTCTTTGTTTGTTAAAGATCAAATTGTGGCAACCTGAAAAGAGATGATGATTATAGCTTTATTGTCCGAGAAATATATAAGACTAAATTTGAACATAAGTGCTATTTTCATACATTTTATTTCTACGAGTTTTAATAATGTGCGTTGCACGTGGAGATCAATTTAAATTAAGGAAAGAAATAATACAAATATTGTATATATAACACTTTTATATTAGAGTTCTAATTGTAATAGGATTCTATAAGATTTTGAATTAGTTAGAATTCTAATATACAATTATTTAAGTATGAAAATCCTAAATTACTGTTATAATCTTAAATAATAATTTATAATGGAGATATATTCGTCAATCCAAATTTTGTAAGAAACATCCACACTTTTGTATAGATAATAGATATTGATGCATTGAAGGCTTTGCACAGACCAAACAAGTTGGCCATGATTTATGACTTCGCTACAATACTCTCTCCTCGTCCCACGAAAATAATTCAATGTTCTTTCTTTGTTTATAATACTTCTAACATAATAATTTTGTATTATAAGATACATGACTCGAATTGGATCGGATCGGATCTTATAAAAACACACTAATCTTATCCTACTCTCTAGCTTGTGCTTTTTTTCTCTCGTATAACATGTAATACTTTTATATATATGAAATAATATTATCTATATATTTCATAATATTTTTGTATTATTTACATATACTATATAATATAATACAAAAATATTACCTAATATATATAAAAATATTATATGATTTCTTATGTTCGGTTCAACCCGTCCCGTCTCATGAATTAGGATTTTTGAGATAGTTTTACACAATATCCATTCTATAATGTTTGTGGTTTTTTTTTTAAAGTCATTAATGTATATAAATAAAGATATAAAAAGAGTGTGTGGACTAAATTTGTTTTTTCAAATTAATTAAAAGTGTTTTCTTAATTTACGTAAAATATGAATTGTGACTATCATTGTTTGACACTTTGAGGAGAGAGTATTTAAGTTTTTGAAATAATATCATTCTTTCACATACGTATAAATATATTCTTGAGAATTAGCTTTAAATATAAACATTTTTAAAACTATTTGAAGGTATAAAAAGTATCTAGTTTTTAGAAATAAGATTCTTTTAATATATTTTTTTAATTTTATATATAAATAAATTAATTAAACATGGAAAGAGTGCAAAGAAATTAAATTCAATGGCGTTTTGCTTCTCAAAAGTCAAAAGCTAGCCAAGTGGGTTTTATTTTTTGGGGTTTACTAATTTCTTGTGTAAAAGTATTAAGGAATTTATAATTTGAAAAGCTTTTCATATACGAGATAAAAAAATTTCAGTGTAAGAATAATAGTTGTTTTTATAGAATATGAGATGTAGATTATTAAATATAAAAATAAGTTGTTGAGTGTATGAATAAAATAAGATGATGGGTCTTTAAAGACAATTATATCATTAAAATTATATTTTTTAAGTCTTATGATAAATTTAGCACAATAAATGTTTCATTTCAAGAAAACTTATAAATAATGAATTAGGTGATAAAAAGAGTATTGAATATGTAGTGTTTAATGAAGTATAAGAATGAATGGACACTGATACTTGGAACTTGGTTACAAACGTTCATTAATCCTTTTTCAATTGAGAGTTTAGTCAAAATAGATTTCGTTTGTATCAAAAGTAAAAATTATTCTCATATTACACACACATATATACAACTTAAAATAATAATCATATTATGAAATTCCTTGAATATATAACAATTTAATTCTTTTAGATTAAGAGGGCATGTAGCTATGTTTATTAAGATATTTTATAACTTATTGCATCTGTTGGACTCCTAACCGAGTTGGAACCGAACACCTAACCTGGCCGATCTATGGAGGTGGCTTTTAGGATTGATCTGCATAGTTCCTCGAGCTCACTCATAAAACCCGACCAGGATGTGTCATCTGGACGGCTCCTCAGCGACCCGATCAGGATCATTTCCGTGACGGGTCCGAAGGAGCCTGGCCGATTCGGACAGGATATTCCGAGTAGGATGTTTCCAATCGTTAGGAGATCGTGGGGGAATTAAACCGCCCACTTCCTAGAAAATAGGCTAAAAACAGGAGAGTAGTGGGCATGATCCCCACTACTCGAGCTCTTCCTAGGCTATAAATAGTAGTATTTTCAACTTATAAAGGGTTCTAACACTTTTGTATTCAAGTACTAGAGAACTACTATCTCTACATATATAACATACGATCCTGATTGGCCATGATAAACCGATCAGGATCAGCCGAACTAATTTACCCGAGTAGGCTCCGGGCCAATTTTTTTGCACCTTTTCATATATTTTTTCAACCCATTTTCATCCAATTTTCACCAATTAAATCCAAATTTGATCATTTTGAGTGTTAGGCTAGGAATTAAACAATTAATCAAATTCCGACGTCAACATTTTGATGCTAGAAGAATGGGGTTATACATCAGTCGAACGAAACACTCCGAATTCATCATGAGTCACGAAGAGCATATCACAACTCCGGATTCTTAGGCCCCTGGTGGATCTAGTCGTTCAAGGCTGACTTCGACGGAGAGGGTCGTCCAGACAACCCCCATCACTTTGGAGATTCCTCGAACATCTATGTCCGCGAGTGAGATTCGAGCCATAATGGCTTAGCTAAACGAACGGTTGAAAGAAGCCGAACAGAGGGAGAAAGCCCAGACCGCGAATGGGCTAATGGAGGATTCCGAATCCTCGGAAGGACCCAGGCGGAGGTGGAACCTGAGAAAAAGGGTCGCAGAAGACCAGGGACATAGGAGCCCGTCTCCGAAACGAGCTTAGGTAGACAACCGAGCACGCCCAGATGGTGTAGAGAATCGGGCATAAATGAAATATGCCTAGGATCATATGGGTCCACCCTCAGTATCGGAGGCCAGGAGGTCAGCAAAGGTGACAAGTAGGAAAATGGTGCATTTTATCGAGTGAATATTCATGATTTTATAATATTTTAGATGATTAAATGCACCGTTTCTACACCTTTATGTGTTTTATGTCTCCAAATACTTCACGAATTATTTTCTTGATTATTTTAGGATGTTTTGAAATATTTTGGAGTTGAGGAAAATGATCGTGGAACAAGGAAAAGTCAAATGGGCCGATTCAAATTACAAGGCCCAAAAGAATTAAGAGAAGAAGAAGAAATCAAGGCCCAATCTTGAAGAAGAGAAAGAAATGGGCCAAAGCCCAAAAGGGTTTCATATCAAAGTCTCAGCCGCAATATTTGACTTGGAGGGGAAGAAAGAAAAGAGTTAATTTTGGAAAGAAAAGGATACTATTCATGATGATCATTCACGTACAGAGGTAGGAAGATAGAGAGAGTTGAGGCATTAATTAGGTTAGAGAGAGAGATTAGTTTGAAGAGTGAGAAAAACATATTTTTCTATTTTCAACATTAGTTTAATTCGTGATGGAGATTTCAATTGCTATTGTGGATCTAATTTTAAGGATGATCGGCTAATCCTTCAATTCCGGTTAGCAGGGAAGTTTGAACTCATATCTGTTTTATGTTTTAATTAATTTCGTATCCCCTTCTCGATATTTGATTGGAATTGATTATGTTATCTGTGTATAATGTTTTCGATTGTTGATGCTTAATTTGGATTGGCCACCTAGGTTAAGTTATTGATAATTGATTGCTAGAATCTTAAATCATGAATCCTAATTGTTGTGGTTTAATTTTCATAAGTGGTAAACTAGAGGTCGTACATCTCTAGGGTAACATAATCCTAGATTATCGAATCGAGCTTGTATATTCGGAGTCTAGTTCACCCTATCATCTTGGTAACTAATGCATTTAATGAATTAAATTTGGAGAGCTTGTTCTGGGTTATTCAATTAAATAGGGTTAATTAGTGATCTTATCCTAATTTAACTAATCCTAAGAGACGATTCGGTTTAACAGAGCTTGTTGTTAGACTAGGGGTGATAATTCCATGATAATCTAAGAAGGGGGTGTACATTGATTAGGACATAATTGAGATTGGGGGATAACCGAACTGTTAACCGAGATGCCTTTTTAGATTGAATTCTCGCTTAATTTATTTTCTCGTTTTATAGTTGGTAGTAATTCTTGATTAAAATCCCCCCCCAACCTTTCCGTTTTTGATTAGAGCATAGGTGACACAATTAATTCTGCATTCTCCGTGGGATCGACATCCGACTTGCCCTGACTACTAGTTGGTTAGGTTAGGAAAGATAATAATTAATTTTATCGCGTTGCGACGCGCGGTCAAATTTTTTTTTTTTTAACCGGAATTGAGGAATTAGCCGATCATTCTCAAAATCGAATCCACAATCAAAGTTGAACAATCCATCATCAAATTAAACTAATCTAGAAATTGAAATTATGTTTATCACTCTTCTAATCTAATTCTCACCAAAACTAATCTAGGCAAAGTCTAAAATTAATTTCTCTCACTAACTCTCATTGCTGCCTGCCTGCGTGAATGAATATGACCCCCCCGTGAATAGTGTCTTTTTCTTTCCAAAATTAACTCCTTTCTTCCTTCCCCTCCAAGTCAAATGTTGCGGCTGAGACTTTGATATGAAATCCTTTTGGGCTTTGGCCCATTTCTTTCTCCTCTTCATAATTGGATTTTATTTCTTCTTCTTCTCTTAATTCTTTTGGGCCTTGCAATTTTAATCGGCCCAATTGACTATTCTTCTCTCCACGATCATTTTCATCGACTCCAAAATACTTCAAAACAACCTAAAATGATCAAGAAAATAATTCGTGAAGTATTTGGAGACATAAAACACATATAGGTATAGAAACGGTGCATTTAATCATCTAAAATATTGTAAAATCATGAATATTCACTCGATAAAATGCACCAATTTCCTACTTGTCAAATCTCCCCACACTTAAACCATTGCTTGTCCTCAAGCAACAAAAAGAATTAAAGCACATAGGGAATCAAAATAAGAGATCATAATTGCTTGCTCAGATCCTCACCAACATTCATAGGAATTCAATTCATGTCAGAAATAAGGCATAAAACACGTTGGACTAAATGTACTATCTTGAGAAATCATAAAACTAGGCAGGGTATCGAAAATCAAATAATCACAGACAAATCATCAATTCATTCCACTACCTACATCAATCAATACACTCCAATTCCTTTTTCGATTTCCTTCATCTAGATAAAAATCCATTAAGACTTCACATATCATGATTAACCCCCTTTCTTTTCTCCAAAGATATTTTTTTTTTTGGATGAAGTTGGCAGCTCCACACCACTTTTAGATTAGTCCTACCGTGCATTTTATTTGATTTTTTTGATTTTTTTTTACACGGGACCCCTAAGAGTAGGCAGCTGATTCCACACCCCATCATCCTTTCACTTCTCAATTTTTTTCAACTCAACGCCTTTTTCTCCATCACATCAATATTTTTTCCAATCGAGGGGGTTTTATCAAAATGATCAATCTTTTACAATTTTCAATCTAGACTACTTCCATCAAGGAATTAAAAAGCATATCTCAAGACACAAATAAGCAAAACAAATCAACTCAAAGTCATGGATTAATTCTCAAACCAATACTATCCTTCCCAACAACAATTTCTCGAGACAACATCCAGCAATTTTAACCAACAGAAAACAATACTCACCAACAAATTTCCAACACACATCGAATCCCCAAATACGAAAATAACAGCACTCGAATCATCATTGCAAGCTCTCTTATTTGTGTATGCTCTTTTTTTTTATTTCAAATGCAAGCAGAATTAAACGTGCTAAAGCAAGTAAACATGAGTCCTAATGCAAAGAAAATTAAAAACAAGCTACATGCAACTATATGATCCTAAATGCAAACTATATGTAAGATATGTGATCTACTCCACACTTCATCAATTATGTAACATATCCCCATCTCCCCACACTTGAACCTTGCTTGTCCTCAAGCAAATCATCATCAAAACACAACAAAAGATGTAGACAAGATAAGATTTATAAATGTAAGAAAAATAGAGCAAAAATAAAAAGTGTGGAATAGAAATCACCAGATCACCAAGGAGGTTTTGGAGTTAGCTTCGAAGAAGGTATATCAAGAACTCCCATATCCAATCCTCCATTGAATTTTATCCATTTTCTTACTTTGAGTTTTGAAAATTTGGTGCGAAGTGTTTCATTTCTCAAATTTCTGGTTAGCACCATTTTCAAATTGTCCCTGCAATTCATTTCAAAAACTTTCCCGACAGGAGGGTCAATCACACTCAAAGTAAAGACAGAATTCTCATTATCAGGATATTTCACGGCATCAAAAATATTGAATTTAATCACCTGCCCATCAAATTCCATCGTGAGAGTTCCCTCATGAACATCTAATTTTGTTTGAGAGGTGTTCAAGAACGGCCTCCCTAACAAAATAGGTGGTGAAATCGATGGGTTACCATTCATATCCAACACATAAAAATCCGCAGGAAAAATGAGCCCATTAACCTCAACAAGAACATCCTCAATAACCCCATCAGGATATGCATTACTACAATCGGCTAATTGAATGACAACACGTGTTTCTTTTAATGGTCCCAAATTCAGAGATGCATAGATAGAGCATGACATAACATTAATTGAAGCTCCTAGGTCTAGCATAGCACGCTCGATTCTAACATTCCCAATGCGACATGGAATAACAAACATACCTGGATCCTTTCGCTTTTGAGGAAGCTTCCTTTGAAATATTGCAGATACACTTTCTCCCATCATGACTTTCTCATCACCTTTGAGTTTTCTTTTGTTCGTGCACAAGTCTTTGAGGAATTTTGCATAGCGTGGAACTTGTTTGATTGCATCGATCAAAGGAATATTGATCTCCACCTTACGAAAAACATCCAGAAGCTGTTTCTCTTGATCCTCCTTTGCTGCTCTCGCCAACCTGGAAGGGAAAGGAACCATATTAGCATGAATTTGAGAAGAAAAATCAGAGTTTACCTGTGTAGATTTCGAATTTTTCACACTGGATGATGGATTAACACTGAGAGATCCAGTGTCGATCTGTTCAGCAGATTTGTCTCCCTCTTCGTTTTTCTGATTTTTCTCAGGCTTTTTAGGCTCTTCCAGCTGCTTTCCACTTCTCAGGGTTACTGCACTGACATTCCTTGGGTTCATCTCAGGTTGAGACGGTAGTTTACCTCCATTTTGAGCTTCAAGACGACTCATCGCCGTCGCCAATTGGCTTACCTGCGTCTCAAGATTTTTGATACTTGATTGGGTGTCCCTTTGGAATTGGGCAGTGTCCTTTTGGAGTTGCATTGTGTTGGATGCCAATGTCTTCATCATCTCCTCCAAAGACGTGTTGGAGTTTTGTCCGGATGATTGCCCCTGGTAATTAGCATTTCCCCCATGATGGCTTGAGTACCCCCCTTGATGATTAGGATTCCTTAGAAGTTGTGGAGGCTTGTTATTCTCCCCTTGCTGATTTTCTTGCTGATTTCCCCACCTCAGATTTGGATGATCCCTCCAACCCGGATTGTACGTGTTGGAATACGGGTCATATTTCCTCCCGTGGTAGTTAGAGTTCCCTCCTTGGTAGTTTCCACTTCCCACAGCATTAGCATGAGCCTCGATTTCATCGAGCAAAATTCGGCATGAATCTGTGGTGTGGTCAGTGGTATTGCAAAGGCGACAAGGTTTTACCTGGGGCATACCTGCAACAACTTGACGAACAATAGAGGTTAATTCATTTAGTTTATTCTCAAAAGTAGATTCACTTACCTCTTTCACAGGCCGCAGTGAAGAATCCCGAGTGCCAAATTGTTGGGAAGTGGCGGCCATGTCTACGATAAGAGCTCTTGCTGCTGAAGGCGTCGTGTTCATCAAAGCCCCTCCACTTGCTGCATCAATAATGTTTCGATCCATGGTGGTCAGCCCCTCATAAAAGTACTGGATCAAAAGTTGCTCAGAAATCTGGTGATGAGGGCAGCTCGCTTCTAACTTCTTAAAACGTTCCCAATATTCATATAGCGTCTCTCCATGCATTTGTCGAGCTCCAGTTATTTCTCTCCGAATGTTTGCTGCTCGAAATGCAGGGAAGTACTTTTCCAGGAAAAGTCGTTCTATTTCCCTCTATGTCCTAATGGAACTCGATGGAAGGTAATACAACCAATCTTGGGCTGAGTCCTTCAAAGAGAAAGAAAATGCTCGAAGCTTGATTTGTTCTTCCGTCACAGCTTTTGGCTTCATACTCGAGCATACACCATAGAACATCTTCAAATACTTGTGAGGGTCCTCACCTGCACGTCCATAAAATGAAGGAAGTAAATGAATTAAACCAGATTTAAGTTCAAAATTAGTATCTTCATCAAGATCAGGAAAAGTAATGCAAAGAGGTTGCTGAGTAAGTGCAGGATTCGCTAGCTCCTTCAATGTTTGTTCTTGTGCCATTGCTTCCTCTTCGTGTTCAGATTCACTAGAATTGGTTCGGGAATCAGGTAATGTAAACTCCAAAACTCGCTTGGCTTGTCTCCCCAAGACTCGATCTCGTCGGGTTATCTCAGGATAAAATTCCAAATCTTTATTCCCCTGGGATCGAGTACGCATTCACCACCTGAAATCGTGAAATTTAAGTGAGGAAACTCTGTTCAAGAAATCTGCAGATTCTGACACTGGAAAATCAAGGTCACACTGGAACTGCCAGTGTGAAGAACAGAGCAAAACAGAACAGACCAACAGGCGAAAACAGGGCAAATTCAGAGCAAAACAGGGCAGAACAGAGGCGCAGACTGAACAGCAGAATATCTCTTTTTTTTCAATTTTCAATTTTTCAATTTTTTTATATAAAGCAAATACGAAAAGAACAAGATAACACAATAAATTCAAGACACTCCCCGGCAACGGCGCCATTTTTTTTTTGGCTCAAGAGAAGAGAGGTGAGGCCCAACAACCTCAGAAGGAGAGCACCGGCCACAATCTCCGGTACTCAAAGTGGGCAGAAGAGCCAGAGTTAAAGAAGAGGCTAGCAGATATTCAGGCTAGAAGGAACAGGGTTGATCAAGGGGGCTGGAAGAGGGTCACCCCCTTTGCAGAACACATCTTCACCTTGACCATACCGGTCAAGTTCAAAATGTCGTCCATCGATCAGTACAATGGTAAAACTGACCCGAGCACCCACCTGAATAAATACTCGTCCTGGATGAAGCTCCAGGGCATTGGTGAGGAACTGATGTGCAAGGTCTTCCTTCTTACTCTGTGAGACCGAGCACAGAAGTGTTTTCGATCGCTCCCAAACTCCTCGATCGGAGGAGGGACGAGTTGACAGAACTGTTTCTGAAACAGTTCATGGGGTCGAAGATGAGGTCAACCCCAAAAGAGAGGCTGGTGAATGTGAGGTAAGAGAAGATCGAGCCTCTGAAGTCGTAACTGGACCGGTTCAATAAGCTGGTCTTAAAAATGGAGCAGGTGTCTGATGACGCCATACTGATGTCCATCATGGTCGGTCTGAGGTCCAGAACCAGATTTTGGTGGTCGGTCCACGAGGAGAGACCAAAAACTTACCACGAATTCCTGACCCGAGTAGAGCGGTATATCGGGATAGAAGAGACAATACCGAATGATAAGTCATCTGATAGAGCAGACAGGTGGCCTGAACAACGGGAAGAGAAGAAGGAAGCCGATAAGGCTGTTCAAGCCAGCCGCCAATTTCAGGGCCTTCCAGCCTGGGGGACTCGGCCAGGTAATCGAGATACTTACGATTACCCCTTCCCAAGGTGGAGTCTCGTCAAGCACCTATCTTCTTCATCGAGCTGGACAATGAAGAGATAGCCTACCCCCACAATGATATTTTATTAGTATCGCTCAACATCTGTAAGACCATGGTGCACAGGGTCATGGTCGACACTAGAAGCTACTCCAACGTGCTCTACTTGAGCACATTCAAATGGATAAGATTCCACAAATCCCAACTCGTGTCCTCTTTCGACACGATTTAGGATTTCGGAGAAATTATGACAAAGGTCCTCGGTACATGCAAGCTCAAGGTCCTGTTTGGGGCCGATGATCGTGAGGTCTCCATAACCACGAAGTTTAAGGTGGTGGACCTTAACTTCCAGTATAATTCCATCTGGGCCGGTCATTCCTAGCCAAACTAAAAGTAGTGATCTCCATTTACCACCTCACCCTCGAGTTCCCAATCGGTGATGAAGTTTATGATGTAAAGGGGAACCAGCTGGTAGCCCGAGAGACTGACATGGGGCTGCGTCTAAGAGAGTTCAACTTAATAGAGTTTGTTTAGGCCGGCTCGGATCATGAACAAATGGAGAAGGCGACTCAGACCGGATAAGTACGAGGGTTTGGAGTTGGAAGTACAGAGGTTGTTGGGGCACCATTTCATTAGGGAAACAAAGTATGCAACCTGGGTGTCCAATCCCGTCCTGGTTAGAAAAACAAATGGATCTTGGAGGCTGTGCATGGACTTCACCGATTTAAACAAGGTCTGCCCGAAAGATTGTTTTCCTCTGCCTAACATCGACCAGCTCATCAATACTACTGCTGGCCACGAGCTCATGAGCTTCATGGACGCATGCTCCGGATATCACCAGATACCGATGGCTGAGCAGGACCAGGTCTACACAACTGTTGGTCCCAAGTGGTGTCCGATGTTCAGAGGGGGGTGAATGAACCTTGGTCGATTTTGCAAATCTTTCGAAAAACCTCTATGTTCTGTAAATTACTCGAACTTGCAGCGCCAAACAATTACTGCTTACAGCACTAGGATGCAGTGCTGCACGCTGTAACTAGAGTTTATACGCAGCGAAAAATTACGATTTAAACCACAAGACTGGTTTTCTCAAATATGATCATTTTCAAAACGTTTTATACTTATGAGAGATATATATAAGAATATGAAATAAGCACAGATAGGAAAGCGATAAAACACTTATGGTTTATAGTGGTTCGAATGTGGTGTAATCCTTCTACGTCCACTCTACTGCTACCTTGAGCAGAAACTTTGTTAAACAAGATTGAATTACAGGACCTTACTAACAATTTATCAACTTTACAAAACAACCACCTACTAGAGTTCAACATACACACAACAACTGCAAATTCTAAAGGCTAACCCACACAGGGTTCTAAACTCCCACACAGGGAAGCTGTCTAACTCTAGACAACTTATACAAACAGCAAAGATCTCTCCTATCAACTGTTCGACACCTCTAAAACAACCTAAGAACACAGCAACAAAGTTAAAAGTATATATGTTTTGTTCTTCAACTGGTGCGGTGAAGTGAGCTTCTGAATCATTCGAAGGATCTTTCAGCTTTAAGCTTGCTTCACTTCACAGAGGTTGAGTGACTGAAACTGATGGTAGACTTGAATGTTTGTAACTTGAAAGTTTGAGAGTTTTTGCGCAAATGTTTCAGTAACCAGCTTCAGTATTTCTCATCCTCTATTTATACTTGTATGAGAAGATATCCGTTGAAGGAAATATCTCTCTTTTGAATTTGAAGTACTTGATTAAAGGTATGGCTCGGATTTAATGCGACTTGACTTTCTCTTTCGGAGCATTTAATGCGGCAGTTGCGGCTAGCAGCTTTCTGCAGCGCGTCAGTCCACGTAGCATCTTTGTATTGGCTTCGTGTCTGCAACTTTGATCTTTTCTGGAACGGCTCTATTTATTCTTGCTTGGATCTTTGTTCCTCGTACTGCATTTATCCTTCCTCGGATTGTAGGATACTTCTTGTTTGTAATAGGCGTTGTTTGACTGTTTGGGCAGTAAGCTTTGCGCTGTATCCTAGTCTTCTTGCAGCTGATACTTCTTTGCAGTGCTGCTATAACTAAGATCTGCTTGCAGTATCTTCGGGCGGTACTGCTGTATTTTTTTCTTATAGTACTCTTGTATCATTTTCTTGCAGCGATGCTGCACACCGTTCTTTCTTACTTTGTTGCAGTGCTGTAACTGCTTTCTTACAACGATGTTGTATCTGCTTTCTTGCAGCAGCTTCTTTCCGATACACTTGATGCAGCTATGTAACTTATAAAAACCTCCATCTTTCAGCACCTATATCTAGACTCAAATCTAGTCTATATTTTCACTTAAACATTGTGAAAAATGGGGTACTCAAAACTTCCTATTACATATATATTTTGTCTTATCAAAATCTAAACATTGAAATCTCAACAACAACATTCATCACCGATCGAGCATAATATTGCTATACTATGATGTCTTTCAGATTGAAAAATGCAGGGGCAACCTACCAGAGGTTGATGAACAAGATGTTTGCTGTCCAGATTGGGAAGACAATGGAGGTCTACGTGGACGACATGCTCGTCAAGTTCAGGAAAATAACCGACCACATGGGCAACCTGGCAGAGATGTTCGACATCCTGAGAAAGTACATGATGAAGTTGAACCCAAAGAAGTGCTCCTTTGGGGTCAACTCGGGAAAGTTCCTCGGGTACATGGTGAGCCAGAGATAAATTGAAGCCAACCTAGAAAAAATCCAGGCGATCATGAACTTAACTCCACCGAGGTGGATCGAGGACATCTATAGCCTGACAGGAAAGGTCGCGACCCTTAATCGGTTCATTCCCAGGTCCACTAACAAGTGCCGACCATTCTTCAATCTCATCAGGAAGATATCTCAATTTGAGTGGAATGGTGAATGCCAGTCGGCACTGAAAGAGCTGAAGAGAGCTCTAATAGAGGCCCCTGTCCTGGCCAAGCCTCAACCCCGTGAGAAGTTGCAGCTCTACTTGGCGGTCTCTGAGTATGCAGTGAGTTTATACCCATTCTATAATGTTAGTGGTTTTTTTGTAAAATCATTAATGTATATAAATAAGGATATAAAAAAAGTGTGTGGACTAAATTTGTTTTTTCAAATTAATTAAAAGTGTTTTCTTAATTTACGTAAAATATGAATTGTGACT
Source organism: Scutellaria barbata (assembly GCA_028654395.1). NCBI lineage: Eukaryota > Viridiplantae > Streptophyta > Magnoliopsida > Lamiales > Lamiaceae > Scutellaria > Scutellaria barbata. The sequence goes on along the minus strand of CM053649.1, from coordinate 5,376,362 downwards.
ATCATTGTTTGAGGAAGAAAGTATTTAAGTTTTTGAAATAATATCATTCTTTCACATACGAAAAAATTTATTCTTGAGAATTAGCTTTAAATATAAACCTTTTTAAAACAGATAAATTTTATAATAAGACTCAATTTATAGATTAATTCTCAATTATTGACCCATTTCCTAATAAGGGACTTAAATTAATATTTTTTTTCAATTTAAGACTTGAAATTTAGATTGAGTTTTCAATTGAAGACAAAATTTCATATTCTGTTTTATTTATATTTCAATATATATTCATATCTTGGATAAATTAAGACAAGTTAGTGTGTTTTAAGAACAATTTGCATCCAACTTATCCTAATTTATATGAAAAAAAATAATTAATTCAATTCATAAAATACAATTTATATTAAATTGATTAATATTAAAATCGATTTTCTATACTTTTATTCATAAAATTAAGAAAATAAAGGAATCTTAATTTTTTGAATTACATTTATTATATATATATATATATATATTATATTAAACTGAGATATAAAGAGTTAAATTAAAATTGAGCTTTCACCTTTATCTAATTACAAAGCAGTGAAGAAAAAGGGTGCATACCTTGACTGAAAAGGGGGAAGGAAGGGATTAAGTGGGAAGAAGGAGGGTAAAATTGGAAGATCGACGCGACAGAGGTGGGGATGAAGAAGAAAGGGCTTGGGCCATAAAGATTCTCTGCTTCCAAATTATTCCCTTACAAAATTATAGAAATATATAATACAATTTATAATAAAAATAAAAAAAGTATAAAGCACATTGATGTCATGGTGTTGTAGTTGGTTATCAAGTCAGTCTAACACTATATTTATTGGTCATATTTGGTGGATGTCACCACTAAATATCACTATAAATAATATTATTATATTAGGAGAAAGGGTATGGATGTTATGACATTCACTTTTGGTGTAAAATGGTCCTTTATACTCATTTTTATAAAGTTTGATCCCTTTTTATCCATCAATATAACAATTGATTCCAAAATATTCATTTTTGAGTCAAGTCAACTTCAAATGGGTCCCACGAGTTCAATCAAACTCATGATTTAGTTATTATTTTGTTAAATAGAAAATTATTATTTTGTTAAATACTAATAATAACATTATTAATTAGTAATGTTCGAAAATATTAGTAATATTACTATAGTAATAATTTAATATTTTCGAACATTAAGAATTATTATTTTCAAAAATAATTGTTTTACTAATGTTCGAAAATCACATCTTTTCGAACATTATTGATTTTCGAACATTTTTAATATTAATGTTCCAAAAACATTAATAATGTTCGAACATTAGTTAATATTAGTTAATTTCAAAAATAATACTAAATGGAATATTACAAAATTTTCAAACATTACTTAACAAGTAGTATGCATTTTCGACAATTACCTAACAAATAATATTAATATTCGAAATCTAATTACCTATTTTCAAAGATTAGTTAATTTCCAAAATTACATATTTTCGAACATTACAAAATTTTCAAACTTTACGTAACAAGTAGTATGCATTTTCGACAATTACCTAACAAATAGTATTAATATTCAAAATATAGTTATAAAATCTAATTACCTATTTTCAAACATTAGTTAATTTAGAAAATAATAATAAATGGAACATTAGTAAATTTTTGAAATATAATTATAAAATCTAATTACCTATTTTCGAACATTAGTTAATTTGTGAAAATTGTAATGTTCGAAAATTAATTACTATGCAATTGTAATTTTTGAACATTATAATTGTTCGAAAATAGTAACTAATTGTAATTTTCGAAAATTGTAATGTTCGAAAATTATTAACTAATTGTAATTTTTGAAAATAGTAACTAATTGTAATTTTCGAAAATTGTAATGTTCGAAAATTAGTTACTATGCAATTTTCGAACATTATAATTAGTTACTATTTTCGAACAATTACAATTTTGGAAAATTACAATTACATAGTACCTAATTTTCGAAAATTAGATTATAATGTTCCAAAATTGCACTATCATTAATATAATATATACAATTGCACTATCACTATTACTATGCAATTGCATTTTAATATAATATATATAATTGCACTATCACTATTTTCAAAAATTGCTATTATAATATATACTAATAGTAATAATTTATAAAATAATTTTCGCCCATTTTATATTTTATAATAGTAATAATTGGCGAAAATATTTTCTAATATAATTGGCGAAAATTAGTAATATAATTGCTAATATAACTAATAGTAATAGTAATTGGCGAAAATTAGTAATTGCCAATTACTTTTATAATTATTAATTTTCGAAAACATTATTATTAATTTTCGAAAACATTATTATTAAAATTCAAAAATTGCATAATAATGTTGGAAGATTAAAATTTTCGAACTTTAATAAGAATGTTCGAAAACTATAATAATAATATTAATAATTTTCCCAAACATTATTATTAATTTTTGAAAGATTATTATTTTCGAACTTTAATAATATTGTTCGAAAACATTAATAATAATATTAGTAATTGTCGAAAACATTGTTATTAATTTTTAAAATTGCATAATTAATTTTGGAAGATTATTTTTTCGAACTTTAATAATAATGTTCGAAAACATTAATAATCTTATTAATAATTTTGAATATTAATTATGCAATGTTCGAAAATTATTAACCATGTTTTCGAAAATTATTAATAATATTACTAATTTTCAAACATTAGTAATAATTGTCGAAAAAATAATGTTCGAAAATGTGTTATGCAATTTCGAAAATTAATAACATATAATTAGGAAAATTCTTAATATTATTATTAGTGTTTTCAAAAATAAAAATAATGTTTTCAAAAATTAATTATGCAATGTTCGAAAATTACATATTTTCGCCAATTGACTAATTTTCGAACATTATCTCACCTTTATTATACATTTTCGAACAATAGTTAACAAATCGTATTAATATTTGAAATATAGTTATAATATGTCATTTCTATTTTCGACCATTAGTTACTTTCGAAAATTACATATTTTCGCCAATTGACTAATTTTCGAACATTATCTAACCAGTTGACTAATGTATTAATTTTCGAAAAAGTATTTTCGAACATTGCATAGTAATGTTCGAAAACATTATTATTATTTTTCGAAACACTAATAATATTATTAATAATTTTTGAACATTTGTTACTTTCGAAAATTACATATTTACACCAATTGACTAATTTTCGAACATTATCTAACCTTTATTATACATTTTTAAAAATTATTAATAATATTATCAATGTTTTCGAACATTATTATTAAAGTTCGAAAATTATTAATAATATTATTTTCGAAAACATGTTCAGTAATGCATACTATTTATTTTTGAAAACATGTTCAATAATATTCAGTAATGTAATTATGCAATTTTCGAAAACATTTTCGAAAACTATTTTCGAAAACATGTTTCAAAATAACAATTTTTTTAATAAATAATAAAATATTATAAAAAAGGAAGAAAAAGATTACAGAGGAATAAACAAATCAAAGGGAAAAACAACGAATCGGCCTCATTAAAACCTTAACATAGCAAAAACCCGTGAGAAAAAATTATGTCAAGAAAAAAGAGTACCGAACAAACAAAAAGCGAAAAAGAGATCAGTAATAAACAATGCTTGTTCAATAATGCATATTTTTTATTTTCGAAAACATGTTCAATAATGTTCAGTAATGCAATTATGCAATTTTCGAAAACATGTTCCAAAATAACAATGCTTCACTACAAGAATTTCGGCTTTTAACAATGGTTTTTAACCGTTGTTAAAGTCAATTTTTAACCGTTGTCGTTTCCAGGGTTGTAAAAAAATTTCGTCTTTCGACAATGCACCAAAAAGCGTTGTCTTATCTAGATACGACAATGCTTTTTGGTGCGTTGCAAGAAAAGGGTTGTCTTTTCTTATTTTCTGGAATTATTTTACAACGCTTTTTACAACGCGTTGTCTTTTCCTATTTTACAACGCTTTTTGGTGCGTTGTAAAAAGCGTTGTCATATCTGAAAAAAAATCGAAAAAGTGACACGTCAACAGCATATTTTGGACACATCATTGCCACGTCATGAGAAATAAATGTGCGTTGTCTAAGATTCAAACTTGTGACCTTTGTTGGACCTTGAACCACTAGGCTACTAGTGCTTTATGTGTTTATAATATATATGTATTTCTTTTATTAACTAATTTTATATATATATATATACATATATAATTAATGACTAATTAATATATAATTGGAAGATTAATGAATAATTAATATGTTTAATAATATTTAATCTAATATATGTTATAAACATACTAATTTTTTAAAATTATGAGTTTGTTCATATATATAAGATAATATTAATGCAAATAATATAAAATAACATCATAAAATAATTAAAATTTTCAACTTTAATTTAATTAAAATAATATATAAATTTTGTATTATTATATAAAAAAAATTGTATTGACCAATTAATATATGTATGTTTTTTTATTTTGAAAAATAGTTTATGGTTCAATTAACATATTTAAATTTTTTTTCATATTATTCTTTTAATTAATCATTTTTATATCTTTTTTTTTATTTTATAAAATAATTTTTTCAAATAATTTATGTTTTTGATATTAATTTTAAAAACAAACTAATTTATATTTATTTTCTAAAATAATAATATATAATTTTTATATTATTATGTAATACAAATTTTTATATTTTTCAAATTAATATATGTATTGTTTTTTTTTTGTTGTAAAATAATTTTTGGTTCAAATTAAAACCAAACTCATTTTATCTTTATTTTCTAAAATAATAATATATAATTTTTATATTATTATGTAATACAAATTTTTATATTTTTCAAATTAACATATGTATTGTTTATTTTTTTTGTTGTAAAATAATTTTTGGTTCAAATTAAAACCAAACTCATTTTATCTTTATTTTCTAAAATAATAATATATAATTTTTATATTATTATGTAATACAAATTTTTTATTTTTCAAATTAATATATGTATTTTTTTTTTGTAAAATAATTTTTGGTTCAAATTAAAACCAAACTCATTTTATCTTTATTTTCGAAAATAATAATATATAATTTTTATATTATTATGTAATACAAATTTTTTTATTTTTCAAATTAATATATGTATTGTTTTTTTTTTTTTGTAAAATAATTTTTGGTTCAAATTAAAACCAAACTCATTTTATCTTTATTTTCTAAAATAATAATATATAATTTTTTTATTATTATGTAATACAAATTTTTATATTTTTCAAATTAATATATGTATTGTTTTTTTTTTGTAAAATAATTTTTGGTTCAAATTAAAACCAAACTCATTTTATCTTTATTTTCTAAAATAATAATATATAATTTTTATATTATTATGTAATACAAATTTTTTTATTTTTCAAATAAATAAATGTATATTTTTTTTATCCTTGTATAATTAAATTTTTTATATATTCTTAATTAATTGATATATATATATATATATCTTTTTTTATGTTTTTTGTATTAATTTTAAAACACAATAATTTTATCTTTATTTTTTTTTACAAAAAACATTCATAATTTATGAATTATAAATTATAAAATACAATTTTCGAATCATGTTTTAAAATAATATTCAAATTTTGTATTATTATATAATAGGATGAGAGTAATACTTAATTAGGTGTAATTAATTTATTAAATAATTCAAAATAGTATTTTATAAAAATACTATTTTCTAAAATAATGAATTTGCTCATATAAGATAATATTAATGCAAATAATGTAATATAAGATAACATTATAAATTATTTAAATGTATTAAATTTAAGTTAATTAAAAAATAATTATATTTAAAAACAATTATTGTATAATGGGTTGTAAAATAAAAATAAAATGTTTTAAGAAAAGACAACGCTCAAAAGCATTGCAAAAAAGAGTTGTCGTATAGCCAAAAAAAGACCATTTAACAACCCTACTTAAAAAGGGTTGCATAATGGGTTGTAAAAAAAAAATGTTGTAAGAAAAGACAATGATCAAAAGCGTTGCGAAAAGGGGTTGTCGTATAGTGAAAAAAACGCCATTTAACAACACTACTTAAAAAACGTTGTCGTTTCATTTTTGACCGTTGTTGTATGGCGATTTTTTGGAAAAAAGACAACGCTTTTCGGAAAAAGGGTTGTAAAAACCCAAAAGACAATACAAATTCATTAAAAGGGTTGTTAAAGGGGGTTGTTAAAGGCAAAAATTCTTGTAGTGTTTGTTCAATAATGCATATTTTTTATTTTCGAAAACATGTTCAATAATGTTGAGTAATGTCGAAAACATTTTCGAAAACAATTTTTGAAAACATGTTCCAATCAGTAATGCAAACTATTTATTTTCTAGTTTTCGAAAATTACTAAGTATTGCCCTATCAAGAAATTCTTGAAAATGCATACTACTTGTTAAGTAATATTTGAAAATTTTTCAATGTTCCATTTATTATTATTTTCGAAATTATGCTAATGTTCGAAAATAGGTAATTAGATTTTATAACTATATTTCGAATATTAATACTATTTGTTAGGTAATTGTCAAAAATGCATACTACTTGTTAGGTAAAGTTTGAAAATTTTGTAATGTTCGAAAATATGTAATTTTTGAAATTAATTAATGTTCGAAAATAGGTAATTATATTTTATAGCTATATTTCGAATATTAATACTATTTGTTAGGTAATTGTCGAAAATGCATATTACTTGTTAAGAATTTTGTAATATTCCATTTATTATTATTTTCAAAATTAACTAATATTAACTAATGTTCGAACATTATTAATGTTTTTGGAACATTAATATTAAAAATGTTCGAAAATCAATAATGTTCGAAAAGATGTGATTTTCGAATATTAGTAAAACAATTATTTTCGAAAATAATAATTCTTAATGTTCGAAAACATTAAATTATTACTATAGTAATATTACTAATATTTTGGAACATTACTAATTAATAATGTTATTATTAGTATTTAACAAAATAATAATTTTCTATTTAACAAAATAATAACTAAATCATGGGTTTGATTGGACTCGTGAGACCCATTTGATAGTTGACTTGACTAATAGGTATTTTGGAATCAATTGTTATATTTAGGGGTATTTAGGGATCAATTGTTATATTGATGGGTAAAAATGGATTAAACTTTATAAAAATGGGTATAAAGGGTCATTTTTCTATATAATATCTATATTTTAAATATATATTATCCACAATATTTAAAATATACATTTTATCTTTATAAAATGTAGTTAAATCAATCAAAAAATGACATGTGTCATCTCTTAATTGACCAACTTAAATTGAGGTTGAGGTTGAGATTGAAAGTTGAAACCATATCTTGAGATGGTTGCAACCTTGAATTTCATTTGCATTTCAAAAAAAAAAATTTGTCTTTTCTTCTAACAGGTTGGCGACCTACATCAATGGGATAGTAATTAATATTTTATTATTGGATCGGATTAGATAAATTTCACTTATAAATATAGTACAACACACAGAATGTCTCATGTTCGCGTCTGGGCGACGTCATTTTTTCCCTTTTTTTTTTTGGATTTTTTAATCCCTAATTTTCTTTGTTTATACTTTATATATGCATTTTTGTATATGCATTTTTGTCCCACAGAGTTGAAAGTAATCAAGTCAAGAAGAGAGAGAAATAGATGGGTTTTTTGTCACAGAGAGTTGAAAGAAGCGATTTAGAAGCAGGAGACCATATCTACACTTGGAGATCTGCCTTCATTTACTCTCATCATGGTGTCTTCCTTCTTCTTCTACTTCCTTCAATTATTCTCTAATTTTCATATTAATTATCGTATTAGTTATTGCATTTTATACTTTTGAAAGATTCGTCTCTGTTGTTTACTTTTTTTTCTGTAATTTTTTTTTTCCAATATTGGGTAGTGTTTTCTCGAATATGGTATGAATGATTCCTAGATCTATTGGATTTATGTGTGTGTGTGTGTGTGTTTTTTTTTTTTTTTTTAATGTTTTAAGGGTTGATTTTGATAAAAATTCTGTAATGGATTTACATGGAAATGATCACCCACCCTACCCCGTTGCATTGCTGATCCATCAAAATCACATCTGTAAATTTCCTAAATAAAAGAAATATGAAATGAAATAATGATTTTGGTGTGTAGTTGTTGCTTACCACACTGTGTATGTGTGTGTGTTGTGAGTAATGGGGATTGCGTTTTATTTTCTATTGCAATCACTGCCACTATATAGAGATTATAATGGTTGCAACAAGAGGCTAAAGTCAGTATCCTCCCGATTCTTCGAAACTTATTCTTACGACTTTGCATCAATTTCTAGATTTTGTACCCTTCGTCGATACTACTGAATGATGCACTCAACTTTCAATGTGTAGCTACAAACTGTTCATCTGGTTATCCCTTTTGGAGGTAAGGTTTATCTCATGATTCTTATTTAACATCGGTGTGTTGTCCAAATGTCATATACTCAGGCATCTATGTGGGTAAAGACAAAGTTGTGCACTTCACTCAAGACCAGAATTTCAGTCCTTCTGCTCTCCCCATGATCTCATCATCGCTTTCAAATGTCTCAGCAACCTGTTTAGACCTTCCAGAATGTGCTTTTAGAAAACACAAAAGTGGAGTAACTATCTCATGTTTGAATTGCTTCTTGGGAAATGGATTCTTGTTCCGTTTTGAGTATGGAGTTAACGGGTTTGCTTTCATTGCTAAAGTCCGAGGGGGGACTTGCACTACTGCAAAATCTGATCCTCGAGAGGCTGTGATCCACAGGGCTATGCAGTTGCTTCAGAATGGATTTGGGAACTATGATTTGTTTACAAATAACTGTGAGGATTTTGCTCTATATTGTAAAACAGGATTACTAGCTTGCAGCAAAAAAGGGCGGGGAGGCAGCGGTCAAGCCTCGTCTGCTTTTGGTGTTCCAGTGGCCGCCATTCTTTCTTTACCCCTTCGGATATTTGTTTCAAGTCCGGTTGTTTTGGGGACAACAACAGCAGTAAACTATGCACTGAGTAAGTATGCTTCTGACATTGGCGTTCGATCAGATGTGATTAAGGTGAAAGTAGAGGACATAGATGTCTACCATGGCGATCAATCTGGTGATAGAGATGCATGGCCTGATGAGGTTGGTGTAACGACGAACGGCTTTAAGGGGAAAGTTGAGGACATAGATGTCTACCATGGCGATCAATCTGGTGATAGAGATGCATGGCCTGATGAGGTTGGTGTAGCAATTAACGGCTTTAAGGTGAAAGTTGAGGACATAGATGTCTACCATGGCAATCAATCTGGTGATAGAGATGCATGGCCTGATGGGGTTGGTGTAACGATGAACGACTTTAAGGTGAAAGTTGATGACATAGATGTCTACCATGGCGATCAATCTGGTGATAGAGATGCATGGCCTGATGAGGTTGGTGTAAAGATTAACGGCTTTAAGGTGAAAGTTGAGGACATAGATGTCTGCCATGGCAATCAATCTGGTGATAGAGGTGCATGGCCTGATGGGGTTGGTGTAACGACGAACGGCTTTAAGGTGAAAGTAGAGGACATAGATGTCTACCATGGCGATCAATCTGGTGATAGAGATGCGTGGTCTGATGGGGTTGGTGAAATGATGAACGGCTTTAAGGTGAAAATTGATGACATAGATGTCTACCATGGCGATCAATCTGGTGATAGAGATGCATGGCCTGATGGGGTTGGTGTAACGATGAACGGCTTTAAGGTGAAAGTTGATGGCATAGATGTCCACCATGGCGATCAATCTGGTGATAGAGATGCATGGCCTGATGGGGTTGGTGTAACGATGAACGGCTTTAAGGTGAAAGTTGATGACATAGATGTCTACCATGGCAATCAATCTGGTGATAGAGTTGCATGGCCTGATGAGGTTGGTGTAACGAAGAACGGCCCAGAAAGCAGAAGAGACTTCTCTTTGTTAGTTAAGATTCAAATTGTGGCAACCTGAAAAGAGATGATGATTATAGCTTTATTGTCCGAGAAATATATAAGACTAAACTAGAACATAAGTGCTATTTTCGTACATTTTATTCCTATATTGATGCATTGAAGGCTTTGCACAGACCAAAAAAGTTGGCCATGATTTATGACTTCGCTACAATACTCTCTCCTTGTCCCACGAAAATAATTCAATGTTCTTTCTTTGTTTATAATACTTATAAGGTAATAATTTTGCATTATAGGATATATGACTCGAATTGGATTGGGTCAGGTCTTATAAAAAACACACTAATCTTATCCTCTTCTCTAACTTGTGCTTTTTTTCTCTCTCGTATAACATATAATACTTTTATATATATGAAGTAATATTTTCAATATATTCGATAATATTTTTGTATTATTTACATATACTATATAATATAATACAAAAATATTATATGATATACACAAAAATATTACCTAATATATATAAAAGTATTATATGATTTTTTATGTTCGACTCAGCCCGTCTCGTCTCATGAATTTGGATTTTTGAGATAGTCTTACACAATACCCATTCTATAAGGTGTGTGGTTTTTTGGTAAAGTCATTAATGTATATAAATAAGAATATAAAAAAAGTGTGGACTAAATTTGTTTTTTCAAATTAATTAAAAGTGTTCTCTTAATTTACATAAAATATGAATTGTGACTATCATTGTTTGAGGAAGAGAGTATTTAAGTTTTTGAAATAATATCATTCTTTCACATACGTATAAATATGTTCTTGAGAATTAGCTTTAAATATAAACCTTTTTAAAACTATTTGAAGGTATAAAAAAGTATCTAGTTTTTAGAAATAAGATTCTTTTCATATATTTTTTTTTATATATAAATAAATTAATTAAACATGGAAAGAGTGCAAAGAAATTAAATTCAATGGCGTTTTGCTTCTCAAAAGTCAAAAGCTAGCCAAGTGGGTTTTATTTTTTGGGGTTTACTAATTTCTTGTGTAAAAGTATTAAGAAATTTATAATTTGAAAAGCTTTTCATATACGAGATAAATAAATGTCGTTGTAAAAATAATAGTTGTTGTTTTTATAGAATATGAGATATAGATTATTAAATATAAAAATAAGTTGTTGAGTGTATGAATAAAATAAGATGATGGGTCTTTAAAGACACTTATATCATTAAAATTATATTTTTTTAAGTCTTATGATAAATTTAGCACAATAAATGTTTCATTACAAGAAAACTTTTAAATAATGAATTAGGTGATAAAAAGAGTATTGAATATGTAGTGTTTAATGAAGTATAAGAATGAATCGACATTGATACTTGGAACTTGGTTACAAACCTTCATTAATCCTTATTCAATTGAGAGTTTAGTCACAATAGATTTCATTTGTATCAAAAGTAAAAATTATTCTCATATTACACACATATATACAACTTAAAATAATAATCATATTATGAAATTCCTTGAATATATAACAATTTAATTCTTTTAGATTAAGAGGGCATGTAGCTATGTTTATTAAGATATTTTATAACGTATTGCATCATATAAGAAGAAGAAGATTCTTGAATGTTTAAGGCGTTAGTAATTACAATGTTTAAATTTGAATAAGTTTATGAAAACAAAATCTTATTTTAGATAAGTGAAAGAAGGGGCATCATAGAGTCTATAAGCGAAGTCAAACACCATTTAAATATTGCTAAAAAAAATTGTGTAATTAAAGTATGGATCCTAAATTCGTAAACTCACCCAAATTCATGTCTCCATGCATTTAGGTGGGTGCACTCAAACTCACCTAAATTCACTACGAGGTGTTATATATTTATATTATATTAATCATATATTTTAGGATTTGTAATTGTACCTTAACATATTTTTAGACATCTATTAATACATTTCATACATTTTAGTTATATTAGTCATCCATTTTAATTGTGTTAGTTGTACCTTTTATGTATTACATAAATATATGACTAATAATAATTAAAAGTACGCGTAATACCACATAAAAATATATATGTACAAAATTGTGCTAAAATTAAGATTTTTTTTAAAAATTAAAGTATTACATACATAAATGTGTGATTAATACAATATAAAGGTCAAGGAAAAAAATATGTACGAATCCCGGGTCGGATTCGACCTACCCGACCTACATGTATGAATCTAAGATTCATACACGCAAGTTCAACTCTTAAATATCTATTACCTATATAAAAGTATGGATGTTTCTTACAAAATATGAATTGCCGAATATATCCCCATTATAAATTATTATTTAAGGTTATAACAGTAATTTAGGATTTTCATACTTAAATAATTTTATATTAGAATTCTAACTAATTCAAAATCTTAAAGAATCTCATTATAATTAAAATTTTAATATAAAAGTGTTATATATAATTTGAATTGATCTTCACGTGCAATGCACGTGATTAAAACTCGTTTTAAAAAAAATGTTATTTCACATATACAAAATGAATCAATATATAATTTTATTACATTATAATTATACTTGAATCACGAGTGGTAAGTATCAGGGATGAAAAAATCGGAAAAAATCGTCGATATATCCGTATTTTGTGAAGTCCAATATAATAATGCACTGCAGTTTTTTTTCGTTAAAATATCGACGATATATCGGTAAATATCGGTTTTTATATCGATATCGGTGGAGTCCAATGTATTTCTCGTGCCATATCGGCGATATATCGGCGTTTCAAAATATCGGTAGTCGAGTATTTTTTGAAATTTTTTTTTCCTTATTTTCTTTTCTTTTCTGTTTTTTTTTCTTTTTTATTATAATTTTTTTATATATATTTAAAAAATATCTATAAAACTTAAGCTCTATATCTATATTTTTATCTATGATTAGAATAAATAATAATTTTAATTAAATTGTTGAAATAAATTAACACACTAGCATTTAAGTTTTTCTCATAATTTAATTAAATTTAGTTAATTTTTTTTATTTTAAGAAAAGAATTATGATGTATATATTATATACTCCCTCCGTCCCACCTTATTTTGCCTACTTTCCATTTTTGCTTGTCCCAACTTATTTTGCCAGCCCAAAAATGACAAAAAAAAAGCACTAAAAAAGCATAAAGTTAAACATTCAATCAACAATCAACTGTATTTTCTTAGGATCCGTGCCGGTCAAAGTAGGCAAAATAGCTCGGGACGGAGGGAGTACTATATAATAATAGTTTATCTCTATATTTATTTTAAATATATCATTTGATTTGAAATTTTAAGTTCAATATACGTATTAATGTTAGTTATATGAAGACACTTTTAGAAAAATAAGTTAAAATGCCTTGGTATTGCTTAGGTATTAAGCATGTACAAAAATTATTAAATTATTCTATTTATTAGTATCTTTTTAAACAAAATTTGTCATGTTATCATAGTAGACAACGTTTATATAGTATTTTATCTATATATTTGTTGAAAATATATCATTTTATTTGAAATTATAAATTCAATATATGTATTAATGTCAGTTATAATGATATTATAACTAGTAAATATATTTTTCAATTTTTTTAGAAAGTTTTTATATTTTTTTTAAAAATGTCCGATATTTCCACCGATACCGATATCGATACCGATATATCCATAAAATTAGGGTACCGATATTTTCACCGATACCGATTTTTTCGTCCTTGGTAAGTATAATAAAGCAATTCCTGCATGACACTTTACACAATTTTTTCAGAGATATCATACATAAACATATATATTTAGTTATCCTCATTCGATGAAGCCTTGTTGTCTTTGGAAGTCTAGGACCATATGCATCATGCATGAATCAATATCGCTTCAGCTTCATTTATGTTCTTCGAGGAAATGGAAAGAAGCATAAGGGTTTTGTGTTTATAGATGATACTATTGAGAAAGAGAGAGAGAATGGAAAGAAGCAATGTGAAAGCAGGGGATCATATCTACAGTTGGAGGACAGGCTTCACTTGAGCTTATCATGGTTTCTTGATTTCTTTCTTCATCCTCTTACCTTTCCTTTTTTTCTCTGTTTCTGTTTTTTGAGAAATAACTAAGTTATGATTTTCATTTAATGTTGATATGTTTTCCAACTTGTTTATGCTCAGGCATCTATATGGGTGGAGGCAAAGTTGTGCACTTCACTCAAAGCTAGAGTCTAAGTTCAAGTTCTCACTCTGTCTCCACCCCCACATGTTATTCGTCTTCATTACCATCATCATCCTTGTTTGCCCCAGAAACCTGTTTAGATACTCTCAACTGTGATATCAGAAAGAATAGAAGCGGTGTAATAATGTCGTGTTTGAACTGCTTTCATTGCTAAAGTCCAAGGCGGGAATTGTACTAGAGCGAAATCTGATCCTCCAGAGGATGTAATCCACAGAGCTATGACTTTGCTTCGCCTTCAATTTGGGAATAAAATATGTGTACAAACAACTGTGAAGACTTTGCTTTATACTGTAAAACAGGATTACTAGTTGTCAGCAAACTTGTAGGAGGCAGCGGTCAAGCTTCGTCTGCTGTTGGTGCTTCTTTGGCTACGATTCTTGCTTTACCCATTGGAATACTTGTTTCTGGTCAGGTTGGAGTCGGAGCAGCACCAGTAGTATATACATGGAGTAGGTATGCTACTGACATTGGTGTTCGGAATGCAGTCTAGGTGCAAGTAGAAGATATAGCATTGTCCACGGCCATCGATCTGAGAGGGTAATCACCATTGTGTTGATTTGAACGACCCCATTTCCCGGTATCAAACCTAAATCATCTAACAAAGATTAGAGGAAGGATAGAAGCATTGACAAACTGCCTCATCCTGTTTTTCTTTCCATGTTTCTCTTGTGTTGGTTTACCTGTAAAGGGATAATTATATGAGAGCTTTCAATTCACTTTCACATCATGCACGTGTTGATGCTCTTATCAAAAAATCTTATTGCTACAATATGATTAACAGATCTCCATTTCAGTCATTGGATTCCTGTAATCCAACAGCTAGCATAGGAGACTAAATGGAATTATGGAATAGAGGATCCTGTTGGAGTCGAAGCAAATACTGCAAAGCTACAATGTATATATACAAGTCCAAGGTGAATTTACTTAGCTGAATGAACATGAAAAAATCACCTAACAGGTAAAATGCACTTCAACTTGTATATATACCAATGGAAGATGGCATGAATGACTCAAATTATGGATGCCAATAGTCACAAGAACAAATTGCTAGAATGTATTGCCACTGCATTCTTCATAAAGCAAGTCAATATATGGAAATATCCTATGACAATGTAGAATGTAATTAAATATATAAGGAAATATTCTATGACTGTTTCATCCGTGATCACTTCCAAGGGCAGCTCATTATTTCATCTCCACAAAGAGACTGGCCTGTGGATGCAATCCGGCTTCTTTCAGAGACAATTGTAATTTGTCTTGGCCATAGACAGTGCGAGGAAAGTTGGAGACAAGGCTGTACCCATCAACTTCTAAGCAACCCAAAGAATCAACATAGTCATAAAGAGATTGTATTGTCGTTGTACACTGAAACCTCCTCCCTTTGCGCTCTCCAGATGGAAAACGAACCAACACCTGGAAAATCATAAATACAGAACACATCTTAAAACATGTGGTTTTAAAATTTTGGAGTGGAAAATAAGACTAACAAGGAATATGAAAAGTATACCAGGTTAAAATCCAATTTTGAAATGATTAATTAAATATATATCTCCAAGTTCCGTACAGATATTTTTCCTACAATCTTCAAATTCCTTCTTCCCCAATATACTGAGTTTAAACAGGCTGTACTAACTCTATACTCATCTGTTTCTAAGTGAACCTTTACCTTCAAGCTTCCAAATTGAACATCTATAACTTAAGCCTAGACATCTGAATAGAATGAGTCGAGACAATATAGAAAGTTGGCCATACTTGGGTAACATCAGGTCCTTTCTCAGGTTCAGCACCTAGTGACAAAGCTTTCTCCTCACGAATCTTAGCTAATGCAGCTTCTCTCTCGGCAGCTTCTTGAGCTGCTCTTTCACGAGCCTCTTCCTCCTCCTTCCGTTTCCTCTCAGCTTCAGCAGCTTCACGTTCCAACCGTTCTTGTTCTTCTTTCCTCTGGCGCTCCCGAGCCTATTGAACGTGAAAAAAAAAAAAATCAAATTGATACTCAGTAAAAAGAATTAACTTGGAAGGGAATACAAGAAACCATAATATGTATCTATAATAAAAGAGCACAAGAGTGGATAATTAAACAAAACAAACGGACAAAATTATAGAACAATAGCATACTTGATCAGCCTCAAGTGCTGCTTGGTAAGCAGCATCCTGTTCCTCTCTCAAACGCATATTGGTTCTTCTTTCTTCAGCTTCTACCCTGGCTGTAACAAGAACAGGAGCGCTTTCTTCCAGCACTCTCTGCAATATACTTAGCAATTCTTCAGGAGATCTTTGTCCCTCAGCCTGCATAAGTAAATTACAGGACAAGTAAGAAAACAGTGATAAATAAGCACCAGCATTTACAATGAGATCAGAAGGGAAACAACAAAGATCAGGATATTCGCCCTTCAAAGGCACAATATTTGAAAGTCGTATTCTACAGCATTTTAATGTACAAAGAACAGGATATGATTTCTTTGAAAACAAAATAGGTGAAGAGAATACAAGAGGTGTCTGGAGGCATGATAAACCTTCTCTAACTTCTTTTGAGCTTTCTTAATCTCAAAGAATGTAGAACTGAAGAGAACATCACATATGCACTATGTAAAAGCACATATCCAGATCTTTTCAACACTTAAGCCTCGTTGATTTCTCTTTACAGGCATTTGATGAAAGATCGGACAAAGGCCACAATTTAGCGGTAATTGTGTTCAAGAAGTGAACAATCCATAACATTACATCTCAAATATATCAATAAATGTATAACAAAATTCAGTACATTTATTTCCATTGATTTTCCAATCTCTAAAATATAAATTAATATGTAGTTATTCATCAATCTAACCACCTCAATAGATATGATTAATCATAAATGACAAAATTAGAATGATCTGTTTTATGATGTAAGAAACAAAACTGTAGAATGAAGACTAACTGATCGAAAGGTCAAGCATAAGATGTAGGTCTGCAAACAAGTATGCACAAATGAGATATTTTGTAACCAGTTTCTGTCAACATAAAACAGCATTCACAATCCAATATTCCTCTATAAAGCAATAGATACGTGACAGACAACCAAAATCCAGAAGTGTATTACAAAATCTAGGCACAATTTATACGACTGGTATTTTAATAGATCTTTTAAGAGTATGCATGCACCATAGAATTCAGTTCTAGCATGCTAATTCCCAAATTAATGAAATCAGACTAAATAAACTTCAAGTATAAGTGTGTGACTAAAACATATTAAAGAACATATTGATTTCCAATAACAAGATTTTTATACTAGTGAAATGAAAAGTGCAAAGAGTGCGACAAATCAAGTCAAATGAAGAGATCAATCTAAATAAGTTTCAAGATATTGATCTAAATTCAATTTTTTCATCACCAGAGTTCCCACAATAATAGTAGATATAAATCACTTCAAAGCTATCAAGACAATAGGGTTACAATCATCCTGTTATTTCTCAGCGGGAAGTCTGGAACCATTAGAAGCAACATTTAGTTATAATTTTTGGCAAAGATGTTTTAAGGAGAGATGTAACAGGGGGATCGTGAATCCTGCTTGGTTTTACTTGGGAACGTGTATTGGAGTCTAATAATTAGAACGTTCTAGAATACTTTTTTCAGGGAATAAAACATTGTTTTGGAAATATATTGATTAGAAAACATGCAGTTACGCACTTATGCTTGATGTTTTTGGGAGAGTGGAAATGGCACTAAATATAGTTGTAGTTCTTATTGGATTGGCAAATCAGAAAAACCAAGCTAGTAAAGTTCTCTTTAACAGCCGAATTCAGTTAAACCCAGCAAGAAGAGTTTCCTTTAACAACAGAACTAGGAATAGGAAAGAAATACACACAAGCTCATATATCAAGAATTCAAACTGATGCCAGTACATTATACAAGGCATCTCTCTTAACCTTGCTTTCGTCCCTACAAAAGAAATAAATGACGCAATCTAAAGTCATGTAGGAGAGGGCGCTCAAACATTTAATATCTGACACCCTCAAAGAGAAATAACCATATTTTCCATCCCATATTAAGTAAATCTCAAAATATCTAGCACACGCTAACTAATGAAGCACAAGCCGACAAACTAAAATTAAACAGAAATTTTCTAAAAAACGAAACATATGATGCACGTACCCTACACATACACTTCTTTGCCCATGTCAAAGTATCTGAATGACAACTACCTGGGGATTCAACCATCCCCACTAAGCATATGAACAAAATATTCAGAGTCTAAAATCTTGAACAGCGATGGCGTAACAAAGAATAAACCAAAAATTGTACTTCCATGTGATGATGTGATCACATGACATCTTTTGCAATTCAAAATTTAGCAAAACAACCAATAATTTTGAACACGTGTATTTAAACACATGTTCCACCGTAATGATGTTCTTCCAAGACATGTCTGTTTTCTCCCTCTAGTATCTAGAAAGAGAATTTTCAGACTTCTTTATCATCAAAAATCATATGGAAATGGTTAAAGACTCAATCACTATAACAAACAACAAATACTAAATCAGTACCTTCAGGTGATAAGGTGATCCATGCCATCGTTTTTTTCATTCCAAAAAATACCAAAAGGGCCAATAAAATTTGAATTAGTATTTCCCCCATGTCTTAAGCATTCAAAACTGTGACTGCTTATGTTTCTTTTCTTACCAAGTATCAAAGAAGGATACGTTTTTCTTTACTAACATAAAATCAAGAACATTACCAATATTCATAGGCATGAGATGATTCGTAACAATGCAGTTATACAGAGTATAAAGCAATAGAATGAATGCCACGTAATAAGGGAAATAAAGAATGCCTAAGGTTATACCTGTTGCAGCAATGCAATCCTCTGGTTTGTCGCTGCCATAACTACGGCACAGAAAGGGAACCTTGACGCCTTCAAACTATTACTCATCTTAAACCCTTCACTAGCCTTCACACTCCCACCCCACGACACAAAATTCTCATTCAAGAACGCAGCCAACATCTCATTGCACAAAGTGCCTTCACAAAACGCCGGCGTATCAGGGTGCTCCGGTGAGTGCAAGTAAACAAACAACAGCTTATATTCATGCCGAGACCTCTGCAACGCGTCCATGAAACCCTCGCTCACAAAATTCGGTCTCACTCTCCCATAATCCCTCTCGAAACTGGAAACAAAGTCCACCGCCTCCGTCGCAGACTGAGGTACCACCACCAACGGCGTCGTTCCAGCCCTCGACCCGCCTCCGAGCCCAACCATATTAAGCGAATAAGACAAAACACCGCTCGCCGCCCACATACCAAATCCAATTGCCCCTGAAATCAACCCTAGACTACCGGAAATAATGGAGAACGGAAGTGTAATGATTTTCCAAGCCAGACCAGGGGGTTGATTATTGCCGTTAGGAGCCAAGATAAGGCCTTCATCGTGAGTCTCCAGACCAGCGCGTGCAGTGGAGGTGGCGGCGGAAGAGGAGGAGGGGTGATCATTACCGGTGCCGGTTATAGAGGAGATAGCCAATTCAAGGTCCCAATTATGCGCGGAAAGAATTTCAGTGCACAAATCGGTGTCTTCAAAACCCGTAATAGCTTGAAAATATGCCAATTTATCCGCCACATCCCCCATGTCTGCAATATATCAATTTATAAATAAGAGGCGGTTGTAGAGAAACTCCGACGATCGGAAAAACCA
This sequence comes from Scutellaria barbata, assembly GCA_028654395.1. Classification (NCBI taxonomy): domain Eukaryota; kingdom Viridiplantae; phylum Streptophyta; class Magnoliopsida; order Lamiales; family Lamiaceae; genus Scutellaria; species Scutellaria barbata. The sequence goes on along the minus strand of CM053649.1, from coordinate 5,356,500 downwards.
GAATTTGAAAGCGGAAATTTGAGATGTGGATCGAAGAAACTGGAATTCAGAGTTGGATAAAAATGTCGGAGGAAAAGCCAGTAGGAGTGGGGGAGAAGGGGTTTTTGTTTTATGGCCGACGGAGACTGTGATGAGTTGTGAAATGTCCTCAATGCCAGGGACTAGTGTGGGAAATCACGAGACTGCCACTGCCCTTTTGCTTTTTTTTTTTTTTTTTAATTTCTTGGGAATATATATGGATTGGCCCTGGTTCCAAGACAATAGGCAACAGGGCCTGTAAACGGCGTATTCGTGCAAATATACAATAGATTGCCTGCACGTCTAAATTTATCTAAATATAATTTTTTGGCCAAAACACTCAAGGAATCGATTAGTAGTAAATAAATCAAATGGTAGTACAATAGGTTATATTGTACCCTTAAATCAAGTCGAATAAAATCGGATATATGGAGGACCAGAAACGATCGATTAAAAATCAAATCGGCCATAACTCTGAGGAAGAAGGCCGGGCATAAGTGATCAAACCGACTAGAAGAGCTCGACTCGACCGGATTCTTAGTCAGCTAAGGAGGCCGACCATAAGTGATCAAGCTGACCAGAAATAAATCTTCAGATGACCAATTTGAGACTCGGCTGACCAGAAATAGCCGAACCGATCAGAGATAATTGGTCCGTGTAAGTCATTTAAGGAAGAACTAAAGTCATGGGGAACTCAGATGACCAGATAGCACAAAATCAATCTCATTTGAGAAGAGCTCATTGGACTCCGAGGTGAAACCGAACACTTAACCAGATTGGTATATGAAGGCGGCCTTCAAGAGTCTAATCTGGATAGTTCTTCGAGCTCACTCATGTGACCCGGCCAGGATGTGTCACCTGGACGGCTCCTCAACGACCTGGCCAAGATCATTTCCGTAACGAGTTTGAAGGGGCATGGTTAACCCGGATAGGAAATTCCGAGCAAGATGTTTCCAACCGTTACGAGATCGTGAGGGAATTTAATCCTCCACTCCCGTAAAAATAGCCGAAAGTCAAGGAGGTAGTGGACACGACCTCCACTACTCGAGCTCTCCCTAAGTTATAAATAAGAGAATTTCTAACTTGTAAGGGGTTCGAATATTTTTGTACTAAGCACTAGAGAGCTGTTTTCTCTAGTTATATTACATATGATCCTGTCCGGTCACTAAAAATCGTCCAAGATCAGCCGAGCTAATTTGTCCGAGTAGGCTCCGGACCAGTATTTTCTGTACTCTTACACATTTTAGTTTCATTTTGTGACCTGTTTTCACCAAATTCATCCATTTTCGATCATTTAGAGTGTTCGACTAGGAATTAATTCATTTACAAATTCCGACGTCAACAGGTTAGTAGTAAATAAATTGAATAAAATCAATACTAGGTAGACTTATTTTGGTCGGTCAACTTTAATGCATTATATAATAATTAAATACAATAATATTTGAATCTGTAAACTAAGCCAAAGATATGTCTTGAAAAATAAGAATTAAATTTCTCAATTTTAGGGTTTAGATAAGGAAGATAAATATACAATCCCATCTAAAATTGGATATAATTTGATCTTGATCTACTTCTTTTTTCGAAAATCCTTTAAAATAGATTTTAAGTCTTCAGAGCTCTTCTTTGAATTAAACCTTAACAATCTCTAATCATTTTCTTATTTTGAGTATTCTTGGTTACCTTAATATAGCTTTAATTATAATTCTACCGAGCTCGGATCGAGTCACCTGAACTCGGCTACCATGTGGTCGGCCGAAACCGACTTATTGAATGGGGAAATTCTGCTCGGATCGGCTCCGAGATGAAATCCGGCCAAAACATGAACCAAGTTGAGCTGAGCTCAGGATATAACAGATTGTATTTGAAATTAATCGAATCTCAAATCGTATTTGTAATGAAAGCAATGTAACATATCCTAAATATTAAATTTATTTTAAACTCAAGAAATGAAAAGAAAAACACCTTATTTTTATCCAACAATACTTGTACGGATTGCTCAATACACACGATCTCCCAATTAGCTTCTATTTCTTCTTTTATGGAGATATTTTTCTCTTATAGACTCAATTCTATTAATTTCCTAATCCAATTAAAAATTGGGTGGGACTATCCGCACCCCATCCTTTTCTAAACACACCCCGATTTCTAACAACACCCCATGTAATGACATTTAATTTTGATAAATCACTAAACACACCCCACCTAATTCCAAAATTACCCTTTGCCCTAAAATACAACACACACCCCTCTCTAACTCACACCCCATTACACACACTTCTCACTTTTAGCAAATTTTCCAAGCACACCCCAACACTTCCCCCACACCCAACCGATTGGAGAAGGAGAAGATGAGTCATCCCTACATCTTCGGCCACGAGAATCGAACACTTAGTGCAAGCTTCTTACGCCCTAGTCGAACAAGCTCCATGGACTCTCTAGGTTAGTGTTGTTGTAGTTAGTAAAAATCCACCCACTTGTTTGCTTAGATTTGACATTACTTGCAAATTTTTTGTGCAAAATGTGGTGCTATGTTCATTTGTGTATGTGTGTATGTATGTGCTATGTCGTAAGTGCGAAAAATTGAGGTTAGAATCGAATTATGTGGACTGAATTTTGAGCTTCCCGACCGAGCCCATTCGACACTGGTTGTGCGCGATTGGTGTAGTCCGTTCGGCCACTAGGGTCGAACGAAATGAGGCGTGGTCGGCTAGTATCCGTCGAACGGCCCGAGTAGTGTTCGACAAGTTTGCGTTGGACGGACCATGTTTTGTTCGACTATTAGGGTCGAATCGAGGTGATATTGTTCGGCTCTGAGGGTCGAATGGAGGTGAAATTGTTTACACTCCTCGGGTCGAACGGATGTAGTTTTGCTTGAGTTCTAGGGTAGAACATAGTAGGATTCGTTCGGGTGTATTGGTTGAACGTTGGTTGAAGTATATTTCTTGAGTCAATTTGTGCAAATCCAATGGTCAAAGTGTTTACATTCTAAGCATGCATAATAGTGTTTTTCATAGTTTACTCGTTTGATGTATTTTTTTCGTTTTTATGCAGGTAAGATATACAGGAGGCGACCAACGGCCTTAGAAAGAAAGCGACGGGCTGAGGAAGGACAATCTTCCGAGATGCCACCAAATCCTTGGATTGCACAGGCCTCGGAACCGCTGCAAGAGCAACAATTTGAGGCAAGTATGGAAGAGGCACCAAGCCATAAATTGGACATTGTTGAGTTGCCTGTTGTTGATGAACCAGTCGGCCCTAATATGATGGAAGGAGAGGTAGATGAGGAGGTAGCAGAGGAGGTGTGGAGCCTAATATCCTGGGGGGCCCGTTAACCCAATCTTGATCCCGAGTTTCAAATGCCATGTGGCTTCCAAAATTTGGTTTAATGAAGAACGCGACGTTCTAAAGTTTTGGTGCCACACTACAAAGCTGGAGTCGTGGAAGTTGGAAGTTGAGCCGGATGATTGGTTGAGATGGATGAACCGCTCGAAGATCTATGATTTGCGGTTCATATCGTACAAGAACCCCAATAAGAACCTGCTATGTGCCTTCGTGGAGCGTTGGTATCCAGAGACCAATAGTTTCCACATGCCGTTCGGGGAGATGACCATCACCCTAGATGACGTTTCCCAGATAACATGTCTTCCGGTGACGGGGCATCCTGTTGTGTTGCCTGATGAGCCTCCAGTTCCTACCCCAGTGTTGATATCCACCTTCCTTGGTATAGATGTAGGAGACGCTGAGAGGGTATTGGTTGGTTCAAGAGGTTCTTTAGTCAGGCTTGAGTGGCTTCGATCACGGTTCAGTGGAGATGTCATTTCAGATGACGAGGCAACAAGAAGATGCGCAGCAAGAGCATATTTATGGTATATGCTTGGTTGCACTGTCTTCTCCGATAAGAGTGGCTCCAGAGTCTCGATGAATATTTTGAGATTGTTAGGAAATATGCGTCGAGTGCACACTTATGCTTGGGGTGCCGCTGCACTTGCTTATCTATATCGGCAGTTGGGCCTGGCTTCGCGTTATGGGGTGAGGCAGATGGCTTGGTACTTGACATTGTTGGAGGTACATTTGAAACACATTTTGCCCTTTAAACGTTTGTTAGTTGTTCATTCGTTTTGACAATTGCTTTTTCTGATGCAGGCATGGATATACGAGTACTTCCCGGTGGTGAGGCCAACTCACAACGTCGCTTTTGGTACAGGAATGTGTTTGGCCGGCAGATGGGCCCAACAAACCTCACCGGGGCCATCCATCGACCGTATAGTCGCCTAGAGGGAGATATTGGATGATTATTCGGCAAGTAATGTAAGTTTTTTAATAATTGTATTTCAAATTTAAATGAGTCTACTTGATACCATTCAACATTGCGATTATGTCGACATCTTGCAGGTCGTATGGACTCCTTATGCTGGAATACGAGATGATTACCCCCGAGAAGATGTCACGTTCTACGTCGGTTGCATTCGTGCCTTCGACGTAGTCGAGCCTTACCATCCCGACCGGGTCTTGCGACAGTTTGGGTTTGTGCAGACTATTCCTGAAAACCCTCTCATCCCAAGCAGAGTGAGGAGAGGTAGTACGGGCGCGCAATACAGACTTGCGTTTCACTTATTGGGGAACTACTTCCGACAGTGGAGTAGTCATTTATTATCTGCTGAGCATCTCGGCCAAAATGCTCATCCTGCCTGGGAGTGCTCGCACGACTACATGGAGTGGTTTACCACTCACTCACATCCGAGGGTTCAGAACCCAGCTTTTGCTTCTCGAGGACGTGCCCATGCCTCCAGCTCGACCCAAGGTGCTCAACCTTGGGAGATGATTCATATGGCACGCGCTCATCTCAACCCATTGGTCGAAATGTGGAGAGTTTAAGACCCCCAACTGTCCTTGGAGTACATGATGCCATTGGTCCAGCAAGCATGCGAAACCCTAACACTGAACGAGCCGGCCGAGCCAGAACCATCCGGACGAGCACGAGTTAGGCGTCGCAGAGACCGTAGGGCGTAGTTGATTGAGTTTGTTGTACTTATAGTTGAATTGAAAACAATTATGTATGCAGGATTATGATGTCTTCTTCATGCACATTCGTTCATATGATTTGCTAGTTTTTTTTTTCTTTCAAGCTATTCTTGTGTGGGCTAGTTGAAAACATTTTGCTTGGATTTCGTAATTCCATCAAGTGGATTTATCTTCAGTTGTGAATGTGTTTACGTTTGTCTTTTCATTCGATTTATGTCGTACTGCTATGTCGATAGGGTACTTTTGGATTGGGGTTACCCCGTTTCTCCAGTTTGTCACTGTTTGAACCTCCAGGACGAACACACTGAGGCCTATTCGACCAATTGTGTCGAACACCATGCGAAATGTTCGACATTGAGGGCCGCCGTACGATATAGCGCGTTCGACCACAAGGGTCGAACAAATGGAGCCAAGTTCGACCTCAAGGGTCGAACACATGATGTGATTCTCGACCCTAATCTTCGAACAAAGTATGACCCGTTCGGCTGGATGGGTCGAACTTCTGCAATGCCGTTCGGCTATTGTGATCGAACGGGACTTGAATTGCGCGACCAACCTGTTCGAACATTTTTGCTGATATGCCACCGGCACAACAAATGCTTGGCGTTGGGAAAGGTAACTTCGATGGCATTCATCAGTGCGATCTCCCAATCAGTGACAATCACACTCGGTAGTGTTGATTGATCCATTAAACCCTTCAGAATTGTGAGCGCCCAAATATAGTGCTCCTGTCGTTCGGACTCCAAATATACACAAGCAATCGAGAAGGTGATATCGGTGGATGTGATACCAACAATCTCCAAAAGAGGCATCTTATACTTGCAGTCCGATTGGTCTTATACTTGCAGTCCATCAAGATGACGTTCGGAAATGCACGCAACAACTCGACACTAGTAGGGTGAGCATAAAACAAATTTTGAACCCGATCGGTTTACTCGCATCGCTTGTCGAGATAATAGTACTTATGGTGGCTCAATTTCTCCAACAGATATTGCATTTGCGAACGACCTCCATGCTCAACTACACGGTGCTTGTGACAGGCATTGTATATGGTCTTAAGTGTCGACTCATTATCAACAAATGTTTCTTTCAAACTGCTCAAGATATCCTTGGGCTTCGTGTTATTCTTCGTCAAGTCGTACACATAACGATCTTCTAAATCTATCAATCGACCGGCATACGAGTGCCCCACCAAATACGCCCCCATCGGGTGATTATGAGATCCACATACAACGGTTATACACTATTCACCGGCATCATTGATTTGGATGTCCTTCAACAAAAAAGGACAATCACATTTCTTCGTACCAGTAACTCTCCCTCTAGAGCTCTTTATAGGCACACTCTCATCTTCGACACCCAAATTTGGTCTTTTTGTCTTTGACTTAATTGGGCGGTATGTCCCACTCCTTTCACAACATAGATAAACTCTAGGCCGCCTACCACTAGCCACCCCGTCAGATTGCTTCACCAACACCACCATATTAAGTCTATGTCCGACTCTTTTTGCCCAATCTACCATAGCCGTTCGATCTTCAAAAACTAAATCAGTCGTAAACTCCTCCGTATAATCAACTTGTTCATACAGTGGATCCATCACGTCCACATCATGAATGTATTCCTCTCCGACATTTACCACACTCAATTCCGTCGATTTCGAACCATTTTCCTATTAATCAATGAACAAGTAAAATGTCGAATGTTAAATTATACTCTGAACAAATACTCTGAACAAATCACATTGAGTTCGACCAAAACGGCTATGCAAAGCATGACCCGTTCGACCAAAACAAAAGAACACTACAGGATTCGTTCTACTGAAATGGTTGAACACTTAGTGCTGCGTTCAACCGACAAGGTCGAACACAATGAGCTCCGTTCAACCGAATCGGTCGCACATATCATGTAGTGTTCGATTTATAGAGTCGAACGCATAGCCATTTGTTTGGCTGCTTCAGGTCGAACACTCTTTGTTTTGTTCGGCCTGAATTGGTCGAACGCGACTTCCAACGGGAATTTTGAAGTTTAACCCTAAAGTTCGATTTAAAAAAAAAAATGCTAAAAACTGTAAAAAATGAACTTATCCACTTACATTGCTCATTTCGCAAGTGTCTTCACGTTTCATTGACATTTTCTTTGACAAAATCTACTTGCTCCACCAAATTTTTTTCCTTCAAGGTTTGGTTATGGAAGGGAAATGGAGATGGGAGTTTGAGTGGGGGTGAAATATGCAAATGGGGTGTATTTAGTGATTACGGGATGTGCTTAGAGATATATATCTTAATATTAGTACACAAGGGCTTTTTAGACATTTTGTAAATAATTACTTTTCATTTAATTAATTGTGGGGTGTGCTTAGAAAAGGGTGAGGTGAGGATAGTCCCACCCTTAAAAATTTAATCATATTTTTATTAGAATTCCTCCACCAACAAGGATTCCATATTTATATTCTATATATATATCTTATAATATCTATTTAAAGATCATATGAATAGCCTAAATAAATATCTCCTATTTATTTAATTTCTATATAGAATATCAAATATTCTGGAAATTATCCAAATCTTATGAAAAACTATATTACATGATCATTATTTAAAAACTTTTACTCAATCAGTTATTCTTGGGAAATAAAAAATACATTGAACCACTGATCCAATTTAGCCTGAACTCATCAAATCTATCAAGTAGGCCCAATATATATTTATAGTTCAATCCAACCTTTGACCCAACAGACCAGACTTAAATTACCAGCTCTACCTAACGCTTTCATGCTTATATTTCAATTAATGTAGTACACTCGACATAGATTCACGACGTATTTCATTGGCCGAGTGAAGCAATCAAAGCATCGTTGATCTCCATGGATAGAAGAAATTTGCAGCAACTCCTATGTTGCAAATATTATAGATACGCATGCTTACAGTTTAATCAAGTTCTCTCAACTTTCAACCACCAACTATACTTTCAAATGAAACCAATCCATCATAAGCACGAATTAGCATAACTATACCATCAATACATATGTTACAAAAGGCAAGTCTTACTACAAAGCTTCATCATTGATCAATTTGCTAAATGCTCTTTCGTTCGCCTCCACAAGAATTGCCAGCCTATTGATGTACTAGCCAAAACACTCACGAGATCTCCTTTATCAAAGGCTTCCCTCCTCTTTCCGTTCTCTCCCCCAATCTCCTAGTGCTTACTTTGCTATCTGCGTATTCCAGGGCAGAAGATTTTTCCGCATTCAAAATGTCTGCCAATGAAGACCATTCTTCGGATGGCTGCTCGTGGGCCCAACACATGATGAAGTAAATTTTTCGCTCTGCAAACTTGAGTTTGCTCTTCAGTTCTGCCCTTTTCGACTTGAGCAGCTTCTCTGACTTCAGCTCTCTCTCAGCACTCTGAATGAGCTTCTGCATATCACATAGTAAGCAGACTAAAGCATCACCTCCAAGATGAAGTAGATGAATTACATCATCCATTAGCCTCAAGCCGAATTGTAAGCCACCCATGTGTTTATAAGCAGGAGAGCATGTTTTCTCCAAGCAACGTAACAAGGCTTCCAACACAGTCTCGGGTTGCTCAGTTTGACCCAAAACAGAAGACACACTAAGCACCACTGTTGCTGATTCCAAGGGATCTGCTTTCCAGTCCCCGTTGTATAGGCGAAGGGTGAAACAATAAGTATATATGATGTCAACAAGGTGGATTGCTAATAGTGGTGAGGGATCAGAGGCTGTGAGTTTACTCACTGGTGGCAGAGGAGTTTCCGGTCCTGGTGGGACATCGTGCAAGTTATCACTGCCAACGTCATTTTCTGATGCCCCAGATTCTTCTTTCGCTATTGGTTGGACTAATGGGGTTCCTTCTAAACTAAGAGATATGTATTTGGCAAATGGTTTTAACCACCATGGATCCCATGGTTCAATCAATTTGCTGAGCTCTCCTGAGGCAACAGCTCTCTGAAAATGTTTCCTTTCTTCAGCAGATAAATCATGGAAACTTATCTGACCACCTACATAAAGATTTATAACATTTTTCATAACCAAACATAATCATTACAGTGGCAGAAGTTCCAGTGTCTTCAATAAGAAACAAAGTGTCATATATACATACCAGAAAGAATCTTCTGAATAGTCTCCTCCGACAAAAATGAATTCAACTCTGATAAATAATGAAAATTAGCAAACAATAGGAGAATTTGTTGGGTATGCAAGTTAACTACATTTAAATCTAGAAGATCATCCTTTGAAAGAATGCACAAGCAGTACAAGGATTTTAGTTTATATACACCAGGTCATCAGACTTGGGGAAAAAATCAATTAAATTGATTAAAGAGCGTAGACAACTTCAAGAATCTATACGTTAAAATGCAGCTATAAATAGACTACGCTCCTTATCCCTAGCAAGGCCTACTGTCTATGCTATCCCTATCCACACTTCCTTTTCGACAGCTGGGAAGAAGCTTAGACAAAATTAACTTATGAAGTCATGGTAAAACATGAACAATCTCTTCAAATTCATATATGTAGACAAGTCAAACATTTTGGATTAGAATAAAATGCACATTTAGAGAATAGACTGTTTGCAGGATGCATGCAACTTTAAGGAGGTAAATTAAAGCAAGAGATGATGAAATATCAGATCTACGTACCATCTTCATCAAAGCTATCTGTCTCCTCTTCCTCATGAAATCGCTTAAGTATGTCCAGCATTTTAGATTTACTTTCTTCATCTGGTTGTTGTTGTTGCAGTTCTCCCATAACATTCTCTCTCATAAAAGCCTCAGTACAGCGAAGACTGTGAGACTACAAAGAATAGCACATACAAACACTATTTTAAAAAAATGCAGAGAAGAACTGAAAAGTCATTTGAAATGCTATCAGTCTTCACATATGTGCATTTTCTGACACATTGTTACCTATTTGACATGACAAAGAAAGGAAAAATCATTTACAGAAAAGCAATTACCCACAGCCATTTCAGGCTATAAATCCTAAAACATTATTTGTTACCTTGTAACAAGGCAGAGAACAATAACGAGTGTTGCATCGAGGACATGTGTATTGAGAAAATTGCTTTTCGCATCTGCAGAAGTAAAAATCACATAAGGTAAATATAACAACTATCCTAGGTTGAAAAGAAATCAAAGTCATTATAAGCTAGAAATAATACATTATTATGTTTTAATGCCACAGGATAAAAACATCAGGCACTTGACAGTGTCAAAAGATAAAACAATTAAAGTATCACTTGCATGTCATTTAACGCTACAGCAAGCATCATCCATATAATCTACAGGGGCAGTGTGCCACCTTTCCTTCTTGAACTAATGCTATTTTCTGATCTCGTATCAGGACAGAATCCCTTGCTACAACAGATTTGGTTTGCAGGAACTTAATGCCTCAAAAGGCATTGGTGACTATTCTTGCACGAACGTGTGTGTGATTTTAATTATTCACGACAAGCTCTAACGAGGCATGAATATGACAATAAAACGTAAGGATTGCAAAATTCGGCCTGCCTAAGTCCCGTTTGTAGCTTTTGTTCCATATGATAGATAGATTGCAAAATTCGGCCTGCCTAAGTCCCGTTTGTAGTTTTTGTTCCATATGATAGATAGATTGGCAGCTAATTACACAATGACATGATAAAGAGACGAATACTATATATTTTTACCAGCTAACATACTATTTTCATTGAAATGACTAGCAGGATAGTATTTCCATAACTGTCAAGTCCCCAATGGTGCATCTTTGATCAATTCATGAGGAAGAAGAACAAATATGCGACACATAGAATTTGAATGATGGATAGGACTCCTTCATTTCATCATCTATATTCTTTTGCATTCATAAATTGGGTACAAAGCACCCACAAGTTCAATCTTGATGAATTCTAAATGATGCATAAATTTACATCCTAAATATTCATAATTCTTCGATACACAAATAAATTACAAAAATCATTCCAATTTCCAATTTTTTTACCTAAACCTCCACTCATTAACATCGTATTTTTCTACAGAATCCGTTCCTGATACGTATTGCGTATTCTACATTTCAAAACCCTATGTTAAATAAATAAATCCAAAATCTAATGAAAAAGTAAATTAAGACATAATATAATAACAAAATACACACATCAATGAAAAACTAATCGGCATACTAAAATCCACAGCTGCAAGCTAAAGCATAAATAAATTCAAGTAGCAACTGAGCAGAGCTTACACGCGGCAGATTATGCGAGAATTAGAGTTAAAATCCGATGGTTTGGAAGATGCCTCCGAGGTAGACATCGCCTCCGACATCAGAGAAAATGTTGATTCCGAACACGGCGGCGCCACTGCTGGCAGAAAATTTTCGTTGAGCAATTTCAAACGAGCACACTAGAAACCCCGGGAATGTTATCTGACGGAGCTGATGGGCCGAGTTTTATAGGGCTCTTCCTTTTGATAAGTGGGCCGAAATTCGAAATTTATTGGGCTCTCTTATTGATATATGGGCCTTTGGGATTAAACTGATATGATTAAAAGAAAATTAGCAGAACTTTGTTTGTTCCATGCTAAATTCAGGGCTTCAAGAGATTGAGTATCAACTCTTTTATTAACTAAGAATTAATTAAGTCGTTTAAGGAAGCTCATAATTAATCAGTAGCTTTCTTAATTTACTTGCATCTTATATCAAGTTAGGAAAAAGCTTGTAGAATATAATATAGTACACACTCTAAAATATTGAAAATATTTTAACAATCATTACTTGTTCTGATTAATCACGCAACAATGTAGCCTTGGTGAAGGAACTAAATTTTGAAATCACAAGGGTTTATAGACAATAAAATGTTATCATATGTTACAGGGTGAAAACTGCAATCTTAAAAGGGTCAAAAATCATAGATTTTTTATGGATTTAAAAATGCCAAGTAAATACCTTATATGAAACCAAATATATATGAATTTTAAAATTTTGGAACTAAAATTTTAAGTGTTTGGACAATTTCAAAATGACCCGTGTCTTATAAAACCAAAATCTACAATTTAGTCTACCTACATATCTAAGAGAGAGTCTTGTAAATACAGCAAATGATTTTGCACAAATTAATTAAGGCAAAGTGTTGGGGTGAGATTGTCTCACGGATTCATTCCGTGAGACGGGTCGTGTGAGATTGAACATAATAAATTATATAAAATATTTTGTCTGTATTAGATAATATTTTTCTATATATTGAGTAATATATTGTATTTTTGAGTTAAGTTGTATTATAAGAAAATATGTAATACTTTTATGTGCATCAGGTAATATTTTTATATATATTAGGTAATACTTTTGTTATAAGTTGAGAATATGTAAAACTTTTATGTGTATCAAGTAATACTTTTTCTATATATCATGTAATACTTTTGTATTATAGGATATATGATCCGAATTGAGTCGAGTCGGGTTACTCAAAAAACACGCGGATCCTAGGTTGTTTAAGTGTTCTTCTCTCTCGTGCAACATGTAATACTTTTGTGTATATTATTAGGTAATATTTTTCTATATATCATATAATATTTTTTTATTATGAACATATACTATATAATATAATACAAAAATATTACATGCAATATAGAAAAGTATTACCTAATACCACAAAAGTATTATCTAATTTATTATGTGTGACTCGACCCGACCTATCTCACAAAATGCAATCCGAGAAAGAACTACTCATTAATTAATTAACCTTCCACTGTTAAGAAGTAATTCGATTTATCATATTTTTATGTGCAGATAATATAAATCATAAATGAAAATAATCCATCATAAAAAAAAGAGTGAAAGTAGGTCATGTTCGGAAGATGAGAAGTAGGGAAATCCACAGATGAGTCAAACACAACTACAAATATTCTATCAAAATCATTCTATTTTAATACATTTTTATCATAATATTAACAATAATAGTAATAAAATCAAATAGTACGAGAATAAAATCAATCAATAATTATTTAATACCGCCCAAATTAATGGTCCAATGAATCTGCCAATGTATATCCTTTCAGCACAAGATTAACTATTAGACTTATATTATATAACTAAATTATCCTAACCTATCATTATCATTATCAATATGATCAAATTATAAGTTGATTTTGAAGTTGGAGTTGTGGTTAGTACATAATTATTGACCTAATCCATTTTTTTAGTTGGACATGGATAGTATGTTTCCACATTATGTGTTTTATTTTAGAATAATAAAATATTCTTCAACTATTTCACAAATCTACTTTTATGAAATATATCAACCGTAACATTAAAATTTCGTTAATGAAATGAAATGTATATTTAAAAAGTTTATATAGTTGCATCATACATAGAAACAAACATGATCAATCAAATGAACCACTAACTAGTAACAAAAACAAAAATCGATTTTATATAGATGGTTTGATCAATCAATTGAACCGGAATAGTCGTCTAGGATATCTTTATAAATAAATATAAAATAAAATATCTAGTCTAAGGTTTTGAGCAATGATAACCAACCTCTCAATAATGAAATTGAATATATACATATAGTTATCTTAATTAATGAGTTCATAGATAATTAAGGCCCACCTTTATTAATTACTATAGTACGAGCATTAATGAATCAGGTTCCATCAAATTTCCTTCTCGAGATCCTCAAATAGTATAATTTTATATTTCTGCAGTATCAAATAATTTCCCAAAAATATTAATTATCGTCAAAGAACTAATTTTAAAGAATAAAAGTCGAAAAAATTACTAATTTTCTAACTTTTAATTCATACAGAGTTCACAAACTCATATATTATTGGGTTAAAATCATTTATCATCTAAATTATACATGATTTTTTATTTTTTATTAAAAATTTTGAAATGTTTCACTTTGATATATTTTATGGCATTGAACAAATTTTAGTTATATATGTGTTTGAAATCAAAGGCAACTATTCGTCTGATACAGTAAATTGCATTAAATTTAAAATTTATATAATCAGTGACACAATTCAAAAATTTTACCAAAAAATAGATGATAAAATATTTTTAACCCTATATTATTTATAAATTAATCGATTTTGTGAAATAAAATTCTAAAATGATGTTATAAAAGTTTGGGATTAGCTAAAAATGATGAGGCAAGAGTCCCTAGGGTTGTATAATTTAGATGAAAGTGACATTTCGTCTGATTAGGCAATCACATCAGAAGAATGAATATAAAAGGAAGCGTGGAGTGGGGGCCCAGGAGGAGACAGGCCAGCATGTGTGATTGGGCCCATTAGAGATTAGCCATGTGAACCAAATATAGTACCAAGTCACAGGCCCATTTGGCTTACCTTATCCCATGTTTATATGAATGAATGTGATTGTTTATCATCATTTTTCATGCACACTTGACTTTTTTTGATGTGACCTTTGACCAAACACAAATCTACCATTTTCTCACTTCATTGCAATCTTTTTGGACTCCCATATACTACTCGATCAAATGGCTATAATGTTAGGTTTAAACTTGTACTAGTTTTATAGCAACATTCAAAGTTCGAGCTCCAATTAATCAAATTTAATATCTTGCATTCAATACGAATTCAACTCAACTTGATATATTACTTGTATGGTCGTTTTGGGATGCTTAATTCAAAAAAAAAAAAAAAAAAAAAACACGTTAAACTTTTTAATGCTCAATTTGTTAGTTTATATATAATTTTTTTTTGCAATAACTAAATATAATAAAAATCTCGCAAGCGAGTCAAATATTGATATCTTATTATTAAACTACAATTCGAATTTTTTTAGTTGATCTCAAGTAGCACCTTAGCCTGGTTGATTTATATATATCATTGGTTATTGGAAGAGTTTACAACCTTAGTCGATAATAAGTGTTGGCGGAAAAACAATATTAAATTTTATTTAGGGTTTACTCACAAACATCTTCTAATGTTTCAAGGAGTATATTTCATTGTAATAAAAGTGCAATTACTCAATATTTTTAAATAAGTGTCATTTTTTAGGTTAAATTTTGGAAAGAAGTTAAAGAGTAATGGAAATTTGAAATGGCCTTTTGTTATTATAATTTTCAGAAAATACATCAATTTTTCGGAAATACTTCAGAATTTTATATTAGAATTGTAATGTGAATTTAAATAAGAAGCAAGTATTCACAGAGAAAATAACAAAATAAAAGACAAAAACTGACAAAAAAATTATATTGCCAAAAGAATGGTCCCTCGAGAAAACTAGCCCACAATTGAGAGTGGGCGTATATACTCAATTACTAGCAAAGTTCATTGTATTTAGCTTTCTTTGGCTAAGTAAAAATTATTGCTTACTTTAATTCCACCCTAACCCTAATTGTTGTTTTCACAGAAACTTATATCAAAATATCTTACACGTATAGTTCTGTGAAATGAAGTTTCATTATCATAATCCGAACATTTTGCCTAAGTTATTTATGTAATTTGTTGATTAAGTTATCTTATAGATTAAATTTATAGAATGTCTTCCAAAAATGCTACTCCATGAGTTATGTATTTAGCAATATTCTTTGTTTTCTTCCATATTTGACGTGGAAATACTAGCCCAATATTATTCATGCGATATTTTATATACACATTTGGGGGTGGCAAAGCAGTTGCCGACATTGTTAGTATATTTATAGGGATAACAACCCAATTTACCACAAAAAATATTAAGTATGACAAAAAATATCATCAAAAATAAAATTGGCATTTTTTTATCATAAAAAATAAAAGTGAGATATTTTATACCATAAAATATAAAAGTATGGTAAAAAATACCACATTTTTTGATTGACTTTGATGACCAATTATTACCCAAAATAACCTTAGTCAAACGGAATCTTGGTCAAAAAAGTGTTTTCTCTCACCCAAACCCAACCCCAAACCCAAACCCTTCCCTTTCGAATTACAACCTCCATTTTCACCTTCTTGACAACTAAAAAATTTACCTCATATTTCACGTTTAAATCTTCGATTTTTTTGCTGAAAATCCACGTTTAAGACGAAGATGTCAAACTAAGAAGAAGTTAGTGATTTATCCCTCGTTTTTTCAGAAAATTGTTGAAATTAAGGTTCGAATTTGTTAAAATTTCTTAAGAATTTGTTGAAATTTTGTTGAATTTGTTGGAAAAATGTCTTAATACTTCGAATTTGTTGAGTATTAGTTGAACAAACGGAAGGTTAAACGTCGATTTTAAATCCCGTTGAACCCTAAATTATTTAGGGATTAGGTTTAATTTCTTTTCATATATGCTTGAATTCATGTTTGGAATGGTTAAACGGGTTTAAATTTTAATTTTATAGGGTTAATTTGTTTGAATATGTGCTTGAATTGATGTTTGAAAGAGTTAAACGGGCATAATCGACGTTTGACACTATAAATTTCGATTTTATAGTGTTAAACGTGATTATAGGGAATAATCACGTTCAACACTATAATTATAGTGGTAAACGTGAATAAATTAAAAAATCACGTTTAACACTATAATTTTAGTGTTAAACTTGAATATCCATATTCACGTTTAGGCCCCGTCGCCCGTCGCGCGCACCGCGCCCCCATCACCCGTGTTAAACGTTAATAAATTGAAAATTCACGTTTAGGCCTCGGGAGCGTGCCTGAGTCCCGTCACGCATCGCGCGCCGGTGCACCACGCCCCTGTTTTAAAAATCCTGTTTTAAAGTTTTAATAATTATAATTGGACAATTACATATCATATTTGAATAATCCCCTTTAATAAATTTTTTTAATCTCCGTTTAATAATCAATATGTAATAAAAATAATTTCTTAATTCATCTTATATAATAAATACATAATTTGAATAATTAATAAATTTCTTCAATAAATTTTTTAATCCATCTAATAAATATCTTCAATAAATTTATTTTGATTTAATAAATATTCAATCAATAATCAATAATAGCCTCAAAAATTATAATTGCACTTGAGATTTTGTTCGATATACATTATTTTCATTACTAATAAAAATATATTAAAACTTAATAAACTTTGTTGATCTAATAAATATTCTCATTAAATTTTGTTGATTTAATAAATATTCAATCAATAATCAATAATATCCTCAATAATTATAGTAGCACTCAAAATTTTGTTCGATATATATTATTTTCATTACTAATAAAAATATATTAAAACTGAATAAACGTTGTTGATTTAATAAATATTCCCAATAAATTTTGTTGATTTAATAAATATTCAATCAATAATATCCTCAATAATTATAGTAGCCAAAAAAATTAAAAGTCTTTAAATTAAAAGTGAATTTGAAGGTCTATATTATAGATATTATTCCAATTGAAAAATAAAGGTTTTTTTGATTTAATAAATATTCAATCAATAATCAATAATATCCTTAAAAATTAAAAGTCTTTAAATTAAAAGTGAATTTGAAGGTCTATATTGTAGATATTATTCCAATTGACAAATAAAGGTTTTTTGATTTAATAAATATTCAATCAATAATCAATAATATCCCCAATAATTATAGTAGCACTCAAAATTTTGTTTGTTATATATTATTTTCATTACTAATAAAAATATGTTAAAATAATCAGAAAATAGTTTTCCAAGAAAACTAAATTTTCGATTTAAAAAAAAATTAAAAGTCTTTAAAAAACGGTTATAGAGTGACTTCTGTTATTATATATACTAGCGGTGTACCCGTACGATGCACGGGGATAAATATAAAAAGTGTATATTATATTAATATTAAGTTTAAATTAATTTTATCATTATTTAAAGTTATTATTTCAAGTGAATTCACAATTAAACAAAATAATTAAATTATGAAAATAAAGTTATTGGTCATGTGCATAATATGATCAATTGCATGTAATTTTTATATTGTTTACAAATTTTAAAATATTTCTTTGTAAACTACATTCGTAGCTCTATTGTTTTGTCCAAAATCTTAATCACATATCAAAATCTTGAATCTCGTACGATTGATTACTCTAGAGATTTTGTTTTGTCCAGTATCTTTATCACATATCAAAATCTTGAATCTCGTACGATTGATTACTCTAGAAATACAATTGTACCAATTTTTTAACATACATACCCACATGACAATATTTAATAAGATCTTATATAAATCAATTTATGGTATTTATTAAATTAGTATATCAAGTATCTAGGATATTCAATAAATCTTATATAAATTAATTTGGATATTTAGTTATTAAAAAATTATGTTCATTATATGTTTGACTTCGTATACAGACCCACATGACAATATTTAATAAGATCTTATATAAATCAATTTACGGTATTTATTAAATTAGTATATCAAGTATCTAGGATATTCAATAAATCTTATATAAATTAATTTGGATATTTAGTTATTAAAAAATTATGTTCATTATATGTTTGACTTCATAATAAATTATGTTAGTAATTTAGAATATCATTATAATAACATTTAACATATTGAGACTAAATTTTACAAATTTGTTACTAATTTAGAATATCATTATAATAACATTTAACATATTGAATTATGACATGTTTATACTCAAACATTAGTTATAATACATTCAAACATTAGTTATAATAGGTTAAAAAGACATGTATCACAAATTAATATCAATCTTTTAACATAGAAACACAAATATTAGAAAGACATTAAATATTGTTATATGCATAGATGTTATTAAATCTATAATTCATCATATCTATCATCATGCTTATTCATCTTTCATTTTTTTTCCTTCCTAATCACCTTTTAAGCTTTTTCCCAAGTTTAGTACTTGAAAATTCATCAATATTGATCTTTTAAGTTTTTTCCCAAGTTCAGAACTTGAAAATTTATCCATTATTAACCTTTTACTCATCCTATCTTCTGTTATATCCACAGAATCAGTAATCATCTTTCCAGGTTCAGAACTTGAAAATTCATTCATTATTAATCTTTTACCCTTCCTATCTTCTATCATATTCTATCATATCATAGAGTCAGTAATCATCTTTTCAGGTTCACAACTTGAAAATTCATTCATTATTGATCTTTTACTCTTCCTATCTTCTGTCATATTGACAGAGTTAGTAATCATCTTTCCATTTTTTTTAGCGTGCTAACTTCATCCTCAAATTCTTCAACCTAAATGACACAAACATAAATTAGTAAAAGTTGAAAAAAAAATAATTATTTTGAAGTTAATTAATTATGAATTTTACTATTCGAAACACACATTGTGAACTTCCTTTTTGGCATTTCCTAATTTGGAAGCGTGTCTGAGAGATAATATATTAGAAGACAAATTCTCCTGTGCACCTGGTGTACGGATCTAAGATCCGTGCAATCCGGGTCAACCCGACCCGGATCCAGCGAATTTCTTTTTTTTTTTTTATAAATTTTATGTCTTGACCTTTATATACAAATTTGGTGACCTTTATGTACAAATGTTGTGACCTTTATGTATAACTGCTGTGACCTTTATGCATTGTAACTTAGAAAAAAAAAGGAAGAATTTCAACAAAATTTGTACATAGATACCTTTATGTAATATTCATATGACTCTTATATATATTTCATATGACCTTTATGTACAAATATGCATACCTTTATGTAATATATAAATGTATGAATATTTATACATAAAAG
Source organism: Scutellaria barbata (assembly GCA_028654395.1). NCBI lineage: Eukaryota > Viridiplantae > Streptophyta > Magnoliopsida > Lamiales > Lamiaceae > Scutellaria > Scutellaria barbata. The sequence goes on along the minus strand of CM053649.1, from coordinate 5,336,819 downwards.
TCACATAAACATACATAAGGGTCATATAAATATAACATAAAGGTATCCATGTACAAATTTTGCTAAAATTCTTCATTTTTTTCTAAGTTATTTAACATAAAGGTCACAGAATTTATACATAAAGGTCACAGAATTTGTATGTAAAGGTCACCAACTTTGTACATAAAGGTTTTGGCCTGGAACAAAAAAATAAAAAAATAAAAAAAAAGATAAAAGTGCGCGGATTCGGGTCGACCCGGGTCAACCCGAATTGTATGTACACCAAGTGTACAAGAGAACTACTCATATTAGAAAGTTTCTTTAAGTCTTCAACATAAAATAGTTTTAAACCTGACTTTCGATATTTTTATCAAAATATTTGTCTATTATATTTTGATCAAGACTAAGTTTGATCAGTGTGTACCCATCTTTTTCATTAGTTATCCTTTCAGGTTACACAATGATCTTAAATAGTTAAGAAATTAGTCATCCTCTCAGGTTACACAATGATCTTAAATAGTTAAGAATTAGTCATCCTCTTAGGTTACACAATGATCTTAAATAGTTAAGAACATTGCGTTCTGTCAATGCATCAATTTCTTGTATGGAAGAATCCAAAATAAGAATTTGAAAAAAAAATATACATTTTAAGTACCTATCAATTATTTATAAATTATTAAGATATTTAAAAAATAAGGAAAAATGAATTGAAATTGAAATTAGTATTCTATATTCTGTTCCTTCAGTTCATCTGCAATTTTTCCAATAAGTTAAGTGCATTCCCTATCCCATAAGGATCCAGTCGAATCAATGACATGAATTTGAATCTTGTACCTTAATGACAAACAATACATTAACTTAAAATTTAAAACAGACTACATAACTTGAGCTAAATCATTTGTAAAAATTATTTACCTATATTTTCCTATGACATCATGCTTCTGACATTTTGAACAGATAAACTTATTTCCATCAACATCTAACTTCTTAGAACATTTTTTACATGTAGCAACACTCTCCTTCTGTGTCGATGCAATATGCCCAATATGCTCCAGCCTATCATTTGAGTAGTAAAAGAAAATAATTCAATAGAGGGTACAAATATTATTTAAGACAATTAATAAAAAAGATAATGCTAAATAAAAAATTATATAATCCTTACCTCTCTCAATTCATTAGTTAATTAATTTTTTTTACATTTGCATTTTTGTTGGAGAACTCATCAAAGATGGAATTTGCTGAATCAGATCGTGTGCTTGTTATAGGACCAACAAAATGGTCATTCATCCTAACAAATATGTATAGATTATAAGACTAACTTTATAAATTAATTATTGTATTGTAAAATGTAATAGACAAATAAATGTATTGCTAAATACTTTTTTCTAAATTCAGCAAAATCAGAATCCTCTCCATTTACAATCAATTCTAGGTGTTTGAAACATTCACCTCATCTGCATAAAAAAAACATATTGAAATGATATACATAAAAAATATTACATTACATAATAAATCAATAAATTAGATTATTATTGAATTCTGCATTATGTAAAATTATATAATATTATTAGTGAAATGTGCATTGTTACAATCAATTAGTAGAAATATTATATATATAAATATATATATAAAATAAAACATTACTTTCCAATTTTTTGTCCTGCACATTTGTATAATCACAACTGCTTTTCCAACTGTGCACATTTGTATAATCACAACTGTCTTTCCTTTTGAGATATCGTCAAGATGTGGTAGTATTTCATACTCTTCCCACAAAATACACCATATACGATTTTTCCTTCAAATTTTAATTCATAGTGGTTAGTACATATGATATTTTATAATGTTGAAAATTATAAATTTTGATATCTTACCCGAAGACCTCAAATTGAATATCAATCCTTTTGATGGCTGCGGTAAGACATTGGTATTTGAATTCACTATTCTTTCAATCATATCTACATGTTGCATGAAAAAGTACTTACTTGATTATCATGAAAAACAGCATCTAATTTGAAAATTTATTCTTTTTTTTCCAATGATAGGTACGTTGTAAAGTCTCACCACCAATCTCGTTTTCGAAGGATTGATGTCATAGATTAAACTGAAGAGTCCCATTATGGTGCTGCTTCTTTGCCACCTATAAATACAAACGCAGAATAGTATTAATCAAAGTTAATAAGGAATAAAAGAAGAAAATAAGTAGGTGATTTCTATTTCACCAACAAACTGGATATGATTTTGTGTATAATTGTTTTGTATTTTTATATGTTGATGTTATATTCAATAGTTATATAGTAATTAGCAGTTTCTTTTAGCGTATTTGAATTACAATTTTTTTGTTTTAAAATTTATTTTAAAAAAAGAAATGATTATAAAAATTTGTTTTTAAAAAAAAGGTTATAAAGTGACTTCTGTTATTATATATAATATATATAGATATATATATATATAATATATATAGATAATAATAATAATTTGTCACTATATCGTCTCGTGATTATTTTAAAAAATATTTTAATGTACACACGAAGATTATAAAAATTATAACTAAACAATAGGTACATAATAATTTTCCTTATCAACAAAATAAATAATTAATATTGGATTTTCCTTCTAACAAATGATAAATCATTTTTAAATGAAATTAAATCTATAACAAAATTAATTAGCCCAATAAATAAAAATATTTTCTTGTTAACAGAATAAATAAATTTTTAAGTTGTTTTAATTAATAAAGTCCAATTATTCAAATGTGCGCGCAACAGGTGACGGGCGCACGATGGGTGAAGGCCTACATGTGAATTTCCAAATTCACGTTTAACAATTTAATTATAGTGTTAAACGTGATTAAATTGAATAATCACGTTTAACACTATAAATTTCAACAAAATAAATAATTAATAGTGTATTTTCCTTCTAAAAATAATAAATCATTTTTAAATAAAATTAATTAACCAATAAATTAAAATATTTTCTTATTGACAGAATTAATAAATTCTTAAAGGGGATTACTAAAATTATTAAACGAGGATTATTAAATTATGTTGTTTTAATTATTAAAGTCTGATTATTCAAATGTGCGCGTGCGAAGGGTGACGGGGGCGCGCGCGTGGGACGAACAACGGGTGACGGGGGCGCTGCGCGCGCGGGGGGCCGAGGCCTACACGTGAATTTGGAAATTCACGTTTAATAATTTAATTATAGTATTAAACGTGATTAAATTGAATAATCACGTTTACCAATATAAATTTCAACAAAATAAATAATTTATAGTGTATTTTCCTTCTAAAAATAATAAATCATTTTTAAATAAAATTAAATCTATAACAAAATTAAGTAACCAATAAATTAAAATATTTCCTTATTGACAGAATTAATAAATGGTTAAAGGGGCTTTACTAAAATTATTAAACGGGGATTATTAAATTATGTTGGTTTAATTAATAAAGTTTGATTATTCAAATGTGTGCATGCGACGGGCGACGGGGGCGTGCATGCGCGACGAGCGACGGGGGTGCGCAGCGGGCGACGTGTGATGGGTTAACGCTGACTGAATTGAAATTTATAGTGTTAAACATGATTAAATTAAATAATCACATTTAACACTACAATTGCTATTGTTAAACGTTATTATTCACAATAATGACGTTTAACACTATAAAAATAGAAATTTATAATCTTAAACGTCGATTATGCCCCTTTAACCCTTTCAAACATGAATTCACGAACATATTCAAACAAATTAACCCTATGAAATGCAAAATTAAACCCATTTAACAATTCCAAACATGAATTCAAGCATATATGAAAACAAATTAAACCTAATCCCTCAAAAAATAGGGTTAAATGAGGATTATTAACTATTTAACATACCTTTCTTATTTCAACAATAATTCTTCCAATCTTCCAAGAGCCTAAATGTCGGAAATATTTTTCAGATAATTTGTTCTTCAAAATGTTGTATGATAATTTCGTACTGAAATTATCAACCTATATAAATGAAGAATACATAAAAAAATTACATGTGAATTCACAGTATAAAGTGAATTCACAGTAAATAATGAGAAGAAAAAAACAAAAAAAAATTGGTGTAATAGTAACTTATAGTTGCAAAATCAAATTAATCCACGTGTATGGACAAATGTAATGAACACAATAATAAATAATGAGAAAAAAGAAACCAAAAATTTGATGTAATAGTTGCATGACCAAATTAGTTGTTGCAATCTTATTACTACACGTGCCCTCTTATCCATTGTTCCAAAAAAAAAATGAGGAAATGTCCTTCACTTGACCAAAAAAAAATAAAATATATTAATTGTTATTTCATCCAAGTTGACTTTGACAAAAATTGTGGTAGAAAATAGCATACTTATTTTGTGGTACAAAAGTTCACACTATTATATATCATGTTAATTTAGATAAATGATTATATTTTTCATGGTAAAATGAATACTTTCCTGATATTGATACTTATCATTTCACATGTAAAATTATGTCGAGTAAAATGAAATATATGGAAACTTATTTAAAAAAAAGATGGTTTTGTTAATCTATAATCATACTTATAGGCATGTTTCGTTTAGTAAAAATTGAAATAAGTTGTAAATTCTAAATCATGTTTCGTTTGAGTATATTTTTGTATTTCAAAATCAATTCAAGGTGATTGAGGAATTTATAATGTTTAAAGTGGATAAATTGAAAGATGAAATTTGATGTTTTATAAAGAGACGTGGGTATAAAAAGTCACATCTCACACATGAGAATAAGGTGAAAATTAAACTTCTCACTCATGGATTAATAGGTTTACTTTATGAAGGAATAATCAAAGTCATGAGTTACTTCATATGTAGTACAACTTAGTGTAGTGTTTTCATTAGTTTTAAGGTAATTAAGGTACTATACACCTAAAAATGAGATGAAGTTGAAGGTTGTAGAAATTGTTGGAATACATATATTGGGCCCGAGTCAATGGACCGGGTCAATAACCCGTCCATGCGGGCTGGCCCTATTCCATATACTGGGTTATAATATAAATATAGAAAAAAAAGAAAATGGCGACATAGAAGAGAGGTCAAAGTGGTCCTGATAGGTCAAAACCTGGAAGGACTGAGGAGAGAAAGGTAATTTGCATAAGAAAACAAAAGAACATAGTAAAGCGAGCCCTTTTACTGTCTGTTCCACCTATTCTCCATACATCTATCCTTCCTTCATCACCTCAGGCGTTCTTCACAATCACTACCTTTTTCTTTCTCCATTCAATTTTCATCTTAATCCAAGATTTCTCCTCACGTCACTACAGTCCATTATGCTCTTTGATCTTAATAATTGAGAATGACAATTTGTTTTTTTGTTAAATTATTATCATATAAATCTGTGCAAATTAATGAGTTAAAAATAACCATGAAATTC